>CM063188.1:45766500-47055000 GCA_031835075.1 Saguinus oedipus
TCCCACCTCCAACACTGGGGATTACATTTCAATAAGAGATTTGGGTGGGGACACACATCCGAACTATATCAATGGTCATCTACCACACTTACAGATTAAAAGAAAAACATCCTAAAATTATTCCAAAAGATTCAGGAAAATGTGCATACCTAGTCACGACTTAAACAAACAAACAAACAAACAAACAAACAAACAAAACTTTTAACAAATAGGAATACATTATTATACCCTTAATTTGATAAAGGGATTATGTTTTTAAATTTTAGCAAATGTTACTCTTATTGGCAAAACATTAAAAAACATTGCTTTTTAAATCAGAAAAAAAGCTAAGAATTTTCAGTATTTAAGAGGTCCTAGCCAGAGGTCGTATGCAATGGCTCATGCCTATGATCCCAGAACTTTAAGAGGCTGAACTGGGAGGATCACTACAGTCCAGGAGTTAGAGACTAGTCTTGGGATCATAGTGAGACCCTGTCCCTACAACAAATTTAAAAATTAGCCAGGCATTGTGGCACATGTCTGTAGTCCCAGCTACTTGGAAGACTGAGGCCAAAGGATGGCTTGAAACCAGGAGTTAGTGCTCTGGCACTCCAGACTGGGTGACAGAGCAAGACTCTTGTCCTCCCCCGACCCCCAAAAGAGGTGGCTCTTAGAGCCAGAGCCATAAGGCAAGCAAATAAATAAACATATAGACACAAAAAACTAAGTAAAATTTAAAATATCAAATAAAAAGGAAAACTCAGCACATTATTCATTGGTCATGTAATTGTCTACATAGAAAATCCAAAAGATTTTTCAGGTATAGTATTAGAATTAATAAGAGAGTTTAGTCATAATGCATGAAATAAAATTGATATACTAAAGACACCAAAGACTAAGGGCTAGAAATTCATGAGCACAAAAATGTATAGCATTTCCAAATCAACTTGTGAAATATGCAACCACACGTTTACGGAAAAATAAAATATTCTTAGAAAGATGTCAAAGCAAACAAAAAAAAAAGGTAGATCAAATTTGTGTAAAGGAAAAAGACTTAATATTGCAAAGGTGACAATGCTCGCCAAAGTGATCTATAAATTCAAACAAAAGTCCAACCAAAATCTCAACAAGTTTCTCCATTGAACAGATAGCCTGGCCCTACAATTTTTAATGAAGAAAATCAGAGCCAAGAAAAATCCATGACAATTTGGAGGGAAAATAATCATTGTGGGCACCTACCCCACTTGATATCCAGGATTTTACTTCATTATGCTAGATGTATTGGCATAGAAATAGGCATACTGACTTAACTGAACGGAATAGGGAGCACGGAAATGGATTCATACTTAGAGGGAAACTTGATACTTGACAGAGGTAGCCACTTGTAGAGATGGCACTACAAGTTAGAGGAAAACCTGGAACTATCTATTAAATTAGATCAACCTCTGACTCAAGTAATTGAAGTAATCCAAGCTCTGTACCTGCACTATCTTACACAGTTCATTTCCCTGGGGCTCATAGAATGAGGATGATAGAGAATCAAGGTGTCACATACCTGAATAGATGCCATGGGCAGTGAGTGGGCATGGGCTTTGGGAGCTGTCTGCCCAGGGGTAGGCAAAAGGAGGTGCAATGTCTATAGAAAATAATTTTTTTTTTTTTTAAGAAAAGCTCACTAAAGTTGGCTTGCTTTTCTTCACAGGATGCAAGCAATTCTAAAACATGTCAATCATAAAATATCTTCCTGGAAAACATTTTTGCCTAAGTTCTAAGTAATTAAACAGTTACTATTTTGTTCTAATAACATATATGTAAGTTTCAAATTAGCTCATTTTTCTTATTGATATTTTAGTAAACATTAAGGACTCCCCAGTATATAGTCAATAGCCAACCATGTGTGGACTCAACCACAGGCATTTATTTTGAGGGGAAGTTTGCGATGGTTTAGAATAATTTCAGCTTGCTTTGAGTGCAGTTTATCACCAAGCCCTGTGGTGCTATCTAGCACCAAATCTGAACAGTAGATTGGAAACAAGCATGATGGTTCAGTGATTATAAAGACAAAGAAAAAGAACTTGAGTTACTACCATGTCACATTATGTGACCACTCTAGGATTTATTTGTGTTTAAAATTTACAATAGTGAACTTGAGAGCAGCCATTAGCAATCCATCCATCCATCATGGCCAGCTCTCTGCCTAAGCCCAGACACATCCATTCATTTCAATGTGATGCAGATGGTCACTGTAAACTGTTCACATTCGTAGGTGATATACGAACTATTTGCTATCTCATTTGTAGGTTTTTGAAATAGATGAAGTCCATTTTTATATATTTCAACTATTGCTATTTATCTTCAAGAAGGAAAACCTTCACTACCACACAAAAAAGAAATCAACATTTTTTCCGTTTCTCAAATTTTAAGATATTTATCTTCAATTTCTCCCCATGTAGTGCCTAATAATGTTCCTTCTCTAGTCCAGCAATGTTTTAGAAGTTTAATTACCTGAGACTTTACACACCCATATCTGACTAATCTACACATCTGAGGATAGCATAAATCTTGTCCATGAGAGGAGCACAACTGTGACCATAAATGAGAAAAGAAAAACGTTGGTTTATCTTTCAAAGCTGTGGGCAGTGGTTAGAGGAACAGGACAGAGGAAGGAAAGGCTTCCTAGGCACAAAGTAGGAGCTAGCTTCATTCATGTCAGGGAGGAAACATGGCCCCTGGCCATAAAGGCCTCCCAAGATGACTCATCCTGTCCTAAAATGGGATTTGTTTATTCTGGGAACTCATTTTGTCATTCTAGCCCTGGGGTTATTTAAAATCTTAAAAGCTTGTAGGTAGTAGGTGGTTTGGGCTGCCAAGAAAAGTAATTGGATTAATGCATTTCTATCTCAGATTACTGCCAAATTAGTCTGTGCTACGTGGGCTTTTTATGTTATTGTGAGTGTGGCCTAACACAGCCAGCTGCTTCTGTGACTTTCTTATCCTCTTCTCATCAGACTCATTCATCCATTCCTTTTCTTATCTTGTCACACCTCCAGATTCCTCCTTTAAAGTCCTGGGCAGTGCTCTTGATCCTCTTCCCTTCTTAGTCACTTGCTTTTGCTTTCAGCTTCCCACTTCTTCTCAGGCTTCTTGGTGCAATTACATAAAACAAAACACAACACAAATCTTTCCAATTGTCCCAAAGGCTTATCGGTTGTGATTTCACTCAGTAGGAATGTATAATAATTCAACCCAGACCTGATAGCACTGTATCTCTGCAGCCCCCATGTAAAAGGGAGTTAAGAGAAGAAACAAAATAAATCAGATGCCACGTTTAAGCAACTCACGAGAAGAAATGATTATATGGACTTCAGCCAGTGCATTGTTTATTGTCAATGATCAGGGATTAATTAGCACTGGAACAGAGTTTTGTGCTGTGAGGAGTATTGGCCTTGGAGGCTGATAATCAAGGGTCAAGGTCTTGCTCTACAACATATATTCTTTGTGATGCTGGGAAATTTGCCAACATTAGAGTTTTTCTTAACTGCTTCACAGCATTTTAATTAAATAAACAAACATGGAACTGCTTTATATGTTGGTAAATGTTGTATGAATGAAAGGGCATTGCTTCTTTTTCTTCTTTTTTTACTCATTAATTCAGACCCTACTTGGAGCAACAATTTACACAACTGCCATTACTATACGAAACAGTATTATGATTATAATTCTTTTAGAATCTTCTGTAATTCAGAATATTATTATCTCAAAATAGGTTTTTCTCAGTTAATTTCCATCCATAAAAACGAAAATATCTTTTCAAAGTTTAGTTTACGTGTTGACTTTTGCAGCGGATAAGGCTGTGAATGTCGAAAGCAATTATTCTCTTGAAATATGTATTTTTTTGTCTAACAATCTGACATTTCAGTATTGTTTTGTATAATTTATACAATTCAGTAGAATTTTAAAAATTATACATTTCAGTGTAATTTAAAAACTGTAGGTAGCTAGACATTCACAGGTGAAAGTGAGCAGTATGAATCCAGCTTTGATGTTTTGGGTGCAAACTTTAGTTGACCTGGATTCTGATCAATACATTGCTATAATTTACTGCCTTCCGTTCCTCAGTGACATTTTTTTTATGAGAGCAGGTACTTCTTTGATCTTTATAGTCTATTCACCAACTTCTTAGAACCTTCTAATTGACTCTCCTAGGGAATATAGTTCTTCAAAAAGACTTCTGTTTCTGTGACTTGATGGGCAAAAAAGGTTATTATTATTATTTAGATGGAGTCTCACTCTGTCACCCAGGCTAGAGTACAGTGGTGGGATCTCCGCAACCTCTGCCTGCTGGGTTCAAGCAATTCTCCCACCTCAGCCTCCCAAGTAGCTAGGATTATAGGTATGCACCACCACGCCTGGCTAATTTTTGTATTTTTAGTATAGATGGGGTTTTGCCGTATTGGCCAGGCTGGTCTCGAACTCCTGACCTCCAGTGATCTGTGCACTTTGCCCTCTCTAAGTGCTGAGATTACAGGTATGAGCCACCATGACCAGTGTGGCAAAAGGTTCTGGCAAATAACGTTTTATTTTCTTTCATTGTAGACATATATACTCAACCTAAAACTCTTAAGAAGCAAAAAGAAGAAAATGTACAACTCCCTTAATGCTATACCCAGGGATAAATAGCTGTTGTTTGTTTTTCTTATGCCATCATATGCATTTTATTAAAATTTAATGAACTTTTATGGACTTTTCTTATTATAAAAGTAATATGAGATTATTGCAGAAAAGTTAGAAATGCATTCAAGTGAAAAGAAAATAAAACTAATCCACAATCCTATACTCAGAGATAATAGCTATTTAATTTTTGCTATATGTTTTTCTAATCTTTACTTATGGCAATATGTATCTTTCATCAGAATTTAACTAACTTTTACCACTCTTTATTACAGAGGAAACATAAAATTACTCATTATCTTACCACCCAAATATAAGCATTATAACACTGGAATATATTCTTCTAGAGCTCTGGCTAGGCCTTTATTATGCCTATACATGATTTTTTTTTCCTACAAAGACAGGATGATATCAACAATACTGCTTTGCAATCTTCTTTTCTAAAACTTAATAATATATAGTAACTGTGTTTCCATGTCATTGAATATTTTCCTATAACATAAATGTTAATGACTCATAATATTATATTGTAATATAGTCTGAATTGTTAAACCAATTCCTATTTGGTGGGTATTTAGGATGTTTTAGTTTCTCACAATTATAAACAACTTATGGAGAACATTGTCCAACTATCTTTTGTGCACATCTTTTAGTATTTCCTGCAGATATATACCTAGAAATTAATTTGAAAGGTTTTTGATCCATTTGATAAATTTTTATGAATCTTTTTGTAATAGATACTTCCAGTAGAAAGAGTACCTTTTTCCTGCAGCTTTGCCTGACTTGACCACTATCTTTCTATTTTTTCATCAACTTTGAGTGTTAAAATGGCAAATATTTATTTTCTATGTATTTAATTTGCATTTTTTCCTATCATGTTTTTCATTAAATCTCATGCTTACTAATATATCTGCTGGATCTGTAGAAAATTACCTTGATAGTAAAAAATAACAACAGGAGAAAAATTACTCAATCCTGAGTTTGCAATTGGTTGAAGAAACTAGTGGATGTTACATTAAATATTCATTAATTAATGTATCCATTTATTTATCACTTGACAGATATTTATTGAACACCTTCTTTATGCTAGGTCTTTTTCTAAGAGCTGAACTAAAGAGGCGAACAATATAGATAGGGTCTTTTCTCTTGGAGAGTTTTGCAGTCTAGTTTGCAACAGAGATGTTAAACAAATAATAATTAGATGTGATATAAGGATTATTTTTTAAAAGAAGGTAAAAGTAATTATCCAGAGGTAATTATTCTTCGGTTGATATAGTCTGTTCAATAAGGTGTAATTCAATGGAAATCCCGTACTTGATATTGAGTTTCTTTTGTAATTGAGTAGTAGGGGAAGATGATAAATAGAATGTACAAACAAGAAAAGATTGGGAGAACTGATTTGATAGAACTGAAAAAGTCTTAGGAGTTGTAGATATTACATTCTTAGTTCACCAAGAAATACTGTAAAAAAGGAGCTTCCTACTAGTCCTTGAATAATGTACAAGCATATTTTGGAGATATTACAAGTTTGGTTTTAGACCACTGCAATAAAGCAAATATCACAATAAAGTGAGTCAGACATTTTTTTGGTTTCCCATTGCACATAAATGTGATGTTTACACTATACTATAATCTATTAAGTGGGTAATAGTGTTATGTCTAAGAAAACAAAGTACATAATTTAAAAATATTGTTGAGTTGATATGTGCTGAGTTTTAAAATATTGTTCAGTTGATGTGTGCAGGGCGGTGGCTTCTGAAGGCTGGAGTGGTTTGTGGCAATTTCTTCAAATAAGACAATGAAGTAGTTGACTCTTACTTTTATTAAATAGTTCTCTGTAGCATGTGGTGCTGTGTGATAGAATTTTACCCACAGTAGAGGTTCTTTCACAGTTGAAGTCAGTCTTTTCAAATCCTGCTGCTGCTTTTCTACTAAGTTTTGGTAATATTCCTAATCCATTGCTGTCATTTTCAGCAGTGTTCACAGCATCTTCACTACGAGTAGATTCCATGTCAAGAAATCACTTTCTTTGCTCATTCATATGAACAACTCTTCATCCATTAAAATGTTGTCATGAGATTATAACAATTTGGTCACATTCAGGCTCCACTTCCAGTTCTAGTTCTTTTTCTACTTCCACTACATTTGTAGTTATTTCTCCACTGAAGTCTTAAACCCCTCAAAGTCATCCATGACGGTTGGAATCAACTTCTTCTAAATTCATGTTAATGGGAATATTTTGACCTCATTCTATGAATCATAAATGTTCTTAATAGCATCTAGAATGATACATTCTTTTCAGAAAGTTTTCAATTTACTTTGCCCAAATCCATAAATCAACTATCTATAACAACAATAGCCTTATGAAATGTATTTCTTAAATAATGAAACTTGAAAGTCATAATTCCTCCTTGATCCATGAATAGCAGAATAGATGCTGTGTTAGCAGTCATGAAAATAACATTCATCTTCTATACATCTTCTTAGGAGCTCTTGGGTGACCAGGAGACCTTGTCAATGAACAGTAATATTTTAAAAGGAATCTTTTTTTCTCCCTGAGCAGAAGGTCTCAACGGTGTAAAATATTCAGTAAAATGGCCAGCCATGTAATCCCAGGACTTTGTTTTTTTTTTTTAATAATAATAATTTTATTGAGATAACATTTTTATATCACATAATTGAACCATTTAAAGTATACATATTTTGTATCTTCACAGAGTTTGTACAGCCATCATTGCTACCTAATTTCAGAATATTTTCTTTTTTTTTAATTATTATTTTATTTTTATTTTTATTTTTTTAATTGCATTTTAGGTTTTGGGGTACATGTGCAGAACGTGCAAGATAGTTGCATAGGTACACACCTGGCAGTGTGTTTTGCTGCCTTCCTCCCCTTCACCCACATTTGGCTTTTCTCCCCAGGCTATCCCTCCCCAGCTCCCCCCTCCCACTGTCCCTCCCATATTCCCCCAATAGATCCCAGTGTGTAGTACCCCCCTCCCTGTGTCCATGTGTTCTCATTTTTCTCACCCGCCTATGAGTGAGAATATGTGGTATTTTGTTTTCTGTTCTTGTGTCAGTTTTCTGAGAATGATGTTCTCCAGATTCATACATGTCCTTATAAAGAAGAAAAACTCATCATTTTTGATTGCTGCATAATATTCCATGGTGTATATGTGCCACATTTTCCCAGTCCAGTCTATCATCAATGGGCATTTGGGTTGGTTCCAGGTCTTTGCTATTGTAAACAGTGCTGCAATGAACATTCGTGTGCATGTGTCCTTATAGTAGAACGATTTATAGTCCTTTGGATAGATACCCAGTAATGGGATTGCTGGGTCGAATGGAATTTCTATTTCTAGGTCCTTGAGGAATCGCCACACTGTCTTCCACAATGGTTGAACTAATTTACACTCCCACCAACAGTGTAAGAGTGTTCCTATTTCTCCGCATCCTCTACAGCATCTGTTGTCTCCAGATTTTTTAATGATCGCCATTCTAACTGGCATGAGATGATATCTAAATGTGGTTTTGATTTGCATCTCTCTAATGACCAGTGATGATGAGCATTTTTTCATGTGTTTGTTGGCCTCATGTATGTCTTCTTTTGTAAAGTGTCTGTTCATATCCTTTGCCCATTTTTGAATGGGCTTGTTTGTTTTTTTCCTGTAAATCTGTTTGAGTTCTTTGTAAATTCTGGATATCAGCCCTTTGTCAGATGGGTAAACTGCAAAGAGTTTTTCCCATTCTGTTGGTTGCCAATTCACTCTAGTGACTGTTTCTTTTGCCATGCAAAAGCTGTGGAGTTTGATTAGGTCCCATTTGTCTATTTTGGCTTTTGTTGCCAATGCTTTTGGTGTTTTGATCATAAAGTCCTTGCCTACTCCTATGTCCTGAATGGTTTTGCCTAGATTTTCTTCTAGGGTTTTTATGGTGCCAGGTCTTATGTTTAAGTCTTTAATCCATCTGGAGTTAATTTTAGTGTAAGGTGTCAGGAAGGGGTCCAGTTTCTGCCTTCTGCACATGGCTAACCAGTTTTCCTAACACCATTTATTAAACAGGGAATCCTTTCCCCATTGCTTGTTTTTGTCTGGTTTATCAAAGATTATATGGTTGTAGATACGTTGTGTTGCCTCCAATGCCTCTGTTCTGTTCCATTGGTCTCTATCTCTGTTTTGGTACCAGTACCATGCTGTTTTGATTACTGTAACCTTGTAGTATAGTTTGAAGTCCCATAGTGTGATGCCTCCCACTGTGTTCTTTTTGCTTAGAATTGACTTGGCTATGCGGGCTCTCTTTTGGTTCCATATGAAGTTCATGGTGGTTTTTTCCAGTTCTGTGAAGAAATTCAATGGTAGCTTTATGGGGATAGTGTTGATTCTGTAAATTACTTTGGGCAGTATAGCCATTTTCATGATATTGATTCTTTCTAACCATGAACATGGAATGTTTCTCCATCTGTTTGTGTCCTCTCTTATTTCGTTGAGCAGTGGTTTGTAGTTTTCCTTGAAGAGGTCCCTTATGTTCCTTGTAAGTTGTATTTCTAGGTATTTTATTCTCTTTGTAGCAATTGTGAATGGCAGTTCGTTCTTGATTTGGTTCTCTTTAAATCTGTTATTGGTGTATAGGAATGCTTGTAATTTTTGCACATTGATTTTATATCCTGAGACTTTTCTGAAGTTGCTTATCAGTTTCAGGAGTTTTGGGGCTGAGGTGATGGGGTCTTCTAGGTATACTATCATGTCATCTGCAAATAGAGACAATTTGGCTTCCACATTTTCTATTTGAATACCCTTTATTTCTTTTTCTTGCCTGATGGCTCTGGCTAGAACTTCCAGTACTATATTGAATAGGAGTGGTGAGAGAGGGCATCCTTGTCTAGTGCCAGATTTCAAAGGGAATGCTTCCAGTTTTTGCCCATTAACTATGATATTGGCTGTTGGTTTGTTGTAAATAGCTTTTATTACTTTGAGATATGTTCCATCAATACCAAGTTTATTGAGGGTTTTTAGCATAAAGGGCTGTTGAATTTTGTCAAATGCCTTCTCTTCGTCAATTGAGATAATCATGTGGTTTTTGTTATTGGTTCTGTTTATGTGGTGAATTACGTTTATAGACTTGTGTATGTTGAACCAGCCTTGCATCCCCGGGATGAATCCTACTTGATCATGATGGATAAGTTTTTTAATGTGCTGTTGCAATCAGTTTGCCAGTATTTTATTGAAGAATTTTGCATGTATGTTCATCATGGATATTGGCCTGAAGTTTTCTTTTCTTGTTGAATCTCTGCTGGGTTTTGGTATCAGGATGATGTTGGTCTCATAAAATGATTTGGGAAGGGTTCCCTCTTTTTGAGTAATTTGGAATAGTTTCAGAAGGAATGGTACAAGCTCCTCTTTGTGTGTCTAGTAGAATTCAGCTGTGAACCTATCTGGACCTGGGCTTTTTTTGTGTGTGGTAGGCTCTTAATTGCTGCCTCAACTTCAGACCTTGTTATTGGTCTATTCATAGTTTCAGCTTCCTCCTGGTTTAGGCTTGGGAGGACACAGGTGTCCAGGAATTTATCCATTTCTTCCTGGTTTACCAGTTTATGTACATAAAGTTGTTTGTAGTATTCTCTGATGATGGTTTGAATTTCTGTGGAATCTGTGGTGATTTCCCCTTTATCACTTTTTATTGCATCTATTTGGTTGTTCTCTCTTTTCTATCAGTCTGGCTAGTGGTCTATTTTGTTGATCTTTTCGAAAAACCAGCTCTTGGATTTGTTGATTTTTTGAAGTGTTTTTCGTGTCTCTATCTCCTTCAGTTCTGCTCTGATCTTAGTTATTTCTTGTCTTCCACTAGGTTTTGAGTTCTTTTGATCTTGCTCCTCTAGCTCTTTCAATTTTGACGATAGGGTGTCAATTTTGGATCTCTCCACTCTTTTCATGTGGGCACTTATTGCTATATATTTTCCTCTACAGACTGCTTTAAATGTGTCCCAGAGATTCTAGTATGTTGTGGCTTCATTCTCATTGGTTTCAAAGAACTTCTTTATTTCTGCCTTCATTTCATTGTTTATCTGATCAAAATTCAAGAGTCAGTTGTTCAGCTTCCATGAAGCTGTGCAGTTCTGAGTTAGTTTCTGAATTCTGAGTTCTAATTTGATTTCACTATGGTCTGAGAGACTGTTTGTTATGATTTCAGTTTTTTTTTGTATTTGCTGAGGAGTGCTTTACTTCCAATTTTGTGGTCAATTTGGAGTAGGTGTGATGTGGTGCTGAGAAGAATGTATATTCTGTGGATTTGGGGTGGAGAGTTCTGTAAATGTCTATCAGGTTTTCTTGTTCCAGGTCTGAGTTCAAGCCCTGGATATACTTGTTAATTTTCTGTCTGGTTGATCTGTCTGATATTGACAGTGGAGTGTTAAAGTCTCCCACTATTATTGTGTGGGAGTCTAAGTCTCTTTGTAAGTCATTAAGAACTTGCCTTATATATCTGGATGCTCCCGTATTGGGTCCATATATATTTAGGATCGTTAGCTCTTCTTGTTGTATCGATCCTTTTACCATTGTGTAATGACCTTCTTTGTCTCTTTTGATCTTGTTGCTTTAAAGTCTATTTTATCAGAGATGAGAATTGTAACTCCCAGTCTTTTTTTGCTCTCCATTTGCTGGGTAAGTCTTCCTCCATCCCTTTATTTTGAGCCTTTGTGTATTCTTGCATGTGAGATGGGTTTCCTGGATACAGCACACTGATGGATTTTGGTTTTTTATCCAATTTGCCAGTCTGTGTCTCTTGATTGGTGCATCTAGCCCATTTACATTTAGGGTTAATATTGTTATGTGTGAATTTGATACTGCCATTTTGATGCTAGCTGGCTGTTTTGCCCATTGGTTGATGTAGATTCTTCATTTTGTTGATGCTCTTTAGCATTTGGTGTTTTTAGAATGGCTGGTACTGGTTGTTCCTTTCTATGTGTAGTGCCTCTTTCAGGAGCTGTTGTAAAGCAGGCCTGGTGGTGACAAAATCTCTGAGTATTGCTTGTTGGCAAATGGTTTTATTCTTCCTTCATTTATGAAGCTCAGTGTGGCTGGATATGAAATTCTGGGTTGAAAGTTCTTTTCTTTAAGTATGTTGAATATTAGCCCCCACTCTCTTCTGGCTTGTAGAGTCTCTGCCGAGAGATCTGCTGTGAGTCTGATGGGCTTCCCTTTGTGGGTGACCTGACCTTTCTCTCTGGCTGCCCTTAGTATTTTCTCCTTCATTTCAACCCTGGTGAATCTGACGATTATGTGCCTTGGGGTTGCTCTTCTTGTGGAATATCTTTGTGGTGTTCTCTGTATTTCCTGGAGTTGAGTATTGACCTGTCTTGCTAGGTTGGGGAAATTTTCCTGGATAATATCCTGAAGAGTATTTTCCAGCTTGGATTCATTCTCTTTGGCACATTCTGGTACACCTATCAAACGTAGGTTATGTCTCTTCACATAGTCCCACATTTCTTGGAGATTTCGTTCATTCCTTTTTTGCACTTTTTTCTCTAATCTTGGTTTCTCATTTTATTTCATTGACTTGATCTTCGACTTTTGATATTCTTTCTTCTGCTTGGTCAATTCGGCTGTTGAAACTTGTGCATGCTTTGCAAAGTTCTCGTGTTGTGTTTTTCAGCTCCTTCAATTCATTCATATTCCTCTCTAAGTTGTCCATTCTTGTTATCATTTCCTTGAATCGTTTTTCAAATCTTTTTTCAAGATTCTTAGTTTCTTTGCATTGATTAAGAACATGTTCTTTAAGCTCACTGAAGTTTCTCATTATCCACCTTCTGAAGTCTGATTCCGTCATTTTGTCACACTCATTCTCCATCCAGCTTTGTTCCCTTGCTGGTGAGGAGTTTTGGTCCTTTGTAAGAGGTGAGGTGTTTTGGTTTCGGGTGTTTTTCTCCTTTTTGCGCTGGTTTCTTCCCATCTTTGTGGATTTATCCACCTGTCGTCTTAGTAGTTGCTGACTTTTCAATTGGGTCTCTGAGTGGACGCCCAGATTGTTGATGATGAAGTATTTCTGTTAGTTAGTTTTCCTTCTAACAGTCTAGCCCCTGTGCTATATGAATGCTGAGGTCCACTCCCAGCCCTGCTTGTCTGGGGTACACCTGTAGCAGCTGCAGAACAGTGAGGGATGCTACCAGTTTCTTCTTCTGCTATCTTTGTCCTAGAATGATGCCAGCCAAATGTCAGTCTAATTACTCCTTTTTTGAGGTGACTCTTTGGATATACAGGGGTCAGGGAGCTGCTTGAGGAGACGGTCTGTACTTTATAGGAGCTCCAGTGCTGAGCTGTGAGCTCCGTTGTTCATTTAGGGTTGTTGGGTGGGTGTGTTTAGGTTGCTGCAGCAGAACTTATAAAACCCCGTTCTTTTTTCCCTCAGATGCTCTGTCTCAGGGAGTTGGGGCTTTCTTTATGAGTATCTGTTGCACTCTCCTGCCCAGCTAGGAGGCAATCTCGTCACTTTTTGCCTGCCAAGGCTCTGCTCTGCTGCCGTGGGGCTCCACTCTACTGTGTTAGGCTCTGCCCTGTTGATAGAGTCTCTCTGTTATGGCGGGTTGCCTTGGCAATGGCACGCTGCTTCTACAGTGGGCATGTACCTCAGTAGGGGCGGTATGCATCCATAGTGGTGACGCCCCTCCCCCACCGAGCTGCACCATCCTGGATTCAGCTGAGCCTGCAGTAAAACTCTCAATCCCAAGTGTTTTGAATTGCCCTTTTGTTTGTCCCTGTGGGGGTGGGACCCGCCGAGCCTGATCACCCAGCTCCCTGCCTCAGAGTCCCTCCTCTCTCTCTCTCTCTTTTCCTTTTTAAGTTGAACGGTTGACTCTCTCACAGGTGCCTCAGTTGCCTGCTAACAGGGCACCAGGATCTGCATGATTTCCCGTGCACAGCCCACTGCACTGGCTCAAATCATGCTTCCCAGGAATCTCCCGGTTTGGCTCACTGTCCGAGTCCCGCTCAATCAGATGGATATGTTAATCTGCCCTCCCAATTCTCAGACTGCCAGTTTAACAGGGCACCCAGACCAGAGAGCTTTGTGCAGGCTGCCACTGTGCCGTAGCGCTGGCTGAAACAGCCGCGCAAGCCGAAAAGGCTGCGCTGGTGTCCCGCGTCTCTCCTGCACCTGGGAATTTCCCCATTCTATGGGCAACAAAGGTCCATCTGAAAATGCGGCTAGGACTCACCCTCTGTGCCTTCACTGAGAGCTGCAATCCCGAGTTGTTCCTACTGCACCATCTTGGAAATCCTGTAATCCCAGGACTTTGAAAGACTAAGGTGGGCAGATCTCCTGAGGTCAGGAGTTCCAGACCAGCCTGGTCAACATGGTGAAATCCCATTTCTACTAAAAAGACAAAAATTTGCTGCATGTGATGGTACCCTCCTGTTCCCCAGCTACTTCAGGAGGCTGAGGCAGGAGAATCGCTTGAACCCTGGAGAAGGAGGTTGCAGTGAGATGAGATAGAGCCACTGCACTCCAGCCTGGGTGACAGAGCAAGATTCTGTCTCAAAAAAAAAAAAAAATTCAGTAAATCATGCTGTAAGCAGATGTGCTCTCAGGCAGGCTTTGTTGTTGCATTTGTGGAGCAAGCAAAGTAGATTTAGCATAATTTTTAAGGGCTCTCAGATTTTGAAATGGTAAATGAGCATTGGTTTCAACTTAAGTCACTAGCTGCATGAACTGCTAAAAAGAAAGTCAGCCTGTCTTTAGAAGCATTGAAGCAGGCATTTACTTAATTTCTCTAGCTATTAAAGTTTTAGATGGCATCATCTTCTAATAGAAGGCTGTTTTGTCTACATTGAAAATCTATTTGTTTTAGCATAGCTAGCTTCATCAATGATCTTGGATAGATCTTCTGGATAATGTGCTGCAGATTTTATCAGTACTTACTGCTTCACATTGCACTTTTGTGTTATAAAGATGGCTTCTTTCTTTAAATCTCATAAACCAACTTCTGTTAGCTTTCAACTTTTCTTCTGTAGCTTCTTCACCTTTTTCAGCTTTCATGTAATTGACAAAAGTTAGGGCCTTGCACTGGATTAGGCTTTGGCTTAAGGGAATGTTGTGGCTCGTTTGAGCTTCTATCCAGACCACTCAAACTTTTTCCATATAGACAATGAGGCTATTTTGCTTTCTTATAATTCACATGTTCACTGAAGTAGCGGGTTTAATTTCCTTCAATAACTTTTCCTTTGCATTCACAACTTGGTTAACTGGTTGGTGCAAGAGGCCTAGGTTTTGGCCTAACTTGGCTTTCAACATGCTTTCCTCACTAAGCTTAATCATTTCCAGCTTTTGATTTAAGGTGAGAGACGAGCAACCCTTCCTTTCACTTGAACACTTAGAGATAATTGTAGGGTTATTAACTGGCATCACTGAAATATTGTTGTGTTTCAGAGAATAGGGAGACCTGAGGAGAGAGAGAGGAAGACAGAGGAATGGCTGGTCAGTGCAGCAATCAGAACATTTATTGATTAAGTTTGCTATCGTATATAGATGCAGCTCATGGTGTCCCAAACAATTATAATGGTAACATCACAAATCACCAAGACAGATATAATAATCATAATAAAATTTGAAATATTCTGAGAATTGCCAAAATGTGACACAGACACAAAGTGAGAAAATGCTGTTGGAGAAACGGTATTGATAGACTTGCTCAATGCCTGGTGGCCACAAACCTTCAATTTGTAAAAAACACACTATCAGTGAAGCACGATGAAATGAGGTGTGCCTACAAACACCTTGATTATGGCTGCAGCTCAATTGCTGTTCTATACTGGCTCTTGCTACCATCTCTTGACACCTTGTAATCAAAGGTTGTGACTGCAGAAAGCAAAGGTACCCAGATGATCCAGTCCAACAAGTATGAATGTTGTGAGAAAACAAACAGGTAATTTGACAAATGTCTCACCTCTGAAACAACACCTCTGCTATCAGACTTCCCTAACCCTTAAGGAAGGGGCCAAAGACACCAATTTCAGCTTCCTGGGAGGAGTTGTTCCTTTTTCTTTTTAATTCTGAAATACAGTCATGTGTCATATAACAATGTTTCAAACAACAATGGACTGCACAGAAAATGATGGTCTCATAAGATTATAATGAAGCTGAAAATTCCCTCTTGCCTAGTGACACCTTAATGATCCTGTCCCTGTGTAGGCCAAAGCTAATTTATATGTGTTTGTATCTTAGTTTTTAATAAAAAAGTTTAAAAAGTAGAAAAAACTTTAATAGAAAAAAGCTTATAGAATAAGGATATAAAATATTTTTGTACATCTCTGCAACGTGTTTGAGGTTAAAGCTAAGTGTTATTCCAAAAGTCAAAAAGTAAGACAACAAATAAAAGTTTATAAAGTCAAAAATTATAATAAACTAAGGTTAATTTGTTATTGAATAAAGGAAAACATTTTCTGAATTTAGTGCAGCCTAAGTGTATAATGTATATAGTTTACAATAGTGTACAGTATTGTCCTAGGCCATCACACTCACTGACTCACCCAGAGCAACTTCCAGTCCTATAAGCTCCATTCATGGTAAGTACCCTACACAGGTGTACAATTTTTTATCTATTTCATAATTTTACTGTACCTTTTCTATGTTTAGATACATAAATATGTGCCACTGTGCTACAATTACCTACAGTATTCAGTACAGTAACATGCTATACAGGCCTGTAGCCTAGAAACAGTAGACTATACCATATAGCCTAGGTGTGTAGTAGGCTACACCATCTTGGTTTATGTAAATACACTCTGATGTTTGCACAGTGACAAAATCTCCTAATGACACATTTCTCGGAAGGTATCTGTATTAGTTCATTCTCATGCTGCCTTAAAAGACTCCCTGAGACTGCTTCATTTATAAAGGAAAGAGGTTCAACTGACTCTCAGCTCTGCATGGCTGGGGAGGCCTCAGGAAACATACAATCATGGCGGAAGGGGAAGCAAACACGTCCTTCCTCACATGATGGCATCTCCCATCTCTACTAAAAGGAGAAGTGCCTAGCAAAAGGGGAAAAAGCCCCTTATAAAACCATCAGATCTCCAGAGAATTCACTCACTATCATGAGAACAGCAGCCTGAGGCTAACTACCCCATGATTCAATTACCTCCCACAGGGTCCCTCCCATAACATGCGGGGTTTATGGAAACTACAATTCAAGATGAGATTTGGGTGGGGACAGAGCCAAACCATATGGGTATCCCTACCCTTAAGCAATGCATCATTGTATACTGTATATATGAAAGAGCATTTAAAATATATTTACATTTTAAATAATAATATTAAAATTGGCATTTGTGCAACTACCATGTAGGTTAAGAAAACATTGATAGAAGTTCCCTCTGACCCTCCAAGATGGTTTCTTTTTCATCCCCTTCCTCACAGATAACTACTGTTCTGAATTTTTAATAGTCATTCTTTTGATTTTTTAAAAAGAAGCTTTTACTACATATGTATTCGTCCCTTACATATGTTATTTATACTCCTGCTCAAACAAATGATAAAATGGAATCATCCTGAATATCTTTTCATTCCTTTTTTCTTTCATTTAATATTATGTTTGTGATTTATTCATGTTTATATATATAACTGTAGTTTGGTCTTTTTTTAAGAAAAAATCATGAATATAACCACAAATTATGCATCTATTTTGCTTCTGATGTACATTTTGATTGTCTATAGTTTTTAGCAATTACTAAAAATAATATTGTGAACATTCTTGCCAGGAATATGATTGCTAGTAGCTGGGAATGTGCATGTATACATTCACTAAATGATTCCAGGCTGTTTTAGAAAATAGATGAAGCAATTCTCACTTCCACAGTGGTAGGTGAGAGCTCATCTTCACTGACACTTGATATTGTCTAATATAACATTTACATTTTTGCAATATGGCATATTCTGCATATAATTTTCATTTTTCTGACTAATAACGATGTTAAGCCTTTCTTCATGTTTACTTGTCGTTAATGTTTCTTTGTAAAATATCCATTTTTCTGCTTATTTTTCTATCAGTTTGCTTGTCTTATTAATTCACATTTCCTTGTATATTTAGGATAGTAGTCTTTTTGGATATATTTTTAGAAACTTTTCTACACTGTAGCTTGTATTTTTTCTCTTTTAATATTATCTGTGGATTAACACAAGTTCTTATTTAATGGTAGTCAAATGTATATTTTTTCTATATATTTATGTTTATTACATTTCGTTTAAAAAATATTTTTCCTTCTGTGAGCTATATAATATTATCCTATATTATATTCTGAAAACTTCATATTTTGTTTATTACAACTGTCTTTATTCCATCCAGATTGAATGTTTCAGTGTGGTGTGGGATTTCTAATTAGATATCCAATTGTCCCAATACCATTTGCTCAAAGTCTGTTGTTATAGATCTGCTATACTATATCATAAATCAAGTGTCTATGTACACATAATCTGTTTCTTGGTGATCTTTTATGATCCATTGTTCTCTTTGTGTTTTGTTGTACCAGAGGTGCACTGTCTTCATAACGTCAGCTTAAAATAGGCTGGGAGCAGTGACTCATGCCTGTAAACCCAGCACTTTGGGAAGCCGAAGCGGGTGGATCACCTGAGGTCAGGAGTTCAAGACCAGACTGGACAACATGGTGAAACCCCGTCTCTACCAAAAAATACAAAAAATTTGCCAGGCATGGTGGCATGTGCCTGTAGTTCCAGCTACTGGGAGGCTAAGGTGGGGGAATTACTTGAACCCAGGAGGCAGAGGTTGCAGTAAGCCGAGATCAGGCCACTGCACTTCAGCCTGAGCTACAGAGCAAGACCCTGTCTCAAAATAATAAAGATAATAATAGTAATGTTAGTTTAAATTAAGTCTTGGTATCTGGTAGGACAAGGATTCACACCTTATCTCCTTTAGATTGTTTTCGTTATTCTTAACTCTCTATATTTTCATATCAATTTTGATTTATCTTGACAAGTTCCTCAAAAACTATGGCTGGCAATTTAATTAGATTGGCATGTATTTGGGGGAGAATTAGCATCTCTACAATATCAATTTCAAACCAACAAATTTAATTTAATCCTTGAATAGCTTGGATAAGATTTTACTTATCTGGTCCTTGAATATTTGATAGAATTATGTGGTGAAGTTATCTCAAGCAGGAATTTTCCTATGTGGCAACAAAAAATAAGTGATTCAATTTCTTTTCTAATAGTTTCAGGAGCTCTAGGTTTTCTATTTTTCATCTGGTTTGCTTTTGTAAGTTATTAATTTTCTCGTTGTATTTAAATTTTCAAATTGATTACTATAAAATTGCTCATACTATCTCCGATCACCTTACACATGTAGTCCTTTTAATTCTTAGTATCTATTACGCTAATTATTTAATGAATTTTGCTATAGGTTGGTCAATTTTTATTGATTATCTACAAAAAAAAATTTGGCTTAGTATCTTAATTGTATTTGTGTTTCCTATTTTGTTCATTTTAGCTCTTATTTGCAAATATTTTTCATTCTACTATGTTTGTATTTATATTTCTGTTACCTTTTTCCACATCTTCCAGTGGTTTCTCAACATTAACTTTCTTTATTTTTCTAATACACAAATTTAGGTTGTAATTTTTCATCAAGAACTGCTTTACTTATGTCTCATAAGGGAGCTATTTAGTATTTTTTATTACACTATAAAAAGTTTTTCTATAATGATTTTACATTTTACTACAGATCTTTTAATCTATGTTGTCTATCATTTACCTAGATAATTGTTGATTTGTCTATTCCCCTTTGTAGTTCTTCAGTTTGTTTTATTTCTCTTTTTATTTTATTTATCTATTCATTTTTGGAGACAGCATCTCCTATGTTAACCAGGCTGGTCTCGAACTTTCAGCTTCCAGCTGTTCTCTCACCTTTGTTTCCTAAAGTACTGAGATTACAGATGTGAGCCACTCACCTGACCTCTTCAGCTTCTTTTAAATATGTTTTCTGGCTATGCTTTGAGCAGTAGAAAGACATGTTTAATTTTTTATCTTCCCATGAATTTGAAGCTTTTCTGTTTTGACATGACCTTCTTTATCTTTAAAAAGCATTTTTTCTACTTGAAGTCTATTTTGTATGACATAAATACAGTTATATCATCTGACTTTTGGTTGAAACCTGCGTAATCATCTTTTTCATACTTTTGCCTCCAGCTTAACCTTGAGACAAGAATTATTGCCCTTCAGATCAGTGGATCCCCCAATGACTAAGCAAATTTTCAACAGGAGGCACAAAGCTGAGACTTGACTTTTTCACCACCTTCAAGTGATTTTAAGTTTCTTGTAATAAATTTTTAAAACACATGAAAAAATGGAAAACAACATGGCAAACCACTGAGTACTATTCGGCACCTAGCTCTGTCAAGTTCTAACTTTTCAGTTACATGTGCTTCATATTATATTCCTTTTTAGTTTTTTACTGTATTGAAATCCATCTATAGTGAAGCATGAAACCATCAGTGTATAGCTGGACAAAATTTTACTGAGTACAACCCATATCAAGACAGAGAACCACAGAAACTTGGTAGCTCCATACCCCCAGCCATGACCTTCATGTTTCTCACAAAACTAACAATTATCCTGACTTCTAATATTGCAAATTTGATTTTTTCTATTTCTGTGATTTTATGAGCACAATCATACCACTGCAGGTACTCTTCGTGTCTGCCTTTTATGAAATTCATCCATGTTGTTGCATACGTTAGCGGCTCATTCATTTTTATTGTTGTTTTATATTCCACTAATTTATCCATTTTACTCTTTGTGGACATTTGAGTTGTTTTCAGTTGGGAGCTATAATAAATAGTGCTCCTTTATCGTTCTTACTCATGCCTTTTGGTATATATTTGTTTGACTGTTTATCTGGCAGTAGAACTTCTGAGTTGTGGGTATGCACACGTTCCTGTTTAATGAACACTGCTAAACAATTTTCCAAAGTGGTTACACCAATTTTAATATTCACTAGTGAATGAATTGGGTATTTTTTAAGGCTGGCTATGTTCTTTGGTTTTCCTTTTTAAACGTAATCTCTCATTTCTATGTGTTCTTAGCAGAGGTGGAAAGGTTATTTCATCTCTACATGCAACACAGTCAACAGAACATGAAGAAATAGAGACAAACTCCTTTTTCCAATTCAGGATGATGCTGGCCTGGTCCCTGTGCCAGAGAGGAGTTGCAAGGTGTTTCCATACACAAAATGTTATCAAAGGGGAAGGCAAGTACTGTATTTCATCAAGTTTTAAGATGCATACTTTTCTAGATTTTAACACCTTTGCAATGGGATGTGTATAAATTGATGGCCTTTTATGATTGGCTTTGTTGCTTTGTGTGTGTTTGTTTCTTGGAGGTACACAAACCAACTGTGCATCTTACACTAGTATAATTTGAAAGCAGAAGGGATGAAACACATTCTTCAGAATTTTGTATAGCTGTAGTTGTCTATGATTTTTTGGTAGGTACAAAGATAGGCTGTCCATATCCCCCTTCAAGAAAATACTTTCTTTCAAGCTACAAAGCATGTGGTTAGCTGGCTGCCTCCAGAGAGACCTTCAGTGTCTTTCACAGCTTTCAAGCCAAGGTCACATCTTTTGGGGTGCTCCTCAGTCAAGGACAGAAAAAAGAGGTGACAGCTGAGATCATCCTTTTTTCAGGGCAGACTTAAGCCAACAAATTAATAACACAGATGTTCGTCACAATGCAGAATTCCTTTAACGGGAAAGCTTTTCTCTGAAGTGCCTTGTGGGGCTGGCAGAGGCATTGTCAGGGCAGCATCAAGCTCTGGCAGCTTCCTCTACCTAACCCTGTTGCCTTCCTTTTCCTTTTATAGGTAATATTGGCACTGGGAGTGTTCTGAGAAAGCAGGCGGTTAGATGGACTAAGGCACCGGAACAATTACCTTGGAACTAGCAAGGAGGACCCCGTTAGTGGTGGCATGTAGAGCACAGATGGGCTGGGGTAGTGTGGTGGTCCAACTGTTAAAACTTTCTCTGATGGTGTCTTGAGAAAATGTGCTGGTAGAGGGATAGGCACAGGCTGGTGGGATGATTTTAGGTATTTGAAATGTACAGGGGTGCTGCTGGTGGTAATGGTGATAAATATAGGGATAATGATTTTGGATGATTGTTACTAAATTGCATTGACGCCTCATTCCATTATCCACATAACTATGTGTTATGGCAGTTAACAATGGAAAGAACTAAAAACTAAGCATGAGAGCCAGAGAGTCTCTTTGGCTGACTACACAAAGTCCTCCTCTCATGCAATGGTGAGCAAAGTATGAGATCAAATCTAGAATCTAATAAACAGCAGCTGAACTTGAAAGACTGTCAAATGCCCAACCGAGGTAAGTCTGTGGTGACAAAGCCGAAGCCTTGGTTGGGAAAACCTGCATCTCTGACACATGACGTGGGGACATATAGACAAAAACCTCAAGACTTTGACTCCGTAAACTTCTTGGAATAATTTCAGCCTGCAGAAGTAGGTATCCCTTTTTCAATAAAAGCAAGTATTTGCCTGTATGGGAAGAAAATGAGATGCTATTTTCTCCAAAAGGCAAAGATAATTCTTCCCTCAGGAACTTCTATTGTTAACCCATTGTTAACTGCCCTCAGCATTTCTTTATCCACATGCAAGGCATCAATGCAATTTAATAATGCAATCAATGCAATCATCCAAAATCTTTATTTCCATGTTTATCACTATCACCACCAGCAGCACCTACATACATTTCAAATACTTAAAATAACCCCATCAGCCTGTGCCTATCCCTCTACCAGCACATTCTCCCAAGAAACCATCTTATACCATCTCTGCAAGATGGTAAGACGCAAACAGAATCATATGCTCTGGAAGTAGGAGTTATTAGAGATTAGTATCATGCTTAAATATGGTAAGGTGGTGATCACTATCTACTTAACTTGCTGGTTTGGCCCTGAAAACATTGGATGGGCCCTAGAGAATAACTGTGTAGACTGTCCCAGCTTCAGTCTGCAGCAGCCCTAATGATTGCTGCTATTTCAGATTGCTACAGTGAATTGATGTCGCTGCAAGAATATGATATGCAGCCAGTGACTTGGCAAATATATTCTTCCCTATCTTAATGATGAAAGACTTTCAGAAATAGTTTGCATTCGCGTGGAACAGAAAACAATGTGTATTTACAATTTCGCCGTCTGTTAATTGCTTTGTTAGCTCCTCCATCTGGACATCCTGCAGAACATCACAGTGATGGTGATGAAAGAGTGGAAAGTACACTGGAGGCCGTGGTAAGATGCATGCACTCCAGACAGTGGGAAATAAAAGCTGTAACAATTATTGGGTCTGCCATCTCAATAAAATATTTAGGGTCTACTGGCGTGCTTAATTATCCTGTTTTAAGTAAATAAGAATTTTTTGCATCTTGTATCTCCTTTGACAAAGAAGCATGCAGAATGCCTAGTAGGACTTTTTCGGCTTCTGGAAGAGCAACACTGGCAATTGGGTCACATAATCTGGCATGCCCTATTGTGCTTGAGATAGCAGTGCTACAAAACATGTAGTGTGAGCTTTATAGCAAGTTCTAGTGTAAGAATATCAATAAACAAACCTGAATTTCTGGAGACAGACTATACCATCTCTAGCAGAGAATCATCCAGCATTGGAAAAGAGCTCTTAGGCTTTTATGCTATTTGACTGTAGTAGATATACAACATTTGACCATGAGACACCATCTGTCTGAAACAGCGGGGTCCTACTGGACTCATCAAATAAAAATTTGAGGAGATGACCACAGCAGTTGATCATAAAATGGGAATAGTATATTCAAACCCTACTATGAGCAGGAGCAGAAAGTGTCATCATGGTGCATGAGCAAGTAGCCCAAATTCCCATTCATCCATCACTACCAATACAGTTGCTCTAGTATTCTTTTCTTACCTCACTTATGGCCATATTGGGTTAGGCCAATTACAAAAGCCATTTTATAAGCCAAGAAGGAAAGACAAAAATAACCAGAGCTTAGTGTTGTAATGGGTCATCTCAGTGAGTGGGTACAAGCTAAAAATTCATGGAGACTACCTTATAGCCTCACTCAAAGGATACCTTGAAAAATAGCAGTGACGGGGGAAGAAAACCTCCATGGTCAGTGGCAAATAGGCTGGCCGCTGGTCCAGAGCCTAGAAGGAAAGAGATTGGAGACAAAAATATTGAAAGCAGAGGTATGTGGATGTACATATTAGAAAGGCACATATACACCATGGAATATTATGCAGCCATCAAAAATAATGAGTTCAGGTCCTTTGTAGGGACATGGATGAAGCTGGAGACCATCATTCTCAGCAAACTGACACAAGAACAGAAAATGAAATCCTGCATGTTCTCACTTATAGGTGGGTGTTGAACAATGAGAACACATGGACACAGGGAAGGGAGCATCACACACTGGGGTCTGTTGGGAGGAATAGGGGAGGGACAGCGGGGGGTGGGGAGTTGGGGAGAGATAGCATGGGGAGAAATGCCAGATATAGGTGATGGGGAGGAAGGCAGCAAATCACACTGCCATGTGTGTACCTATGCAACTATCTTGCATGTTCTTCACATGTACCCCAAAACCTAAAATGCAATAAAAAGAATGAGCACCAAGTTTAGAGGCTTTATTTTAAAAAATTCACATATTAAAGCTCATTAGAACTAGCATCTACCATGAATGAGGCACTGCCCAACCAAAGTGAAAAAAATGACATGGCCAATTGGTATTAGCCAGTCTTTGTCAGCAGCCACTCCAGTGTTGACAAAACGGACAGGTGAATAATGTGACCATGGGAGCAGAGTTGATGAAAGCTCTACATGGGATTAACAGGACCATCTCCCACTCACCAAGATCATTTTAAGCACTGCCATTGATGAATGTCTGACCTACTAGCAACAGGAGCTAATTTGAAGCTCCTTTGGGGCTTTTTCCTTGAAGAGATCAACTGACCAGTTGGTGCAGTTTATTATATCAGATCTCTCAGGAGTGGACACCTATTTCAGGTACAGGTTTGCCATTTCTGCCTTCAGGACTTTAGCTAATACCTCTATCATGCGGCTTACAGAATGTTTGGTTCAGTCAGACAGAATCCCAAACAGTATAGTATCCGATTGAGAACTCACTTTACAGTGATGGAGGTATGAGACGGGACCCAAAACTATAGTATCACCTGGCATACCGTCTAGGAACAGCCAGGCTCAGAGAGGACTAAAAAGGTCGGTTTGAAGGCACAGCTGAAGTACCAGCCCAGAAGCAAAACTCTATACAAGTTGGACAGCGTCCTTCAGGATGTCATATACCTAGGGAGTCAGAGATGTCTCTATGGTACTGGGTCCATTGTAGAAAGAATACATGTGTTTGAGAACTAAGGCACGTATGGGGAGCAGAACCACAGACCACCACTGCCGGAAATGGTGCTTTCTATTTCTGAAAGGTTAATGTAGAGATAAAGGTTCTCAACACCAAAAGGGAGCGCTCTTGCCAGTGTACACAGCAAGGGGGTAACAGAACAATAAGCTGCAGCTACTGCTGAGGCATCTCGGGCTCCTCACACCCAGGTAGTGGTAGGCAAGAAGGGGATCCACCATTTTTTCAGGAGTAACTGATACGGCAGGGCTGCCATTACATCCCAGAGGCAAGGAGGAGTCCATGCAGAACCCAGGTGATCCACTTCGGTGCTTCTTTGTTCTTCCTTGCCCAATTGTGGTTGAGTATGAAAAAGGGTGCAGCTCTGGCTGAGAAGGAGCTCAAATCCCTCAAAAATGACACTATCAAGTAAGCCACTGAGACCAGCAGAGGTGGTGGCTGAGGATGAGGACGAATTTGAATGAGTAGTGGAGGAGGAAAACAATGAGTAGCAGTAGTGGTCCTTAGACCAAGAACAGCCACAAGGGCCGTTGTTTGTTCCACTAACTTCCCTCTTCTACACTTACCATTAGGAAGAAAGGAGGAGATGTTTGCTCATGTGTGTAGACAAGTAGATTGCACAGAGCAACTTCTCTGAAAGGCAGAGGGATGCAATTTACATGTGGAAGACAAAGAGACATGCCACCACTTTGCTTCCCTTTCAGAGGAAGAATTGCTATCCAGATGCAAGAAGTATGGTAAGCTGTCAGTCTGCAGTGGTTAGCTCTTTCTGGGGTTCACTTTAATTTTTGAACTGAGGTCCTGCTCCTCTTGAGGGGACTCTAGGTCAATAATTGAGTCAGATGGTGATACTAGGGAATAACCACTTTTGCCCAGTGCAGGACTCTTTTAATGGGCAGTCATTGATCTGGAGCTCTGAGTTTGTCAGGACTGTGTCGTAGTGTGATGACACCTCAGCTCAATTCTGTTTCCTCCTTTTTCTTTTCACGATTCTTATTCCTCAATAAAACTTTTGCACTCCCAACTCCATCTCAGCATCCGATTCTCAGAGAACCCAACCAGGACAATTTTATAAAATCATCATTAAAAGCAATGCTATGCCTCCCCAGTGTCCTCAGATACCATCCAAAGCCCTGGAATATTAAAATGGAAGTAGTCACAGCTGATGTAGCTGGCAGTCTGGGAGATTTAAATTCATATAACCACCAAGCGTCAAAATAGGGATCAACAGATACTCAGCACTTCAGAACTATTTATGTAACACCAGACAGACCTGAATAAAAATGGGAAATAACATTCGGGCTAATTATTGGTACCATGTAGTTCCAGACATTAAAACATATCTACTCAAAAACAAGCAAACAAAGCCACAGGAATTCGGCCAAATGATTGAGTATATAGATAATCTCAATCTGAAATGATTTTGAGTCTCGTAATTATTTCCTCAAATGTCCGCTTCAAGAGTAGGAGAGAAAAATGTTCTTATTAGTAGTATAATATTAAAATAGTCTGATGATAGAATTAAAAGATTTGAAGAGAGATAATTTACTTCTTGAATGCCAAACAGACTGTATAAATGATGTCCGCTAAACAGACTGAGATTCTCACTCAAATAGATCAAAGCCACATGTTACAAGCTGCAAGACATTATCCACCCATCAAAATACATTCTGCCTCCCAGCCCCAGTGGAACCTCCACGATTCAAGCCCCAGAACTACACAAGGCCTTGGACTGGCTTCCCGAAACACAATAGGATACATTTTGCATGTGTGACCCAAACAGACCACTGCCTGTGTGGTCTGTGTACTTCACAGGATGCAGCAGCCAAGATCCCCTGCGATGGCATTCCTGTAATCTATCATGCTCTTGAACCAATCTAATTTTATATGGAAGTCAGAAAGAGCATTTGAAAAAGTAAATTGGATCATGTAATTGTCTTGCTTCAAGCTTTTCAATGACTTCACAGGGCTCATAAAATCAAAACTGAATCGTACCATTCCCTCCTAGGCCCTGTCTAATCTGACCCCTGACTTCATTGAAGGCCACTCACATTCACTGACTAAGCCCAGATTCTACTGGACAGCCATTGTCCACCCTGGGGACTATCACACAGATTTCCCCCTGTGTCTGAAGTACTCCTCCTCTTTGCCTTTGGAGACTGGCATCTTCCTCTCAATTCAGGCCTTGGGACAAATGCTTCCTCCACTTTTCTGAAGGAAGCTTTTTCTGATGGCCAAATCCAAGTGCCTCTCCCTTCTCCCTCTACCACCAACATACTTGCATTCTCTCTATCTGCATATTCTTTCTCCTTCATGTTTATATGATGATTCGCTTTGAAACATCTGTTTGCTCATTGTTGCTTTTCCCCAATGGTCTATAAACTGTTTTATATATGCGAATATTTCCAGAAACTTGTATAGTGCTTTGCATAATGTAGTTGCTTAATTATTATTTGTTGAATGTATAAAGAAATAATAAAATTAATAGATTACACTTACATAGTTCTAAAGACATGTTCACTCTAAGCACTTGACATATATAACTCTATTAAGTCTATGGTGTAAGATTTTTTTTTCTGTTGATAAATGCGCAGAGCAGTTAAGAATTCATAGAAAAGGGGCTGGGCACAGTGTCTCACTCCTGTAATTCCAGCACTTTGAGAGGCTGAGGCAGGCAGAGGTCAGGAGTTCGAGACCAGCCTGACCAACATAGCGAAACCCTGTCTCTATTAAAAATATAAAAATTAGCCCAGGTGGTGGTGCGAACTCCTGACTCATGAGGTCAGAAGTTCGAGACCAGCCTGACCAACACGGTGAAACCCTGTCTCTATTAAAAATACAAAAATTAGCCCAGGTGGTGGTGAGAGCCTGTAATCCCAGCTACTTGGGAGGCTGAGGCAGGAGAATCACTTGAACCTGGGAAGTGGATGTTGCAGTAAGCCGAGACTGTGTCACTACACTCCAGCCTGGGTGACGACACAGTGAGACACCATCTCAAAAAGAAAAAAGTTACCAAAAGAAAACTAGAGTTCCTATATTAACATCAGAGGAAAGAGGTTTCAGGTAAAGCATAAAACCAGGGATAAAGTGTATCAGTTCATGAGAAGGACATCAACCTCCTAATATTTACACACCTGCTAACACAATACCAAAGTAAAGAAAACAAAAGCTAATGAATTGAAATAATTAGACAAACCTACAATTACGGTCCAGTCAAAGATTTCAGCGTTCCTCTCTCAATAATTATTTGAACAAGGTGAAATATCAGTATAGATGCTGAAGACTTGAACAGCACTTTAAGTCAATTGATGAAACTGATATTTACAGAATGCATCACCTAACATCAAAAGATTGCACAAACTTTCCATGTGCATGTGAGACATTCATGAAGACTTTTATCAATGATACAAAAACTTTATTCTAATCAATAAATCAAGTCACAGCTAATACAAACAGATTCAAGTCATACAAATTATATTCTTAACAATAATGAAATTAAATTATGATTAAATAATGAAAGGCTACCAGGTAGATCTCTAAATATGTGGAAATTAAATAGTAAATAAATAGTACTAAAAGAGAAGAAAAAAATATAATCCTCTCAATAAATGCAGAAAAAGCATTTGACAAAATCTAACATGCTTCCTGATTTTTTTAAAAAAACTTCTCAACAAATTGAGAATAGAAAGGAACTTCTTTTCTAGAAGGGATAACTGATAGTGGTCACTATGAAAATGTGTTGCTGAAATCATACCTAACAGTGAAGGAAAACAAAGCAAAGATGTCTGCTCTCACCATCTCTGTTTAATATTATAGTGGAAGTTCTAGCTGGCATATTAAGGCAAATAGAAGAAATTAAAAGTACATAGAGTATATTTTAAAATAACTAAAAGAGTATAATTGGATTGTTTGCAACTCAAAGAAAGGGTAAATGCTTGAGGGGATGGAAACCCCGTTATCCTAATGTAATTATTACACATTTTATGCCTATGTCACACCATCTCATGTACCATATATATATATATATATATATATATATATATATACTTAACTATGTACTCACAAAAATAAAAAAAAAATAAAATAAGTAGATGAATAGGAGAGAAAATAATAAAATAGTTTTTATTTGAAGACATAATTATATATGTAGAAAATCTCATGGAATCCACAGAAAAAGGTACAGTAGGTAACACGAGTTTTATAAAGTTGCAAGATATAAAACCAATATACCAAAAGAACAATTCTGTATCAATATAATAGCAACAAAAACTGAAATTAATAAAATAATGTATTTACAACATCATAAAATACAGAATACTTATGGAAGAATCTGATAAAATACATGTAAAATATGACACTGAAATCCATAAAATTATTTAGAGAAATTTAAAAGACCTAAATAAATGTAAAGATGTACCATACTATGTTTACAGATCAGATTGTAAATTTTTCTAAAATTCATCACAATCCAGTCAAAATCCAAGTGAGCTTTTGTAAAAATTAATAAACTGCTTTTAAAATGTATATAAAAATGCAATGGATTTAGTATAAGCAAAATTCGACAAAGAATAACAGAGTTGGAGGACTGACATTATTTAATTTCATGATCTATATTATACAGATACAGAAATCATTTTTATGTAATGGCATCAAAATAGACAGATTAATGCATGATACAGAAATCATTTTTATGTAATGGCATCAAAATAGACAGATTAATGCATAAAATAGATCTACACATTTTGTAGATCTATTGATCCTTAATCCATTTTTTACAAAGATGCACAGGCAATCTGGTGAAGAAAGGATAGTCTTTTTAACAAACAGTGTGGAACAAATTGGATATCCACATGCAAAAATATGAACTTCAGTTCATACCATGCACCACATACAGAAATCAACCCAGAAAGGATAATAAACTTAAACCTAAAAGTTAAAACTCTAAAAGTTTTAAAACTTAAGACTTCTAGAAGAAAACAGGAGTAAATCTTTGTGACTGTGGGTTCAAAAACAGTTTCTTATTTATAATAACAAGAGCACAATCCACAAAATTAAAAATTGATAAACACAATTAGGAATTTTTGCTCTTTAAAAGATACTGCTAAGAGAGGAGTCATACTTTCAGTTTTTGTCTTGGCTTTCAAATCACAAGCCCTGTCCCTTCCCCCTCATGTGGGCAGAAATTAGTTCTCAGGCCCTGCTGCCTAGCTGAGTTTGTTCTCTGCCCCAGTTTCATCATTTGTAAAATGGGAATTACATTGTTAAGAGGGGTTAGGAGGCCGGGCGCGGTGGCTCAAGCCTGTAATCCCAGCACTTTGGGAGGCCGAGGCGGGTGGATCACGAGGTCAAGAGATCGAGACCATCCTGGTCAACATGGTGAAACCCCGTCTCTACTAAAAATACAAAAAAAAAATTAGCTGGGCATGGTGGCGCGTGCCTGTAATCCCAGCTGCTTAGGAAGCTGAGGCAGGAGAATTGCCCGAACCCAGGAGGCGGAGGTTGCGGTGAGCCGAGATTGCGCCATTGCACTCCAGCCTGGGTAACAAGAGCGAAACTCCGTCAAAAAAAAAAAAAAAAAAAAAAAAGAGGGGTTAGGAGTATTAAATGTAAATGTGTAGAACAGAACAGGTCCCTGATACTACCCCTTAATTTTTTCCTACATTGTGAATTTAAAGGTGTCCAGAAAACTATTTGCTTTCTTCCAAAAAGCTTTTAAAATTGCTACAAAGAGAATAAAATACCTAGAAATACAACTACCAAGGGATGTAAAAGAACTCTTCAAGAACTACAAACCACTGATCAAGGAAATAAGAGAGGACACAAACAGATGGAAAAACATTCCATGCTCATGGTTAGGAAGAATCAATATTGTAAAAATGGCCATACTGCCCAAAGTAATTTACAGATTCAATGCTATCCCCATCAAGCTACCATTGACCTTCTTCACAGAACTGGAAAAAACCACTTTAAACTTCACATAGAACCAAAAGAGAGCCCGCATAGCCAAGGCAAACCTAAGCAAAAAGAACAAAGCTGGAAGCATCATGCTACCTGACTTCAAACTATACTACAAAGGCTACAGTAATCAAAACAGCATGGTACTGGTATCAAAACAGAGATCTAGAGCAATGGAACAGAGGCCTCAGAAGCAATGCCACACATTTACAATCATCTGATCTTTGACAAACCTGACAAAAGTAAGCAGTGGAGAAAGGATTCTCTGTTTAATAAATGATGTTGGGAAACTGGCTAGCCATATGCAGAAAGCTGAAACTGGACCCCTTCCTTACACCTTATACAAAAATTAACTCCAGATGGATTAAAGATTTAAGCATAAGAACTAACACCATAAAAACCCTAGAAGAAAACCTAGGCAACACCATTCAGGACATAGGCATAGGCAAGGACTTCATGACTAAAACATCAAAAGCATTGGCAACAAAAGCCAAAATAGACAAATGGGATCTACTTAAACTTAAGAGCTTCTGCACAGTGAAAGAAACTATCATCAAAGTGAACAGGCAACCAACAGAATGGAAAAAACTTTTGCATCTACGCATCTGACAAAGGGCTAATATCCAGAATCTACAAAGAACTAAAGCAGATTTACAAGAAAAAAAGAAACCCATTCAAAAGTGGGCAAAGGATATGAACAGACACTTTTCAAAAGAGAACATTTATGAGGCCAGAAAACATATGAAAAAATGATTATCATTGGTCATTAGAGAAATGCAAATCAAAACCACATTGAGAGACCATCTCACTCCAGTTAGACTGGTGATCATTAAAAAATCTGGAGACAACAGATGCTGGAGAGGATGTGGAGAAAAAGGAACACTTTTACACTGTTGGTGGGAGTGTAAATTAGTTCAACCATATGCAAGACAGTGTGGCGATTACTCAAGGATCTAGAAATAGAATTTCCATTTGACCCAGCAATCCCATTACTGGGTATATATCCAAAGGATCATAAATCATTCTATTATAAAGACACATGCACACATATGTTTGTTGCGGTGTTGTCTATGATAGGAAAGACCTGGAACCAACCCAAATGTCCATCAGTGATAGACTGGACAAGGAAAATGTGTCATATATACACCATGGAATACTATGCAGCCATAAAAAACGATGAGTTTGGTCCTTTGTAGAGATATGGATGAATCTAGAAACCTTCATTCTCAGCAAACTGACACAAGAACAGAAAACCAAACACTGTATGTTTTCACTCATAGGTGGGTGATGAACAATGAGAACATTTGGTCACAGGGAAGGGAACAACACTCACTGGGCTAGCTTGGGGGCCGGACAGGAGGGTAGAGGAGGAACAGTGGAGGGGGCAGGGAGGATTGGGAGGAAAAATGCCTGATGTAGGTGATGGGTGGTGGGGCGGAGGGAGGATGGAAACAGCAAACCACCATGGCACATATGTACCTATGCAACAATCCTGCAGGATGCAGAATGTGCACATGTACCCCAGAGCCCAATGTACAATAAAAAAAAATGTAATCCTAGCACTTTGGGAGACTGAGGTGGGTGGATCAAGAGGTCAGGAGTTCGAAACCAAACTGACCAACATGGTGAAACCCCATCTCTACTAAAAATACAAAAATTAGCCAGGTGTAGAGGTATGCACCTGTAATCCCAGCTACTCAGGAGGCTGAGACAGGAGAATTGCTTAAACCCACAAGGCAGAGGTTGCAGTGAGCCAAGATCACGCCATTGCACTCCAGCCTGAGCAACAGACCCAGACTCCGTCTCCAAAAAAAAAAAAAAAAAAAAATGCATATTGGATGACAATCAGTAGCCAGTGTTCCTATCACTCTTACCACTCTTATCTGCTCATGAAGAGAAAACATGGCAAAGTCCCAGCCCAGCTGCATTCCTCTTCCACCTCCACCCTACCTCCTTTTAACGTATCCCAGGCCACAGTCTCTTATTCACAATTCAGAGAACAAAAATCTGAAAAGCCAAAAGTGTTTTCTTCAAATTTGGTGGCAAGATCCAACACCAGGCTTTTCATAATCTTTATTTTTCACACTTAATATGTATGCAATTACTGATTGATATATTAGTGTTTGATTATGGGGAGCTGTCCTAGATTCTAACGGGGTGGGATTTCACATGCAGATACGCACAAAGAAAGTTAAGTCTTGTAAATTGTTAAAAAACAATTTGTGGCATTATTCTACATAAGCAATTCTAATACTATAGATTTAGTTTTGTAACTCAACTTTAAGCTTTCTTTAAGTAAAACTCATCTCTGAAGGTTTTCTTTATGCTTTCCAGTCCTTAACAGTTGCCAAAGCAAAGGGTTTGCAGTCTGTTTTAAACATATGACATCAATCCACAGTAAGAAGTACATTTTTCTTTATTGGGATCAAGTCCACCCATTTGACTATGTATGTAAAATAAAAGTTTAAGAATGAATATTCCTTTGTACAAAGTGCTCTGAGGTTTCCTAATTTATCTTATTTTAAGAAAGACAACTGGCCCAATACTATTAAAATGATTATATAATCTGCATTTTGAAAAATACTGTGTTTTTGTAATTGCTAAATCTGAGTTTCATTATATCAATATTATTCTTTTTATAACTTTTTCAGGTTCAGGGGTACATGTGAAGGTTTGTGACACAGGTAAACATGTGTCATGGGGGTTTGTTGTACAGATTGTTTTATCACCCAGGTATTATTCTTTGTGTAAGTTTGAAAGTTTTCATGATACAAAGTTAAAAAGAACAAAACGAATCAAGCCGTAGACTGAGAGAAAATATTTTTGAATTACCTACCTGATAAGGGACTTGTCCTCCAAGGTCTGTAAAGAAATATCAAGACTCTGCCAGGTGCGGTGGCTCACGCCTGTAATCCCAGCACTTTGAGAGGCTGCAGCGAGTGGGTGGATGGACTGAGCTCAGGAGTTCACGACCAGCCTGGGCAACACGGTGAAACTCCGTCTCTACTAAAATACAAAAACAAATTAGTCCGGCATGGTGGAGGGCGCCTGTAATCCCAGCTACTCAGGAAGCTGAAGCAGAATTGCTTGAACCCAGGAGGCAGAGGTTGCAGTGAGCCACTGCACTCCAGCCTGGGAGACAGAGTGAGACTCTGTCTCAAAAAAAAAAAAGAAATATCAAGACTCTATAACAAGAAAGTAAGCAATCAAATAAGAGAAAATATTTGAACCACATTTCATTAGACAAAATATGCAGATGGAAAATAAACATGTAAAAAGAAGTTCAACATTAATTGGCAATGGGAAAATGCAAATTGAAACCACAATGAGAAATTTCTTCACACCTATTAGATTGTCTAAAATTGGTGAGAATGTGGAGGAACTGGATCTCTCTTACCCTTCTTGTAGGGATGTAAATAGCTACAATGAGTTTGGAAAACAGTCTGTTCATTAAAAAGTTAAACATATATCAGACATATGATACAGCTATTCCTCTGTTAGATAATTACCTAAGGTAAATATCCAAATCCATGTAATGCTTGTACCAAATGTTCATAATAGCTTTATTTGAAATACAAAAATGGAAAAACCCAAATGAAGGTGATTAATGCGTTCTTTATCTTGATTATGATGTTGGTTTCACAACTGTATTCATTTGTAAAAGTTTATTAAACTGAGTACTGTACATTTCAGTTTATTATATATCAATTATAACTCAACCAAAGTATTAAACATTATTCCTGTGACACATCCATATGATTAATAACGTTTGGTAACTTCTGAATTAGACCTCTCTGGACTGTGATTACCTTATTGGCTATTATCTATGTTGTTATTCAATGCAAATTATATCAAGAACTATTAATGGTATTCAAGGAAAGTATGATAAACATATGTAAAGGGTGATAGAGGAATACAGAAAACAAATGCTTTGGCCAACCCTTGGCGGGTCAGGAACATCTTCCTGGATGGTAAACGCCAAACTGTGAGCTAATGGAATCAGCCAGACAACTATTGGCGAGCTTAGACAGGCATTTACATGCAAAGGGAACAATATATTCAAATGATCAGAGGCAAGAGAGAGAATGGGATTTGGGGGAATACAAGTGATTCAACATGGCTGGGAGAATGAGTGTCAGGGAGTTTGGGCAGGCAAAAGGGATCAGATGGTCAAAGACTCCATGCCATCCTCAGGAATCTGTGTCTCTCAAGAGTGATGAAATGCCACCGAAAGGTTTTTGTTAGAGATAAAGTTGGTAGAAAAAAAAATCACTCTCCAGTGATTCGGACTGAAGGCAAGACTAGATGTAGGAAGTACAGTTAGGAGAGTTAAAGGATCAATCATCAAATTAAAGGGAGATTGGAGCCTGAACCGTGACAGCGAATGTGGGATTTGAGATATGGTTAATTTGAGAGTTGGTTTTGGTTTCTGTTGTGAGAATATTAGAGGAGAGTAGTTGAATGGGAGGAATGGTAAGTTCAGTTCTGAACACTTTGAGATGCCTGCACAGAACTCCAGAAAGTTGCTTTTCTATGAAGAAATTTCTCCAAGAAGATCTGTGACATAGGGAAGCTGCTTCAAAAGTATCTGACTCTTTCCCTCAGAGTCTGATCCAAATAAAACTACATAAATGCTATTTCTTATTAATGTAAACCAGTAATACATATAACATGCTTTACTTATTTTCTTCATTTTGCTATAAATCTAAACCATGTCAAAATTTAAATGAAAAAAATTAAAAGATACACGATAAAGAGTATGGTAAATTTGAAGTCACTTTCCTATAATTTAACTGAAAACTGGATAAACTAAAAAGGTAACCTTTTAAGACTGAACTCACAAAATAGAGAAATGTTCAAGCCCTATTTCAGAATTTGTTTCTGGTGTTTAAATCTAATCCTGAAATGAATGTAAGACCTCTTTGTTATTCAGTGGCCCTCAAAAGGGACTAACGTGGTTGGCAGATATAAACCCAAATCTATCTGGAGGAAATAAACACCAATTTATGGGCTCAGGATTCTCACAGATCAAATTTAATAAAATAAGAGCTTACATATCAACACACATATACACAAAAAGGAAAAACAAATGACAGCAAAAACAACAACCGATTTAGATCCTCAAGTACTCCATATATTAGAATTTCCAGGTAAAGAACATTTAAGCTTAAAATATTAAATGAAATAAATAATTACATTTTGTAAAAATGAGTAAAGAACAAAAGCCTATCAAATTCAATTTTGCAGATTTGAATAAGAACAATCCCAGAAGAACACTTCTTTGAAAAGAAAAATACTGTCATTGAAATTTGAAAGTCAGTGAATGCAGTGAATAGTGCAGTAGATATAGCTAAAGAGAGATTTGGTAAGCTGTGACACAGAACTGAATAAATTACCCCAAATAAAGCAGAAATACTGAGACAGAAAATACAAATAGAATGAGAGGTTATCCCTACCAGATATTAAAATGTACTATAAATCTCCTATAATTAAAACAGTGTGGTACTGATGCAAGAATAGACAAACCAAAAGAGTTTAGATGTGAACCAAAAACATGAAAATCTGATGTATCATAAAGGTGGCATCTCGATTACTGAGCAAAGGTAGTCTGGTGTCACATATATCTAATCAAAAACAGGAAACCCAAAGAATGAAGAAGAGGCAAAAAAGATGATGACTGAGAATTATTCAAATTGATCAAATACGCGAATAAGCAGAATGAACACAGTGTATAACAAGCAGGATATAAAGAGAAATATATCTCATGTGTTGTAGGGAGGCTAGAGAACACTGAAGAAAATAGAAGCACAGATTTCTTCCCCTGCAAAAGTTTTGGGTAGCCTAATATCAGACATAGCCATAGCAATAATAGAAGCCAAATAATCCCTTCTGCTGAGAGAAAATTACTATCAATTAGAATTATGTACTGAGCAAAATTATCTTTTAAGAGTGAGACAGTGTAAGTTAATAAATGCTTAGAAAAAAAAATCAATTAGGTGACTATGTAAACAGTATAATCAATAAAAAAGGAATGGCTTCCAAAGGAAAATTATCCTTGTAGAAATGATGACTAGTAAATAACTGTTAAAAATATAAAGAGGCAATGGCCATGTAAAATGGCAAAACAATAATGTCTAATCTATGAGTTGATTTTTTTAAATGACAGAATTCAAGTATTAGACAGGAGGAGCTTAAATACCAAGAAGGAATGCCTGGATTTAAAGTGTTCTAAGACTTTTATATTGTTGAAAAGGAACTATTTTGATTAACTATAGACTTTAAAAATTGAGAATGCATGGTAAAATTTTAAGTAATCATAAAAATGCACATATTATAAAACATCAACTAATTTAGAAAATTTTACAGAGGAAAAGAATGAATTGTTTTAAAATGCTGAGTAATTGAAGTAGATGGGCATTACCAGATGTTATGGATGTCATAGCCTATTATAGATCACCAGTAACAAGTATGGGATCAGTAAAACATATTCTAATATGAAACAAATGGCATAAAAGAGTTACTTAGCAAATAACTCTAGAGGCATTTCCGCTAAATCAGGAACAGACAAGTATGCCCACTATCTCTGCTAACATATAACATTTCTCTGGAATTATTGCCCAAGGCAATTAAATAAGATAACACAACTAAGAGCATAAGAATTGGAGAAAAAAATCTCTATTTAGAGATGACAAGATAATATATCTGGAAAACTCTAGAGAATTAACGACTAAATGAATTCAACAATTAAAGAATTCAATGAAACAGTCAATTTCATTAAAATTAACATGCAAAGATAAATGTTACAATAATACACAATAGATTAAAAAAACAATTTATATAGGAAAAAAGATAAAAAATATATATAAATAAACTTAATAAAAAACATTTAAAATCTATATGAGAGCTCCAATACTCTCCTGAGACACACAAAGTAGCTATGAATAACTTGAAAGATATTGCCTGTTGATTAATAAAGCTTAGCATCATCAGGATGTCAGTTCTTACAAGTTAGTTTATAAATTTAACATGATTCCAATAAAAATAACAATGAGTTCTTTTTTATGATAAGTTGATGTCGTACATATGGAAAAAATCAACATATAAGAATAATTAGAAAAACACTGAAAAAAAACAGGAGACTATCCCCACTAGATAGAAAAATATACTACAAATTTTCTGTAATTAAAACAGTGTAGTAATGATGCATGACTAGACAGACCATGATATGGTTTGGCTCTGTGTCCTCACTCAAATCTCATCTTGTAGCTGCCATAATTCCCACAGGTTGTGGGAGGAACTCAGTGGGAGATAATTGAATCATGGGGGCAAGTCTTTCCCATGCTGTTCTCGTGATAGTGAATAAGTCTCATGAGGTCTGATGGTTCCAAAAATGGGAGTTGTCCCTCACAGTCTCTCTTTTTGCCTGCTGCTTTCCATATAAGATGTGACTTGCTCCCCCTTGCCCTCTGCCATGATTGTGAGGCCTCCCCAGGCATGTGGAACTGTAAATCCATTAAACTTTTTTCTTTTGCAAATTGTCCAGTCTCAGGTATGTCTTAGCAGCAGCATGAAAACAGAATAATCCAGTACATTGGTACCAGTGGAGTGGGACATTGCTTAAAAGATACCTGTAGCAACTTTGGAATCAGCTAACAGGCAGAGGTTGGAACAGCTTGGAGGGTTCAGAAGACAGGAAAATATGGGAAAGTTTGGAACTTCCTAGAGACTTGAATGGCTTTGACAAAAATGCTGATAGTGATATGAACAAGAAAGTACACGCTGAGGTGGTCTCAGATGGAGATGAGGAACTTGTTGGGAACTAGAGCAAAGGTGACTCTTGCTATGTTTTAGCAAAGAGACTGGCAGCATTTTGTCTTTGCCCTAGAGATTTGTGGAATTTTGAACTTAAGAAAGATGATTTAGGGTATCTGGCGGAAGACATTTATAAGCAGCAAGGCATTTAAGAGGTGACTTCAGTGCTGTTAAAGGCAATCAGTTTTATAAGGAAAGCAGAGCATAAAAGTTCAAAAAATTTGCAGCCTGATATGCAATAGAAAAAGAAATCCCATTTTCCGAAGAGAAATTCAAGCCAGTTGCAGAAATTTGCATAAGTAACAAGGAATCAAATGTTAATCCCCAAGACAATGGGGAACATGTCTCCAGGGCATGTCAGAAGTCTTCATGGCAGTCCCCTCCCATCACTGTCCTAGAAGCCTAGGAGGAAAAAATGGTTTTGTGGACTGGGCCCAGGGTTCCCATGCTGTATGGAGTCTACGGACTTGATGCTCTGTGTCTCAGCTGCTGTAGCTGTGACCAAAAAGGGCCAAGATACAGCTTGGCCTGTGGCTTCAGAAGGTATAAGCCCTAAGCCTTGGCAGCTTCCATGTGGTGTTGAGCCTGCGGGTGCACAGAAGTCAAAAATTGAGGTTTGGAAACCTCTGCCTAGATTTCAGAGGATGTATGGAAATACCCAGATGTCCAGGCAGAAGTTTGTTGCAGAGGTGGGGCTCTCATGGAGAACCTCTGCTAGGGCAGTGCAGAAGGAAAATGTGGGGTCAGAGCCCCCACACATCATTCCTACTGGGGCACTACATAGTGGAGCTGCGAGAAGAGGGCCACCATCCTCTAGAACCCAGAATCATACATCCACTGACAGCTTGCACCATATGCCTAGAAAAGCCACAGACACTCAATGCCAGCCCATGAAGGCAGCTGGGAGGGATTCTATGCTCTGCAAAGCCACAGGGGTGGAGCTGTCCAAGTTCTTAAGAACCCACCTTTTAACATCAGTGTGATCCAGATGTGAGACATGGAGTCAAAGGAGATCATTTTGGAACTTTAAGATTTGAGATGGTCTCGTCTCACTGCAACTTCCACCTCTGAGGTTCAAGCAATTCTTCTGCCTCAGCCTCCCAAGTAGCTGGGATTACAGGTGTGAGCCACCACAATGGGTCTTGTTTTATTTACTTTTATCATTTTTGGGTTTTGGTCTTTATATTCAAAGTTGATTTTTGTTGGCAAAATAAGGTTAGGTCTCAATTTTTAACTATTTTTACAAACATGTTTAAAAATCAGTGTATTTAAACCATTTCTGTTAAATGTAGTTATTGATATGGTTGGGTTTAAATCTACTCTTTTCTATTTGTTTTCTATTTTTCTCTTCAGTTTTGGTTGTTCTTTCCTCTTTTTCTGCCTTGTTTTGATTGTGCACTTTTTATTATGGTAAAATATATGTAATATAAAATTTATCATTTTAATTATTGTATATATTTTATATAGATAGATTGATATAGATAAATACTTTAGTGACATTAGTATTTTCACATCATTGTGCAATCATCACAACTATTGGTCCCTTGACCCTTCTTGCTTATGTATTTTTATGATTATTTTTTTCTTATTGTGGGTTCATTAGCTACAACTAATTATTATATTATGTTATTTTGGTTATTGCTTTAAGATTTAAAGAATACATAATTAAACTTCTCATGATATACATTCAAATAATATCACATCATATAAAGTATAAAAACCTAAAACAGTATACTTTCATTTCTTCACTTTCAGTTAAGGTTGTCATACAATGCACTTTTACATGTGTTATAATCCCACAATATCATAACCTAACTCAAAGTGAAGAAATGTCCCAAGACTTGATCATTGGAGTTTAATTGGGTATTATTTGTAATGAAAGGGAGGAGGCAGAAATGCCTGGGACCTGGACTCTGGCTGATGGGGAAGAATACAGAGACTCTGGACAGAATTGAAGAAGGTGGAAGGTAAGATGACTTAATATGTACTGTGCGCTCATCTCAGCAATTTCAAAGCCATATAAATGACATTCAATTTATTTTCTTAGCAGAAGTCAGCAACCACTGACTGATTCCCTATTGTGTGTAGAACCCTCAAAAGGATAACTATAGGAAAAAATGACATACAAAACAAGGCCTCTACCCTGAGAAAGTTAAAATCGAGCTGAAAGTACTAGTCCAGTAAGACAGCTGGGGCACATTCCAAGCTGGCATATTTATAATAAGTTAACTCTGAAAGATAAACAGGACCATGTACAACATTCCAGGTACTTTACCTCACTTAATTTTCATGGTTACTCTATGAGGTGGGCTGATAACATTATCTCCATTTTACAAGTAAAGTTGCAATTCAAATAGTGTAAGTAACTTACCTACATGTAGCTAGTAAGTGGGAGAGCCAGGATCCAAACCCAAAGAATCTTGAGACCTTACCTCTTACTATACTCATTGCCTATCACAAAGGGATCTCAGAAATAAGATTTTACCCTTCAAGATGAGGACTTTGATAGTGTTAAGTTGCAATAAGCATGTCTTATGTCTTCTCTTAAGTGAATTTCTCTTGCCAAGAAAATGCCAGTTAGAAGAAAAATCCTTGGGCAGCTGCAGCAAACTAGGGAAATGCAATGGGTGCTTTGAGAGGTGCCCATATGTATACAACTCCATCAAAAATAAGTCCCATGGAAGAGTCTGTTTTATGCTTCCTAGTACTCCCATTATTTAGCATAGTGTCTGACACATAGAAGCTGCTTAGTAAATACTCTTTCAATCAAATGAGCGACTTTGGAGAAGCTAGTCTGGGTTGAAGAAAACTCAAAACAACTCTGCTTGTGCTGGCTTCCCTTTTCTCCCCAAAGTCTCCATTACATGCCATCCATCTGGGGTCCTGGTCTATTGAAGAGCTGTACAATACAGAAACGCATTAGCTTGCATAAGAACTAGTTTTTCTCATACATAAGGCCACCTAGGGACACTCAGTGTGGCCTCACATTGCCCTGAGGTTGGCCCTTTCCCAGGCACAGTGAAGCCAGCCTTGCTGAGTTGCTGGAAGCACTGGAAATAGCAGCCGTAATTCTTGGACCTGAGCCCATCCTAATCCCTCTGCATAGGATCAAATTTTCCAGTAAAGAACAAATAAGATAGCTCCAATATGCCCAAGTGCTACCTTAAAATTTACATACTTGACCTGATTGTTTGCTTCCTGCTTCCCAAAAACATTTTCTGTAGACAAAATGACAAATTTTACTCTTGCCACCCATGCTAAAAAAGTCCCTGTATAGGTTACCATCAGATTTCCAATCCAGTTTTCAACTGCCTTGCCCAAAAGAATATATAAACTCATAGAAGACCAGGACTGTAACTATAAAACCCATTCTCCCATATCATACATAGGGCAGCATTTAAAAGTGCTTAATGGTGATAATTATTTACAGTTTGGCATCGACCTAACAGACTGCCACTGTAGAAAGTGCTGAACAGAGTTTGACTCCCTCACACATATAATGGTTTGGCAGCCAGGACAGGAAGGAGTGGTATGCCCAGGAACCAGCAGTCACAAGCTTCAACAGAGAAAAGGTTTCTCTTTGTACCTGGACTCTGATGACCACAGAAATTATGGATACAATAACTCCATCTCTTTGTATTGCAGGTGCAAAAATCTTTTCAGGTAAATATTTTTTTTACACCAATACCACAAAATAGCCTATCATGTAGACTCAGGCATGGACAAAGCAGCTACTATACTCCAGATGTTCAGGAATTCACTGGCTCCTGATGAAATGAGATGGTTGCTTTCCCTCCCTCCTCTCTTTCCTACTTTCCATTCTCCACTTTTATGGAGAACCTACTTGCTATAAAGCAGTATGGTTGGTGATAGGAATTCAAAGACAAATAAATGTCCTCTGCCTTGCTTGAGCTCATGATTGAGTACAAAAAACTTACAAATACTGAATAGACCAATAAAAAAGTCTGAAGTTGAGGCAGCAATGAATAGCCTACCAACCAAAAAAAGTCCAAGTCCAGACGGGTTCATAGCCAAATTCTACCAGAGGTACAAAGAGGAACTGGTACCATTACTTCTGAAACTATTCCAAACAATACAAAAAGAGGGAATCCTCCCTAACTCATTTTATGAGACCAACATCATCCTGATGCCAAAACCTGGCAGAGACACAACTAAAAAAGAAAATTTCAGGCCAACATCCATGATGAACATCGATGCAAAAATCTTCAATAAAGTACTGGCAAACCAAGTGCAACAGCACATCAAAAAGTTTATCCATCACGATCAAGTAGGCTTCATCCCAGGGATGCAAGGCTGGTTCAACATACACAAATCTATAAACGTAATCCATCATATAAGCAGAACCAAAGACAAAAACCACATGATTATTTCGATAGATGCAGAGAACACCTTCGGGAAAATTCAACAGCACTTTATGCTAAAAACTCACAATAAACTAAGTATTGATGGAACATATCTCAATAATATCAGGGCACTTTACGTAGTAATGGAGTACAAAAGAGAGAATGCTATATTATTATAAATCTCCTTCTTTTACAAAATAACTTTATTAAAATATAATTCATATGCCATGTATTTCACCCGTTTAAAGTTCAATAGTTTTTAGTTCATTCACAGAGTTGTGCAATCATACCATCAACTTTAGAACATTTTTATCATCTGAAAAGAAGCTCCATATTCTAGCTCTCATTCCCTTATTTCCCCAGCCCTAAGCAACTGCTTATCTACTTTCTGCATCTAAATGTTTCTCTGCTCTGGAAGTTTCAGATCAGTATAATCATAAAATATTTAGCATTTTATGATTGCTTTCTTTCACTTAGGATAGATAAGGTTCTCAAGGTTCATTCACATTAATGTAGCATCTGACAATATTTCCTTTGTTTATGTAGCCAAATATAATACCCTCTGAAGGTGTGTACCCCGTTTTGTTCATCAGTTCGCTTGTTGATGAATATTTTTTTTTCCACATAAATCTTACTCCTGATCTTGACCCTGGTTGGGAGAATCAAGTGAGAAATAAAACCAATCAGGCCATGGCCCTGCACTAGAAATTCTGTCACTGCCTATGGAGCTGCAAAGGCTTCCAACCCAGGAGAGAAGAAACACATGACTTATTGTATCATCTTCTAAAACACAAAGAAAGCATCCAAGAATTTCCAAGAAGTACTATAAAGTAATTCATTGACCAAATCCACTTGAAGACTTTTAGTTTCTGTCTCTTTTCAAGGTCACAGTATGTGGTACAGATGAGGAAAAAGGGAATAGGGATTAAAAGCTAAAAGAGAATCTTTTACTAATCCCCATACTCATTATATAAAGACTACTGTTATTACCGCACTCAACAGTTCTCCCCAGGAGTCACAGGGGACCCCCGTTTGGGGATCAATACTAAGTAGTAGAGACTTAACCAGCTATTTCTAAAGATGGAGGGGGTTTGGCTTCAACTCCTGCTGCAGTCCTCCTTAGCTATGTGTCCTCGGACACATCACCTACTAACCTATGCCTTGGATTTCTCATTAGGTAAGTGGACTACTGTTATGCAGCCTGCGTGTTTTGCTAGGATAATACATATGAAAGCTCTCTGTAAAGGACAGACTGTAAAAATATCAACAAGTGTTATCAGCTCCTAATTTTGTTAAATTATTACATTTCTTCTCTGGGTTCATGCATGCAAGAAAGATGATCACTTAAAAAGGATTGAAGTAAGAGTTCCAAAGGTTTCTAACAGCTCTTTAAAATTCTTTGTGACTGGATGCTCAAGTAAGCAAATCAAATGGACTTATAATGTATACCACAGTCTTCTAGAGTTTGGAAGAAGCTTGCAAGAACACCTGTTTTATCTCTGTATCTGTATAATTTACAAGCATGAGGACCCTTAGAGAAGAACAAGCTGTAGGATGCATGAACTCATTTTCTAGAGGTAAACAATCTTCAAAGGGATAGGAAGCCTTTTCGTTTTGGAAATAAAGAAAACCTCCCATCTTAGCCTATGAATGAAGGTATTTATCATGAGATCTTAAATAAAATAAATTGTCCTAGTTAATTTGAATATCATTAAAACTTCACAATCTAAGCTGTATTAGATCACTCAGCATTATAAAATGAAAACGGCCATCTAGCTTCTCTATTCCAGAGAAGGGAAGTGTATACTATTTTAGGGAAACCAGAGAAGCACTCATAAAATTTCTCAGGGAATTTTGACACATCTGTGTAACCATGGAAGGCTAAAACCAGAATATGGCACAGCAATAATACAGTTCATGTCTCCAAGCCACTCCCCACCCACCACATACGCCATACTGTTTCATGGAAGAGGCAACTATGGACTGAGGAAGTGGCTGATCCAGTGTCACAGAGAAGTTAGTAGGAGACTTAGAACTTGAAATCTGGTCTCCTGATTCTCTATCAAAAGCCCTTTTAACTAAATTCTTTATTAAGTGACTCAAATTAAGTAACCAACAGTCATCTCAAATGTTGTATTTCTGTTAGAATTCATATTTTAGAGTCTATGAATCATATATCTTATCCTCCCATATCTTAGATGAAGCAATTAGGGATTAGACATTAAGAAATTCTTCAAAGTCATGTGGATAGAGAATGATGAGCTAGGAACAGAACAGAATCAATCTCTCTTTTTGTTACCTTTTGCTTTTCAGTATTTGTCCCATCACAGTGCCATTTTCCTTTCTAAATCTTTCAGCCATGTCAGTGTTTGAAACTTTCTGTCTTTTCCGGTGTTACTGGGTCCTATAGTCATCCCAAAGGAAGTGAGCAAACACTAGAATGCCATGCCAGGATCACTTTTGCCTCTCTATTCCCATTTGAAAAAGTGCAATATGGGCTTTGACATTAGGCATCTTCAGACTTTTCTATGAATGAATAGGCCTGAAAGTGGAGTTGAAAGATCTCCTTCAATGTTAAACAAATCAATTTGGGTAACTGATTAAATCTTCCCTTTCTAGATTTTAACTTGAGGGCAGAAATGAGGTAAAATCCACACCTAATACATTTTTGATGTACTGAATGAATGCATGCCTCTGGACAAAGTCACATCCTAGTTCTAGTCTGTGTAATATGATGCTTTATAAAAAGTGCTTTCAATAGAAAATGCAACATTGGTATCTGAATACCTGTGATAATACATACCAATTAAACAAACTAAATTGCCTGATCTCTTCTTTTTTTTTTTTAATGAGCTCTTCCAGTTTGAATTTAATAGAAGAACATGAGTGATGAAAAATGAATGAGGTTCTAAAAGTTTATTCAGTTTGATTAACATAGGAAAGTTATATTAAAAACAAAGTGAAATCTCTTCAATCTCTGGTTTCTGGGGTCATCATTTTTTCATGCTCTGGTAAAATTTAGCCCTATGTTTTAAATTTATTGACCTTCCTCAGAGTAGCTGGAGTTTTCTGTCTGCTCCCTCAGTACTCTCTGCATTCTTTTACCCCAGGACCTCTACATGACTTACTTGGTCAATTCTCCAACTGTGGTGAAATCTTGAGAGTAGGGATTTAGTCTTGTTGATTTGTCCATCTTCTGTTCTTGTTACACAGACAAAGAGATGGCTTGGGCGCCGTAGACCTACTGATTTAAATGTTTGAATAAACAAGTGAATAAATAAATATTACCAGTTATAATAACAAACAAGAAATTACTATCCATGTATTTCTAATTGCCAGAATATGAACAGAAGGATGTATCTGTACCTACTTACGGTTGCTTATTCTCAAATCATAACCCACAAAATCCAAATCTCATAAGAAGCAGCATAATAAAAAGGCCAGAAAAAATACCGTAACATAGCATTCAGTTTTCACCAAACTTTAGAAATACAAACTCTCCATCACTCGGTGAATCAGAGACAGATAATCGTCCAATCTCAGCCAAACAGTGCTATTAAAAACACAAACAACTGAACTCCATGAACATTCCAATTTCCCTTGTGATTCTAATTAAGATCACATCAATTAAGTACACTTATGATTTTGTGTCATGGAGTTCTTGAAAACTGCCTAAAATTCAAGTTGGCATTTTCTCCCTTCTCTGATAAGGAAGAAGCATGATTGCATCACATTGATTGCATATTTAGCTCTCAAAGCAGCTGCACAAACATTATAAGCAATATAGCAAAACAAAAAAATGTGTAGAGGCTAGCACCAAAGGATGCATTTTTGAGAATGTTATGGGCAGTTGATTCTAATTAAGACATGACTCAGAAATATGGCTCCACCACAGAAGTGGGCACTGTGGGAGAGAATGGGATGATTATAAATCCCCCCACCCTCACACACACCAAATCCTAAATTCAGAGTCTTTGTTCATAGAACCTTAAATGAACTTCCCTAGTGACAGATAGTGACAAAATCACTCCAAGCAGAATCAACAAATTTCTCCAATGCCAGGCTGCCCAGGGCATCATTTCTGGGAGGAGTGGGGACTGGGCCTGTTAAAAATCTCTGGCAGAGAGATCAGATTTCTATGGTTGCTGTCTTCCTACCCTTCAGAAGAACTCACAAAGTGCCCGAGTGATCTTTAATATAGCCTAGCACAGCTTCCCAGTGATGCTGATCACAAATGGTAACCTAGGTTCACCTATCTGCCTGTGTATTAACAAGTAATAAGAGCTTTGGCTATGGAGCCAGACTATCGGAGTGAAAATGCTGGCTCTGCCTCAGTCTAACTTGAATGACCTTGAGTAACTTACTTAATCTCTGTGTGCTTTGATTCCACCTTTATAAAATGGAGAAGAGATTCTAAGTGTCTTAGAGTTGATCTGAAAGCTAAACACAGTAATGCAATAAAGTACATAAGGAGCATAGTTATTCCTTAATGAAAGAGAACTGTGATTATTACTGCTTTCACATACTGTTGTGGCTATTATTCTTGTTATCAGAAAGATCTATGCATTATCTGTTTGAAGAGCCTCTTAAGAAATGAAACCTGTCCCCACTCTGCAATCTTCCCTCCTTCCTGGCAACGTTTTCATGAGATACCCCAGAATTCCAGGTAGGGCTAACAATCGCCCCCCTATATAAGCCAATATAATGCATTTTTCTCAGATAAATAAATGTCGATTGGGTTCTCAGATAAATACATAGAATTTGCCTTAAAGTACCCATGTGGTGACTAAAAATGGTACACAAATAGTGGAAAAATGGTATATTGCTATAAATTCCCAGTACAGAATTTTAACTACCTTTTGGGTTAAATAGGCTTTTGGGAGATAGTTCACAAACCTGCCCGATATTATCATTTTGTATTCCAGGTGAAAGTTAATTTATAAAGTAATTTTTGGAGTGTGCTTTGCTTATGTGTGTTGTACCTAATGCAGCAAGGGGGGCAGGATAAAGAGAATACCTCCATTTTACAGAGGAGGCAACCAAGATCAAGAGAGCCTGTTCCTATGGCAAAGCTTCAGGGATAGATACAATACCAGTATTCCAGGTCCAGACTAGATCTCTCTGAAATCTCAGCCCTGAGATAAAGGAGCTCCAGGTACACTCCTTACATTGCTCTTCTAGAACGGTCTCCCACTTCTATCCCATTCTCTCTGCTACGCCTTGCTTCTGTTGCCCTTCAAAATGTAGTCTAAGCAAAAAACAGAGAGAGAGAGAGAGAATAAGGAAAAAAACCAGTGCAATGCTAGCTGTGGTTGTCTCTGTGAGATTGGGTTCCTGGTGATGCTCATTTTCTTCTTTGTGCTCCTCTATGTAATCCAATCTTTTTGGAATAAACATTTTATGTGATACAGTAAGTACATTATTATGTTTTAAATTGTTTTACAAATGCTACTCAAATTAAACCATTTCATAAAGTCTTTCTGAATTAGCTCCATTTATCTGTAATCACTCCATTCATTCAGAGCTGATGGGTGTGACTCTTGACAATTTGTACATACTCTTTCTATTTCTATTCCTTTCCTTTCTCTCTTCCTCTCTTTCTCATTCTCTTTCTTGTTTTCCCTTAAATTTCTATTATATAACAGCCTCTGTGCCAAGAAATTTAAAAATCACAGTAGTGGTAATAAAAATATTGTAGTCATTAAAAATTCAATACCAAAGTTTACCCTATGAACAATCCCAAGGTTCATAGGGTAAAAGTTAAGTTAAAATATTCCACTCCCTGTATTTTTAAATCCCATTCTTCTCTACCTATAGGTTGTAACGATTAGGTTTGGTATATAATTTTAAATATTTCACATGTAAATACATATTATATGTGTATATGATTATGTATTTGTATGTATGTATGTTGTTTCATTTTTGTTGGTTTTTAACAAATAAACTGCGAAACTAATCTTCCTGCAAAGAATTATAATTATTACTTTGGGATGTTAGTGTGAAGGGCATGCCGGTTAAATGGACCAGCAAGAATATCCTTTTCTGAAGGCCATGGGTGATTATGACCTTAACACAGCCTCAGCCCTGCAGTGGTCTCACCATTTGGCCACATGTACAGTAGTAGCACAAACAGGCCGTTGGCTGTTGAGCTTACTAATGACAGGTGCGAGTGCCATGTATCACATGTGCCCTCTAAAAATAGGGCTGACAATGAAAGGGTCTCATATCCAGACCTCTCAGTGGCCTTTACTAAAATGTTCACCTTGTGAACACTTAGTGGAATCAACACTATTTTAACATAATATCACCTGTGTCCATACTGGCAGTTGTATTGAGCTCTTTAAAAAAAAATGGCTAGTTTCTTGGATGAGAAATCTCCTAAGGAAAAAAAAAACGGTGAAAAGACTGAATGTGTTTGGCCAGATGAGATCTGGTTCTTTAATTTTTCTGAGGCAAGTTCTGCCTGGGAGTCTCTCCTCTCCTATCAATCTTTGTTAGTTGTGACCTTTCCTTCATTTGTGAAACTTCTGCAAACGTAAGGAATTTTTGCTGACTATTTTGATAATCTGGATGAAAGAAAACACTAGACTCTCATTTTCTTCATCCCATTTTCAAGAGAAGAAAGAAGCACAGCATCACTCGATATTCCTATGTAAGGAATCAGCACATACACCCTCTGTATTTAAAGTAAAAGCTGAAATTTTTTTTAAAAGAATAAAATATCCTCTTTTTTTTCTTTTTTTCAAAGACTGTTTCTATAGAAGTTGATTTGGGGGGATAAATTCTAAAGCCAAAACAACTAAACAAGAAGTCATAGTTCCCCTCTAGGCTGAGGAAAGTACCTTATCTTGGTGTGTTCAAGGAGAACATGAATTCAGAGAACTAAAAAAATGCTGATGTTGTTCATTTAGCAAGGATTTAGGCTGAGAACTTGCCATATTGTTGTTAGGCTCTGCTGCGTTAGGCAGCATGGAACGGGTCCCCCATGATCTTTAACTTAGAGTGGTGGCAAGTCCTACAAAAAGGGATTACACAGGTGGCGTTTTCCCTTGTACACATTCCAGATCTCCCTGCTTTAATAATCTAATTCGTAACTGACATGATATTATGATAAGCAGAATTATTTTTACTGCTAAATAAAAGCATGGAAAAGAGTCACAATTAGGCAGAACAGCAACTGGATATTTGATTATCAATTAAAAATTACAAAGGTTGGAACAGCAATATTTAAGAAAAATGCCACTAATCATGTCCAGTTCCTCCTGTATGTATCTATATCTTTATCTTTTAGTAGAGTAGTTAGTTGCTTCTCCATGAAAGTCTGCTGCTTTTTTTCTTTTTTTTTCTTTTTTTTTTTGACAGAGTCTCTGTTGTCCACTCTGGAGAGCAGTGTGATCTCAGCTCACTGCAACCTCTGCCTCCCGGGTTCAAATGATTCTCCTGGCTCGGCCTCCCCAGTAGCTGGAACTACAGGAGTGCACCACTAGCCCAGTTAATTTTGTATTTTTTAGTAGAGACAGTGTTTCACCATGTTGATCAGGATGGTCTCAATCTCTTGACCTCATGATTCGCCCACCTCAGCCTCCCAAAGTGCTGTGATTACAGGTGTGAACCACCATGTTTTGCCAAGGCTACTGCTGCTGCTGCTTTTTTTTTCCTGCCTATGTTTCAGGGGAAAGGCCGCTTCTTTATACTGGTTTGTTAGGAGGAGAAAGCAATCTAGCTAGCTGAAGAGAAATTTGATCTTAGATTGGAAGAAGCTGGAATAATCCAGAGCAGCATGGAAGAGACAGATTTTTAGACATGAGCTACAACTTAAATTACCAGTGAAAATTTTCCCAGTAATTCTGACCCACTTCTGCTCTACCTCATCTGAATTCTATCATATTAGTGGTATTCTGCACTGCCTTGTGACTTTTTTTTCTAGTTGTTACGTGTGTTTATGCCTGGTCTCCTCAATCTATGAGTTTCTTAAGGGTGAGCACTGTAACTGTCTAAATTTTAACGATCTCTTATTGGGTCTTTAGTAAATCCTTTAAGATTGGGCTTGGCAAGCAATTGCTGAGAACGACAGTAATCAGCCATGCACGCGCGCACGCAGTGTCTGAGCACGCGCACGCATCCTCGCCCCCACGGAGACGCCCTGACGCTAGCCGGTCTCTTCCATGGCTGCCTTCTACCCCATGGTAGATCAGGGACTCCTTGATGAGAGAGCATTCATCGCCTGTGGATCTGCCTACACCCTATCTAGTCCATAACCTGTGTCTCCAAACATTCCAGTTCACCGTCCAAGTCACAATTAGTTCCCCGAGGGGGAGTTTCCCCCGGCCGGAAGCACAGGGACTTGGGCCTACATTCCTGGATGCCGCGATTATTACTCTGTATCTGTACTGGGAACGTGGATGCCTGGAACATCTGGGCTGCCTTTGAACTAGAACGTCTGGGTGATGTGCCCAGCCTTCCTCATGTAACCTTCTCAAGGGGGCAGGCCAGGTCGCCAGGGAACTGGAACTGTTTTTGAGAAGGCCATTGGCAGAGGTCGCTTCATCCACTGTCCAAGTACCCCGCATTCTCCATTCTCCAGGTCAAGAGTTTGTAGAACGATTGAAATAGGAGCAAGGGAGGAGCAAGGCCAAAGAAGAGGAGGAAGAGTACGCAGACTGGCCAGGTAGGCTGGGGAGCCAGGGCTCCGTATTGCTGATCCTGACACCGGCTCTGGGTGTTTTCAGAGGAGTCCTTGCTGGTCCCATGCCTTAGTCGGCTTCTGTAACATGGATTGGAACATTGTTTTTTTTTTTTTTTTTTTTTTTTTTTGACCTAGCTCACTGGAAAGTGGAGAAAGACCGTTAAAAGAATATTAAGTAGAAGTGTTTTCTTTTTTTATGAAATTGCTAAAAATGTATTTAATATACAGGAGACTTTCAGCTGCATGGTTCTTTATCTTAGGTTTTGGCGTGGAGTTTTTATGATTATCCACTTCATTTGTGTAGTATTAAATCAGTAGGAGGCTGTTATCTGAGGCTTTGACTGAACTGTGAGTTCCTAGGTAACAAATCACAGCCTAACTTAATATGTCAAACAAATCGAAACTGTATTTTTTTTTGTTATAGATAGCTGGGTTTCAGCCAACAGAAACAGCTGAGCTTCAGCCAATCACAGGCAGTCTGTGCCATCACACCAAGCCCAAATAAGGCAATATTTGTGATTTCTGATATAGCCAATCCAATGATTTTTGTTCTTTGCCTCTGTGTTCAGCCTATACAAGCCTGCTGATCACACTGTCTGGTAGAACCCTCTAAACCGCTTTTGGTTCTGAGTGATGCCCAATTTATAAATCACTCTTTGCTCAAATAAACTCTATATGGATATATTTAATAACATATAAAGTAAATTAATAAGTTTAATTTATCTAAAGTATTTCTTTTAACAATGATTATTAAAATATTTTCTATTACAATTTTATTTATTGATTAATTGTATTGAAACAGCAATCCTGAGAGTTAGAAAAATATATTCCTCTCCGTATTTTATAGAAACTGAGGCATAGAAAGGTGAAGTGACCTACCCAGAAAAGATTCATGACGAGAGTAGGACCTGATCCGGGAAGAGGGAACAGTGCTTTCTTTTTGGGTTCGTTTGTTTTCTGAGGGCTTAAACCCATTTAAATTTCAGACAGTTGTACAGTTATTGCTCATGAAAACTGGCTTCCCTCTCCTCGGAGTACATGAAAGACTACATTGCCTCTTTCCCCATCCCCATCTCAAGACTCACTCTCAAGGTTGAGTGAGCTTTGAGAGTAGTTTTGTTTTTTTCCCCCCAGAATTTGGCTTTATTTTGCAGTACAGAAATCATTTGGAGCCATTTTGAGACAGAAGTAGAGGCTCTGTCAAGTCAATACTGCATTGCAGCTTGGTCCACTGAAGAAGCCACGCCTGAGACAAAAGATGCTCTCTACACTGCTTAGTTCTCTTCCCGTCTGAGGGGGCGGCCGGTCTTCCTTCGTTGCCAGCTCCATTTTCCTGTCCTCTCTCTTCCCCTTTCCCTGGCGCCCGAGAGCGCTTCCCAGCCTCATAGGGTGATCCCGGAGCTCCTGCGCCTTCTCCTTTCTCGGGTCCTGCGTCCGCGCCTGCCCCGCCATGAATGAGGAGTACGACGTGATCATGCTGGGCACCGGCCTGACGGAATGTATCCTGTCTGGTATAATGTCAGTGAATGGCAAGAAAGTTCTTCATATGGATCGAAACCCTTACTGTGGAGGAGAGAGTGCGTCTATAACACCACTGGAAGATTTATACAAAAGATTTAAAATACCAGGATCACCACCAGAGTCAATGGAGAGAGGAAGAGACTGGAATGTTGACTTGATTCCCAAGTTCCTTATGGCTAATGGTCAGCTGGTTAAGATGCTGCTTTATACAGAGGTAACTCGCTATCTGGATTTTAAAGTGACTGAAGGAAGCTTTGTCTATAAGGGTGAAAAAATCTACAAGGTTCCTTCCACGGAAGCAGAAGCCCTGGCATCTAGTTTAATGGGACTGTTTGAGAGTAGTTCTAAATAGGCCAGAGGCCATCAAGAGCAAGTGCAGAATTTACTGAGTTCTCTCTGCTAGCTACTGAAGCAAATTACTTCAGATTCTTAAGGCTCCCCATCAACGTGAGAGCAAAAAATAAACCTTTGTTTTTTTAAAAGCCAGTGAGAATTTTGAAGTTGTTAGTTGCTGCAGCATAACCTATTTTGACTGACACAGAATCATATAAATGAATTTAAAAGGTACACAGCATAATAGCATTAGAATTTTTTAATTAGAAAGAGCCCAAGGGATAGTTTTCCATGGAGGAGGTGTAGGGCCAGGTTTTCTGACCTCTGCCTCTACTCAGAGTACTTTCTACCTTTATATGTTTTGAGTGCATTTTTTCCAACTAAATTCTGGCTGGACAATATCTCTTGGAGACCTTACCAGGTAGTCTTTGATTATCCATCTGATTATCTACTGGGATGCCTCTAGTAATGGAAAATCTGTCATACTCAGAAAACATTTACTTTCTTTTTTTTTCAGCAATTGGTTATTAAAAAGTTATTCTTTAAGCTAAGTCAACATTTTCCTGTAATGTATATTTAATTGTCCCTATTCTTTTCTTCAGAGCCACAGAGAACATGTGTCATTCTCTTTTTATGTAATCCTTTTGAATAATTTAAACAACATGAACTCTCTAAGTTCAACTTCTCCATGTTGAACACTCTCTAGTTCTTTCAGTCATTCCTTATGTTGAATTATTCTGAGGTCCTTTATCATTTTATCTTTCTTACCAGGACAGGCTGAGTCTTTCAATATTCTATTAAAAACATTGTACCTGGAAGTACACATAGTATTATTAAAAGTGTGCTCTAAACTGTGCAAAATAAAATGACACTGTTATGTTTGCAGTGTTCTGTTTCCATTAAGCCTAAATTTAACAATAACAAAATCCATCAGTTTCTTTCATTACCATATTAGTTACATTCTTAACTTGATGCCATTCACCAGTTTTAACTCCATGCTATTTCTGAACTCATCACAGTCCATAATATAAAGTTTAACTGGACACTGGTCAGGTGGAGTTCTGAGAAGCACCAATGAAGACGTCAGTCTGGTAGTAACATTAAGCATTTGCATTTTCTTCCAGCTGTGTTACCATTCAGTTGCACTACTCTAGCCAAATACACTATGAATTCCCTGACAAATTACAGACACATGATTACTTTATTCCCGTAACCTACCAATCTAGTGATAACCTGTCACCAAAGAATATGTGGTTAGCTTGTTATGCTTTGCTTTACTAAACCCATGCTTGCCACTAGTGACCACTTCTCCATTTCTAAGTACACACAACCTGTTTTAGAATCCTACTTAGGATTACTAGTATGCTTATTGGATTATCTACATCTTTCTCCTTTGGAAATATTATGCCATCATTTACCCAACATGTGTCCTATTCCCCATGTTTTCCTGAAGAAAACAGGCTGTGACTTGGCAGCACTATTAATATATAACCCCTAAGTATCCTAAGATGACATTTGTTATAATCAATAGATATAAACACACTGAGAGCAGCTCATGCTCTTACTTTTTTTTTACTTATTTTGGTGAACATGTGTTCACGTCTGAAAAACTATTACCCTAATAGAAAAGACATGTGAATTAGGAATTTAAGATTAAGAGTTTAAAATCTAGTGAATTAAAGTACCTAACGGTTACCCATTTTGGGGGGCTTGTTAATTTCCATGCAAATTTTTGTGCATATTTACTGTACTATACATTGCTTCTTTTCTCTTATTTATTTTTTGTGTGTGTGTGAGATGGAGAGATAGAGTTTCACTCTGTTACACAGGCCTGAGTTCAGTGGTACGATCTTGGCTCACTGCAACATCTGACTCCCTGATTCAAGCTGTTCTCCTGTCTCAGCCTCCTAACTAGCTGAGGTTACAGGCTTGCACCACCATGCCTGGCTATTTTTTTTTTTTTTTTTTTTTTGCATTTTTAGTAATGACAAGGTTTTACCATGTTGATCAGGCTGGTCTTGAATCCCTGACCTCTTGATCTACCCACCTCAGCCTCCCAAAGTGTTGGGATTACAGGTGTGAACCACCGTGCAAAAGTGTGCTCTAACATACATTTTTTTTTGTCCCTTTACTACTCAACGTCTTCTCTTTCTCCCCACTTGCTTCCTCCTAAAAGCTTTGCCATCTTTGGTATATATAACTTCATCAGATTTTAAAAGTGATCTATGACCCTCTAACATGTTAAAGGAAAAGAGAAAATGTCTCATCTTTAACTCTGGTGCTTAGCAGTAGAATTCTCAGTATGTAGTGGGATACTCAATACATTTTGGTTGACTGACTAAATAAATACTTAAATCTTGTTCCCTCTTTTTCAGTAAAAGAAGCTATAGTATTCTCATTCTTATTCATGCTCCAAATGTGTCTTAAAAAGAGTCCTTTTTCTCCCTTGAGCTCTTTTTAAGCTTTAGCTTTTCTGACATTATGCCTACATGCATATCGTACCCCTTTTCAAAGATAAAATCCATTGCTTTTATGATCTTTTTATCTTTGTTTACATGAGTTCACGTTGATTTATCTAATTAAAATAATTCTTCCCTGCCCTCGTGGGATGAACTTTATGCATAGTTAAGAACCCATGGATGGCCTTTAATGATGTGCCACTCAGCTCTTCCTTCCAGAAAACCTGTGACAAGGAGCATAGTGACTGACAGTGTCCTGGCTGCCATTCCTTCAGGTTCATTCCTGTGGAAATTCCCTCAGGTTGCTCCCAGGCAGTGCCTGAAATGGTGAGGTTATTAGGAAAATGGTGGGGCTTCTGGAGCCAGGCCATTCTAGCCCAATGCTGGATAGGAAATTTCTGCTCAGGGATGGCCCGTTTTTCAAAGCCACCCTGTGCAGTTATCTTAGTGTAGTCTAGCTTGGTAACTCCACTCAGTAGGGTGAATTTGTCCCTTTCTCATTTCTCAGATATAATGAAGAGTGATTAAATGGAAGAAAGGGGATCAGAGATCCAGGCCTGCCTTGTCAATCAGTTCCTTACCTTTCTAGTCTTTGGCTTTCCAGGTTCTTGCTGGGGAGAATAGAGTGACCCAAGCCAAGCGCCACATCCAGTATCTGAGCTGTCTCATTTTGTGGGGAACCAGGGGGTGCCTGTACTTTCTTTTGCCCTTGGATGTTAGTTTTTTTCCTCTAGTTTTCATCAGCAAAATTGTAAAAACAGTTTTTCAAGCTGATGAAAGCTACCTTTCTCCCATTTCAATACGTCTTTTTATATCCTTATCCTATGTCTACTTGGGGAAAATGGTAAAACCTCAATGGGTGTTTTGAAAGAACCAGACATTAAGAATTTTTGTGTTTTTATATAGATAGCTTTTTAAACATTTTCTTGGATGAGAAGCCAGCTTCTAGCATTGAGTAAGATGGGACCAGTTAGCAGGATGTCGAACACCAGTGCTGGTCAATGAACATAGGGTCCTCTTTTCTAGGAAGATTAGTTTCCAAATGATGTAGCAAGCAGGGTCAAACAGTAAAAATATAAAAGAAAACAAAAAATCCAAACCACTCACGTTTGAAAAGGTAGGTTCTTTGATTTCTCCATCTGACCACTGAAGCACCGATGGTTAGAGGGAAAGTGGTGACAAAATATAAAAGCCAATATTAGGGAAAATAGGGTTTCAAAAAGACAAACTATTATACAACTTATTGCCAGGTGTGGCTGTTGTGAGGCCATTGATGTGTAAAAAACTCAAAAATGGGCCGGGCGCGGTGGCTCAAGCCTGTAATCCCAGCACTTTGGGAGGCCGAGGCGGGTGGATCACGAGGTCAAGAGATCGAGACCATCCTGGTCAACACGGTGAAACCCCGTCTCTACTAAAAATACAAAAAATTAGCTGGGCATGGTGGTGCGTGCCTGTAATCCCAGCTACTCAGGAGGCTGAGGCAGGAGAATTGCCTGAACCCAGAAGGCAGAGGTTGCGGTGAGCCAAGATCGCGCCATTGCACTCCGGCCTGGGTAACAAGAGCAAAACTCCATCTCAAAAAAAAAAAACCTCAAAAATGCAGGAGATCATTTTTGATTTCTTTAATTGTGAAATCCAACTTCTTGTTCTGTATTTATATAAATTTCTGTAATGAGTAAGCATGATGAAGCAGGTTTTGTAGTCTAAGAAATCATCTGAAGACTTCTGAAATCACTTCATCCTGGCAGCCTTCTATTGTGCTGGTGACCTGGCCTCCCTCTATAAATCCTCTGTTCATCCTGGTTCCAGGGACAAGATGCCCATACGGTCTTTACATGTGGGTTTACAGAATAGATCCACATTGTAACCAACCAATTGCCTTATGTAATTTCTCCCTCAGCTTGGTTCTTGGAGATAAGTGGATTATAACCCTTTTTGCAGGACTTTGGATAAATACCAAGGAAGAAGGGACATTTTGAAGCCTATGTTTTAAGATAGCAAAACAGGTTTCATTTTCTCATTAACGACGCTCCTCCTGTATACCTAGTGTTATTATAAATCAGAATGAACACACATGGTTACCTGGAATTACACAAGCCATGTAAACATGTCAGTTATCTCTGCATTTCTATAATGCTTCTAATATTTAAAACATTTTCATATTTACAACCTAAGAAACTGACTTCTCTAGACTTAATTTGATTTCTAGAAAAGCAAACATGGCTTACATTTAGACTAATCATAAACTGAAAGTTTAAGAAAACTATAATTTTTATGTCTATATGAGGATAGAAGAATCCACTGTATGTGTTTATTGGGGAATGAAGGGGTGGCCACAAATGTGTTTGAATGGATTGTCTCAAAAGCAGTAAGAGAGCAACACATAATTCAGTGTGCCATAATAAGGGTAAGAAGCAAAAGTGAGGACATTTGGGAGCTCCTGTTCCTGGGTTTTGTCACCATCTACCTTCTTCACTCCTTGCTGTCATTTCTTTTAGCTTTTGGGTTGAATGTCAGTTATCTAGGAAAAATTCCCTAACTAACCTTGCCCCATGGTGATTGCTCTCTTCCACTTCTGTTTAGGACTTATTAAAGCTTATTAAAGCTTTTGTACTGGATTGTCACATACTTGTTCAATGGGTATTTTTTCACTAGTTGTTTTGAGTAGGTCATAGTGATGATGGTGGTGGTGGTAATGAGGATGCTTTTCTGAGCAATGAGAATTTAGTAGACAGAAACCCCAAAACTCCTTGTGAGTAGGAGCCTTGTCGCCCATTTCTCTTTCCACTCTTTTCTTTTCATCATCCTTCATGTTTAATATTTAATTGGTATAAAATAAGAAACGGGTCACTGGGTAAACACACTGGCTGCCTGGAACATGTTTCAACATCTTTCTCTAAGTCCTTGCTACTCAGTGAGTGGTCTGAGAACAAATAACATGGATATTACCTAAGGAGCTTCTTAAAAATGCAGGATCTGAGGCCCCATCCCAGGACTGAACTATAAGTTATATTATTAGGAAATCCCTAGGTGATTTGTTTGCACATTACAACTGGGGAAGCACTAATTTAAAAGACACTCATCTTTTGTCTCCACTTTTAGCACCTACTTAAATATATCACTTCATTGATGATTACCCACAGTATCTTGAATTATTATACAACTTTTCATCACTGTGGGCTTTGAAAACTCATGCAGAGCCTAGTGTATTTTATACACTTTATGCTGCCTTGGGCTGTTCTCTATTGCTTCATGTATGTTCATCTTATATCCTCCAGCCGACTCCAAGTTCCTTGAAAGCAGTTTCTATTTCTTGTGTCTCTAAATCTTGTTGGTGCTATATCCACTGCAATACTGACTAGTTATTAATAACTGATATTTGAGAACTATGAGTTAGATATTTTGCCATGTGCTTCCTTGCATTATCTCATTGGATACTCAAATAACTCTATAAAGTAGCTATTGTTCTTTCTTCATAAGATAATGATAATGCAGAGCTTTAGGGAAGGTAGTATGCATTTGAGCTGGGACTCAAATCCATGTCTGTTTGGCTCAGGAGACTGAGCTTTTAGCTGCTGTGTGATACTGCTCACAGAATGTTGGTAAAGAAACAAGACTATGCTTAACCTAATACATTGGAAGCAAGAGCTGCTTGCTCCTGGCCTAGATGCTATCCCGATAAAAATAGTTCTCAAATAAAGAAAAGCAATCCTTCTCTTCTACCCTCTCCACAATCTTTTCCACATCCCTCCTGTCCCAAGCTTCTCCCTCTTTCTGTATGTGTTAGCCCCCCTCTCCCATCTTCTCTCTCTTTTCAGTGAAGACCCTCATCCATGTCCTATCCTTGCTAGATGGGCTTATCAGTGAGTCCCCCCGACGTCTCAGCCCTCTGAGGAAAGCATTTGGATCTGGCCTGGCCGAGGGGCACCACATGAGGAGCTTTTTCAGGTCACAGGCTGTCTGAGCTTTCTCTGCCTGAGTGGATGTGTTTGCAAAGTGGATGAATGACCTTTCATTCCTGGACACCCAGAGGGCCAATCAGTCTGTTCTTGCTCCACTGAGAAAACTGAATAAAGTGCTTGCCACTTGAAATGAGAGATAACTATAAAAATAAACAAGCCCCAACCCCCTCAAAGCTCAAAGAAAGCTGAAGCACTTTGTGTTTTAAGGCACCCTGAGTCTGGCAGATGAAGCCTTTTCTCGAGTTTCCTCCACAATGTGAAAAATCACTTCACTGGAAAAGATCTCCGCCAGGCCAGAAAGCATGTGCACCCCAGCCGCACTCTGCCCCCGGCATGTTCTCTTCTCTCGGAAGGGCTGGGGCCATTGTTTCCACTCGGATGGCTGGCAGGATGCTTATGTAATTATCACCTGCCAGGAGCCACTGATATACATGCTTGTCCTGGACAACTAAGCTACTTTGACAGATGTGATTGTGAGGCCACAGGGCACCCAGGACAGTTTTGTCAGAATAGATCCTGTAGGAAACAGACTCTAAAATGAGAAAGACAGTGATCTTAGAGAAATTCCAATGGGAGAGACTGTTCTTTTGTGGCTCTGCCACCCAGCAGGTCCCTCAACTATCTGCTGATGCTACAGCAAAGTGTAGGTAACCACTGTTTCTGCATTTAAAGACCAGTAAGTCAGACCCTGTATATATGACTATAATAAACAATTTCTGTCATTTTGGTAACTTTGCATCAGATAATCTTCCTTAAATCTGCTTGAAAAGTACCTAGATTAGGAATCCGGGAATCTAGATGGACCACCCAGCTTTGGAATTCCCTAACTTTTCAGCCTGGGGTAGATCACTGCTCACAGAGTGTTGGTAAGGAAACAAGACTATGCTTAACCTAATACATTGGAAGCAAGAGCTGAGAGTTTCCATTTCCTTGCATGGCAGGTTAAAACAGTTTCACTGGCTTTTTGGGTAGCTTTAAGTTATAGCATTTTGAATTCCAGTGACCCCCAACTTCAGGCTACTGCTTTCTCAAGCTCATTTTGTCCATCCCATCCTCAAGAGAAAAAGAAATGACTACGGTCTATAGCTTATATCACAACCTTCCTTCTGCATCTGCCTACACATGCAAATTCGCCAGTGACAACTAAATCCATACACTCAGCAACCTTCCCAAGCTTATTGGACCCAAGTCAACGTACTTGTTGAAAACCTAATATAGGTCCATTTAATAGTTCATTCACATTGGGCTGTATCAGTTCCCTTCTATGAATAAGGAAGAAAATTAATTTTAAAATAATAATAAAAGCTTTCAGGAAGAAATTGCCTTTGTACTCCAGCCACTGAACTAAGGGTTGAAATTCAATTAAATTGGAAAAGATCACAATTAAGATGCAATTTAATTATTTTTTGTTTTATGTAAATGAGATTCTCAATCACAATGCATTAAAAATCTTTGTTTAAGCAGTTCATCAGTTGCCTATCGAAGTGCTGTTTTGTTACTTCTTTGCTAAATCCCTAATTTCACAAGCCAAATGGAAGAAATGTTTCTGGAAATTCAAAGACTGAAATAACCATGCCACCCAACTTTTTCCAAAAATGCCATAGATAGACTGCTATACCAATTGTTTTCTAACTTGGAGCTTATTTTATTTCAAAGTTTACATGCAGCCAAGAGAACTTCCTAAAAAAAGACCACTCTCATTCAAATGCCTGGGAGAATTCTAAAGTGATATAAAAGACATTTCTACATCTTACAGAAATTAATCCTTGTAGAAGTCTGCCCTCATGTAGTCAATTTTATCCTCTATGAAACATATATTTTTTTCAACAACTCAAGACAAAGAAGCAGTAGTCATTATTTCTATAGAAAAAAGATTAATTTGCAAATATCTATTGAGAATTCCATTTAGAATTAGTGAATTTATTTAAAAGCAAAATCACAAAGACCTGGTGATCTATTACTGCTGTTGCCATCAGAATGTTGTCTAACAACCCACCCCAAATCTTAGTGGCTTTCAATAACAAGCCTTTATTTTCAGACTCAGGTGTGCAGGTGTATTGTGCTTCAGCTGATGGAGGCTGAATGTGGGCCGTTAGCCCTGCTTCATGCCGTAGGTGTGGCTCTGGGCTAGAGACTGGGTCCAGTGTGGTCCATATGTATTTATGTGTGCTGAAGCTGAAGGTGCAGTAGCCACCAGTCCACGTCCTTCTCGTGGCAAATCACTTAAAGACACAGGTCAAAACAAACTGTCTAAGCACGTTTCAGGTCTCTGTTAATCATTAGTCAAAGCAAGTCACATAGATGCTCCAAGGTGGGTCCAAGGGTGGAAAGTAAACTCCATCCTTAGTAGGAAGGGAGAGAGTTTTTACTAAACAAACCTAAACTATTCTAAACATATTTAGCTCAGATGTTTAAAAGCCCGAATGTAAGGTTTTGGACACCTCTGATTCTAGAAGGACACTTTTTCTAGGTTTTGTACTATGTTTATTAAAAATCAATAGTATATAATGATATTTAAGTAAAGTAACTACCTCTCCAGCAGTTTGGTTTCATTTAGAACTTTCCTATTAAAGCTCTCTGCTTCATTTTCTAGTGGATATGGCTAATATTTTAATAAGGAATTGGTAAGTGGAATGTTTATTTCAAGTCAATGCTAGGCTTAGAAATATCCCAAGATGGCTTTGGGACCTCTAATCAACTTGGTGTCAAAAACTCTTGTAATTGATTTTTCTTATGTATGAATGACTTTTTTTTTTCCATCAGGGAGTTAAGCATTTTACTCTTTTAGTATTGGAAAGATAATTAGCTAAATAAACTTATTTTCTTCTCTGATTCTTCTGTTCTCTTTCCCTTTGCTCTTCAGACACCCTCCCCACAAAACATCAACAGAAAGAAAGCTTAGAATCATCAACTGTATATTAGTAACAGAATGTATCAGCACAACAAGCCTGACTCCAGGATACATGTTTGTCTTTACCTAACTTTCCTTTTTTTTATTTTTATTTTTTGTGACAGTATCTAGCTCTGTCACCCAGGCTGGTGTGCAATGGTGTGATCTCGGCTTACTGCAACCTCCACCTCCCAGGTTCAAGTGATTTTCATGCCTCAGCCTCCCTAGTAGCTGGGATTACAGGCAGGCACCACCATGCCTGGCTAACTTTCATATTTTTAATAGAGACAGGTTTCACCATGTTGCCCAGGCTTGTCTTGAACTCCTGACCTCAGGTGATCCACCTCCCTCAGCCTCCCAAAGTGCTGGGATTACAGGCATGAGCCACTGAACTCATTCTGCAACTTCCTTTCGAAAAGAAAATGTTCTTTTGCCTAATGGGAGTACAGTTGTTTACTGACTTTCTTTTAACTAGGTCCTGTAGAGCAGTTTCTCAATTTTGGCACTAGTGACATTTTGGGCCAGATAACTGTTTGTCGCCAGGGGGCTATCTATCTGTTGTAGAGTGCTGTGCAGCATCCCTGTTCTCTTCTCACTAGATCCACTAATACTCTCAGTTGTGACAAGCAAACATGGCTACAGTCATTGACAAATGCTGCCTGGGATAAAACTGTCCCTGATTGAGAACCACTCTTTTAAGGTAACCAACATTTAATTCAGATACAGAGCATGAACATTTCTGAACTTATACTTTCTTTCTTTTTTTAACTTTAAGTTCAGGGGTACATGTGCAGGTTTGTTATATGGGTAAACTTGTGTCATGAGGGTTTATTGTATAGATTATTTCATCACCCAGGATTCTCTCCCTCCACCCTCCAACAGGCCACAGTGCCTATTGTTCCCCTCTGTGTGTTCATGTGTTCTCATCATTTAGTTCCCACTTGTGAGAACATGAGGCATTTGACTTTTTGTCTCTGCATTAGTTTGCTAAGATAATGGCCTCCAGCTCCATGCATGTCCCTGTGAAGGACATGATCGTGTTCTTTTTATGGCTGCATAGTATTCCATGGTGTATATGTACCATATTTTCTTTATCCAGTCTATCATTGATGGGCATTTAGGTTGATTCCATGTCTTTGCTATTGTGAATAGTGCTTCAGTGAACATACATGGAGCACTTTTGATTAACAATAGAAACCTAACTAAACCCAACTAAAGATATTATAACATAAATTATTTTTAACTGAAATGTACTTCTGCTAATTAAGCAGTTTTGGAATATATATATAAAGGATAGTCCTGCCACCCAGGGGGACTCCTGAAATTGGTGATTCTAAGTCATGGTCACTAATGAGACAGTTACACCTACTGTGTGCCAGGCGTGTTCTGTGTGCTTTATGTACTCAGTTAATCCCCTCAATCATATGAGCTAGCTGCTATTGATATTATCATTGTACTTAGAAGAAAACTGAGACATAGAGGGTGTAGGTAACAGAGCTGAGACCCCTCAGCAAGTAGGATTGGAGCTAGGATTGGTGCTGATGTGTTTCTGCCCTCTGCATTCCATTGGGTCACATGTGTTGTCAGAGTGCAGGATTCCCCTCAAGACCTTTGGCACATTCTGTATACCAACAATTGCATCAGAAAGAGGAGTCAAATAAGGCTCCCTTTAAAAGGAAGAATAGTGATATTCTATCAGGTAGATTTTGTCACATCCTACGTTAGTACTCCCACTTTAAGCACTAGCCTGGGACACCTGGTGCCATTTCCCAAAGGGTCACTGTGTGGGCAAAGCAAGGAGATACCTCAAGAAAGTGATTTGAGGAATTGCAAATCCTTAGTGAACTAAAATATCTACCCCTGCCCTACCAGAAGGACTGTATTTCTTACCAATTACAACTATGTGTCTTCAAGAGTACCCAAGATTGGATTGGGGTAGTGGTGTGTGCTGAGGGATGGCTGCTTGCCTGGAAGATGATGAGTGTGTTCTTCTTTATGGTGGCACAAAGCAAGCATCATTATTAGGTCCCTCCACAACCTGGTGGTGTCCATCTGCATCATGTTCCTCAACAAGTGGATCCCTAACATGAACCCGACCCTGCTGCATCTTGTGGTCACCTGGCTGGGCTTGCACATCTGCCAGCAATTGATTATATTTGTCTCAACAAGTCTGCCACCCCAAGATCCTCCTTCTGGCCTTTAGCTTCTGTGATTACAAGGCCTTCACCAACCTCTCTCTGAAGGGCAAATCCACAGGCATCCATTGGCCGATCAAGGTCATGTTTACACTGGTGATTATAGCCATGCAGACCCTCTGCCACGAAAAGGCCTTCTTCACCAGAATCTGACTCAACACTGATTCCTGTAACTTTAGGTGTAATCCTAAATTATTCTTATGATAGGAAGTTTTATGTCCTTGGAATGGTGCTTTCTGCTCTCAGTGTTTTAGTTACATTCCTTTGTCCAATGTGGGCAAAAACCAAGTAGCATAAGTTGCAAGTAAACTCAATGCAGAAGCAGCACTGTCAAGCATCGATACCTTCTGCTGTTATTGGGTGCTGTGCTCTTCAGTGCATGGAGAGCAAGAAATATCTGGTCTCCGGTCAGTGTCTGCTTTGCCTATGGTGCAGTTATCCGAAATAATGGTTGCCACGCTGAAGTTATCAATTTACTGGATCACTGGGCACACTTCATCAGTCACCTATGACATATTTGGGCACTTCAAGTTCTGACTTCCTTTACTTGGAGGACATGTGTTATTTAAAGATCCACTGTTAATTAGCCAGAGTCTTGGCATTTTATGTAGTTGTTTGGTATAAGAGCCTATATTCATTTTATACTCTATAAACAGGAAGCAAGAAAATGTAAATTGCTACAAAGTACTTAATTGGGTTTTCATAATGAAAAGAAAGTCACCTCAAGAAGATACAAAATGTTAAGCCAATTACTTTCAAAGAGGTAAAAAAAATGCATTATAAAATTTATTGAATGTAGTTTGCAAGATGTAACAGAAAGGACATTTTATTCTAAAATAAAATCTATTTTTAGCATACATTTTGTAACTTAATTCTTTAAAATGAAAATTGTTCATGCTTCTTTTCGAATATGATTGTATAAATTATAACCACCCATGTACTACATTACATTCATATGTTTACTTACCCTAACGTACAGTCTTATTCATTCGTACCTGGTGTCAGGCCCTATTCAGGACACAGAAATCAGAACCCATCGTTGGCCAGGGGGGTTCCTGGCCTAGTAAGCCCAGTGTCTGAGCTTCACATTTAAGGCCTCCTCCCACCTGTTCTTCCCACAGCTTGTCCTATTTAGTTAGTTTTGCTCTTTCGTAGCCTCACAGTAGAGCCTGATCACGCCGTACAGCCTGATCTTCCACCAGGCTTTCCCTGACCCTTCTCTGTCCTCACAGTCCAAATCTCTGCATCTCAGGATTCAGACTCGAGACAGGTATATTCTTAGCAGCCTTCCGAACAGAACTCCAGAGGCCTGCATTTGCACTGCCTCTCTTCCCCTCATCCAGGTGACTATGAGATCATCAATTGTGTTCCACCCTGCTCCAGTTCCTCTGCAATGTGATACTGCAGGTTCTCTGAACAGGAACTGGAATCAGCTTCTTCACTCACTGAACCTCCATGGACTGTGGGACTTGCCTTGACATATGGGATGTTAGCAAACATTATACAAGCAGAGGCTTGAAAAACAGTTGCAACTTGGGGTTTGACCTCTTGCTTCTAATTGAAACTGTAAGAGGACCTTGCAGTTAAGGCCAAGCTAGCCTGTTGTCCATGTAGCAAAGCTAACTGTTAAAGTGAATCAATCCCTTCTGTTTCATGGTCCTTGTTTTTTGGTTGGGCTGGAGACTAAAATCAAATGTGATATTTAGAGTGTGAGTTTTAGAGTCAGATGGACCTGAGTTCCAATCCCAGCTCCACTCCCTACATGAACAATCCAGGCAAAGTTTTGTTTTCCTTTCTCACAACTAAGCATCCACAACCACAAGGACAAAAATAAATATTAACCTCTTTGGGCTATTGTGATTATTACACGAAATATTATAAATAAGATCTCCAAGTCATTATCTGGTTCTTAATAAGAACTGAATGAAAATATTGATTGCTCTTATTATTATTATTTCTGTCACTAAAATTTTATGATTCCAATCTCATCCCATGACCATCTTCTCATTCAGGAATATCTTTATCCATCATCCCCAAACCCTTGGGAAGCTCTCAAAAAACCTCAACTCTCAACTCATACCTATTTAACCAATCATAATTTTTCCCACCTTTTTATTTTGGAATAATTTTAAATTTACAGAAGAGTTGCAAAGACAGTTCAGAAAACTTCACACAGAGCATCCTAATGTTAGCATTTACACAACCATGGTCACTTGTCCAAACAAAGAAATTCTCATTAACAAAAATTGTCTCTTTTAATGTCGCTGATTTTTCCATAACTTCCTTTTTCTGTTCTGGTATTCAAGCTAGGATAACATGTTGCTCTTAGTCGTCCTGTCTTTTTAGTCTCCTCCAATCTGTGACAGTTTCTCAGTCTTAACCTTGTTTGTTAGGACCTAAACATTTTTGAAGAGTACTTGTTAGGTATTTGATAGCATATCTCTAATTTGGGTTTCTCTGATATTTTTCTCATGGTCAGTTTGAAATTATGGGTTTCTAGAAGACCACAGAGGTAAAGTGTTATTGTCATTCCATCCTATAAAGGATGCTTGATATCCATATGCCTCATCGCTGATAGTGTTAATCCTTATCATCTGGCCAACTGAGTGTTTTCCAGGTTTCTCCACTGTGGTGTCACATTCCCACCCATGTCCAGTCCCCAGCCCTTTTTATATTCTATTCTTGGGAAGCAAGCCACTAAGCACAGCCTACACTCAAGTGATAGAGAATTAAGCTCCATCTCTATAAATAACAAGAATTATTTGGAATTCATTTGTAAGTGACATTTGTCTCTTCCACATTTATTCAATCATGTATTGATATCAGTATGGACTTGTGATATTTTATTCTGTGGGTTATTATCAAATAATGTTATTTATGTTGCTCCTCAAATTGTTCTAACTTTAGTCTTTAGAATCTCTTTAAGTTGGTTCCTGTGTCCCTTTGACAATTGAGCACTTCCTTACATTATGACACCTTAATAAGAGGCTCCAGATTCATCTTATATGTTTCCTGCTGCAGCCCTAGAATCAGCCATTTCTCCAAGTATCCCTGGTTCCTATTATTAAAGAATAGTATTAGAAGCCAAGATAAGGGTTCTGGGTGTGTTCATTGCTACTGGGGTATTATTGCTTCTAGGTCACCTCCATGGACAGAGATAGGATATGTATGTATTTATACTACCCATATATACATACATATTTTATAAATTTTAAATATTTCTAAATCTGTGTGTGTGTTGTGTATGTACACAAGCATGAGCTCATATTCTTTGACTCTAATTTTGCATCACAGGATTCATTCTAGCTTTCTCTCATTGTTTATTTGTAACTTCTTTCTTTGACAGTGAGAACCTTGACTCCCATTATCTGTGATTTATCTATTAATATTTACTTGTTCAGTTTTAGCAAACATGTTAAGTGGTTTCAGAATTGCTTCCTTGTTCTCCGATTTCTTTTTACATTGTAATCTGTTCTTGTTTCATGGATGTGGTATCTTCTTTCATTTTTTGAGGACATTATTCATAATTTTCTAGTTTTCTTTCTTTTTTTGTCCTTTTAATTGATCTCTCTCTCTCTGTGCATTTGCATGTATGTGCATTGTGTAACGTGCATCATATGTGTCTTGGTATCTCTTTCCATGATAAATAATTTTTCAAATGTTCAATTTAGAAGAAATTTTATTCCATGACTCGAGTGAGACAATATGAACATTAACAACCAAACAAAATATACTCTAATGAACAAGGGAGGGGGTACTTATATTACGGAAGGGATCTGCTGCTAATGAGCACCCAGCATGAGTTGGGCACTCCACTTTGGTCATCTTGACAACAACTTGGTGACGTGCATCTTGTCTTTTTACATTTCTGTTGTAGAGAAGCAGAAATCATATAAGAGGTTAAATAATTTTCCTCATGTTACCGTCAATAAGTGATGAATTCATGAACAACTCAGATTCAAACACCAAAAGTAGCACCAGCTGCCATTATTCCTACTTAATTCAAAAAGTGTTCGGGAAATCTTGAAAACAAAAATGAAATTGTAAGTGGAGAATATATTTGAAGATGGGCACAAAACTCAACTTCAATACACAGTTCCTGGTACATTTAAAGGTGAATGGGGTGGATGGGAAAAACAGAATCATCTAACCCTATGATTGAAGCTGCAAAGGTGATTAAAGTGCTGAATTACATATATCAATGGTTCTAAGCTGCAGTGGATGAATTGGAACGCTGGACAATAAAGACATTAAAATGACAAGCATAACTCAGAGCCTGGTTGTAAAGCAGATAGTTGGGAAACTGTGGTTCCAAGTTGCCAGAAAAGCAGAAGGGAGAGTTTGCAGGGCAGTGTTGAGTCTGAGAGAAAGTTTGCAGTAAGGGAAAGCTATGTTGCTAGCTCATGCCAATGCCTTCTTATAGTTGGGAAGCAACTTGTTTGCAGCTTAAAGATGTTACCAGTGTCTGTTACTGAGGAGATGGAACTTGGCCAGCTCAGTGGGAGTTCACTCAGGAATAAGACCTAGTACTTATTATCTTTAATTTCACCAACTTGGGTGGATGTGGCCTCATCTTTTCACACTTCCCATCTTTCAATTTACCACAGTTGGAAGTTTTAAGAATACATTGTGCTCTCATTTTCCCCAGTACCTTACATATCACACAATTACTACATCATGCTGCTTCAGCCAGGAACATCTTTCTCTTCCCCATAAAACCCCTTACCTCCACCTGACCAACTCCCACTTAGCATTTGGGCTCTGGGAAGCCTTTTCTCCATATTCAAGATTGGAATGCTCCCCCATCACGAATACACACGTTTGTGCATGCACGCATGTGCACACGCGTGCACACACACACACACACAGAGTGTGCCAAGGCAATTTGCCTCCTTTTGCATTCTTTATACTGCATTCTAGAAAACTGTACAGATCCAAATGATTTATCCACAAACATAGCATCCCCAAATCCCTGTAATCTAGATATTTTAAATGTTAAATTTAGTGCATGCTTACTCCATTTGGTGAGAATAGTCATGCATTTTGCCACCAAAAAGTTGTGTGTGGCTGTGGAGCACTGTGTGAGGTTTCACTCGGGGTATGAAAAATATAAAATATAGGCACCATCTTACCTTTCTAAATGTGTAATTATGCTTTATTCTGAACTGTATCTGGCTAAGTGATGATGTGTCCATTCTGCACTGCCTTCTGTTGTGTGCTGAGGTGCATTATATTGTGCATGTTAGATAGAGTTCACTACTCAAGTCCTCCAGGACAGGGACTATATCCCACTGAGCACTGTGTCTCCTTTTCCTATTATGGTGTCTGTACATAATTAGTGTGTTCAATACATGAATGAATAAATAAAGATTGAGTAGTCATAGTCAATCCCCAGGTTCATTTGCTGTCCCTGAACTCCCCAAGACAGAGAATTTCAAATGAACTAAGAAGACTGGACAATGTAGGAGAAATTGTAAAATACATTTGCACTTGAAACATAGCAACTTTCATTCATGCATTCATTCATGAATTTATTCAGCAAATGTTTATTGTTCAACAACTCTATGCCATATAATAAGCTCAGCCATAGAAATATTGGAACAATAGCAACAAGAAGCAATACTAACAAAAAAGAGAGAAAGCAGAAAAATTCAGAAAGAGATAAAAGACTTTGGCATACACCAAGGTTTTCATTCAAATGAGGCACTTATTCTCCCTAAGTATGAAACATGTCTATTTTGAATCCTTAGTCTGAGAAAAAATTTATGTTAGCAATTCACTATTAGTTTTTATATTATTTTACTTAAGGATAACAAACTATTTCAGTAAATCACTTTAAAAGAACTGAATAGTTCTTTATCTTTGTAAAGTATTATCTCATAATGAATTTTACTTCAAATATTAAGAAATTCTGGGAACCTGTTATCCATTAGGGTTTGCCCATAAAACTGAAATAACTTCAGATTAATTTTAGAGTTAAGTTTAGCACAGTGTGTTAGAGGCTTACACATCTCTAGGAAAGCTGGAGGAGTAAAAATCAGTAAAGCTGATTTCTAAATACCAAGAAGTTCCAGAATAGCAGGGGAGCCACTAGCAATGTGGATGATTCTTAGGAGGACACCCAAAGCACTGAAAGCTGAGAACTGTTGCTACCTGTCAAAACAAAAGGGGTGATTCCCAAGAGGTCTTCAGAAAAATCATCTCCAAACCCCACCTGTATCTTTCTGTAATATCCATAGTAGAATGGTGTCTTCTCTTTCACGTTCTATATCTCATGTAAGCACCTCTCATTGGTGGAATTTACCCAAAATAAGTCCGGGAAATGTAGTTTCTAAATTTTAAGACTCTATAGTAAATGCGATAGTTGAAGAGTAATGTTAGTATTAAGTATTAACAAGCAATATCTACCAAAGTATACCTTCCTCATAGTTGTTACATTTTTACACAAACATTTCATCCCAATTTCTCTCTAGGCCTCCAGGAATTATAAAACAGGAAGAGGACAAGAGCAGGTGGTTTTCTTCACTGAGGATGGTTTATTTTGTTTTCTGACACCTCTCTCTCTCTCTCTCTCTCTCTCTCTCTCTCTCTCTCTGTGTGTGTGTGTGTGTGTGTGTGTGTGTGTGTGTGTAATAATGTAAGAGAGTTATAGTGGCAATATGAAAACAGTTGTAATAGAATGATCAGTGGTAAAATGTCTGTGGAGCTGGAGTGGATTAAGTCTCAAATATACATTAATTTACATGGGGGAAATGTCAGAATTACATATAGAATCCAAAGTAGACTGAATTTATGTGGCCATTTCTTATATTTAGGTGCTCTTGGATACCTGTAAAAGAATGTAACTACATGTACCTTGAAGTCTTTCTGGACTTCTGATACATTTTAGAAAGCTGGGGGAAAATGGAATCACAGGGGCAATGAGAGAATATAATTAAGAAATCAAATATTCCTCAGCTGCTTTAGAAACATTCTCCTCTTATTTGATATAGAAATGTATAAAACTGGCTATTGAAATATATACTAAAGGGCTGCTGTTGTCTTGGTCTCAGCTTATGCTATTTTGTGAAATATGTATATTTGTCTTCTTCCCCATTTTCTAACACAGAGCTCCTAAATCCTTTGGAATTTTATGGGTGATAGAAGCATCTTTTGTTCTAATGAGGTGACTCTTGGTGGGCCCCTAGGTATCATCAGGATGGGGACCAGTTGCCAAGAGAACCAAACACATGATTAGAGGTTTGATGCTTTCAGCCCTGTCCTCCAACCTCTGGAAAGAGGAGAGGAGCTGAAGTTTGAGCTGATCATCAAAAGCCAATGATTAATCAATTATACCTATGTGTTGAAGCCTCCGTAAAAACCCAACAGTACAGGGTTTGGAGAGCTTCCAAATAGCTGAACACATGGAGGTTCCTGGAGGGTGGCTCACCCAGAAAGGGCATGGAAACTCTGTGTTCCTCCTCTCATACCTTGCTCTATGCATCTCTTCCATCTGGATGTTCATTGCTATCATTTGTAATATCCTTTATAATAAACCATTAAACATAAGCAAAGTGTTTTCCTGAATTCTGTAAGCCACTCTAGCAAATGACCCAGATCAAGGAGGGGGCTGTAGGAACCCTGATTTACAGCCAGTCAACCAGGAGCAAGGGCCACAACTTGGGCTTGCAACTGATATCTGAAGTTGGCCCGGGGTGGGGATGGGGGCGGTCTTATAAACTGAGCCCTCAACCTGTGAGGTCTGACCCTATCTCCAGGTAGACAGTATCAGAATTGAACTGAACTGGAGGACATCCAACTGCTGTCCATGGAGATTCTTCCAGGCAATTGTTCAGTGTTTGGGGATCTCCCCTCCCCCACAACAAACATACTCATCTGGTGTCAGAAGCATAGCAGGAGAAGCTGAATTTATCTTTTCCTGTATCCTCACAGCTACCTAAATTCAAGTGTTTAGTAAAACAACTAAAAGTATATTTAATTCTAAGCAGTGACTTTAATGTCAAAATTTAAGAGAAATAAGTAGACTTTTCTTTCAGGCTTTGTTCATATTAACTATCCTCTAGTAATAAAAACCTAAACCAGAAGCAACCCTGATCATTAGACATGATATTCAGATGCCTGAAGTCATGAGGAGCAAGCGATTTTCTGCTAGTGTATTTCAAATGAATGCTCAGTTTAATCAATTCTGCCTTTACATTTTTCAGTCCCTTAAAAGGAAAGGCAGTCTGCAAACTAAACTCCATAGATGCTCCGAGTTATACAGGGCATATTCAGCAAATTAAAACTAATATTAAACATCATTATATTGAAAAATCACATTACTTAGCAAGCCTTCAAAAGGTTGCAGATCTCTTGAAGTGATCCATTTTTCTCCAAGATTCATAAGCTCCCTGTCAATTAATTTAATTGGACATTTATTGAAATTAATAGCAGCTGCAGCCGATTGAACAGGCTTTACTTTAGGTTTTGTTTTTATTTTTTATGGTTGTTTTCCCTTCTATTGCCTTTCCATGTTTATGCTGATGAAACCACAAAAAAATGGGGAAAGCTCTGCCATGAAATTGAAAAACGGGTTTCTCACCACCCCTCACAAAATGGGAAAATATTGTCAATGATACATTACCTCCCATCTCCAGTTCATCACTTTCAGAGTATTTAAAAGCCCATTTTCAAGGGAAGCCATTCTATAGCATTGAGGGTGAAGGGCAGAAGCTTCATGGGCTCATAGCCTCTGTCCAGATCCCTCCATGCATTTGCCTTGTCGTCCGAGCAGGTTCCTTAACAAGTCTCAGTTTCCCCACTTGCATATTAGAACTGATAATAGTACCCTTGGGCTTAGAAACTGCTTAGCATAACCCCTGAAACCTCAAAGTAGTTCCTTAAGATTTGTTATAATTATTTGGTTCTCTACTGGGTAAATAAAATAATGTGGTTATATTTTATTCCTCTTGAGATTAACAAACAACTATACCTGTATATCTGCAATGAAAGTACCAAACTCTGCTTTCATGTGACAAATAAAAGCCTGGAGAAGTGGGAAGTCTTGCTATAAGAGAAGGGAAGATGCTTTTTGTTTGTTTCTCTTTCCCTCCACTCCTCTACCTCCACTTGTATTGTGCCATGTTTTATAGACTTCTTCTGGGGGTCTAAAGACACTAATACCCAAATAGAAGGGGCAATGTAGAGGAAGTAGGAGCTGTAGAGAACCTCATTCTAGAATGGATATTTTTTGGGACTCGTGGTTAACTTCATAGTTATTTTTCTAATCTTTTCTGCCTGCACACCTTCATTTCTTTATTTATTTATCCAATATTCACCACTATGTACCAAGCATGAAACTAGTTGATGGAAATAAACATTTATTCAGTTAGAAACCAAATCCTCAGTAATCCTGCTCACAAGTGAAAGCAACAATATTAAGACACCTAATCCTTCTAGAGGCACATAGCATGGTGGTTATGAGTTCAGCCTCTTCATCTAAACTCTCTTGGTTTGAATCCTGGCTTTCTGACTTAAACTTTGATCAAGTTACTTGACCTGTGTATGCTTCACTTGCCCGTCTGTAAAATGGTGTTTTAAGTATAAATCAGGTTTATATATACATAACCCCTGGAACAGTGCCTGGCCTATAGTTAACATTAAAAAAAGTTTCTCATTATTACTATCATGGCTCTAAGGTTTCTATTGGGATACTGTAGAACAAAGATAAGAAGATAATAAAAGAAAAATGATAAATTTATTTCTGGAGACAATAGGTGCCTCAGGGGACACCCAATTGGAAATCATCAATCAATATTTGGCTGGTCACACAGGTCTGGCACTGCAGTGAGTACTGAGGGTGAGAGCTAAAGATTTGGGCATTAGCATTATTCCACATGGGAGTGGAGGTCAATCATGGGCATGAATGGAGCCACCAGGAAGAGTGTGGGGGGCAAAAGGATGAATGACTTAAGATATCATATATTCAAGAGCAGGGTAGAGGTAGAGGAGCTTGGGGAATGAGAGGCTTGATTGAAGAGGGAAGGCCATTGGAGGCCTGGGAGGGAAGTGTGTGGATGTGTCAGGGCACCCAGCCTGTGAGTTGCCTCAGCCCCACTGCATTTAGTTCTCAGTCATCTTGGCCCCAGTTGTGATTAACTTGATAGAAAATAATTAAGGGCCTATAAGCATGTGCAGAGAAGGGTGGAAACAGATGGGTTGAGAGGAGGAATGACCCAGGTCCTGCTTTTCTGAGCCATCTCCCCTTCATACACACATCATGCCCTTAAGAACACCTTCTGGATTTAAAATAAAAAAACAAAACAAAACACACACACACATGCACACACACACACACACACAGAGAGAGAGAGAGAGAGAGAGAGAGAGAGAGAGAGAGAGAGAGAGAAACAGCACTTCTGTTTTCTTTAACAGTTTGGATAGTCTTGACTTCAAATCTTCAGTCCATCAGACCACATGTCAAATGTCATGCACATCAAACACTGTTAAATATTTATGCCCCAAAACTTGCCTAAGGAATATGGTCATTGTACACATGGGAAACTTCTAGTTTTCCTAACTTTCTTCTATCATTCAACTAGAGTAACTTCCATGTGCCAGAATTGGGGAATCAGTGGTGAACAGAGTCTAGAAAAGATGGATTGTTAAATAATTGTGAATATAAAATCATACTGGGGGAATGATGTGACCTTGAGAGAAGGCAGCAGTGGGAGGGGGTTCGGAGCTTGTCTGAACTATCCAGAAGAGACTCCTGGATGAAGTCACTTTTATGTTAGGAGCTGAAAAACAAATACATTTTAAAAGGCAAAAGGTTTATTTATTCTGTAGAGAAACCAAAGCATAAAATAAATATATTTTAGTTTTGAGGGGATGAACAAAATTAAAAGTGCTCCTGACAGAAGGGTAGTATGTGCAAAGGCCTGGAGGCAAGGGAGAGTGTGACAGAGGCTTGAGTAGCTGAGATTAGCCCAGTGGAACAGGGGCATCTCAGGGCTTAAGGGAAAATGGGGCAGAGAATGCTGAAGATGGTAGCACAGGCTGTATCATCAGGGCTGAGGGGCTGGAGTATATAGGACTTGGTGATTAATTGTAGGGAGGAAGCCAGAGTGACTCCAAGGACTTTAGATCTCTAACAGTTTGGTGGTTAATGAGGTTATTTTCTAAGACAAAAAAATGCAAAGAAATATCCAAAGAAGTACCAATATTTAAGAGACGAGTCAAGAGGAAAAGTTGAGATACAAAACTAAAAGGTAATTCGAGAGAAATAGGAGGAAAACCAGGAAAATGTGAGGTTGTGGAAGCCAAGGGAAGAAGGGACTTCAGGAAAAAGAAACTGATCACCAGAACCTCTTGCTGTAAGCAAAGTGATAATGAAAAAAATATGCATTGCACACAGTAACATGGAAGTGGAAGGCAAGTGTGGCAAAAGCAGTTTGGGAGTGATGGGTACAGAAGCCACTCATCCTGGATGTAGAATGGGAGGTTACAAAGGAGACACTACACCAGTAATCCCAGCACTTTAGAAGCCTGAGGCGGGTGGATTACCTGAGGTCAGGAGTCGAGACCAACCAACCAACATGGTGAAACCCCATCTCTACTAAAAAAAAAAAAAAAAAAAAAAAAAAAAGCTGGGCATGGTGGTGAGCATCTGTAATTCCAGCTACTCAGGAGGCTGAGGCAGGAGAATTGCTTGAACCCGGGAGGCGGAGTTGCAGTGAGCTGGGATCGTGCCACTGCACTCCAGACTGGGTGACAGAGTGATACTCGGTCTCAAAAAAAAAAAAAACAAATGAGAGACAGCTAAGTAGAGAGATGGCTAAAGATGTTTCTCTGTAAAGGAAGAAGAGACAAGGACCCTGGAGTTGAAGCAGAGTGGTGTCTTGTATTGTTTTTCATATGAGAGAGTCTTGAGCATATTTAAATTCTGAAAGCACAAACTGACATCTAGAGATGAAGATCCAGGAGAGAGAGTGCAGCTGTTAGCGTGAGATGCTTACAACAGCAGGTGGGGCTGGGATCCAGAGACCCGTCAGAGGTAGGAAGATGGACACTTTGTTCACCTTCACACAAGGGGAGCAGTCAGATAGGACTGGAGGAAGGCTAACATATGTTGCGGTGGGGTCAGGATGCTGCATACTCTCAGTGTTTCCTCTGATGAGGAAAATACATGAGCCAGGATCCTGGCAAAAACCAAATCATCAGAGTGTATAATGGGGAGACCACTTAATAGATGTGGGACTAAGGTTAAAAGGAAGCATTCAGAGACTAACAGCACCAGAAGCTGTTACACTGTTAGTGTTGAAGGGACAAGGGTAAGAATAAGTGCAATTGAAAGCCAGTGAGATCAGAATCCTTGGAATAGGGGCTGCCCAGCAGAAGCTGAAGTCATGAAGTGATGCAGATACTACTAGAGATAACACCAAACCAGAAGGACACACAGAATATTGTTCATCTACCAGTGGTTTCCACTGGCCAAACCCAAACAAAAGGCAGATGGCAAGGAGCCTGGGACCCAGAGAAGTGTAAAAAATGCACATGTAGAAGGGGGCAAGTAGAGAATAGCCATCACGGTAAAGGATGAGATCGTTATCTTTTGAGAATGTAGGGGAAGAGTCATCATTCCCAACCCACACAAGGCTCGAGCATCATGTGGCTTTGCACAGTCTGCTAAGAAGAGTGACATAAATTATAATTTATATTGGAAGGCTCAAGACTTTCAGGGTCTTCACATTTCAGTCAGAACTTACAGGCCTTCTTACAGAAATCTGTCTTTAGGTATCTTTTCTAATCCTGACAGTTCTGTCCCCAGGGAAGTAGAAGGGAGGTGCATATCAACTCAGTTCTGGGAAAAGAAGTAGAGAAAAGCCTAGGAGTAACTTGGCCTCTAAGATGTTTTTAAGATCAAAGTAAAACTTTCAAGTTATTCTACTCAGATATAACTCTTGACACAACATGTTTCTTGCTCTTTGACTCTTACGTCCTGGTATTCACATCTTTGTATAATTTCCTCCTACGAGGATTAATCTGTGTAGCTAATAGAATAAGGCACAAGTGAGGGTAAACATCACTTCTGAGATTAGATTATAAAAGACATTGTGGCTTTCACTTGGTCTCTCTCTCTGTGTCTCACTCTCTGTCTCTCTCATCACTTTCTCTAAGGAAGCCATATGCTATGTTACATGCAGTCCTTTGGAAAGATCTACAGAGATCTACATGGTGAGGAGCTGACAGCTCCAGCCAGCAGCCACGTGTGTGAACATGGAGGCACATTCTTTAGCTCTAGCCAAGCCTTCAGATGATGGTCGCCAATGAATATCTTGGCTGCAGCTTCACAGGAAGGGCTAAGCCCAAGTACTACTGCTCCCAGTTTCTGTGTGCAACCTTGCAAAATAATTAATGTTTGTTGTTTTAAGCTGCTAAGTTTTGGGATGCTTTGTTATGTAACAACAGATACCCAGTAGAGTGACTGACAAATCCTCCCCAGTGCTGATCATATTGTCTGCTTTCTTCCACATGGCTTGTCCAGAAATGCAACCTCATCCTGCCACTCCGTCTCCCTGAGCTGGTGACCCACTTATCTGGAGTACAAGCTGATCAGGAAAGTACCACTCGCCATTATCTAGCAGCGTTCAGGGCACACTTCCTCGGGGGTCAGTGGTACCAATGTCCTGCAGTTTGCATGGCAGCTTTAGCAGGGGTGGGTCCCTTGCTCCACTCCACCTCCCAGCCCCTTCACTTGACATCATGTGGCCCAAGTTCTCTTCTTAGATCATCCAAGTTCTGTAATGCTGTATTCAAGACCATTACTGCATAAATAATCACTAACTTTGTTTCCCAGTTTACAAAATTATAAATGCACAAAGTCAACTGAGGAACTTATAATAAATAATGATTTCTGGGTCTTCCCTAATCTGAATCTCTACATATGAGATCCAGGAGTCTGAATTTGTAGCAAGTTCTTCAAGTAGCTCTGATACAGGTAATTCATGGAGCTCGTATAGAGAGACACCGTTGTAGTTATTTCTCTGTGCTGTCTTGTTTCTCTACCTAAGTCCAAAGCTTCCTAAGGGGAGAAACTGTTTTCTATACTTTGTATTTTCCCAAGGCAGCAGGGCCTGCTGGGCATTCAGCAAGCTTTCAGTAAAACAACTTGCAGCAAGCATCGTCATTCAAATGGATGTTGACTGTAGGCTTATTTACATTCTGCCAAGTGTACTATGGCTTTAACAGAAATAGATGGCATGGTTCCTGCTATTTAGGAACTTGCAGTGTGGGCAATGAAATAAGAGAAGGCATGTTAGACAATCGTGAACAACTCCCAAAAGAGCTTAGATGACCTGTTGTGTCATAGAGTAAAGGCCAGCCCTGTTTTTGGAAGCATTAAAAAGACTAATGAAGTTAGAAAAGCTTCATGCAGAAGCAACAACATGGGAGAATTCTGAACTGAGAGACAAGAAACCTGAATAAAGTTTTTTATTTTAATCATTTAAGCACCTTACAGTCACCACTTCATTTCTCTGGCCTTTAGTTCACTCATGTATACATCTATAGAGGTCTGTTAGAATTGTGGTTTTCAAACTGCTCTTCAGAGCTCTGAGAACGTGGCTGGAAAAGGGATGTGAGATCAGGTATAACTAAGAGTCCTCTATCCTTCATTTTACCTCTTTAATATATTGGGGTTTCATAAGAGTCTTAGTGTCACAGAAATTCTGCTGCTAAAAGAGTAATAGTAGCAAGGGTTTGAAAACATTGAATGGCAATTTCTAAGGACTTTTTTTAAAAAACATCAGTTGGAAGGTATATGAGAGAAGAGAAGACCTTGAAAATGGGGAAAATCTGTCTTCAACGTCAACATGTCTGTCTCTTCTATTATATTGTTACAGGCCATAGGTTTTCTTGGCTTTGGTAAGGGTGCTGTTGTCTCACTAATACCCCTTCTAAGGCAGAGGGCTGGCACTTAGTGGTGGCCTTGACAAGCTGGAATCAATCTGCTGTGATCTAATCCTTTCATATTACAGTTTTTCCAATTGAATAAGAACTGAAATGCTGTACCTAAAACTACTGCAGAGAGCTGTGCTGTCCAACTGGACAGCCACTCACCATATGTGGCTATTCACATTTAAATTAATTAGAACTAAGTAAAATAAGAAATTCATTTCTTCAGCTGCCCTAACCACACTTTCAGTTCTCAATAGCCACATGTGGCTAATGGCCACCTGATTAGATAGCACGGATCTAGAACATTTTGTCATCACAGATAGTTTTATTGGACAATACTGAAACTGGAAATAGGCCAAGAAAACAGGTATGGTTACCCTCTGGCAGAGTCCCGAGTCAGTCCTGTTTCCCAGACAAAACTGAATCTCTCCCTCAAGAAAATCAATAGAGAATGGGGCAATCTCCAGGGCTGCTAGTGTTATTTATTTATTAAGCATCAGCCAGAAGGACCAAGACATTTAAACTGTACAGGTTAAGAGACTAAAAAGTGGAGCCGAAAAGCAATGGAGAAGAAGTGCTTAATAAAAAAGAATAGGAGTTCAAGCTATGCCATGAAGGATTGTCTCCGAAAACACTGTTGGCTGTCAGCTATGAACCTGGAACCCTACACTATATCTCAAGTGTAGGGTAAACCAGCAGTAGAATGAGTCTTACAAAGTCTATAACGCAGACTCCTATCAGCCCAGCTCTGGACTGGAAAGAGATTATCTGCCCTAATCTAACTGCCTGTCAGGAGGTAGTGAGACTTCTCTCTGAAACATAATATTCTCTAGAGTTTTTAATAATTGAGTTTAGGAAGCATTTAATTTATAAACATTTTATGTCCTGCTTTTTGATTTAATGTTATTTTGTGATTTTTGATGCATGTAGTTAAATATTCTAAAATTTTCGGTGGGTTTCTGTGCATCAGCCAGCATCCCAAACACTTTACAATCATGACCTTAAATTATCCTTTCAATAACTTTATGAAAACTAAAGCATCACTCACACATAAAACAGCTGATACCTTAACTCATACCCTCCACATTATCCCCCACTGACCAGGATATCAGATATAGATAAATTGACCTACTCTTGAAGCTAGAATGTTCTGGAACTTGGATGTAAAGCTACCTGAACTGGTTCTAGAATCTGCCCTCTAAACATTACTGCCTCTCTACATTGGTATATTCCAATCACATAAATTCCTCCATCAAGGAAAGGGAAAGAAGAATAATTTATGCCACATTTTTCAATAAAGAGACTTCTACTTACTGTTTTCTCTTACAGTCAGTATTTATTATAAGTTTAAAAATACAAAAATTGAATTAATATTGATGAAATTGATTTTATTTTGATTCATTCATAATCATGTTAGTATTGCAGATAATGGATCTTGCCTCTGGAAGCTTAAGTCGAATGTTGCTTTATATTTTGGTTGTAGATTCTATTTTTGAAAGGTTTAGAAACTTGGGACCTCTGATGTGCTAACTCAATAGTGAAGAAGATGACTCAAAAACTGAATATTAAGCATCACTGAAATTGAAATACGACCATGGGAAAATATATTTGACTATCAAAGCTTCAACTGACACAATTTTCAGTACTAAACTTACTGTGTAAAGCCGTCCTGTATTAGGGATCATCTTTAAAATGCACTCACTCCACAGTATTGTTAAAAGAAAAAAGTAAAGGAAAAGGACTCTGGACCAGAGAGTCATTAACATAAACTTCTCTAGAAATTATTCCTCAGCCACCTTTGTTCACAAATAAAATATACATACTCTGACCATTCCTGATTATTCATTTCTCTTCTTGACCCAGGCATTGTTAGCTCCTAGTGTTTCCCATTAAACCACCTGTATTCATGCCTGGCTGTCCTCTATAGTAATCTCATGACTCACGGACCACATTCAAGCCTTTCCCACTGATTTCCAGCTTGAATTCTGTCAAATTATATAACACTTGAGACACAGTGGAAGGAAAAATGAGCAGCTTGTTGAAGGAAGTAATCATTTAATGTCTCTTTAGAGAGTATTTCTGATTTCACTTTATATTCCAAGTGTCCCAAAAATTTCCCAAATGAACCATGCTGTATTGTTGTTCCTTTTCTTTGTCCTGGAGCCAAAATCCCTATATCAAAATGTTTAGCTGTCATGGAGCTATATAATCTTAAGATTGCATTTTAGATCTGTTCTTAGATAACAAGTACAGGGCACTAGGAAAAGATCGCTTATACCAGAAATGGGTGGCTTGATGTTTTATTTCTCCAAAATGGATGGACTGTCACATTAATATAAGCAGATACCAGCTGTCTATTGAAAAACACTTTCCATGGATGTTTTATATTTCTGCATGTCATACAAGTAAGGTTCCAACTACCTTTTTCTCTCCTGGACTATCTTTTCAAGTATATTAGTAACAGTCTTGGAAGATGGAGATAGTATTTTCCTCTGGAAAAAAAGAGTAAATTTGCTTACAGTCTGTGATGGGAGAGATAGTCTGTCCCTCTGCTACAAAAGGTAAACATGCTTATTGCCCATTATGAAAGATTCTGTTGAATAAACTCGGTATTTTTCTTATGTAATGTAACCCACTACATATGCAGACATCATCTGGCCTTCTTGGCCTCACCTTGTGGGAACTGGAGCTTGAGGAACCATCATGACAAGTTTATAATCCGTATAATCTGTCCACTGCTATTGCGGTGAATAATCCTTTCTTCCTCTCTGAGCCAAGGGTTTTGTGAGTTCAACCATCTCTCATAAAACTGTGGTAGTCTAACTTACTAGCTTGCAAGCAGGGTAAAAACAAAAGTCTCAGAAATGACCTTATTATTTTATGTAAACTGCAATGTAAATGGACCCTGTTAGGCTCAAAGGATTTATTTGACAATTATTAATGCCAAAAAGTGTAAGGGAAGAGGCAGCTCATCAGGTTGGGCTACCTGGCTCTGGCCTAGCTTTACTCTAGATTATGGGATGGCAAATCACAACCAATGAGCTAAATCCAGACTGTAGCCAGTTTCTTAACAGCTGGACTAAAAAACCATTTTTACATTTTTAAAGAGTTGTAACAGCCAGACAAAGAATATGTGGTAGTGACTACAAGTGGCTTGAAAAGCCTAAAACATTGGAACTTTACAAAAAAGAAAATATTTGCCAATTCCTGTGCTAGATACCTATAGCCTTTTTTTTTTTTTGGAGAACACAGAACCAGAAAAAAAAAATACTGGTTGCATAATTTCCAGAAAGCATGTGTGTAATTCTAGCATGGCTTTGAGCAAAGATGAGCTCATTCTTTCTCTGTCAAACCAATGCTCAGGAGGCCATGAATAACAATCCACAAGACTGATATGGTTTGCATCTGTGTCCCCACCAACTCTCATGTCAAATTTTAAGCCTCAGCCTTGGAAACAGGACTTGGTGGGAGGTGATTGGCTCCTAGGGGTGTTTTATCAAGAATGATTTAGCAACATTCCCCTTGGTACTGTCTCCAGGTTGGTGAGTAGTTTTCATGAGATCTGGTTGTTTAAAAGTGTGTGGTACCTCCTCTCTCTTCTCTCTCTCACCCCTGCTCCTGCTATATAAATTATGTCTTCTCCTCCTTTACCTTCTGCCATAAACTTAAGTTTCCTGAGGCCTCCCCAGAAGCCGAGCAGATGCCAACATCATGCTTTTTGTATGGCCCACAGAACTATGCACCAATTAAACCTCTTCTCTTTATACATTACCTAGTTGCAGGTATTTCTTTATAGCAATTTAAGAATGCACAAATACACAAACCCATGGAGATGCAGTAAAGGGGGCTGGGAGACAGGGATCAGAGTCTAACAACCTCAAAGATGGAAGACAAAGACTCTCCCCAACTTTGTGTGTGTGCCTTAGCAGACAGGGCACTCTTGAGTGACATGAGCTGGAAGGTTGCATCTGGCTTAGAACATTAGTCAGTGGATGGCATTACTAATAAATAGGTCTTCCTTTCTACTCCAATCACTAAAGATTGGCTTTCTTTAAATTCAAAGAGGGAGACATGATGATTTATGTAATGCCAGAGCAACGTCCATCTTGTACAACAGGAAGCGCTGCCACAGAGAAACTGTCAACATAAGAGGAGAACAGTTCCACCTCACTACAAAATGAAAGAATCACTAACACGTAAAGCAGCAGTTGCCTTGACTCATACCCTCCAGGTTGCCTTCCACTGACCGGGATATCAGATCTAGGCAAGGATCAGAGTTTTATTCCCGCTATATCCAGGCTTTGATTGCCTCTTTAATCCAGAAATAAGCCTAATAAACACTAAGCAGTGTTAGCTTAGAGGATATATGTGCATTTAGGTGAATGAAGTCTCTTATGAGGTCCTTTCATGGCTCCACAGAGGACCTGATGGTCCTTGGCAAATGTCCATAGCAGTTTTAAAAATTGTCTTACAGTACCATGTTGTAAATGACATGCGCTGTTCTCTTCCCTGCCATGCCTTTCACATGTCCTCTTCCCTAGGCCTGGAGTCTTCCTGATATTTCAGTATCTAATAATTGAATGCTTGTTCTTCCTATCTCAGCTCAGACAGCATTTCCTCAGGGACACTCTCCAGAATAAGTTAGACTTTCTATTTCCTGGTTCTGCCATGTGCTACACTTTTTTTTCATGACTCTCATCATGCTTACATGTTCAGTATTTCTCATTCCGCTCCATGGGACCAGGGACAGAGAGTTGTATCCCTCCTCAGTCCTGGGCACATAGAAAGAACCCAGACTCTGTGGAACCAGAACAGGCATTTATGCACCCATTTTGCAGATGAAGAGAATGAGAACAGCATGGTTCAGAAAGATTTTAACTAGTCCAAGGCCAAAATGTTGTTAAGTGGCAAGCCTGGGTTCAAACTCCAGTCTTCTGAAAATAATAAACCTTGCTCTACTTTCTGCAGATGCTTCTGTTGAATTCAACAGCACTCTGGTGAAACAGCTATTTCGGTGGCTGTTTCTCTGTAAGTCTATGTTAGGATCCTTTCACCTCTGGGATCTTAAGACTTACAGGAGTTGCTCAGGTAATAAGTAAATGTGGGAGCATTACTCAAAAGAGGAAAAAGAAGGAAGGTAGGAAAGAAAGAAAGAGAGGAAGAAAGGAAGAAAAAAGAAAAGGAAAGAAGGAAGAAAGGAAAGGAGGGAAGGGAGGGAGGAAGGGAGAAAGGGAGGAAAAGGAAGGAAGGGAGGAAGGAAGGGAGGAAAAGGAAGGAAGAAAAGAAAAGAGATAAGAGAAGAAAAGAAAAGCAACTGTTCATCCATGCAGATGAAATACATCCTTTCGCTTAGGAAGCAACAAGAGTTATGACAATGTAGTTCTGGATGAACTGTTTGGCTGTGTCCCATCGTTCGCATTTGTAAGGTAACATGACTTTGATAAATGCAAGTGAGGAGTCCTGGGTTGATGGCTGGATGACACTTTTCCAGATTCATAGTAGCAGAGCACCTGGGAGTTTAAGCATCCTGTAAATATTAGGTGCTATCTCTCGCCTGCTGAGAAGGCTCCCAAATCTATTCATCTCATTGCTTTTCTGCCTCCTTCAGTACACTGTAGATTTTCCCAGCAATGTTTTACAGTTCATTTATGTCACCACTCATGTCCCCAGGCCAAAGTTGGGAGGAGGGAAGAGAGAATAAAGAGCAAACCTATGTATAGTGTTCTGAATGCCTGCACCCTTGTACCTACATCAATTAAGCCCTCTTCTTTTGACTGCCTGGGTTGCTCTAGAATTGTGACAGGTGCTGAAAAACATACATTAACCCTTTCATGCCACTGGAACACAAGAGAGTGCCAGGATCAGAATTTTCAAGGAGTAAAATGTAAACTAGAATCTTCTCACCTGAGTGCTTCTCTTTGGACAGAGATGACTTTATATTTCACATGGGTGAGACACAGAGCTATCACAAGTGATTCAGAGCAACAGTTATCTCAGAGTCTAGCACAGAAACTACAACAAAGCAGAGACATACAATTTTGTTGGGCAAATAAATGAATAAACTGCATCCATGGCACCATAAGATAAGCTTAGAAAATTCTTCCCCAGCACCAGGCACTAAAACCCCTCATCTCCAGCCAACTGCCTCAACAGTAGCTCTGCCAGGTCTTCATTGTAGCTAGAATCTGAGATCCTTCTGGAAGATCATATTAAAAAAACACAGACTTCAAAGCTGCAAAGGCAAAAGATTCTCACTTCAAATCTAATACTTGTTTTAAGCAGAAAATATAAACATCATCTGTTTCAAAAATAAACTTGAGTCCTTGAAATATAATCACATTGTTGTGTGTAGAAACAGTGATGGTACTTTGTTGATAAGGACTAAACTATGCTTATCTCTTCTTATAAAGTCATCCTTTTATCAAGTTATCTACATCTTTCCACATGTAGCATTAGCTGAACTTGAAAGAAAAATATTAGACCAAGATGTCATGGAAAGAAATACAAAATTTAAGGAAGAATATAAGCCCAGATATTACCATTAACTTTTTGTACTACAAGTGAATGTAACTTAAACCTAATTCCTACTTTAAAATAGATTATTACCATCTTGATCTTCTCCTTTCACATATAAATTATAATAAATAATATGTACAATAACATGATGATCAAATGATGATGATGATTAATAATAACTACATGTGTATATATATGACTCACGTCTTTTTACATAGTTTTTTTACATGCCATTCTGAGAACCCAACCACTCTGGGATAAGGGAGATATTTAATGGGTGAATAAAATAAAGCTTAGCGATGGTGGCTGATTCATATATATCTAAGGTCGTCACCAGCAGAGCAGTAATCCTGAATGCTGATCTTGATTTCTTTCTAGAATACCATATTCTCTCTCCATGAGCATGATCAATCTAATCATTAATGGATACTGCAGCAATGAATTTCTATACTTTCTATAAAATATCTCACTCGTCAAAACCCACCCATATCAGTCAGTTATTGTCACGGTAATGCTGTATAAGAAACTCCCCAAAACTCAATGGCTTAAAATAAACCATCTTTTATCCTAACTTATGTAATTTTGGATCAGCTCCAGGTTGGGAAATCCAGACAAGTCTCTGTTGAGCTTGACTCCAATTTTCAGTTTGAGTTCAGACCTTCTCCATGTGTGTCTCATTTTCTTTGGAACATCACTAGGTATGACATGTTTTTCTCATGGTGATGACAGAAATACAAAATGGAATGAATAAAAACAAACAAACAAACACACACACAAGAGGGATGAGCTTAAACATGCAAGGCCTCCTAACTCCTAAGCCAAAATGGAAACTCTCTCATGTCCATCCAGGTGCTATTGGTCAAAACAGGACCAATGGCCAAATGCACAATCAATGGAGTAGGAACTTCATGTGCTTCTCGTGAAGGGAACTATAAGTAACATGACAAAGAATATGGATGACAAGCAGGGGTGCAACCTACTACATCGCCCCAAACAGAGCATGAATTGCATGATAGATTGATTACAACGTCAACATATGCAATCCATTGCATTAGAAAAGGATATGTTTACCAGGAAAAAGGAACAACAATACCCTCAGCATCAAGTTTTGTTTTGTTTTGTTTGAGATAGGGTCTCACTCTGTTTCCCGGGCTGTAGTACTGAACTGGCTCACTGCAGCCTTGGCCTCCAGGATTCAAATAATCCTCCCACATCAGCCTTCTGAGTAGCTGGGAGTACAGGCAAGCCTCACCATGCCTGGGTAATTTTTGTAGATAGATATTTTTTGTAAACTTTCATAGTTTCACTATGTTGGCCAGGCTGGTCTCAAACTCCTGAGCTCAAGCAATCTGTCCACCTCAGACTCCCAAAGTGCTGGGATCACAAGCATGACCATCGCACCTGGTAAGCCTCAGGTTTTGAATAGAGACGTTAACTATGATGAATCAACATTTTCTGGAATTGTTTGGCTCTCTCTCCACCTTGTTCATTGTCTTTATTCTGCTCATCTGGATGTTGCAAGCATTTAAAGCTTGTTTCCTTTGTTGCTATAGAGTAGTGCTAACTCCATCATTCTGGCAGAAGCACCAACACCCAGGTCCCGAAATTAACTACCATTTGAAGCTATACTCACTGAAGTACAGTTCTTCTGGGCAGAATTGCCTGAGAAAGGACAAACATTGGCTTCCTGGCCACATGGAAGAGACACATTAATGCAGGAAGAATGAAAGTAATGTTTTAATGTCACCAGGATAGCCTACCTGAAATTTCTTGGTGAAATGGGAAGCAGTGTGGCCCATGGTGGCTGCTATATGAGCACGTGGAAAGAGTGACCTTAAGTTTTCCACTGTTCCTCATCTAATCTGTTATATTTTTATGTACCCTTAATTATCCATTTAAAAAGTTAATTATTGCTTGTTTGGTGGTGGTTGTTTGCATGTATATATGTGTTTCAAAACCATCTGACATAGCCCATTCCATGCTTTCTTCCAGCTCATACCCCTGTACTACTTTCCTGTGGCTGCCACAGAAATTACCACCAGTGGGTAGCTTAAAGCAATGGAAACCTAGTCTCTCACACTTCTGGAGGCTACAACTTTGCAATCAAGGTGTCAGCAAGTCCATGCTCCCACTGAAGGTTCTGGGGAAGAATCCTTCCTTGCTTCTTCGTAGTTTTGATGGTTGCTGCCAGTCGTTGGCAATTCCTGGCTTGTGGCTGCATCACTCCAATCTGCCTCAATCACCACATGGCTTTCCCCATGTATCTCCTTTGTGTCTCTGTGTTCAAGTATTTCTTTCCTTTCTCCTATAGATATCCCAGTCATTGGACTTAGGGTTCCTTTGATCTAGTATAATCTCTTCTCAACTGGATTGTATCTTCAAAGACCTTATTTGAAGTTCTTATTTCCAAATAATGTCACATTACCCAGGGTTAGGACTTAAACATTCCTTCTTGGGGACCATAAATTAACCTATTATATGCACTACACAGTATATGCCATGACAGAACCTTTTCCATGAGACCAACTTGAGATGTAGAGTGACACGATTCTTTATGTGATCAATGAGTATTTGCAGACAATCCAGATGATTCCCCTGAGACTATCATGGCTCCCTCCCTTACTTATTTAGATATCTGTTCAGGCTGGGTGCTGTGGCTCATGCCTATAATACCAGTTATTTGGGAGGTGGAGGAAGGTGGATCACGTGAGCCCAGGAGTTCAAGATCAGCCTGGGCAACATGGTAAGACCTTGATTTTACCAAGAAAAAAAAAAAAGAAAAATACACAAAATTAGCTGGATGTGGTGGCATGTGCCTGTATTTCCTGCTACTTGGGTGGCTGAAGTGGGAGAATCATCTGAGCCCTGGAGGTAGAGGCCACAGTGCACAGCCATGGTCATGCCACTGCACTCTAGTCTCGACAACAGACTAAAACCCTGTCTCAAAAGCTAAAATAAAAAAAAATTTCTGTTCAAAAGTACATCAGGGACATCTTTCCTGACTATGCAATTGAAAGAAACACCATACCTCAGCACTCTCTAGCTTCCACTTTATTCTTTTTATAACACTCATTACCACCTGTTGGATTTTATATTTATGTGTTTGTCTATTTTCCTTCTTCCCTGATTAGCATAGAAACTCCAGGAGAGAAGAGACTTTGTCTGTTTTGTACACTGCCATCCTCTCAAAGTCTTGCTCATAGCCCACAACATCAGAAAGACTTCATGTGTATTTATTGAGTGAAGGAAAGACTGACTTAATGAAAATGATAGCAAAAATAGAAGCCCTTTAAAGGCATTTATTTTGATTTTGAAAGGGTTTCCATGACTTCTCACTTGCCTGTGCCTGCCATTTCTCTCACTAACAGCATGATTAGTAGTGGTGGAAGTGAATGGCCTAGTGATTCAATCATAGCTTTTTTAGACAGTGACATCATTCAACTTACTTATTTTATTTATTTATTTATTTATTTATTTATTTATTTATTTATTTTTTGAGACGGAGTTTCGCTCTTGTTACCCAGGCTGGAGTGCAATGGTGTGATCTTGGTTCACCGCAATCTCTGCCTTCTGGATTCAGGCAATTCTCCTGCCTCAGCCTCCTGAGTAGCTGGGATTACAGGCACGCACCAACCATGCCCAGCTAATTTTTTGTATTTTTAGTAGAGACCGGGTTTCACCATGTTGACCAGGATGGTCTCGATCTCTTGACCTCGTGATCCACCCGCCTCGGCCTCCCAAAGTGCTGGGATTACAGGCGTGAGCCACCGCGCCCGGCCCATGATTACTTAAGAAAAGCAATGAAAGCCCTAATTTCCACTCATGAGAATTATTAATGGATGACTAGTAATTTTATCACTTAGGAATAATTCTCAATACAAATTAAGTAAAAAAAAAACCTCAAATATTAATCAATAATGAAAATAATCAAGTGCTACGGATAAGAAAGTTACTGACAGGATGATATGATTGGTCAGTTCATTGGCCAAACACAAGTAGCCCCATCCTCGTTATAATAAATAACTAAAGCTTGTAGCGATGATGCGGAAAAGCACAGGTAAAGTAACAGGGAGGAAAGATTAGACATGAAAGAAAAAGAATAATAAAAGACAAAAGAGGACTATATAAATGGCAGAAGTGATAGCAGGAAAGATGGCAGAGGTTAGAGCTAATGAGAGAGAGGCCAATAAAAAAAGAGAGAGGATCACTACAGTGTACCCAGCAGGTCATTTTAGAGATGACTCATTACGAGTGGGGAGAAAGTACTTTAATTAGACTAGATTAAGGAAATCAAGCTCAGGGGAATACACTAGGTCTTTTCAGGAATTGAAAATCATTAAACAACTACTTACTCCATAGCTCTTTCCTCTTGAGTCAGTTGCATCAGCTCCTTCTGAAATGTCTCTTAATCCCTCTTGTTCTGAAGTTCCAGTGCCTAAATCCACATGACCTTCTATCTCACATGTCCAACCCTGATTGACTCCACTTTTGAGCCTCTGTTTTCAATATCTGGGACAGAAATCTAATTGGCTCAGCATGGCAGCTATATGACCCTTGGCTAATCAGCAGTGGCTGGGTAGGTAGTAAGCTAATGAGTCGTACCTAGGTTGCTCCTTCTAGGCTATGAGTGGAGAAATTCCTTTAGGAAGGTAGGAAGGAAATGTGTGGTAGTGAATATTATTGACATTTGTAGTACAAAATCAAACCCTGGGGACACTAAAGCAATGTTCTGCGAATTGACATTGTTTTCTGCTCATTCATTACCCCTTGCTCAAGTAGTGCCCATTATTAGGAATATATTTCATGTTTCTCAAAATTTCCTCTTTCCTCAAATTTATCTCCAGTTTCCTTTTTCATAAGTTAGAACTATATCACGCCACAGTGATGACGTAGCCTTTTCGTGATCCATAATCATAGAAACAACATAATGATTCTTGACTTAATTTCTTTATTGACATAAATCACATTTCATAGGTTGTTTTACTGCTTATACTGTAAGATCTCAATAAAAATTGATTAATAAGGAGATGTGTCAGTTGGAGCCCTTCATATTTCAGTTGCTTTAAAGGAATTATCCTACCTCTCTAGAAATCCCCACATTGAAAAAATAGATTGGTTTGTAAGCATTCTGTGAAGGGAAAATATAAACTTTACATATGTCAGTATTCCTAATAGCATCATTATGTTAAATGGTACTACCTAGAAGGCACACAGGAATTGTCTATGAGGCATTCATGTAATTTTTGCTATGTTGCCCTTGAGTGAAATTAACACCAGACAGAAATGGAAGTTATTGTGGTTGTCAAATGCAGAAAAATAAATCTAGGTTTAAATTATTTTTTAACGTATTTTATTTAGACTTATTTTATATGTTTAAAAAGTTTTTTTTTGCCAAAGAGAAAGAGCAAAGAAAAGAAGTTTATGCTAACATTAAAGTATAAAAACAGTTCTGTACATGTAGGAAAATAGCATAGGAACACGTTGCTGAGTAAGTACAAGATCATCTGTATTACATAGACTCAGCTGACAAAGTGCTAGTCAAATTAGAAGTAAAAGAAAAACGTTCCAATATTTTATTGCCTCACATTGCATAGAATTGATTTATGCCTTGTCCTCTATATAAAAAAAAAACTTAACGGCATATGCCCCTTCCTTTAAAAAAATAAAAAGGTAAATATTTATAGTGTGTGACTATTCAGAAGGCAGGTTTCATTATTTCTAATGATGAAAGGCAAAACAAAGTTTTAAGCTGATAAAAATTTATTTTAAAAGTCATGACATTGTATGGAAAAAAGTAACTTTTTCATGGAACTTATTTATAAATTTAGTCTATTTACTAAATATTTTTATAATGCTGATGTGAATCTTGGTAACATTTGTAAAATGCTTCCCTATTAGATATTAGCTAATCCAGAGTTGCATTCGAATTTAAGTAAAGGCCAACTGTCTTTTCATGAAGTACCACAGAATATTGTGAATATTATTATAAATCTATAGTAATCATAATATGTAACTTTCCAGCTTTGAAGACGATTGCACATACTATTGCATCTTGCCTGTTACATTAAGATTAGAAGTGTTACCCATTGACTGCCGGAAGGATCAAAGCCAACCTTAAAACATGGCCTAGGGAAAACTCTGAGCTGTGTTATGTTTTCAGAAGTGTCTGGTGACGATGAAGCATCTGTAGGCTTTGAAGTAATGCCTGTCCAAATTACATTAGCTTGAATTTTTAGAATCGTAAGTACTACTTCTCCTTCACACTCCATCTACAGATAGGACCCTCAGGAAAGAAGAATAAAACGAGAAGATTGTCATGTAAGAGAGACTTGTCAGTAGCATTCAAAACTTGTTTTGCTCTATGGTTAGTATAAGGAACAATGACAATGGTGGACTATAAACTTCTCTTGAAGACTTTTTTTTTATTTTGACGTTTATTTGAACCCTTGACTTCAGAGTTCAATTCAATAGTTTTTCAGGAAAACAGTGACGTTGTACCACCTAAGTCAAGCAACTTCTGACATCTTCCTTATTAGTAAGAGAAAGTGGTTTTTAAAATGGCCCAGAACAGAATTCGACAGCTATTCATTGAGCCCCCTTTTAAAAAAATCATCAAGGCATTTGCTACCCGTTGAATAAATGAATGCGACTGAAAAAAAGGCAATAAATGCCACAAGATCTAAAGTAATTGTGTTCATTTGTAACTGCAGGGGTTCAGGGAAGGATTCATGCAAACATCACATCTGGTAGCCCTGAAAGATAAGTAAGGTTTAAAAGCTTGCAGTTGGTGGAAAAACACTCTAGGCAAAAGAAAGCTGAAGTGAAGACTTACACTAACACACTAACATGCAGAGGGGCAAAGGTGCATGAAGGGAAGAGGTCTTGGAGTAATGAGGCCAGATCTCAAGGGCCTCACAGAGCAGACTGAAGAGTTTGTTCTTGATTCTCCAGGCCATGGGGAGTCTTTAAAGGCATCAGAGCAGGGAAGTGACACCATCTGGGTCCTGCTTTAGTGAGATTTATCTGGCAACAGTGGATGAGATATGCTGGAGGCAGAAGAATGTGCTGCAGGAAATCAATTAGGAGGCAGTCAGTATGGTCTAGATAAGAGATAATAAGGGCCTGAGTTAGCCTGTGGACAATGGAAACAGAGGTAAGGGGGATGGAAGTGAGAAATATTTCACCACTCAACCTGTCACATTTGCAACTGAGCAGGTGTGGGGACAATGATGAGGTAGGAATGAAATCCTATGAAGTTATTCAGTCTGTGATGATGATGCCTTTCACAGAAATAGGGAAAGATATTTGGGATGAAAGATAATTTCATTTTGAATACTTTGAAGGGTCAGTAAGATTTCTAGAGAGAGGTATTTCATCAACAGTAGAGAATACAGCCCTGGAACTCAAGAAAACATACAGCACATAATAAGTATGTGTGGACCGACTAACCCCATCCTCCTGGTCCAAAAAAAGGAGGGAGCCAAGGCAGCTGTGTGGTACAGGACTGACTGTGTCCTTGGAAAACAGAGTAGTCCATAGAGTCCCCACAGACAGCACAGGTCAGGGAGAACCAAAGTCTTTCTCAGAGCCAGACTGCCAGCACTGGCTGAGGCTCTGAGCTTCCCTCTCTTCCCCTTTCATGAACAGTTGATTATTGGCATCTCTTAAGGGCTCAACCTCCACTGCTTATCTCTGCACTTGCTCACTCACGTGGGGTCCAGGATCTGACTTCAGACCCTCAGCATCTGAGCCAAGTGCAGCTTCCTCCTTCCCTACGCTAACTCCTTCAAGACAGTCATCAATCCCTGTAGCACCCTATCAATTTGATCTCTGCTTTGCCACACTCCAAATATTGCAGCTCTGAGGTCATCCTCTTCCTGGGAAGTGAAATGCAGAGCCACACTCTAAGGTACCTGTTTCTACAGCTACTCCAGGTTTCTGGCTGCATTGTCTAAGAGTGAAGGGGTTTTTGGGGTGTCCCAGCATTTTGCTGCAGAACTTTGTCCTGTCTGCCCTGTGCTAAGAGTGGCTCATTTTCTCCATGCACATAGGACACCTGGCTATGTGCACATGGATCAGTTGCAGAAGAACTTGTCAGGAGCTCAGAGGCATAAACTCAGCCCACAGAAGCAGGAAGCATGGATCAAAGAGGCAGACTGTAAAGGTTTATCAGTGAGTCTATCAGTATGGTAGAAAATTATGGCTCTGCAAATGTTCTTTCTGTCATCCTGCAATCACACTAGAAAAAAGAAACAAAAAGATAAGACTCAAGTTTAAAAGCCATTAAAATTCCTTCTTTCAGAAGTCAAGAAAGGCTTCCCTACACATTATACAGTGTAGACTTGCAGTAAGGAGTCTAAACTGGAATCAGGTGGGTTTTAATCTGCTTCTCTGCTGCTCAGTGGCTGTTTGGCTAAGGACAAGTTATTTAAACTTTATATGATTCTTAGTTTCCTCATTTATCAAGTAGAGACAACGAAAGAACCTGTCCTTAGGGCCAATATGAACAAAGAAGGAGATAGTGCATATAAAGTAGTACATGTACAGTGAACAGGAGCTACCATCATTGTTTTTATCATTATCTTTTTGTGGGCATAGTTTCTTGTAAACCATTTGAGACATGTTCTGCACACAGAATGCAGGATGATGAAGAGCTACAGTGTTCTCGAATTTTTTTTTTTTACAGTCACTATTTCTTTGTTTTTCCACATTACATAAAAGCTACAACTCTGAGCCAGGAATTTTTGCACCAAGTCTACATAGCAGTATCTGTAAATTCCAGAGCTCTAAAGCAAATTAGAAGAAACCCTTATCCAGTTGGAGAGTCGGAGCTTCTTGGTAGGTGCTCTTTAGGCTTATAAGTTTTGTGATATCTCTTAACAGGCTATCTCCAGCTAAGGAAATGTGTGTGATGTTTTGTTGGCACATGTAACTTAAGCAAAATTGTTGAATAGGTTAAACTGGCCTTCAGAAATTATTCCATTTTTAAAGTTCATACCCTTAATTTGTATTGACAACTCTAGACATTTAAGTCTTTTCTTCCATTTTCTCGATTTACTTAACATATTTTCTTGTGGCTATGTACCCAGTAATTGGATTGCTGGGTCAAAAGGTAGTTTTGTTTTAAGTTATTTAAGAAATATCCATACTGCCTTCCACAGTAGCTGAACTAATTTATATTCTCACCAACAGCTTATAAGTGTTCTCTTTTCTACACAGTTTTACCAGCATCTGTTGTTCTTTGACTTTTTAATCATAGCCATTCCGACTGGTGTGAGATGTTATTTCACTGTGGTTTTGATTTGCATTTCTCTGATGATTAGTGATGTGAAATATTTGTTCTTTTTTTTGGCCACTTGCATGCCTTCTTTTGAGATGTGTCTGTTCGTGTCCATTGCCCACTTTTTAATGGAGTAATTTGTGTTTTGCTTGTTGGATTATTTAAGTTTCTTACAGATTCTAGGTGTTAAACCTTTGTCAGATGCTTAGTTTGTGAATATTTTCTCCCATTCTGTAGGTTGTCTACTCTGTTGATAGTTTCTCTTGAAAACCTAGTCATACATTGTTTCCCAAGCCCTATGTCCAGAATGGTGTTTCCTAGGTTTTGTTGTAGAACTCCTATAGTTTGAGGTTTTATGCTTAAATCGTTACTTTATCTTGAATTAATTTTTGCATATGGTAAAAGGTAGGGGTCCATTTTCATTCTTCTGCATATGGCTAGCCAGTTATCCCAGGATCATTTATTGAATAGGGAGCCCTTTCCCCAATGCTTGCTTTTGTCAACTTTGTCAAAGATCAGATTGCTGTAGATGTGAATGAAGCTATCTCTTGGCTCTCTATTCTGTTCCATTGGTGTATGTGTCTCTTTTAGTACCATTACCATGCTGTTTTGGGTGCTGCACCCTTAGAGTGTGGCTTGAAGTCAGGTAACGTGATGCCTCCCCATTTGCTCTCTTTTCTTAGGGTTGCTTTGTCTATTCAGGCTCTATTTTGGTTCCATATGAATTTTATAATAGTTTTTTTTTCTAATTTTGTGAAAATAACATTGGTAGTTTGATAGACATAGTGCTAAATCTGTAGATTGCTTTGGGAAGTATGGCCATTTTAACAATATTAATTCTTCCAATTCCTGAATATGGAATATTTTGCTATTTGTGTCATCTATGATTTTTTTCAGTAGTGTTTTGTAGTTCTCCTTGTAGAGATCTTTCGTCTCCTTGGAGAGATGTTTTTTCTAGATATTTTATCATTATTATTATTTTTTGCTCATTATTGTAAATAGGATTGCATGCTTTATTGGCTCTCTCCTTGAACATTATTGATATATACAAATACTACTATTTTTGTATATTGATTTTGTATCCTGAAACTTTACTGAAGTCATGTATTAGTTCCAGAAGCCTTTTGATGGAGTCTTTGGGGTTTTCTAACTGTAGAATCCTATCATCAGCAAAGCAAAATAGTTTGACTTCTTCTTTCCAAATTTGGATGCATTTTGTTTCTTTATCTTACCTAATTGCTCTGGCAAGTACTTCTAGTACTATATTGAATAAATTGAGTGGTGACAGTGAGCATCTTTTTCTTGTTCCAGTTCTCAAGGGGATTGCCTCTAGCTTTTGCTCATTCAATATGATGTTAGCTGTAAATTTGTCATAGATGGCTCTTATTATTTTGAGGTTTGTTCCTTCAATACTAGTTTGTTACAGGTTTTTATCATAAAGGGATATATAATTTTATAAAAGGTTTTTTCCACATCTATGGTGATTATCATATGATGTATATTTTTAATTCTGTTTATGTGGTGAATCATATTAATTGATTTGCATATGTTGAAACAACCTTGTATCACAGGAATGCAGCCACTTGATCATGGTGAATTAACTTTTTGATGTGCTGCTAGATTCTTTCTGCTAGTATTCTGTTGAGGACTTTTGCCTCTGTGTTCATCAGAGGTATTGGACTGTAGTTTTCTTTTTTCATTGTGTCTTTGCCAGGTTGTGGAATCAGGGTGATGATGGCTTCATAGAATGGGTTAGGGAGGTGTCCCTTCTCCTAATGTCCATGATGATCTCTGAGGACATTTTGCATTTCTATGAGATCTTTTGTAATATCACCTTTGTCATTTTTGATTGTCCTTATTTGGGTCTTTTCTCTTTTTCTTTTGTTAATCTAGCTAGCAGTATGCTGACCTTGTTTAAACCAACTTTTGGTTTCATTGATTTTTTTTAATGGATTTTTGTGTCTCAATTTCATTCTGTTTCACTATGATCATAGTTGTTTCTTTTCTTCTGCCAGCTTTGGAGTTAGTTTGTTCTTGTTTTTTTTTTTTTTTTTTTTTTTTTTTTATTCCTCCAGGTGTGATATTAGAGCATTAATTTGAGATCTTTCTAACTTTTTGAGGTAAGCGTTTAGTGATATAAATGTTCTTCTCGACACTGACTTTGCTGTATCCCAGAAATTTTGGTATTTTCTGTTTTCACTTATTTCAAATCATTTTTAAATTTCTGCCTTAATTTCATTATTTACTCAAAAATGAGTCAGGAGAAAATTGTTTAGTTCTCATGCAATTGTGTTGTTTTGAGAGAAGTTCTTGGTATTGATTTCTATTTTTAGTCTACTGTGGTCTGAGAGTATGGTTAGTATGATTTCTGGTTTTTACATATTTATTGAGACTTGCTTTATGGCCAAGACTGTGGTCAATCTAGGAGTATGTTTTGTGTGCAGATGTGAAGAATGTGTATTCTGTGGTTAATAGGTGGAGCATGCTGCAGTTATCTATTAATCCCAGTTGGTCAAGGTTCAAATTTAAGTCCAGAATTTCTTTGTTAGTTTTCTGCCTCAGTGATCTGTCTAATGCTTTCAGTGGGGTGTTGAAGCCCCTCACTATTATTGTATGACTATTTTTGTGGGTCTGAAAGTGCTTGTTTTATGAATCTGAGTGCTCCAATATTGGATGCATATATATTTAGGATAGTTAAGTCTTGTTAAATTGAAACTTTTATTATTGCCCTTCTTTGTCCTTTTTTCCTGTTGTTGGCTTAAAACTTGTTTTATCTGATACAAGAATAGAGATTACCTCTGCTCTTTTCTTTTTGTTTTTTATTTGCATAATAGATCTTTCTCCAATGTTTACTTTGAGCATAAATGTGTTAGCACATGTAAGATGGGTCTCTTGGAGACAGAGAATGGATGGGTCTTATTTTTTATACAACTTGGAACTCTCTGCCTTTTAAGTGAAGTGAGTGTTTAGAAACTGGGTCATTATAACATGCCAGCAGCATGTAAAAGGTTGTTTCTTAGGGTTTTCCTTTCAGACCAATTCAAGTGCATATTGGTAGATAATGTGGGTATAATCTGATTTAAATTCATCGATTTTCCTTATCCCTCACATGAGTTTGCTGTGTTTATTGTCGTGAGTCCTTTTCATCAGGAGCTCTAATCCTCTTGTCCCTGCCATTTCCCACCCTGCTCCAGGTTTACTGTCCATAAAGTGGGGCAATTCCCCCTGACGTCTTGATGAGAGCAGTTACAGATGTCTGAACAATGACTATTCTTGCTGACATTTACAGCTAATGTCCCTTTCACTGTTCTTATCAGACTTACAGTGCAGTGGAGCACTCACTGCTGACAAGGCTAAAATGACAAAGTTATTCTTGTTATTTATTCCTCAGTGGAGGAATGGGACTAATATTCAAGAGAAAAAAATAAAACTCCTTGGTTCTATAACTTTGCTTATAAATAAAACCTGAACCTTCATGCCTCATTCTCAACTTGCAAGGACAGCCAGTCCTTGTCAGACTATAGTGTCCCACTTTGAAGCCCCAGGAATCCAGGCTCCATCTCACTAAACAATTGTCCTTCTCACAACCATCTTCCCTTAGGCGTTGGTTCTTCCATGACTTTCTGCTCACTATTTGAAGAATGTCATTTTCCCTGTTCTATTTTGTTTGCCTTCTCATTGTTTTACAAAATTCAGTGGAAATAGCATCTTGCCCATCATTTTTCTGTTTATCAAAACCCTTATCAAACACTTAACCTTGGCAAATGTTTTGCCAAGTCCTGGGGAGATAAGGACAAATGAGACACAATTCTTGTCCTTAGGGATTCTCGTAGTCTACTGGAAGAGAGGAACTAGTAAACTGACATACTTTGACACAGCAGATAAAAGCTATTACAGCACTATTAACAACAACAACAACAGAAAGCCTCTGAAAATACAAAGGAATGAAGCCACAGGGAAGGTTCAAGATGTAACACTGGAGAGCTATAGAGAGATGAATAGATTTATATTTATTAAGATGTCTTTCTGTGCAGAGCCGAATATGCTAAATGTGGGGCCATGAAAAGAGACATCAGTGTCTGTCTGAAAGGCTCATGTGGTAGGAGGTGGGAGTGACAGAAAGATACAATGGGAAAGACACATAGAGGCCAGAATGGGGCTGACTTTGTCTATTAAGCTAACTAATTGGAATATTTTGGGGTGAGCAATGAGGAGACACCAAGATTTAGAAACAAGAAAGAGACGTGATCCATTTTTATTTTTCACAAAGATTCTTTTTTTTTTTTTTTGCCAAATGTTATCACAGACTTCGACAGATCTCCTGTTCAACTTCAGAAATAAAGATACAAGATTTGTCACATCAGCTTCTCCTGGGGTCAGTACAGGCCACAGGAATTGTTTGTTTGTTCATTTGTTTATTTGTTTTGGAGACAGAGTCTAATTCTGTCACCCAGGCTGGAGTGCATTGGCACAATCTCAGCTCACTGCAACCTCCACCTCCTGGGTTCAAGTGATTCTCATGCCTCAGCTTCCCAAGTAACTGTGATTACAGGTGCGTGCCACCACACCAAGCTAATTTCTGTATTTTTAGTAGAGATGAGGTTTTGCCATGTTGGCCAGGCTGGTCTCAAACTCCTGGCCTCAAGTGATCCACCTGCCAAGGGCTCTCAAAGTGCTGGAATTAGAGGTGTGAGCCACCACTCCAGGAATTCTTATTTATAAGAGCTCCCTAAGGCATGTATAATGATTAATTTTAGATGTCAGTGGGAATAAGGGATACTTAGATAGCTGGGTTAAGTATTATTTCTGGGTATGTCTGTGAGGAAGTTTCCAGAAAAAAGTGGCATTTGAGTCAGTGGACTGAGTAAAAAGATCCACCCCACCAGTGCAGGTGGGCAACATCCAATTGGCAGTAGGTCCAGATAAAACAAAAAAGAGGAAAGAGGGATTTATTTACTCTCTCTCTCCCGAAGCTGGAACACCTTTCTTCTCCTACCCTTGGACATCAGAACTCTACGTTCTCTGGGTTTCAGACTCTGGGACCAGCAGTGCTTCAGGTTCTCAGGTCTTCAGCCTCATATTCAGAGTTTCATCATTGACTTAGACTGAGCCATGCTAATGAGACAGCCAGGTGGGAAGGGATCCCTGGCAAAACTCCAATAAGCCTGCTCACTAGGAGGAATATCCACTGGGGCAGAGCCACAGAAGTTTGTGCTGTTTGCAGTGGGGAGGAGCCTGGCTCCTCCTCTTCCTGGGTGGAATGTGGGATTTAAACTGCAAGGCAGGAAGCCTACTAGCAGGGACTCTGGCCTTGTGAAGAGTTCCTCTTTTCTTTCCTTTTTGCCCAAAAAATTCCATTTTATTCACCCTTCAAATTGTCTGCAAGCCTGAATTTTCACAGCCATGTGATAAGACCCTGTCTGCAGCTGAATAAAGGAAAAGGTACTGCAACACTGGCATCTCAGCTTGCAGATGGCCTGTTGTGGGACTTCTCAGCCTCTATACTCACATGAGCTACTTCCCTTAATAAATCCCCTCTCAAATATCTGTGTACCTCCTATTGGTTCTGTTTCTCTGGAGAACCATGACTAATACAAGATGTATGATAAACAGCTGTCTTGGGAATCCCTAGGTAAAGGATGGCCTAGAAGAGGAACATTAGTTAGCAGAGACCAGTAAGCAAATGATTAGGGTAACAGTGGGAAGAGATGATAGTGTCCTCAGGAAAGAGGGTAGAGGCCAGATTCAGAGGCCTGCTGAACATGCCCCAAGATGAGTCAGAGAAACCTCTTCTATAATCTCCTGGATGTAGTCCTTTTAGTTTTATGTTATGTATTATTTTATCCAAAAAGAATTATGGAAAATATTTATTGGCTAGATCATCTTCTAGGCACTGGAAATGTAACAGTGAACAAAACAGGCAAGTACATAAAAGCAAATACCTAAATGAATACAAGAGCAAGTTACTTTTAGATGATCCTGACATTTCTGAAGATATTAAAACAGGGCAATGTGATTGAGCCTTATGGGAAAATCTTTGAGGACAGGAAACTTGAGATGAGATCTAAGTGGAAGCTAGAAATAATGCAGGAGGGTATTTGAGGAAGGAAAGAGGGGAAGAGGAGCAAGAACAGAGTGAGCAAGGTGAGGTGGAGTAGGAGATAGGGTCGGGAAGGAAATAACTCCTAGATTTTATAGAACTTTAGACAATGGAATGTGAAGAAAGTATGGGAAGTCCAGATTTTATTCTAAATGCTATTGAAGTATAATTTTCAAAAGTTAAAATTATAACTCTACCACAGCTATAAAATAAATTCACATCACTAGTATAATTTAGTTCATTAATAAGGAAACCAGTAAAATGTTCAACTGGTTCAATCAGAATATGAAATAGATATACATAAGTATATCTGAAGAACACACACATACACACAAAATCTGGAATGCTGAAATAAATTTGCCAAAAGAAGCAAAACTATTAAAAACTATAAGACAATACAACTCAAGACTTAGAATAACCTTTTCTACAGGGTAGAAATCAATTGTATTCTGCCGGGAATAATTATTTTCACTTTTTTTTTTTTTTTTTGAGAAGGAGTTTCACTTTTGTTACCCAGGCTGGAGTGCAATGGCGCAATCTCGGCTCACCGCAAGCTCCACCTCCTGGGTTCAGGCAATTCTCCTGCCTCAGCCTCCTGAGTAGCTGGGATTACAGGCACGCGCCACCATGCCCAGCTAATTTTTTGTATCTTTAGTAGAGACGGGGTTTCACCATTTTGACCAGGATGGTCTCGATCTCTTGACCTCATGATCCACCCACCCCGGCCTCCCAAAGTGCTGGGATTACAGGCTTGAGCCACCGCGCCCGGCCAATTATTTTCACTTCTATAAGCAAGAATCATTTGTGTTACTACACATATATATATATATATATATCTCTAACAATTTATGACTTGTAAAATAAGCCTAAATCCGATAGAATGAAATAATTCTAGAGGATTATCCAGAGAACATCTAATATTCCCATTAAAAACACACTGATATGGTTTGGCTGTGTCCCTCCCCAAATCTAACCTTGAACTGTAATAATCCCCACATGTCAAGGGTGAGGGTAGGTGGAGATAATTGAATAATGGAGGTGGTTTCCCCCATATGGTTCTTGTGGTAGTGAATAAGTCTCAGGAGATCTGATGGTTTTATAAACAGGAGTTCCCCTGGACAAGCTCTCTTGCCTGCCACCATGAAAAATGTGACTTTTTTCTCCTTTGCCTTCTGCCATGATTGTAAGGTCTCCTGGCTACATGGAATTGTGAGTCCATTACATCTCTTTTTCTTTATAAATTACCTAGTCTTGAGTCTGTCTGTCTTAGCAGCATGAGAATTGATTAATACAACACCCAGTAATCTCTTTTGCCATTTCAAATCATTTACTTTTCTTTTCCCACAGAGAAATGGGAAAACGTTTGGAGATTTTTAAGCAGGAGAGTAATATGACCTGATTTACATTTTGAAAAGATCACCTTGACTGTACAGTTGATCTTTGCACAGTATAGGTTTGAGGTGTGTAGGTCCACTTATATGTGGTTGTTTTTCAATAAACGTATTGGAAATTTTTGGGGGGGAGATGAACTGCATGGCCTATAAATATAAAAAAAATAAGTAAAAGTTAGGTATGCTAGAAATGCATGAATATATGTAGATGCTAGTCTATGCTAATATATCCAAATCTATTATAAAAAGTTAAGAAATAAAAAATTCATGCACAAACACAGATCATACATGGTGCCATTGGCAGTACAGAGAAATGTTAACAAAGGTAAACATACATATTAAATCATAGTTGCATAAAATAACTGTGGCACATACTATACTACTTTCATAACATATGCTTCCTCTTCTACCTCCTCTACCTCTTCCACCTTTGTCACCTCTGAGACAGCAAAACCAACCCTCTTCTTTCTCCTCCTCCTCAGCCTACTCAATGTAAATATGATGAGGATGAAGACCTTTATGATGATCCACTTCCACTTAATGAATAGTAAATATGTTTTCTCTTCTTTATGATTTTCTTAATAAACTGTTTTTCTCTAGCTTTCTTTATTACAAGAATACAGTATATAATACATGTATCATACAAATATGTGTTAATTGACATAATGTCATCAATATGGCTTCTGGTCAATAGTAGGCTATAAGTAGTTAAGGTTTTGGGTCTGAACTCAAGTGATCCTCCCATCTCAGCCTCCTGAGTAGCTGGGACTACAGGCATGCACTGCCATGCCTGGATAATTTTTTTGTAGAGATATGGATTTGCCATTTTTTCCAGGCTTGTCTCAAATTTCTGAGCTCAAGTGATCTGCCTGTCTTGGCCTTCCCAAAGTAATGGGATTACAAGCATGAGTTAAGCTTTGGAAAATTCAAAAGTTGACATGGATTTTCAACTGCACAGGCTGTCAGTGTTCCTAATCCCCTCATTATTCAAAGGTCAACTATATTCTTCTTTAAGTGCATTATCATTGACTAATAATAAAATATTGTGTCTTTTTCACTATTATGTTCCCAGTGCCTAGCATGGTTCCTGGCAAAATGATTTATAGCCAGAAAATGTTAAATAGATGAGAAAACAATGGACTTTGATATGGTTTGGCTCTTTTCCCCACAAATCTCATCTCAAATTGTAATCCCCATAATCCCCATGTGTGGAGGGTGGGACCAGGTGGAGGTAACTGAATCACGGTGGCAGATCCCCCATGCTGTTTTTGTGATAGTGAGTTCTCACAAGATCTGATGGTTTTATAAGGGGCTCTTCCCCTTTTTCTTGGCACTTCTCCTTCCTGCTGCCTTGTGAAGAAGGTACCTTTCTTCCTCTTTACCTTCTGCCATGATTGTAAGTTTCCTGAGGCCTCTCTAGCCATGATGAACCATGAGTCCATTAAACCTTTTTCTTTTATAAATAACCCCATCTCAGGTACTTTTTAAATAGCAGTATGCAAATGGACTAGTACAGACTTAGTGACCAAAATGTGGGAAGTTGAGTGGATGCTGACGCCATTTACAGAATAAAAGTATATATGAGTTGGAGTAGAATTTGAAGGGAAGACAGCAATGCCTTACTTTAATTCTTTTTGGTACCTCTGTGTGAGAGAGGGAGACTTGCTAGATCTTCATTAAACCTGCTTTCTCATTGGAACGCAGCTGGAATCCATTTCCCAGACTGCCCCATGGTCAGATGTAGCCATATGACTGAGTTCTGGCCAATAGAGTATGAGTGGTAGGACTAGGTGCTACCTCCAGGACTGGCTCATTCAGTCTTCTACCACACATCCTCTTCCTCTTTCTTCTTCTATCAGCTGGATATTGACAGCCAGAATCATTTTGAAAGCCACACGATTGACCTGGCAAAACCTCCATCAGCCTAGAAACACCAGAGGTTTATTTATCCTTTCCCTGGATTCCCACAGTATTTTAAAAATAAATGATATTTTAATTTAACATTTACTTAATTTTGTTTCCCAGTTCCATTTTTTACATTTCCATGTTTTCCTCACATTTGTAAGCCTGCAGTGTAGTGTTTCTCAAAGGGGTTCTATTAACATTGTCTTGGCAATGATTTATAGCATGGGGTTGTGCTGCACATGACAAGACACTTAGCTCCTGAGTTTTATTCACTAAACGCCACCCATGCTAGTCAATGTGACAAAGAACTTCCCTCAGTTAACAATGACGTTAAAAGGATAATGTCCATGACTTTATTTTTCATCCTTTTATTTTCCATAGCAGCCAGCACAGTGTCTCTGAGAGAATGAACATGGAGTAGAAAAAGGCACTTAAAGTTGGAAAGATTGGGTGCCAACTCCTAGCTCTATTATGTATTAACTGTGTGACTTTTGGTAAGATTTTTATCTCTCCCTTAGTTTCTGTGTCTTCATCGGTAAATTGAAATTAATCGAATCTACTCTGCAGGGTGATTTTAAGAAATAAATAAATAATGTGTGTAATTCTTTTTCACATAATAGATGTTTAATATATTTTTGTTTCTATACCTCCTTTACTGTTATTTAAATTAAATAAAAATTCATAAATATTTGTTACAACATTATTTCTTCTATTACAGTTTGTGGCTCAAATCTTTTTAAAGAAAACGTGTATATGTGTAAGATTGTGGGTGTGTGTGTTTATTGGCACAAGATTCAGAAAGGCAAGTATGCAGCCAGGCACCATGGCTTACACTTGTAATCCCATAACTTTTGGAAGCTGAGGCAGGAGCATCATTTGAGTTGAAGAGTTTGAGATCAGTATGGGCAACATAGTGAGACCCTGTCTCTGCAAAACAAATTTAAAAATAATTAGCTGCATATGGCGATGCATGTTTGTAGTTACAGCTATTCAGGAGGCTAAAGCAGGACGATCACTTGAGCCTAGGAGGTTGAGACTGCAGACAATTGTGATCATACCATTGCACTCCAGCCTGGGTGACAGAGCAAGACTGTCTCAAAAAAGAAAAAGAGAAAGAAATGACAGGTAAGTGTAGAAAGATAAACAAAATATTTGACACAATATCTCTATTTTTGATGTTATTTAATATGCTTCAAGAGCCAACATAGCATAAATGACTTTTGTAGTTTGAAAAGAAGAATTCAAGCAAGAGTCTAAAAGCAATTTCAAACCAATTGAATTAGGTTGGAAAGCATAGTGCTTCTCACTTGGTACAACAGCAAAGAACAGGTTGTTTCTGACTGACAGATTTTCAGTTTGTATTTTCGTTTTATTTTATTTTGGGGGGTAGAAGTTAAAGGAGAAGAAAATGAGATCTTCCCAAGCCTTCCTCAAGGAAAATGAGAAAAACATAATTGGCTCCGAAAGCACAAATGTGATGAAGCTGAGATCGGGCTTTGCAAGGAAGGCTGGTTGACAGAATGTGAAGCTGAGGCAGGGCCATTTGGTGAGGGTGACACTGCAGAGCCGGTGCTCTGTAGCCTGTGTCTGTAGACAGAGGCAAGTAGTGACAGTGCTGCATCTCACCTCTCCCGTCTTGTGCCTTCCTGTGTGCCTGGAGCCAAGAGGACTCTACTTGTGTTTGGGGCTTACTCTGAGTAACACAAGGCAGTGGTAGGGATGGGGGCAGCAGAACAAGAAAGAAGCATCTTGTGACCCAGGAAGAGAGTGGCCTTGGGATATGTCTACAATTTAGAAAATCGGCATTTATATACCTTGCTTGACTCATAGTAGGTGTTCAATGAACTTTTGTACATTTTTAGAAAGGAAAGCAATGAATAAATGCATCTGTTTGATATCACCCTTCTGACAGGAAAGCACGTCTGTGTGTGCATAGTTCTGTGAGATGGGATGGGTGACACAAGACCGGAATAATATATGCTATGCACTGATACATGCTTAATTGGTATTGTAAATCAATTCTTAATTTTTTTCAAAACATGGATAGAAACTAGAGAGTTAGGAAATGACTGCTAATTTGAGCTGCTACTAAATACATTAAAGAATTAGACAATCTTCTTAGAACTTTCCTGAGATTTGAGTATGAGCTATCCTGGGTGTAATGAGCTGCATTGCTTTGAGGTTTCCACAGTTTCCTGCATAAATAATTACACAAACAAAATCTTAGCCATCCGATTACTGATATTTAATACATATTTATCAAATTTCATTGCATGCATGCTAATGCCTTTGAAGTTGCCAGGCATTTCTTAAGTAGGGAGCAATGATGCACTTAAGCCAGATGGACAGGAAAGATAATTTATTGCTCCCTTTACACATACTTCAGGCATTTCTTGAATAGAAGTGACAGGATTTGGAATGGTGACATGAATGTTTGTTGTCCATCAATCAAATTCCCAGAGCATATATTGTTTCTGACAGCATTCTCCCGGAAGATGGAAACTAACTTTTTTACATTCCGTGTTATAGCATTTCATGGATCCCTTTCCACATAGTGTTCACATGGGAAAAACACACATTACGATGCTGTCTAGTGATACATGTGCACCACAAAATCATCACAGGGCTGAGTAATTCCAAGAGGGGTTGAATATTTGTGACTGCAACTTTCTAAATTAGAAAAAAAAAATGCATTTGATATCATCAAACATTTTAGTGAGGCCAGAACCTGGCCACTTCCTATGGATGTTAACTCTACATTTTTTATTTCATGGCTAGATTTCCTGTTCCTGGGACTTAATTATCCCAAACATAGTGCTTCCAGCAGAGGCACAGAAAGACACACAACAGTCTCATTTAATCTATTTGATTTCTTTTCTCCACTCCCTCAAGGTACAGAGGCAAATTCCAATTTAGTAATCAAGGCCTGAGTCATCGAATAAATAACTCAATTCCTCATCCTTGTTCACTGAGCCAGTTATATAAACAAATACAATGTTTATTCCTATGTCAAGTGTGTGAATGGGTTTACCGGGACATTGCATTCAGAAACTGCATAGAGATGCTGAAAATCATTCAGGCTGGAAGGAACAGGGAGAATGGTTACATAGCCAATGTCCAAAGTCTAAACTATATCTCTGAAGATTAATTTTCAGTGCAGATAACAGAAGATTAGTTCTCAAATTAAAGAACTAGAATCTATTAATTAACAGGTAAAAGCAACTTTAAGGTTCTATGCTATTCATAAGACACAACAATAGAAATTGTTTTGTTTCCGATAGATAATTTGTTGAACAGATAGTTTTGGGACACTCATTTCTTTGTTCATTGAACAAAACATTTTTTGAGCGCTTAGAATGTCCCAAGCACTCTACCCATAATAAGGATATAAAGATGAGTAAGTCCAAATCTGGGAAGCCAAGGCAGGCGGTTCATGAAGTCAGGAGTTTGAGATCAGCATGACCAACATAGTGAAACCCCATCTGTACTGAAAATACAAAAATTTGTCCAACATCGTGGCGTGCACCTGTAATCCCAGCTACTCAGGAGCCTGAGGCAGGAGAATCGCTTGAACCCAGGAGGCAGTGGTTGTGCTGAGCCAAGATCGCACCACTGCACTCCAGCCTGGGCAACAGAGTGAGACTTCATCTCAAAATAAATAAATAAACAACATAGTCCAGTGATGTAATGATGAAGATAAGCTCGAGACATTATGGAATCATCAAGAAGACGCACCATCCCAGCTGAGAGGGTCCCTGAAGAACATCCCACAGAAGCTGGTGCCCAGGAGGAGGCTTCTGAAAAGTAGCCAGATAAAGAGCTGAGGATAGGAGCTGGGGCTGGGAGAGGAAGTAAGGAAGAAGGCAGTAGCAGTTTTGAGAGAGCACAAGCTGATTAAATGGTGCCTGCCATCTCTACCAGAGTAACAAGAGCTACCACATGTCCCTTGTTTACCACGTGGTAGACACTATGCTAAGTGCTTTACACACATGGTCCTGCTTAATCCTTACAGCAACCCTAGCAGGATTCTTTTTTCTCTCATTTTATAGATTAGGAAACAGAAAGTCAGAGCTGTTAGGTAACTTGCTCAAAGTCACGGAGAGAATAAGTGGAAATTAGAAACCCTGATTCAACCTGACCTCAAAGCCTTTGCTCTTGACCCTGACACTAGATTTCTCATTACTTTGTTCTATGCTGGTTTTAAGGTGGGATTGCAGGACAGATCACTGTCTAGATAGCTGAAAATATTGATATCTGTCCTCTGGATTTGTCAATTGTGTGAAAATTTTATTGAATGAGATTAATGACTGTCAGGTAGAAGTGGAATTGATCATGTTCTGTATGATGGGGATATAGACATAGTACATAACAGGTGGCAGCTAGAGGAAGATGAGTCTCAATTTGCAGAATTTGTCAATTTTTTGAAGCTCCTAATTATATGTGGACTTCCTCAAGAGAGGAATCTATCTATCTATCTATCTATCTTTCTATCTATCTATCTATCTATCTATCTATCTATCTATCTTTCTATCTATCATATATCTATCTATCATCGACAGAGTTCAAAACATTGATTCACATGTTGTAGAAGCTGACAAGTCCAAAATCTGGAGAACAAGCTGGCAGGCTGGAAACTCAGAAAGGGTCTCTAACGTTGCAGTCTTGATGCCAAATTCTCCATCATGGAAAGTGTCTACATCAAGCTTGAATATTGCAATATCATAATGAGGAATGTAACGAAAATCCAAGCCTGTCCAGGGTGTCTGATGTAGTGTTCCCTTTGGGGAGTGACGGGATGCCTGCTACTCATGTGGTTTCTTGCTGAGATTTTTTTTTTTTTTTTTGAGATGGAGTTTTGCTCTTGTTGCCCAGGCTGGAGTGCAGTGGTACGATCTTGGCGCACTGCAACCTCCGCCTCCTGAGATCAAGCGATCCTCCTGCCTCAGCCTCCCGAGTAGTTGGGATTACAGGTGTTCACCACGACACCTGGCTGATTTTTTGTATTTTTAGTAGAGATGGTGTTTCACCATCTGGGCCAGTGGACCAGGCTGGTCTCGAACTCCTGACCTCAGGTGATCCGCCCACCTCAGCCTCCACTGAGAAGGTTTTTAAGCCAACCACCCCTAACAAGGGCTGACTGACTTCTACAGGCTGGCCATATCCTTGTAATAAAGCTAGAGCTAAAGCTTTTCCTAAGGGGCAGATTCCATCCAAGAACGTAACATGTTCAATTAAGAATCTAATTTTTTTAGAGTCTAATATGACATACAGAGAAACAGATTTTTTGTAGCAAGGCAGAATAAGACACACAGAGAAGGCACAGAGAAGAAGAAGTCAGAAGCCAAACAAGCTAAGAGTTAGAAGAAGCCTTGGGTAGCAAAAAGAGTGGAAAGGGTTTGTCAGTAGTGCAAGAAGCAATGTTAGCAGTCAAAATTTCCCCAGTGGTGGAGCACAAGGATGGAGAAACAGATTACCTGGCTTCTCAAGCAGCAGTACTGAACTCATTTCTTTAGGGAAAGTTGGGTGGGGAGAGGGCCTTATTACCACACTCCTTGGGCTTTCATATGGGAAGGGTCTTCAACTTACATCCTTAGAGATTCCCCTTCACAATATATCCTTCCAACCTAGTCTGCTTTTAAAAAATTCTTTCGAAGACTTAGGATTTTTTCTATCAACATCCTGTACAATGCACGAGTATCCTTATTTCTTGATTCATTCACTGTAGACTGTATATATTACCATTTGTTCCTAAGAAACATATATTTTCATTAAAAAGTTTTAAAATTCTCCACAGTGGCAAATAAGAAGAGTTAAAAAATGATTAGTGCAATCATCTTAAATGTAAAGGATATGCAAAGAGCCTATCTCTCCCGGAAACTTTGTTCTTCTCCTGGTAGAAAATGTGAAAGGAAAAATAAATTAAAAAGGATGTAAGCACATTCTGTTTATGTGGTTACTCTCTATATATTTCCAGCCACTTTCTTCCCTGCAAATAATGAGGGTACAAAATCAGCAGTGGTTTTTTTCTCTGCAACTGTGTTTCTTCTCTACAAATCATTTATTTACTCATTTACGTTTAAAAAAATATGTCACCACCAGAGTCATTCTTGTAGAATTTTATCTTACTGCAGACATTCAGATTTGCTGCAGACATGCAGCCTAGACAAATTGGCTCTGACCCTTTTATGCAAGCATAATAGATGTCTTTGAAATCCTACTAATGAGAGAATGTGGGTACTGACCACTCTGGATTCATTGCTAAATTCTGCCTGTTTTCCAAATAAACAGCTTATCTTCTTGACTTCTCTGAGAAATGACAACAGGACTGTCCTTTGACCTTCACACTCCCCATACTGTAAGTACTGAGTGCTCAGCTCATGTAGATGGTCTATCTTCTGCTGACTACTAGTCAGATCACTGGCGATGCCAGTTCTGGGGTAGGACAGGGGCAAAATCATACATTGGCTTTGAAGCCATATCCACTAAAGCCCACTATTTAGACAATCATAGTCTGAGGTAAGTGAGCACTTAAGAGAAGCCACCAGCCTACTCATTTACCTTTCCTGCTGACCTGGGGTAGTGAGGGCAATAGAGAAATGCAAGCGAGGCATGCAAGAAGTACACTTTAGGGTTTTCTGCCATGGTAATCTTTGTTTTCACAGACTCTACATTTGTCTATTTGACATCCATTAATTATAGGACCAAACTAATGGCCAAATGTATTTATATCTTCTTTGTGATTAAGTTTTCATAGGTACATAAAAATCATATTCTAAACCCTCCAACCAATCCTGGATCTATAGATTTGTACCCACAATCACCTTTTTTAACTTTTACACACCAAGATAATATTTCCCCTCCCCTAAATCAATCAGGTAGGGCCTGGTACCAAACAACTAGAGACACTCCCTATGCCACAAAGCCTGCTGAAATTATTCAAACTAAAGTGTCTTAAGCTGTTTCCCCAGCCCTGCCTTGCTTTTCCCATGGAAACCTCTCTAAAGGCTATAGCCCATGTCTTCCCCTTACTCCCACTTCTCTTACTGATCAAACTGGTGCTTCCCCATGTAGCCCTGCACAGCACACCATGCCTCCTTCTCTCAAAAACTGTAAAAGTAATACATTATTTCAGTGGCATTTACCTCTCCATGTTGTCACTCAGTCGCCTTTATAAATTAAGACCCAGGCACACACAATTTAAGTCCTATGAATAAGTCAAGTAGCTCATTCACTTAAGTCTAAAATGAAGAATAAGACCCCAGGTTCCAGAAGAATATCAGCTGTGCCCTGCTGTGCTTCCTCCCCAGTGACCTGGAAGGCATGTACTTACAGCAAAAGTCACTAAGAAGCTAATGACATCTATGTGGCATTTTTATATAGCTTTAGTCTGCTGCCCAATATTCTAGTCCTTTCAATCCAGATCTATCAATTTCACACAAACACAAAGAGCTGAGGTTAGGACAGAAATTTTGTTCTTAAATTGGTGCTTGAGGCTTGAGCTCAAAAATTTATTTCCTCCACAATCTATCACCCCACTCTGGTCAACTGGTCATGCAGTGGCACTAATAGAATGAAAGGAATGTTTCTGGGGCAGCAGTGGGAGCAGAGGCCCATGAACTAGAAGACGGTTTAGCGTTTACTCAAGATTCTCATGGTATTTTTACATATAGGAAAAGCGAGCTTGCAGACAAGACTAAATGCACAGTTAACATATTTACTCTTTGATTTGTGTTCTACATTATCATCTTAAGAAGCTTTTCTTGTCTCAGTTTGTACCCCCGGACAATAAAAATGAATACCTAGAGACAATGATTCCTAGGAATGTTGGGGAAAAGCCCAGTAACATGACCTCACTCCATATGAAGATTCTCAGACCTACGTAGAAGGAGACATTTGTCTTCTGTCCTTTGCCCAGGCAGTGTTTTGAGGCCTGATATTATCTGCAGATTTTTCAAACTTTGATTTTAAGTTCAGGGTACATGTGTAGGTTTGTGACATAGGTATACCCATCTCATGGGGTTTGTTGTAAAGGTTATTTCATCACCCAGGTATTAAGCCTGGCACCCATTAGTTATTTTTCTTAATCCTCTCCCTCCATCCTCTGGAAGGCCCCAATGTCTGTTGTTCCCATCTAAATGTCCATGTGTTATCGCCATTCAGGTCTCACTTTTTAGTGATAACATGTAAATATCTGCAGATTTTACTAAAAAGATTTTGGAGGAAAAGGTCCAGTCTTAGACATAATTGAAGTTGAGGGCATGTGGAGGGTGGTGGGCTGGAAAAGTGTTTGTAAAACTTGCCCTCAGAAATAAGAGCTAAGAAGGTAAAAGTGGCATTAAATAGCCTACACTGAGTGAGCCACAAAAACGAAACTGGGTCCACGATTCTAGAGTGCATTACTTTTCCATAATTGAAAAATTCCCAGGAGTCAGATGTAGGTTTGAATCCTGGCTCTGTCATTTGCTGTGGGACCTTAGCAAATTGCTATGTTCTCACATCCTCAATATGTAACATAGGAATGAGAATGCCCTTTACAGGAGACAGCAATGTAAAGCACTTCACCATTGTGTGTGCTTGATAAATACAGTTGATTAGTGGACAACGCAGGGCTAGGGGTGCCAGTTCCTACACAATAAAAAATACACATCTACAGTTTTACTCCCCTCGGACTTTACTATTAATAGCCTAATGTTGACTGTAAGCCTTACCCATAACATAGTTGATTAATACATATTTTATATGTTTAATGTGTTATATACTGTATTCTTACAATAAACTAGACAAAAGAAAATGTTATTAAGAAGACTTAAGGAAAAAAATATATTTACTATTCATTAAGTGGAAGTGGATCATCTTAAAGGGCTTCATCATCTTTGCCTTTACATTGAGTAGGCTGAGAAGGAAGAGGAAGGGTTGATCTTGCTGCCTCAAGAATGGCAGAAGAAAATCCACATGTACATGGACCTATACAGTTCAAACTTGTGTCTTTAAAGCATCAGTTATAGTACCCACCATTATTTGCAACTTTTAAAATGTTTTCTGTTTCTTTATGTTCTTTGCCTTTGAACACAGAAAGGTGCTCTCCGAATCAGTTCCTCTCTGCACCCCAGCTTAGAAACTGTGCTTTCACTTATCAGCTCCAGAACTTGTGGGCTGGATGGTTTGGGGAAATTGCTGTAACCTCCTCCTCACTCCTTGTGCTCCTTGTACCTGTAAAAGGGGCATAATGCTACTCCAAATGTTTTGAGAAGATCAAAGCACTAATATACATAAAGTACTTCCACCGTGTCTGACTTCTCTTGGCAGGTCACTTACCTCACTGCCCCTTAGTTTTCTCCCTTGTAAGGAGTGGATAATGATGTGCTTACTTCACTTAGGTGTAGAGTTTAATTGACTTAGCATGTACAGTAGACCTAAAAGAGGAAGAAGATAATGATGGAGGGGGGGATGGGTGAATTCTCTGGTGCCTCTTGTAAAGAGAGCTGTTCTGGAATGTTAGAAAGGTTTGAAACTCAGTGGTATATGTTCTGCCTGTGGAACTCTTTGCTGAAAATTCCCGCAGTGTGAATACTGAGAGGCTGACCACGAGGAGTGTAGGGGAGGTGGTGAGTTCGGGGATTCAACTTAGAGAAAACGTCGCTCTTCAAATACTTCCTCCAAATCTATTATTCCTCTAGCCTCTGCTTGAAAGTTGCAATGAAGTGATTCTTGACTTTCTTGGCTTTCACCCTTATCATCCCATATTCAATTAGTCACCAGGCTATATAATTCTACCTCTGAAGTGTCCCAAAATTTACTCTCTCCTCTTTTAGTTTGCTTGAATCTGCTCAGGGGTCTCTAACAGCTCCCTTCCAGCCATGCCAGCTCCTTACAAAGGATCTGTCCCCTTCAGTTGACTGTGCAGACCCTGCCCTCCTTCCTTCCATGTCCCCTCCGTCTTATCTTGCCCCCATGGCAGATTCTTTGCTCCCTATTCTGGCCATGCTCTGTGCCCCCCTCCCCATCCTCTGTCCTTGCAATTGCAAATTATTTCTTGCTTCCCCAGTGATATGGTTTGGATGTTTGTTCCCTTTAAATTCCATGTTCAAATATAATTCCCAGTGTTGGTGGCAGACCCCGGTGGGAGGTGTTTGACTCCTGGGAACAGTAAACTATGTAAAGCTTCATTCAGTTCATGGAAGGCATAAATAGAACTAAAAGGCTGAGTAAGGGAGAATCTCTCTCTCTCTCTGCCTGCCTGTCTTTAGCTGGGAAGTCAGTCTTTAATGGCCTTCTGACTGGGACTCTGAATTGAATTACACCATCAGCTCTCCTGGGTCTCCAGCTTGCCAGTTGCAGATCTTGGAACTTCTTCATCTCTATAATCACCAGATAACGTATCTATAGCTATATCTTTATCAATATCTTCCATTGGTTGTTTCTCTGGAGAACACCGACTAATATACAGCCATAGGAAAAGTCACTCTGAGAATATGACATTCATGCTGAGCTCTGGAGAATGAGAAAAACAAAGCAAATAAACCCTAATATGAACCAGAAAAAAAATCTAGTAAAATGAAATATGAGAGCAAAAGCCTGAGGCTGAAAAGAGCCAGAGAGAAGGCAGTTAGCATGAGATTAGATTGGAGCGGGAAGCAGAAATCAGGTCATCTGGGTCTGATTGGTAAGGAAGCAGCTTCAATTCTTTCTCCAAAAGCATTGAAAAAGCTGAATAATTGGCCTTCAGTAAATACTTGTGTGACAAATGAGTTAATAGATATATAGTTATTTTCCAAATGGTGAAAGCAATTTGAAAACTCTAAAACGGATGACACTATTTTTGTCCTCATTCCTTGATAATTTTCATTTAAAGGGCCCTGGCAGATAGGGTAAAAGGGAAGGATGCTGATAAAAGTTGGCTATGTCATATCAGAACAGCAGAGGATGATAGATGTGCAGCCTCCACACGGATAAGTTTCCTGACATTTTTGCTGTTTGGGGTTTTTATCTGTTGTTGCAGAATATGTGTGCACTAATGCAGACTTCATTTACCAAATATCATGAGCAATGAATCATCTGCTCAGCAAGGAACGAGTAAACTTCACCTCCTCCCAGGAAGCCTGCTGCAGCTTTGCACAAGAGCACCCTCTTCTGTGCAGTTGCAGCCCCAGCCTTCAGAGAGCAGGAGTGATGGCCTTGTGCAATCCCGCTGTGATCCCCATTCTAAGGGAGTCACAGCTAAGTGAAAAGAAAGAAGGAAGGAAAGAAAGGGGTGGGGGGGAGAGAGAGAGAGAAAGAAAGAAAAGACCTTATTAGTTTCCTTCTTTGCCTCTGCTCTTCAGAGGATCATGTAACACCAAATTCCTCTGGAATTATCTTGGAAGTTGGAAAAGACTAGGGAGTAGAGTTTGAGACACTTTATTGAAAAGGAAAGGAAATAGCTTTCCACCCAGTAAAACTCTACTTCATTACCTAACATTGCAGGGATTTTCCAGGATGCTCAGGTTGACCAGTTCTAGAAACTAGGGAAACAATGTGATGTCCAGAGTCCACCAGGCAGAGATGCACAGAAATTTAAAAAGAGGGGTATTGCACAAGCCCCACACATGTAGCAGACTGTGTTGTGCTTTGTGTGTAATATTTTTAAGTCAAGGGAATTGGGGCTCTAGTATAATTCTATACTGCTCTAAGTAGACTTCTTTAGATCAGAGTCCCTTGTACAATTGAAAATTAGCTACAATTGGGGACCTGGCACTGGTGTTCACTTACATATTTATTAAAAAATAAAAATATTGGCATCCCATGTCTTTCAGGGGAGGGAAACATTGAGCCTTGTCAGCCATTCACATCTTATTTTACTGGTTATTTCAAATAACTATGGCCACAATAACATTGCATATAAAACAGCCACAAAATCTCAGGAGCATACAAAAATGCATTTATGCAGCTGGCAAGTGTGCTGTTTGGCTCTGCAGTACTGTTGGTTTCAACTGGACTCATTCATGCATCTGCAGCAGGTTGAGGTCAACTGGGGAGCTGCTGATTTGGGGTGGCTTTAGCTCTGGTGGTACAGCTCCACCCCCATGACTTTCATCCTCCTCCTGGGATGAACTGTCTGTTCTGGGCATATGTTTTATTATTCCACAGAAAAGGCAGAAATTCAAGAGTGTAAGTTGAAGCATGAAGATACTTTTCAAGCCTGCTGCATCATGAATGCTAATATCTCACTGACCAAAATAATTCATATAGCCAAGCTTACCATGAACGGAACAGGAAATTCTGTTCTTCCAATGCAGTTATGGGAAAGGAGCGAATATTTCTGAACATAAATTTAATCTATCACACAGACTTGTAAACTGAGTAGAGGCAGGACAAGTTAGCACATGTAGTGAAAAGACCCCAGGACAGAGTCCTGGGCCTGGCCGATTGAATCGATGCCTCACCTCATTTAGTCCTAAAAAGGACCGTATGAGGTTGGTAACATTCACCTCATTTTGTAGAAGGAGAGGCTTAGGCTGGAAAGAGACACAGAAATCACTTAAGACTACTGAACCAGGAAGTTGCAGGTTCAAACTTGAACCCAGATCTATGCTATCCCAAATCCTATGCTCTTCTCCACTGTGTCTCAGCAGGGAGCTGGAGCTTCCCTGACCAAGTTTCCCTGACTGGTCTCAATTTTGCTCTTTAGATCAACATAGATGAAATTTAGCCTCTTTTCTAGAAGTCCATCTTTCATGGTTTTGGAATCAGTTCCCCTCTTGCCTTGACAAAAATCATGCATGCCCACCTTCCTACCTCTCTTTCCAGCTCTGTTTCCCCAGAACACTTACTGTCCCAAGTGTCTGAAGATTGTAAGGATGAGGTTGACCATCGGTCCTGGATAACAATATTCAGGGAAGACTTTACTGAAGGAGCAGATTTTAGAATGAAGACAGGTGACAGGTAACCAAAAAGGAAAGAAAAAAAGAATTAAGGCATTTAACTTGTGCTAAAAAGCAAGATGAAGACTTGGGGAAATATGAGCAAATCTGATTGGTGAAAATATCAAGTTGTGTTTTTAGACACACATACCAGGATATTCAGCTGAAAAAGGCAAATTTTAAGAGAGAAATAGAAAACAGAAATATTTGGAGCTGACCAATTAGAATGATGAGAAAACCCAAAACCGTATAACTTGAAGAATATTTGAACATGCTCTGGCTCCTCAGTTGGGGAAAGAGATTTAGTAGCAAGAGCTCTGCTAAAACATGTTAAAAGCTACCATATTGGAAAAGAGACTGGGGTTCTGAAAGGCTAAACTAATACTTTAGGATAGAAATTAAAGATTTCCAGTCAACTCTATCATTAGAGCAGGAAACATCAGAGCTGCTTAACGTGGCTCAGATTTCCTTTGAAGGCAGTAAATCTTGCTGAAGTTTTATGGAAAGGGTGGACCATCACTTCATAGAGAAGTAGTCAAACAGACTGAAATCTGAGGACAACTTGGACTAGCTGAACTTTAAGACCTTTTCCAAATTTAGAAATTCCTTAAAATGGAAGGACATAGTTTTTATTATTAAAAATGAAATATAATAACAATAACAGCAATTCTCTATTATTTTATTATGCTTTGTAGTTTATATTATGCCATCATATGCTTAAACCAATTCTGAGAAGTAGGTAGAATAAGTATCTTGTTTCCATTGCATACAAAAAAAAAGGCACGGAGAGTTGAGTGATTTTCCCAGGGACACACAGTAAGTGGAAGAATTAACATGAGCACCCAAGAGGTGCCTGTACATCATCCTGTTGCTGCCAAATTTGATCATGAGGAGAAAGTTGATGGCCATTCTAGACATTGCTGAAGGAAGCAGTGGCAGATTTCAGGAAGATCAGCAAAGACTGTGTTAAAAGGGCTCAGGGTCATTTCTCCTTTTATTGTCTGTTAGGAATATAACCATGATCCCTGATAAGCCACTGAACATCCTTGTACAATCCACACTTTACAAGGGCTTTGCTTTGAATCTTCTCTGAGACATTGCAGGAAATTGGCTTCCTTGTGATACAACGCAATTCAGGGCAAGTAAATCCATTTGGCAACATGTTGTTTGCCAAATTTTAAAATAGAGCATTGATTTGCTTTTCATAGTTACCCCCTGTTTTCGCCATCGAGGGCAGTAGCTCCTCAAACTTTTGGAGATATATGTATATATATATATGAATGCATATTATATATTATATATATATTATATATATAATATATAATATGCATTCTCATTTCAGACTATATAGAAACATCTACAGCAATTTATCCCCTTACTCTCCCTTCCCTCCACACTATCTTCCCTGCAGCTCGCCATGGGGCTGGACTAGCAGTAAGCAAGGGAAAGACGACTTCAGCTCCTTCTCCACTCATTCCTGACAGCCTTACACCCAAAGCTAATTTCCCCCTTCTGAAGTGGAGGGCTCTTCACTCCCCATCTCTGGTGACCTGTGGCACTCTGAAGCCGGGACTCTGAGACTCATTCCGGACACTTGTTCTCAGGTAATTTTTCAGCTCCCTATCAGCATTGAACAGCCCTGACTTCCCAGACTGAAAGAAGACTAATTAAAATGACGAACCTCGCATTGATTTATTACCACATGGGTGAAAACAATAAACAACCATGACATGGCTAATGTGTTTGGTTCTCGCTCTCATCCCTTTCCCCACCTCCCAACCTGCATTGGGATGGAGGCACTGGGGAAGAAGATGACAGTGCAGTGAGTTCTCTCTGCCCTCTCATCCCCTGAGATAGAATATGGATGCCCCTGCAAGGGCTCCGCAGATTAGACGTGACTAAGGGCTTTCACACACCTCCTCTCTCTCAGTTCCAAGGGCAACCCAGGGAGGCAGCTGTTATCATCTGCATTCACAGATGAGAAAACCGAGGTCCCAAGAGGTTAAGTGATTAACTTAAGGTCACATAGCTGCTAGACAGATTATTAATTAAACTCGGCCACTTGAAAGGACCAATAATTCTTTACTCTCTAAAAGCATTGTTTTTTAGCAGTTAAAGTGCTTGAGCAACAGCTACTTAGCAAACATTTGTTGAACATTGACTGTATGGAAAATGCTGCTCTCAGGGATAAGAGGTGAGGAAAATGGACAAAAGGGAGCTGTCTTCAAAGAAGGAGCAGGGTACTCAGAGGAAATCCCCTCATACAACTTTGAGGTTTCCAGTGACACTCCATGCCAATGTGTCTGGAGCGAGGGACCAGAGGCATCTGATGCCCTAGTGTGCTGAAATGTAACCTCATATTGTTTACCATCATCATTTATTCATTTAGACCCTCTCTTGAATCACTCTTTCTGCTGCTTCCAGCTCATTTCTCTTAGCTTCATGGCAAAATCCCTGGAGTATGATGTACATCTTTTCAAGCTCCAATATTCTATAATAAGTGCTCTTTAATAACAAGCATTTAAATTGTGCAAAGTCAGGTCTCAGCACAAGAGTCCCATCCACAGATTGCCTGTGACCAACCGATCTAATATTCTCCCATGGTGCACTAAATTCTCTCTATACTCTTAACCTGTTTTCTTTTCTTTATAGCTCTCTGAAATTATCTTATTGTTTTGTGTATTAGTTAATTACCTGCCTACCCATCTACAAGGACAATTCTTATTTATTGTTATAAACCAAAGACATAGAGGAGCAGCTAGAATGTGGAGGAAGATTAGGGAATACTTGTTTAATGAATGAATAAACAAATATCCTCACTCCATTTACCAATTAATCACTTTCCACAGTACTATTTAAATCTACTTATCCAAAATCAGAGATTTCTCTATCGCACTTGCCACAATTCAATCCCATGAGGCTGCTTAAGAATTACAGAAAATATGTAAAAACTACCTAGCATAGAAAAGAAAACTTCAGGCCAATATCCATGATGAACATAGATGCAAAAATCTTCAATAAAATATTGGCAAATCGATTGCAACAGTACATTAAAAAACTTATCCATCATGATCAAGTAGGATTCATCCCGGGGATGCAAGGCTGGTTCAACATACGCAAGTCTGTAAATGTAATTCACCACATAAACAGAAGCAAAAACAAAAACCACATGATTATCTCAATTGACGCAGAGAAGGCATTTGACAAAATTCAACAGCCCTTTATGCTAAAAACCCTCAATAAACTTGGTATTGATGGAACATATCTCAAAGTAATAAAAGCTATTTACGACAAACCAACAGCCAATATCATACTTAATGGGCAAAAACTGGAAGCATTCCCTTTGAAATCCGGCACTAGACAAGGATGCCCTCTCTCACCACTTCTATTCAACATAGTACTGGAAGTTCTAGCCAGAGCAATCAGGCAAGAAAAAGAAATAAAGGGTATTCAAATAGGAAAGGTGGAAGCCAAATTGTCTCTATTTGCAGACGACATGATAGTATACCTAGAAGACCCCATCACCTCAGCCGAAAAGCTCCTGCAACTGATAAGCAACTTCAGCAAAGTCTCAGGATATAAAATCAATGTGCAAAAATCACAAGCATTCCTATACACCAATAACAGACTTAAAGAGAACCAAATTAAGAACGAACTGCCATTCACAATTGCTACAAAGAAAATAAAATACCTAGGAATACAACTCACTAGGAATGTAAGGGACCTCTTTAAGGAAAACTACAAACAACTGCTCAACGAAATAAGAGAGGACACAAACAGATGGAGAAACATTCCATGTTCGTGGTTAGGAAGAATCAATATTGTGAAAATGGCTATACTGCCCAAAGTAATTTACACATTCAATGTTATCCCCATCAAACTACCATTGAATTTCTTCACAGAACTGGAAAAAACCACCATGAATTTCATATGGAACCAAAAAAGAGCCTGTATAGCCAAGTCAATTCTAAGCAAAAAGAACACAGTGGGAGGCATCACGCTACCAAACTTCAAACTATACTACAAGGCTACAGTAATCAAAACAGCATGATACTGGTACCAAAACAGAGATATAGACCAATGGAACAGAACAGAAGCATCAGAGGCAACACAACATATCTACAACCATATTATCTTTGATAAACCAGACAAAAACAGGCAATGGGTAAAGGATTCCCTATTTAATAAATGGTGTTGGGAAAACTGGCTAGCCATGTGCAGAAAGCAGAAACTGGACCCCTTTCTGACACCTTACACTAAAATTAACTCCAGATGGATTAAAGACTTAAACGTAAGACCTGACACCATAAAAACCCTAGAAGAAAATCTAGGCAAAACCGTTCAGGACATAGGAGTAGGCAAGGACTTCATGACCAAAACACCAAAAGCATTGGCAACAAAAGCCAAAATAGACAAATGGGACCTAATCAAACTCCACAGCTTCTGCACGGCAAAAGAAACAGTCACTAGAGTGAATCGGCAACCATCAGAATGGGAAAAAAATCTTTGCAGTTTACCCATCTGACAAAGGGCTGATATCCAGAATTTACAAAGAACTCAAACGGATTTGCAGAAAAAAAACAAACAAGCCCATTCAAAAATGGGCAAGGGATATGAACAGAAACTTTACAAAAGAAGACATACATGAGGCCAACAAACATATGAAAAAGTGCTCGTCATCATTGGTCATTAGAGAGATGCAAATCAAGACCATATTGAGATATCATCTCACACCAGTTAGAATGGCGATCATTAAAAAATCTGGAGACAGCAGATGCTGGAGAGGATGTGGAGAAATAGGAACACTCTTACACTGTTGGTGGGAATGTAAATTAGTTCAACCATTGTGGAAGACAGTGTGGCGATTCCTCAGGGACCTGGAAATAGAGATTCCATTTGACCCAGCAATCCCATTACTGGGTATCTATCCAAAGGACTATAAATCGTTCTACTATAAGGACACATGCACACGAATGTTCATTGCAGCACTGTTTACAATAGCAAAGACCTGGAACCAACCCAAGTGCCCATCGATGATAGACTGGATTGGGAAAATGTGGCACATATACACCATGGAATATTATGCAGCAATCAAAAATTATGAGTTTGTGTCCTTTGTAGGGACATGGATGAATCTGGAGAACATCATTCTCAGCAAACTGACACAAGAACAGAAAAAGAAATACTGCATATACTCACTCATAGGTGGGTGAGAAGAATGAGAACACATGGACACAGAGAGGCGGTCTACTATACACTGGGGACTGTTGGGGGAAATGGGGGAGGGACAGCGGGGGGGACTGGGGGGGATAGCCTGGGGATGAATACCAAGTGAGGGTGAAGGGGAGGAAGGCAGCAAAACACACTGCCATGTGTGTACCTATGCAACTATCTTGCACGTTCTGCACATGTACCCCAAAACCTATAATGCAATAAAAATTTTAAAAAATAAAATAAAATAAAATAAAATAAAAATAAAAACTACCTAGCATAGGGCCAGGCCCGTAGTAGGCACAAAATACAAGCTATTATTATATAATCATTACTTAAGGAAGAAGGAATATTTACATGCTCCCAAGACTTTAGTGTTATTTTGAACACTATGAATTGTAATTAGTAAATAAAATTAAATTATGTATTGATAACAGCCATCATATTAGGTGCTGAAGTTAGAGATCCACATTATAAATTAGTACTCTAGGCATTTATAACCTACTCAAGTTAAAACCCACATGAAAGTTAAATATGTATTGAATAATTGAAGAAGTATTTGCTTAACAGGATGGTATAATAATAATTGTTATAACTAACATTTATAGAATTCTAGCTATGTGAAAGTACTTTATACACATGATCTCATTTAATTTTCACATCACCTTAGGAATTATTGCAATCCCACTTTTATAGATGATGAAAAAATTTAGGGAGGTGATGTCATTTGATAGATCACAGAGATGGAAAATGAACACGTTTGGATGCAAACTTAAGCCCAAATGTCAGTAAACCACATTCTTTTTAGCTCTTATTTAATGCTGGTATAATAAACTGCTAATGTCTGTGGTGTTGACGATTTTGAACAAAGCATATAAGATATGGTGGTAATTTTCAAGTTTAGAGGCAGTGAATTACACTTCCCCCATAGGTCTATACCAGTACTGATTTTCCCTAGGGCAATGAAAGTCAGGTACATGGTTTAGAGAGATTACATAGACAAATGAGAGCTTGTTGCAAAATACACTTTAGGAAAGAGCCTTCCATGTTCTTTAGCAGGTGTGCACATTCTCTTTCATGTGCTTAATGCCTGACATAAAGGCATGTTAATTTTCACCTCTTATGAGCATGGCAGGAATTTGCAAATGTTGACACATCATGACATTTTCACTGAAAGTCAATTAATAGGGAAAAACAAATAGATACGTAGTAGCTTTGGTGATCATTAACTGGTTGGTACTGAAGTGGATCAGTTTAAAGTCTTCAGTCTCAGACTATGCTGAAAACAGTTAATCAAATCTATTGTTTAGGAGGGTTAGAATTGTCCAGAATGTGCATTTGTGTCAGAGGTGGAAGACAGAGCATGGAGGAAAATACTTTAGAAAAAGACTTGACAAATCAAGCATTGCCATGCTAAGCTCTGTTTACCCAGTTATAGGAATATCAGCAAGAGGATAAATTAAAATAACCGTCCTGGCGGTACCCGCTATGTACCTAATTCTCACTGGGGAAGATTGACTCGGGTTAGGAGTGACTGGAGACTGTGATCCACAGGAATGAATTATGTTCTCTTCCATCCTAGTTCCCTACCCACCTGCCAAAAGATGAAAGCTTGCTTCTGTTGGTGGTAAATGATCTTCTGAGCCTTGGTCTCACTCATCAGTTAAGCCAATGCAGCATAAGCAATTTCCTACTTCAGAGATATACAGAACTGAATGAAGAACCCTGCCCTTAAAAGGGAAAATGAAACCACAAGCCAATGATTACATTGGAATGAATCTTTCAGTGTCAAGGAAACTCAGCTCCCCAAAATGCACATTCTCTCTGCCTCCCTTATTCCACTTCATCTCTTTTTCACTATTCAGAACCTATTGGTTCATAAAACAGTATAACAAACTTAAAATTATCTTGGCCCACGGTGGAAATAAATCCACAATCATTAAAAATGTATAAATTTAGCCCATCAGAAAAATTATTTCCCCAACATTCTTTCTGAAGGGAATTGCTTCACCACAGAGTTACACCCTCCAAACTTGTGAATACCATGTTTCATCTTTGACAAATGTTACCATCTGGTAGGCATCCCTTAAAACCAGCTGTGTATAGTGCAGCAGAAACCTGTACCTCTACAGTCCTCCTCTCTCTTCTACAAACCTCAGTGAATCCTATGGTGGTTTTATTATGAAAATGATGTTGTTTTCTTATACTAGAGATAAAGGCAAATAACATTTGCTCTTCAGTATGAAAGGGCATACTCCAGACTATTTCCTACAGTCTTTCTCGTCATCATATACAAATCTTAGGTTTCTTTTTCAAGATAAAATTGTGTCTGTGTGTGTGTGTGTGCGTGTGTGTGTGTGTGTGTGTGTGCTCTTCCCTTACAATGTTACTGACTGGATCTATCAGGGCAAAATCTGGACCCCTGCCCCCACTCTTACTCAGGACAAGAGACAAAGAAAAGCCATCTCTCTCATTTCCATCATGGTGTAGTAATATATGTTCCCATGTTTGTCCCAAGATCTGTTCTAATCCTAGCTGAGAAGAGCCCTTGGGAACCAGGTGGACATTCATGCCAATCCACATCCTGCATAAAGTATGTGAAGAATGGGAGAGTTGTTTCAAGTTTTTTTCTATTGAAAATCTACATATTCGTTAAGCAGCATAGATGAAGTTTCAACCACATATATTGAATTTGAAGAAAAATTGAGAAGAGGATGTGTTCTTTCTCTACCACTTCTGTGTGGTCTTAGGAATCTTCTCCACTTGTTTTATTGATGAGTAAAGAAATTCCATCTGCACTATTGGATTCCCAGTCACTTCTGATAGCCACTTGACTTGACTGTTCTATAACTAAGGAAAACACATGAGCAATTGGGCTGTTGTAGATTTGTAGAAAAGTGCCAAAATTCCTCCACAAGTTGCACACTCCAGCTCACACATATAAAGGAATCCATGTCACAGCCATTCTTATAGAGGCCAATTTACAACATAATGACAAAGTACAAAACTGAGCTGATCCAGGGCTCTGATCTAAAAGACATTCAACAAAGCCCAGTAGCTCCATTGAGGGGCTGGACCCAGAAGAGAAATAACAGTCACTGCAGTTTTGTTCTCAGGAAGCACCATCCCTAGGGAAAGGAGGAGAGCACTATATCAAGGGAGCACCCTGTGGGGCAAAAGAATCTGAATGGCAGCCCTTGAGCCCCAGATCATCCCTTTGACATAGTTTACCCAAGTGAGAAGGAACAACAACAAAAAACAATTCTAGTTAATAAAACAAAACAAGGTTCTTTAACACCCCTAAAAGATCATACCAGTTCACCAGCAATGGGTCCAAACCAAGACAAAATCTCTGGATTGCCAGAAAAACAATTCAGAAGGTTTATTATTAAGCTACTCAAGGAATCACCAGAGAAAGTTGCCTACCAACTTAAAGAAATTAAAAATATGTTACAGGATATGGACAGAAAAATCCCCAAGTAAATAGATAGTGTAAATAAAAAAACAATCATAACTTCTGGAAATGAAGGACACACTCAGGGAAATGTAAAATATGCTGGAAAGTCTCAACAGTAGAATTGATCAATTAGAAAAAAGAACTTCAGAGCTAGAATATAAAGATATCAAAATAACTCAATCCAATAAACACAAAGAAGAATATATATATATTTGAACAAAGTCTCCAAAAAATTTGGGATTGTGTTAAACAGCCAAACCTAAGAATAATTGATGTTCCTGAGGAAGAAGAGAAATCTAAAAATTTGGAAAACTTATTTGAGGAAATAATCAAGGAAAACTTCCCCAGCCTTGCTAGAGATCTAGATATCCAAATACAAGAAGCTCAAAGAACACCTGGGAGACTCATAGCAAAAAGGTCATCACCCAAGTACAAAGTCATCAGGTTATCTGAAGTCAAGATACAGGAAAGACTCTTACAAGCTGTGAAGCAAAAGCATCATGTAACCTATAAAGAAAACCCCATCAGATTAACAGCAGATTCATTAGAAACCCTAAAGATGGGAAGGCATTGGGGTCCTATCTATAGTCTCAAAATAAACAAAACAATTATCAGCCAAGAATTTTGTATCCAGTGAAGCTAAGCTTCATAAATGAAGGAAAGATACAGTCTCTTTCAGACAAACAAATTTTGAGAGAATTTACCACCATTAAGCCAGCACTGCAATAATTGCCAAGATGAGCACTAAATCTTGAAACAAATCCTCAAAATGGACTAAAATAGAACCTCCTTAAAACAAATCTCATAGGACCTATAACACATTAACACAATGAAAAAAAGCAACATATTCAGGCAACAAATAGCATGATGGATAGAAGAGTACCTCACATCTCAATACTAATGTTGACTATAAATGGCCTAAATGCTCCACCTAAAAGATACGAAATGGCAGAATGGATAAAAATTTACCAACCAAGTATCTGCTATCCTGAGGAGACTCCCTAACACACAGAACTCACGTAAACTTAAGGTAAAGGGGTGGAAAAAGAAATATTCCATGCAAATGGACACCAGAAGCAAGCATGAATAGCTATTCTTATATCAGACAAAACAGACTTTAAAGTAACAACAGTTAAAAAAGACAAAACGGGACATTATATAGTGATAAAAGGACTAGTCCAACAGGAAAGCATCACAGTCCTAAATACATATGCACCTAACACTGGAGCCCCCAAGTTTATGAAACAATTACTATTAGACCTAAGAAATTAGATAGAAAGACAGTAATAGTGGGGGACTTTAATACTCCACTGACAGCACTAAACAGGTCACCAAGACAGAAAGTCAACAAAGCAACTAAGCTATACCTTAGAACAAATGGACTTAATTGATATTTATAGAACATTCTACCCAACAACTGCAGAATATACATTCTATTCACGAGCACCTGGAACATTCTCCAAGATAGACCATATGACTGTGATAGGCCACAAAACAAGTCTCAATAAATTTAAGAAAATCAAAATTACATCAAGTACTCTCAGACCACAGTGGAATCAAATTGGAAATCAACTCTGAAAGGAGCCCTTAAAACCATGCAAATACATGGAAATTAAATAACCTGCTTCTGAATGATCATTGGTTCAACAGTGAAATCAAGATGGAAATTTAAAAACTTTTTGAACTTAACATAAAAATGATACAACCTATCAAAACCTCTGGGATATAGCAAAGGCTGCACTAAGAGGCAAGTTCATAGCCTTAAATGCCTACATCAAAAAGTCTGAAAGAGCACAAATAGACAATCTAAGGTCACACCCCAGGAACTAGAGGAACAAGAACAAACCCAAACCCAAACCCTGCAGAAGAAAAGAAATAATGAAGATTAGAGAAGAACTAAATGAAATTGAAACAAAATAACAATACACAAGATTAAGGGGGGAAATGCACCGGTTTTTTGAAAAGATGAAACAGACAGCCATTAGTAAGATTAACCAAGAAAAGAAGAATAAAGATCCAATAAGCTCAATTAGAAATGAAATGAGAAATATTACAATCGATACCACAGAAAAAGTTCATTCAAGGCTACAATGAACACCTTCATATGCATAAACTAGAAAACCTAGCGGAGATGGAAAAATTTCTGGAAATATAAAAGGCACTCAACCAACACTATATATTTAGATACTGAGCACATAGTCTGTAACAGGTTCTTAAAGTACATCAAGAAACAACACTGACACCCCTGCACACACACACACAGACACACACACCCCTTCCTCACACACACAAAAAACTGCTTTTAGGCTGGGCACAGTGGCTCATGTCTGTGATCCCAGCACTTTGGGAGGCCGAGGAGGGTGGATCACAAGGTCAGGAGGTCAAGACCATCCTGGCTAACATGGTGAAGCACCATCTCTACTAAAAATACAAAACATTAGCTGGGTGTGGTGGCATGCACCTGTAGTCCCAGCTACTTGAGAGTCTGAGGCAGGAGAATCACTTGAACCTGGGAGGCAGAGGTTGCAGTGAGCCAAGACTGTGCCACTGCACTCCAGCCTGGGTGGCACAGCAAGACTTGATTAAAAAAAAAAATGCTTTTATGGAGTTCACAGCCTGGCAGAAAAAAAAAGGGAAAGTAAAAAATAAATAGAACATGTAAGTGAGATACATGGTATATTTGAAAGTAAAAAGGAATTTGACAATAAAAAAATAACATATATTAAGTAGGCGAAAAAGAGTTTGGGGACATGTTGCAATTTCAAGGGCATTACTTAGGGTGAGCCTCATTAGTAGGATAGTATTAGATCTAACACTTGAAGGATATGAGGGAGTGAGCAGTATGCATATCCGGGGGCAGAACTTTGCAGGCTGAGGAGACCAGCAGTGCACAAGCCTGATGGGTCAGAAAGAGGGGAGACACTAGTGTGGCCAGGATGAGTGGGTTAGAAGGAGACAGAGTATATACCATGTCAAGGAGCTAACAGTGGCTAGATTCCACAGGGCATTTTAGATTAACATGAAGGCTTAACTTTTAGTCTAAGTGAAATGGAAAGCCACTGGAACATTTTGAATGTAAGAATGACATGATCTGACTTAAAGACTCTTCATGTAGAGAGACTAGATAACAGAGGGACAAGGGAATCAGCAAGGTGGTGACTGTAGAAGTCTAGAGAGAGATGCTGATGAGTGAGAATCATGTTGTAAGTGATGGAGGTAGTAAGACATAATTGCAGTTTTGCTTATATTTTAAATGTTCAACCGTCAGGAAGTTTTGACAATTAGAAATAGGGCATGAGAGAAAGATGAGTGAAGGATAATACTAAGATTTTTATTTTGAGACACTGGATGTCGAGGATGGCTGTAGGAGGAGCAAATGTAGAAGGAAGATGTGGAATTCAGTTTTGTACATCCTGAATTCAAAAAGTCAGTCAGACATCCCCAGTGAAAATGTTGACTAGACCATTATCTGGAGGGAAGGAGTAAAGTCTGGACTTGTGATATAAATTTTAAACCGTTAGCTTGGATGAGATCAACAAAGGAGTGAATGAAGCTGAAACAAAGAGATGAGTTACAAGAATTGACTCCAAAGTACTTCAACAAAAAGGGTAAAGGAAACAATGAGAAACTTGCAAAGGAGATTTAGAAGAAGTCTCAGAAGGTAGGTGGAAAGCCAAGGATACATTATTTTGGGTGGAGAAGATATTTCAAAGGGTGGAAATAATCAAACATCTCAAATGCTGTCAGTTAGACAGCCAAGTTAGATGAGATCAATGATAATTGACCATTGACTTTGTCAATAAGGAGTTCAATGGTTACCTTAATAAGGCATTTTCTGTGGAAAGGTAGAGGTAAAAATGCAACTACAGCATGGAAGGGAATGGGGCAGCCAGTGTAGAAAACAGCTCTCAGAGGGTTTTGCTGCACTGGGATGCTGAGTGAGTCAAGAAGGTGCTATTTTAAGATGGAAATAATCCAGGAAAGAGGGATATGAGAGAGGGCAGAATTGCTGGAGGAAAACCCTTGCATGGGCCAAAGGAATTGCCTCTAGATAGGAATAAAAGTTCCTTTTTTTCTCTCGAATTCCTTTTGGGATCATTCCGCTAGCTTCAACAATGATGCATCATCTTAATTAAAAATGGAATGGTGGGCTCTCTTTGAACAACTATCAATATCACAAAATTGTTGATGATTTCTCTTTGTTTATGACATTAATTAAGGAGCTTAGTGGTTATTTTTTGTGAGTGGCAGATGATGTAATGACCCACCAGTTAGTTCTGTTTTTCAAAGCATCACATTCAGACACCAGCTACCATACAGTTGTGTGTTCTGGGTCACAAAATAGACCAGATGGAGACAGTGTGGGTAGATCAGTGCCAAATTCCACATGCAACTAGAAAAATGATTGCAAAGCACTTATTTTGCTAACAGTTTGACAGTATCTTTATCTTCACATATATGAACAATTGTTATTATAATGAGCAAATCTAGTATGACTATGGAAACTCTTTTCAAATATTTTCCAGCTTGCCCAAATCACAATTCCATTCCCACAGCAAGATGGGTCTACTTGGTATTTCTGATCACATTGCATTTTCCTAACTCCTGCAATTTCTTCTAATTGCAATTCCTCCCATTCTATTTCAATGTCCTACTTAAATTTAACTTTTGTGAAGCCTTCCATGATCATCACACCAAAGTAAACTCTTCTCAAGACTTCTAGAGCTTTTTTTCTTAGTAGGACTCATTCAGTATTTGTAATGTGATACTTTGTATTAGTTAAATGTATAAATATTAAAAGGTTTCTCCTACTAGATTCAAAGCCCTAGAAAAATAAAAAAATATTAAATACCATATACTCTACAACCCCTTATCTAGTAAATATTCACAGATAATGTAGAATAAATGAATGAAGAAAGGAAGAAATACATTTCTATAAAGGTAGTGGTGGTCATAATTTTACCAATAATATAAACAAAATCTGCTAAAGAGGCTTTTCCAAATAAAATGTGAAGTTTATGTGTATAAAATTTCTGACTTTGGCTAAAGGGAAAGTATATAGAATGTCTTACTGTCTTTTTTTTTTTTGCATTTCATTCAAGGGAGGATTCATTATTAAAGCACGGTGAGGACAGTTAAGAGCTTTTTATCAAGTTATATTTCAAGCTGATTATTTTCAGCAATTACTGAATTGGGGGAGGAAGGCGTGTGGAGGGAAATGTGGTAGAGAAGAAATTATTGAGAGTAATGACTGACATCAGAAACTAGATTAGATGATCTAAAGCCATAACATTTTTCAACAATAGTGCTCTCCTTTAAGAATCATAAACTAATAGTCAATTGGCCAAGTAGGACAAGGGAATTCTCTAAGCTTTCAGAGCCAGTTCTTTCAGTCAGTTACCTGTGGTGTTCATTCATAGCACCTCCTGTGTCCGCACAGGTAATTAGCCTTACTGAGCATTTACTATGTGCCAGACACTGTTATGAGCACTTTTTAAGATGTAGGACATATTTAATCACTGCTATAATTGTATGAGGTAGGAATTATTACTATTCCATGTTACTGATCCCAAAACTAAGACATAGAGCTGTTGCATAATCTGTTTAAAGTCACAAGGCTTATAAAAGGCAACTCGTCCCTAACAGTCTGACCACTGGCCATACAGGGCCTGAAAGTTTCTGGCAGACTTACTATTCCAAGCAAGTTAGAACAAGCCTGAGCATTTGGTCATAGTCACTCATTCTCCTCTCTCCAAATGAGATCCTAGTTAATATTAGGGCAAGAGAAGAAGATTTGAGGAAAATAAACAATAACATAAAATAAAATTTTAAAAATTGAGTAAAGTAAAATAAAATAAGTTTATTTGCTGAGGCTGTGTAAATAGGGTGCCAAATTTCTATCCTGTTCCTATGAGGAGCCTTTTCCAGGGATGAGGATGACAAGAGTCGAGGAAGCCACAGAATGTGTTGTGCACAATTTCCCACAATTTCAGTGGCTGTTAGGTTAGCTAGTCCTGGGTACTTGGAACAAACAAGATTAGAATGTGGGTTTAGTTGTATTTCCCAGGTCTCTGCAGAAAAATTTATTTCAAGGGAAATGCAATGACCTCAATCTTAAAGCAATCACTTTGTTTAGAAAATATTATTTTCTAATTCCCATGGCACTGAATAGGAGGGCAGGATCTTTCACACTTGAATAGTACGTAATAGGGTCTCCACAGGACAAAAGGAGTTTATTACCAGAAGAATGTTAAAGAGAAGGTATGCTGGATACAGAAAAGCTGTAAATACCATGGAGACCTTTACGTGTATTCCTGGTGAGAAAGGATGAAGGTGTGAACTAAGGGAGAATGTAAGCAGGCGAAGAGGTGCTCAACATCTTAGTCACTAGGTCAAAGCCAATCCGTAAAGTACAGTGAGATCCATGCTACACACCCACTAGAATGGTTAAAATAAAAAAGCTGCAAATAACAAGTATTAGCCAGGATGTGAAGAAACTGGAGACTCATACATTGCTGGCAGGAAGGCATAAAATGGTACAGCCATTTTAAAAAGTGTTTGTCAGCAGTTTCTTGAAAAATTAAGCATATATTCATCATATGACCCAGCAATTCTACTCCTATATATCTCCAATATCATTATTTATAATAGTCCCAAACTGGAAACAACCAAAATGCCCATCAATGGAAACACAGACAAATTGTGGTGTAGCCATACAATGGAATACGATTCAGCAATTAAAAAAAACAAGGTAATGACACATGCTGTAACATAGATGAATCTCAACATCACACTAAATGAAAGAAACCAGATGAAAAACACCGCCTGATTCTATTTATAGGAAATGCTCAGAAAAGGCAATCCATAGAGACGGAAAGTCATTGTGTGGCTGTCAGAGCCTCAGCATGTTGGGATTAATTGCAACTGTGCCCCAAGGAACTTTTGGAGAAGTGGAAGTGTTCTAAATCAGGATTGTGGGGACTGTTGCACAAATGAATTTTACTTGAACTCATCAAACTTTACACTTACAATGGGTAGGTTTCTGGGTTTTAAATCAGTAGGTTGGTGCAAAAGTTCTTGCAGTTATTGCCATTACTTTTAATGGCAATTTCAATATCTCAATACAGCTATTTTAAAATGGTGTGTGGGGAGAATTGAATAAGAAGGTGTATTTGAGAGAAGCAGGAAAAGAAGAATATAGAAGAAATTTTTTTTGGAGAAAAAAACACATCGAGTGGAAAGACTTGTACACAAAATAAACTTTATTTGTTAAGCTTTTCATTAGGAAGACTCACCACATAAGAAGAAAATTTTCACCACTTAGCCAATGTGAGCAGTCTGACTCAACCAGGGCTCAGGATCTGCTTCTAAGTGATTTTGCATACAGCCTCTTCAAGTCCTCCTCACAGCAATTTATATTTTCTTCTCTTACCAATATTCAACCAGTGGCTGGTTGTCTGTGAAGGACAAGTGAGAAGAGTTTAAGATGACTGAGGTTTTTGATGGGGAATGGGTGGTGACACTTAACAAATACAAGGCTGATAACGAGTTAGTGCTCAAAGAAACACCAGTAAAACTAAGTCTACATGAGCCTCTTCATTTTATAAGCAAAGCAACTCTCTTTTTCTAGTCCCTAGAAAGTTTAGGATTGAAAGAGATTTCACAACTTCTTTTCCTTAGCTCTCACCAGAGTCTTGGTTCTTTAGAAGAAACACTTCCAGAATGTCTGATACAAAGAAAGCTAAGAGCATGTTAATTCCCAGGCAAGGCTATGCTAGTAAGGTTGTATTTTATTTTAGGAGCACAGAGGCTAAGATACCTTTAGAAAACTTGGCCCACTAGGAACATAATAAACCTCTTCTTTTTTTAGCCTCTTCCCTGAAGTAATTGAAGCTTCTTCTCGCCCTTACATGAGTTAAACAGTACAATATCTCATAGAAAGAAATTTCTACTTATACATCAGTTAATCCTACCATTTCAGATGATTTCATCTGGATGAGAGCTAGAAGACTGGATTTCAAAAAGGATAGCCTTTAAAATTTTTGTTTTTTTGTTTAAGAAAAACTCAGTACACGACTGCTTTCTTCAAAGCTTCTCCAAGTTAATTTTTCATTAGCATATGAATGAATGTACTCTTAACTACAGAGCTACCTAGATGCATTTCTCTACTAATACATTGAAAATAAACTTAGCTTGGAAGATTTGATACAAAAGTATTTAGTACTGTTTACAAATACTATAACTACAGAGTTTTTAAAAATCAGGAGAAAAATATTATATAGGATTAATTTTATATTAATATTTCTTATCACATAAAAATACTACATATTGGTTTTTTTATTAATATCCTATTTCATGAGATTATCTGAAATCATACATCATTTTGTTTTGAAATTTATTTTATATTCTGACAAAAACCAAGATTTGAAGAAAAAGAAATACTAAATGTATTACTAGAAGGTATATAAAAAGTTCTGTCCTATCCCGACTCATTTTTGAACAAAGGCACACCTGTTTAGGTGGAAATACACATTTATTCTTCTGAGATGTTGGAATGCTATGGAACATGGTTATAGCCAGCAATAATTACCTGCCTTGTCCTTGGCTGGAGGGATGTATGATCTCCAGTTCACCCACTAAGGAGTTACAGGGGTATTGACCACTGTTAGTTAGCAGAACCAAATTTTGATTCAAGCCACCTACTAGAAATTGAGCAGCAACAACCTTCTGGTCTTAATAATTCCTACATGAACTCTACAAGGTAAGTGTTGAATGAAGTCCTACCATCTTCACCTATTTTCTTATCAGGTGACCAGTTATAAGGTTTTGAGAGATAACTATTATTCCTTTACACTAGAATTGTCCTAAACAGTTTGTAAACCATTTTCCTATCTATATGTAACAATTGGCTTTTCTGAATAAGTAGAAAAAGATAGAAGGAAGCTGTTCTAAGTTTCCCCAACTCTCTTCATAAATCCATCAATACGTTACAAATCTTTTTAATTCCTTCAAACATCCAAGAGAAGTATATCTACCAGTTTAACAAGCAGGTATCAAGGATGGTAGAATCATGTACCTTAAGAAACAATGTAGATGAAAAAATCTCCAAGTCCAATGTCTCTCAGGTGACAAGAAGATCAGAAATTTCCAGGTCACTATATTTGATGGGAAACTCAAAATAAAGGTTTTTGCCTCTGGTTTACAGATGAGACTACAGATGTACTCACATTAAGAAATTCCAATACACATGGAACTTTACCTAATTCGAGCACTGATTACTCAGATTACAAAATGATTCTTTCCTTCACATGGAAAGTTTCCAATAGATATTTGTTACTGATTGTTTATTACTTTTTTTTGAGACAGAGTTTCACTCTTGTTACCCAGGCTGGAGTGCAATGGCACGATCTCGGCTCAGCTCACCGCAACCTCCGCCTCCTGGGTTCAGGCAATTCTCCTGCCTCAGCCTCCTGAGTAGCTGGGATTACAGGCACGCACCACTATGCCCAGCTAATTTTTTGTATATTTAGTAGAGATGGGGTTTCACCATGTTGACCAGGATGGTCTTGATCTCTTGACCTCGTGATCCACCAGCCTCGGCCTCCCAAAGTGCTGGGATTACAGGCTTGAGCCACCATGCCCGGCCTGATTGTTTCTTGAGAGAGAGACTGGTTCAGAATAAGATAGAGAAGTTCAAAGCTAAGATAAATAGGAGATTGGGCATCGTTGCTCATTGAAGATAAATTTGAAGTAGAGATGACATGCCTCTGGAATTAGACCATGAACAATTAGAAACACACTTTGATAAATAAAAATGGGCTTTGCTGTAACCATTTTGTAAAATGAGGCACATCCAGAAGGTCTTCCTTTTTGTAACAGTATCTGCACCATTGCTTGTTGCCTCTCCCCAAACAACTGTTAATAACTTGGTCCCAGGAAAAGTGATACTGTATTTCTAGCTTGTGTGGTGGGACTGGTTGCCTAGCATTGCAGTAAATTTTACACAACAGTTGGCAGATGGATCAGACTAGCTCGGCTAAATGAATTAAGCACTCACGTAATACTGCAGGGCATATTAAGGAGGAATGTCCAAATTACAGCACTTGATACTCCCTTCTCACAGTCCCACTTCCCCCAGTATAATGCTTTGGCTGAGCAGGCTGTAATTTGATATTAAACAAGGTTCTTATTAAGTAGATACAATGAAATAATGCTGAGTTTTTGTTGCATTAGTGGAGTTAAATGCATTTTATTAGCACTCATTAGGAAGAGGAAAAACTTGGAGCTAAGGATTCATTAGCCAAAAGCGGCCACTGTGAGGTAGAGCGATTAAACTGCTTGGGGCCAGAGAACAGGATCCAGGCCACACACAGCAGATTCTGGAAGTGTGTCCTCTCTCCTCCATGACTAAAATGTCTGACAGTTTGAGAAAGAAATGTTAGGTCCAACTGCAGGTCAGCTGAAAATATGTGCTTCTTTCAAGAGCTGTTAATTTGACAAAAGGCAGAAGCCCCAGAAAGAGAGCACAATTATGATATATATTTTAGATCTGGAAGGAAGTCATTTACTTTAGGAATTGGGGGAAAAAATGCTACCAGCTATTCAATTTTGGAGGACATACATGAAAATTGCTTTTATCCTATTTTGTTTTCAGGGGAAAAAAACACATCAAGTGAAAACATTTATACACAAAATAAACTTTATTTGTTAAGCTTCTCATTAGGAAGACTTACCATGTAAGAAGAAAATTGTCACCACTTAGCCAATGTGAGCAGTCTGGCTCAACCAGGGCTCAGGTTCTGCTTCTAAGTGATTTTGAATACAGCCTCTTCAAGGCCTCCTCACAGCAACTTACATTTTCTTCTCTTATCAATACTCAAAATACACAGGGGGAAGGGTTGGGCCCAAGGGGTGTTAAGTGAGATGCTTACACACACACACACACACACACACACACACACACACACACACACCTCTCATTACTTTGAAATGAAAGTTTTTCCCAAAAGTAAAATGAATGATATTTTGAACAGCTATCCTCACTTGATTAAAATTTACAAAACAATTTTGAGATGAAGGGTTATATGATAAATTTTAAATAATCCTGGAAATTCAAGTTTTGGGAGTGTGATAGTCCTGTTATGTCTCTTTGACACAACCTTATGCAGTGGCCGATTTTGTGAAATGCGTCAAGCTACTGGCCTAATATTAACTCTTATTACATTTCTACTCCCAAATTTTTGTCTCTTGGATTCTACTTTCTCATATCCCATCATCTGGAGATCTACCTCTGGCTTTTCTACAAACCTAGTATATTCCAAACTAATTCCATCATCAATACTCACAGGGACCTCCTTTTCTCCTTCTTTTAATGCCACTACCATCCCTACAATCATTTATGTTTGAAACCTTCACACCATTATTTTTCCTACCTTTCACCTGCAATTGGCTTACCAATCCCTTGGATTCAACCTCTGCCACACACTCACATTCATCTTCTCTTTTCCATTATAGTTTTTTAAATCATATATTCTTCAATTGTCATTTGAACTACTGTTGTGGCCTTTACAATGGAAAGGCCTTCCATTTTCACTATTCCCTGTTACACTCCATCATGCACACTGACATCAAATCTTCCAGGAGCGCAGCTCCAAATGAGTACTTTTCTTGCCCAGAATCTTCAGGGGTTTCCATTTTGTCAATCTATAAAATGAATATTATATAATCTATTATGGAGTTGTAGAGTTCAAACAAGCTAGCACATCAAGCCCTCTACTCAGAAGTTATCACATTGTGAATGCTCAGTAAAAGTATTTGTTATCTGTTGTCCACACTCTTTCTTTTGACCAAACTAAACTCTTTATGACTTTCAGTAATGCCACCCATAATTCACTTTTCTTTACCTGTTCTCTTTGAATTCTCCTGGTCTGGAGTACAGTGCCCTCAACTACTCACATTTCAATCCTTTCCATCCTCTGGGACTTAACTCCAGGTAAGCCTCCCCATACTCCCTGTAAAATTTATTATCATCTCTGTTCTCAATAATTACAGCACTTCAGTTAGCATTCTTTAGTTATTCTTGCCATTTTCTTATCAGTTTGCTACGTGCTGAAAGTTAAGAACAGAATTTATACCTATTTTCTCATGACTCTCAAAGGTCTCATAACTACATTATGGAGCCCTGTACAACTCAAGGAATCTGTTACTGCCTCTCCCCTCTAACTTCATCTTATGATCTTATGTCTGCAGAAATGGAGTGCAGTGGAACTTGAAATGAAATAGACTTTGTGTTGATAAAGTGGCACTTTATGCTCAGATGCTCATGCTAATGTGCGCAAGTCAAGTGTATATTTTCTTCCCATTTTATCAACTTCTATAAGCAGTTCAACTTAAACAACCAAGTCTTCCTTAAAATGTTCTAGAAAGTATATTTTGGTTACTGCCTTGTATTTTTTTAAGTCAAGAGATAACTATAAAAGCCAGTATTTTTTCATGTCCATTTATGTCCCCTTTTAACTCCCTTTTGCATAGGAATGCACAAGCAATATCCTCTCTGTGCACATGATGTAACTCTGGTACCTAGAACAGACATAATCATGAAGATATTCACACTATGCTCACAGAGCAGTAAAAAACACTCTAGAGTTTTCCAATTAAAATCCATGATCCTATAAATCTTGATTCTATGAATCTATTTTAGTTCTTTAGTATAAAAACAATTATTGATTTGAATTTATAAAAAGGAATAATATGAAAACATAGCAATATGAAAGTGGTAGAAATAGAATTAACAGCAACAAGTTATGCTCTCTAAGTGGTTATTATTGCAGGTGCTCTGCTGCTGGTTTTAATGAAGCTTCAAAATACCTGTAATAGGTATGCCAGATAAGAAAGCTGACTCTTAGAAAGTTTAAAACATTTGAGAAGGAAACAAAACTCATTTTATTGAATCATTAGATAATATATGGTGAATGTGATGATAGTAGAGTGGTATTCAATGACTTGGGCAAATGTTTACCAGATAGTGTTAAATGAAACAATAAAGCTCATTATAAAACAATTCTATGATTCCACAATATATACAAAATATATTTAAAAAGGAAGGCTAGTCAGACAACATACCGAAATACTGCAAGTGCTTATTTTTGAGTGATGAGACTACATCTACTTAGTTTTTTTGTATTATTGTTATAATATGCCTCAGCATATTTTCTAAATTTTTGTAAGGACTATATGTTAGTTTTGCTATGAAAAAAAGAAATAAAACCAGTTTTTATTTGCTTGTTGCCCATACATATATATGTGTGCTTTTAATTAAGGAAAACATGAGAAAGGTTGATGCAATTTGGATCTCCCTAAATCATTCTAGAGCAGCACTTTGGTTGTACAGGTAAAATGGTCAAAAATATTCTGAGCCCAAGGCTGACTCTTTTCGAGAAAGGCTCAAGATTGAGCCTATGATATGTGTCCTTCCATGACTTTTTGCACAATGGTTTCTAGCCAGAGACTCCCATCCCTCCTGGTACTTTTGCCACAACCCCATGGAACTCTCAAAGCGGGCGCAGGGAGTTCTGATGGCTCTTTCTAGACAGGTGACAGGTTCTCAAACATTTCCCTAACTTCCAGTGTCCCCTCCAGCTGTTGCTCCAGATGAGACAGGGTTTCCTGGCCTGCCTCCCTTGTTGAGAGGCAATCTTATACCAGACTCAATGACACTGAGGCCAGCAGTACCAAAGGATTGAGTTAGACAGCTAATGGTTTCCTTCCAAGAGTCAGGTCCAAATATAGTCATAAAAAAGAAAACAACTTCTGGTGTAATCTTACAGGAGAGGACTACAAATTGCTGTATCACACTGAGCAGCAATGCTAGCCATGAGTGCCTGTGGCAAACTGTGACATCTTTATTTCTTGTATTTGTTTGTTTTAATACAAAAATTTAAAAGAAAATAAGTTTTATAAATCCCCAACATGGCCAGCACTGCATCCCTAATATGGAGTTCCCACAATGAAGAAGAATAAAAGAAGAAACCGAAGGTTGAGTCATTGTTATAAAAGCAGACACATAGACCAATGGAACAGAAGAGAGAACCCAAAAATAAATTTATAGAATTTCAGCCAACTGATTTTTGACAAAGGTGTCCAGAACAATGGGAAAAAGACATGCTCATCAATAAGTAGTGCTAGGGAAACTGGATATTCACATACAGAAGAATAAAACTAGATCCCTATTTCTTACCATATACAAAAATCAAATCAAAAACATAAAATCTGAAATTATAAAGCTACTAGAGGCCAGGCATGGTGGCTCACACCCATAATCCCAAAACTTTGGAAGACTGAGGCAGGTGGATCATTTGAGGTCAGGAGTTCAAGACCAGCCTGGCCAACATGGTGAAACCCCGTCTCTACTAAAAATACAAAAATTGGCTGGGCATGGTGGCACATGCCTGTAGTCCCGGCTACTTGGGAGGCTGAGGCAGGAAAGTCACTTGAACCTGGGAGGCAGAGGTTGCAGTGAGCCCAGATAATGCCTCTGTACTTCAGCCTGGGTGACAGAGCAAGACTCCATCAAAAAAAAAGAAAAAAAGAAAAGAAAGAAAAGAAAAAAGGTTATTAAAAGGGCTGGGTGTGACGGCTTACACCTGTAATCCCAACACTTTGGGAGGCTGAGGTGCAAGGATCACCTGAGATCAGGAGTTCAAGACCAGCCTGGCCAACATGGTGAAACCCGTCTCTACCAAAAAAATACAAAGATTAGCCGGGCGTTGTGGCAAATGTCTGTAGTGTAGCTACTGGGAAGGTTGAGGCACAAGAATCACTTGAACCTGGGAGGTGGAGGTGGCAGTTAGCCAAGATTATGTCACTGTACTCAAGCCTGGGCAACCAACTGAAACCTTCTCCCCACCCCTACCCCCACTCCCCAGAAAAAGCTACTAGAAGAAAACATAGGAGAAACATTTCAGGAAATTGGTCTAGGTAATGATTTTATAGCTAAGTCTTACATAACATAAGCAACAAAACAAAAATACATAAATGGAACTGTATTAAACTAAGAAGCTTCTGCACATCAAAAGACATAATCAACAGAGTGAAGAGACAACCTGTAGAATGGGTTTGTGAACTACTCATCCAATCAGAAACTAATATCCAGAGTATACAAGGAACTCAATTCACCAGAAAATAATCTCATCAAAAAGTGGGCAAGGAATCCAAACAGGCATTTTTCAAAAGAACACTTTAAAAATGACCACCAGGTATATTAAAAAATCTCAACATCACTGACATCAGAGAAATGATGCCACCCCAGTTACAATGGCTGTTACCAAAGTCAAAAAATAACGAATGTTGGCAAAGATGTGGACACAAGGGAACTCTTAAACCCTGTTAGTGAGAACGTGAATTAGTATAGCCATGATGAAAAATGGCATGCAGGTTTGTGGAAAAACTTAAAATTATCATATGATCCAGCATTCTCACTTCTGGGCATCTATTCAAAGGAAAGGAATGGATATCTGCACACTCGTGTTTATTGCAGCACCATTCACAGTAGCCCAGATTTAACCTAAGTGTTCATCAATGAATGAATGGATGAAGAAAATGTGGTATATATACATGATGAATACCATTCAGCCATCAGAAATGAAATCCTGTCAATTGCAGCAACATGGATGGAACTGTGGTCATTTTGTTAAATAAACTAAACTAGGCATAGAAAGACAAATATTACATGTTCTCACTCATATTTGGGAGCAAAATAATTGATCTCATGGAAGTAGACAGTATGATGGTTACTACAGATTGAGAAGGGTTGGGGACAGTGGGAGATGGAGAGAGTTTGGCTAATAGGTACAAACATACAGTTAGATAAGTTCCACTGTTTGATAGTACAGTAGTGTGACCATAGTTAGTGTATTATACATTTTATAATAGCTAGAAGAGATTTGAAATATTTCCAACACAAAGAAATGATAAATGTTTGACATGATGGACATTCCAGTTACCCTAATTTGATTACTATACATAAAACGTAAAAGTATTATTTATCAATAAAAATAAGAGCTTGGCAACAACAGCAACAAATGGACTAATAATCTGATAGATATTTCTCCAAAGAAAATGGCCAATAAACACATGTAAAGGTGCTCAACATCATTAGCCATCAAAGAAATGCAAATCAAAATCACAATTAGATGTGACTTCATACCCACAAGGATGTCTGTCATCAAAAAGACATGATAGAAAGTGACGCTAAGAATGTGGAAAATTCACTCACATGCTACTGGTCACGATTTAAATTGGTATAGCCTCTTGGGCAATCACTTTGGCAGTTCATCAAAGGTTAAACATAGAGTTACCATCTGACCCAGGAATTCTACTCCAATGTATATACCTGAGAGAAATGGAAACATATGTTCACACAAAAACTTACACACAAATGTTCATGGAAGCATTATTCATAAGATCCTCAAAGTGGAAACAACCCAAATATCCATCAATTAGTGAATGGAAAAATAAAATGTGTCATACCCATATAATAGAATATTATTAAATAGAAGGAGTGAAGTACCGATATGGGCTACATCATAGATGAATGTTGAAAACATTATACTAAGTGAAAGAAGCAGTCACAAAAATCTGCATGATTCCATTTATATACGTCTAGAATAGGCAAATGTATAGCAGTAGAAGGTAGATTAGTGGTGTCTAGGGCTTGGGTTGCAGGAAAACTACAGTGAATATTAAAGGCTACAGAGTTTCCTTTTGGTGTCGGGAAAATTTTCCAAAATGTGTGGTGGAGAAGGTTTCACAAGGAATATCCTTGATGAAATGGTAAAAATTATTTTATCAAATATTGACCCTCAAACACAAGTTGTTAAAATATGCAATAAACTAGGAACTGTGTATAAAAACACTTCTGCAGCATAGTGAAGTATGGATATTTCAAAGAAAGGCAATTGTGTGACTGAGCTGAAAGAATAGACAAATTGTGATTATTCCAACTTGGGTCCTTGGTAGACTTTTGTGTGTGGGGGGGGGGCGGGGGGGAAATGAATGAAATGAGACCACCACTTCAAAGAAACCACTGACAGTATTTGTTGCCAATAATAAAATCTGAGCTTTCAAGAGAAAATTAGAATTTTAGAAAACTTACATCTACCACTGTGAGCTCAATGACTTCCCAATGCTTAAAGCCTGTATTCTGATGAGATGAGTGAAGATATTCATTAATGTAAATTTTTAAAGTTGTATAATGAAATATGGTAACATTTAAAATATTTGCCTAAGGTAACACTTTCCATATGACCAATGCATGATGTTACAAAATCAAACATGGGTACAAGATTTGTTGTAAAGTGCAAGATTTTAAAAAATGGATTTTAATGAAATAGAGTACAAAAATTTCACACATATGATTTCCATTTCCACGCTGAAACTAACCTTTGAGAAATTATTACTTGTCAAGTTTTGGTGTAGTATCATGGAAGATTATACACAACCATCTGAGGGGATATTAAAAGACTCCTCTTGTTCAACCACATATCTGTCTGAAGCAAGCTTTACTTTAGCCAAAATATATAGCAACAGATTGAATGCAAAAGAGCATAGGATAATTTGTTTTTTATTAGAGCAGATATTAAAGAGATTTGCAAAATTTATGAAATATGCCATTCTCACATTTTGGTATTAGATGGTACAACTGCTTTTAATAAAATGGTATTACTTAACATGTAATGTGTTTAGTATTACTTTAAAATTAATAAATGCATATTTTAGAATTTTCTTAGTTTTAATTTCTAATGTCATCTATATTTTTAGATATAACCCACACACACAACAGCTTTTTGGGGTCCTCAATAAATTTTAAGATGGTAAAGGAAAAGTTTAAAAACTGCTGTTTCTCACTGTTTCTGAGTCCACAGTAACATTCCTTTCAAGCTGTCATAGGGGTAACTTTCTCGATAACTCACACTTTACGAACTTGCTTCACTTCCCTGTCTCACTTCTCCATTCCAAGACCACAATTTCTGAGATCGACTTCCAACTAAATAACTTATATACAAATCTTTATCTTGGGATCTACTTTTGGAGAAACCAAATGAAAAGAAGCCCTTCCTTAGAACGCTTGGTTTTTCAAGACATAATTTAACAGCAATTGAGTTTAATTCTTCGATTTAACAGAGGGGAACCAGAAAGTGAGATAGGTAAAATGACATAATCAGTAGCTTACACATCCTTTACCTGGCTCAACCGACTCTCATCATTTTCATCAGCCACATCCTCCTTAAATCAATACGGTTCCAAGGTCTACCACGTCTACTCATCATTGCCTTTCCCATCACCACCACACAACATTGGAAAAGAAGCATACTCATGCCACATGTATCCGTTTTCATATTTGTCTCCATATTTGAAGTGGTTTTTATTGCAGTATCCTTAAGGATCTGGAGCATAAGACTTCTTTCTGCTTGCAACTCTAGTTTTAGCATCAGTAATTTCATAAATTCTAAATCCTGGGGGCTCTTCTATACCTATGAGGTATAGGAGGATAAGCAGATGTGTATAATATGTCTTCTCCTTAAAATTACATATTCATCTTGTCATCCAAGATGCATGCGGTACCATGTTCTAAGCTTAGGTAATTTATTCATTGGATTCTTTTACTTTCTTTGTTCTTCTGTTTTCACTTTGGACTATACTCTGCTTCAGATTTTTTAAAGTCAATCTAAGGGTCTGCATGAGTGAGGTAATAAAGAAAAGCATAATCAGCCTTGACTTCTTTTGTTTCTCTGGACTTTTTTGTTTTGCATTATTTCATGTGCAGACTCCTGATAGTTAATATTAGGCTGGTGCAAAAGTCATTGCGGTTTTTGCCATTCTGTCTGAATGCCTTCAATGGCAAAAACCGCAATGACTTTTGCACCAACCTAGTGTTTATTGATCACCCATTCGATGTCATGCTTGTCCTCCATACAGTTTCCAAGCGATGCAGCTGGAATACATGTCAAGGGTTCTGACTCCAGAGATCATGCTGTTAGCCTTTCATTGTCAGAATGAATAAGATTCACCAGCCTAGACCCTGCTGCTTTTACTTCTTTAAGCCTGAGTGACCATCCCGATACTTTTTTCAGATTTCAAAACAATTTTGGTACTCGATTCTCCCCATCTGGATAGTTTGGCAGCTAATTTCAAATGGGAAGTTCAGTTGTTTCCAGTCTTTGGATTTTCATGCTGATCTGGCAGCATCACCTAAAAGATTTTTATAAAGTGAACTATTTATGTATTCTAGAATTATTCACTACTAATAAGACAGCACTACAATACTCCTGTCAACTATAAAAAGAGTAGAAATTGTTCTTTAATTTAAAAAATGTGAGCCGTGTCAACTTTCTTTGGACTTGGTCTTTTAAAGGTGACTTGGGATTAGAGTTCTGAATAGAATAACTATGTTGGAAGCAAACAGAGCGCTCTCTTTCTACAAAACTCCTCTCGGAAGCCAAGAATTTTATGTGTTCAGCGGAGGTTTATATTATATTCAAAAGTTCACAACAGGCTTCACTGGCGTGCCAACCACAGCGGCAGACCTCTTTTTTTTTTTTCTTGTGAGCTCAGAGCATTATAAAAAGAAAATAATACACAACAGTTAAAAACTTCTGAGATTCCTGTTTGAAACCCATGGACAAATATTATTCCCAACAATTGGAGCAGAGCATTTTATTTCCAAAATACTGTCTGAAGACAAACCATTTTTGTTCTGATAGAAAAAACAACCAGCAAGCATAACCATTTGAGCTACTCTTTGTATTTTGCTTTGCTGAATATATTCAGAACTGCTGAAGGGAAGACACATAAATACACAGAATTATCCAAGAACTGAGTTGCCTTGGGAATGAGAATTAAGACACATTACCAGTGCATGCTAGGATTGGGGTGAACTGGTGTGTATGTCTTAGTTTTAATGGCAATATTGTGGGTTGGGTTTGGATAAAATCCCCAAGAGAAAAATTCTAATTCCAAGCTTAACTTAGCACTTTATTTTAATTATTTGTTTATTTTTAATATACTGTATTTTTTTCTTCTGATTATAGGTTAAATATTCATTCATTCTTCATTCTTTTAATAGTTTTGAGTCACTTTTATGTACCAGTCATGGGCTAATTATTGAAATATTAATTTAAACAAGATAGAGTTTTTGCCATCAAAATGCTTAACAATTTAGGAAACATATTCTTGTGGAAGAAAATATGAAATGTTTTTAAAAGAATAAGAAAGGAACATTTTAAAAGTAATCCTGGTTTGACTTCCTGTAACTGCACAATGTGCCATCCTGTGAGGGTAGCTGACAATTGGCACTGGGTGTTGAATAGGAAGCTTACCTGTGGCTATTGGCCAAGGGCCTCCGTTCTTCTCCATGTGGGCCTCTCCAAGAGCTACTGTGCTTCCTCACAGCATGGTATCCAGATTCTTCAAGGCAGGAAGTAGACACTGATAGTCCTTTTAGGATTTCAATTCAGAAGTTTCAGAATATTATTTCTGCCACATTCTGTAGACCTAAGGAAGTCACAAGTTTGGCCCAGAATTCAAAGGCAAATACATGCAAAAAAATAAAAATAAAAAGGAGAGGAATTGTTAGGGGATGTCTTTGGGTGCTAGTAGCCACAAGTGCATTGTTAAGGAGTGAGACGTGCTGGACTTTTACCTTCTAGAACTCTAAGGACTCATGTGATTAGTTTGGATCCACTAAAATAATCTAAGATAACATCCCCATTTCAAAGTCTTCAATCTTAATCCCATTCTGCAGAGTTCCTTTTGCATGTAAGGTAAGATAGTCACAGGTCCTAAGATTAGTAGAGAGAAATCTTTGGGAAAACCATTATTTTGCTTCAATTACTTCCCTTAAAATCAAATCAAACCAAACTTGTCTTCTTTGGATATTTGAGGTTTACAGTGCCACATTTACTTTCTAGAATGTTTGCCTAGTTCTCTCCCTTCTTCATGCAATTAATTTGACTGCCTTCATGAATTCTTCCTCAATTGTTTGATTCTTTGTTGAGATTCTTCTTTCATACTTGATCTATTTTGTCACAAGATGGCCCTCTTTGTTTCATATCTGTTACTTGGTTCTTCCCAAGATTTGTCTGCCCCTTGCAGGAAAGGCAGTGAACATGCCCCAAAATGGCACTGTATCCTAGCTTGTCTGTGTTCATGCTTGGACTTAGTAAAAGCTTCCTTACTGTTCTCCATGACTTTAGTCTCTTCTTTAAATCCTTCCTACACATTTCAATTTTAAAATGTTTGTAAAATGCCCTTCTAGTTATGTCACATTTCCATTCAACATTTTACAATGTGTCTTATTGCCTTTATACTAAGGATAAAACTCTTTGGTCCTGAAGTCAATGCCCACCTGCTCTGCGGTTAGAACCTTTCTCTCCTAACATATAGTCTATTTATTTTTCAAAATTGCATTCTAAAGAGATGTTTTCTGCTGCACCCAAAGAGGGAGAGAGAGAAAGGGGGGGAAGGAATATAAATTATTTGCTATTTATTTCCTTTCTTCATTATTCCTTCTTCCTTTTTATTTAAAATATGGATATCTAGTTATTCCAGTGCCAGTTTTCAAAACGTTATCCTTCCTTTATTCTCCATTACATTACTTTGGATTCTTTGTTGAAAAACAATTGTTCAAATATGTGAGTTACTATTTTATGATTCTCTATTCTGTTTTACTGATCTATGGGTCTATCCTTATGCCTTAACCACATTGCCATGATTATTATATCTTTATAATAAAACTTGAAATCCGTGACATAAGAACTCCAACTTTGTTTCTATTTCAAAACTATTTTGGTCATTTTGTGGCTGGGCACAGTAGCTCGTCCTTTGGGGAGACTGAGGTGAGAGGATTGCTTGTGGACAAGGCTTCAAGACCAACCTGGCCAACATAGTGAGACCCCATCTCATTAAAACAAACAAACAAATAAACAGTTTTGGTTATTTTAGGCCTTTTGTATTTCTTTTTAAATTCTTAAATCAGCTTAGCAATTCTAACAAAACAGAAAACAAACTAATAAGGGGAAAACCCCTCTCTCTGGGATTCTGATTGTGATTGCATTGAATCTATATATCAGTTTGGGCCAAACAGACGTTTTGATAATATTGAGTGCTTCAATTCATGAGGTCTCATTTGTTTCCAACTGAGTCTTCCAGTTGTCTTAGCCATTTTTTTTTTTTTTTTGAGACGGAGTTTCTCTCTTGTTACCCAGGCTGGAGTGCAATGGCGCGATCTCAGCTCACTGCAACCTCCGCCTCCGGGTTCAGGCAATTCTCCTGCCTCAGCCTCCTGAGTAGCTGGGATTACAGACACGCACCACCGTGCTCAGCTAATTTTTTGTATTTTTAGTAGAGACGGGGTTTCACCATGTTGACCAGGATGGTCTCGATCTCTTGACCTTGTGATCCACCCGCCTCGGCCTCCCAAAGTTCTGGGATTATAGGTGTGAGCCACCGCGCCCGGCCAGCCATGTTCTATAGTTTCCAGTGTATGGTCGTCTTTTTGGATCTCAGGATTCTGCATTCACAGAATCAACAAGCCATGGATCAGAAATACTTGGAAAAATAGCAATAAAACAGTAAAAAGAAAAATACACATTAAAATAAAGCGTAACTGTTACGTAGCAGTTACATTGTATTAGGTATTATAAGTAATTTAGAGATGATTTAAAGTATGTTGGAGGATGTGCATAGGTTACATGCAAGTGCTATGTGTTATATCAGAGACTTAACTGTCCTTGGATTTTGGTATCCATGGGGGTTCTAGAACCAATCCCTCATGAATATCAAGAGACAAGACTGTATATGTCATGCATATATTTTGATAGCTACATCAAATGAAGTTGAAAAGTGTTATCTTCTGTTTTCTAGAAGAATTGTGTGGAGTTGGTATTACTTATTCCTTCATTGGTAGAATTCAGGGATCAGAAAACTTCTTCTCTAAAAAAAATCGGATAGCAAATATTTTAAGCTTTAAAGGCCAAACCATCTCTGCTACAGCTATTCAATGCCACCATTGTATTGTCTATGACAGCACATAAGTGAATAGGTATGGCTGTGTTTCTGAAAAACTCCATTTATGGATACTGAAATCTGAATGACATAACTTTCAGATGTCAAGAAATGCTATTTTTTTTTCCAATTACTTCCCAACCATCTAAAATTGTAAAAGCTCTTCGTTTGTGGGTTGTAGGAAAACCTGTTGGGCCACATTTGGTCCACAGGTCACAGTTTGCCAACCCCTTGTATTCACCAATGAAATCATTCTGGGTCTGGGGTTTTCTTACAGGAAGATTTTAAAAAAATTATTATTATACTTTAAGTTCTGGGGTACATGTGCAGATCTTGCAGGATTGTTACATAGGTACACACATGCCATGGTGCTTTGCTACCTCCATATCCCCGTCACCTACATTAGGTATTTCTCCTAATGTTATCCCTCCCCAATCTCCCCACCCCTTTCTGTCCCTCCCCTGGCCCCCCACCCACCAACAGACACCAGTGCATCATGTTCCCCTTCCTCTTACAGGAAGATTTTTTAACTATACATTTGATTATGTAATAGATAAACAGTTATTAAGATTGTCTCTTTATTTTTGAGTAAGAATGAGTACTTTGTATTTTCCAGGAGATAGAATGGAAATACCCTTAGTTGTTTATTAACCAGAAGTCCTTATTATAAAGTTTTAAAATGTATTCTTCATTTTTTAATAATAGCTTTTCTTGACTTTCTTAATAGTTTATTTATATCACCCTACTTTATTAAGTCAAAATGTTAGTAATTTAACTTATTTATTTTATTAGATATTTATTTATTTAATGGTTTGTTTATTTTGAGATGGAGCCTTGCTCTGTTGCCTAGTCTGGAGTGCAGTGACGGGAGGGATTTGGGCTCACTGCAACCTCCACTTCCTGGGTTCGAGTGATTCTCCTGCCTCAGCCTCCTGAGTAGCTGGGAATACAGGCAGACATCATCACACCTGGCTAATTTTGGTATTTTTAGTAGAAAGCAGGTTTCACCATGTTGGCCAGACTGGTCTTGATCTTCTGACATTAGGTGATTCACCCACCTTGGCCTCCCAAAGTGTTGGGATTACAGGCATGAGCCAATGTGCCTGGCCTTAACTTATTTATTTTTCAGTTCACACATGAAGGGAACATAACATGATGAAAGAGCACCTGGAATACAGCCAGGATGCTGGAATTTTAGTCCTAGAAGCTCGTGACTTTGGGCAAGTTATCAAATATGCATTGTCATGTGTTTCTTTACTCATAAAATGTGGACATTGGGAAAGTTGATCAATAAGGGCGTCATCAGCTCTAATGTCTATATTGCTGTTTCTGTACATCTATGTTAATATATTTGGAAATGAAACAAACACTATGGCTGAATTCACACCTACCATGCAGGCTGCTGAGAGGATTGAATGAGTCTGTATTACACATGGACAAGGACCTGGTCCCCAGAAACCACTGCATAAGATCTATGTGGTATTCTATTCAAGTATCTCATTAATCAACTCTTATCTAATGTATGTCTTTGGTTATTAATTTCCCAATTTGTACAATGAAGTTATTGGATTAAATGAATGATATTGAATTTACCACCACCAAAAATAGCTTTGATTTTCCTCACTCAAGCAATTTATATTTTTAAAGATTCTGTGCATTCCAAATTGCATGTATTGAATAATAATTGTATTATTCTCCCACTTTAAATACTGACCATCATGCATATATAAATATTTTATTCTGGTTTTCTCTCCCAAGTGTTAAGATCAGAATGTTCAGAGCCTTCAAAAACAAGGGCTGACGTAGGGCCTGTCATACCCAGAGCTGTCAGCTGAGGCTTCTCCTATGGGGACGATACAAAGTGTGCTGTTGTTTCTCGTGCCCTAGGACTAAGGGTAGCAGAAGGGGAATGATTTATCTAAGTTTTCTAAAGCAAATTATTTTTAGCTCTAATATGCACACTGCAAACTGATGCTAATTATTAAAACTTTTGTTTTATTCATATAAAAATTAAAACCTGTTAGTTGTGAAAAGCACTAAGATGAAAATTTCACCCAGGAACACCCACAGTGCTCAGGCAGGTAATCTAAATATACACAAAGTGGGTAGGTCCTTTGAGAATAGTGTAAAGTGAGGTCACAGAACAGAAAAGGTTAAGTGAACAGACGTGTCTAGAAGGCAAATGCAACCTTAATTAAGCTGGCAGTTTGTAAGCTGTCATTTAAAACCATCATAATGTCTTCAGTTATAGACAATCACTGTTAAAAAATCGAATGTAGACCAGGCGCGGTGGCTCACGCCTGTAATCCCAGCACTTTGGGAGGCCAAGGTGGGCAGATCACGAGGTCAAGAGATTGAGACCACCCTGGCCGACATGGCGAAAACCCATCTCTACTAAAAATACAAAAATTAGCTGGGCGTGGTGGCATGTGCCTGTAGTCCCAGCTACTTGAGAGGCTGAGGCAGGAGAATCACTTGAACCTGGGGGGGCAGAGGTTGCAGTGAGCCGAGATTGTGCCACTGCATCTGCATTCCAACCTGGTGACAGATTGAGACTCTGTCTAAAAAAAAAAAAAAAAAAAAAAAAAAAAAAAAGTAATGTGTGTTGTTTCAGATCTTTACTTATATACATAATATTATGTTAATATATGTTTAACTTTGTAACAGAAATGATATCCTAATGAACATTTTTTTCTAGGTCAGTTTATTTAATATATCATAAGCATTGTTTCATAAACACATGATTCTAATGGCTGTTTAACTTTTTTTTAACACACACTTTTACTCAATGATTTCTTCTTTTGGGAATTATGTTGCTCTCTTCAAAATGTGCCTAGATGTCAAAATAAACATCTGAAAGTCTTTGAGGTAACCTGGTTCCAAAGTGATTAATCCTATAATTCTTTCTTTAGGTCTGTGTAGACCCTTGAAAGCTTAGTGGTCCCTTAGAGGCAGAAGGCTCCCAGAACCTGATGTGCTGTCTGGTCTGAGATTTATGAAATCAGGGGCTTGCTTTTTCTTAACACATGAAGTGTGTACTGATGGAAGGATGCCACGTCACATTTATGTTTTGTCACCAAACATGTAGTGTTTGATTTAAAAAATTGGAAATTGGCTGGGTGCAGTGGCTCCTGCCTGTAATCCCAGCACTTTGAAAGGCCAAGGTGGATGATCACCTGACAGGAGTTCAAGACAAGCCTGGCCAACATGGTGAAAGTCCGTCTTTACTAAAAATACAAAAATTAGTCAGGCATGGTGGCAGGTGCCTGTAATCCCAGCTACTCAGGAGACTGAGGCAGCAGAATAAATAGCTTGAGCCCAGGAGGCAGAGGTTGCAGTGAGCCAAGTTCATGCCATTACACTCCAGCATAGGAAACAAGAGCAAGACTGCCTCAAAAAAAAAAAAAAAAGGGAATTGATCAACCATGGACAACATTAACTTATTTACGTTCTACCTGAATGTTTCTTCATATAACGTTGAGTTTTATTTAAAGTAGGATAAAGATGCTCTGATAGCAAAGTACTGTTACTTCGAATAAACCTTTTCCTTTCCATTTGCTCAGCAGAGCCACCGAAGTAATTGGCAGCTATTTGGTGAGCTTCTCTCCCTGCTCCTAATCCACTCCTCTTTGTTCTGAAAACAGCTCCGTGGTCCTGTCACTCTTTTATTCACTGACCATCATTGGTTCCTCATGGCACAGAATAAAGCTCCATTTTATAGTGAGGCACTCAAGGCATTTCACTTGAGGCTCTAAACTGCTCTTTCCACCTCATTTTCCATGTTCTCCTTCATAAATTGTTTGCTATAGGCAAACTGACTAATAGGAAAAACTATCTTTAACTGACTTCCTGCCATGTATTAAGTGGGTTTTGCTAAATATCTACAATAACCCTGAAAAGTGTAATTGTTATTTTTTGTCTGTATATGAAGAATCAGTGTATAAGAGAAAGAGGTAAGATTTGAATCCTGAGTTTTTCCACTATGCCCATTTTTTTCTGTTTTTTTTTTTTATTATTGTGGTAAAATACCCGTAAAATTTACAATTTTTACCATGTTAAGTGTATAGTTTAGTCTTACTAAGTGCGTTCATAATATGCATCCATCACCCCTATCTATCTCCATAACTTTTTGTCCTGTAAATCTAAAATTCTATACCCATTAAACAATGGCTCCTCTTTCTCTCCTCCCCTACAGCCCTTGAAACCCTCCCTATTCTACATACTGGTTCTATGACTGTGATTTCTCTTAAGTAATGTCATGTAAGTGGAATCATGCAGTATTTTCTTTTTGTGAGTGGCTTATTTCATTAGCATCCTGACCTCAAGGCTTATCCATGTTGTGTATCACATGATTTTCTTCCTCTTTAAGGCTATTCCACTCACATATGGATCACATTTTGTTTATTCTTTTATCCATGGACCTTTGGGTTTCTTCCTTGTTTTGTCTATTGTGAATATGCTGCTATGGACCTGGGTAGAATAAATATCTCTTTGAAACCCTCCTTTTGCATATAGACCCAGAGGTTCCCACTAAGCCCTTTTGCTTTGGATTTCTGAACCAGAGCCCTCTAATTGGCCCTTACTTTCCTGCCTTTGAGCTTTTCCTTTTGCTGTACAGCCTACCTGTCCTGTCTTATTTTGGCTCCCTGCCTATTGAAGTTCGTTTATTCCACAAGGCTCTTTTGTTTGTACCTAGCCCAATGCCTTTCACACAGTAAGTGCTCAATAACTAATATATAGTTAGATGTGTCTTTACTACATCTCTGCTAAAACATCACAAAGAGATAAAAGGCAGAAATGATGTCTTATCATCCCTTATGGGCTGCACACAGTAGACAGTTTAGGAAAAGTATATTAAACAAATAAAGTCCCCATATCCCCTGGAACAAAAGGTTTGCAGGGCAGTGTTTTTCATGGGCTGTCCAAGACCACATGTCAGAAATGTATGTTTAGGCAGCAGGAACACACAAGAGTCAGGAGAGTAAGAAAGTACGCTGGAAAATTTTGCTAGCTGGGTCAATTCCAATTTGGCAAAAACAAGCCTTCTGCTTTTCCTCCAGGGTTCTTTCTCCCAGCATCACTTATTAATGCTAATTAGTCAAGGGTGTGCCATGATGCAGAACACTTGTGACCCATAAGGATTAGGGAGAGAGACTGTCATTTCTCAAAAGACCCAGGAGAGGCAGCAAGAGTCAGCCATGGGGAAGGAGAGGAGGGGAAGAGGAACTTCTCTGCAAAGAATCGCACTAAAGTAAGTGCAAGTAAAAATAAATCCACATATAAAACAACTGTACAAATGTTAGCAGTATTTTCACAGCTGGGTTTCTTTGCCTAAAATACTTAGCACTTACTTTAGAAAACTCACTTCTAAACAGAAATAGTCTGACCGATCACAGAAGCTGAGCCCTGATACAACTCTGACTTTGAACTTGACTTTTGCCCAGATGGGAATAAAAATAATGACTTCTAAGTAAGAATTTTAATTGCCATGAATTCACACCAGACTGTGGTGGGTGACCTTTATCACACAGATGAGGAAATTAAGGTAGGGCTTGGTTTAGGAAGCTAGATTCATAACAGCATATTTATATCCAGATTAGGTAGGACTCTGGATTTAAAACACTTTCCCCTGGAAAACACCAACTCTGTCTGTTTCCATGGCACTAAAAACACCCTGCTTGAATAACTGCCCAGTTACTTATCATAGCAGGATTAGTGGTCTTCTCAAAGCATCTGCATTCACATTCCTGGTATTTATTTCCTGTAGATATTGGTTTCAAAGACTGCTGCCACAGGACATGAATAATCACGGTGACTCACTTTTGGGGACTTTCCCCTGGGGAGTGCCACCTACACAGCCGCAGAATGGACTATGCACATATTAATGAAAATATGTTTCATCTCCAAATGACTATGACAGAAGCTATACTGATGAATATGACAACTAAATAAAAAATAGTATTATGACTAGCAGTGATTTAAATATTGTGCTCATGATGTTATCTTTCATCAGTTTACTTAGTAAATATTTAATGAGTGATGAGACTTCTATATGTCAGAGTGCCGGTTATTAAAATATATAAGTGGAATTAGACACAGACCATGTTTCAGTAAATGTACAACCCAGCAGGCACTTTTCTTATCAACTAATGAGATTTTTTAATTTAATATTTTTGATCAAAGCAAGGAAGTCTTCAAAATTCCCCCCCAAAAAATATATTTGGTAAGAAAACAGTAAACAGAACCAATTACTCCTTCTTGGTTGAGTTAAGAAAACATGCTTTGTGCTTACGCTTCCACGGTGATCAGGGATTTCTCACCCCTTGAATTTCTGCAGCATAAATTGATGATGTCTCTTCACTTCCCTGTCTCATTTCCCTGCCCAGGTGGTAAGCCCTTTGCGTGAAGGGCCTCTGCCTGACTCATCTCTGTATCTGCAATGCCTCACACATGCCTCACATCTCCCTGCCAGGCAAGCAGTATTAGCGAAAACAGGATGTCATCAGTTAAGCAAAGATGAGGCTGACAACAAACTGTGAATAGAAAAGTCGAATAGAAATGCATTGGCCTTAAAAAAATTGTTTTCCAAATTATCCTATAGTAAAGTTAACTTTTCTCTTTGATGTACAGCCCTATGGATTTCTACATATGTATAGATTCGTGTAACCACCACAAAGAGGATACGAAGCAGTGCCATGACCCCCGAAAGCTTCCCCATGCTATCCCTTTACAGTCACCCCCTCCGTCCACCATAATCCCTGGCAATCACTGACTCTTCTCCACCAGCGTACTTTTGTCTTTTGAAACTGGAATCTCTTATTCAGCGTGGAGTTATCGAAGTTGTTCTTTTTCATTACTGAATAGTGTTCTATCATATGCAGTATTGCAGTTTATTTATCCTTTCACTCATTGAGGGACATTTAAGCTATTTTCAGTTTCAAGCTACTGTAAAAAAAAAAAAAAAAAAAAAAAAAAAAGCTGCTCTGAACATTTATCAGTTTTCATGTGAACAAACATTTTCATTTCCCTAAGGTAAATACTCAGGATTGATCTTGTGAAGCCATAGAGTAGACATATGTTTCACTTTATAAAGAAATTGCCAAGCCATTACCCAGAGTTGCTGTAGCATTTTCCAGTTCCAGCCATCATGTATGTGAATTCCACTTACTCGGCATCCTTGTCAGCACTCAATATTGTCAGTATTTATTTCGGACATTTTTCTTTTGACAGAACCTCACTCTGTTGCCCAGGCTGGAGTGCAGTGGCGTGATGTTGACTCACTGCAACCTCCACTCTCAGGTTTAAGTGATTCTCCTGCCTTAGCCTCCAGAGTAGCTGGGATCACAGGCATGTACCACCACGCCCAGCTATTTTTTTTTTAATTATTTTTATTAAAGATGGGGTTTCACTTTGTTGGCTAGGCTGGTCTTGAACTCCTGAAATCAGGTGATCTGCCTGCCTCGGCCTCCCAAAGTGCTAGGATTACAGGCATAAGCCACCATGCCTGGGCTTAGTTTGGACATTCTGATAGGTATGTGATTGTAGCTCATTGTGGTTTAAATTCACATGACCTGAATGACTTGTGCTGTTGAGTATCTTTTCTCATACTTTATATAGTAGTCCCTCCCGATCCAAGGTTTTGCTTTCTGCAGTTTCAGTTACCAGCAGTCAACTGTGGCCTGAAAATACTAAATACAAAATTCCAGGAACAAATTCCTAAGTTTTAAACTGCATACTGTTCTGAGTAGTGTGATGAAATCTGGTGCAGCCCTGCTCCGTGGGACATGAATCACCTCTGTCCAGCACCCTCACTGTATAGGCGACTTGCCTGTTAGTCACTTACTAGTCATCTCACTTACCAGATTACTGCCATGATATCTCATCGCATAGGCATTTTATCATCTCACATCAGCACAAGAGGAGTGAGTGCAGTACAAGATGAGGGAGAGACCCACATTCACATAACTTCTATTATATCATTATAATTTTTTTTTTTTTGAGATGGAGTTTCGCTCTTGTTAGACAGGCTGGAGTGCAATGGCACGATCTCGGCTCACCGCAACCTCCACCTTCTGGGTTCAGGCAATTCTCCTGCCTCAGTCTCCTGAGTAGCTGGGATTACAGGCACGCGCCACCATGCCCAGCTAATTTTTTTGTATTTTTAGTAGAGACGGGGTTTCACCATGTTGACCAGGATGGTCTCGATCTCTTGACCTCGTGATCCACCCACCTCAGCCTCCCAATGTGCTGGGATTACAGGAGTGAGCCACGTTATTTAGGGTTCAGTACTGTCTAGTTTCAGGCAACCACTGGGGGTCTTGAAGTATGTCCCCTGTGGATAAGGAGGCGGCGGTTGGTAATCCTGATCTTCTTTGGTGAAGCATCTGTTCAAGTTCTTTTCTCATTTTTAATTGGGTTATTTGATTTCTTATTGTTGAGTTTTGAGAATTTGCTATGTAAACTGGATACAAAGTTCTCTGTTAGGAGATTTTAAAATATTTTCCTCTAGTCCGCAGCTTGTCTTTTTATTTTCTTGGCAGTGATTTAGTAGAGCAAAAGACTTTTATTTTGATAAAATTTTATTTTTTCTTTTTTGTATCATGCTTTTTGGCATCATTTAAAACTCCTTGCCTAATCCCAGATAATGAAGTTATTTTTCCACGTTTTCTTCTAAAAGTTTTATAGATTTATGATGAATACATTGCCTTTTGATGAACAAAGAAAATAGCTACGTGATAATAGATTTCCCTCTTGGTGGTGTAATTTGCCCTATTGATTTTGGAGAGTTGAAGGAGCCTTCTGGACAGGACTGCAGGTCTGGGAATGTCTCTTGCATCACATACAGGCAGAACCACAGTCTGCTATTCACCATCAAATATTCAAAAATAGTCTGATAAGCAAGTCTTTTTTCATGTGTGGTAGATTTATGTGATGATAATCCCTGATCTGAACAAGGTGAGACTACTTTTAGTCTTTTATTTTATCACTCTTGGTGTGACCACCACACATTCAGTTACAGAACTCTTCATGTGTCGAATTAGGGGTCCTACTCCAGCCCCCAGTCAGACTGTTCCACAGTATTCAATGCATAGACTGTATTACATATCTACCATCTGAAAAATTCTGAATCCTGAGACACATTTGTTCACAAGAGTTTCAGAAAAAGGATTGTGCATCTGACATTCAAATGGTTTTTGTGATACGATAGTTCTCATAATCACTGCAAGGAACCTCTTCTTCAGATGTCCCTAATCCTGGCCAGAGGTTCACATTGATTTGACTGAGGATGGAAAGAGGGGTCAGTATATTTACTGCATTATTCAATGCAAATTAATATGTTTCTCTTGTGACAAAAGAGTTTTCCTGATGTCTTTTCCCATTCTTCTTTCTGGTGATAAAAATACTGGCCAGTCAGCCCCTAAATATTGGAGAAGTCCTTGGCTTTCATATGATGATGTATGTATGTGAATACACATGTGGGTTAGAAACAGGATGGGTGGCGTGGGTTAGAAACAGGATGGGTGGCGTGGGTTAGACCCAAGTGTGGACACCTCAGCCCTCTGCTTGCCAGGACCGAGATGCTGTGTGTCCATCTGGGCCAATTGGAAGCAAGCAGGAAGATGGGGTGTGTGGCATGATTTGAGGCAGACAATGCACAGTGCCTGGCACAGAGCAAAGACCCAACAGAAGTTAGGCAAAGGGCATTCTGAGCACACTGTCTTATCATTTCAGGTGTGACTGTGCCTGTAATTGTAACATAAGGAATTCAGCCCATGTGACTAAGCAATTCCTTTCTATGTAGTAGCTTAATGGGAAATCAAGGCATCTCCAGCACTGTAGCGTCAGTTCATCAGACATTGATCGAACTCACACACTTTGTCCTTCTGATGCATGTCTTTCCTCCTCCTTTACTACTACAATTAGAGTGAGAACCCATGCTATGGTTCCACTCCCTGCCTACAAACAAGTATACTCTGAGAAAGTTAGAAATTATTCTCTATCTGCTTCCAGAAGCTTATTTCAAGACTTAAAAATTAAAGAGAATAAAATTAATAGCCAGGATCAACAATAAAAAAAAGAGAGATTTTAGCTTGCCTTTTTTTTTTCAAGTTATGTATTTTTGTCTTGTGGAGTTCAGTTTGGAGAAAAACACTTAGACATGAGCCAGGGTTGGTTCAGGGGTAGGGTCATATTTAAATGCCCAAAAGGCTTGTTTTTGTGGTACCAAAGGAATCGACGCTTCTTTTTCATTCCCAAAAGGAAACAGAAGCTTATTATCCTGACTGAGGAAGTGCAGAAGTTTTTAGGTGGAGATTAACCCTTACTCTGAAACACTGAGGCTCCTGTTCAACTTCTTGCTTAAGAGATTTTAGTAACAAAAAGTGTTAGCATGCTGCATTGGTTGGCTCTCTAAATAATTTAGAGGACTTGTGACCTGCAGCTTTCATGGAATTGATGTAACTGTTCTGGAAATCTCTTGACTTGAACTTGAGACTCACTTGCACACAGCTGCAGTATGTCCACCATCAACAGCAATCTGTACCCAGAAAGCAGAAGGAAATGGGGGAAACACAAGAGACAATCTCAAAGAAATGTCTTTCCGAAGCTGCAGTTCGACATTTTGACCACCAGGTGTCTATCTTCACACAAGCAGTCTTGTTTGGATGATGACTGTGGGATTATTTTAAAAATGAAAGCAGTTTTCTAGATACGGGTACATATAAGTATAAATGTGCAAATGTAAAGTTTCAAAGCCAAACTTAATAACTTATAATTCCTTATCTAAGTGGGACAATCAGTTGGTCCTTGTGTTAATTTTCCAAAGTTGTTTGAAAAACTAATTGAGGCCATAAATGGCCAATAGATTCGGGGAATGATGAAAAAAAAATTGTTCTCTTCCTAAATTTTTAAATTTCAAGGTTCTTAGTGTGCAAACAGGTTTATGTTCCCAGGAACATGGTTTTTGGTAAAAACAGACAAATTGTATTCTGTGCTGGCTTCTGTACTCCGTGGTTAAATTTCATAGTTCAGTCTCTATTGTAGCTTGTTTTACAGTTTCAATTCTAGACCCTGATACAGGTGAAAAATATCTCTACTTGGAAATGCAAGAATAAAATTTGACTTCTTTTGTCCCATAATTGGAAGCGACATTATAATAGAATTAGATAACTCTAGCAAGGTTTAGGATGCATAATTTATGTATTTATGTCAATCCTAGGAAAGAAGTGCTCTTTGGGTCTGCAAAAAATGGTCACTGGATTAAACAGTTTTAGGGGTATCTTTTATAGCTCAAACTCTACTTTTGGTTTTTGTTCATTTTGTTTTGCTTTAAGTTACCCAAAGAATAGTTTCCATAATTTTAGGAGTCTTCTTTTTTCATTCTCTTCCTTGCCAAAACATGGAGGCTCCTGAGAGCCCAAAAGACCCTTTATATTTTTTAATAAATTGTATATAGAAGAGACGAAAAAAATGAACTAGTACAGAAGTACTTTAAGAGAAAGAACTATACCATCCTATGCAACTATTTTAGTGGGGCCTGAAGAGGAAGAAAATATAAATCTATTACGTCAAAGCACTGTGTTGAGCCTGAAGAGTTTCCTTTCGGTTGTTATTATTAATTTGTATTTGGTCTTGTTTGATACCTTTAAAACATTAGAACAAGTTTCTCCAGTGACCATATCCAGCTATTTATTGAATGGTGCTCTCACCAATGTTGGTTTCCCATTTCTGTTCCTTCAGATATTTATAGATATGCTTACTAAAGCTGAGTTTGTTCCCAAATTTTGTGTTTTCAACATTATTTTTTACAGTGCATTCATTTGTACATTAATTTGATCAATTTTTTTTATTACTCACAGCTGCTAATAGAATAAAATTGATTAGGAAGAACCAGTCTTTGCTCTCAAACAGCTATTAAGCCAATGAAAAGAATTTTATAAGCTATCTTCTAAATACACTTCTGGATCCTATTGAATAAAGTGGAAATACGTTATGCTGCTGGCATTTGTGAAATAAAACAAATTTCTGTTTTATTGTCATGTAATATGCTTTCAATATACTATTACGTTTAGAGAGCACTGTCACTACAGTACATGAAATAATGAGTCACATTTTTGCAGTGGAGGTGGAACATAGTGATCTACATGTTTACATAAAGTTACCATGCAAATTAATCACTAATATTATTTATTAAGCTAATAGATGTGAGCAGAGAGGTAAGGACTGATATTAATATATCTACTTTATGAAGAGGAAAATAAAAATTCACTTTGCAAAATTATTTTCACTTGGCTTCACTTGTCTGGATATAATTATTTGACTTTTATTATTATATGTAAGTCATTGCATCTGTTTTCAAAATGTTCTGTAATGGAAGTATTAACAGGAAGCAAGTTTTGCAGCTGAGACCCTTTTCTCGCCAACCATACCATCCATGGTGATGAATGAACATAGGAAAAGAAATAAAAGCAGTCCAAACCTGGAAGGAAAACCTCTAAATGCTTAGATGAACTTTGGCTAGAATGAAATGGACAGGAACCATCTCTGTGTTTCCTTTGAAAACCATTCTTAAAAATCCCAGAGTGCATGTTACAGCAATTGCCAAAAGACCAAATGAATGGGTTTTTCATTAGGCAAGATAAAATGGTGGAGAAAAAATCGTATCTTTTTAAGGATGTCAATGCGGGTCTAGTTACTTTGATTTGAAAAGAAACCCAACAGGTCATGCTGCTTCATAAAACTGTGAAAATAAGAAGCCTGCTTAAGCAGAAAGGGCCCCTTTAAAGTCTGAAAGATAACTTCAGGGTCAAGGAAGTTCTTTGTACTCTTTCATTTATTTGCTGAACTCTGACTAGTTTGCTGACTATAAACCTTTACATTCATCTTGCTCTTTTCCACTTAAGGGGGTTATTTGTTTATTAATTCACTAAATATTTATTGAATGTCAGCTAGCATTCAACAATGGACATGTAAATAAATGGACATGGGTTTAACCATCAAGGGGCTCCCTATCTAGTGTAATAGCAAATGGGTCCCTCAACTCATTAAAAATATCAAATTTTTGAATTATAATAATGTGAACACAATTTTAGCAGTTCAGAAGGTTGATCCTGACTATCACCCATAAGGGGATATTTAAGCTTGTCTGTAGTGTTTAACTAGCTTTTTGATAGCCAAGAGGTGGTAGGACACATTTCAGGAAAAAATTAAGAATGCCATGAAAAATCATACAGCATGTAATTATATGCTTGGGGACAAAGCATAGAATAGTGTGACTAGAGCACATGTGCATGGGACAAAAATAGCAAGAAATGAGGATAGAAAAGTAAATTAAAACTAGGTTATTATAATTCTTGAAACCATTGCAAGGAGCAAAGAACTCATTATATAGTAACTGCATTTAGAGAAAATAGTTACAAAGAAAAAAAAGCCTACATCACAGATTTATCACTGAAGACTCTTCAGATTGTAAGTAACTAAACACCTAGGCCAAATAGCTTAAGCAAAAGGAGAACTAACTGGTTTGCATAAATGCATGGGTAGACTTCAGGCATAGCTTAGTTCAATCACCAAATGACATCACCAGGATCAAGCCCTTTGTCCTCGGTTTGCTCCATACTCAGGATCTTGGTATTAATGCCTTATCTTGCTTTGTTGCCATGACCTTAAAAGCACACTATTGAGAGTAACGTCATCCAGATGGTAGAGTATAAAGCCCCAGAAACCTCTTTCCTCCCATGGAAACACTGATTCAACAATATATAGACCAATTCCCTTTCTGATAAATGTAGAAACCAGTTAAGAGACTTCTGCACCCCATGTAAATGCAAAATCAGCAACATCAAAGCCATTAGAAAAATTTATGGCACCCTAATACTGTAAGCTCTCCCCTTCTCACCACACATTTGAGAAGAAAATTCTAGCTCCTGGCCTCTCCTTGAGGAGGAAAAAGTAGTTTTCAACTGTATGTTGAAAATGTTCTGACTTTTTCAGAGGGTACCTGAGGGACTGGCTTCTGTTTCACCTGTCTCAGAGCACTTACAGGAGCAGCATACTCGAGATTTCTGGGAGCCACTGGGAATAAAATAGAAATGGGCAGCTTTTGCTGCTTCAAATGGCCGATGTTAGAGCATATTGGGCGGAAGTGGCCTCTCACTCAGGGGAGAAAGAGAGGAATGGAGTATGTATCAAACATTCTGGCTTTTCATGAGTGACTGGCTTTTGTCTAACTCAACTTGGGTTGCTGATGGAACAAGCACACTCTAGATCTTTGGGAAAAGCTGAGAACAAGAAAGCTGAGAGCATGCTGATGTTTTAGAGGACCCATGGTACAGCAGACAGATATCGGAAGGAGTGAGAGATTACGAGCTCCTAAAAAAAGAAACAAGTAAATCTCTATAATTAAGACTCTACATGCAAAAGTCCAAAGAAGACACATCACAGAAAAGATTTGAGAGGGCCCCAGAATCCCCAGACACTCTTAATGGTGATGTCATTTCCTATACAAATGCAGTCTGTTAAAAGTGGGAGAGGTGGTTGTTTTTCAAATATGTGGGTATCAGTACAAAGTTTAAAAAAGCATGAAGAAACAGGGATAAATGATCCAATAAAAAATAAATAAATAAAGCTCCAGAAATCAACCCTAAATAAATAAAAGTGTATGAATTACCTAACAAAGAATTCAAAATAAACTTTAAAAGATCCTCAATGAGCTCATACAAATGAGTGAGCAAAATAAGAATTTCAACAAAAAGATACAAACAAAAAGAATAGAATAAATTTGGGAGCTGAAGAATGTCTTAAATGAACTGAAAAAATAATGTTGTAAACTAAAAATAAAATCCTAAGCCCCACCCTGCACCAACTGAGTGGTTCCCCTCTTGGCCAAAAGGACTATAGAGAAACCTTAAAAACTGAGTTCCCAGCTATGATGGGACAGGAGGTCAGACGTGCCTCATTACACACTCTCCCTTTTGCAGTTTAGACACAATGACTGACCAGCATTAATTTTAAAATAGAGATCTAAGACTGACCAAACAAACTCTTTGTGGCAATACAACGTCAAATTATAAACAGGCCCCAAGGCCATGCCTGGCAAGAGTTAAATCACACAACCCCTACACTTAAAAAATAAACTATTTTCTAACTGCCACAAGATTTTTCTTTTTCTTTAGCAGCAAAACAAACACTGGTCTTGAGATAAGCAATAATTAAAAACTTGCAGCTCTTCTACCACCAAGCACTGACTAACTGACCCTCTGTTCTACAAGTCATACATAACTACAACTTTAATTAGACAAGAGACTGATTTTTCTGATAAGATTACCAACCATGGATTTGTTCTAGGCAGTTTGTAGAGTGCCTTCATGTTCCTCTTCACCTTTGAAATATAAGGCCTAATTGCAATACATTGAGACATTATGTCAGAATCACCTACTTGAATATTTGTAGCTCTTCCTGTAACCTGTTGAATATGTATGTTAGCTAACCCATTCAGCATAAGGCTCCTACCATAATTCCTGCTCCTTCCAAGTGCCTTTCTCGTATTTGCCAGAGGCTATGCTTCCCAGCGGCTATACTTCCCAGCTATGGATGGTCACCTTGAAGGCTGTAACCCAATGCAATATATATTAAAAAAAAAGAAAGAAAGAGAGAAATGAAGTCTCCTCTCCCTTTCTAAATTTATAAATCTTGTGATTTTTCAGTTAACAGTTTCTAACAGCAAGCTTCATTAAGCAGAATGAAAAATCAGTGAACTAGAAGTCATTTGAAATTACCTGGTAAGAAGAGCAAAAGGAAAAGAGAATGATGGAAAAGACTGAAGAAAATCTAAAGGCCTTATGGGACACTATCAAGACACACATACATACACACACACTATATCTATATCTATGGATATATCCATCTATCTATCTATCTATCTATCTATCTATCTATCTATCATCTATCTATCTATCTATCATCTATCTATCTATCTATCTATCTATCTATCTATCTATCATCTATCTATCTATCTACAATTTCACCCTAGACCTCAAGTAACTAGAAAAAAAAGAACAAACCAGGCTCAAAGTTAGCAAAGGGGAGGAAATAATAAAGATTAGAGCAGAGATAAACAAAACTGAGAATAGAAAAATCAATGAAACTAAAAGTTTTCTTTTAAAAAATGATAAACAAATTTGACAAACTTTTACATAGGCTAAGTAACAACATAAGAGAGAAGACTCAAACAAAATCAGAAATGGAAGAGGAGACATTACAATTAATGCCACAGAGATTTAAAAAAAGATTTATAAAAGGCTGAACAATTACATGTCAACAAATTGGATAACCTAAAAGAAATGGATAAATTCCTAGAAATAGCCACCTACCTGCTATGGTTTGGCTGTGTCCCCACCCAAATCTCATGTTGGGATATAGCTCCCACAATTTCCATGTGTCATGAGAGGGACCTGCTGGGAGGAGGTAACTGAATCATGGGGATTGGTCATTCCCATGCTATTCTTGTGATAGTGAATAAGTTTCATGAGATCTGATGGTTTTATAAAGGGGAATTTCCCTGCAAAGCTCTCTCCTCTTGTCTGCCACCATGTGAAATGTGTCTTTCACCTTCCACCATGATTGTGAGGCCTCCCCAGCCACATGGAACTGTGAGTCCATTAAACCTTTTTCTTTTGCAAATTGCCTGGTCTTGGGTGTGTCTTTATCAGCAGTGTGGAAATGGACTAATACAGTAAATTGGTACCTGTGGAGGGGGGCATTGCTGAAAAGATATCCAAAAATGTGGAAGCAACTTTGAAACGGAGTAACAAGCTGAGGTTGGAAGAGTTTGTAGGGCTCAGAAGAAGACAGAAAAATGTGGGAAAGTTTGGGACTTGTCGAATGGCTTGACCAAAATACTGATAATGATAATGGACAATGAAATCCATGCTGAGGTGGTCTCAAATGGAGATGAGAAACTTGTTGGGAACTGGAGCAAAGGTGACTCTTGTTATGTTTTAACGAAGAGACTGGTGGCATTTTGCCCCTGCCTAGGGTATCTGGCAGAAGAAATTTCTCAGCAGCAAAGCATTCAAGAGGTGACTTTAGTGCTGTTAAAGGCATTCAGTTTTATAAGGGAAGCAGAACATAAAAGTTTAGAAAATTTGAATCTTGATAATGCAATAGAAAAGAAAACACCATTTTCTGAGCAGAAATTCAAGCTGGCTGCAGAAATTTGCATAAGTAATGAGGAGCCAAATGTTAATCCCCAAACAATGGAGAAAATGTCTCCAGGACATGATCAAGATCTTTGCAGCAGCTCCACCCTTCACAGGACTGGATGCCTAGGAGGAAAAAATGGTATTGTGGGCTGGGCCCAAGGTCCCTCTGCTGTATGCAGTCTAGGGACTTGGTGCCCGGCATCCTAGCTGCTCCAGCCATGACTAAAAGGCACCAAAGCATAGCTCAGGCCATGGATTCAAAGGGTGCAAGCCCCAAACCTTAGCAGCTTCCACGTGGATTTGAGCCTGCAGGTACACAGAAGTCAAGAACTAAGGTTTGAGAACCTCTGCTTAGATTTCTGCTTAGATTTCAGAGGATGTATGGAAATGCCTGGACATCCAGGCAGAAGTTTTCTGCAGGGGCAGGGTGCTCATGGAAAGCCTCTGCTAGGACAGTGCAGAAGGGAAATGCGGGGTGGGAGCCCCCAAACAGAGTTCCCACTGGGGTGCTGTCTAGTGGAGTTATGAGAAGAGGGCCACCATCTTCCAGAGAGCAGAATGGTAGATCCACTGACTGCTTGGACCATGCACCTGGAAAAGCTGCAGACACTCAATGCCAATCTGTGAAACGAGCCTGGAGGAAGACTGTACCCTGCAACAGGGATGGAGCTGCCCAAGACCATGTGACCTGAAAGTGAGACATGGAATCAAAGGAGATCATTTTGGAGCTTTAATATTTGACTTCCCTGCTAAATTTTGGACTTGCATGGGGTCTTTAACCCCTCCATTATGGCCAATTTTTCCCATTTGGAATGGCTGCATTTACCCAATGCCTGTAACCCCATTTTATCTAAAAACTAACTTGCTTTTGACTTTACTGGCTCATAGGTGGAAGGGACTTGACTTGTTTTAGATGAGACTTTGAACTGTTGACTTTTAAGTTAATGCTTAAATGAGTTATGACTTTAGGGGACTGTGAAGGTATGACTGGTTTTGAAATGTGAGGACATGAGATTCGGGAGAGGCCAGGGGTGGAATGATATGATTCCACCCATTTGGCTGTCCCCACCCAAATCTCATCTTGAATTGTAGTTCCCATAATTCCCACATCTTGTGAGAGGAACCTGGTGGGAGTTGAATCATGGGTGTGGATCTTTCCTGTGCTATTCTCATGGTAGTGAATAAGTCTCACGAGATCTGATGGTTTTATGAAGGGGGGTTTCCCCACACAAGCTTTCATTATCTCTTGTCTGTCACCGTGTAAGACATACCTTTCACCTTCTACCATGATTGTGAGGCCTTCCCAGCCACATGGAATCGTGAGTTTACTGAACTTATTTTTCCTTATAAATTATTCAGTCTCAGGTATGTCTTATCAGTAGTATGAAAATGGACTAATATGCTACCAAAACTTATTCATGGAGAAATAAAAAATGTGAAAAGACCAGTAATAAGTAAAGAGATTGACTTAGTAATTAAAAACCTTCTGACAAAAAATATCCCAGGGGCCTTTTGCACTTTCTTGTCCTTTTGCTTTTTCATATAAGTTTTAAGATCAGTTTGTCAAGTTCTATGGAAAACCCTGTTGGGATATTGATAGGGATAACATAAAATCAATTAAATTTGTAGAGAATTGATGTAGTTGTAATCTAAGTCTTATCAACTATGTACATAGTATATATCTTGGTTCAATTGTGTATTTAAAGTTACTCAAAGTTTTACAAAGGTTTTACATTTTTTTTAATCTTTGTGGATGTTTTACATTTTAATTGATATGGTAAATGATGTCTTATCATTATATCTTCTAGCTGCATCTTATATGTATAGACAATCTGCATACATTTCTATAAGTCTAAAAGTAAATGTCTGCAATTTCCTCTGGCATTTCTATGTGGATTATATCATCTAAAAATAATAAGATTTTGTTTTTCCTAAAATAGATTTTTGATTAATGAACCAAAAAATAGATTGGACAGAACCTCTAATATAACATTAAATGGAATTATGATAGCAGGAAGATGTATCAGGCTTCTAATTTTGACAGAAACATTTTAAGAGATTTACTGTTTAGAATAATGATTTTAAAATGTTATTGTAGTGCCTTTTTTTCAGGTTGAAGTATCCTCCTCCTCCTGGAGTTTATTAAGGAATTTTAAATATAAAGAATGAATGTTGAGTATATTGCATGCTTCTTCTGCATACATCAAAGCAATCATATTTATTTGATCTGTCTATGTGATTAATCACATTAATAGGTTTTTTTAAATAACTTGTATTCCTGGAATATAATTAACTTAGCCACCATGTATTTTTGTTTTGTACAATATGGAATTCAGTTTGCTAACACTTTTCTTTAGCCTTTTTCATCTATGTTTATAAATCAGAGCTTGTCTAATTTTGTTCTCAAAATGTTCTTATCTTTCCTTTGTTTATTATGCAGGTTATATGAGCCTCATAAAGTTAATTGGGAGTGGCCTCGCTTTTGCAATTCTTCAGAAGATTTGGTATAAAGACAGAAATCTCAGTTCCGTAAACAATTGAACAACTCATCTCTAAGCTCATTTTTTGTCACATGGTGGTCTTAAATCAGTTTTTATATTTTCTGTCCATTTCATCTAGGTTTTAAAATATGTTGGCATAAACTTTTAATAACATATATCTTTAAGAAAAGCTGCTGCATCTATAATTATGTCTTTTAAAATTTTTGGGGGGAGGGGGACTGTTCCAGTTTTTCCAGATTAATCTTGCCAATTTTTGTGTCTTTTCAAACAGCCAGCTTTTGTCTATGTTCATCCTCTCTCAAATAATTATTTTGTATTTTTATAACTATTGTTCTTTATTATTTTATTCTATCATTTTACTTATGTTCATTATGATGATCCTTCTAATTCCATAAACCGAATACCTGGATAATTAAGTTTTAACTTTCCTCCTTTCTAGGATAAACTTTCAAGGCTGTATACTTCCCCCGTACCCACTTGTTTTACCTTTTTTTTAATTGTACTTTAATTTCTGGGATACATGTGCAGATCTTGCAGGATTGTTGCATAGGTACACACATGCCACGGTGGTTTGCTGCCTCCATTCCCCTGTCACCTACATTAGGCATTTCTCTCGTTATTCATCCCCAAACTCCCCACCCACTACTGCCCTCTCCTAGCCTCCCAATCCATAGCAGACCCCAGTGTGTAATGTTCCCCTCCCTGTGCCCATGTGTTCTCATTGTTCAACACCTGCCTGTGAGTGAGAATATTTGGTGTTTGGTTTTCTGTTCTTGTGACAGTTTGCTGAGAATAATGGTTTCCAGATTCATCCATGTCCGAACAAAGAACATGAACACATCCTTTTTTATGGCTGCATAGTTTTCTGTGATGTATATGTGCCACATTTTCTTTATCCAGTCTATCTTTTCTGGGCATTTGTTGGTTCTAGGTCTTTGCTCTTGGGAATAGTGCTGCAATAAACATATATGTGCATGTATCTTTATAGTAAAATGATTTATAATCCTCTAGGTATATAACCAGTAATGGGATTGCTGGGTCAAATGGAATTTCTATTTCTAGATCCTTGAGGAATCACCACACTGTCTTCCATAATGGTTGAACTAATTTACACTCCCACCAACAGTGTAAAAGTGTTTCTATTTCTCCACATCTTCTCCAGAATCTGTTGTCTCCAGACTTTTTATTAATCACCATTCTGACTGGAATGAGATGGTATCTCAATGTGGTTTTGATTTGCACTTCTCTAATGATCAGTGATGATGAGCAATTTTTCATATGTTCGTTGGCCTCATAAATGTCTTCTTTTGAAAAGTGTCTGTTCATATCCTTCGCCCAAAGCTGTATACTTTTGAAAAACTACTATCTACTTAAATCCCACAAATTTGAAAGTAGTATTTTTATAATCATTGTGGTCCAATTTTCATTAATAATTTTGTGGGTTTTCAAAGACAATTTTTATTTTCTTTCTAAACTTATGGACTTTAAAAAATGCACTTTTTATTTTAGAATACTTTTAGAGTCACAGAAATGTTGCAAGGATAACATGTAGGATACAGAGAGTTTCCATATACCGATACTCAGTTTACTAATTATTAACATTTAACAATATTATGGTAAATTTGTTAAAACTGATGAAACAATATTGTTATAACAATTGAAGTTCATAATTTGTTTATATTTCCTTTGTTCTTGTATATTTTTTTCTGTTCCAGATTATTATATTCATCTATCATGTCTCTTTGGAATCTCCTAGATAATAACAGTTTGTTAGGCTTTGCTTGCTTTTGATGACTTTGACAGTTTTAGAGTACTGGTAAGTTATTTTGTAGAATGTTCTTCATTTGGATTTGTCTAATCGTTTTCTCGTGGTTTTGGGGGGAAAGTAAAATGGGTTTTGGGGAGGAAGTAAAATGCCATTTTCATCACATAATTTCAAAGGGATATAGTACTGACATGATTTCTCATTAATGATGTTAACTTTGATCACCTTCCCTCAAGCAGCATTTGTCAAGTTTCTCTATTGTTATTCTTTTCTTCACCTTCTACACTGTGCCTTTTAGAAGGAAATCACTATATACAGTTCACATTACAGGATGGAGAGTTATGCTTGGGGAGAGAGGACATGAGGATATTTACAGAAATTATTTGAAATTTCTCTGCATGGTAGATTTGTCTCTTCTCCCTTATTTGTTTATTCAATAATTTATTTATGTCAGTATGAACTGATGGATATTTATTTTATACTTTGTGTTTTAATTTAATTGGAGGTTGTTTATTGCTCTGCTTTCAAATTATTTCAGCTGTGACTTTTTATGGATTTTTAAAGTTAAATATTCTTAAGTTTAAAAGTTATTTTAATCTACTTCTATTTCATTGCATTGTGACTAGGTAAAATATCTGTAGAGTACATATTATTTAAAATTAATTAGTGCTTTTTATATCCTAGTAGATGTTAAGTTTTATAAATAATCCAAATACCGAAAAATAATTTTTATTTTTCAATTGTTGAGAGATATTTTCTACATATGTTGTTAGATAATAACTTTACTAGATTCTTTTCTCTTTAAAAAAATTAATTATTATGGGTACATAATAGTTGTATATTTTTATGGGGTATGTGTGATGTTTTGATACAGGCACATATGTGTAATGATCAAATCAGGGTAACTGGGGTATCCATCTAGATTTTTTTTCTGTTTAATATAACGAAACTGTATATACACACACACACACATGAAATCAGAAATAGATATAAAACTCTCCCACCACTGTGACAGTAAAATCTTTCAATTCTTTTTATACATCTGCCGTTTTATTTACATATTTTGCAACTACATTATTAGAAATCTTCAAGATTAGTTATGTTTCTTTTCCTTAAAAAACTAAAGCTGAAATCTTATGTGGTAGCCTTTTTTATCTTCAATAATGCTTTTTATTAAAGTCTTATCTTTCTGACAGTCATATAATTACATAGGGCTTCCTTTGATTAGTGTTTGCCTGCTATTATTTTTTCATTAGTTTAACCTCTTCTGTGTCCTTATGTTTTAGAAGTATGTCTTGTAATAGCAGGTGTTGGATTAAAAATATATATTAGTTTTACAATCTTTGTCTTTGAATGGAAAAACAATTTATATTTATTATAATAACAACATAAGCAGATGTATTTCTACTTTACCTTTGTATTTATTCTGCATTTCTAAATTTCTTTTTTATACTTTTCTTACTTATTTTGGAGTGCTTGGTTTTCTTGGAAAGTGTACATTCTGGTAATTTTAGTTATTACCTTAGAAATTTGGTATGTGTGTACAACATACTAACATCTATAAATCATTGATATATTCTCCCTATAAGAGTATAAGGAACTTAAAAATTTTATATTATCTTTTTCTTATTTTATATATCATTATTAATACATTCACTGTGTTTCAATCACATGAGTAGATTCAAAAACATATTTTAAACTTTTTTAAAAACCAATTTATTCTACACTTTGTTTTTTTTAGTTTGTATTTTTTTTTAGTAATATCTTATTTCTCATATTGCTAGAAATAGAAGTTTCACACTACAGTGAAAGTTTCACACTACAGTTCTTTGTTTCTCAGAGAACTCCTTAAAATATCTAGACTTGGCTTTCCCAGCACCTATTGGTCACATGATTGTGACATGTATGTATTCATTCTCTCTTCCTTTAATGAGAGTCTCTTGGCAGGAGTAACCCACCATGGAGAAAGTTTAAAATGTTGGCTTTTCAGTGGACCTACATGTTTGAAGTTTCTGAATGCCTGATTATCTTTGTTTGATTTAAGATCGTAATTGTTTTTCACTTGTTCATCATAAAAATAATATTTCATTTTTACTATCTTCTTCACTCAAAAAAGTGGATTTTTAACAAGCTTTGGATTATAATAATCCATTTTAACAATATTCCTTGTTATACACCAATTTCACTTAAAATTTGTTTTGTGGTGGAAAAGAATCAAAGCATACCTCCATCTTGTAGAAAGACGTGGAACATCTGAGCATTATCTATAGCAGGCACATCTGGTACCTAAAGAAGCATGGAGAATTCAAAATGTACCTGCCACCACTAGCAAGATTATATTTAAGAAGGAACATGTCCCAGTTGACAAAGAAACATCTCTGGCATGAGACACCACTTGTGAAATATGGAACTTATTACTGAGTTTTCAGCTATTCACAATTGCACCAAATAATCTTGTGACTCAGCTGCACAAGAGGTTTATTCTTGGCTGAATACAATCAATCAACGTACCCATTCTAAGTCTCATGTCCACAAAACCCAGACTCCCAGCCAAATTTTTCCTAGGGCTCTGACTCATAAAGTCTTACCATTAACCTCTTCATTCTAAACACAATTCTCACCTAAGCGATGGGCCTGGATGGTTAGAATGTGGATGGAGGAGTACCTTGTTACCCCAGGATGGGCGGCTGTACTTGTACTCATCTCTGCCCAGGGGAGGCTGCCTATTGGCTTTGATTATAGGAGCCGACACTGGGGATCTGGGCCAAGTTCCACTCTTGCATGTAGGAAGCACACCTTCTGCTGTCTTTATGAAAAATCGTGGGTATTAATATCATAAATCTCAGTAATTGCTTAGACAGTCTTGCATATTAGGGCTCCATTGTTAGTTTGCACTTTGCTCAGACCTTGCTCTAATGCCAGGCTCCTTTCAAATTATTTTGGCAGGTGTGTTGGCTGTTCAGCAGTTATTGGGGAAAAGAATGAGGGAAACAGAGACTGGGCTCTCACTTCCTTCTACAGTTCTGTGGCCTGCCCTATCCCCTGTGTTATAAACCAGATTGGGAGGGGTGAGTTTGGCATCTGGACCTGGAAGTAGAGAGTGAGAAAAGGACTTACGGGTTATCCTATCCCCTCATCCCAGTTGACCTGAAACTTAATTTGCCATTACATTTCCCCCCATATTCATAGTGATTATATTCCTCAGATGTGCTGAAATGATCCCAGTGGAAAACAGCCCATTCTATTGTTCTTAAAAGAACATTTATATTTATGAGGCCATGTGTCCTAAATTTGGGCTTGGAGACTGTTTTCATAATATCCTCACTCCGCTACAGCCTTAATAGATAATTTCTACTGGTATTTGTTCTCATTTGAGTTGAAATTAGTTACAATGCAGAGTTTCAGTTTATACACATTCTAGTCCTCTGGGACCTGAGCTCTCTTCTTTTTCTTTTGACTTTCAAAGACATGATTTAGGGTGGTGAGTCTAGGGACCAAGAGAAGTGAGAAACAAAAAGAGATGGATCTCCTGTGCAGCTTATGAATTTGCTTTTTTCTCACCCAGGGAACCCTCCTTCATTGAACATGGACCACCCATGCTTGGCCAGGTTGCCAGGCTTCAAGGACAGTATCCTGGGTGTGAGAATTGCTCCAGACTCATCCTCTCCCTGCTACCTGTGCCTTCATGTCTTCTGACGCCAGCTGATTTCTGATTTAGCCACAGTAAGAATCCTCAAGCACTTGACGGCTTTGTCCCTTTCATGCCAGCATTTATTACTGCTGCATCTGGAATCCAACTTGAATCACAGCATAGAATACATGTATCAGACATCCTCTCTCCACCATGATTTCCTGAGGACTCCACTCTACTACCATCCAGAATTCAGAAAAGAAATAAAACTACTGCATATCTGACTTGAGTGATACAATAGAATTGTCTGCTGGGCACTTAAAGTGTGCATACTGATTGAAGCTCATTTTTGACTCCTATTTTAAGCTACCAATGAAAGCTCTTTCAGCTGTTCTTTTTCCAAACCACTTTAACAATGGTTGCTTCTGTGACCAGTTAAAAATTCATAAAAATTAATCCTATCTGTTTTCCAAATTGGCTTATAATTTGGCAGTCATCAACAATATATCAGAACACCCTTTTTTACCACATCTCTTCCAGCAGTAAGTTTTATGATTCTTTTTAATTTTTGGCTAGTGTGATAAGTACAAAGTCATAGCACATTGTTACTTTAATTTGTTGTTTTGTGGCTTCTACAGAATTTGAACATATTTTTATGTGTTTGGTGGCCATTTGCATATCATTTTCAATGAGTTGCATGTAACTTTTCTCTACCTAATTTCTATCAATTTATAAAAGTTATTTGGATATTATAATAATTATCTTGCCTACTATTTGCACTATAAACATTTCCCAAAAGTAAACATTGCTAAAATTGCTCATAATTTTCCACACACATTTTAAACTTATTTTAGTAAATTTAATTTTATTTAAAGTTTTAAATTTAAAATCAAATGTCATTTAATTTAAAACATTCATCTTCCCTTGTATAGCGTTTCTACTTTTAATCAAGATGCTTCTCTTACCTCTGGGTTTACCTGGGATCTCCCAAATATGCAATCTCAGTTTTAAGAATCTGTATTATAAAAATAAAAACACCAGGAAATAATGATATTTTCAAACAAATATTACTTTAGCAAAAATATAAAAATAAATGTTCATCAATAGGGAAATGATTAAATAAATTATGGTAGACAAACACTGTTAAAAGAAGAGAGTTATAACAGTTGTCTTTAAAAGACCTCCCAAGAAATATTTTTGAATAACAAGAGCAGGTTGCAGGAAATTACGTATAATATGAATCCATACTTATAAAACAAAAAAGCCAGAAACGTATACATGATATGTGCAAAACATATGTGTTTGTGTTCTTTTTTTTCTTTCTTTCTTTCTCTCTTACTCTCTTTTTAGAGACAGAGTCTTGCTCTGTTGCCCAGGCTGGGATACAGTGGTGCAATCATAGATCACTGTAGCTTCGAACTCCTGGGTTTAAGCAAGATACTCACCTTAGCCTCCAAAGTAGCTGTGACCACAGGCATATGCTACCACACCCAGATAATTTAAATTATTTTTTGTTTGTAGAGACAAGATCTCATTATGTTGTCCAGGCTGGTCTCGAATGCCTGGCCTCAGGCAGTTCCTCCACTTCTGCCCCCCAAAGCACTGTAAGTACAGGTGTGAGCCACCATGAGCAGACTGTTTTTGTCTTTATATCTATGTAAACTTTAAAAATATGGCAGATGATATGCCGATGAGGATGGAAAGCAGTAATGGGGAGGTGGGGAGAGAAGAAGATGGAGAAGAAGAGAACAATAAAATAATTAGCAAAGATTTTATTAAAGACAAGTATAAAAATTATAATACCTATTTCTAAGAATCAAGCTACATTTTAAATATTTGTTTCCTTGACTGTCTCACCTTACTATAAAATTCACCGTTCATTTATATTCAACATGTCAACAAGGACACAAAACTAGATTATGTAGTTGATACTAAGAGTATCGTGGAGTAGGAAAAACTTAGGCTTAGCTCAGTTTACAGATATTTGGTGACTTGTATCAATCACTATCTCTTGAAACCCAGCATAGTTATAAGGATGTGCAGTTTTTCAGCTTCACCCATTTCTCATCTGTGATCTAACCCAGGGTATCTCGGGGCATCACCATTGACATTTTGGGCCAGGGTTTCTTGCTGAGTGCGTGGGTGAGGTGAGAGGTGCGGTCCTGTGCATTGTAGGATGCTAAGTTGTCACATTCCTGGTCTCTGCCTACTAGATGCCAGACGTCACTCAGTGGTGACAACCAAAAAATGTCCCTTAAAGGTGCAAAATCCCTCCCAGTTTTGAATCATTAATCTAATTTGAATGATTATTATATTCTCTTCCTGAAATTTGTTTTCTCTGTTAACTGAAAAGAACACTGCCTAAGAACTCCTTTGAAAACTGACCTCTGAATTATTTAAGTGTCCTTTATTTTGATTAAGTGTGTGTCACCTTATCATTTGTGTGAGAGAGATATGAGCATGTTGTTTTCCTGTCTGTATTACACAAACAAGTTATAATGACTCATTCATTACAGGCACAGGGAAGCTCAGCCTTCTCAGCTTTCAGGTGCTCTGGGAATGTTCATAATAAATCACAATTATCTGAATTGTTTTGAGTGACTTTTATATGGCTAGGAAACAATGACTTCAATTTTTTTTATGAGGGAAGTTCCTTTCTATTTTTTTGCCTTATTTCTACAATAACCACATGTACGCTGCTTTATTCTTTATTGCACTATTTTTTCTTAGAATTCTGGTTAGATTTTATGAAAGTGATACTCCAGTATAAAGGAATAAATCAGGAGCCTAAAAACCCTTAGGCTTTGATGGTTTTGCTTTAAGGTAGTATCTATGAGTTTGGAAAGTCCAGGAAGCCCTGGAATTCTGAACAGCCCAATAGCTACAACCAGAGGAAAATTCTCCAAATGTCATACATGGATTAATCCCACTCAACATTACTCTTGGATTTGTCTAGGTCATGACTTTCCAGCAGTTTTCTCAGACAGTCAAGAAGCACAGAGGTCTACAAAACCATCATGTTGTGTGATTTTTGGGTGGGTGGCGAATGTAATCTGAGACTTGGTTTTATTATAACTTGTTAATGAGGTTGAATGGAAGTGACCAACTCCATGACCTCCAGCAAGTTGGTGGCTACTGAGACTTTTAAAAAAGAGCTTAATTACATAAAACCAAATAGCTTAGACCAGTTTGCAACACCAGTAAAATTTTCTGTGTTTATAACCATTTAAAAAAAACCATTCATTTAATAAAAATTGTCTAAGTACCATGCGCCAGGCATTGGGCTGGAAATACCGTGGTGAACAAAAATAATATTCTCCCTGCCCTTGTGGAGTTTAAAGTCTGGTGGAGTAAAGTGACATTAATGACGAACTGTCATAAGTCAGTGTTCCATGGGCTGAAGCAGGAGCATTGGTGCTATACAGGATCTTTGCTACTTATGAAGTCAGGGACGACTTCACCCTGAAGAACAAATGCTTACACTGAGACTTGAAGGATCATTAAGGGTTAACTTAGCAAAAAAAAAGAAGGGAAGATCATTTCAAGAAGAGGACATTGCATGTGCAAAATTCTTGTGATGAGGGTAGGCCACTGCCACTGGTAGAGAAACGGGAAATGAAGAAAGAGATATGAGATATGCTTGAGAAATGGCAGACACCAGACCTTCTAGTTCAAAATAAATTCCACCTCATCCTATAAACAATGAGAAGACGCAAACAGTTTTAGGAATGAATGGACATAATCAGTGTTATTTAAGCAAGAGGTCGACACAACTATGTTTTGAAATTCTGCTGCCTGAGTTTAAAGACTGGGTACAAGAGAGACCAGAGGTGCTGCCAGCAGATAGTTTAGGAGAGTATTTGACTAGCTCAGGCAAGAGAAGTTACTACTTTGTGTTGAATGAATATGGCAGTGGTAGTGAAGATGGAGAAAAATGAACAGAGTCAAGAGATTTTTATTGGGTAATAACAATGGAATTGTGGTAAGTATTGGTAGGTGGTGAAAGTGGGAGGAGGAAGAAAGAAAAAATGAGAACAGCCTTGGAAAAACTAGATTAATTAGATGAATACTATTTTTTTCCAAATCTCAGATGAGGTTTAGATACCTTAATTAGCTTTCCCAAGGTCACAGATTCGATCCATGGCATAGCCAGGGTTGTACTCAGGCGAGTCCAACAGCAAAGCCAGAGGTTTATTCATGGCTGAAACAGTTCTTATAAGCTTTGTAAGATCCAGAAAATGAGACAATTTTTAAAATGTAAAAGCTGGAGTTCTGGTACTTTTGATGAAATAGACGTCTTCTCATACTTCCCCCTCAACACACACACACACACACACACACACACATGCACACACACACACACACACGCACACACAGTTTGCATGTGACTTACCCTGCACATCTAGGAAGCCAATTAAAATGTGTTTCTAGAAGGAGTTAGCAGTGTTCACTGCATTGATTTCCAATATTTTCAAACCCCACCATGAGAAAGACAGAAGAACCAGATAGCAAAAGAAAAACCCAGGGATGATACCGATATCTAAAAATAAAACTAGATAGCAGATTTTCTCCACAATTCTCAAACTACAAGGGTTTGAGGATAAAATGCCAGCATCCATAAACCTGCATTGGTGATTGAGTTGCCTGATATATCCACAACCAGAAGAAGCCCACAGTAGCCAGAGCAGTGGAAAGTGTCACAGGCCAGTTCTGGGTTAGCACCAGGAGGGCGATTGTCCAGTGCAAGTGTGGTTTAGAGGAAGAGGCCTGTGGTGTGTCTTAAAAGGGGCAGGAGCAGCCAATCCCCAATAAATCCTCAAAACCAATCCCCTAAACTAACTTCCACATGGGTATACACACACACACACAATCTTCTGAAAGCAGAACCAAGATGAGTTACCAGTAGACAACCAAATTTTAGATGAGGGGAAGGTTATGCTATAAAAGCTTCCCACCTCAAAAATGAAAATTAATAATAGAATTAAGATGACCCCATATGCAATTCTCCAAAGTAGTAAGAGATGCAGTCATCAAGCATCACTGGCTGTCAATGTCACAAAAAGAGAGACACCCAGATATTGAATGCCTCCCATTGGAAAAACATACCACCACCTACAGTCCAGACATGTGGATAGGAACTAAGTCCGAGCAGGCTCTGTTTGATCTGATCCAGTTTGCAGCCAATCCCAGGAATACAGGAGCAAGCTGAACTGAACTTTGTGTTGGCAGTCAGCAAAATTGAGACTGGACAAATATCCAGGTCAGATGCCCTTTATTCTTTAAAAAATAAATTATAGAAAAAAGAATGGGATAAAAGAGAAGACTTAAAAGATGTATCAGTTTTCCTTAAGCAGATCAGACTAACTGAAGCTACTGGGGATGTTCACTGAAGTAACAAAAGTATGAAGAAATTCACAGAAGTGAACAAGAAAATTCAAGCTTCTAGTTAAAATTGGGGCAGAGAGGTTTATGATTGGAATGGCTCCCAAGGTCATAACAGATTTTATCTCTTGACCTGAATGATGATAACAAGAATTTCTGCCCTGTAATAACTCATAAAACCCTGCATTTGTTTTGTGTGGTAATTCCTCAAACATTTAGAACTGGAAATACTATTTGACTCAACAATCCCATTACTGGGTACATACCCAAAGGAATATAAATCATTCCACTACAAAGATACATGCACATGCATGCTTATTGCAGCACTATTCAACAATAGCAAAGACGTGGAATCAACCCAAATGCCCATCAATGATAGACTAGATAAAGAAAATATGGTACATATACACTGTGGAATACTATGCCATGAAAATGAATGAGATCGTGTCCTTTGAAGGGACATGGATGAAGCTGGAATCCTTTCAGTTTGCTGTGTGTTTTTCCGTGCCTATTTTAATTTACAATGCAAAAACAGAAAAAAAGCGATGTAAGTTACTTGGACAGGCCTCAGTTTATTCTAAAAATAAAATAGGTAGTTAGAAAGAATTGCTGTCATTCTAGCAAAAGTAAAGTATTCAAAATTTCCTTCATATTTCCTAAATTTCCGTTAGAATTGTTTCAACTGAGAATTAATATAGGAAATGAATTTACAAATGTAATCTATGTTTTTTATCTCATCTCCACCTAAGTGACAAAGTACCATGCTAAAATGTATGTAATCAATGTACAGTCTCTGTCTTCAAGGTTACCTCTCATTGTGGCCAAATCTGTACATTCTGAATGGCTGGCTGGGACAAATAATCAACATCTGGGTGAACAAAATCCAACAGTTACCTAACCACCAGCGTTGAGAAAGGAGAATGACAATGGTTGATGGCAGGGGCAAGGGTTTTGGGTGGAAAATGTCCCCAGTATCCTATCAGAAGAAAGTCCCCAGAGCAAGGAATAAAAGGATAGTGAATGTTTAGGAGCTTTCCTGGGTGCCCAGAAGATGTTTGGTTTATTACTGTGATGTTTCCACAGCTGCCTGCTTGTAGAAAGAGCTGCAGGAAATCTGTCATCCTTCTTCAAAACAAGCAAGGGTCACTAAAGCCCCATTATTGGGCCAAAGCAGGAAATACAACAAAGGCCAACATAATATGGTTCTATTGAACGGAACCTGACTTAGGAAAGAGTGGCGGATTTTTCTTAGGATTGTTAGTCTAAGCTGTTCCCAGGCTGGTCGTGATTAAAAGACATGCTTATTTAATGATCAACAACTTATGACAAATTGCAAAGGCTATCAATAGGAGAAGGAAGCCTGTGCATCCAGATGTAATCTTTTTCTGATGCGCCAGGAAATATTAACCACTGATGACAAAGTAAAATAAAACAAAGGTGATTGTTGACATGCCATTTTTGGATGCATGCCAGGACTATGTTACTGCCCATGGAGATGGGAAGGTCGGGCAGAGTCACCCAAAAGTACAAGTATATAGGCTCTGGTGTTGGCTGTTCCATCAAGCCACACTTGTGACTTCAGGTAAAGCATTAAACTGCAAAGAGAGACAGAGGTCTCTTTTTCTTGTAAGAAATGAAAAAAAAAAATAGTAATGTCTTCATGACATTTATATTAGCAAGGTCTTTAGTCAAAATAGCAGGTCACCTTTCAAAGGAAGTCAAGTCACGTATATTCTAGGAGGTGTATGGGCCCTCTGATTATAGTGCTTTTAAAGAAAATATGTGCATTGTCCACATGCCAAGTATAAAATGCTACTAGAGAGTAACTGACAATATACAGTGAAGTCTCATCTTCTATTTAAAAATAGATACTAGAGTTATGTAATGGTTTTCTCTGGAGAAGTTAACAGTGATTTATTTATTTATTCCTCCTATGACCCAAATAAACACTTTGTAAAACTGATAGCTATCATGTATCTCTCAACCCTAGGGTGAACTGGATCCTCCCTTGAGGAGGATGTAAACACTAACGTCTGCCCATGAGGAGGCCTGGACCCACCCAAGCCTTGAGCTTCTGAGAGCCAGGCCTTTTGATATACTGAGAAATTCTTTGTCACTAGAGAGTAAAAAATGAAGATTTCTCTGCTGTCCTAAGCCCTAAATCTATTGTGCTAGGGGTGATAGAGGCCTTGATCCTTGACAAGCATTAAGCCACAGCCCCAAATGCCCCTGTCTTCTTTCCACCGTGTATGCCCATTTTGCCTGACTGGCCTTTTTCTGCATCCACAGCTCGGTCTCCTTTATCCGGGCCAGTCAGCTAGATCTTTCTTTCTTTCTTTCCTTCTCTCACTCAGTCCTTTCTTCTCTTTTCCTTAAAATATCATTGAATCCAAGTGACTCAAATATAAATTAAAAAATCAAAAGAAGTTTAATGTTCCCACTTCTTGCCTTTTGTAATCTCATTTAGAAGGGTTATTACTGCCCACGTAGAATAAGGTTCCTACGGCCAACGTAACCTGGGTTGTGTCTGTTGTATCTCACAGAAGGGACTGTAGCTCAGCTGGGCTTAAGACTATCAGCTCAGGTCTGAGTCTCTGATCTTCCTTACATTTTTAAGAGTCTCAAGAGTGAATAGCACACACACCGTTATGGAGCACTGGCCTCATACCTTGAGAATGTAGAAAACAAACTGTTTCCAGCTCCAGAGCAACATCCAAGGAAAACTTTTATTCCTAGACTCCCCAACTGCATTTTTGTCCACAGTCCCTTATCTGCATTTCCAAAATTCAAGAAGCATTTGACAGCAAATATTCATCTCAACTAACTGATGCGATTTATGGTTTTTGTGTATCATGCCAAGTATGAATATTCATATACTTTGCTTCAAAATGTGAATGTTAGATTGTAGTGTACTTCTGAAGATCCTATGAGAGAGGTATTATGTAAATAATCCGTATACATAATCTGACTAACTCTAAATTCAGAAACACACATGACTCTATGAATTTTAGAGAAGAAATCACATACTTGTTTTGCCAAAGAGCATTACAAAACTGATAGAGTTAAGATAGACGGAGATTTCATTTTCTTCAGCTACAGCAAGGTGCAATTCAGTCTGTCAGAATTCGTAATTGGAGAGCTCGAAGTCAGTGAAAAAAATTACCTAATAAAGATCAATTTTGGCACAATAAATTTATCAAATCTAGGGAGGAAATCTTAATATCCATTTTTTTCCTTTCTCTCTAAATGTCATTTAAGACAGTATTGTCCCCTGAGAACTTGAGGAATTTGTAATGATAGCAGGCCCAGTCACCAGGTCTTATTTGAAATACCTTTCTTCCCACAGCAGGTAAGTGGCTTCCCAAGAGGCACAAGAGAGAACTGACCCAATGAGAAGGCATTTTTCAAGCCTTTGTTGGCATTATATTCGCTAACATCTCATCGTCCAAAGAAAAAGACTAAGAGTGAAAGAACAACCGAAGGTACTTATAAGGGGTGTAGCTACAGGGAGGGAAGAATGTGTGTCCATTTCTATAACTTATCACAAATTCCTGTCAGAAGGAAGGAAACATCAGTAGGAGGAGAAAATTGTTTCCTCTTGGTGTCCGCTGTCACACAGCTACAAAGCAACGAAGCTAGAATTTAATCTGATTCTACAGCCTGCTCTGAACAACCTGCTCCACCCCCTATACTTTCTGATTGACTCACTCCTAAGTTCTTGCACAAATTCCCATCACCTAGGATGAAACACCATGATGGTAAAAATGTATCCTGTATGGCATCCACTGTCACACAGCTACAAAGCAGAGAGGACAAGATTTAATCTAATTCTAGAGCCTGCTCTTAATAACCTGCACAACCCCCACACTTTCTGATTGACTGACTCCTAAGTTCTTTGCAGGAGAAATGGACTCTATTCACCAGCATGGACTCAGCCAGCAATGTAAGTCTAGGAGCAAACAGAGGCTGGCACACAGCTGCTCCATCATGCTGGGCATTGCAGGGCACAGGGATCATGAACACAGGAATGAGATACACCTATACTGCAGCACCAGCATATCCTAGAGTTCCTGTTTTGGCTTCAGAGGAGATTCCCTCTCTTAATTTCCTATCACTATCCAGGTATATATAGATGCAAATACTACAGAGGTGCAAGCCTCAGGTGTGAAGTAAAGGGATTAAGGCCAAAGATTCTGATCTATGCTGTCTTCAGCATGGCTATCCTAAGGAAATCTGCTTCGTGACAGTTTTTAAGTAACTCCAATCTTGGAGGAAGTGCAAAGTAGGTTTACTGAAATTTAAGTCTACCTTAGTTTTTAAAAATGACTGCATCCAAATGAAACATACTTTGCTTTCAAAGAAGAAAAGTCTTGGCTTTTTAATTGCTTTTTCTCATTCTCTATCTTGTGACTCTATCGTGAAATGTAAGATGACTATTGATCAAGAGTGCCTCGAATGAAGTAGATTAAAGGGTTTTCTTTGGCTACTAAAAATCAGTTCTAATCTTATCCCATATTTGTTAGTTCTCTATTGATTTCAAACACTTCAAATCTCCAAATATGGAATTCAGGAAGAAGTAGTCCAGGAGTTTATAGAGAAGTGAAGACAGAGAGTTTTAGAGAAGGGAGAGATGGGGGTGGGGCTTGGAAGACATATGAGAGGCTAGGTGGCTTGATTATGGACTCGGATAGTAGGGCCAGGGAATTAAATCAAACAGCAGCACACTTAGACTTGCCCTAATCCTATCACAGAATGACTAGATTTTTAAGGTGAGGGAAAAAGTGGAATGAAGTCTTCAGGAAGAATATACAAAGAGCAGGAAAACTGCAGGTGCCATGAGAAGTAGAAATATTAGTGACAGATGTTCTTTGCTTATTGAAGAGCCCTCACTCCAACATCTTCATCATTTCTGTGACACTGCTTGTTCCCTCAACCATGTGACAGGCATCATAATGGCTTTCACAAGTGTGCTCAACAGAGAGATGCTGGGAAATTGTAGTGTCTCTTTCACCCAGTACCTTTACAACAGTCTTATAAAGGCCTTTCTTCAATCCAGCCACCCAGCAGGACACAACTCTATCGAAAAAGAAATTCTAGACCATACCAAAGATTTGCAAAAGAAGACTGGACCCTAATCCTATTATGGCTGGGTCATTTTAGCTGCTGGCTTTTAGATATCTCTGCCGATTAGTCTATCAGCCTACTAGTCATTATAGTATGGAGAATATAAAATATTTGTGGGTATGTAGGTAATAGGTGTGTATATGTATATGTAAAATTTATATAACGATGTATCATTAGCTTAATTCATCAAATTGATAAACTCTGATGAGCACTACCAATTCTTCAGACTATTTGGATGATCCAAGCACATCTTTTCCCAGCTCAAAGAATCAAGATTGATGTTACAGGATTTCTGGGACAAGCCAGAGGAAGGCATTGAGTAAACCAGACCATGAAACTGAAAAGATAAGAGAAGAAAACAAAACAAATCATATGCTTTAAGGCATGTTCAACTTAAGTCTGTATCCTGGTTGAGCGACATCTACCAAATGGTTATTCAAATACAGTTTTCAGTGGATTTCTGCTTCTGACTAAGATGGAATCACAGGGACTGAATCTATTCTTTCACCTCACATAAGCCAAATAAACAAACACATAGTCATACCTACAGTATGGCAAAATATATTAAATAACAGCTTTCAGGCATTGGACATCAGGCAACAAAAGGCAATGAATAATCCCTAAAAGATGATAAACAGAAAAAGGTGAGCCCTATGATTACCCCGTCTTACTGCCTAGACAGAGTTTTCAGGTTGTAGCCCAAGGAGGGGAAAACCCAGAGAGAGTCCAGTGGCAACAAGTTAGAGAAATAATTTGTAAGTTCAGGGAAGGCAGCTAGAGTTCACAGGCAGAGTACCAGAGAGAAGAGAGCTGCAGAGAGAGAGAGAGAAGGTTCCTCATTGAATCTTCAGCTGAGTACTGCTAAGTATAAATGAGATTGGAAACTACCTGGGGGTGAAGGGAGGAGGAACCTGAAAGAATTAGAGGAAATAATCCTGGAGATCACACAGAGGTAGAAATAGTTCATGTACCCTCCAACTAGAGTTGAAAACCTTATGTCCTCTCTGCCATGCAACAGAATACTTAAAATGGTTCTGCCTCAGTAAAGGAGCAAAATTAGCCCTAGACTAAAAACTCCTCTTTTCCCAACTAACAAAGCTTAAGGTCAAAATCCTAAAGGGACAAACTATTTCCAAGAAGCTTATCTACTGAAGAAGTATCAATAAAGTAAAAGGATATGATGGTGTCAAGAATGTTCTCTGACCACAATAGAAGTACATTAGAGCCAGGTGCGATGGCTCACACCTGTAATTTTAGCACTTTGGAAGGGTGGATCACCTGAGCTCAGGAGTTCAAACTAGCCTGGCCAACATTGCAAAACCCCATCTCTACTAAAAAATACAAAAATTAGCCGGGCATGTTGTCAGGCACCTGTAATCCCCCCTATTCAGAAGGCTAAGGCAGGAGAATCACTTGAACCCAGGAGACAGAGGTTGCAGTGAGCTGAGATCAGGCCACTGCACTCCAGCCTGGGCTGCACAGTGCGACTCAGTCTCAAAAAAAAAAAAAGAAGTAAATTAGAAATCAATTACAGAAACAGATATGGACATTTCTAAACATTTGGAAGTTATATAACACTCAAAATAATCCAAGAATCAACCTCTTAAAAAAGTTGAGAAGTGAAATAGAAAGTGGTTTTAACTGAATGAAAATGAAACAAAGCAAACTGCATGAGATGCCAATAAAACAGCATTTAGAGGAGAATCTATAGCATTTATTACAAAGAAGTGTCTCAAATCAATAACCTTGAGCTCTCCTTAAAAGTAACAGAAAGAAAAACAAATTAAACCCAAAGCCAACAGAAGAAAGGAAATAATATAGGCTAGAGCAGAGATCAATAAAATTCACTTTCCATGTCCCAGAAGATCAAAGATTAAAATCAGCTCAGTGCTGTGGGGATGTTGCTTAGAAATTCAGCCACGTGTAAAATGATTCTCACCACTATTTAACAGGGAAGATTAAAAAGGAAATATAGGCCTCTTGTCTAGGGAAGGAAAGTACAAAGAGCAGAGAAGAGGGAACCAAGCATACTTGCTGGTTATCCATCTAAACAGAGACATTCTTCCCTTACTTGATGGGAGATGGTCAAGGGAGAAATCCAGTTTGGAAAGAGAATGTGTTCTCTGAAATTGCTATTCGAGGGTCAAAATGTATATAACACGACAGCTAAAATCCTTTCCAGTGCTTTTACTTTTCTTGGTCCCTTTGCAATGATAAAATGAGAACCATGGACACAGTGCTTACTTTTAGTAACCCTGTATGGCTAATGTTAATTCTCTTTGCTCTTTATCGTTTTTAGATGACTTAGCAAAATCAGCCATCCCTTTCTTCTTCCCATATACCTCCACTTCCAGATTTAGAGCCTTGGATGAAAAACAGAAAAAGAATAACTTATGAAAGGAAATTCATTGCATAAAGTTATCAAACACATGTCTGGTAGTAAATATGGAAAGCAACCCTATGTTTTATCGTTTGTCCTGCCCTTGCAATGGTAGCCCCCTTCCCTTCCCCACCTACAGCTCTGAGCAAATTCGCTCATGTCCTGTACACCAAGATGTTTCTGTCTTGGGCAAAGGGGAAGAAGAAGTAGCTTGAATTTGGTCTTAGCTAAAACCTTGTGAGAGAGGTATCAGTATTAATCTCACTTTACAAATAAGAAGACTGAATCTTAGAAAAGCAACTTGCCCATATCATGTAAAAGTAAGAGGAACTCAAACACAGATTGTCTGGAAAGAGTCCGTGCTGGTCTGCCACCCTACATGGGTTTTAAATGAGCTATGCTTTATCCTAAAACTCATATTTTTCATTATTTCTTTCTTTTGTTTATCCAATCACTTATTCAACAGATGTTTACTGTAACTGGCAATGTTTCATTTTTCATTAGATGTTTTATAAAAATCTAACTTGTAGAGGAACTGCCGTATCATTTTGCACAGTGGCTACGCCGGTTTTCACTCCCACCAGTGATGCACAGGGTTCCAGTTTCTCCTCATCCTTGCTGACACTTGTTATTTTCTGCCTTTGCTTTCTTTGGTTTGGGTTGATTGGATTTTTCATGATAGCCATCCTAAGTGGTGGGAAATAATATCACATTGTCATTCGGATTCGCATCTCCCTGGTAATTAGTTACGCTGAGCATTATTTCATGTGCTTATTGGCTATTTATATATTTTCTCTGGAATAATGCAGATTCAAGTCCTTTGCCCATTTTTAACTGGGTTTTTGTTGTTGAGATGTAGGAGTTCTTTATATATTCTGAATATTAATCCATTATCAGATGTAATTTGAAAGTATTTCCTCTCATTCTGCGCTTTGTCTTTTTACTCTATTGATAGTATCCTTTGTTGCACAAAAGTTTTTTATTCTAATCAAGACTAAAGTATCTACCCTTTCTTGTGTGTTTCCTAATAGCCTGTCTTAAATCTCACTAATTCTTTCTTCTGCTTGATCAGTTCTGTTAAAGAACTATGTGATTCATCCATTAGTGTGCTAACTGAATTTTTCAGCTCCAAAATTTCTGCTTGGTTCTTAATTATTTCAATCTCCTTGTTAAATTTACCTAATATAATTCTGAACTCCTTCTTGTCTTAACTTGAATTTCTTTGAGTTTCCTCAAAGTAGCTGTTTTGAATTCTCTGTCTGACAGGTCATGTATCTCTGTGTCTCCAGAATTGGTCCCTGGTGTCTTATTTAGTTTATTTGGTGAGATCATGTTTTCTTGGATGATGTTGCTGCTTGTGGATGTTTGTCAGTGTCTGGGCATTGAGGAATTAGGTATTAATTATAGTCTTCACTGTCTGGGCTTATTTGTAGCTATCCTTCTGGGGAAGGCTTTCCAGATATTGGAAAGGGCTTGAATGTTGTGATCCAAGCTATATCTGCTTTAGCGGGCACTCCAAACCTAGTAACACTGTGGTTCTCATAGACTCACAGAGGTACTGCCTTGATGGTCTCAGACCAGATCTGGAAGAATTCTCTGCATTGCCAGGCAGAGACTCTTGTTCTGTTCCCTTACTTTCTTTCAAACATACAGAATCTGTCTTTGTTCTGAACCACCTAAAGTTGGGGGTGGAATGACACAAGCATCCCTGCGGTCCCCACCACTATGACTGCATCAGGTCAGACCTGAAGCCAGCCCGGCACTGGGTCTCAGCCAAGGTTGCTGTAACCACTTCCTGCCTGCTGCCTATGTTCACGTAAGGCCCTGGGGCTCTACAATTAGTGGGCAGCAAAGTCAGCCAGGCCTGTATCCTTCCTTTCAGGGCAGCAAGGTCCCCCTGCCCCACTTCGGCTCCTAGTGGGTCCAGAAATGCTGCCTGAGAGTCAGGAACTAGAGTCAAAAAACTTAGAAGTTTACCTGGTGTTTTAATTTATTGCAACTGAGCTGGCACTCCAACCACAAGACACAGTCCTTCCTACTCTTTCCTCCCCTTCAAAGGCAGAAGAGCCTCACTCCATAGCCACTGCTACCCCAGGCCATGAGGAATGCTGCCAGCATACTGTTGATGTTCCCTTAAGACCCAGGGTTTCTTAAATCAGCTTGTCATGAATGTTGCGTGACCTGGGAGTCACGCTTCAGGTCAGTGGACTTCTCTCTGGCTCAGGGCAGGACCAGAAATGCCATCCAAAAAGAGTCAAGTCTTAGAATTTGGGACTCCAAGAGCTCACTTGGTGCTCCACCTGGCGATGGCTGTGCCAGTACCTAAGGTGCAAGACAAAGTCCCCCTTACCTTTCCCTCTGCTTTCCTCAAGCCAAAGGAGTTTTGCCCCACAGCCACCATAGCCGGGAATGTGCCGAGTCTCACCTAAAGCCAGCAAGTCTCAGAGGCTCACTCGAGGCCCTCAATGTAGTATCTGAGCTTTTCTCATTCAGGGCCTAAGGCCTTTTTAGTCAGCAGATGATAAATGCTGCCAGACTGTGTCCTTTCTTTCAAGGCAGCAGGTTCTCTTCTGGCCCTGGATGTCTCCAGAAATATCGCCTGGGATCTAGGTCCTAGAAAAGCAGCCTCACAACTCTGACCAGTGCTCTGTGCTCCTGTGGCCGAGTTGGTATCCTAGATGCAAAACAAAATCCTCCCCTCTTCCCTCTCCTCTCCTCAAGCAGAAGGAGGGTATCTCTTTTGGAGCCTCCAGATGTGCAACCTGGGGCTAGAGGAGGGGTGGTACCAGCACTCCCTTGGCTGCCCCAGCTGGCCTCTCTGTATGTTACGTGCCCCCACCCCAGTCCATTGTCTGTAGGCCTGGTTCAGCACTATGAGTCATCTAAGAATGGTGGTCCTTGTGGCCGAGAGTGGCTTTCAAGTTTGCTTGAAGACACAGAGTGCTGAAGCCCTTGATGGTGAGGTTTGCAGATACTCAAGTTTGAACTGCTGAGATCAGTGATTCCCTTCTCCCTAGAGTTTCTTTAAATACTCCCGCTGTGGATGGGCATCAGCTGAGTTTGATGAGTTTGGTCAGCTGGCTTTCTTTCTCCTCTAACAGGGCAGCATTCAGTTTAATGCCTCACAGGTGCTGTGCTCTCCCTCCCCCAGCACCAAGAGAAGTTCTCTGCATCACACCTCTGCTGCCAGTGTGGGATAGGGATGGTGCTAGCCATTTGGGAGTGTTTTTTCTATTTATTCAGTGTCTCTTTCAGCAATATGAAGTCACAACCAGGTACTGTGAGTGTTCATCTGATTTTTGGTCTTTATAAAGGTGATTTTTCTGTGTAGATAGTTATTAATTTGGTCTCTTTGGTGGGGGGTGGGGGGAAAGCCATCAGTGGAGCTTTGTATTCTACCAGCTTACTATACCTCTCCTGTTTTCTTTTGTTGTCTGTGCTTTTCATGTGCGTGTGGTAAGATATGGCGGTTTCATGGGGACTAGGTGGACAAGGAAGAAGGGAATAACATGTCAAAACACCAGGAAATTCAAATTTTCCAGTAGTCATTTTCATTTTAATATGTGCCTTACTTTCTCTCATGGGCCATAGGGAACTGGCCATTGGTTGCCTCGCCACACAGGAGAGATCCTCTGCTCCCAGGGCCTCTTGAGAGTTCTCTCTCTTTCCTTTTTTTTTCTCTCTCTCTCATTACAAAGCAAAACTTCCTTTCCTATGCAGACAAGTTTAGCCATTTTTCTCAGAAGCCTTGGCTATTCCCCACAGAGCCTTCAATCCCCAGGGGCTGAGAAACTTATCTTTACAGATAAAAAGAATTCTCTCCCTAAAAGAAATTCTGACTGCTGTTAAGATAATAGGTTTCCACATCCTTAAAGGGGACAAAACTGGGGAGAGGGAGAAGGCCAGAGAAAGACATTTTTGTTCTGGAGATTGCAGTGGGGTAGTAATATGCTGGAGGTCCACAACAGCACAGATTACAGGAGAAGCATCCATGCCAGATTTGGTGGTATTCCAGTTGTCTGCACTGAAAAAGATCTCTCCACGCTTACCACATGAAAACAACAGCCATTTATTTGCTTCCATTTCAGACAGAGCACAATGGGGATTGCTTATCTCTGCTCCACAATTTCCAGGCATGAGCTAGGATGGCTTGACCAGTAACAGCTGGATGGGGCAACTTAATAGAAGCCACATGGGTAAGTCCTTATTATTCTCTGGCTTCCTTGGTTCTCCTCCGTGTGGTGCTTCCTTTAGGTAGCTTGTGCTTCCTTACAATATGGTGATACCCAGGGAGCTGAACTTATATGTCAGCTGATTTTTCAGAGATATAACATGTAACCAGCTAGTCTTCTTTAGGTTTGAGCTCAGGATTGTTAAAACATAATTTTTATTTCATAGAAAACCACAAGAGGGGAGCTAATGGATTCTACCACTTGAGGGATTGGGGGTTCTTCATAAAAGGGAAGTATCATGAAAAAAGGCTTCAGTTAGACACTTCTGATGCTAAAGGAGGAATGCCATAAAATGGGAATCAGGAAGAAGCGTTTTTTTTCAAGTTGCATCCAGCCTTCCACACTTAAATTCTTAAACTTTCATTCTTTAGTATATACAAGGCACATTCAATTCCCTTTCTGAGTCCTGAACCACCAGCAAACATCACCTTACTTAAAAGCATTGTGACAATTGTTCTTATTTTCTCCAGTATAGTGTTGTCTCTGGTGCTGGGGACATCAGGCATTCCAAAGTGGGTTTTGAAAATCTGGGGTGAGCTTTATTCATTTTGACTTTAGCTCAGATTTTTATGGAAATGTTTTCCTCAAGATCATGGTCAGAACCAAGGTTCTACTGTGGAAAACCTACACTGGGGGTTTTCATTGTTCTCTTTAAATATCCAAGCCATTTCTTCAGGTCTGTGACAGCTGCCAGCCAGGATGAGGGATGGAGTTCATGAGGTGGGATGTTTTTCCCTGGTTCATTGTGCTTTATTGGACATAACAAAGGATCTAGCCAGCTGCTCTGTGGAAGAGAGTAAGATGCTCAGAAAGCCCTCTTTCTTGGTCTATTATGCGATTCTGAGAAAGGAAGCTCAGGCAAGATCAATACATCCTCCATGTAGACGTCAAATGGCCTGTGACGTGGGTTCTTCACGGCTGTTTTTTGTAAGGATATTCCAGTCTTATGAGTTTGACATGAATTTGGCTTAATGCCCTAACAGAATGCAATGTAGGCATAATTCAATCTTCCTGTAATTGTCTATTTAACTTGGCAATCCAGACTAATTTTTTCCTGTGAAGTGAGCCCAAGACGTCACTAGAACAGTGGTTGGGTTAATTAATGAGGCATAATAATGTGCATAATAAAAGCTTATGATCTGAGTTCTCTTTCCACTATTTTCCTCTCTCCTTAGCATAGAGAACTCACAGGAATCTGTGAGTCACGTTTTCTTAAAGGATTTTTTTCTTGTAAACAACAGTAAGGAGAAAATAATAACTTGAGAACCATCTGTTTGCGTCCTTGACATATTTTTCTTTTTTTTTTCACCATTTCCCCCCATTGCATGTTAAAGAAAGTAAATAGGAAAAAAAATTCTAATTATGTTGCTGTTTACTGATTACAGGATAACTGTATTTTATTTATTTTAAATACCATTCAGATCCACACCCATAGCCTTAATCGTCTTTCTACTTACTGCTTTTTCCTATTCTCTTTTTTTTTAAATGTGTAACTAATTACATTAAACACTATTCTTAAGCTTGTTCAAATCCCTGCAGCTCAGTGGTACCAGGGATAGCTGCAGGGATAATAGCTTTCTTTGGTATCAACAGTGACTTGGGGAAAATAACTGTTTTTACAAACGCCAGTGGCAAGTCAAGGGGACACAGGCATAAAAGACGGCTTTAAGTCTTAGCAGTTTCACCTGGTATGGCTGAGTTCGCAGAAGTCATTAAACATTCTTATCTGAAAATGTGGATTCAACAACTTGAATTCTATAAATAGTCAAGTGCCAATTATGTATGCAGCAAGGACTGAGCTAGGCCTAGACCTGGTAATAAGTATATTAACTGCCTGTCATGAGGAATGAAGTGATAGAATCCATTGAGAGAAAGTACATGAAAGTTCTCTGTCGACTCCAAAGCACTGCCCAAGCCTGAGACATTGTTGACATTACTATCACAGTAAGGCATCCAGTAGTCAAACTGACCAGGTTAGGATTTCACGGCCAGTTGGTTGCCTTATCATGTGGAGTTGAGCAAGGAAACAATAGTGCACCAAACAAAGCTTGATGTTTGCGTTTCTATGCCTAATCCTTTCCCAGAGAGCAGAAATGGTGCCTTTCTGTCAGGATCCCCAGTGGATGCCATTTTGCTGCTGTCACTGAGCACATGATCTACCGCAGTTGAAAATGCCTTGACTTCACCACTCCAAAATTTTTCTAAAAATAGTACCATTTTTGGGCAAGGTCAAAATTTGTCAAAAACAACTTTTGTTAAAAAGAAAGCATAAACACTCTGATCAGCCTGGCACACTGTCACGTTCTTCCTCTTGGCTCTCAACATTACCAGTGTTTGCAGGCAGAAATGTTACAAGAACAAAAGATTTGGATAAAAATGGTGCATTCCATGTGAGTCATAGGTGACGAAGTCGTAATCCCACTTCTAGCCTGCTCAATTTCTTGAAACTAGGCACATGAGGAAACAACAGTATTCATCAAAGGAAAGATTTCACCTGTCCTGCTCCTGACTGACATCCATTAGGTCACTTTTATACATATGAATAGTAACACTATTAGATGTTATCATCTCATAGATCCATTTCCAATTTGGGAGGAGTTATGACAAATGTTAGAATTGCTTCCAGATAACCTTAGAAATACTCTCTGCATGTAGTATTTGTAAATTGTGGTTAATTGAAAAAATTTTATTTTGAGAATTAGTCAAAAAGTTAGAATTGCCAAAGAAGAAAAAGTGGATGTCACTAAAAAATATCACCAGGAAATTGCAAAATTGGGGCTTAGTGTCACTGTTCTAACTCAAAATGCAGAGATACTAATACACCAATAAACACAGTGCCTATCTTCTAAGAGCTTACCGCTTTAGACAGCAATCTGCATAATATGAAGGAAGTTGCTGGGGCTCCAAAATTAATACCCCAAAATGAAAGCCTCAGAAGCAAAAGTTTTTCTCTGACCTTCTCCTGCCCTCCTGACTCTCAGTCCTATTCTATCCAAAGGTGAGAATCTATAGAAACTAGAGAATTCTATAGAAACTAGACTCCTTCTTCCCTGAGGCCAGTCATAGAAACCAGAACCTCTTTTTCCCAAAGCCAGGCATAACACCCAAAAATATTGCCCTAAGTTTCTCTTCACCTTTCTGCATAAAAATTGACCATAAAGAAATTACCTGGTCTAACATTTTTTTACTATAGGTCATCTTAAGATTGCCATTTCACAGAGGGTTCTGCCCTATATCCAGAAGGAGGGAATGCACACTCAGAGAGGCCGAGCAGTATCCAGAGGGAACGCAGGCTCGGAGAGGCCGAGCAGTATCCAGAGGGAACGCAGGCTCGGAGAGGCCGAGCAGTATCCAGAGGGAACGCAGGCTCGGAGAGGCCGAGCAGAATCCAGAGGGAACGCAGGCTCGGAGAGGCCGAGCAGAATCCAGAGGGAACGCAGGCTCGGAGAGGCCGAGCAGAATCCAGAGGGAACGCAGGCTCGGAGAGGCCGAGCAGAATCCAGAGGGAACGCAGGCTCGGAGAGGCCGAGCAGAATCCAGAGGGAACGCAGGCTCGGAGAGGCCGAGCAGAATCCAGAGGGAACGCAGGCTCGGAGAGGCCGAGCAGAATCCAGAGGGAACGCAGGCTCGGAGAGGCCGAGCAGAATCCAGACAGACAGCCCTTGCTGGTTTCCTCAGTCCATCTATTAGCAGCACATAATACCCTTTTTGTCCGATCGTATTTCTACATAGCTGTTTGGAGAATTTTGTGGAACCTAAGTATAAAAATGGACAATTTCCTCTGTATCTTGGGTCTTCTTCTAAAGGCTCCCATATATACAGATTAATCTGTATGCCTTTTCTCTGATTCCTCTGCCTTTGCAAGTTGACTTTTCAGTGAACTTTCAGAGGACTAAAGGGAACATTCTTCCTTGGCCCCTACAAACCCAAATCTAATACAACAAGCATAGCTTAAAAATTTAGGACAAAAATGGTAGTGATATGAGACAGCAAGAAAAAAGAAAGAGAGTTGGAATCGTGAACTGTTTAAGGAAATTACAGTTTGAGGCCCAGAAGGAGTCAGAGATACATCAACTTTTAATCATTTAAAAAGGTTTTACAAATGGCATTTGAGGCATGATTTAATCAGTCCAGCTTTTTTCCCCATTGATGTCACAAAATTGGGCAAAACCATACTTGGTAAGTATAACTTAGTAGTCCAAGCAAGTACTAAACACAAATTATTCAAAATACGAGACAGTGAAAGCTAACTGCCACATAAGTGGCTAGCTGGTGGAATCAAGGAAGTTTTTTAATTGAAGGAGTATTTGATGTGGGCATGGGGATCAGTCACTTTTCTGGGGACATTTCCTTTATTTACCCTTCAAAATGTTTCTCTTCCTTGACTTGTTTCTATAACAAAAGGCCTAGCTATGCTTCCAGGCAAGAACTTAGTCTGCAAGGTAGAACTGTCCTGTTTGCTGGGGGTCCTATACAGATGGTTTCTCATTCACACGGCCTGTCCTCCCGACACTCTCAGACCCCTCCCTGTCTTCTGCCCTGGAAACACATTCCCTTCTTTTATCTGCTTGGCCCTCTGAAGACCTGGCCTCTCGCATCAGCTCTGGATTCAGCTACAAGCCCACTGCTGTGGTGACCAACTGCCTTACATCTACCCACCCTCATCATACTCTCACCATTGCACTCACCTCGTTTAGTGGGTCCACTCTGCTTAGAGACCCTCCTACCACTAGCATCTTCCCAATGGATCCACATCAGAGAGTGTAGCCTCAACCATATCCTTATAGCCAGGGAATAGCATTGATCATTATCAGATGCACATGCAATCATTCTGTTATTAAATAATTTTAATAATAGTGGATAGATGTAATAATTTATTAAAAATTATTTAATAAATTAAATAATTTTTTCTGGAGCACTCACTATGTACTGGGCTCTATTTTAGTTATTAATAAGAGGAACAAAGCCCCTGCCTTTATGGAGATCATAGATGAGTAAGAGAAATGTAATAAACAAGTAAACTAAAAATAAGTCATTTTAAAATTTTATAATTTTCAAAACTGCTATGAATAAATCACATCTAATAACAGCTTAATCTACTGAATGTTTTGTATGTACATTTCCTCAGCACTTTGTGTAAATTGTCTCATTTAATCTTTAGAATCCCATAAAATAGGGGCAGTTATTATTATCACTTTCTAAGTGAGGAAACTGAAGCTCAGGGATGTTAAGAAACTTCCCCATGGTCCACAGTTGCTAAGTGTTGAGACCAGGATCTAAAAAAAGGCAGTCTGACTTTAGGGCCTGTACCTGTAACCTACCAGGTAAAGAAGGAGAGTCTGGGAAGGGGTATGTTTCAACTGAGACTCAATGAGGTATGACAGGCATAACAATGATATAGGGCTCTTGGTTTCTCCATTGTCAAGTGGTGACTTCCTTGGCAATTGCGCCCCAAGGGAACCCCAAAAGTTATAAACACTGAAATCCCTTCCCTCCTGCAACTTTACTCAAACCTCTTATTCAGGTGTGATTAAACTTAGAAACTCTCCGAATCTCAAACCTCTTATTCAGGTGTGATTAAACTTAGAAACTCTCCCTTTTCATCAGAGCACAAGTCAAGACACTGGGCTTAAAGGGAATTTCTAAGAGCTGCATCAAGAAGGACAATTTCCTCTATCCCTTGCCTTCCCAGCAGGGCCTAGAGGAAGTTACCACATGGCTTTTCTATCCATTCTTTCTCTGGAAAAGCAGTGAAAACCCAATGTTTCCTCTGAATTTTATTTTTCCTTATTTACAAAGTTATAGATGCTCATTACACCTACTTTGGAAAATGAAGAACAGTACAAAGAAAAACTTCACTCAATGACAGTTACCCCCAAAATCTTTATTCCCCTTTCTGTGGATTTTCATTCTTTATTTTTTTCTATACAGATTTTTTATGTGATGAGCTCATACTGCACATTTAACTTAACATCATATCCCTTTCTAATACACATTTTCCCCATGTTATAGCACATCTGAAAGCTGTGTAATATTCTATCATGTGGGTATATCACAGTTTATGAATAATTCCCCAGTGTTGGAGATTTAGATTGTTTTCAGTTTCACACAAATAGAAACAATGATGAAACTGACATCTTGATGTATAAAACTTTTGCTGTATTTTAGATACATTCCTTGGGATAAATTCCCAAATTTAGAATTATCAGGTCAAAATGTATCAATGCAGTAAGCTTATAGACACATATTGTAAAAATACTTTCCAGGAAGATTATACAAATCCCAGCAGACTGTATAACATTGTCAGCAAGAGTGTGTCATTACCACACTGGACATTTAGACCGGGGACTGCAAAGCCCTGGAGAAAGTTTTCCCTGGTTTGTAATTTTCTACAGGCTCAGTTTTGCAGAACCTATCACAGAGTTTCATTTAGAGATCTTGGAGGTAAGCAAGTGAAGGATTTTGGCTAAATCTCAACAGGGAGATTTTGTGAGTGGTAGAGTCAGTGAATATAAGGAGTCTTCACCAAAGGAAATGGACCCCTGGAATTTGTAGAAATATGTAGACTGTAAAAGAAGCCAAACAGAAAGCAAAAATAAGCAACCAATGAGCAATACAATCAATCAATAAAAAGTAAGTCACTGGACTTACTTGTCTCTTTTCCCCCAAATAGTTTGTTTTCTTATTGTAGGATGGTTTGACTCACTCTATCAAGTTGTCTTTAGCTGTTTTACATCCACAAATTCTTCCCTAAATATGTGTCTCCTCTGAGCCTGGACTTAGAGGAAAAGTGATTAAGCAGTAGGATGAGAAATGGTCTTGGGAATGAAGATCTTTAATTACTGCTGAAGATTTTCTTTAACGTACTAATGTACCAAGGATCCAGGAAAAAGGCTGGAAAGAAAGACCTATCTTCACCTCTTCACCGAAACAAACATCTTTGTTTGTTTTGCCCTTGGCTGCAAGACAAGTTTATTTAATAACTACATAATTTATTATCAACTCTGAGATTACAGACACCTGAAAACATCTCTTTTACTTGTTCTTTGAATTAGCCAAGGGCAAATCAGGGATTTTGCCAAACAAGGCAATGGAAAAAATAATAATCTACTGGGAAATAATAAGGTTTGGTTGAGTCAAATTAAAACCATCCACTGTCCTCATAAATGACTTAGAAAATAAAATAAAATAGTTACCACTGCTTTGAGCCATGGCACGCTTTCAGAAAATTTAGAAGGCAAAATGCCTTAATCTTTCACTGGGGGAAGCAGGGAGTGCTGGAGAAAAAGCAACACTCAGCAGATCTTGAAGAGAAGCAGAGAATCACACACCATACTGGCAGGAGAAGATGAATACAAGGTCCTCTGACCCATCCTCCTGTCTCCAGAAATAACCAAATTCATATAAGATGTGGAGTTTCCAACTAGTACTAGCTGGACCATAATCACTCTGGCAAGCCCCACCATGGGAGGAGAACTCTTTCCCTAGATTGAGGCCAGAAAAGAAAGGTTTTTGATTGGGGTCTGCAGGCTGTTTGTCGTTAAGGTGACCACATTCCTTGGGTTGAAGTGGGCAGGCTGTTTTAACTTTCAGTTCAGTGGAAATATGAAAATAAGTCATGCAATTATTATTTTTTAAATTTTCTTATGTCCCCATTTCATGGCCAGGCGCTATGAGGTTAAACCTGAATATTTCTAAAACCTTGATGGGTGGTGGTAAGGACAAAAGAAGTATTCAAGAATTGCCAGAAGAAAAACACATTCTCTGTGACACCGAAGGTAGAAACAGGAATTCTGTGTAGGGCAGTCTCTTTGGTTTCTTCAGTGAGTCCTCTTGATTAACTACATTTTTGTTATCCTTGGTATTGACACTGGGCTTCAATAAAATAATCCAAATGCAATTTTTTCTCATGACTATGTTGTATTTTGTTTAATAATGTGGCACAGAGAGGGGAGGCATTCTGTAGAACACTCACCCACGATGCTAGCTGGAGGTCTGGCTTTTTAGAACACTCACCCGCCATGCTAGCTGGAGGTCTGGTATTTTGGTAGAGCACATCTGGGAACCTTAGACCCAAAAATGGCAATAAACAGATCTGAGGAGAGAAATTAAACTGAAAGTCAATGTTGATAGAGAAGTGGGAGAACAGAGAGGTTTGAACAAGCCCAGAGATCGAACTGGGACAAGGATCAAACAGAAGAAGTCAAAGAACATAGAAGCAATCCCTGACAGCTTGGGGAATTTGACATCATGGGCTTTCTGGTCTTTTTCGGTTTGATTGCATTAGATTTTCATCTGAGACAATTTGTGGGAACATGGCAATATCTCCTAATGCAGATGCCATTGGCTCAGAATGAATAATAATTGAAGATCAATGTAACGTTTAAAGATAGTACTTAGCAAATCTTTAGGATATCCTTTGTATTTAACTGGAATCCCACTGAAAGGCAGTAGTGCTTTTAAAATGGATTGCTTAAAAAATAAACAATTCTTTCCATAGGATTTTGTAGATTTCATGCAACGTAAGTTTATATGAATAATGATTTCATTATTTTATTTTACTAAGTAGTATCCATATTTGTGTGGTTACTAAACTAGAATAAGACTCACTTTATTTTAAATACTTGTATGATACAGACTGTCCACTATATCATACCATTTCTTTTCCAGCTGTCACTTTGACCTCCTATGGTAATCACATTTGCAATTGCAAAACATTCTAAATATTATTTTAGGACTGTGCCTTATATCTTTGTTTTAAACTTTCAGTTGTACACTTCATGGAAACTAATGTCTCTAATATCATCTAGTTATTAATTATCTCCCAAAGAAGAATTTTTTTTTCAAATTCCCTCACATACACTTTTCAAATCTGAAAAGCCCTAACTAAACCATAGTCACTTTCACAGCAGCATGTGCATATGTAGGCTAGAATGGTGAATAGTGGAGGATTTTAAACTGAAGAGACCTGGGTCCCAGTCTCAGCTCTCTGGTTTACAAGACATGGACCTTGGGAACTTATCTAGCATCTCTGTGTCTGTTTCCACATCAAAAGCATGAAGGTAATGACAGTACCTATCTCATAGGCTTGCTGCTAAGAAAAAATGAGAAAGCCACTGTTGCTGGCCAATGGCTGGCACAAAGTCAATCTTCCCAAAAAGTTTGCTATTATTTTCTCATTTTGCATTTTCCATCAGAGGATTATGCTGGTTGTTACTTTGTATTCAGTGTTTCAGCCACAGTGATACCCACTCTGCTTCCCTCAGCTTTCTGGTCTCAGAAGGACATAATTGAAGATCTTTTAGACTTTATTGGTGGGTCTTGTTTTCCTATGTTTTAAGGTCCTGGGTAGATGTTGCCTGACCTCTGTTTGCACAAAGAATTCTATCCAGGATCTGGCCACGGTAGTGTAATAGAAGAATTGGCTCATGGTACAGAAGAAACTGCTGCAGTTTGATGAAAATCAGAGGGACCTGGTTCAGTGCAGCTTCTGCCACTCATTAGCTTCTTGAGCTTCAGCCCTTCCACTGTAAATTGGAAATAACAATACATATATCTAGAGTTTATTAATGAGAAAATTTGTGTAAAAGTACAAATAGTATAGAGATGTGGGTGTTTATAATTCCCTACATGTAATCCCCTTATTTATGAACCACGGCAGCCTTTTGCTGGTTCTGTTGTAATATTAATGTAATTATATAATAATATAATATGTTGCATATTTAGCTTATTATGTGTCAGACTCAGAAATCTGTTTGTCACATGTGCCCAGTCAATTATTCCTCTTCGCAAATGCAGTCCCCTTGATTCCATTCCCACTCACCACATGTGGACAAGTTGGTCTCAGTATTGTAGCACACAATTCTCTCTCCCCAAACTCCTACCACAAGGCACAATGTAGTACTTAAGGCTACACATCTTCTAGTTCTTATTTATCACTTCCATTCTCTAAAACAATAATGTTTCAAGTTAGCTTTTCTATTTATAAAAGTCATTTGTTAATTCCATATTAAGAAGAGCTGAATTCCTGGCTTCCCGTGGTTGGAGTTATCACTCAAACAGGTAACCCTACTCATCCTCTGATTCTGCTCAACTCCAGTGTACCAAGGTTACACTACACTTGTACTTGTTTGTACGTGTCAACTTGCATACTTGTCTTTTCCCAGAGGTAAGGCTCACATTTTCTCATTAGATTGTGAGTCACCCAACGCAGAGAAGGGACCATTGCCAAACGTAACCGAACTATTGAGCTATTCTCCTCTTTTTCTTTGTAGAAAAAAAAAGATTGTGAAAGCCTTTTTAAAAAGGCAAAAAGATTACTGGATGCCTTTTCAATGGAAAACCAAGTGTTGCTTTTGTACCCTTGTAGTTCACCTAATTCTATCATGGTCTGAACCCATCATTGTCTTTGAGCTATTTTCAACTCTGTACATTTTAGAAAACTGATATTTATGCAAATTATTCATATTCATAGAAATGCAAGTGAGTTTTACCCTGTGGAGGTACAATCAATTTAGCTTTGGGTCTGTGTAATAAGCCAATTTTGCATCTATTACACAAACTAATTTAAGTATTAGTGATTGCCTACATATGTGTATGCTCCTGGGAGTCTCCTTTAAATGAGCTTTTCAACACCTTACTAGTTTCCTCATTAATAAGTTAAATAAAATCTATGATACATGTTTACTTTATGATGTATAAAGGTCAGAATTTACCATTTTCTCAAAACTAAATCATCATTTACCTTTACCCTGTCTTCCCATAAGTCAGTAATCATGAGATTCCCAGCCCATCTTCAGAGAGCTCACTCTGGACTCACTACAGTCTCTTTATGTTGCCCTAAGTTTTAAACTGAGTTGACCTGTTTCTAAATCAATCCTGCAAAAGTACCATGAGTGAACTTTGATTCTGCCTTCTTGGAATCATCAACACACAGCTGAATTCTGAACTTGTCATCTTTAAATTTCCATTTTTTCTCAGCCTGAAATATACAGATAAGCATGCTTACTGCTGCTTCCATTGTCTTATCAGTATTTATATTTTATATGAATTAATTACTATATCTAGGGAGGCCCAGAACATCCAGTTCTATGGAAAGGAATCAGAAACTAGACAGATTTCAGGGAGGGAATTCCAGTTGAGTGTGACTAGCCGAGGAAGAAGAAAACCAGAGAGGGCTGGCCTGAAACCCTGGGCCCAGAGGGTTCACTGCAGTTTTAGCAGTTGGGGCCTGAAAGTGAGTACTCTTTTATTCATACAATTGTGAATAAGATTATATGTCTGTCTTTCCAAATGGTCTGTAATACCAATGAGAATAGAAATTACATTCATCTAGTCCACTGTTAGATCCTCAGCATTTAACTCAGGGCTGAAATATATTAAGTGTTCAGTAAAAGTTTACTAAATTAATAAATGAATAGGTAAAAGAATGAAACAATGAATCAGAGAATACAGATGATGGGACACCCAGGAATGTCAATTTTCTGGGCAATCCAAGGGCTAAGCATGACTGTGTAATCTAAGAGTTTCTTGGCTGTAACAGTTACTAGTGCCGACGTCTTGGGCAAGTCCTGCTTTTGAGCACTCATTACTTTGTATGCAGATGGAGGTACTGAACAGTGGAATGTCACTAGAGGCTACACATGACTAGATCATGATTTACAATGGTCAGTGGTGAATCAGGATTAGATGAGGCAGAATAAAGAAGGGACATGGCTCCTTCAGTTGTTAGAGCTAGAGTGTCAGTCATTCTGTACAAAGAAATTTCTAAAGAAGGGTAGCATAGCTGGGAAACTCAACTAGATGAATTAACAAGTTGAGATCCAGCTACACAAAGTAACAGACTGAAAGTTGTCCCTGAAATAAGGAGTTATTTTTAATATAGGGGTGCACTATTTTCTAACTGTTTTTGCACAGTCTTAAAAATGTTTCTCCCAATACTTGGCTGGGGAATTAAATCACCCTGAGCACTTTCACCAATGTCTTCTATAATATTAGCACCAAATTACCTATGTAATTTTATCACTCACTACTACACATACTGCACAATTTAATCTAATTGAACTTTTCACTGTTCCCAAACCTGCCTTGAATTTCCCCACCCATATACTTTTGTTTGGGTTGAGTTTTGGCCTGCAATATCCTCCCACACTTCCTGACCTGTTCAGCCATAGTACCCAGGCATATTCATCAGCTGTAAGGAAAACCCTTTCATGAATCCTTTCCTTAAATCAGTCCCAACAATATACCATCCCCCCTCATTTTATCTATGTGTCAGATACAGCTTTTCATGTTTATCTCAGGGTGCTATACATTACCATTATGTACTTATGGATTCCCCCTCCCTAAGACAAAAGAAGGTCTTTGAGGGCAAGGACTACCTTATTCACTTTTCTGTTCCTTGAAGTACTAAAGACCATTTTGTTGTAATAGGAGGCTTTCAATAAAACCATTTCCAATTAATGAATGAATTAATGAACAAATAGTCATATCCATACCATTTGTCATTGTAATTATCTACACCAGATGTTGAGGAGCAAATTTAGACCGTTACTAGAATTTCACAGATTGAAACAAACTTCAAAGTCCTTTGCTGAGGAAATTTATGCTCAAGATCCAGACTTCTCTTGTTCCTGGGATTTTAGCCATTTAGAGCTTCCTTAAGATTTCCACTTTTCTCTGTTTTACTGCTGCTAGTAAACATGCAACTCTTCAAAGACCTTGCATAGACTCTTCATGAGCCGTGTTCCTTACTGACTCTTACAGGAAAGGCCGCTGTACAGAGAATGTTCCAAAGGCATTGCTCTGCTAACACCAGCTCCGCATATTCTGCACTGATGGATGGTGGTTTATAAAGTGCTATAAAGAATTTTGGAAGGATAATATGAGAACCTTAAAGATGGATTTTGTTTTTCAGGCCATATGATGAATTAATAAGTTATTAGTAAGTTTACTTTTTCAATAAGGTTATTTTAATGGATTAAAATATTTAAAATAAAGACAAACTATTTGCTTCTCCCCCTCAAAATAAAATGCTTTCCATTATATAGTTGTGATTAGGACAGGGAAGAGTGCCTGTACACTAGGAGGCCTTGTTACTGTGTAAGAGTATGCATGCGCTAACACCATGCTGATAAAGTGGAGGAAATCTCTCATAATTACTACAAATCAGGGCCCCACTAACAGAAGGACCAAGCATCATATGCTATTATGCTTGTTAGAGCTGCTACCTTAGCAAAATATGTCACCAAGAGGTTTGGAAATGCAGGCCACATGAACAGCTGCCAAAATCTACTAGGAAAAGTCATCTATTTTCTTCTGCAGGAGTCTGACCTCCACTGCAGCCTCTTAGCAACCCTCTCTTCTCTTCGTTCTAAACCTAACTAGGGCAAATGTGTTGGCCCTCTGGTTTTTCAGGGAGCCATGCCATGCAAGAAATACCCAATATGCAGGCTGCTGCAAGCTGTCTTACTGATTTAGAAGACTCAGGGGAAAAACAAAAGCCATCTATAAAGCTCTTTTAATTTCTAGCATAAGCTTTGGCTTGAGTTGTAAAGTGTATCTCATTGGTCATCTTGGATCTGAAGTCCATTCCATTCCGAAAATTCATCAGTGTGTAACTGCCACAGCTGCTGGGACTTTGGCACCTGCAGGGTAACCCTGAGAGGGTCTCTGCAAGCAGACAAGTTTATAGGCAGCAAGCCTAATGGCCAAAATTTCAAGATTTGTTTTTCAAATAGTGCATGTTAAGTGGAAAAAAAAAAACTTTACAATATCAATGAACCAGAGAACGTTTTTTTGGCTAAGAGGAGCCTTATGAGAAATCTGTTATACAGCCTCTGATGTAGAAATGTAAAGAGAAACAGATTGACCCAGATTTAAATAAGGGGGAGAAAGACGAGAAAGACTAAAATCTTTAATGAGTGTCATACCCATGTTTAAATCAAGGACTCCTTCCAGCTGTAATGATTGCTTCAAATGAAGGAACATTTCTTAATTTAGAGGCTAATCCTCAGACATTGCTTTGGAGGCAAGAACATTTCTTGGGTTTAAGTCACTTTGCTTTAAATCTCAGAGGGCCATAAAACCAAGTTAAGGCAAGATTGGGCTAGAAATCAGAGTTGAGCTCTGATTCACCTTCTGCTGATACTTTGCTTTGAGGTCTTCAATTTCTACCCTTCAGGCTACATTTGTCACTTGGCAGGTGTTATATTGGTAGCCAGACCACAGATTGGTGCCAAGATCTGAGCTCTGTGGAGACAGGCATCCCAGCCATGGCTGTTAGCACAGAGGAGGAGGAGGAGGGAGGCCCTACTACCCTAGACCATGCAAAGCACCCTCCCAACACAGCCATTGAAAGCAGCACATAGGATGTCTTTGAGTAGTTCCTTCCAATAGTTTCCAAGAATAAGAGGCCACTATGCTCTTCTTTAATAATTGTAAAGAAGAGCAAGTGTAAATGGATGCTTATTTTACACACAAGAGCCCTCAAGGACAGATTATGCTGAAAAAAGTCAATATGACATGAAGATTTTTTTCTATCTTGAAAAGTTTATATTAAAACATCAGGATATATTATAGTGTCAAATGGAAATCCCAGCTGCATTTATGTGAAAAAGCAGGTTGTTCCAAAAATTTTTAGGTCTTACTTAGACATTAGACCTAGATGCAAATCTAGATTTCAAAGCTTTTTAAGTTCCACATATATATTGCAAAATCCTTTAGCATCTCTGACTCTTCACTGCATTCTCCACGTATATCCATATTTCCATCTTTAATAAGTGAAAGATGTTCTAAGCTACAAGCCATGGAAGCATATTGTCATACACTTTTTAGTTTGAGGCCATGCAGAATAGCAAAGAAAAACAAAATAAAAATCATGAGGAAACTGGGCTGATGGTAGCTGCTCTGCTATATCCACGAGCCAGGTCATCTTGAGCAAGCCACTTAACCCCTTTAACCTGTTTTATCATTTCTAAAATGGCTTTATGTCCCTACTTATCTTGGAGGTTAAGGAAGATAATATAAGGTATCATTAAAAACGTATCACACATCTTATATGGAATTCTATAATAGTGCACGCTTATCTTTTATACCTAGAATCTCTCTGAAAAGGTAGATTTAGTGAAAGATTCATGATTGAATCTTGATAATTTTTATGGTAAAATAATGCACACAGAGCCATTCATTAGTGAACTCCTGTGCCAAGTTTCTAGACATCCAATCTCTTAAGTGATAAGCTTTTAAGGAGCTCATTCTCATGTTTTTCTTAATGCTTTATTGAAGCAACATCCCCTCTCTTGTGGGTCCTCTTTCCTACCTCCAGTCTGCAACAGCCCTGGAGAGTTCCCCATCTCTGAGCTGATTCTTCCTCAAGAGGCACAGGCCAGGTGTTTCCTTGATGCTCTGCTTCTACACCCAATGATGGGGTACATTGACTAGCATCCCAAGGTATATAGCTCAACTCAACCTAAAGTCAAGTCCCAAAGTTGTTGAAGTATCCTGTTTTATCACTGAAAGGCAGATAAGTTCTCCATGTGACTCCATTATATATCCTCATATTTTAAAACAATATTTCAAAATAGAAAAAAAAACTTTGAGTAACATTTTTTTCAGTAAAATGAACCATATTTATGCTGTAGTTAACTTTTCCCTACCTCCAACACATTTCTCAAAACCTGAGGGTATCTTTCTTAAGAATTTATTCCCAAAATATCCTTGCAGTTCCATAAGAACTTTTCAAGCTAAAATTCTAGAAAATAATACAGGTAGGGAAAGGAGAGTAGGTATTAAAAGGGAAAACCCTTTTAATTACTTCAGCTACCTCTGACCAACTGAGTGCAATTCCCAAATTCCCATGCAGCTTGGCTCACAGACTCAGTCCAGCCATTCTGGGGACATTTGCAGACAGCTGTCCATTTCTCCTGACTATGAGGGAGTAATTAATCCAGAACTTGGCATTCCATCTCTGAAATGTGGTTATCCATGGAAAGATATGTTTCTGGCATGGCTCTGCTTGCAGTGATATGGGAGGTGGGCAGGGAAGTGCTGGCTAGAGAGGGACAGGGTCCCTGGCAAGGGCTCCACCCTCGGTCCTGTGCCCACAGACCAGAGGAGGACAGGACAGGCACTCCTGTTTTCACACCCAAAATGTTGCATTTTCCAAGACCACTCTGGCCTGTAAAAATCCTGAGGCCCTAGTGGACACACACACAAGCAGCTGTATGTTGAGAGGAATAGAGGAACAGAAATGCTCACTGACAGACACCAGCAGATGCCAGCAGGCTATCAGCAGCAACACAGAGTTCAGCCAGTGGGGGCAGTCAGAGGAGAGTCTGGATGCCAGGTGGCCCGACTCCAGGGGAAGACCACCTTCCTACTCCATCCCCCTTCTGGCCTCCCCATTCACCTGGCTGAGAGCTACCTCCACTCAATAAAACCTTGCACTCGTCCTCCAAGCCCACATGTGATCTGACTTTTCTGGTATGCAAAGGCAAGAACTTGGGATACATAAAGCCGGTCTGTCTTTGTGATAAGGCAGAGGGTCTAATTGAGCTGATTAACACAAGCCCCCTGCAGACAGCTAAACTGAAAGAGCACTGTAACACATGCCCACTGGGCCTTTGGGAGCTGTAAACACTCAACCCTAGATGCTGCCCTGGGGTCGAAGCCTACGTTTTCCATAATCCATCTGCCTGTCTGCATGCTCCCCTTAGGGGTTTGAGCTGTGGGGCACCAAGGAAGCAAGCCATGACCCCATGGCACATTCTGCAAGGAGTACTAGGGAACTTGCCCATTTCAACAAGTGAGATTCCTGCATGAAACCCCAGCCTTTGCACGACTAATTATTTTATTCCTCAGGTAGAATCTGTAGGCTTACTAAATATGCTACTGATTAGAAGGAGGTCAAGATAGAAAGTGCTAAGAGTTGAGCCCTGCCTTGGCATAATGTCCAACTGATGAGGGGTACTTGTAGCCTTCTCACATTAAAAAAAAACCACATGTGCAATATGAAGACAGGCCTCCATCTCCCACTGAGGTACTGCAGACAGTGCCTGCCTGCACAATTCATCTCCAGGGAACGTGAGAGGGAGGCGGAGCAGAATGTATAATGTGAAACATAAAAACGTACAGCTGAGACAAAGAGTTGCAATTGCAAATGGCCCTTAACCAACACCAGGCCTCATCTGCTGTTAGTGTTTGAAGTCTGTAGACAGAGGCCTGTGCCATTCCCCACTAATTTCTCATGCTGGAGCTCATCAGCAGTGGAATGCAGAAAGACTAAGCCTCCAGCTTGGGTCTGCTGTCAAAGACTGAAATCAGGTCCCTGGGATGGGGCCATGTATGCTCTGGGTGACCCGGCTGTCTCCTGGGTCAAGAGATTTAAAAGATGATCAACCATGGTGCCCACTCAGGGAAGGGCTGTGACTGTTTTGCTAGCCTGATAAAGGAAATGCACCTCAAGAGATGAAGAGGGAAATAGTGCCTTACAGAGGAGGAACAATGAGGAGCTATAGCAGCAACTCCTCGGAGCTCTGGACCTCAGAAGGAAAGGGGAGTTATTTGGGTAAACTGAGAGAACCATGTAAGCTTGGCGTGAGATGGTACATTTGGTCCATTCTTATCTGCTTTGTAAACGCATCTGCATGTAGCTTGGTGTTTTCACAAAACAAAAGAGACTCTCCTGGGAAGAGGCGATCAGTCTGAACTCTGTCCTGTGCTGGTCAGATCATACCACCACCTGAAGTCCTTGATTCAGGTCATCCTGAAGTTACTGCTGATTAACACTACTATTTGGCTAAAGCTGGACCTGAGCTGGACCAATCCACCAAACCAGAGATGCTCCTTAATCTCTTCTGCATGAAGTCTCAGGATCATGGGATCTCCCCTTTCTATTTATTCTTCAAGAACTCTCTGGTGTTTAGTACAATGATATGACACATTTAGGTTTTCTCTTGATGTGTTAATTATAGATGTATAAAGGATTTTCCTGTGTTCTGAATCAGAAAAATAGGCAAATCCAGCAAAAATGTATGTATCATTTATTTCAAACCATCTAAACTTTACTTAAACCATCTGAATTAACAGATAAAATTAAAGAAGAAATTTCCTTAATTTTTACCTATCATTTTATGCATTCAACACATATTTCTTGAGCATCTATGTTCCAGTTGCATATCAATGCATGATTAAAAGCATATTTGTTGGGCCGGGCATGGTGGCTTATGCCTGTAATCCCAGCACATTGGGAGGCTGAGGTGGGTGGATCATGAGGTAAGAAGATCAAGACCATCCTGGCCAACATGGTGAAACCCCATCTTTACTAAAACACAAAAAATTAGTTGGGCATTGTGATGTGCACCTGTAGTCCCAGCTACTTGGGAGACTGAGGCAGAAGAATCACTTGAACCTGGGAGGTGGAAGTTGCAGTGAGCTGAGATTGTACCACTGCATTCTATCTCAGACAACCTTCCATCTCCTAAAGAAAATTTAACAAATAATGCATTTATTTCTAGGAATTGTATCTACAATATTACTTGGTGACTTCTTGTCCAGACAAGATGATATAGCCTTTTTATCCTCGCTATTTTTCTCTACTATCAACCTTGGAAATAATTTAAGAGGTGAAAGAGAACCTAAAAGGTAAAAATAGGAATGCAAACTGCTTAGGGATCCCAGTTCTGGAGGAATACCCAGTGGCAGTGCCTCCAACAAATCCACTTAGCAGAAGAAGGTTACCCAGATTCTATACTTCCTGACCCCCAACCTGGCAACAGAAGGTGGCTCAGATAGACTAATTCATTTTCCATACTGAGAATCCTGCCAACAATACTCGGCAAGCCTAGCAGCACTGGCAGGGGTGATGGATCAGAAGCCTTACTGATAATAAGTGGCCAGGAGAAACATTCTCCTGCTCCACCCAGAGACACCAAGCCATAGGTAAAAGTAGAAGAAACGGAGGAAGGTCAACAGCAAGGGAAATTCTGCCACAAGTGGCCTTGCCCAGATAGTGTCTGTGTCCCCATAAGACTGAGGGCCCCCTCTCCTCCTCCACCTAAAGACACGAGGTAATTGGGCACCTGTCAAGTTGAATCCAGCTACAACCTGCACCCTGCATGGAAAACACTATTTCACTGCTGTGCCTGAAACTGTCCTTACCAATATGAGATACTAGAGAGCCAGGAAGGACCTGCAAGGGGGATTGAGCTACAACATGTGGACAGGCCAAAAAGCTCCTTTGTCTCCATAGGCTTAAGACTCCTCCTCTTACTTAAAGACACCAGGTAGCCAGGCAGCAACGTGAAGAGGGGTTTTCAGAAGAACAAGTGGCCTGGACTAGGAAGCATATTTCTCCCAGTGGAACTGATACTTCCTTCCCCACCTAAACACAGGCAGCCCGGAATCCTTACACCTCCTGAGCAAGGACCAATAGGAGTCTCACCTGCACCATATACACCAAGCAGAACAAAGTAGCATGCTAAAGGTTCTAAAAAAAAATTTTGTCATTGGATTCACAGTTCATGATAATAGGCCAGGATCTGCTGAACCTGAACAAGGAAACAGCTAAAATAAAAGATTTATGTAAGATCCAGAATTTCCTAACATAATAGCCAAAATGTTCAAGATACAATAGAAAATCATGTGCTAAAACAACCACAATATCACAACTTGAATGGCAAAACACAAATAATGCCAACACCAAGACCATAGAAATGTTAAAATTATCTGACAAGGACTTTAAAACAACCATTATAAAAATGCTTCAAAAAAAAATGAGGAATCAGAAAATCACACAAAAAAATGAAAGTTGTAAAAACAAAACCAAATGAAAATTATAAAACTGAAAAACAGAATAATAGAAATTTTAATTTTTGCTGATGTATTTATTCCATAGTAGAGTTGAGATGACAGAGGATAGAATTGGAGAACTTGAATATAAATTAATTGAATTTACCCAGTTTGAACAATAGAGAGAAAAAAAAGACTGGAAAAAAACAATAGAAAAAAAGACTCAGAGACCTGTACAATAACAAAGTTTCAACAATGGGTATCCCAGAAGGGGAAGAGAAAGAGATTGGGCAGAAAGAGTATTTGAAGAAATAATGTCTGAAAACTTGCCAAATGTGGTGAAAGACAGAAATGTAAGAACCTGAACAAATTCAAAATAGAATAAATTAAAGTTCTGGAAAGTAAATGCCAAGAGAAATATATCGAGAGCATTTGGAAGAGAACGATGTGGTACCTAGAGGGAGAAAATAATTCAATGACAACAGATTTGTTCTCTGAAACCATGGAAGCCAAAAACCTGGAACATTCTTCAAGTGATGAAAGAAAAGAATTGTCATCCACAAATTCTGTGTTTAGAGAAACTGTCTTGCAGGACTGAAGGGGCCATAAAGACATTCTTAGTGAAAGAAAACTAAAAAAGTTTGCCACTAGCAGTCCTATCTTTAAATAATGGCTAAAGGAAGTTTTTCTTCTAACAGAAAGAAGGAATGTCGGTGAGTCAAGAGTGAAAAACAATGAAAAGAGCAGAAATATGAGTAGATACCATGAAATTTTATAAAGCATACTTGATTGAAACAGAAAATGTAATACCATCTGATATTCCAGGCAATCACATTTTAAAGTGATAATATAAAGGAACACAAATAAAAGTTGGTTCCAAACTTCATTTGTAGTTAAAAAAAAATGCTGATATCAGTGGACTGTGATAAATTGCATATATATACTATAATAAACTTAGCACTAAGAAAACTATAGAAAAAGAAACACATGAAAACACCAAACAAATTAATATGGAATCCTGGGAAATATTCAAGTAGCCACTAGAAGGCAAGAAAAGATAAAGAGAAGAGTAGAAATAATGGAAACAAAGGGAAAACAAATAATAAAGTGACAGACTAAAATCTAACATATCAATAACTACCTTAAATGTAGATGGTCTAAATAGGTCAATTCAAAGGCAGAGATTGACTAAGTGAATTGAAATAAAGGACCCAATTATATTCTGTTTACAAGAAACTGACTTCAAATTTAACACTATAGATTGAATGTAAAAAGATTTTTAAAACTAAACAAATATTAACTATACAAAAGCAGGAATTGCCTCATTAATATCAAAATATGATAAAGTTTACTTCAGAGAAAAGATTACTAGAAACACAGAGGAACATTATGTAATAATAAAAAAATCAATTCATCAGGAAGCAAAACCAATCCAAGTGTGTATGCATCAATCAATGAAGTGTCAAAATACCTAAAGCCGATTCTGACAAAGCTGAAAAGAGAATGAGACCAATCCATGCTTATAATTGGGGACTTCAAAATTCACCTCTCAGCAACTGATTGAACTACTGGAGAAAAAATTAATAAGGACATAAAAGATTTTAACAATACAATCAAGAAACAGATAATTTAGATAATTAGCAATTAGGTTTCACATATATGAACCCTAATGGCAGAATATGCCTTTTTTTCTCAAGCAACTATTGTATGTTCACAAAGATAAGTCATATCCTGGGCCATAAAATGAACCACAAATATTTTTAAATAATTGAAACCATTCAAAATATTTTCTCAGAATATGGTAGAATAAACTAAATGTTAGTAAGAGAAAGACAACAGGAAAATCTCCAAATTTGAGATCAAATCTCAAAGTAACAAGTGCCATTCTCAAAAACTTAAAAAAAGAGGTAACCAAAATAAATCAAAAGCAAGCAAAAAGAATAAAAATAGAAACTAATTTTAAATTAAAAATGGGAAAACAGGGAAAGTCAATGAAACAAAAACTTACTTTTCAAAAAGACCAATAAAATTGACAAATCTGGCAAAACTGATGAGAGAGAGGAAGTGAGGGACAAAGAAAGGAAGATAGAGCTATGTTAACTAAAAAATGATTGACAAAAGGTCAAAAGAAATAGCATTTATTTGGCAAACAATTGTTAACTGCCATTTGGGTGCGCTGAATCAGAACAGTCCTAAATACTGTCCCATAAGGCAAGCACCAGAGCATTTTTTAATAGAGAATTTCCACACACAAAAAATGGTTTTGGAGGCAGTTCATTTGATGGTCAGAAATCCTAAATCACAAACCCATTCTGATGGATCAATTAATTGGAATATTTCCACCTGAGAGATATTGAAACCCTGGGAATACTGACTTTGGTTGTGAATCCAAGTATATTGGAAATTCTGTGGTTTGACATTTAGCAGATGTGAGTGCAATCCTTTCACAATCTCCTGACTCCACTTTAGAAAGCCTTGGCCTTGGTTACTTCATTTTCTTTCACATTTCCCCTCATTAACCAAGATCTTTCTCCAGAAAGCAAATTAATTAGCAAATCTAATTCTGTCCCTTATCACTGGGATGGGTCTGTAGCAGGGAGTCATGTCCCTCATTGGGGGATCTCAAGGTCTAAAAGATTGTAAGGCTAGACTAAGCCTTATTTGGATAACATGGAAATCTTGCAAGGGGAGTTCTTAATTAATCCTGCTTTGGTCCTGGAAAGATTGTCAGATTGGATGTCTCTTCTAAATCATAGCCTTGATTGACCACATTGAGCTTCTAAGCAACTGCAACTTTGGTAAAACTTTTATTTCTAAGTAAACTTGGGTAAGGAGTTACAGACATATCTTAAATATTACAATAGCAATAGTAATCCTAATAGTGAGTAATAGAAGTTGAAGACTGTATTTTAGGCACATTTTGACTTTAGAGGGTAGTCAGCTGAAGAGATTTTAAAAAGTCAGCATTTTAACAATAAGCACTCTGTTTAGATAATTAGCAAATGGTTGGATTTTTCCAACTTGGTCTCTAATTTTTAAATGTATTTTTCCAAGTGTAACAGGAGGTGTTGACTACAGTGTAAACACCTCCTTGCTCAGCTAAGACATAATTCAAGGTAACTCTGTTGTGCAAGAGAGTACAAGGCATAAACCAAGACATAGCAACATATAAGAGACCAAATATTTCAGGGATCTTAATCATGTATTGGTCTAATCCAGAGGTCTTGTGTGAAAAATCAACTTCGGCTATCATCTGCTTCACTTCAGGGTCAGTTTTAGCGTTTAGTCTTCGATTGTTTCTGAATTCCAGAAAATTATAGGAGCGTTCCTTAAATAAGAAACATAAATCAAAGAGTCAACACCTTTCAGTTTGGCAGCACAGGGGTTGATAAAGAATACATGATATAAACCTTTTCATCAAGATAGAAATGCTTTTATAAATGCCTCTTTCAATAGACATGTTGCTGACGGCTGTGATATTTTATAATGTCCTCGTCTCCTGAGAGAACAGTGTGGAAAGATTGTTCTATCAAGGTATGATTTTGCCTACAGCCTGAAATTATTCCTTTACAATACTAGAGAATGTCTCTTTTAATCAATTGAACATCAAAATCAGAGAAAGCTAAATGCTTGAGGTTAGACCTTTGTCAGATGCAAGTTTACAAATATTTTCTCCCATTCTGCAGGTTGTCTTTTTACTCTGTTGATAGTTATTTGCCATGCAGAAGCTCTTTAGTTTGATTAGATCCTGTTTTTCAATTTTTACTTTTGTTGCAATTACTTTTGGCATCTTCATGAGGACTAAGCTCTGGTTTTTTTTTATCTTGACCAAATTCCGAGGTAAGGGGTTTGGGGAGTCATGCCTTACAAACCATAAATTCTCATGAGATAGGTTTTCTCTAACTCTACATATCATGACTTGGTTTCCAATCTGAATCTGGCATAGCATTAGAAGACAAGGAAGAAAATAAAAATATTTTACCCAGAAACATGTTTCTCTGCCATATCTTGAAATGGCCATGCAAAGCTGTCCTTTATGGTAGAAAATCTCCATCTGTAAAGAATCTCTATTAACATAGCTAGATCTTTTTCTTCCAGGCCCTCCCAAACCTGAAGAGATTAAAAGTCTAGCACCTTTTAAAGATCTGAACAGAAAACATTTATCATCTGTTGTCTCTAAGGGCAGCTATTTTAAGACTTCAAAAGAACCTTGGTTTCCATAATCTTTTATCTTAACCTGAACATTTCCTTTCTATCAATCCCAGATCTTTAGACAAACTCAACCAATTGTCAACCAGAAAATGTTTAAATTTACCTTTAGCCTGAAATCCTCCTGCCCCACTCCCCTTCAATCCCCACTTTCAGTTGTCCCAACTTTCTGAACCAAACCAATGTATATCTTAAATATATTTGATGTCTCATGCTTCACTAAAATATATAAATACATAAAACCCATTCCCTAAAATATATAAAACCAAGCTGTTTTGTGCCCTGATCACCCTTGGGCACAAGTTCTCAGGACCTCCTTACAGCTGTGTCACAGGCCATGGCCACTCATATTTGGCTCCGAATAAATTTCTTCAAATATTTTACAGAGTTTGACTCTTTGTTGATATTCATCATGAAATCTTTGCCAGTTTCTATGTTCAGAATGGTATTTCCTAGGTTGTCTTCCAGGGATTTTGTGGTTTCAGGTTTTATATTTAAGTCTTAAATTCATCCTAAATTTATTTTTTTGTATGGTGTAAGGAAGGAATCCAGTTTCAATCTTCTGCATATGGCTAGCCAGTTAATCCTGGCATCATTTATTAAATAGGAAGTTCTTTCCACATTGCTTGTTTTTGTCAATTTTGTTGAAGATCAGATGGTTGTAGGTGTGCCGCCTTGTTTCTGAACTCTCTATTCTATTTCATTGGTCTATGTGTCTGTTTTTGTACTAGTACCATGTTGTTTTAGTTATCGTAGCACTGTAATATAGTTTGCAGTTGGGTAGCACGATGCCTTCAGCTTTGTGCTTTTTGCTTAGGATTGCCTTGGCTATTCAGGCTCTTTTTTGGTTTTATATTAATTTTAAAATAGGGTTTTTTTTTTTTTTTTTGTCGGTGTTTGTTTTTTAGTTCTGTGAATAATGTCGTTGGAGTTTAATAAGAATAGCATTGATTCTGTAAATCATTTTGGGCAGTGTGGGTCTTTTGATGATATTGAGTCTTCCTATACATGAGCAGGAAATGTTTTTCCATTTGTTTGTGTCATCTCTGATTTCCTTGAGCAGTGCTTTGTAATTATCATTGTAAACATATTTCACCTCCCTGGTTAGGTTCATTCCTCGGTATTTGCTTCTTTTTGTGGCAATTGTGAATGGAATTGTGTTCTTGATTTGGCTCTCGGCTTCACTGCTATTGATTTATAGGAAAGGTAGTAATGTTTTTACGCTAATTTTGCATCCTGAAACTTTGCTAAAGTTGTTTATCAGCGTAAGAAGTTTTGGGCCAAGACTATGAGGTTTTCTAAACATAGAATTGTGTCATCTGCAAATAGGGATAGTTTGACTTCCTTTCTTCCTATGTGGAACTTCAACAAATTTACAAGAAATTAACAACCCCATTAAAAAGTGGGCAAAGGATATAAACATTTTTCAAACAAAGACATACATATGGACAATAAGCACATGAGAAAAAGCTCAAGACAACCACTTCTGCTGTGTGATCGGTCAAGTTGTTTCTCTTAGTTTCATCAGTTTCCAAGTTTTAGTGCCTAGAAATTTTGATTATAGTGAAGGCAGAGAGAAGTTAAATTAAATTGAATAAATTATTGACAAAAGTTTCTCTTTCAGTTTGGTTTCCCCGGGAGGTTAAAATCCTATTTATTTCCAAAGCTAATAAAAAATTGGAAGAGAAAAAATGTCCACAAGGCCTTGTGGCCTAATTATCTCCTAAAGGACCTATCTCCTCATAGTGTGGCATTGGGAATTAAGCATCAGTATGAATTTTAGAGGGGACACAAACATTTCAGCTATACCAGGGAGTGACTACTCATGTGTACAGGGTTTCTTTGGGGTTGATAAAAATGATTGAAACTTAGATTACGGTGACTGTTGGAAAATTCTGTGAATATCCTAAAAACTATTGAATTATGTACTTTACATTCTTATAGTATGAAATGATATCTCAATAGAGATACTTAAAAATCTATATACTATGACCAAGTAGTGTTGATTCCAGAAATGCCAGTCTAATTTAATATTCAAGTATCAAACAAAGTAATCTACCATATCAATAGGCTAAAGAAGAAAAGTCAAATAATCATATCAATTGACAGAGGAAAGGCATTTGGCAAAAATCCAATACTCATTCATGATAAAAACTGGTTAGGAATAAAAGAAAATTAGCTTAACTTGAAGAGAGCATTGTAAAAATCTTATAGCTAACATCACACTTAATGGTGAAAAACTTAATGTATTTCCCCTAAAATAGGGAACAAGGCGATGTCTACTCTCACTGCTTTTGTTCAGCATAATACTCAGAGGCCTAGATACTGAAATAAAACCAAAAATGAAAATTAAAAGTATACAAGTAGGAAATGAAGAAATAAAAGTCCCTATTAGCAGATGTTACCATCATTTATGCAGAAAGTCTCCAGGAATCTACAAGAAAAAAAAAAAAAAATTCTAGAACTAGTAAGTGAGTTCAGCAAGGTTCTTGGATAAAAGATCAACCTGTAAAAGTCAATTGCATTCCTATAAACTAACAACGAACATGCAGAAACCAAAATTTAAAATAATACCACTTACAATTGCCCCAAAGAAAATGGAATTGCTTAGTTATAAACATAAAAAAAAGTGTAAGATCTATATGCTAAAAATTACAAAGTGCTAATGAAAGAAATTAAAGCACTAAATAGAAGACATACAGAAATCCCCCTTATTCACAAAGGAGACCTTCCAAGACCCCCAGTAGATGCTTGAAACTGCAGATAGTCATGCCTAACCCAGATCTCCCATCCTGCTTCCAACTCACACATGTGCTGACACATAAAGCATAATATGAATCCTGAGGCCTTTTCTGATATTTAAGGGCTTACTCAGTATTTTTATCAACAGAAAGAAGAATGAGAAAATATACCACAAAATCTCCTTAGTCATAACAGAAACATACTAATTTGTGTTGAATAATGCAGTAAATGTAGTGACCCCTTCTTCCATCCTCAAATTAGTGAGAACTTCCACCAGGATGAGGGGATGCCTGAAGAAGAGGTTCCATGTTGTGACCATGAGAACTATCATATCACAAGAACCATTTGAATTTCAGATGCACAGTCCTCTATCTGAAACCCTTGTAAGCAAATGTGTTTTAGAATTTAAAAATTTTTTAGCGGGTATATATGTAATATAGACTATACACTGAATATTCTGGATTACTCTGATCAGGAACTGGAGTAGGACCCCTAGTTCAACACATGAAGAGTTTTTTAGCATGTTTGATGGTCACATTAAGAGAGATAAATAAAAACTACCAGTAGTCTCACATTAAATCAGATCAGGCGCTATTACCAAATGAATCTAACACACATTAAAAGAAAAAACTTTATTATCAGACTATTTTAAATGGTGGCTAATGCCACTATTTCATCTGCCTGTATGTGATGCAACAGACATTCACAGGCATACAGTCCTGTCCAGAGGCTCCTCTAACTCTCCAGTATCAAGAGGGCAAACTACACCACCAAGAAAAAACTGTATTATCATTTTTTTTTATTTAAACAGTGAGTTTAAAACTCATTGTTACTTGAATTACTCATCAAAAGTCAATACATTCTTCACAAAACTATACAATGTTTAGACAAAAACATAAGAGAAATTCTGCATCATCTGAGATTGGGCAAAAAGTTAGAAATGGCAGCAGAAACATGACCCATAAAGTCCAATGGGATTTGATCAAAATTTAAAACTTTTGCTTTGCTAGATAACTGTCAAGAGAATAAAAAGACAAGCCACAGACTAGGGGAAAATATTTTTAAATTTCATACAAAACAGAGGACACTGAATCCAGATTAAGTAACAAACTCTCAAAATCCAGTAATAAGGAATCAATCCAATTAAAAATGAGCAAATAACTTAAGCAGATACTTCACCAAAGATGATACATATTCCCCCACCCCTCTTATCTGTGGGGAGTAAGTTATAAGGCCCCAGTAGATGCCTAATACTGCGATAATACTGACTGCTAAATGCACCAAGATTTTTCCTGTATATGCATACCTATGATAAAGTTTAATGTATAAAGCAGCACAATAAGAGACTGACAACAGTAATAATGAAATAGAACAATTTAACAATGTACTTTAATTAAAAAATCATGTGAATGTGATTTATCTCTCTTAAAATACCTTTTTGTTTGTACTCACCTATATTTTAGTTATGGTTAACTTCACATGACTGAAATCGTGAATAAAGGAGACTATTATACTGTGTTCATACTTGGAAGCCTCACGGTGGTGAATATGTCAATTATACCCAAATTGATGTGTAGGTTTAATGTAATTCCCACCAAAATTCCAGCAAGCTTTATATAGTCATTTCAAACTTGTTTTGAATTTATGTGAAAAGGCACATTCCTTAGAATAGCTAACACAATCTTGATAAAGAAGAATGAAGTAAGAGGAATCACTCTTTCCAATACAAAGAACTATTTTATAGCTACAGTAATTAAGATACTGTGATATTGGCAGAAGGATAGACACATTCATCAATACAACAGGATAGAGAACCCAGAAATAGACCTACAATATTCCTAATTGTTTTCTCACAAAAGTGCAAAACCACTGCAATGGAGGAAGGGGCAAATGTTTTAACAAGTGGTATAAATGGTGCTGGAGCAATGAGATATCTATAGGTTAAAAAACAAGCAACAAAAATTCTCAGACTAAACCTCATATCTTATATAAAAATGAAGTTGAAATGTATCATGGATTTAAATGTAAAATGTAAAACTATAAATTATTTTTTAGAAAAATAAGCATAGAAAAAAATCTAATGGTATGTATAGATTTCTTAGACTTGAAACCAAAGCATTAGATGAAAAAAAAATTAATAAATTGGGCTTCATCAAAATTTGGACTTTTGCTTAGTGAAAGACCCTTTAGAATATTTATTTTTTAGAGACGGTATCTCACTATGTTGCCCATTCTGGAGTGCAGTGACTATTCACAGATATGATCATAGTGCACTGCAGCCTTGAGCTCTGGGCTCAAGCTATCCTCCTACCTCAGCTTCCTGAGTAGTTAAGACTACAGGCAAGTGCCACTGTGCTAGGCCTGTAAAGTCATTTTTAAGAGTATGAAACGACAAATTACAGGCAGGGACAAAATATTTGCAAACTAGTTATTTGCCAAAGAGTAAGGTCTAGACTGTAAAATGAACTTTCAAAATAGTCAAAAAACCAAAAGTCTTTGAAAATGGGTAAGAAAATGAATAGATGTTTCACTAATGAGAATTTAGAAATGGCAAATGAGTACATGTAGGGAAAACCAAAATAATTAGCAACCAAGAAAATGCAAATTAAAACCACAAATTTTACCCATAATAATGGCTAAAATTAAAAATAGCAATAATACCAAATTCTGGTGAGGATGAAGAGCAACTGAATAGCTCATACACTGCCAGTGAGAATGGTATAGATACTCTGGGAAACACTATGGCCATTTACCAAACTTCAATTTTCAAGACAGTTTCAAAGTACATTAAATATCAATCCAGGGCTAGACTGATAATGTCTTGGTAAAAAATAATTGCATTTGCACATGTGTATTTGACAAATTAGAATAGAGTATCAATACAGAGGAAGAAATTAATTGTAATAAAATGAAGTTGTTGTTAGAGCTTATTGCATATTGTTTTCAGAGTATCAAGAACAAGTAGGAAATATAGGAAAGAATGCTATTCTTCCCTGTACCGGTTGATATTCTGTTTTTAATAGTGCAATGTAATTTGCTTTACGGAATTAAGAGTTAAAGGAAAAGAAGACATTGAACAACTAGTAATTGTGGAACATACAAGAAGCAATTAATTATTGTAATAAAGTACATTATTTGGAGTGTAATTCATCATCTAGTCCTATTAATATGACTCTAATAAATACAAATTAGGAATAAATTAATGAGCAGAGAAACAATTGACAAATGACAGCAGAACACTTACACCTAAAAAACAATAGTGAATATAAATTAACATTACCTGATAATCTTTTAGCTACTCAAGTTATTTTTTAAAAGTAATTTTAAAAGTTAATAAAAATATTTCTCCTATGCAATTTAATAAATGTTCAATAAAATATTAAACACTGTCTTACTTCAATATATGGAAGCTTTACTTGCAAACATCATGTATATCCAAATATGGAAATTTTCACCCTCTTTGAAATCACTCAGACTACACAAACAAGACAGATTGAGGTCGATGAGAATATGCGTCAAATTATTTTTATTAATAGTAAAAACAGGATATTCATCTTTGTAGATTCACATATTTTTTAAAATAAATAGTGTATAATCCAGCGGGAAGGCAGAAAGGAAAGTATGAAGGTAGGCAGCAAAAAAGCAGGAAGGAGAGAAGTAAGGAAGATAATCTTCTAGATTATTTAAGAAATGGAAGAAGAGATTATGATTCCAAGTATCCCACTGTACAATATAGTTCAACTCAGAACATTCTGACAAAGTTCATCTCTACCATCATTTTCTCACTTAACAGAAATATGTGTGAGATAAAGACCTTACTGTGAGTTATGGTGCTTTAACTAAAAAAGTCTTTGCTGACGCCTGTATTTTTGAATTGTCTTTCAGTGCCCTGATATGGTTTGGCTGTGTCCTCACCCAATTTTCATCTTAAATTGTAGTTCCCATAATCCCCACATGTCCTGGGAGGGACCCACTAGGAGGTAATTGAATCATGCAGGTGGTTACCCTCATGCTGTTCTTGTGACAGTGAGTTCTCACATATCTGATGGTTTTATAAGGGGCCTTTCCCCTTTGCTTGGCACTTACTGCTGCCACCGTGTAAAGAAGGACATGTTTGCTTCTCCTTCTACCATGATTGTAAGTTTCCTAAGACCTCCCCAACAATGCTGAACTGCGAGTCCGTTAAACCTCTTTCATTTATAAATTACTCAGTCTCAGGTATGTCTTTATTAGCAGCATGTGAGCTGACTAATACATGCCCCATAAATTCAGGCTAGGTAAGCAGTGTGTGTTTATAAAATGGGAGACAGAAAATTTTGCAAAGGACAATGGGAAAGGAAATTCCACATGAAGCCCCATCAGCAGGCGTCATCTCGGGTGGTTCTGTTTTGGGGAAGTGTTCACATGGAAGTTGAGAATATACCCAGAGACTATCACCTTGTCTTTACCAGCAATTTAGAGTCAGTCACCAACTCAATGAGATGAATAAAATAATGAGACAAAGGTATCAATACTAACATGTGCACAGTTGATTTTAGTTTCATAATATCTCTACATTTAAATAAGAGATCATGCATTTTAAATGGCTTTATCTAATTTACATCTGGGTGTCTTGAGATATTTTGTCTTGAGGAGATACATTCATCACACTTCCTTTAAAACTGTGCTCCATTTAATATATAAAACCAGTCAGAAATAGAAATATTGAATATGTCTATTATACCTTACTTACGTCCTTGAATTATAGAACTTTTTTTATAATTATAGACCCTTGAATTATAGACAGTTTTTTAAGAAAGTGAAATTTGTTTTTCTAACACCCATGAAAAAATATAACATATATTTTATGAGCAGGTTCACATGTGTCTTTTTGTTCCATCAAAGGATAGTAAAAAAGCAGAATAGAAGGTAATTGTGAATCACTTAAAAGCATAATTTACTGTACTAGAGATGATAAAATACATATGTAAGTGATACAAAATTATAGAAATAAATTATTAAATGATAAAGTATACCACATTAATGATCAGTCTTCTACTTATGTAGGCTTAAGTACTTGTCTACCCACCATCCATCAAAAAATATATTTTTGTTGATATCACAGAGAGCAAATAACTGTTTGAATGATTAAGTTTCTAAAGTTTCAACTCTATCGGCTTCAAAAATCTGGAGGGAAATTCAGGGGTGCATACTCTAAGACTTGCAGCTCTATATCAGCTTCAAACACAATATATTAAGTATATATTTATTAACTGTTTCCTAAAAAGCATATGAGTATGGGACAATATCAAAATCCCTCATCTAAAAATCAACAACAAAAAACTCAATGAACAAGTTGGCAAAGGACTTGATAGACACTTTTCTAAAGAAATACAAATGACCAATAAGCAGAAGGAAAGATGCCCAGCATCATTAGTAATTAGAAAAATGCATATCAAAACCATAGTGAGATGCCACTTCAAAATCATTAGAATTCTGTGACTTAAAAAGACAAATAACATGTTAGTAATGATACAGAAAAATAGAAACCTGTGTGCATTGCTGGTGTGAAAGTAAAAAAGGACACAGTTGCTACGGGACCATTTGGTAGTTACCCAAAAAGTTAAATAGAAGCACTATATGATCCGTTAATTAAACTCCTGAATATGTATGACAAAGAAATAAAAGCAGGGACTTAGATACATGTACGCCAATGTTCATAGTAGCATTATTCACAAAAGCCAAAAAATGGAAGCAACTCAAATGTCCATTGACAGATGAATGGAAAAGTAAAATCTATCTATCTAATTATCTATCTATCTATCTATCTATCTATCTATCTATCTATCTATCTATCTATCTGTCTGTCTGTCTGTCTGTCTATAAAATATACAACTGAATATTATTATTCCTTAAAAACAAATAAAATTCAGATGTACAACATGGATGAACTTTGAAGACATTATGCTAAGTGATATGAGACAGACATGGAAGAACAAAATTATATTATTCCACTTACCCAAGTGGCTAGAATAGGCAAATTTATATATGGAGAAAGTAGAATATGTTAACAGGGCCTGGGAAATGAGGAAACAAGGAGTTTGTTTTTTAAAGGGTACTGAATTTCTGTTGGGATGATGAAAACGTTTTGGAAGTGGATTGTGGTGTGGTTGCACAACACTGTGAGGGTACTTCACGCCATTGAACTTTATACTTAAAAATAGCTAAAACAGTTAAGTTTTATGTTATATGCATTTTACCACAATAATAAAAAAAAGAAAGAAAAACCACCACAATGAGATGCCACTATACACCTTTTAGAACGGTTAAATTTTCAGAGAATGAAAATAGCAGGTGCTGGTGAAGATGAGAAACAAATGGAAATATGAATGGAAGGGTGAAACACCACAGCCATTTGTAAAACTGTTTGATAATATCAAAAATAGTTACCCCTCTTGAGTTCATTTACCAAAGAGAAATTTTAAAAAAGCCCAAAGACTTATAAAAATTATTGAGAGCAGCATTATTCATAAAACAACCAAACTGAAAATAGCCCAAATGTCCATCAACTGATGAGCAGATATATCCCCATTGCATGGAAATTACATGGCAATAAAAAGGAACCAAAATATTACTATATGCCACAATATGGTAAATCTCAAAATAATTATGCTGAATTTAGAAATCCAGACAAAATGGAATACATACTGTATGATTTCATTTATATGTAGTTTTTTTAAAAAATTATTTTTTTACTTTAGGTGCATCCTATATCTGGCATTTCTCCCCATGTTATCCCTCCCCTCCCTCCCCACCCCCCACTGTCTCTCCCCTACCCCCCGCAACTGCCCCCAGCGTGTGATGTTCCTCTCCCTGACTCCATGTGTTCTCGTTGTTCAACACCCACCTATGAGTGAGAACATAGGTCTTTGGCTTTCTCTTCTTGTGTCAGTTTGCTGAGAATGATGGTTTCCAGATTCATCCAAGTCCCTACAAAGGACACGAACTCATCGTTTTTTATGGCTTTGTACTATTCCATGGTATATATGTACCACATTTTCTTTGTCCAGTCTATCATTGATGGGCATTTGGGTTGGTTCCAGGTCTTTGCTATTGTACACAGGGCTGCAAAATAAGAAAGCAAAATTCAATGGCAGATGGGCAGATCAGTGGTTGTTTGGGTTGAAAATTAGGGTAGATGTTGAATGGGGAAGGAAGGAACTTTTCAAAGTGATAGGCCTGTTCTATATCTTAATTGTGGTTGTTGTTAGAAACTGTATAAAAATACCAAAATTCACTAAACTCTACATTTACCAAAAAACAGTTATTCACTTTTCTCCTGCACTGTGGTAAGAACCCTGGATTCCAGCACTCCACTGCTCCCATCTGCACAAAGCCCTAGGGAGGGCAGGGACAATGCTTGGGTTTGCCCCTTTGCTCTGCTCAAACTTCTAGCCTTTGTGGTTTTCCCTAATTGCTTATAGTATTTCTCTGAGCCTTGTAATTTGAATTTTTTTGCCACCTCCCCACCAAATTTATATGTTAAAACATAATTTCCAGTGGGATGGTATTAGGAAGTGCGGCCTTTGGGAGGTGATTAGGTCATGAGGACTCCACTCTCATGAATGGGATTAGTGTCCTTCAAAAAGAGGCCTTGCCTTTTTCACCACATGAGGACAGAGCTAAAAGGTACCATCTATGAACCAGGAAATGGGCCTGAACCAGACACTGAATCTTCTGGCACCCTGATCTTGGACTTCCAAGCCTCCAGGAGTGTGACCAATAAATTTCTGTTGTTTTAAAGCTACCCATGTGTTATAGCAGCCTGAGACTTGTACTTTTAAATAAAGATAGCAATCACAAATCTGTCCTGTTGCTTCTCGCTTTAGCTTCTGCTTCAGTACACCCTCTCCTCCCGAACTCCCCTGCTGCTTCTTCAAAAGCACTTAGGCAAGGCAAACCACTCTGCCCACAGCCTACTCCCAAGTACATAACCATTATGTAATTTCTGTCATCAGTGTTTTAACTAAATTCTGAGCACAGTCCCCAGCCATGCTTAACAACAAATGGAAAAAAATGGCTTTTAATTCCTTTGTATCAAACTTATATAGCAAAGTGCAAGTTGGGGGCCCAAGTAAAAGTAGAAAGGCGAGAGAAATAAATAAAGAAAAGGTCCTAATGCAAAATTATATGAAGCAATATATTATCCACCAAAGCATAAGTCCTAATATTTCTTTAGCGAACAGCCATAATAAACAACACTCTCCCTGAAGAGCTGCAACACCTGCTACTGATTTTTTTTCTTCCTTTATATTGGAAATCACTGGTGGAATTCTACCAACAGAAGAGGACTCAGGCTATTGCTTTTAGACAGCTGGGAAATGTGCTTTCAAGATGTCCGTGAGCACCCAGATGGTGGCCTGAATCCAGGGATGGATGGGGGAAGAAGATCAGGAGAGACAGACAAAAACAGTGACAGAAAAGGACAGAGACAGTGAGAAACCTGAAAAGATGGAGGGAGAGAGAGAATAAAATCCATATTCAGTTTCTTATGGCAACCTGAGCCATTTGCTTTGCTAACTGGTTCTCTAAGCACTGCTTCCATATTTTGGATTTAATAAAGCCATAGTAAGCCTTTTGCCCCAACCACCTTTTTGTGCTTAATTGTTAAACTCATATACAATTGGAAGGAAATAGAATCCATATGTTCCTACTCATTTATACTTAAATCATCCAAATACAGTGTTTTAACCCCAATTTGTCATTCACAGAAACTTTGGAGACTTAAATAAATTTCTGGAGGTCTGTCCCAATTCTCCACTCTTTTGTGGTCCTCAAGTAAATACATATATTTTAATTTAAGAGTTTGAGGGATTTATAAGAAATTCCAAAATAAAATTTTCCTCCCTTTATCAGTTTTCCTCCAACTTCATTGGAGGGAATCCCTAGGTAGACAGTGTTTGGTGTGTTGCAGTTTCTTTAAGAAATAAATCCTCATACAACCCTAAGGGGAGCATGTAAAAGAGTGCACCATCTCTAAAAAAAAAAAAACCCACATCCCTTGGACTAACCCTCCCTTCATGGACATCAACTTCTCTTGTGCCTAGGACAGTGCCTGCTGCATATTAGGAGATTAATAAATGTTGAATAAATAAGTGAAAGAATAAACATTCTCCCTTTTCATCCTAACCTTGCCCACCTGTCTTCTTGCTCATGGTTTAGCAAACAGATTTTCCATTCTATGCTCCATCCTTAGACGACAGCAAGTCAACCTTCTGCCAGTTTCATTCTGCCCATGTGCTCCTTCTGGGTATCAGGTTTTCTAGGTCTGTAAGGCTACAACTGGGAAATGGTGGACCTATCTTCCTCTTTTAGAATTTTGTCACTGGCAGACCCTGATTACATCAATTATATGTGACTATTTGCTATTTGTATAGTGATATATATGAACTTATAAAGAGAATATAGAAAAACTTTCTGCAATAAATAGAAAACATATATTTTTATTTTTATTTATTTACTTTTTTACAAGACAAGGTCTTGCTCTGTTGCCTAGGCTGGAATGCAGTGGCATGATCTCAACTCACTGCAACCTCTGCCTACTGAGCTCAAGCAATCCTCCTGCTGGAATCTCCTGATTAGCTGGGACCACAGGCATGCACCACCATGCTTGGCTAATTTTTTTATGGATACAGGGTCTCATTTTGTAGCCCAGGAAGGACTTGAAGTCCTTAAATCAAGCAATCTGCCACCTTGGCCTCCCTAAGCGATAGGATTACAGGCGTGAGCCACCACATCTGGCCTAAAATGCACGTCTTTGTAAAGGCCACTTGTTTGTATCTCCGTTGATCCTTTTGACCCTTTTTGGCCTATCTTTTGGTAAGGGAGGCAAAATGGAGGTAAATTCTTTATTAATTTTACCTCTTCATTTTTCTCTCTAAAATTAGGAAGTCAGATAGAATTAAGCTCACAGAAAATGAGATTTAGGGTTTACTTTTGATAGTATAAATGTGTCCTTTGGCAAGTCCCTGTGCTGGATGTACTATATGGGGACAATTCACTCCTTTATTTTCATAAAAAGAAATCAATTCCATGTGTTCCTTTGAGGGAGATTTCTGTGAATGATATCTGTGTGATTAACAACACATACTGTCAGTTTCTGTTGATGCCACTTGTAAATTGTCCCAATTCAACCTGATTTTTTTTTTTTAATTTTTATTGCATTATAGGTTTTGGGGTACATGTGCAGAATGTGCAAGATAGTAGTACATGTGCAGAATGTGCAAGATAGTTGCATAGGTACACACATGGCAGTGTGTTTTGCTGCCTTCCTCCCCTTCACCCACACTTGGCATTCATCCCAGGCTATCCCTCCCCAGCCCCCCCCACTGTCCCTCCCCCATTCCCCCCAATAGACCCCAGTGTATAGTAGACCGCCTCTCTGTGTCCATGTGTTCTCATTTTTCTCACCCACCTATGAGTGAGTATATGCGGTATTTCTTTTTCTGTTCTTGTGTCAGTTTGCTGAGAATGATGTTCTCCAGATTCATCCATGTCCCTACAAAGGACACAAACTCATCATTTTTGATTGCTGCATAATATTCCATGGTGTATATGTGCCACATTTTCCCAGTCCAGTCTATCATCGTTGGGCATTTGGGTTGGTTCAACCTGATTTTTAAGACTTCCTGGATTTGTTTGGTGGTTGGGTAATCATTTTTACCACTGATGTATTCTACAATCAGCCCCAATCTGAGTTCCTTCCAAACCTCCTGCTTAGTTAATGAAGCTCATCTTCTTCAGAGCTGTCGTCTTCTTAAACCAGCTTCTCTCCCAGTGTGCCCATCCAATGTCCTGTCTCTGACCCAGTGCTGTGTTTTACTTTACTATGACACCAGAAGTTATACAGGAATTCATTTGTTCTGCATCTTGATATCCCCAGCTCTTTGCATACTGTCACATAGATGCATGAACACGCAGAGGCACTTGATAATGCTTGTCAAACACTGCACGTGAACAAGTTTGCATGAAAATGCTTGGCACTTGATAATGCTTGTCAAACACTGCACGTGAACAAGTTTGCATGAAAATGCTTGGCACTTGATAATGCTTGTCAAATACTACACATGAACAAGTTTGCATGAAAATGCTTGCTTTTTTTCTTTGACAACTTGCTGAGCAGCAAGCTAATGTATCCCTTTGAAAGCTAAAAATTTCTTAATATGGTGAACGGTTGTTTGTTAAGAAGCATTAGGCAAGTTAGACAATAAATATTTGGGAATCACATCCGGACCCTCCTGACAATCTCAATCACTATTCCTAGAAAATAATTGACTTGATAAAGCCCTAACTTCCTGATCTGATTTGCGATAGGGAATGGGAAGAGTATGGATTTCATTTAGTCACTCACCACCATTTACTAACTTTCCATTCAGTTCAAATCCCTGAGTCATTTCAGTCCCTGAGATGGACCTACGTGCTCTTCCCTGTCCTTCTCGGTTAGGAAAGCTCTGGCAGTGTGGATGGGGGTGGCCACAGACACCCCTTGCACACATGCTTGTTGGGCTTCCAACAAGCCTCCAAACAGGCTGTAGAGGTCTGCTCTATTGTTTCCACATGGAACAGATTCTATTGGAATCTTTCAAACTTATATATTCAGCTGAAGCTGGATTTAACCTTTTTGCTCATATCGTGGCAAAGGCAACTGACCAGAAAAGGCTGGATTTTCATTTTGTGCAGTTAAATCTGGACTCTGCTGCATTATTGCACAGAGCGTATGCAGGTAGTTCAGAACAAGAAAGGCATACCTTGCATTAGAATCTGTGTTTCCTAGATCCTTCTGAGCAGGGGAAAAGAGAGGGGAGAAGGCTCCTGGGGTAATGTCCTGCACATACACAAAGAGCATTGTCTGTGCCACTCAGATGGTCAGTATTGAACCTCTAATTATCGTTACCAGAGTTAACGGGCAGTTACCTAGACAGATGTCAGACATCTGCCTGATATGATCAACATTAACATCAACTGAGGTCTGCTCCTGCCATTGTATTGATGCTATTACAAGGTGAAATCTCTCTGTATCAGCCTAATTCCAGTCCAGCTCAAAACACATCTGTTGAACAGAAGTTTTCATGTATGTAGCATTATGATAAAAGTTTAAAAGAAACATTACAAAATTCTTTATATTATACAACTTGCTTATTAAAAGGACCAAATGATCTATAGTCAGATTATGTCAGTACAGTTTGGATAATTTATATTGAAGAATAATAATACATATGATATGCACTGTACTTGATGAACTCTCCCTTGAAATCCCCACAAATATGTCTACCTGGCAATGTTTAATCCATCTTTTGTTTCCCAGCTCAGAAATTCTCTCTTTATAATCCCATTGCACTGTATGCTTTGCACTACTAAATATATTACCTCATGAAATTATAATCATTTATTTACATGTCTATCTCTCCACTGTACTTCTAACTCCTTAAGAGCACAGTGTGCTCTTTACCAATTTTCCAATTTTTATTACACACCTTTGTATCACCAGTTCTTTGCACAATGCCACATAGATGCATGAGCATTGCCTCTAGGAGAGCTCCTGGCACACACCAAAAAATTACTCTGGCATAAATGTTTCTAAAGTTTGCAAAGTACTTTTATATACTTTATTCCAATTTATACTCACAATGATCCTGTGAGGCAGGCATTTTTATCCCCCCCATAAGAGCTGAGGAAATTAAGGCTTAGAAAGATTAAGTGATTGGGACAAGGGTGCACAGTTAATAAATGCCATAAATTTAATGCTGGCCAAGATCTTCCAAATGCCAAATCCCGTATTATTTCCAGTGTGCCACAGTTGCCTTTTGAGATGTTATTTCTCTCCCAACTGAGGAAATGACCATTATCACCATTTTGCAGGTCAAGAAAAGTAAATCCTGAAATTCTGCCAGGTAATTCAGTTCTCATCTCTGGCAGCAACAGGAACCAAGAATAGGAAACCAGAATTACTATTCTGCCTTGTAGCCAATTCCCATGCATGTAATGAGCACCATGTGTTCCCTGACAAATAAGCCTGTGAATAAGATGAACATGGACAAACACACCAGTCTAAACCCCCCTCACAGTTGGCAGGAACAGTTAGCATTTTGCTGGACATAGAAGAAGTACTTTTAAGAAGTGCTATTTTCTTTTTCTTTCTGCCCAATACACTTATATCAATCATGTGTTTAAGATGACATTTTGACTTCATGACACACACATTCTCCTCTTCTTATCCCACTGACTCCACTTTCATATTCTTTCTGTCTTAAGAGCACAATCGTGCAAAAGCATCCCCACCTTGCTCTGCAACTAGCTTCTGAACTCCTTCAGTTTTGGTTTAGAACTGGCTTTACCACAAGGACAGAATTATTCTATTTCTTGGTTCAGAGATTCTGAAGGGAACACTAAGAGGCTCTGAAATATTCAGGGAACAGGGAGCATTGTTTTCATCTGAACTACCTGAGATCCTTCTAGGGTAAGTCAGAACTCCCTGGGATCCTACAGAATTCCTGGACCCATTTGAGTCCACACCTAACCTGAACTTCCTTAGCCTTTCAGTAGTTCCTGACACCTGTCTTCTGTGGCTCCATCTCAAATTTCAGTGACTATGGAGTGCTTGTTTTGTACTGACATGCACAGCAGCCCAAAAAACTCAGCACCAATCACTTTTAAGACACTCAACAAGAAACAAAGGAGCTGCATATTCTCACTAACTTTTATTTTTTTTTACTCTTTTTTTTTTTTAATTTTTATTGCATTATAGGTTTGGGGGTACATGTGCAGAACGTGCAAGATAGTTGCATAGGTACACATATGGCAGTGTGCTTTGCTGCCTTCCTCCCCTTCACCCACACTTGGTAGTCATCCCCAGGTCATCCCCCCCAGCCCCCCCTGCTGTCCCTCCCCCATTCCCCCCAACAGTCCCCAGTGTATAGTAGACCGCCTCTCTGTGTCCATGTGTTCTCATTTTTCTCACCCACCTATGAGTGAGTATATGCGGTATTTCTTTTTCTGTTCTTGTGTCAGTTTGCTGAGAATGATGTTCTCCAGATTCATCCATGTCCCTACAAAGGACACAAACTCATCACTTTTGATTGCTGCATAATATTCCATGGTGTATATGTGCCACATTTTCCCAGTCCAGTCTATCATCGTTGGGCATTTGGGTTGGTTCCAGGTCCTTGCTATTGTAAACAGTGCTGCAATGAACATTCGTGTGCATGTGTCCTTATAGTAGAATGATTTATAGTCCTTTGGATAGATACCCAGTAATGGGATTGCTGGGTCAAATGGAATTTCTATTTCTAGGTCCCTGAGGAATCGCCACACTGTCTTCCACAATGGTTGAACTAATTTACACTCCCACCAACAGTGTAAGAGTGTTCCTATTTCTCCACATCTTCTCCAGCATCTGCTGTCTCCAGATTTTTTAATGATCGCCATTCTAACTGGTGTGAGATGGTATCTCAATGTGGTTTTGATTTGCATCTCTCTAATGACCAATGATGATGAGCACTTTTTCATATGTTTGTTGGCCTCATGTATGTCTTCTTTTATAAAGTTTCTGTTCATATCCTTTGCCCATTTTTGAATGGGCTTGTTTGTTTTTTTCCTGTAAATCTGTTTGAGTTCTTTGTAAATTCTAGATATCAGCCCTTTGTCAGATGTGTAAACTGCAAAGATTTTTTCCCATTCTGATGGTTGCCGATTCACTCTAGTGACTGTCTCTTTTGCCGCGCAGAAGCTGTGGAGTTTGATTAGGACCCATTTGTCTATTTTGGCTTTTGTTGCCAATGCTTTTGGTGTTTTGGTCATGAAGTCCTTGCCTACTCCTATGTCCTGAATGGTTTTGCCCAGATTTTCTTCTAGGGTTTTTATGGTGTCAGGTCTTACGTTTAAGTCTTTAATCCATCTGGAGTTAATTTTAGTGTAAGGTGTCAGGAAGGGGTCCAGTTTCTGCTTTCTACACATGGCTAGCCAGTTTTCCCAACACCATTTATTAAATAGGGAATCCTTTCCCCATTGCCTGTTTTTGTCTGGTTTATCAAAGATAATATGGTTGTAGATATTTTGTGTTGCCTCCGATGCTTCTGTTCTGTTCCATTGGTCTATATCTCTGTTTTGGTACCAGTACCATGCTGTTTTGATTACTGTAGCCTTGTAGTATAGTTTGAAGTCTGGTAGCGTGATGCCTCCCGCTGTGTTCTTTTTGCTTAGAATTGACTTGGCTATGCAGGCTCTTTTTTGGTTCCATATGAAATTCATGGTGGTTTTTTCCAGTTCTGTGAAGAAATTCAATGGTAGTTTGATGGGGATAGCATTGATTGTGTAAATTACTTTGGGCAGTATAGCCATTTTCACGATATTGATTATTCCTAACCACGAGCATGGAATGTTTCTCCATCTGTTTGTGTCCTCTCTTATTTCGTTGAGCAGTTGTTTGTAGTTTTCCTTAAAGAGGTCCCTTACATTCCTAGTGAGTTGTATTCCTAGGTATTTTATTTTCTTTGTAGCAATTATGAATGGCAGTTCGTTCTTGATTTGGTTCTCTTTAAGTCTGTTATTGGTGTATAGGAATGCTTGTGATTTTTGAACATTGATTTTATATCCTGAGACTTTGCTGAAGTTGCTTATCAGTTTCAGGAGCTTTTGGGCTGAGGTGATGGGGTCTTCTAGGTATACTATCATGTCGTCTGCAAATAGAGACAATTTGGCTTCCACCTTTTCTATTTGAATACCCTTTATTTCTTTTTCTTGCCTGATTGCTCTGGCTAGAACTTCCAGTACTATGTTGAATAGAAGTGGTGAGAGAGGGCATCCTTGTCTAGTGCCGGATTTCAAAGGGAATGCTTCCAGTTTTTGCCCATTCAATATGATATTGGCTGTTGGTTTGTCGTAAATAGCTTTTATTACTTTGAGATATGTTCCATCAATACCAAGTTTATTGACGGTTTTTAGCATAAAGGGCTGTTGAATTTTGTCAAATGCCTTCTCTGCGTCAATTGAGATAATCATGTGGTTCTTGTTTTTGCTTCTGTTTATGTGGTGAATTACATTTATAGACTTGCATATGTTGAACCAGCCTTGCATCCCCGGGATGAATCCTACTTGATCATGATGGATAAGTTTTTTAATGTGCTGTTGCAATCGGTTTGCCAGTATTTTATTGAAGATTTTTGCATCTATGTTCATCATGGATATTGGCCTGAAGTTTTCTTTTCTTGTTGAGTCTCTGCCAGGTTTTGGTATCAGGATGATGTTGGTCTCATAAAATGATTTGGGAAGGGTTCCCTCTTTTTGGATTATTTGGAATAGTTTCAGAAGGAATGGTACCAGATCCTCTTTGTGTGTCTGGTAGAATTCAGCTGTGAACCCATCTGGACCTGGGCTTTTTTTGTGTGGTAGGCTCTTAATTGCTGCCTCAACTTCAGACCTTGTTATTGGTCTATTCATAGTTTCGGCTTCCTCCTGGTTTAGGCTTGGGAGGACACAAGCGTCCAGGAATTTAACCATTTCTTCCTGATTTACTAGTTTATGTGCATAGAGTTGTTTGTAGTATTCTCTGATGATGGTTTGAATTTCTGTGGAATCTGTGGTGATTTCCCCTTTATCGTTTTTTATTGCATCTATTTGGTTGTTCTCTCTTTTCTTTTTTATCAGTCTGGCTAGTGTTCGGTCTATTTTGTTGATCTTTTCGAAAAACCAGCTCTTGGATTTATTGATTTTTTGAAGGGTTTTTCTTGTCTCTATCTCCTTCAATTCTGCTCTGATCTTAGTTATTTCTTGTCTTCGGCTAGGTTTTGAGCTTTTTTGATCTTGCTCCTCTAGCTCTTTCAATTTTGATGATAGGGTGTCAATTTTGGATCTCTCCACTCTTCTCATGTGGGCACTTATTGCTATATATTTTCCTCTACAGACTGCTTTAAATGTGTCCCAGAGATTCTGGTATATTGTGTCTTCGTTCTCGTTGGTTTCAAAGAACTTCTTTATTTCTGCCTTCATTTCATTGTTTATCCAATCAACATTCAAGAGCCAGTTGTTCCGTTTCCATGAAGCTGTGTGGTTCTGAGTTATTTTCTGAATTCTGAGTTCCAACTTGATTGCACTATGATCTGAGAGACTGTTTGTTATGATTTTAGTTGTTTTGCATTTGCTGAGGAGTGCTTTACTTCCAATTATGTGGTCAATTTTGGAGTAGGTGTGATGTGGTGCTGAGAAGAATGTATATTCTGAGGATTTGGGGTGGAGAGTTCTGTAAATGTCTATCAGGTTTGCTTGTTCCAGGTCTGAGTTCAAGTCATGGATATCCTTGTTAATTTTCTGTCTGGTTGATCTGTCTGCTATTGACAGTGGAGTGTTAAAGTCTCCCACTATTATTGTGTGGGAGTCTAAGTCTCTTTGTAAATCATTAAGAACTTGCCTTATATATCTGGGTGCTCCTACATTGGGTCCATATATATTTAGAATCGTTATCTCTTCTTGTTGTATTGATCCTTTTACCATTATGTAATGACCTTCTTTGTCCCTTTTGATCTTTGTTGCTTTAAAGTCTATTTTATCAGAGATGAGAATTGCAACTCCTGCTTTTTTTTTCTCTCCATTTGCTTGGTAAATCTTCCTCCATCCTTTTATTTTGAGCCTTTGTGTATCTTTGCATGTGAGGTGGGTTTCCTGGATACAGCACACCGATGGGTTTTGGTTTTTTATCCAATTTGCCAGTCTGTGTCTTTTGATTGGTGCATTTAGCCCATTTACATTCAGGGTTAATATTGTTATGTGTGCATTTGATACTGCCGTTTTGATGCTAGCCGGCTGTTTTGCCCATTGGTTCATGTACATTCTTCATTTTGTTGATGGTCTTTAGCATTTGGTATCCTTTTAGGATGGCTGGTACTGGTTGTTTCTTTCTATGTGTAGTGCCTCTTTCAGGAGCTCTTGTAAAGCAGGCCTAGTGGTGACAAAATCTCTGAGTACTTGCTTGTTCGTGAAGAATTTTATTTTTCCTTCACTTATGAAGCTCAGTTTGGCTGGATATGATATTCTGGGTTGAAAGTTCTTTTCTTTAAGGATGTTGAATATTGGCCCCCACTCTCTTCTGGCTTGTAGAGTCTCTGCCAAGAGATCTGCTGTGAGCCTGATGGGCTTCCCTTTGTGGGTGACCCGACCTTTCTCTCTGGCTGCCCTTAATATTTTCTCCTTTGTTTCAACCCTGGTGAATCTCACGATTATGTGCCTTGGGGTTGCTCTTCTTACAGAGTATCTTTGTGGTGTTCTCTGTATTTCCTGGAGTTGAGTATTGACCTGTCTTGCTAGGTTGGGGAAATTTTCCTGGATAATATCCTGAAGAGTGTTTTCCAGCTTGGATTCATTCTCTTCATCACATTCTGGTACACCTATCAAACGTAGGTTGGGTCTCTTCACATAGTCCCACATTTCTTGGAGATTTTGTTCATTCCTTTTTGTGCTTTTTTCTTTAATCTTGGTTTCTTGTTTTATTTCATTGAGTTGATCTTCGACTTCTGATATTCTTTCTTCAGCTTGGCCAATTCGGCTGTTGAAACTTGTGCATGCTTCGCGAAGTTCTCGTGTTGTGTTTTTCAGCTCCTTCAATTCATTCATATTCCTCTCTAAGTTGTCCATTCTTGTTATCAATTCCTCGAATCTTTTTTCAAATCTTTTTTCAAGGTTCTTAGTTTCTTTGCACTGGTTTAGAACATGTTCCTTTAGCTCACTGAAGTTTCTCATTATCCACTTTCTGAAGTCTGATTCTGTCATTTTGTCACATTCATTCTCCGTCCAGCTTTGTTCCCTTGCTGGTGAGGAGTTTTGGTCCTTTTTTGGAGGTGAGGTATTTTGGTTTCGGGTGTTTTCCTCCTTTTTGCGCTGGTTTCTTCCCATCTTTATGGATTTATCCGCCTGTCATCTTAGTAGTTGCTGATTTTTCAATTGGGTCTCTGTGTGGACACTGAGATTGTTGATGATGAAGTATTTCTGTTACTTAGTTTTCCCTCTAATGGTCTATCCCCTCTGCTGTATGAGTGCTGAGGTCCACTCCAGGCCCTGCTTGTCTGGGGTATACCTGCGGCAGCTGCGGAACAGTGAGGGATGATACCAGTTTCTTCTTCTGCTGTCCTTGTTCCAGAATGATGCCAGCCAAATGTCAGTCTGATTAGTCCTTTTCTGGGGTGACTCCTTGGATATACAGGGGTCAGGGAGCTGCTTGAGGAGACAGTCTGTGCTTTATAGGAGCTCCAGTGCTGAGCTGTGAGCTCCATTGTTCATTCAGTGTTGTTGGGAGGTTGTTTATGTCTGCTGCAATAGAACTCATAAAACACCACCCTTTTTTTTTTTTCACCCTTAGATGCTCTGTCTCAGGGAGTTGGGGCTTTCTTTATGAGTATCTGTTGCACTGTCCTACTCCACTAGGCGGCAGTCTATTCACTATTTGCCTGCCGGGACTCTGACCTGCTAGCTCGGGTCCGCCCTGTTGCTGCCTGGCGGAGTCTCTCTGTTATGGCAGGTTGCCTCGGCAATGGCAGGCTGCGTCAGACCTGGGCGGTACTTCAGTGGGGGTGCACTGCGTCAGAGATGGTGGGCGCCCCTCCCTCACCGGGCTGCACCGTCCTAGATGCCGGCAGCAAAACTCTCAGCCCCAAGCGCCTCCAGTCGCCACCCTGCTTGTCCCCGTGAGCGTGGGACCCGCCGAGCCCGATCACCCAGCTCCCTGCCTCAGAGTCCGTCCTCTCTCTCTCTCTCTTCCTCTCCCCAAGCTGAAAGGTCGACTCTCTCACTGGCGCCCCAGTAGCCTGCCGATAGGGCACTGGGATCCGTGCGATCTCCCGTGCTGCTGCCCACTACCCCGGCTCAGATCACGCTTCCCAGGAAACTCCTGGTCTGGCTCATTGTCCAAGTCCCGTTCAATCAGATGGACATGCCAATCTGCCCTTCCAAATCTCAGATTGCCGGTTTAACAGGGCACCCAGACCAGTGAGTTCCGCGCCGGGTCCTGCTGCGGCGCCGGCCGAAGAGGCGGCGGGAGCCGGCTGCGTTAGCCGGCTGCACTAGGGTCCAGTGTCTCTCCCACACCTGGGACATTCAACACTCTGTGGGCATAAAAGGTCCATCCGAGAATGCGGCTAGGACTCACCCTCTGCGCCTTCACCGAGAGCTGCAATCCTGAGTCGCCTCTACGACGCCACCTTGCCTCCTCTCCTAACTTTCATATTAAAGCAAAAAGTGCTCTCACGTCTGTCTTCTTGACTTTCATTTAAAAAATTAGACATAGACTCTCTTCTAAACCCGAAGAATTGATTTGGCTTTGGGATCAGAATATTGTCAATGAAATTTGAGGTATTGTATTCAAATTATAAGAGCCTTGAGATATTAATTAGGTTTTTGCGATGAGAATGTAATAAAACTTGACAAAGATTAGCCAGAATCTAGAAAAAGAAAGAGCCCAAGGTATATAATAAATGCCCAACCTCAAAAAAGAACAAGAGGTCATCCTGATCACAATGCTATGTTTCACTAAAAACATTTAGAGAAAAGACTTTTAAAGAGTCCTGGAATCTAGTAGAAGTTTTATAATTTCAAAACTGGAAAGATTTGACAATTGACCAGTAATGGGAATATCAGACAAAGAGAGAAGAAAGCTAAGAAGTTTTTGGGGGGCTTTCCACAAAAAGAGCTTAAAGGTAATGTGATTCAGAGTAACATTATGTAGGTACCTCTACAAAACTTTGAAAAGAATCAATACTTTATTATGCCTAGTGTACAGGGACATCTGGCCTTGCCTGATTGGCTGCTTTGGGAAAGGGACTGTCAGTGCTCTAGATCATAAGGATGTCTCTGTCGAGCTCTGTCACCCAGAAGGCTGCTCATTGAGATTACTGGCCCAGGCCGGGTGCGGTTGCTCATGCCTATAATCCCAGCATTTTGGGAGGCTGAGGTGGGTGGATCATAAGGTCAAGAGATTGAGACCATTCTGGTCAACAAGGTGAAACCCTGTCTCTACTAAAAATACAAAAATGAGCTGGGCATGGTGGCACATGCCTGTAATCCCAGCTACTTGGGAGGCTGAGGCAGGAGAATTGCTTGAACCCAGAAGGAGAAGGTTGTGGTGAGCCGAGATTGTGCCATTGCACTCCAGTCTGGGTAACAACAGCAAAACTCCGTCTCAAAAAAAAAAGCGGGGGGGGACTTCCAAGATGGCGTCATAGAGGCGACTCCAGATTGCAGCTCTCAGTGAAGGCACAGAGGGTGAGTCCTAGCTGCATTCTCGGACAGATCTTTTTTGCCCACAGAACGTTGAAAGTCCCAGGTGTGGGAGAGACACAGGTCGCTAGCACAGCTGGCTCACGCGGCCGCTTCGGCCGGTTCTGCAGCGCAGCGGCACCGGACACAAAACTCACTGGTCTGGGTGCCCTGTTAAACCGGCAATCTGAGATTTGGAAGGGCAGATTGACATGCCCATCTAATTGAATGGGACTTGGACAATGAGCCAGACCAGGAGATTCCTGGGAAATGTGATCTGAGCCGGTGCAGTGGGCAGCGGCACAGGAGATCACACGGATCCCAGTGCCCTATCAGCAGGCTACTGGGGTGCCAGTGAGAGAGTCAACTGTTCAGCTTGGGGAGAAGAAGAGAGAGAGAGAGAGAGGACGGACTCAGGCAGGGAGCTGGGTGATCGGGCTCGGCGGGTCCCACCCTGACGGGGACAAGCAGGGCAGTGATTGGAGGCACTTGCGGCTGAGAGTTTTGCTGCCGGCATCTAGGACAGTGCAGCCCGGTGCGGGAGGGGCGTCTGCCACTACTGACGCAATCCCCCACTACTGAAGTACCACCCAGGGCTGATGCAGACTGCTGTTGCCAAGCAACCTGCCATAAGAGAGAGACTCCACCAGCAGGGTGGAGCAAGCCATGGCAGGGCGGAGCAAGCCACAGCAGAATGGAGCCCTGCAGCAACAGGGCGGACCCGCGCTAGCAGGGCGGAGCCCCGGCAGGAAAATAGTGAATAGACTGCCTCCTAGCTGGGCAGGACAGTGCAACAGATACTCATAAAGAAAGCCCCAACTCCCTGAGACAGAGCATCTAAGGGGGAAAAAAAGGGGGGAGGTTTTATGAGTTCTGTTGCAGCAGACATAAACACATCCTCCCAACACTGCTGAATGAACAAGGGAGCTCACAGCTCAGCACTGGAGCTCCTATAAAGCACAGACCATCTCCTCAAGCAGCTCCCTGACCCCTGTATATCTAAAGAGTCATCACCCCAAAAAAGGACTGATCAGACTGACATTTGGCGGGCATCATTCTGAAACAAAGATAGCAGAAGAAAACACTGGTAGCATCCCTCACTGTTACAGGTGTACCCCAGACAAGCAGGGCCTGGAGTGGACCTCAGCACTCATACAGCAGAGGGGCTAGACCATTAGAAGGAAAACTAAGTAACAGAAATACCTCATCATCAACAATCTGGGTGTCCACACAGAGACCCAATTGAAAAATCAGCAACTACTAAGACGACAGGTGGATAAATCCATAAAGATGGGAAGAAACCAGTGCAAAAAGGAGGAAAACACCCGAAACCAAAACACTTCACCTCCTACAAAGGACCAAAACTCCTCACCAGCAAGGGAACAAAGCTGGACGGAGAATGAGTGTGACGAAATGATGGAATCAGACTTCAGAAAGTGGATAATGAGAAATTTCAGTGAGCTAAAAGAACATGTTCTAAATCAGTGCAAGAAACTAAGAACCTTGAAAAAAGACTTGAAAAAAGATTCGAGGAAATGATAACAAGAATGGACAACTTAGAGAGGAATATGAATGAATTGAAGGAGCTGAAAAACACAACATGAGAACCTTGCGAAGCATGCACAAGTTTCAACAGCCAAATTGACCAAGCAGAAGAAAGAATATCAGAAGTCAAAGATCAACTCAATGAAATAAAACAAGAAACCAAGATCAAAGAAAAAAGCACAAAAAGGAATGAACAAAATCTCCAAGAAATGTGGGACTATGTGAAGAGACCCAACCTACGTTTGATAGGTGTACCAGAATGTGATGAAGAGAATGAATCCAAGCTGGAAAACACTCTTCAGAATATTATCCTGGAAAATTTCCCCAACCTAGCAAGACAGGTCAATACTCAACTCAGGAAATACAGAGAACACCACAAAGATATTCTGCAAGAAGAGCAACCCCAAGGCACATAATCGTCAGATTCACCAGGGTTGAAATGAAGGAGAAAATACTAAGGGCAGCCAGAGAGAAAGGTCGGGTCACCCACAAAGGGAAGCCCATCAGGCTCACAGCAGATCTCTCGGCAGAGACTCTACAAGCCAGAAGAGAGTGGGGGCCAATATTCAACATCCTTAAAGAAAAGAACTTCCAACCCAGAATATCATATCCAGCCAAACTGAGCTTCATAAGTGAAGGAAAAATAAAATCCTTCATGAACAAGCAAGTACTCAGAGATTTTGTCACCACTAGGCCTGCTTTACAAGAGCTCCTGAAAGAGGCACTACACATAGAAAGAAACAAACAGTACCAGCCATCCTAAAAGCATACCAAATGCTAAAGAGCATCAACAAAATGAAGAATCTACATGAACCAATGGGCAAAACAGCCGGCTAGCATCAAAACAGCAGTATCAAATTCACACATAACAATATTAACCCTAAATGTAAATGGGCTAAATGCACCAATAAAAAGACACAGACTGGCAAATTGGATAAAAAAACAAAACCCGTCAGTGTGCTGTATCCAGGAAACCCAGCTCACACGCAAGGATACACAAAGGCTCAAAATCAAGGGATGGAGGAAGATTTACCAAACAAATGGAGAGAAAAAAAAAGCAGGAGTTGCAATTCTCGTCTCTGTTAAAATAGACTTTAAAGCAACAAAGATCAAAAGGGACAAAGAAGGTCATTACATAATGGTAAAAGGATCAATACAACAAGAAGAGATAACGATTCTAAATATATATGGACCCAATGCAGGAGCACCCAGATATATAAGGCAAGTTCTTAATGATTTACAAAGAGACTTACACTCCCACACAATAATAGTGGGAGACTTTAACACTCCACTGTCAATATCAGACAGATCAACCAGACAGAAAATTAACAAGGATATCCAGGACTTGAACTCAGACCTGGAACAAGCAAACCTGATAGATATTTACAGAACTCTCCACCCCAAATCCACAGAATATACATTCTTCTCAGCACCACATCACACCTACTCCAAAATTGACCACATACTTGGAAGTAAAGCACTCCTTAGCAAATGCAAAACAACTGAAATCATAACAAACAGTCTCTCAGACCATAGTGCAATCAAGTTGGAACTCAGAATTCAGAAAATAACTCAGAACTGCACAGCTTCATGGAAACTGAACAACTGGCTCTTGAATGTTGATTGGATAAACAATGAAATGAAGGCAGAAATAAAGAAGTTCTTCGAAACCAACGAGAATGAAGACACAACATACCAGAATCTCTGGGACACATTTAAAGCAGTCTGTAGAGGAAAATATATAGCAATAAGTGCCCACATGAGAAGAGTGGAGAGATCCAAAATTGACACCCTATCGTCAAAATTGAAAGAGCTAGAGGAGCAAGATCAAAAAAAGCTCAAAACCTAGCCAAAGACAAGAAATAACTAAGATCAGAGCAGAATTGAAGGAGATAGAGACAAGAAAAACCCTTCAAAAAATCAATAAATCCAAGAGCTGGTTTTTCGAAAAGATCAACAAAATAGACAGACCACTAGCCAGACTGATAAAAAAGAAAAGAGAGAACAACCAAATAGATGCAATAAGAAACGATAATGGGGAAATCACCACAGATTCCACAGAAATTCAAACCATCATCAGAGAATACTACAAACAACTCTATGCACATAAACTAGTAAACCAGGAAGAAATGGATAAATTCCTGAACGCCTGTGTCCTCCCAAGCCTAAACCAGGAAGAAGCCAAAACTATGAATACACCAATAACAAGGTCAGAAGTTGAGGCAGCAATTAAGAGCCTACCACACAAAAAAAAGCCCAGGTCCAGATGGGTTCACAGCCAAATTCTACCAGACACACAAAGAGGATCTAGTACCATTCTTTCTGAAACTATTCCAAAGAATTCAAAAAGAGGGAACCCTTCCCAAATCATTTTATGAGACCAACATCATCCTGATACCGAAGCCTGGCAGAGACTCAACAAGAAAAGAAAACTTCAGGCCAATATCCATGATGAACATAGATGCAAAAATCTTCAATAAAATACTGGCAAACCGATTGCAACAGCACATTAAAAAACTTATCCATCATGATCAAGTAGGATTCATCCCAGGGATGCAAGGCTGGTTCAACATACGCAAGTCTGTAAATGTAATTCACCACATAAACAGAAGCAAAAACAAAAATCACATGATTATCTCAATCGACGCAGAGAAGGCATTTGACAAAATTCAACAGCCCTTTATGCTAAAAACCCTCAATAAACTTGGTATTGATGGAACATATCTCAAAGTAATAAAAGCTATTTATGACAAACCAACAGCCAATATCATACTGAATGGGCAAAAACTGGAAGCATTCCCTTTGAAATCTGGCACTAGACAAGGATGCCCTCTCTCACCACTCCTATTCAACATAGTACTGGAAGTTCTAGCCAGAGCAATCAGGCAAGAAAAAGAAATAAAGGGTATTCAAATAGGAAAGGTGGAAGCCAAATTGTCTCTATTTGCAGACGACATGATAGTATACCTAGAAGACCCCATCACCTCAGCCCAAAAGCTCCTGAAACTGATAAGCAACTTCAGCAAAGTCTCAGGATATAAAGTCAATGTTCAAAAATCACAAGCATTCCTATACACCAATAACAGACTTAAAGAGAACCAAATCAAGAACGAACTGCCATTCACAATTGCTACAAAGAAAATAAAATACCTAGGAATACAACTCACTAGGAATGTAAGGGACCTCTTTAAGGAAAACTACAAACCACTCCTCAATGAAATAAGAGAGGACACAAACAGATGGAGAAACATTCCATGTTCGTGGTTAGGAAGAATCAATATCGTGAAAATGGCTATACTGCCCAAAGTAATTTACACAATCAATGCTATCCCCATCAAACTACCATTGAATTTCTTCACAGAACTGGAAGAAAACACCATGAACTTTATATGGAACCAAAAGAGAGCCCGCATAGCCAAGTCAATTCTAAGCAAAAAGAACACAGCAGGAGGCATCACACTACCAGACTTCAAACTATACTACAAGGCTACAGTAATCAAAACAGCATGGTACTGGTACCAAAACAGAGATATAGACCAATGGAACAGAACAGAGGCATTGGAGGCAACACAACATATCTACAACCATATAATCTTTGATAAACCTGACAAAAACAAGCAATGGGGAAAGGATTCCCTATTTAATAAATGGTGTTGGGAAAACTGGCTAGCCATGTGCAGAAAGCAGAAACTGGACCCCTTCCTGACACCTTACACTAAAATTAACTCCAGATGGATTAAAGACTTAAACATAAGACCTGACACCATAAAAACCCTAGAAGAAAATCTAGGCAAAACCATTCAGGACATAGGAGTAGGCAAGGACTTCATGACGAAAACACCAAAAGCATTGGCAACAAAAGCCAAAATAGACAAATGGGACCTAATCAAACTCCACAGCTTCTGCACGGCAAAAGAGACAGTCACTAGAGTGAATCGGCAACCATCAGAATGGGAAAAAATCTTTGCAGTTTACGCATCTGACAAAGGGCTGATATCCAGAATTTACAAAGAACTAAAAGAGATTTACAGGAAAAAAACAAACAAGCCCATTCAAAAATGGGCAAAGGATATGAACAGACACTTTACAAAAGAAGACATACATGAGGCCAGCAAACACATGAAAAAATGCTCATCATCACTGGTCATTAGAGAGATGCAAATCAAAACCACATTGAGATACCATCTCATGCCAGTTAGAATGGCGATCATTAAAAAATCTGGAGACAGCAGATGCTGGAGAGGATGTGGAGAAATAGGAACACTCTTACACTGTTGGTGGGAGTGTAAATTAGTTCAACCATTGTGGAAGACAGTGTAGCGATTCCTCAAGGACCTAGAAATAGAAATTCCATTTGACCCAGCAATCCCATTACTGGGTATCTATCCAAAGGACTATAAATCGTTCTACTATAAGGACACATGCACACGAATGTTCACTGAAGCACTGTTTACAATAGCAAAGACCTGGAACCAACCCAAATGCCCATCAATGATAGACCGGACTGGGAAAATGTGGCACATATACACCATGGAATATTATGCAGCAATCAAAAATGATGAGTTTGTGTCCTTTGTAAGGACATGGATGAATTTGGAGAGCATCATTCTCAGCAAACTGACACAAGAACAGAAAAACAAACACCACATATTCTCACTCATAGGCGGGTGAGAAAAATAAGAACACATGGACACAGGGAGGGGGTCTACTACACACTGGGGTCTATTGGGGGGAAGGGGGGAGGGACAGTCGGGGGGGCTGGGGAGGGATAGCCTGGGGATAAATGCCAAGTGTGGGTGAAGGGGAGGAAGGCAGCAAAGCACACTGACATGTGTGTACCTATGCAACTATCTTACACACTCTGCACATGTACCCCAAAACCTATAATGCAATAAAAATGTAAAAAATTAAAAAAAAAAAAAAGATTACTGGTCCTAAGTGGTACTAAACTCCCAGAATAAAATGAGAGTTCTTTTCTTCCAAATAGGTAAAGAATAAATGTTGAACACCAAAGGATTCAGCAGATTTGTCTTTGTGAGCACCTGCTAAATATTCCACAAATGTTTATTGAATGTTGGAAAGATTGAATGAATGCAGAAGGATAAGAAATCCTGATCCCACTGAGAAGAGATAGTTCTCTGCCTTAGAATAAAGAGTTTTAACTAGCTGGTTACTGAATACTAATCATTACTGCACTGATACCTAATTTTAGTTTTTTGTTACCTTCATCACATGCAAATTTGTGCTAGACAGCAAATACCTAAATAGTACAGATTGCTTCTGTTCCATCCAACAGTATTTACCTAGCACCGCCTATTATCCAGTCACTGTGCTAGTCACTGGTAATCCAAAATTTACTCACTGTATTTTATGAGTAGACAGACAAACAAATATCATAATATAAGTAAATTCTATAAAAACAGTAGGACACCTGTATAAGGCACATGAAAGGAGAAATCTTTAGGTTATCATCTCATTTGGTTTGGTTTCTCCTGTGCCTAGCAATGGAATTTAATAAATGTTTGATAAATCAATGAATAGATAAATGAATCAGTGTTGAATTTGAACAAGCCACATGTTCTTGCAAATATGGCTGGGCTAGTTTTTATGAGGAATGTTGGAGACTTTCATCAAAGAGGAGGTCAATCCAGAGGCCTCAAGTCCTACCCTAGTCCATTACCAGTGTTTCAGGGTAGGGGGCAGCACATCATTCTGTCCTAGGACCCCAAGGTGACAAGTTAGGGAAGACTTCTCAAGGGAACCTGGAGGCTCATCACATCACCTCCAGAGAAGGAAGCAAAATTTGAATCTTTCCTGGAGAATTTGCTGCCTTTCAGTACTCTGGATGGCACAAAGAGAACAATATTCATTTTTCAGAAGCTCTACCAGGTAATGTGCTGGGCCCTGATGAAAACCATGCATTGGGAACCACCAAAATATTACAGGAGCCCTCAAAATAAGTGTGGAGCCAAGAGTCTGACTTTGGTAAAGATGCCATTTACATAATCTAACTGGGGATGGCGGGATGGGCATTTATCAAAGAAGTGACTCCACGTTTCCCAGCACACCTTAATGAACTCTAGCAAATATCCCAGGGTACAGCCACTCTCAGCCCACAGTCCTTTTCGGAAATTATTAAATCAATGCCACATCAATACCACAATATGAAAATATCAGCTCAGAAAGTCACTGGTGAGCTAACAGTCATTCCCACCCCTGAACTGTATTAGGATCTATACAGCTAAGTTGGCTCTAAGCAGCTATGCTGGACTACAGCCTTCCTGTGTGCAACCTGCTGTAATGCTTTCACTCTCTTCTACTCACTCCCATCTTTGATACATTTTCTAGCCCCACTGGTTTTAGAGACTATCACATTTCTCTTTGGATCTGGGACCTTCTGTTCTGCCCTCAGTTTCTGTCCCTGCTTGCTTTCACAGTCTCGGTGGCCTCTCCTTCCTCCGCTCTTGCCAACCTCTGTCTTGCCCTCAAACTTAGAGAGAAGACATGAGACACTGGAAACCACATAAATGCTTCTAGAGTAGTCTAGGGCAGAACCCAGGAGACCAGCAGTCACTATGTTCCCTGAAGAATCAGTGTACACTCCAAATAGAAGGACTTGGGTTCAGTTCCCAAATAGTAGCAGTGTGACCTTGTCAATTTTGTTGAGCTACAGGGTTCTTGTGTGTAAAATAGTAATGATGTAATATTAGGCCCCAAGGACCTCTGTAAGGCACAAGAGAGAAAGATATATGAATATGCTTTATAAGCAGTATTCATTTGGTACTCTGACCAGCTCAAAATGAAGCTTATGAAAAAAAAAATCTGCAAGTCTGTTCTTGGAAAGAGAGAGCTAATCTTGATAGTAGAATGCCCCTCAGTTGATATTTGGTGAATTAAAGTGAGATTAAAATGGACAAGCTGGGCAGAAGAATTACACTTACACTGAAACATGATTTCTATGGAGCAAACTGGGAGAAGATATTAGAAAAACTAAGCAAAACTTTTAGATTAACCTCCAAAGGAAAGAGCAGAGTTGCAAACTGCAATTAGAGCACAACTACAGACCAGCGTCACCCTGCAACTGTTTTTAGGGCTAGAAACAGAGATCATGTAAGCATGATCTCTTCAGGCCCATTTATATACACAGTATAGACACACTAACACTGAGATGCCAAAAGCTGTGTGGTTAAGGAAGAGTGAGTACTAAATATTAGGAAGACACATGCAATGCAGAGATAAAGTGCCATGGGTTGGGTTCAGAGCTGCCGGCTTCCAAATGAGCACCTGTGCTCGTCATGCCTGGCTGAAGCCAGCCATATCATTCGTCAATTTCAAGAGGCCTAGATTCACCACTAACTTGGAGAATGAATTAACGTGATGATCTTGCTGCTGATGAAAATAATACATGGGCAGTTTTGAACCATTTCATCTAAATTTGCCAGTATTAAATTCACATGTGCAGCAAAGCAGTTGGAGCCTCATATCAGTTACAACATATGGATTCTGGAAAGTGAGAGCATGGCAAAAGGTAGGGGGGTGTCTGTTGTAAATGTGCTTTGCAAGCAGCCCCAAGTCATCAAGATGGATTATTTCCCCATTGGGAATGTGTACATAAATGCATGCACAGACACACACATCATGCACACAAACACATGCGCACACCTTATAACACACAGACTCTCTTTTGCTTTCCTCATGCTTCAAAACATAAAATATTCAATAAAGTAAAAAAAGAAGAATGAATTAATTTACATCTTTGACCTCTCTTTTCAGAAAGAATGTTGTTATCAAAGCAATATTTTTTTCCCTATTCCCTACTTGGTTTAAAATTTCCAAGCAGTGGTATAGGAAGAAAAAACTCTAAACACAAAATGAGAGATTCATTCTGATAATGGTTACATACCAAATACCCTAAAACTTGATGCTTAAATACGTCCATCATTTCAGTTTAGACTTTTACTAATGTTTTCTCTAGATTTTCTCCACCAGAAAATTGTTCTTAGTGATTGACAATATTTTCATGAAATCTGAAAGCATACGCTTCTCCCACAGTAAGAAAGAGGGCTAAATTTGATGTTTGACAATAAGACTGTCCCTATGCAAAACATCAGATGTCTTCCATGTTATCAGGCCCCTGAGCAAGAGTTGTCAGAAAATAACTTTGTTGAGGAGAATTCTGATGACCTGGGTGGAATCATGTTCATGTCACTGAAATTAAGACCAAAAAAGACTCTGAATTTGGTTATTGCTATGATTATCTATCTTGGGTTCTCTGCTTCAGACAAAAATAAAAAAGAAAATACATTATCATATGGGCTGGAATACCTTCTAAATTTAATACTTTCATGTAACTGTAAAATATCACTATTATTAACAATAAGAAACATTATTTTGAATGCTTAAAACTTTCCAAATATCATGCTTTCCTTTTTATATACATTATCTCTTGGAATCTTCACACTAACTCAATAAAGTAGATACAATTAGCAGCATCTTACAGATGAGAAAAAATTAGGCTCAGTTAAGAGATTTTCCTGTGGCCAAAAGTCTCTAGCAAATAGCAAGAGATAAAAGTTAATGCACAAATTTTGAACTGCAAAGCCTATGTTCTAGTAATTCCACCAATAAATATGTTCAATAGTGACTTACAGTCAATTGTATATAACATATAAACAACAGTCAAAGAATAGAAGTGAGAGGAGGACAGAGTTGCAGTTGTGTCAAGGGCCCCACGATCCATTTAGTTCCATGAGTCCATGATGGCAGCCAGCTGTGAGCTGCACAGGAAGGAGTTTCACTACCACTGTCTGAGTGTAAAACCTTGGGAAGGACACTAGCCAGAGGAGCAAAAGGCAGCAACAGTTTGGAAACATGCACCTTATTTTGAGTTAGCCTTTTCTTCTGGTGGGACTTCTCGAGTCTTGGAGTTACTGGAGTTACTTCCACTAAGTACTCATGACGGGACCACACTCTGATGATGCCTGTTCCAGATGCCAGACCTGCAACAATCTGCTCCCATGTATTGACCCCAGCAAGCTTGGTACTCGAGGCATAAAAGTTTTTACTTCACTAACTAAGCCAGCATTTCTCCTAGGAGCCTTGATGGATGCTTTGATATTGAATGAAACTATCTGCATTTCATAATTGTGCAAAGGCAAAAGTGATGGATGAAGATGGAAACTAAAGGCAAATATTTAAATATCTCAAGCTTGTATTTGTAACAAAGATGCTATCAGCATACGGTTGTGTGTTTATGTTTTGGGGGAAGGCAGGCAGGAAAACAGTGCCTTTTCTTAGCAGGGCTGGATTTGGAGAATATCATCATTGTACTGCATCCTGCAGCTACTAGCATTCACTGGAGAAACACTGAGGCATGGGCACAGAGAGAGGCTGAAGAATAAAATGGTTACAACCAGTCTGTGCCAACCCCCAGCCCCCTAGCTTGTTGATGGAAAAATCAGCCAAATGACTCTCCGTTGACCTAGTCTTTGAGAGGAAGGTATTAGGTGGCAGTTATTCCTAAAAAGAGGTCACTATTAAAGATGACGAAAAGCAGCTGGTAGAGTCATTAACCACTGTGGTTTCAAAGCTTTGGTATTAATATAAAACCTAGCGCTTGTTTCGAACATAACCCAGAATCCTAGAAAAGTCTAAGAGACTAAACAGTCTCTGCAGATGTAAGAAAGTTCTATTTGAGAAGATACATAATCACAAATAAGAAGGATAGTTTTTACCTTTTAAAACTGTCAGCTGAAAAGCTCACAAAAAAACCTCAGAGCAGTTGATGGCAGGTGTGTCTGATTATTTCCCTGAAACAGAGAAGGAAACTGAAGCCTGAAACTCTACAAAAACTGTCCCTGAAACTCATGGTGATGGGAGATGTTTCTAGAAATGGCTACTGCATGACACATAGGGCCTGGGGCATCTTGGAGACAGAATCTTGATTTTTTCGAAAATGAAGGTAAATTAAAAATAAAACATATTTGCTGAGCATGGTGACTCCTGTAATCCCAACACTTTGGTAGGCCAACTGGGTGGACCATGAGGTTAGAAGTTCAAGACCAGCCTGGCCAACATAGTGAAACTCGATCTTTATGAAAAATACAAAAAGTAGCCAGGTGTGGTGGCATGTGCCTTTAGTCCCAGCTACTCAGGAGGCTAAGGCAGGAGAATTGCTTGAACCCAGGAGGCGGACGTTGTAGTGAGCCGAGATCGCACCATTGTACTCCAGCCTGGATGACAGAGTAAGACTCTCTCAAAAATACATGAATAAAAAAATAAATAAACATATTATTTTTGTAGAACATGAAGTAACTTTCAAATTCAGTTTATATGTTGAACAGTCCCCAGGGGCAGTGCCATTGAAGGGGCTGGCCAAGGGTGGCCTGTCATTCTGACATGGTCCCCAACTCACCAGCATTGTCCATGTCAGGAGCCAGGTTTTCACTTTCTAGATCCTGACATCAGCAGGGAAAAAATGCAGTGTCATAGGGAAAAAAAAAACAAAAACCTCAAGGTCAGCCAACAAGAAGAAAAATAACTGGTGAGTTTTGGATTTAGAAAGGTTTTGGATTCATCTGTTTGTGAGGAGGAAAAGAGGCCAAGAAAAGGCAGCAATTTGTTCACGTGCTTAATTAGTGAGTGGCAGGGACAGTAGCCTGGTCTGAGCTCCGGGGACTCCCTGATCCCAGCCCAAAACAGTTTCCAGTTTTCATCTGCCAGTTGCTTTGGAGCTTTTTCTAAGTTCAGAAAATGACCCAGAATTCATCCTCCTTGGGTGATAGGAACATTATTCCTTATACATCCTCTAGGTCTCACCTATGAACAAACAATTGTTTGTCTCTCTGTCTACCCTGTTCCAAACAACCAAATTGGATCTTGACAACAAGTGGAGCTGTTTCCTGTGCCGGCCCCTGAGAGCTGACGGCTTCCCAGAGATCCCTCGCAGTCCTCTGTAGAGAGAATGCAGAAAGCAAGTCTCCTGGGGCCACTTGTAGACTCATGGTTTATAACTTCTTGGATTTTTTTTAATTGTTGTTGTTTTTTAAAGTCCTAACCCTAAGGCCACTGGCTAACTGATTTATCTTCCCTGGGCAGTGCTTGCCAGAGAACAGTCACTATGGCCAGAAAGGGGAGGGGCTATGTCTAAATTGGAATGTTGGAGGTTTTTAACATTTTATCTCTGTCACTCCCTACTGTGATCTCCATCTAACCGCAAAAATGTGGTAGCTTTGATCCTCTGATACCATCTTTCTCTATGTCCCCATACCCTTTTAGGAAGGAGCCTTCAGTTCCCCAGACTGAGCTGCAGTACAACCTCAATCCTCACTATAGTGAATTTTTCAGTCTTTTTCTCTCTGTTCCATGCAAGCACCCTGAATCTGAGATCCGGTTCAAAGGGTTTCTTCATTCAATCACTACTGGCTGATTTCAGCAATAATTTCAGCAATAATCTGCAGAGCCCTCCCTAAGTGTGCTCTCTCGCTCTCTCTCTTGCTCTCTCTCTCTCACACACACACACGCACGCACACACGCACACACACACGTTTTTGACCACCAAAAATCTCTTTGTTGTACAAGACAGTGACTCATGATTGTGACAGTTTCTGCATCACTAAATGGAAACAATTGTGAGACATCCTCATCTTCCCAGAGCTTGCGCTGCTTCAAATAAAGAGGAGCAAGAAAGAAAATGTTTGTATCGTATCTCGCAGTTTTTGCCATTCAGTCACCTGCTTTCCCACCTGGGTTCAGGAGCTGGCTTAATTCCTGTTGTCACCATGCTGGTGACGTGACTCCACTCTCTCCAAGAGACTCCCTTGATGGGGCACATGATTTTGCAGCAATCATCCCTTGCTCTTTCTCCTATTTGCTGGATGGGAATGAAGCATTGCTAGCCTATGGCTTAAAGCCGGAGTCCCCCTCCCGCCAGGGATAACAAAGAACAGCCTATAAAACCCAACTGCAGACATAGACCTGTATCAGTCTGTGGCCTATTAGGAACTGGTCCCCACAGCAGGAGGTGGGTGGAAGGCGAGGAAGCATTACTGCCTGAGCTCCACCTCCTATCAGATCTGCTGCGGCATTAGATTCTCACAGGAACGCGAACCCTATTGTGAACCGTGCATGCCAGGGGTCTCAGTCATGCACTTCTTATGAGACCCTAATGCCTGATGACATGAGGTGGAACAGTTTCATCCTGAAGTCATCCGCCACCCAACGTTGTCCATGGGAAAAAATTGTCTTCAATAAAATCGATCCCTGGTGCCAAAAAGATTGGGGACCACTGGCTGAAAGAATTTAGACTACTGGCTGCCAATCTGAGCATGTGTTTGGTTTCCCATGGGATGACTGCCCAACGAGCTACCCAGATGCCCTCAAAATCATAGTTGCCAAGGCCCAGGGGTGATGACAGAACGTTCCAAGTCTCCATCTGTCCCCTTTAGTCCATTCAAGAGGTCTTTTCCCTAATAAGAAGAAAATGCTTTTTTAAAACAGAAATAGTTGCTATAAACCTGTAGCACACCAGCCTTGGGAAGTATTAGCGAAAACCTCCCCCACTGCAGGAGAGCTGGTTCTCAGATCTCAGCTGTTTATCCAAATACTTGACATCAACTTCCTCTCGGAATGTACTCTATCTCAAAGAGGAAGAAAAAATACACCAAATGGTTTGTTGCTTATAAGTTGGCAGGAAAAGGCCTGGACATGATAAGCTCGGACTTCTATTTTAAGGCTTTATTTTTCCAAATAAATCCATACATACAAGGGGTTTGGAACTGAAATGGTCACTGAAAAGTTATACTTCATTGCCTGTTTGGCTGAAGCCAAGGCTAACATTCTCTGGAATGGATTTTGGTAAGACAGATTTCAGGTTGCAGTAAAAACACCAAACCACAACAAAAACCTTTTCTCCCCATGTCTGGCCTTCCCCAGAAGCTGGCAGAGGAGCCTGCACAAGCAAGATCAGAGGATGTCCCAGATCATCTTTTCTTTGTGGATACTGCAGGTCTACATGAAATGAGGTGTTTTTATTGGGTGTGGTTCCTCAGGACAAGTGAAGGGCTGATGAGAAAGGAAACTGTGCAACGTGCCACAAAGCCATCCATGGGGCAGCTTATGAACACTGATATTTTCCCTCCCTATGAACACTGATATTTTCCCTCCCTATGAACAAATGTCATATAGGAACACTGATATTTTCCCTCCCTATGAACATATTTGTTCTGCCTTATAGTTCTGCCTTCCCTATTCCACTCCCACACTACCCCAAGAACATTGTACAAAGTTAGTTTTAGAAGACTGACTTTGTCTCATTCTAAAATGAGTGCCCAGTAACAGAAGTGAGAAAGGCATTCCAGTCTTCATCCAGTCACCTGAGTTACGACTTTAGTGAAGCTTCTTTTTGTTTCTCAGTCTTTGATTACGTGATCATTTGCCAAAATAAACTCCTGAAATGAAATCACAGTTAGGCATACATTTTGTAGTATTAGAATTAAGACTTGCCTTCAAAGAGGTTGCCATCTAGAAAGTTTTACTGTGTCCCAGGGGCTTTATGTGCATTTGCTCATTTTATATTCACTGCAACCTGCAACTTTATTTTCATATTATTTTACAGGAAAAAAAAGGCTCAGAGTGAATGATTATTTGCCTAAGGTTACTCAGCTAGTGATACAGGAGTTAAGAAGAAATATTCTAGGCAGTTAGTGAGGGTACATACAGGAGTCCTCAATAAGGTTTTCCTTTTAATAAAAAGCAGTCCCCAAATCATTTTCTTTTCTAACAAAGAGCAGCCTATACAATCGAGCTGCAGACATGGACAAGCAAGCTAAAAGCTGGCACCAGTGAATGCCAGCCGTTGTGCTAATAGTAAAAGGCTACTGGAACTAGGTATGTTCAAAATGACAGCTCCATCTTCCCTTCTCTTTGCCACCCAGGTGTACAGTAAGGAGCAGACAACATGTCACGAGCCAAATGGAAAGCCATTTGCATAATAAGATTAGGGTGGGGTGGCCAGCCTTCCCTATGTGCTATGTAAACATCACACCTGGTCCAACCAAGGTGTAATTGATCCAACCAAACAATCTGTGGGCTGTACATAAGTCAGACACCATTTCTCCAGCCCACCTATAAAATCAGGTGCACTCTGCGTAAGCCAGAAGTCCCATTTGGGCACCCCTCTCTCTTGTAAGAGAGAGAGAGAGCCGTTCTCCTTTCTCTTTCTTTTGCCTATTAAACCTCTCTTCCTAAAGTCACTTCTCATATGTGTCTGTGTCCTTAATCCTCTTGGTGCAAGAAAATGAACCCTGGGAATTTACCCCAGATGACTTCTGGTGTTTAACTTCACTAGGAGTTAAAAGAAGTTGAAGTGTAAATTCATGGTTGTCTGGTTCCAAAGTCCATACTAAAAAATTTTTTTTAATTATGATAAAATACATGTAACATAAAATTGATCATGTTCACTATTTTTAAATATACAATTCAGTAGTGCTAAGTACATTCATATTGTTGGGCAACTATTCTTCAGAACTTTTTCAGTTTCCCAAACTGAAACTCTGCATCTATTAAGAACAACTCTTTCTTCCAATCCCCAGCTGTTGGCAACTATTATTCTACTTTCTGTCTTTATGGATTTAATAATTTTAAGTACCTCATATAAATTAAATCAAATGGTATTCATAACTGGCTCATTTCCCTTAGCATAATATCCTCAAGATTCAATCATATTGTTATATGTGTCATAAATCGCATTTGTGATGTCACTACACCTTGATATATTGTGTACTGATTGGCATAGATTTATAATTATTTTTATGATTTGCCTTCTAAATTCTATAAAAGAATAAAAAGTTGAGTTACAAAAGAAAATTACAATAATAAAAGTTTTTACATTTGTCCATATTTTTACCTTTGCTAGAAAATTTTATATTTTTATATGGCCTAGCATCCATTCATTTTAACTCAAAGAACTCTCTTCAACATTCCTTGCAAAACAGCTCTAGTAGTAATGAATTTCCTCAGTATTTTCTTTTAAATATGGGAAGTTTTAATCCTTTCTTTGCTTTTTAAGGATAGTCTTACTAGATATAAAATTCTCAGTCACAACTTTTTTTCTTTCACTATTTTAAATATATCATCTCACTGCTTTTTTATTTGCAAGGTTTTTGCTGAGAAATCTGCTGATAGTGTTATTGAGGACACATTGTATTTGACTAGTCATTTTTCTCTTTCTGCTTTCAAGGTTTCCTTTGTCTTTGGCTTTTCGTAGTTGACTGTATTTTAGCGTGGATCTCTTTGAACTATCCTACTTGGAGTTTGTTGAACTTCTTGTATTTGTAGATTCATGTCTTTTCTCAAATTTGGGCAGTTTGGGGTTATTATTTCTTCAAATATAGTAGTTTACTTTCACCTACAGTTTCACTTTCCACAGTTTCCATTGCTATTGGTTAACAGCTGTTTGAAAATATTAAATAAAAAATCCAGAAATAAGCAATTTATAAGTTTAAATCACATGCCATTCTGAGTAGTGTGATGAAATCTTGTGCTGTCCTGCTCTGTCCTGCCTGTAATGTAAATCATCCCTTTATGATATCCACATTGTATACGCTATCTGCCTGTTAGTAGCCATCTCAGTTATCAGATTGACTGTCATGGTATCACAGTGCTTGTGTTCAAGTAACCCTCAGTTTGCTTAATAATGTCCCTAAAGTGCAATAGAGGTAATGCTGGCAATTTGGGTATGCCAAAAATATTTTTCATGAAGTGCTTCCTTTAAGTAAAAAGGTAAAAATTCTTGACACAAGGAAAGAAAAAATATATGCTGAGGTTGCTAAGATCTACAGTAAGAGTAAATCAATCCACGAAATAGTGATGAAAGAGAAATTTGTAAGTAGTATATATAGGGTTTTATACTCTATTTGGGATATTGGCACATACCCAATTGATAAAGGAGGACTATTGTAAGTTCTCTGTTCTCTATTTCTCTCTTCTTCTAAAACTTCATAATGTGTATATTGGTTCACTTGGTAGTATCCCATAGTCTTTTAGCCTCTATTTAGTTTTCTTCATTCATTTTTCTATTGGCACCTTAAACTCAATAATTTTAAATGACCTGTCTTTAACTTCAAGGATTTTTTTCCTGTCTATTCAAGTCTACTATTAAAACACCAGGCCGAGTATAATCGCTTATGTCTGTAATCCCAACTGTTTGTGAGGCTGAGGCAGGTGAATCACTTGAGGTCCGAAGTTTAAGACCAGCCTGACCAACATGGTGAAACCCCATCTCTACTAAAATACAAAAATTAGCCAGGTATGGTGGCATGCACACCTGTAGTTCCATCTACTCAGGAGGCTGAGGCAGGAGAATTGCTTGAACCCAGAAGGTGGAGGTGGTAATGAGCTAAGACTGGGCCACTGCACTCCAGCCTGGGTGACCAATGGAGACTCTTTCTCAAAAAAAATAATAAGAAGAAGAAACACTGTAGTAAATGTCTCAATTCAGTTATTGTATTTTTCAACTTCAGAATTAATATCTGTTGGGTTCTTTTTCTTATAGCTTTTATCTCTGTTTTTATTTTGTTTTGTTTTGAGACAAGGTCTCACTCTATAGCCCAGGTGGAGTACAGTGGCATAATGTCAGCTTACTGCAGCCTCAACTTCCCTGGGGCCAGGTAATATTTCTGTTTCAGCCCTGCTGGTAGCTAGGACTAGAGGCTCACACCATCATGCCCAACTGTATTTTTAATAGAGACAGGGTTTCACCATATTACCCAAGCTGGTCTCTAAGTCCTGAGCTCAAACAATCCTGCTCCCTCAACTTCCCAAAGTGTTGGGATTGTAGGCATGAGCCACCATGTTTGATTAATTTTTATTTCTTTATTAATATTTGCATTTTGTTCATGTGTCTTTTTTATGATTTTCTTTACTTGTCTGCCTGTGTACTTCTTTGGCTCATATTTAAGAATATTTAGCATATGTATGACAGCTGTTTTAAAGTCTTTGCCAAGGAAGTCTGAAGTCTGTTTCTTTAGGGTTAGTTTCTGGAGATTTATTTTGCTTTTTTGAATGGGCCATGCTTCCATATTTCTTTATATGCTTTCTGGTCTTTTTTTTTTTAATTTGGGCAAGTAAACACACACACACACACACACACACACACACACACACACACACACACACAGTCAATCAGTCATCTCTCCCAGTCTTTGTGCACTTGCTCCATGCAAAAGAAGACTTTTGCTATTTGATCTGGCATGAAGGCCCAGGTGTTTTCTGGCAATGTCTTTCTGGACTTATGTGTATGCTTCCCTCCCTCCTCCTGACCTTTTCTTTCCTATATACTTTAACATTTCTTAAATTGTCAATAAGTCTCACATTTGCTGCTTCTCAGAGCCTTAGATGTCCTATTATATTCTTCTATTCAATATCTTGCCCCAGGTGCCCACATATCTGCAGTTCCCCTGCAGCTCTCACTACTGCTTTCAGCAGCCTCTAACTAATACACAAACTATGCCATTATTCTCATCAGCATTCCAAATTAAATGAAACTGAACCCAATCCCTTGAGCAGCTTCCAGAAACATCAGAACATTACAAAAAGGTTCTACTCTTTTTCTTCCATTCTGAGGGAGGAACCAGGAATTGGGCAACTTGTTCCCAATGACACTGATCTGCACTCAACAGTAGATAGAGCCAAGATGAGCAACAATGCCATGAAATTCTCTACCAGTTTGAATGTGGCTTTTTCTAGATAAGGCATTTGCTGACTTGCTGCAGATTCTTAACTGGTTTCTAGCATTCTCATAAAGCTGTGTTGGTCCATATGTTGCTCTTTACTTAGGATTTCCATGAGGGAGTAAGGCTCCCTCATTTCTCCACAACCTTGCTGATATCTCTCTTAAAGCCCATATTTCTTAGTTATACCATGTACTTCCAATCTGAAGATGACACACACACACACACACATACACACACACACCAGAACCATTTAAGCAAGTGTACATTTAAGTAAAAAATCATGAGCAAAGATTGAAGATAGAGGGAAACGATTAAAGCTGGAATAACAAAAGTAAACTTCATGTAAGAAGGGAGAAATTGGACTGGGTTTTACACATATACAGAGAGAGAGAGAGAGAGAACAGAAAAAATTTTCATTGTTGAGAATCTTCCATAAAAGAAGAAATCTGAATCTCCAGATCCTTCTAAAATCATTATAAAACATTTTCATCAAATCCAAAAATGAGGAAAAGGAAATTGGTCTCATGATAGTAAAGAGTGGGAACAATTGGTTTATTATTATTATTTTTTAGACTGACAGTTGACATCTAGAAGTAAGGTCTAGGGTCTTTAGGGTCTTTAGTGCCTGTAGGGGACATACATGGTTTGAAAACCCATCTCTCATCAAACAAGAAGCTCTATGATTAGAGAGGGATGAATGGCTGAACTATTTCTCAAGAAGGATCATATTTTTTAGATGAAGGTCAAGCTGACATTTGGAACCTGAGATGCTGCTGTGATTGAGGTTTAATAGCTAGTTTGAAAGGCTTGTTTTTTTACTTTATACTGTTTTTAATTGTTCTATTTTCCAGATGTTTATTCTTAGAGCATTTCCCACAAAAGTAGGGGAACTTGTTTTGCAAACCTGGATGGCTCAGACCCCTTTGGGTCAGATAATTTAGACTGAACTAAATAAAACTGGAAAGGAAAAGGTGCTTGCAATGTGTTTGAAGATTCTGAAGAAATCTTCTACACAAAAGCAACAAAGGTGGGTCCAGGAAGCAAAGTATTAATTTCGTATTCCCCTATTAGCTTACCACCTGTTCTGTCTGATCGTTACTCAGCACAGAGAGGGGAAAAGGCTAATCTGTAGCACATTTTTTATCAACAAACTTGTACAAAACCCTTCCTAATTATCCCATTGAACTTGTGTCCTCCCAATCGAAGGCTGTTTCCCAGCCTGGCTGAGAGCCAACTGCAGCAAGCTGGTGTCCATAAGCATGGCTAATGACACCACTTTCACTCCAGGAGCACCATAATTGCCCAGAACAGTTTACAGATCCATTATTTTATGACCATATTTCAGAAGGCCTGGTTGGAGGTTGGCAGAGTAGGATTCCTGGTAATGCAGTATATGGGACTAGCATCACTTTGGACCCCAGATCATCTCCTGGTTAAAAAAAAAAAAAAATAGGCATTTCCCCCAAAATAGCTGTTTTCCTGACAAAAGTCTATGAAGAAGCCATGGTAATAGGAAGGCAATGTGAGGGAACAAGAGGAGCCTGGACGGGATGTCAGAGCCCTTGTTCAACCCCTCACCAGCCCTGTGCCACCTGGGCAAGCCCCAAAATCATAGAGCTTGGAATCTAATCTACTTCTAGACCTCCAGTTCTGTAGGATTCTGTTCTCCTGATTAGGAACTTACTGAGTTGACATGCCACAAATGTTTGTTGCCAAATCCATGAAGCACTGGAGACTGATCTCAATTCTCAGACTATAACTTTAAATGAAACAAAGTCTCTACCCCTGATGGAGCTTATCATCTCATAATAGGCAGACAATAAATAACACAATGTCAAAAATTATGATATTATAATTAGTGCTATGAATAAAATAAAGGAGGCTGGGGGAGAAGGAAGTTAGGGCTACTATATAATACAGAGCTCTCTGTGAGGGACATTTTTCAGAGGTAGTATTTGAGCAGAGGTCCTATTAAAAGAGGGCAGAAGTCATATGGATATATAAAGCTGGGGTGCTCGAGCTGAGGGAACTATTAGACATACAAAATGTAACAAAGGGCTCAGCACAATGATCAAAGGAAATGGTAGGATGTGAGAACACAGAGGAAAAAGAGGTATAGTCTACAGGATCTTCTAGGAGATCGTGGCCACTGAAGAACCTTGAATAGGGAAATTCCACAATCTTATCTGGGAGGTGAAGTTTCACTCTGACTGCTCTGCAGGCACAGGGAGAGGCAAGAATAGAAGAGAGAGACCAGGAGTTCTGGCTGTGTAGGATTCCCAAGGAAATGTGATGGGACTTGTACCACGGTCATAGCTTTGGAGATGGCGAAACAACGCTCAAAACAAATGATGCCTAAAGCCACCAGAAATGGTTCCTATTACTCCATGCAGCCAGGCTTTGCACAGTCTCTCCCTGTCTTAGGTTTAAAAGCCTTCATGCCATGGTAAAAAACAATATTTGTCATTTGACTATTTCTTAACAGATGTATGTCTCATCTTCTCCTGGTTTTTATAGAGATACTAAGTGAATTACCACACTCCATAACCCCTGTTACCTATGGTAATGGTCACTTACCATTTGGGTTTCTCCCCAGCTGCTGCTATTCTACTTAGAGGAAGCTAGCAATGTAATATGATGATTGTAAGTCCCAAGACTAAAGTGAGATCAGTCAGATGGACTATTATTACATAGTCAAAGGCCAGGCTTGGTGGCTCATACCTGTACTCGCAGCACTTTGAGGGGCCAAAGTAGGAGGATCACTTGAGCCCAGGAATTCAAGACCAGCCAAGGTAACAAAGTGAGACCCCATCTCTACAAAAAATTTGAAAAATTAGCCACATGTGGTGGTGCACGCCTGCAGTTTTAGCTATTCAGGAGGCTGAGACAAGAGGATCCTTTGAGCCCTGGAGCTCGAGGTTGCAGTGAGCTATGATTATATCACAGCACTCCAGTCTGGGTGACAGAGCAAGACCCTCCTTTAAAAAAGAAATCACAGATTTTGGTGATGTTGCAGAGAAAAGAGAATACTTCTACCTTGTTAGTGAGAATGTAAACTAGTTCAGCTACTGTCGAAAGCAGTTTGGAGATTTCTCAAAGAAAACAGAACTACTACTCAACTCACCAATCCCATTACTGGATACACACCCAAAGAAATAGAAATCATTCTACCAAACCGACACATGTACTTGTACAGTCATTGTAGCACTATTCACAATAGCAAAAACATGGAATCAACCTAAATACCCATCCATGGTGGATTAGATAAAGAAAATGTGGTACACATATACCACAGAATACTAAACAGCCATAAAGAAAAAGAATGAAATCCTATCCTTTGCAGCAAGATGGGTGTAACTGGAGGCAATTATCCAAAGCAAATTAATGCTGGAGCAGAAAATCAAACACTACAGGTTCTCACTTGTCAGTGGGAGCTAAATACTGAGTATGTATGGATATAAAGAAAGGAAGATTAAATACTGGGGACTGCTAGGTGGGGGAAGCAGGGAGAGAGGCAAGGGTTAAAAAACCACCTACTGCATACTGTGCTCACTACCTGAGTGACCAAGACGATCATACAGACAATTTGGGATCATCCACATCTCAAATCTCAGTGTCACACAATTTTCCATGTAGCAAACTTGCACATGTACCCCTGAACCTAAAATAAAAGTTGAAATGCTAAAAAAGAAGACTAGAGCAAGAAAGCCTGGATTCAAGTCCCAATTCTGACACTCACCACGGACCAGTTACTCAACCTCTCTGCTTCAATTTCCTTATTTGTAAAATAGCTATTATATAGTATCCTCTTTCTAGGTTTTTGTTGTGAGCATTAAATCAAATAATATATGTAAAAGCCTTAGAACAGTATCTAGAACACAACAAGTACTCAACAACTATTATATTCACAAAGAATGACTCTTCTCCCTCCCAAAGTCAGACTCTGATCTATCCAATCTTAGAAGACAGTTTTAAAAAGATGCCCAAACCTCTCTCCTGAGTTCCAGCTAAGAACCTAGAGTTAAACTTACTTAATTTTCCCAGACAAACCAAGTAAGTAATCCTTCCAGATATAGCCTTGAAGTTGAGGGACTACAACACACGAAAATTTAATTTCCTTTGGTACTCATCAGAAATCCATCCTTCAGTAATAAACATAGATTCACATTTCTCAAAGGAAGTCCCAAGACAGCAAGTCTGTCTTACTATAGAATGTCAGTAAGATTTTGAACAAAAGCAATCTCTGGTAAAATAAATGTAGAATACTCAGTTAAACAAAGCTAAACAAATATATTTTTCAAGAGATTTCCTAGAGCCTTTAATATCTAATATGTATTGTAACTATCTAAGTGCATAGAGGGGAACCACTGTGCATATGTGGCATTTTATAAACTTGTGGGCTCATAGAAATTTTTTTAAAGCAATACAGTACTAATACTTTTCTAACACACTTAGAAAATGGTACTATCAATTACATCCAGCCTATCTTCAGCCTGTGTCACTTTGGGATATAATTAATTTTGAAAGTTAATTGTGTTTGCTCTGCCAAAAAAACACCTGTAATAAGATACTGTATAAAAGTATTTAGTAACTGTAAAGTATACTTATTGTTGTTCTTAGCTCCCTCAGATTTTTTTTCTTTTTCTTTTTGAGATGGAGTTTTGCTCTCGTTGCTCAGGCTGGAGTGCAATGGCATAATCTTTGGCTCACCGAAACCTCAGCCTCCTGGGTTCAAGGGATTCTCCTGCCTCAGCCTCCCAAGTAGCTGGGATTACAGGCATGTGCCACCATGGCCAGCTAACTTTTATATTTTTAGTAAAGACAGGGTTTCTCCATGTTGGTCAGGCTGGTCTCAAACTCCTGATCTCAGGTGATCTGCTCGCTTAGGCCCCCAAAGTGCTGGGATTACAGGTGTGAGCCACTGCACCTGGCCAGCTCCCTCAGATTTTAATAGAAGTTTTCTAATACTTCAATAGAGCAGGAGTTTCCCATGTTCATGCTATCTAAATTTTTTATCCTTTGTTATATTTTCTATTTCCCAATAGGCTGCTCTGTCACCTAGACTGGAGTGCTGTGGTGCAATCTTGACTCACTATAGCCTCCACCTCCAGGCTCAGGTGATCCTCCCACCTCAGCCTCCCAAGTAGCTGGGATCACGGCCATGTGCCATCACACCTGGCTAATTTTTTTAAATTTCTGTAGAGAGGAGGTCTCACTATATCCCATCTAAGTCTCCCAAAGTGCTGGGATTACAAGCATGAGCCATCGTGCCACACAGTCTTGATTTCATGTCCTGAGGCAACATCCCTTTCTAAATTCTTCCCATTCCTATGCTAATGATAGTTGTCTTCTTGGCAACTTTCTCCAACTTCCCTGCCTCTGTCCTAAACGAATGGTGATTCCAGGTCCAGACTGTGATCTGGACCAAAGGTGATATCAGCTCAGTTCAGCATATTGTACTCTTCTCAAAGAGATGTTTTATGGAATTTTGTTTAACTGTAGCCCTATTTTGAGCTGATTTCCTCAAGGATAGTTTTACAAAGATGCCCAAACCATTCTCCTGAGTTGGAGCTGAGAACCCAGGGTTTACCTTACTTAATTCTCCCAGATGCGTGTGATAATAGCTTGGCATTTCACTGGAAAAATTTATTTTATGGCCAGCTGGATGTTGATCTTAGTCAGCAGAGTCACCACTCTGTGCTATTTGTCACAGGTCAAAAAGGACAGTGCACATAAATTGTAAAAGGTGCAAACGACCCTTTGTCAGTAAAAGAGAAACAAGACGAAGTACCTGTCCTCTTAAAGACAGGTCAGTCCTACCCATTCCACAGGGGGGAAAACAAGGTGCTCTTTCACATTCAAGCTTTTATCTCATTATATCAGGGTGTATTTTGTTCTTTCTGACAATCTAGCTTTACAATAATACATATGCACAAATATTTGTGTGGTTTAAATGGTGGATATGCATCTAGATAAACCTGAAGTATACATACACATGGGCTCTATCATATCACAATAGCACATTTAATTATTTATCTGAAAGCTTCACTTTTTCTACTATCCATTCTATCCATTGCTATTGGTCCTTAAAATATTCAAGAGAACAAATCCAAGTAGTAGATGTGAGGAAAGCCATTAATTCTTCTGGTGTCTATTCTAAACAAATTCTGCTCTCTAATCTCCTCCCGCTTAAGGTCCCAAAGTGTAAAGAGTAATAACTTCTTACAGAAACAACCACCACACACACACACACACACACACACACACACACACACACACACACACTGTTCTAGGCTTATAGATGTAGCATGGAACACTCAGGATTTAGGGAGAAAATATGGCTGTTTCTCTTTCTCCTGTATCAAAAGGTTATGAAGCAGTGGTCTGCTGGGTCTTTTCTTCATAAAATTTGCATCTCTCAAAATGTCAGGATTCCTTAAAAATTATCCCCAAAGATGGAATCATTGAGATAGGAATAGCACTCAGTAGTCACAGGAGGATGAAAAAATCCAAACAATGACTCTAAAACAAGAACCACAGAAAGAAACTATAGGATAACAGAAAACCCAAAATAAGGGAGAGAAAACATCCAAGACCCCCATCAGAGGGGTCTCCCTGGGAAAGGGAGAAAAGGATGGGTAATCAAGGGTCCCTGAAATCCCCTCCTTTTGCAGAAAACCTAATGATACTACCCTCTAATTAAAGAAACACCCATAAAATAAGAATGCTGGGTGGTCACAGGAGAAGTGGTTAAATATCAAGCAGCAATTTCACTACAAGGACAAAAAGGAGCCTGGGCTGTAAAACCCTAACAGACAGGGATTAAGTTGCTTGAAACTGGCTAGGTCCAACATGGCCTTGGTTTTGACCTATGCCCTACCCCAGACCTAATTATAGGCTCATTTGCAAATGAAATCATACTTCCACCATACCCATATTTAGTATAAAAATGGGTGGCACCTAATTCTAGGAAATCTCCATCTTTAAGAAAAAAACTCATGGTTATTTCACCCCTAATTAGAAGAGCCCATAAAATTAGAAACCCAAACTCTGTTGAGTGCACCTTACTCTCTTGAGTATGCCCACACTCCCACTCCTGACAGTATACTTTGGCTTTGTAATAAAAGCTTTTTGCCTTTTGCTTCATTCTGACTTTTCCCTGAATTCTTTCTCATGGCTGAGGCTGGGGTCTCATGAGCATCCAGAGGTCCACTGAAGCCCACCTAAGGCAAGATCATGAGGGCAAGGCAGAACCTTGCCACAAAATAGGAAGTTTCCTGAGGGAACCTTCAACTTGTCTCCAGAAAAGAGAAACACAAAGGACAGGTGACCCAACATTTGAGACAAGTGTTCAGAAATGTTCTTAGTCTGTTCACCCTAGTCAACCAACACTGAGAGATACCAGCCTTCGGAAAGAAATCCAGATGAGAATAAGGTATTGTACCTTCAGCTCTTAGGGTATTCATATTCTCATGGAAAATAAACTCCTATTAATGTTTAATAACATAAGATAACAGCAGTAGTGTGAAATTAGTAAAGCCCAGAGTAAACACTGAAATTCAGAGAAACCCTGAGCACTAGGAAGATGTACAGAGTCCTTTGAGACTGAGCCTTCCCCTGCATCCTGCCAGGTTCCAGGTAAACCAAATGAGTTACCACAGTACTATAGGGCTGTCTCCTACACTGAGGTGGCTGTTGGGAGACAGGAGAGGGGACAAAATAAATGGAAGACAAAATCCTGTCTCAAAGAGACTTTGGGAGGCCAAGGCAGGTAGATCACCTGAGGTCAAGAGTTTGAGACCAGCCTGGCCAACATGGTGAAACCCCATCTCTACTGAAAATACGAAAGTTAGCTGGGCGTGGTGGTACACACTTGTAATTCCAGCTACTAGAAAAGCTGAGACAGGAAAATTACTTGAACCCAGGAGGCAGAGGTTGCAGTGAGCCAAGACTGAGGTACTGCACTCTAGCCTGGGTGACAGAGTGAGACTCTGTCAAAAAAAAAAAAAAAGAGAGAGAGAGAGAGAGAGTGCTTGGGTAGTGAGGACAGGGCTAATGAGCAAACCTTTTAAGTTGAGATTCCTTATTGATCTGGAAAACAAAAAAGAAGCATTTCATTTTCAAAATGTTGAACCATCAGCTCTATGGTGACAATATGCAAATAGATAAGAAATGCAAATGTGATTTGATTTCTATCTAATAGCTCTGTTCCTTGGGTTAATGTGAGTAGTGCTAATCAATTCTTGTGCCTCTCAGGACTGGACTCAGTTTCAAGCATACTTTCCCCTGGCGATCTTAAAGGCTAGAGTTAAACCAAAAGCAAACCTCTCCTTGTAGCATACTAGTGATAAATTGATAATTTCTCTGGCTGTTGTCTAGTCAAGTTAAATTTCAATTCAAGTTAACCCAGTTTTAACATTCTCGAGAGTAACACCAAGCAAAATGACAGCAGGCAGCCTTTTCTAAACTGCATCAGACACTTAAATGCCAAAATCACGAGCTTAAATATACCGCTGAATATAGGAAAGTCTGCAAAACACATTAAGATCCCAAAGAACTTCTGAGATATTTTCTCCCTTTCCTAATATTTTTAACTAGTGTTTCTACAAGAAGTTTGGGGTAGTGCAAAAGGTGTCACTTTTCCTTAAAACCTATCTTTTTCCTACGGGTTAATTCCCTGTTGATTCTGTTGAAATCATAATCATTTTACTGATGAAATACTTAGACTACTCCAAGGAACTTTTTAAGATATAAAGACAGTACCGTAAGGAATTGGGAGGTGAAATATTATTTTCAATGACGATTTCTTCAACTTTTTTCAAAACTTGGATGGTTTAGTAAAAACAAATATTCTCAAGAAATGTGTCCTTATTTCTTTCTATTTCAAAATATCTACCCATGAAATGATCCCTTTGGTCTCAACTATGCTGGGGTTACAGTTACTATAGTAAAACTCCAGGAGTTATGTACTGTACATAATAAAACTGATAGTTTATTAAGTTTAATAATAAAGCTTTGGACAAAACAAAGGCTAACATATTAGGGAGGTAAACCACTCTGACCCAGGCCATAACTTTATAGATTTGTAGCATCTGCAGGTAGTTATGCAGGATTTTACTATCTCCACTTCAATATAGTTTTCTGATTAAAAGCCTACTTACTGCTTATCTGGTTATTCTTTTATTAGCTTGCAGTCAGCATGTGTCACAGAATGCAATTTAGTCAGACACCTTGTCTAGGAGCAGATGGGAAGAACGCTTTGAAAAGATGAATACTTATTCACTTAAAAATATAAAGAAGAAAACTGAGAAGCCGAGGGGAGTCATCATCCTCTGAGAACTTCGGCTGTGGGAGAAATTTATCCCTTGAGTGGGGGGATCTGTCCTCTGCATTATGAACAAGCTCTTCAATCATGTTCCACTGATGCTAAGAAGAGAGATGTGGCTGAAATAAAGCAGTGTCTGAGCCCCAGCCATTCATATTGTATGCTGGAATTTGGTCGGTCATGCCCCAGTGTTTCTATACTGGTCCTTTCTTCGAGTATTCCCTGCTGCATGCTGAGGGATGCGCTGAGGGAGCCTCTGAGGTGTGATTGAAGGATCCACAAAGTAAGCCTGCACATGTGGATAATGGAGAAATTAGCATGTGTGTTAAGGTAACTGTATTATCGGGGCTCTCTGGAGAGAAGAACCAACAGGCAATAGATAGATAAGAGATGACTTATTAGGGACATTAGCTCACATGATGATGTAGGCTGAAAAGTGCTGTGACAGACCGTCTGCAAGCTAAAGACTCTGGGATGCTAGTATCATGGTCCAGTCCAAGTCCAAAAGCCTCAGAACCAGGAAAGCCAGAAGGCCTCAGAACCTAGGCAGGTGCTAGTGTAAGTCCAGGAACCTAGGTGGGTCCTGGAGTCCAAAATCCAGAGAGCCTGGAGTTCTGATGTCCAAGGACAGGAGGAGAAGTGTGTATTTCAGCTCCAGGAAAGAGAGGAAATCATCTTTGTTGTTGTATCTGGGCCCACAGCTGATTGGAGGATGCATGGCCACATTGAGAGCAGATCTTTCCCACTCGGTCCAGTGACTCACATGCCAATTGCTAATTGCCAGGAACACCCTTACAAATACACCTACAAGTAATCCTTTACCAGTTATTTAAGTAATTCTTAATCCAGTTAAGTAGACACCTAAAATTAGCCATCACAAGTCTACCCCTTGGCAACTTGGCACACATATGCAGCTCCTTAAACCATACTTAATCTCCAAGTAATCATAATAATGAGGTACTAGTTCTGCCTAACATGGTGTAACTATCCTGTGTACAAACAAAACACACTAATCTTTTCTTCCCCAGAACATGAAGTAAAGTCCTTGGGTGATGTTTATGCTTCTCCTGCTATCTTATAATATAAATACTATGAGGGAAAATTCACAATTCTTAAATACTGATAGATCAATAAATCTTATATTACATAGGAAAAAAAAATAGGAGCAAACAAAGATATTTCTTTAATATATGTATATACACATACAAACATATTCTTAACAAACTAGGGAGGATATACTCATGACAATCACAGTCTTCATTTCTGTGACTGGTCATGTGGTCACAGCTACCTTCTTCCACTACCCATTCTGCAGTCCCTTTATCTTCAGCAAGCACCTCAGCTGGTCGAGGTTTGTTACCTGGCTGGGAGACTGAAGTCTTCATTCCTGAAGGGTCTGAGCCATTTGTAGTCCTTCCTGGGTTGGCTTGTTGTAATTTCCCATTGATTTGACTCACGGAACATGGTAATACTGAAAGGTGCTGCAATGGAGCTTCTGTATTCCAGTCATACTCTTCCTTACCTCCATTGCGGGGTAGAGGCCCAGTTTCCCCATTGGAAGTCTGGATTGAAACTGAAACTCTCCCTTACCTCATTGAATCAGTGGTATAAAAAAGCCAAAGAGGCTGGGTAGCAGTCTTAACTTTCAGTTCAATGGACTCATCATTGTGTCTCCTGGAGGAAATAATTCTCCTTCTGAAACTAAGACCTCTAGGCAAACAGAGCATAAAGTCATAGAAGCAGGAGGCAAAATACTTTGCTGGTGGATTACTAAGGGGTAATGGTGAGTGGTGTCACTCCCATTTTGGTGATGCCACTTCCATCTTTTGATTCCTGGACCCACAAATTCTGGCTATGGGGGAAATAATATTATATGTTGAATGCTGATCCAGGGCATATGCAGCCTCCTGAAGAGCCTTGTCCTAACCCTGCAAAGTATTGTCACTTAGTTGGTGCTGTTACTATAACTTCAAAGGGCATTCCACAATTCTAGCAAGTCAGCTGCTTCAGGATGATGGAGGACATGATAAAACTAGTGAATTCTATGACCATTAGCCCACTGTTACACTTTCTTTGGCTGTGAAGTGAGTTGCCTGGTTAAAAGCAATGCTGAGTGGAATAGTATGACAGTGAACAGGCATTTTGTGAGTTCACAGATGGTAGTTTTGACAGGAGTATTGTGTACAAGAAAGGCAAATCCATATCTGGACTAAGTGTCAATTCCAATAGGATAAACCACTTCCCCTTCCATGATGGAACTAATCTAATGTGATCGACCTGCCATCAGGTAGCTGGTCGATCACCCCAGAGGATAGTGCCATATAGAGGGTTCAGTGTTGGTCTCTGCAGGTGGTAGGTTAAGCACTCAATGGTGGCTGCAGCCAGGTTGGTCTGAGTAGAAGTTCATGTTGCTGAGCCTATACATAACCTCCATCCTTGTTACCATGGCAACTTTGTGCATGAACCCATTGGGCAGTGACGGGGTGGCTGAGAAAACTGGCTGACTGGTATCCACACATCGGGTCATCCTACCCACCTTGTTATTAAAGATTTCCTCTTCTGAGGCTATAATTGGTGAGTATTCATTCACATGGGACACAAATATATTCACATATCTTTTGCCCCCTCAGGGAAGTCTATCCACATCTTCCCCAGATTTCTTTATCACCAATTTTCCTATTATGTTCCTTCTAAGTCCCATGTGGCCAAACCATTGGCTACAGCCCACAAATCAGTATATAATCACACATCTGCCCATTTCTCCTTCCAAGCAAAGTGCATAAAAATGTGTACTGCTGAAGCTCTGCCCATTGGGAAAATTTCCCTTCACCACTGTCCTTCAGGATGTGCCAGGAAGGGGCTATGCTGCTGCAGCTCTTCATTTTCAGATGGTGCTTTCACACTGTGCAGAGCCATGTACAAACCAGGCCACAGTCTTCTCTTCCTCTGTCAGTTGACATAGGGGACTTCCCATAAGGTTGTAGGTGCAGGCTGGGAGAGAGAAGGCAGGGTGGTAGGAGTAGGAACCAGGGGTAATTTGGGCCACATCTTCATGTGACTTACTTGTGCCTTCAGGACCTTCTCAGGTCTGATCATATATACATCTGACGATGGAGTGCTGCTGAGCATGCTCAACTTTATGGTTTGGCGGGTCAGATAACATCCAGAAATAATACTTTACCATTTCTCTAGGTAATCCTTAAGCCAATCAAGCTGACACCTAAAATTTACCATCACAGTGACTTGCAAGGATAAGAGCAAAATGGATGGTTAGTAAAAAGGCCCTCTGCAACAGGCTTGGAGAATGTGACTTTATGTTGATGAGAAGGCAGGCATGGTCCAGAGGGAAGGTGGAAGCAGCTGAAGTGAAATGAACTGAGGGCCCCTTGTCACATTTTCAATGCTCATTTAAAACAAATGTTGAGTTGGAAAGGACTCCAAAGGGTAATATTGTTTATCTCCAAAATGCTGGGCGTGCTAGCAGCATACTAGGCTGATGCAATAGCATGACAGTGTTAAAACAAACTTTCCATGAACGATACTGGGTTTGTTGATTTTGGGGGTGTGTTATTTGCAATAGGTGTTACATGGAAATGCTTTTAAACAAACAAGAGCTGATTTTTACTTACTAGCTGTACCTAAAACATTGTTTTTAAGTTGCACAACTAAGTATTTCGAAAAGCAAGGAAATACTGAGCCAAGTTTTGTATCCACTTTAACTGAAATATTTTTAGTCTGTGGGTGAATAACTGAGGCAGTGACTACTATAGAACCTTGAGAGGCATCATATTTCTGCTTTGCCTGAAGAAAATGGGGAGACTATTTAAATATAGTAATGATGTATTTATATAGTATCTCACAGGTAATAAAGCACAATTTATAGTTATTAATTAAAAAAATCAGGCCAAGTGTGGTGGCTCAAGCCTGTAATCCCAGCACTTTGGGAGGCCGAGGCAGGTGGATCACAAGGTCAAGAGATCGAGACCACCCTGGTCAACGTGGTGAAACCCCGTCTCTACTAAAAATACAAAAATTAGCTGGGCACAGTGGCACGTGCCTGTAATCCCAGCTACTTGGAGGCTGAGGCAGGAGAATTGCCTGAACCCAGGAGGCGGAGGTTGCGGTGAGCCGAGATCGCGCCATTGCACTCCAGCCTGGGTAACAAGAGCGAAAACTCCGTCTCAAAAAAATAAAATAAACAAAATAAAATAAAAAATCAGGCCTTAGAGCCAAATATTGACCCATTTTACAGAAAAGAAAAACTGTCTAAAATAAACAAAATAAAATAAAAAATCAGGCCTTAGAGCCAAATATTGACCCATTTTACAGAAAAGAAAAACTGAAATTCAGGTGAGTTACATATGCATAAGCATTATTGTTTTTATAAAATCATAAATTTTTTAAGCAAAGGAAATTTAGAATTGGGCACAGGGAGAAATTGTGCTGCCATGTAGCCTCACCAAAGGCCACAGCCAATCCTGCAGGAAGCTCTGCTGAAGCTTCCCTGGAGAGGGAAGAATTGTTCTAGTTGGGAGGCAGGGGTGCTGGCCTTTGAACCCTAACATGGAACTCACTGATAACCCTGTTCTCTTGATCATGGGCCTGATGCACCTGTAAGTGAGAAAACACAAGTGCACATGGAATAAGCTATTATGACACCATTCTACCTTACCTTGAGTTTTTGTTTTCTTTGAATGGGGCAGGAATGTAAATAATTGCTTGTGTTTAAAAGTATATTTTGTGGGCAACTTTGACGAGTAAAGCTTATTTTAAGCTACAGTAAAATATGTGCCAGGAAAAGTACATGCTCCATTATTTGTTACAAGTTCCAAAATTCCCTATGTTACCAGGAAAGTATTTGTTCTTGACCAAATGTGAACAAACTCAGCGTGGAGGGGTGGCAGCAATGCAATGGGGTTTAAAAGGACATCTGTTGTTTTGCACCACCCAGTATCCATTCCCCCTTTTTCTGGTACTGGTGCCCAGTCTTTCCTCCAGGAGCAAACCTTCCTACCATTCCTTGTCATATGGTCCGTTCCAGTGTCCTTCCCTTCCCCCAGCTAAGGACGCAGCACAAGCAGTTTAAGCCAGGCTAGCCCATCTCTCTCTCCAGGGAATTTAAATCTAGAGATGAGTGAACAAAGAGTTGGAGATGATTCATCTTATTGGTGGTTGCCTAAATAAACATTCCATTAGTTTATTCAGCCTAAGTACTGTGTTCCTGACCTTTCTGAAGCCTGACTGTAACATTCTCATTGATTCTGTAAGAGATTCTGTACCCTGCTAATGCACTGCTTTTTCCTTTCTTAATTTAACCAAGATTAGTTTGTACTGCATGCACCCAAGACAGTAGTTAGGAAAAGGACTAAATTTCTTTCATCAACTAATGTCTTTTTTAATGCTATGACCTTGGAAAATATACTTGCTTTCAGTGAAGTGAAGAAACACAGAACCTTAGCTTATATGTGGTTTTCTTATCTGGAAGATTTTACAAGTAAGGCTGAAGTGAGAGACCAAAGATACAGGACATCACTATTAAACATATGAACTAAAGCATGTTGTAATTGTAACATTATTTTATTTTAAACAACTCAGGAATTTGGACTTTTTTCTACAGGGTTTCTTTCTCTTTTCTTATCGATAGAAAAATCTGTAGATTAACTGATATCTGATTTAAAATGTCCACACCATCTTTCAATAGTGATATTTAATGCATGAATGTTTATTGTTTCCATATTGGTCTACTGAGTTGAAATTCTGTAGTTTTTTTTTTTTTTTTCCATTAGAAAGGGACAGCTTTTTCCAATATCATGTTTGCCTGCATCCTGCTATGGATTATTTAGTAAGCATAAGAATCATTTTATCTCTGACAAAGTAGGCTGTGGAGGAAAGTTTCAACAACAAAATGATATTTCCAAACCCCGAACCTGGAATAAAAGTCAATTCAACAATTCTTTATTGAGCATCTACTCTGTGAAACTTGACATACTAACTTCTTTGGGTCATTTTAAGGTTGATAAGAGAAAGTCCTGCTTTAAAAAACTTGCAAGATGCATATGAAAAGTCAGGACTGTTAGACAAAATATGGCAGGTTTAAGCATGGTCTTCGTGAAAGAGGAAGCATTTGAGTTAGGACTTGATGGATAAGTAGGATATCAGCAGATAAAAAGGAATGGAAGTTCTAGAAACAAGGAATAAAACAAAGAATTACATGCTGTTGGAAAATCCAGTTCTATGGATTATCTGGTGCATACAGAAAAGTAATGATCTACGAAGTTGCAAAAGTAGATTGGCATCATCTTGAAGAGGATCTTAAATGCCTGAGTGATGTTCTTAGATGCACTCCTTCTTTCAGCAAGGCAAACGTGTTTGTAAGATTACACTGGAACCATTTATTCTAGCTCCCTAGTGGTGGAAGTTGGGCCACAGGAAAAAAATCAACCCCTTTGTCACCACATACAAAAATTAATTTGAGATATATTATAGGCCTAAGCATAAGAGTTAAAACTATAAAGCTTCTAGAATAAGGAAAAATAGGTATTTCTTTATGACCTTGGAGCAAGCAATAATTTTTTTTAGACAAGGCACAAAGAATACTAACCATAAAGACATTGAACAATTGAAGTTTATTATAGTTTAAAATTTGCTAATCAAAAGACATCATTAAAAATTGAAAAGCAAGCTGCAGATTTTTAGAGAATATTAGCAATTCATATTTCTGACCATTGACTTTTAACCAGATTACATAAATAATTTCTACAATACAATAACATAAACAACAATAAAACATGAATAAAATTCTGGGGCTGACATTTTGCAAGAGAAGATATACAAATGGACAACTAGTATATGAAAAGTTATTCAACCCCATTAAAAAGTGGGCAAGGAATATGAACATACACTTTTTAAAACAAGACATACATATATCCAACAAGCATATAAAAATGCTAAACATCCTTAATCATTAGAGAAATGCAAATTAAAAGCACAGTCAGGATGGCTATTAATGAAAAGTAAAAAAGTAACAGATGCTGGTGAGGTAGCAAAGAAAAGGAAACACATACACTGCAGGTAAGAGGTTAAATTATTTCAGTCCTTGTGGAAAGCAGTATGACAGTTCCTCAGAGAAATAAAACTGGAACTACCATTTGACCCAGCAATCCCACTTGTGGGTATATACTCAAGGGAATATAAAGGATACTACCATAAAGACACATGCACGTATATGTGCATTGCAGCACTATTCAAAATAACAATCATGTGGGATCAGCCTGAATGCCCATCATGGTAGAATGAACAAAAAAAAAAAATATGGTACAAATACACTGTGGAATTCTGTGCAGTCACAAAAAAAGGAGATCATGTCCTTTGCAGCAACATGGAAGGAGCTGGAGAGTATTATCCTAAGCAAAGTAAAACAAGAACAGAAAACCAAATTTAGTGTGCTCTAACTTATAAGTAAGAGCTAAACAATGAGAACACGTAGATGCAAAGAGGGGAACAATAGACACTGGGACTTCCTTGAAGAGTGGAGGGTAGGAGGAGGGAAAGCACCAGAAAAGAATACCTGTCAGATATTAGGCTTATTACTTGAGTGACCAAATAATTTGTACACTAAACCCTCATGATACAACTTTACCAACATGATACAACAAACCTGCACATGTACTCCTGAACCTAAAATTAAAGTTAAAAAAATTTACCCACCACCTTTAATTATTAGGGAAATATAAGTCAAATACACAAGAAGATAAGGCATGCAATTGGAAAGACCGACAACATAAAAAGTTGGAAAGGCTGTATAGAAACTGGAACTCCCATCTCTCGGTGGTATGGGTGCAGAAGGGTACAGTCACTTTAGAAAATAACTTAGAGGCTTCCTCACATCGATTACACCCTTAAACATCTAAAACAAATGAAAACGTATACTCATAAAAAGATACATAGAAAGATGTTAATAGCATCTTTATTTATAATAACACAAAACTGGACGTAATCCACCAGAGAAATGTCTAAACAAAATTGTGGTATACAGAGTGAAATCCTACTCAGCAATTAAAAAAGAAAGAACTATTGCAGTAGGTATCAGACTTTTCAGTCTCAAGTCCACTTTCCACTCTAAAACATAATTGAGGACTTTAAAAGAGTTTTTCTTATGTGGCTTATGGCTATCAATATTTACCATATTAGAAATTAAAATTGAGGGCCAGGCGCAGTGGCTCAAGCCTGTAATCCCAGCACTTTGGGAGGCCGAGGCGGGTGGATCACGAGGTCAAGAGATCGAGACCATCCTGGTCAACCTGGTGAGACCCTGTCTCTACTAAAAATACAAAAAATTAGCTGGGCATGGTGGCGTGTGCCTGTAATCCCAGCTACTCAGGAGGCTGAGGCAGGAGAATTGCCTGAACCCAGGAGGCGGAGGTTGCAGTGAGATGAGATCATGCCATTGCACTCCAGCCTGGGTAACAAGAGTAAAACTCCATCTCGGGGGAAAAAAAAAATTAAAATTGAATAATTTAAAAATTTATTTATTTATTTCATTTATTCATTTAAAAATAACAATAATCCTATTACATGTTAACATAAGTGAAATGTTTTGAGGGAAATAGCCATATTTGTTAAAACAAAAACATTTAGTGAGAAAGTTGATATTCCTTTACTTTTGGGAAATCTCTTCAATGTTTAGCTTAAAAAGAGATACTTGGAATCTCCTATCTGCTTCTTCAATCTGTTGTGATATCATACTTCATGTAACCTTAGGATAATAATCCTGTATAGTTGTGAAAAAGTAAGAATGAATTAATTGGTTAATTATAAAAATACTTTTGAGCTTATAGACACCCTGAAAGGGTCTTGGAGACTCTCAGGTGTTTGCTTTGGGAGTCACTAAGTTATTATTGTACACACAAGAATGACTTTCAAAAACATTTTGAGCAATGGAAACCAGACACAAAAAAATACAGTACTATTCCATTTATATAAAGTTTTAGACTAGGCAGAGCTAATTTATGGTAACAGAACTGAGAACAGCTTTGGGCTAATGGGAGATGGGTATTGACTGGAAGAAGAAATGAGGGAACTGTATAGAAATGTTCCATATCGTGACTTGGGTGGAGGTTACACCAGTGTGAACATTGATTGCTTCTATGTTTGATTAAAACACGACCGTAGGCCAGGTGTGGTGGTTCATGCCTGTAATTCAGGTACTTTGAGAGGTTGAGGTGGGCACATCACTTGAGGTCAGGAGTTCAAAACCAGCCTGGACAACATGGTGAAACCCCTTCTCTACTAAAAATACAAAAATTAGCCAAACATAGTGGCATACACCTGTAATTCCAGCTACTCTGAAGGCCGAAGCAGGAGAATTGCTTGAACCTAGGAGGTGTAGGTTGCAATGAGCTGAGATCATGCCATTGCATTCTAGCCTGGAGTGAGACTCTGTCTCAAAAAGAAAAAAACAAAAAAACTGTACATTTTAAATCTGTATATTTCACTGTAAATTTATCTCAATTTTTAAAAATCAAGATTAAAATACTGGACGATGATAGAGTGTAAGTTGAGTGAATATGTGATTGGAGTTAAAATTTTTCTAAAGTCTCTTAGAAAGTCAAGCTATTAATCTTACCAGCTTTAAAGTTAAGAATGCATGTCGGGCCCAAAGTGGCTCCGGCCGGATGTCGTGGCGCTTGCGAAGGCGAGGCCAAGAGTTCAAGGCCAACCAACCTCAGCAACCTTACAAGCTCTCAATGATTGGCAAAAAAAAAAAAAAAAAAAAGAATGCATGTCAAAATTTCTAATTGTTTAAAGAAGAAAAGTAAAACGCGTAACCCCTGGTGGCTGCCTAGTGAGAAAGAGGATGGCATATTTTCGAGCCCTCAAAAGCTCAATAGATTCAAAATTAGCAAGATAGTACAGGGAGGGAGAGGGATGCAGAAGCTTAGAAAACAAATCAGAAAAAGAAAATACAAAATAATATGGTAGAAATTACCTAATTGTGGCACAATGACATGGGTTTGGCCCATGTCATTTCTTAACTAATTGTTACATTCATTTGTATGAACTTACATGTTTCACTTACTTTCCTTTGTGAAATAGAGTTTGAACGAATTGTACCTCTAAGTTTTTTCCAGTTAACTCGGAGCCCAATTTGGGATAAATTTTTACTTAAAAAAGACAAAAATCACAACACAGACAAACATACATAATCATAGTGCATATTAAAATATTTATCCTTTTGAAACTCAAATTTTCTCTTTTTCTCTTTAAGATGTAAGCTCTGAAGTTCCTGGTTTGTCTGGGTTTTCTTAGTGCGCTGAAGATTTGGCTTGAAAATGCTTTCAACTGATAGAGAGATCCTCACATTAACACCCATTTAAGAACCAGATAAATGAATCCTCCACTTCCTTCAGATCACTCACGTCTGGGTCTGTCAGTAACCCTCCTCCCTTTACCTCCTTCCTAGTTTTGTCTCATTAACAGATTCATTTGATACTTTCCCTGGGAATTTGCCACCTTTGTTGGGTAACTTGGGGCAAACAGCTTATGAATCCTGCCTCCCTCCCAGATGGCACATACTGGATGGTGTTAGTGAGCCACGCAGCTCCCTGGAGGACCCTGATAGATCCTTAATTAGCATGTTAGCGGAAAGACTACAAGCACTCCCAGATGGTATCAGGAAGTTAAATGAGTGCTCACCTTTCAAAGCAAACCAGGGAAAGAGAGATGGATCCCTAAAGGCAATTCAAAGTGTTTCTTACTTACAAGTGTTTGTTATTAGCTCTTTGAATTTTTACTGTTTTTTTCTTTTCTTTTAGTTACTTCTTTATTACAAAGAAAATGCATGTGCATCAAAGAATCACAATGCAGTACTACATAAAGAGATAAAACATTTAATTTCCTTTTTATTTGTATTTCTGAGACAACATGGTTCAGTCCTTCATGCATATTTTCTTACAGAACAGATTTACAATTGGGGTTGCTGAGAGATTCCCTAGGGGCCAGCTGTTTCCAGAGAGCACTCCAGGGAACACTATAAACTACTAAGGAGTCCCTTCATCTGGATGGTCACTACCCTGGCCTCCAGTAGGATTAATTACTATCAATTCTGGTATACTCCATGCATTTCAAGATTAACACTACATAGTAGGTATCTCATTGATAGAAGAGACAGGCATCCCATTCATTCTGCTGAGTCTTAGTGGTGACCCACCAAAGGCAGGTGGCCCAACAACTCTTTTCTCCCAACAAAAATAATCTCTAATCCAAAAAGACTTAAGTACCAGTGCTTTCAACAACAGCAGGATATCTTGTGTTAAGCTAAAGTATAGGCAAAATCTATAATTTAATAATAGATGGGTGCTCGGTCCTATTTTTTTTTAAGCTTTCACTTCTCTTGAGCAATGTAATACATTTACAAATTGTAAAAAGTCAAAGTATATTATAAACTTTGGAATGAAAATGGCTATTTCAGGGACACAGACCATTTTGCGGCCAGTAATTAATTTGAAGAAAATATTGATAACCACAGGAGACAGACAAATTCCTAGGCAGACAGGGATGGGTCCCCAGCAAAACCTGACCTTCAAGTTAAGGGCAGTTTAAAGCCTGAAAACCAAGCTGCCAGTTCTGGATAGAGTCCATGACAGGAGGGAGAACTTCCATTCTCATCTGACTCACCCTCTCCTTATTGGATCCTTTTGAATGATGTCTTTAAACCAATCAAATGGACCAATCAGCATGCATTCCTCCATTCTAGCCAATAAAAACCCTGGACTCAACCTCACAGATGGTAACCCACTTTCCAGTCCCCTCTTGTTGCTGAGAGCATTCCTTCTGTCACTCAGTAAAATCTTCTCTGCTTTACTCACTCTCCAGTGTCTATGTACCTTATTCCTCTTGGTCACATTACAAGGACCTGGAACTTGCCGAGCCACCGGCAGCAGGAGTAAAAGAACTCTAACTCTCCCTCCTGCTTGCCAAACAACAGGAGAGAAGCCATTGGGTACCACTTCCTCCCACTTGTTGAACTGTGGAAATTAAAGTGTTGTGATGCTCTTGGCTGGCTCACTGCACTGCAGGGAAATGGGAACAAAAGTGGTATAACAAGCTATAATGCCTCCTCCCACTTGCCGAACTACAGAAGCAAAACATCTGCTGGGTGCCATGGCTGCCCCTAAAATACCACTTTGAGGAGTAGAGAGTTAAAAGGTAGAGGGCAGTTTGTGTATCACACTTCCACACATTTAGCCATGAGGATACAGGCAGTTCACTGTTCCAATTCAGAACCAAAGAGAATTGTGGGTATTTTTCCTTCTTTCTTGTTTTACCATAAAGGAGCAACTTAACAAAAGCCAGAAGACATGCTGTCATAGAGAGGAGTGTACCAGTCTGCTAGGCAGAGTGATGTGTAGGGAACAGGAGTGGTTTGCCAGCTGTGTGCTGTGGTGCTGCTCCTCTCCACAGTGCACCTTATAGCTGGCTCATTGTGGCTGCCTGGACTCTTGGCTTCACCTCCACGTGGCAAGCATGTTTAGGGGTTCATGAACTATGCAGGCTAAACCCAGCTTCTGAGACAATTGTACATCAAGGAGACCTGAACTCATTGAAAAGCTTTTTTACTTTTGCAAAAAGTTTTAATTTTTGCAGTCTAGATGGGGTTTTATTTCTCATTGAATATTATCCAACAAATGTTGTTTCATGTGGCAAGGATAGTCAAAACTTTTTCCAAAAACATTTTCATATAAGTGGACTTTACTGTCAGAAGAAAAGCACCGTTCCTTCCCTTGGAAGCTTTTGCCACCCTTCCTTGTTTATTCTACTGTCACATGTTTCCATATTTTTATAGACCCACAAAGCACTTAAGGTGGAATGATAAATAGATCCCTGTCCAAATGTGTTTCTTTCTATTCACATCGTCTTCCATCCACTCACCTCCAAGGGTGTCTTTCTACCTGCTGATTAATTTTGTGATTTTTAGCACTATGGTGCAGTGCAAAGCGACTAAACCAATGGATTTATCTACCCTCAGACTCATGCTCACAGGCTATTGTTCATTCTTGACCGCAGTTATAAAGACAATGAGAAGGAATCTGAATGTGACAGCAAGTTTCAAGGCCCACCTTTAACAGCTACAGACACCTGCCTTTTTCTGGGTCTGATAGGAGTTATTTTTATCAGACCATAAAAAGTTATTTGGACATCTTTCTTAGGATGTGTGGATATTTTTGTGCACTGATTTTGTTCTACATAAAATAGAACTGACCAATTACACTTTAAGGAGATTTTATACTTATATCTAAACCCTATGGTCTCCAAGCAAACATATGGACCAATGCTCAGGAGAAGTGAAAACAAACAGGACCTCCCCGTCCCTTGTTGACTCTCCTGACTCCAGTCATAGTTTAGTTTTCCAGATCATATAGTTAATCTCATGGAGTTTCATGTATAGAGTCTTTGTCAGTAGAAAGAATTGCTCTAAGTCATAAAGATAACAATATTTACAAGGGGGCATTACCTTTATTTACCTCCAGAGTGTTCACATTGCCTTTACTTACATTCTTCATTTGCTTCTTGTAACAATGCTAAAAGAAGATCATGATTACTATATCCATTTCATTTATGAGAAAGAGGACAGAGTGTTTGCATGATCTGCCTTACGTTGTGCATCTTCTAAAACCCACAGCTTGGAACTCCAACCTGGGAAATTCAAGTCTAATCTGGCATCTTTCAACTGCACCAATTATTCCATTGAGATTTAGTGAGCACTGGGGAAGAGCAAGGCACACTTCTGGGTGTCCCCAATAAGACAGCTCTCAAGTTTTTACAACCCAGTGGCTCTCTACCTAAGCCCTCAGAGAATATTTTAGTATAACAACTAGTATTTTCTTCTCACCTGGTAATTTTCATCTTTTCCCCATGATCCTGGGATCCCCACAACTCTGTGATTTCCTCAAAATCAAGCACTGTGTCTTGTTCAACTTTGTATCTTCAGCATCCTGCCCAGTGCCTGGAACCCAGGAGATAAGGGATGCATTGAACAAATGAACAACTATATTAGTGTACACACAAGCCTAGCAGTGCTAAAATAGTGGCATGGACAAAGTATAATGGAAACAGAAAGGGGAAAGTGACTAAGTCATCCCAGGAACTCAGGAAGTGCTTTTGAGCCAGAACTTGACCAATTAGAAAGATTTCATAAAGTAGAGAGGAGAAGGAAAGACATTCTAGGTGGGAACTGTACGGAGATACCAAAATCTTGTTAAATAAATGCCCTGCACACGGCCTAACTGAAAAGTAGCACAAGGCAACTAAAGGGTCAGAGCCTAAAGAGGAGGCACAGATTATTATAGTAACCAATTAAATGAATTAAATTTAATTAAAGTATTTAAATTACCAAAAATAAACTGTTTGAACTATTTTAATTTAAATTAATTACAACTGATCAATTGTTTAAATAAGAGAGCCTATCTCAAACTATAAGCTCCAAAGAATGTTGCTTTAAGCAAGACAGTTATTGAGAGAAAAAGTCTTCACTCTTTTTTAATTGATACGTAATATGTGTGGGTACATGTGATATTTTGTTACATGCATAAAAGTCCCTATGCTTTAATGTGGGCATGGCTCATCTTCATGCCTTCTCCCTGGGCTCCACCCTGTCCCTGCCTGGGAGGAGCTGGCCTGGCCCTCCAGGTTGGTGCAGCAAGTCCAGGCACACCTGGCATGCATTCCGGGCACAGCCTGCAGCCGCACCTCCAGGACAGGCCGGCGTCTGAGCTGCAGTGCCTTTAGGGATCCCCAAGGCCCCCTCAATCAATAATCCCCAGGGTTTTTTATGAGGGTTGGATTATGAGGATTTGGAAGGGGGACGATTAAGCAGTACTTCAAAGAGGTGCTTGGGCCGCACCTGCAGCATTTATGAAGATCTATTAATAGAAAGCACACGATTTAGCACTAATCCCTAATTCATAGAAAATCAATGATTTATGCCTTTGGTCTCAAAAGGCACGGAGAACTTGGTTCCCGGGCTGCTTGGAGGCAGGGTATGCTGGCCCCACATCTGGTCAAGGCTGACCTGGGTCACCCCCGGATGGTGTGGGACCCTTTAGGGCCATACCAGTAAATGGAAAACAATTCTGCAGACCCACAGTCAGTCCCTCCAGGATGTAATCTTTTTTTTTTCTTTAATCCTCAGATGTCAACCGATCTAGTACAGGACCCAGGTAAATACATTGAGCCCTGGTAAGAATAGTAGTGATGCCAGTTTGCTGGAACTTGGTGTCATACCAAGAGTCTGTCCCTAGTAAACTCCCTGCATCTCCCTCTTTCTCACCAGGACCTTCATTTTGACGTTTGGAGGATGTCACACTAACAAACATCAGACTACCTTGTGGATGGCTTGGAATTCTGGAATCTGTCTGGGTCATATTTGTTCCTAAAGGTTTATGTATTTGAATTTCTCATTAAAAGAATCATGGAGCGATCCATTAATTAATGTCTTAGTGCACCTCGGAGAGCCAAAGGCCAGCTGCTCTAAGGGGGTACGTTTGCTGAATACACAAAAAAAGAAAAACCTGTGAATCACAGAAGGAAGAATTCAGGTTATATGAAGCCAAAGAGAAAATTCCACAAATAGCAAAGACATTTAAATACTTTTTTATCATTCCTTAAGAAAGAGACATTCAACAGACAGTGAGAACATAGGAGGATAGATGTTCTCTTATCAGAGAATTCAAGGTGAGGTTGTTTCATATTTATGGTTTTATGAAAACCAGGGTGCAGAAGACCAGATGATGTATTTTCACTGATACTCCATTCATCCATTTATAAATAAACAACTGTGTATTGGCATTTCTGTTATTAAAAGGCTTGATATCCCCTTTTTTTCTAGCTCAAGTATAAATATATTGGCTACCTGTTACTTGTGTCAAATCCTCCAATTAAATCTTCATGCATACCTTAGCTCAGGCCCCAGGTAACATCTCTGCTTTGTGAACAGAAATCTGATACACAGAAGCAAAACTTCAACACATCATAATTTAGGGGATGATTAAAATCACTGAAAGAAAATTCACACCATCCGAGAGTTCACCACAGGGTTTTCTTCCACGGACTGAGGTAAATGTTTATAGAGCACAGAGCTGGAGGGAGGAAGGAATGCAAAAGACTGGGGGGCAAGGGGGGGGCAAGCAGGGCCACCACCTCATCACCCCCTACATGGCAAGGAGCAGCCAGCATTGAGAATAGTGTGTCTCGGGATGGAATGCACTTAATGGGAAAGAAGAAGTCAGACTCAACCACATTATTTCCCTATGTACATCTTTTCTCTATTATAAACACATTATATGTAGATTGCTTTTTTAAAAAAGTGGCAAGTACGTAAAAGTATAAAGAAGAAAATAAAACTTACAACTAATTCTACTACCTGGTTAATTAAACGTTGTAAGTATTTTGGTGTATTTCTTTCTAGTATTGTTTTTATATGCTTATTCAGAGATAAATGATATGGAGGTAGGTACAAAAGCTTGTGTTGTTAAGCAAAGTAGGGGTCACACTCGGTGTCAGTTTACATTGTGTCCTTTCTCTTGACGGGATGTCATGGAGACTTCCTTATGCTATTGAATATCCTTTTAAAATATAGATTTTCATGCCTTTAAAATTTGGTTAGAAGTTAACTATGAAAATATTTCTCCTTTTTCTGAAGTTTATTATTAACATTTCACTATTTTAAGTGACATAGGCATGAACATCCTTGTTTAGCCTCGGGAGATAGTAAAATGTGGTGTTAAGACCACATGCTCCAGCGTCAGACTGCCCGAGTATGAATCCCAGCTGTACCACTAGCTGTGTGACTTTGGGCAAATTACTTAACTTTTCTGCACCTCAGTTTTACCACCCATAAAATGAGAGTTCCCATAAAATTATTTTTAATGCACTGATTCACTTTTACAGGTGCTTAGAACCTTCAGAAGACACATCATATGATGTGTCACATTGTGATATCATATCATATTACGATACATCATAAGAGCTATACAGTTGTTGATTGTTGCTATTGCAGTGAAGCAATCTTGCTCAATTTTTTCTAATGTATCTTGGATTCACCCTAGAAATGCACCCACACTGTTATTGCAGTTAGAGTATTAGCCATTGCCCATCCTCCACACTAGGAGTGGCTGTGGGTACTGGAAAGGTGGCACTCATGGGATATGTTTACCCAGACTCCTCTTGCTTCACAATGACCCTTTCACCCTTGCAGTGCTTAGGGGGTTCATCATTCCAAATATCACCAAAAACAGTCAGTTCTTTCTTGCTTCCCTGTCCCCATCCTGCCTCTCATGTCCATGCCCTTACACCCACACATGCCTCACCTTTCCCCCCAACACCAAGACAACCATGAATCCCAGGTGGATCTAGAGGGATGGAGTCAATCCTGGGTCTGAAGACCTCTTTGGAGTACTTTTAGCTGTAACAGTCAAGGATTTGTTTGTTCTTTTCTTTCTCTGTGTTTCTTTTGTTCTCGACAAGACTATGATTCATGGTTTACCCTGCATTCTCTTTGGGGGCAGTAACCACCTTTTATTGAAGGGATTGCAGGGATAAGAGGAAAAATGTATTATATGTGCATATATGCAGGAAATTAGGAGCACACTCTCTCTCTGTCCTCTCTCCAACTTTTATTCTTGGAGCCACAATTTGGCAAACACCTCACCTCAGGATTTCTGACATTAATGAGGTAGCAAGGAATGGAGAATTGCCTGCTCAGAGACAAGCTTCAGGAAGATTGTTCAGAGCCTCTTGCTCAGCAGAATTGATAAGATTAAGCCAGTAAACAAACGGCATGGGAAAGACCAGAAATTTTCTGTGCGTGGCTCCAAGAAATTTAAGTTTTGTGCTCTGTGTGTTGGACACATTGAGTTATGTGGAAGAGGACTAGGTCAGAAAGCTCACCAAGGGGCTGTTTTTCTGTTTGAAAATCTGCAGCCTGGGGTTGGCTTTTATAATCTTGTAGAATAGAACCCACAGGAAAGGAGGCTCCTGAAATACTTCTTGCTGAGATCACTCTTTCCCTGTTGTACTCTCTTCCTTTTCCCTTCATTGAGTTCCCCACACCCTTCTATGGGCCTAAGGCTAAATTCTCAGCTGACCCTAATCCAAGCAGATATTTTTTATAGGGTGATTCTACACACTGGGCACTTATTTCTGTCTGCTGTCCATCATTCTAAATAATGTGTCAAAATGACTGAACCAATTTTGTGTTCATTTGCTTACTGATAAGGGAGGTCATGTTTTCTCACAAGGAGGGTGTGTGTGAATATCTGTGGAGCAGCAGAAGGACCGTATTCAAGCACTGAATCTGCTAACAATGTGGTGAGAGGAAGCCACTGAGTACTCATCTATAAAATGGGAATCCCACCAGCCTTGCTCATTGCAAATTATCACCTCTGGGATAAAGGATATAATGTTTATGTAAAGCAATTTATAAACTGGAAAGAGCTCTCCAACAGAACATACCAAATGTTCCCCAACCCAGCTGAGTCTTCCAGGGTGAGCTAGTCCTAAGAACGAATTAAATCACATCTTATTACTGGCCAAATGATGAGCCCCAATCACTTGCCCAGTCTTAGTCTTAATTGACTGGCTCTGTGGGTTGGGCTTTTCTCTTCTGTTCTCTGAAATTGTTGGTACTTGTCCCTTTTCATATAGTATTTTCATTGATTCTGACCAGGTTAAAAAGTCACTAGAAGCCAGTTAGGTCTTTATTAGCTCTGAATGTCAAATTTGCTGATCAACTGGCCTCAGAGGGCAATGTATCTACGTATCAGGGAAAAACAGAAGAAATTGTGGATTTAATTTCCATCCAACATCTCTTTGCCACTGTGAAAAATAAATCTAGACCTTCTAGCTCTTTCTAAACATTTATAGTCTTGGAAAGTTTGCAACTTTCATGCAAAACTCAGTACAAGTAAATATTTGTACCTAAATACTTTAATACACAAATAAAGGACTAGGGATGGGGGTTGGTTAAAACCAACAAAAACTTTATTTATTTACCTAAGATTGGTAGAGGGGGAAAAATGATTAATTTGTTTCTTGTGAATTTAAGTCTTTGGCCAGCATTGACATTTACTGAATTAGGTAATGTCATTGTCATTTTTCCCACAGAAAATCTGTGCTGTAGAGGTTCAAAATATTTCTTACCTTAAGTCTAAGTTGTTAGTGTTTGAATTTCAATCTTTCTATTTTCTGCCTTTATGTATAAAATGTATAGCTTGTAAATAAAACATAGCTCTTTTTTCATCTAGTCTAAACGTTTAGGCTTTCATTTTGAGCATTTATCCCATTGACATTTAATATAATTACTGATTTATTTTGGCTTATATACACCATTATATATTTTCTATTTGAACTTGAACTGTCCTCTTTACACTTCTTTTCCCCTCTTTCCTGTATTGTTTAAATAAATTAAATTTTAAAAAATTATTTCAGTTTTAACATAGTGAACAGACAGAAATCACAAAACAATAAAACAATTATGAAAGACACCAAGAAAAACAAATAATAGGAGAAAGTGAGAGAGTTCTGAGAACAGAAAAAAAAATTAAGAAATAATCTCCAACATCACACTACCTGATGTAAAATTATGCTATAAGGCTATTATAGTCAAAACAGCATGGTATTGGTATAAAAACAGACAGACAGATTAATGGAATAGAATAGAGAACCCAGAAAGAAATCTAGGTCTCTGCAACCAATTGATTTTCAAACGTATCAAGAACATACAACAGGGTAAGAAAACTGCTGTTGGGAAAATTGGATACCCACATGCAGAAAAAGGAAACTAGACCCTTACCTCTCACCATCACAAAAATTAACTCAAGATGGATTAAAGACTTAAATGTAAAACCCAAAACTATAAAACTACTAAAAGGCAACAGAAAAAAACACTTCAGGACATTGGTTTGGAGAAAGAATTTGTGGCTAAGATCTCAAAAGCACAGGCAACAAAAACAAAAATAGACAAATGGGACCATATTATACTAAAAACCTTTGGCACCGCAAAGAAAACAGTCAGCAGAATGAAGAGACCATCTGTTGAAAGGAAAAAAATGTTTGCAAACTATCTGACAAAAACATATATGCAGATTATATGAAGAAGTCAACAATTCAACACTAAAAAAAGAAAATCCCATTAAAAAGGATGCAAAGGACATGAATAGATATTTTTCAAAAGAAGACATACAAATAGCCAATAAGTATATGGAAAAAAAGGCTCATTATACTAGTCATCAGGAAAATGCAAATTTCATGGAGAATTTCTATTGTTCTGGTAAATACAGGCATTATTAGCCTGAATTGTGTAATTCTGAGTACAAGTTAAATACTCTTATTTGCATTTAAAACTGGCATTCACAGTACTAAAGAGGAATAGTAAAATTTATATAAATAATTTAACATTTTAATTTTACTTTCTTAGAACATTTAATAGCAAATATGAAATTATCATGACATGTTAAAAGAGCCTGTTGAAAACCTTTTTATTTTAGTAACTTTAACAGCTTTTGTATATTTCCTGCTTTTTGAACAAGGGTCCCTGAGTTTGAATTTTACCCTGAGCCCTACAAATTATATAGCTGGTCTTACTTGTAGATGATATAACCATCTCCATAGAATAAAAATACAGAATTAATAGCCAAATTCTTAAAAGTAATAAAAGAATTTGGGATAGAAAATTAGTCTTCTAAAATAGATGTTTCCCAATTATAATCAATTAAAATATATATTTTAGAAAATATAAGAATTAAAAACTAATAAAATATTCAATATATAACTTAATCAAAAGTACACAAAGCCTCTAGAAAAACATTGAACACTCTAATAAAGGTTTAAAAAATCTGTTTAAATAGTCCAAGTTCTTGGGTAAACAGATATTACAAAAGTACCAATTCTCCCCCTAATTAATCTATGAATTTAACACAATTCTCATCACAATCTCTGCTGAAGTTTTTTAAAAAGCCTTAATACATTTATTGTAAAATTTTATGTGATTAGCAAAGGCAGCTTAGAAGAAAAAAAAAGGAGAAACAGCCAAAGTATAAAACACACATTTGCTGGCACCTACATATGATGCAGCACTGTTTGTCTGGGGTAAATACCTCATATTCGTTGTCTCATGGCCACAGAAAGCTAGGACACAGACACACTAGAGTGAGGTTAAGAGTGCAAGTTTAATAGGCAAAAGGAGGAGAAGAGCTCCCTGCGCAGAGAGGGGTCCCAGAGGAAATGGGTCGCTGCTTCTAGGTGAGCTTGAGGAGGCAGTATCTAATTTACACAGGGCATGAAGGATTGGTCAAACCAGGTGTGCCATTTGCATTGCGTGCAAAGCACTGGTTAGGACTAGCTTTACTGTTTGTATAGCATGTGAAGAAGCTGGCTGCCCCACCCTAGTTTTTTATTATGCAGATAGGTTCTTTACCTGGCCAATGCCATGTTGCCTTCTTTTTTTTGTGTATGCATGGTGATGAAGGAAAAGGAAGATGGAGCCTCCAGGTTGAACATGTCTGGCCCTCAGGTAGCCCTTTTCTATTGGCACAGCTGCCAGCATTCACCTGTGCAAGTTTCCAGCTTGCTTGTGTCTGCAGCTCAATTTTTCAGGCAGCTCTCTGTTAGAAAAAGATGATTTGGGGCTGCTTTTTATGACAATTGAAGACTTGCTGAGGACTCCTTTCCCCTCGCTATCTGCCTAAATAATTTCTTTCTAGCTCCTGTAACACAGACATACACATGCACATGCATGCACATATGCACACACATACACACACACATTGATCAGTGGAATTGAATAGAGAGCTCAGGGAGAAATCTATATAAAACCTAATATATGATTAGAATAGCACCATAAAACAGCAAGGAAAGAATAGCTCCTTAGTAAATGATTTGGGGAAAGCTCACTTGCTATATGAGAGAAAAAAACAATCTCTGCTTAACATTTTATACAAATGTAGACTCCAGAAAGATTCAAACTCTAAATGTAAAAACTGAAACTGTTATACTCACAGGAGATGGCATAGAAACAGAAGTGTGTTTGTGGGTGTGGGACACCCACAGAGGCCAATGCTTAGAAAGGTTCAGTGTGTGGTTGAATGCCCTACTTGTTGTTGTCATCTTGAAATTCCTAATACTTTTTTTTTACAAAGGGTCCCACACTTTCATTTTGCAGTGGGCTGGCAATTTATGTACCCAATCCTATGTGGAAATATATCTTTGTGATGATGTAGGGATGGGGAAAGACTTTTTCTAAAAGCCCAAATTATAAAGCAAAAATTGATTTCTACCATCAAAGGAAAACATGGATAAAGTAATTGGACATCCTGGCAGATTGGGAGAAGTTATTTTTAAGGTCCAATTGAGGGAAGAGACCCCTGTTTCCTGTCTTTTGTCTCAAAGAAGGAGGAAGTAAAAGTTGAGACATGGCAGGCATGGGGTTAGTGGCAAGGTCTGCTGGCACGGCTGATCAGGCCTGGAGGTTAAAGAGTAAACCCCTGACCTTTAATCACACTCCTATCTATAGATTGCAGGCATAATATGGAGAAAACACCCTCCATTGTTCTCAGTCTTGCTCAAACTCCCACCTGGTCATGTATCCCATGCCTACTTCATTGATCATGATCCTCTCACATGTACTTTCTAGAATTTTAAGCCTTTAAAAGGGCTAGGATTTTCTTTGTCGGGGAGCTTGGTTCTTGAGATGCAAGTCTGCCAATGCTCCCAGCCGAATAAAACCACTTCCTTCTTTAAATCTGGTGTCTGGGAGGTTTCATCTGCAGCTTGTCCTGCTACACAGTGTTGAGAAGATACTACTATTTAGAAGGTACAAGGTAAAAGGAAGCCACCTGATTAAAGTTAAGTAGTTATGAAAGTTATGCTTGAAATAAGCATGCTTTGTGGAATTACTCAACGATTTTCTCTTTCTCCAGTCAACAAGTTGTCTTTCTATAAGTGTCGTTTTGATGCCCTCTCATGCATTATCCCATTCTTACTGTCAATGGAAAACTAAAAGCTTCCATAAATAGTGAAACTAAAAGTTCACTATTATGTTTGATGTTTGCAGTCTCTGACAGATATCTTTCATCAACTAAAGATAATCTTTTTCTAATTTTTTATGAATACCTATGAAGCAGACTTTAGGGTCTCTATTAAAATTGTCATGCAGTTGTTTCTCTTTAAATTTGAAAATGTGAAACATTGCATTAATAGAGTTCCTACATGGAGCCATTCCTGCATGATGTATTATTCTTTTTGTATGCTACTGGTAAATTGCATATATTTATTAAGGATTTTTCTGTCTCCTGTCATAAATGAGATTGATCTACAGCTTTTGATACTCTGTTCAGCTTTAGTGTCGAGATTATGCTAGTCTTGAAAGATGAGTTGAAAATGTTTTATATTTTTCTATTCTCTGAAAAAGTTTAAATAACAGGGAAAATGCATGTTTCTGGAAGTTTGATAGAATTTCTCTAGAACCTTTCTGTATAGTCATGTCTTCTACAATCACTCAGCTTCTTCTATGACTATTGTACTTTTCCAGGTTATACACATCTGGAGTCAGTTTTCATTCTTTATGTTTTTTTAGAAAGTCATCAACTTCATTTATATTCCAGATTCAGTAATATAAAAGTAATAAACGTATTCTCAAATTTGAAAATCCTTTCGAAGCTGTGGTTATTTTTTCTTTGCTAATTTATAATATGCTTAGTGGGGGAGGTAGCTTTAATTAGCTAAATATCTATTTTATCAATTTTCTTTAAGAAAATAGCTTTTTATTTAATTAAATATTATGTTTCTTATTCATTATATAGTTTTATATTTCATTATTTTCTGTTTTTAACTTTTTAAACTCTTTATTTACTTTACATATGTTTATTTTTAAAAAATTTTTAATGGAACACGATTTGTGTTCATTTTTTCCTGTTTTCTAAAAAACAGTGCTTAAATAATGATAGCCATTGGAATACTGGCTTACATTTAAGTACTGTCATCTATTTTATAAATAGTAATTTCATTTGCATTTATTTCTAAGTATTCTATAATTCTAATATAATTTCTGCTTTAACCTTAGTTTTAGTTAGAAGAGTATGTTTCTAAATGGATACAATATTTGGCTGTATGTTTTTCTAATATCTAGTTTTATCATATTATAGTCAGAAAATACCCACCTATTGATTTGAATTTATAAAATGTATTAGTTTTCTTCATGGCTAATGTAGGGCTAATTCTTAAGTATTCTTTGTATATTTGAAAAAAATGTGTTTTTCTTTTTTCTTGGTTGAAAATGTATGTACATATGTATTTAACCAACATTGTTAATTCAGTTTTTAAATGTATGTCCTTTGCTATTACTATTTATCAATTTCTGAAAGACAGTGTTAAAGCAACTCATTATTATAGCATGTCTGGATGTCTCCTTGTATTACTAACAGCTTTTGTTTTATCTGTCTGGATGCCATTTTTGTGGATTGCTCTTGGCGCAGGGTCTTTGCATTGTGTACACATTGCATAAAGAAATACATCATGCTGTTTACTGTGCCTAGAACATTTTCCTGCCCATCCCACCCACTGCAGTTATACGAGTTGCTCACTCAATTCAGGTGACCACCTCAGAAAGGCATTTCTTACTGCCCTACTAAAAGACAAACCCATCATTCTCATTCTCCTTCACCTGCTTCTTATTATTCATAGCTCTCATCACTGCCAATTATATTTATAAATCCATAAGATTATTATCTACTCTCATTAGAATTCAGATGCTCAAAGGCAAGGATTGTGTTTGCCTTGATTAGTGTTATAGTTCCAGCACATTTACAATGCCTAGATCATTGTAGATGTTCAGGGAATAAATGTAGATATTAATAAATGAGTGAATGAATGACATTTTCTCTCATAAAATTTATATTTAACTTGCAATTGTTTTTATTTCAGTTTTCTTTGTCTACAATTATTAGTTTTAACATTTGCGTAGTGTATCATTTTTATCCAGTTTAAATTTTTAGTAACACTTTACTTTAGGTAGAAACTTAGTAAGCAGTGGATGTGTGGTTTTTGCACATTTACTCACTATAGAATTCTGTGTTTTAAGGTGGAAATTTAATGCACATTTACATTTATTGTGATTTGTGATAGACTTGGATGTATTGCTGTCATTTTAAGTTGCCTATTACCATTTTTCTGATCATTCATAGTCTTGATTATGAGCTGATATGTATAAATATTTTACAGTGCAGCAAGCCATATTCCAAGAACTTTTTGGTTGTTATCTAATGTAGCATTCAGAGTAACCTTTTGATTTATGATTCATGTTGCAAATGAAGAAACTGAGGCTGAGAAAGATTCATTAACTTGTCGAACATTTCATAAGTGCTAAATCAGCAAACCAGGACTCAGATATTAGATATTTGCTCTAAAGACCATGGTTTTAATTTATGGATTATGCTGCTTCTCTTTTCTGAGTTTCCCTCCCTCTCACTTCCTCTCAATATCTCTATCTCCTCCTCTGTCTCTCTCTTTCAAATGACTTGACTGTTATATCTTCTACTTTTATATCTCTAATAATAATATGTAAATTTTGATTAATTATATTTCAACATACTTTCAAACAAATTAGGTAATTGTTCAGCATCTACAACCCATCTCTCCTGAAAAATACAAGATTAAAGGCTTACTTCCACTACTGCTCCTCTGCCTAAAGTTGTGTTGAAATAATCTAAATTGCTTTTGCCTGGTTACCATATTGCTATTAATTTTATTTTGCATTATACTTTTCAAATTACTGGACAATATTTTTGTCATATATCCTGAAAATCTTCTTCTATTTACTTTGTATATAGTTAATATATATTTCGTCTATGTTCATTCTGTTACTTGGCTTCTTTTCTTTAATTGTCGGGTACTGGTAACCAGACCATTAACATTCTAATTTCCTAAATTTTATTCTTATTTTTTGACTGATGTTTTATTATTCCAACCTGTCCTTATTTGGCTGAAACATAGTTCTAAGTTTTCCAAAGTTACTTGGTAGAATTTCATCCAGTTTCCCGCTTTTCCATGCACAATTTCTCTTTTTTCCAATGCCAATAATGTTTTTTCATTGTCTTTCTTATATGCAGTAGATTATTTACCAATAAGTTTTCACTGTTTATTTAGATTTATGACTACAGTGATTAATAATGATAGTTGTTTTTCTCTGCAGTCCTAGAAGTATGTTTCACCAACATGCTGAGAGGAAAGAAGACTTCAGCATTGGTGGGTCTGCTGACAGGCAGGCTTCTTTTTAGGTGCACGAATAAGAACAGGAAATTCTCAATTACCAAAATGATAAACCTTTCCTTTGGGAGTATAGTTTTTTAGAGTATTTTAATTCTATTTATTAAAGAGAATTGAGTTTCCTTTGCCATTCTCTGAATCCTTTTGTATTTCTAAAATTATCTCGAGCTTCATCTTCATTTCTTTCCCGAGTCCCTCCAGTATGGCCACACTAAGACTTTCCCAGATGATACATGATATTAACAACCATTATGAAGATGTATTTTCCCTAAAATATGTACTTTATTTGAATTATTTAATTCTAAAAACCACTCTGTGAAGTTGGAATTTTCATTAAGCATGTTTCATAGATAACGAGACCTAGGCTAATGAAACCCATGGAGATTAAAGGCCTTGTCCAAGGTTACATACCTAGTAAAGAAGGATGGAGCCAGGATGTGGATTCAGACAGGCTGACTCAAACCTAAGTCCACAGTGCCTCTCTCTGATATGCTGTCACTTTTTTCTAATGTAGTGTGGGATATGGAATCCTCTTTAACCCTTGATCAGGTCATGGACCATGGAGGAAAATTCCAGAAAGAAAGTCTGGCTGAAACAAAGAAATGGATTATAGAGAAGTATGCTTTAAGCTCTGAAGCATGGAATTTTTATATCTGAGAAGGCAGAGTTCTCATAATGGCTTACCCAGGCCACACTTCGGAGATTTAAGAGTCTGTGATAGCTCAGTTTCAGGCTGTTGTTGCTATGATTTATAACCAGGATTCAGTCCTTTGCCTAGCGGTCATATGCCATTCTGTCCAGACTTTAGTGCTCAAAAGGTTGCCCCTTGTCATTTCAACCCCAGTTAATAGGAAACACAAGCCACCCTTGAGATGACAAACCTGTCTTCTAACCATTGACTAGTTCAGCTCCTTAGCTCTGCAGAAGTTGAGCTTTCTATTTTTAGTTTGGCAAAGCAGAAGACATGCTGGGTGAGCTTTGCTTACGGCCTCCTGCCAGACTCTGCTTGCTGCAAAATCCAGCCAAACAGACTGTAGCAGGCCAATTAGGCTGCAGCTGTCTGTCAACTGAATCAAAGATGGGAGTGCACAACAAGGGGCTGTTTTTTGCCACAGGCAGTAAGCAGAACAGGCGGTTAACCTTCCTGCTCTTAAAGCTCTGTAGAGTAACCTGCTATTTATTCTATCTGTGTGGTAAGAATCCTTGCTTCTTATTATTTGAACTTGACCAAGCTACCTCTGGCAAAACAAAGGGATCTCACTTTAACTGACCGTGGAGTAAATCTGTTTTGTAGGTCATCATAAGATAATGCTAACAAGAACCTGGTTTCAAAAAAACCTGAGTGTGAGAAATGATTTTTATTAAAAGTTACCTCAAAGTTAAATTTTATAGAACAGAATGCTTTAAGAGCATGAGTTCCACAGTCAGTCTGCCGGGCCTGATGAGCTCAGCTCCCCTCATTCTAGCTGTGGTTTTGGACAAATTACTTAACGTCTCTGATCTCGGTTTCCTAGTTGGTAAATGGGAATAACAACAGTACTCATGTAAAGGAATTTTGGGGAGGATTAAATCAGATAATCCATGTAAAGTGTTTAGCATAGTGCCTGGCATGGTACAGGAGTTTGATGGATGTTGATTATTATTGTTCTACATATTCTGAATTTTAACTGAACTTTAGATCCAAATCATGAGTAGTAGTATCCCAGTTTTTACAGATGATAAATACGGTAGAGGAAGTAACTGGGCCAAGTTCACACGTCTTGTGCTTAATTGAACCAGGATTCAATCTTTAGCTGTTTGATTCTAAAGTCTTACAGAATTTTCTGTGTGTTTTACTGAAATCTACTCCTTGTAGAACAGCTTTCACTGACTTTTTCCTTGGCATTTTTCCAACTACCCACAACAAAGGATATTTATGAGACGGACTCATTATGTCTGTGATTGTAGCTATTGAAGGGATCATGTTAAGAACATTGTCTACCACATCACACACACAGTTTCTGCATTCATGGGAGAAATTCCTTGGGAATTAGTTTGTGAAAAAACTATGCTCCTTACTGAACAAGTCATTTGTTTTATTTTTCTTATGCAGAACTGTGACTAATCATAATCTTTCTTTGTTTTGGCTGTTAAGAAGCTTAGAATCAAATTTGTAGCCTTTTTCTGCTTCCATGTGCTAATGTTATTACAGATTTATGATATTTCTTTTCTATTTCCCCTTTACTCTCATTGCCTCGATAATATATTTTATCCCATTGAGCAGCGTATATTTTTATAAACTTCCACAGTGTCTTTGTGGAATCAAACAAAAATGAGTGTACTTTTAAAAGTTTAAAACTGTTTAATGTATGTTTATCTCTTTTCTTGGGTTTGCTCTTTGCTAGTCTTGTTGGGTCAGATGCCGTTATTTTCCCAGGGTTGGATAAGCCCTACTGGAACACATGAGCACAATTACTCAGAGTTTTATGATTCTCTAGTATGTCAATAACAGGCAGAGGCCAGGCTGATTTAAGATACAAAAATTTATGAAAATAAATTTCATAACTAAACATATGCTAATTTCTTTTATACCCAAATATTTGGTTGGTAGCAGTAGGGAAAATAAGAGGAAGAGACTTAAGAGAGGAAGTAATTACATCTACTTTATACAACCTCCTCCTCACAAGCCCTCTCTGTCCAATTCAAGGCCAGTTCAGGTTCTCCTTCACTGTACTCTCTGCTATCTTTGCATTTACTGCACTATAAGGTAAAAGCACTGTTTCTTATTCTTCATTAGTTTCCTAATGTCAAGCATATTACTATAGTATATAGAAGAAAGATGATAGATAGATAGATAGATAGATAGATAGATAGATAGATAGATAGATGATAGATAGATAGATAGATAGATGATAGATGATGCAGACTCAATATGGGTTTCTTAAATGAATGAATGAATCAAAGACACTTGACAGAGTGAGGTAGGTAAAAGATTTGGAGGATTTATGGGAGGGTAAATGTACATTATGTCTATTAAATAAAAATGTATAAGCCAGGCAAGGAGGGAGGGGAAGGAAATTTTAAGCAAAGAAAACTGTGTAAAGTCAAAGCTGTGAGAACACATGATGTGCTGGAGGAATTGCAGATATTTCAGTTTGACTTTAGTCTGGGTAAACATGAAATAGAACGAGATGAACTTGGAATGTGAATTTATCTTAAGCACTGCAGAGAGTCATTGATGAATTCTAGGTAGGGGAAGCGGCGAGGTTAAGAGATGATCACATATGTGTTTTAGAAATATTACTTTGATTCCAGTGAGAACTGTGGATTTATTGCAGACATTGAGGAGTATGTAACATAAGTCCAGGAGCGAAATTATGATACTCTAAATTAACTAGGTATTTGTGTTGTGATGAGAAGTTTTAAGGTGATAGAATGCATAGATGTAGTGATCGATTGAATGTGAAGGATGTGGGAAAGGAAGGAGTCTATAATGCTCTCCATGTTTCTATGCTGATTAACAAGATGAATGTCGGTATCATTTTTCCAAATAAAAAATAAAAGAAGAAAGTGGGAGGAGGAGGTGATTAAGTCAACTTTGAACATGTTGAGCTTGAGATGCCAAATTCAAAAGACCTGTAGATACAAAAATGCAGAGCTCCGAAGATTGCGTTGGGTACACAGTGCATAGTTTGTGAGGAATTGGCATACAGTTAGCTGAAGGCATGAGCATGATGTGTTTTTCAAGCAGATTGGAAGAGGGTAAAGGATAGAACACTATTGGATATTGCCCTCTAGGTGATGAGCAGACAACAAGGATCCAATGAATAAACTAGAAAAGATGGCCAAAAAGAGGGAGAATTAGAGAGATCTCAAGCCAAGAAACAAAATTTCAGGAAATCAGGAGAATCTTATGTTATTTGAGAGTAGACATCCTAAATAATCCTTCTAAAAACAAATGATGTTTCTATACACCAATTATTTTCAAGCTGAGAGCCAAATCAAGAATATAATCCCATTTATACTAGCAACAAAAAATTAAATACCTAGGAATACATCTAACCAGTCAGGTGAAAGATCTCTACAAGGAGAACTACCAAACACTGCTAAAAGAAATCATAGATAACAGATGAAGAAACATTCCATGCTCATGGATCAGAAGACTCAATATCCTTAAGAAGGTCATATTGCCCAAGGCAATTTACAGATTCAATGTGATTTCTATCAAATTATAAAAGCAACATCATTTTTCACAGAATTAAAAAAAAACTACACTAAAATTTATATGGAACCAAAAAGGAGCCCGAATAGCCAAAGCAGCCCTAAGAAAAAGAACAAAGCCGAATACATCACATTACCAGACTTCAAACTGTACTACAAGGCTACAGTGACCAAAGTAGTATGAAATCGGTACAGAAAGAGACACATAGACCAATGGAACAGAATAGAGAACCCAGAAATAAAGTCACATACCTACAAGTATCTGATCTTCAACAAAGTAGAGAAAAATAAGCAATGGGGAAAAGACTCCACATTCAACACATGGTGCTGGTATAGCTAGTGAGCCACATGCAGAAGAATAAAACTGGATGCCTAACTTTCACCATATACAAAAATTAACTCAAAATAAATAAAAAAAAATTTTATTGCATTTTAGGTTTTGGGGTACATGTGAAGAACATGCAAGATTGTTGCATAGGTACACATGTGGCAGTGTGATTTTCTGCCTTCCTCCCCATCACCTATATCTGGCATTTCTCCCCATGCTGTCTCTCCCCAACTCCCCACCCCCCGCTGTCCCTCCCCTATTTCCCCCGGCAGACCCCAGTGTGTGATGCTCCCCTCCCTGTGTCCATGTGTTCTCATTGTACATCACCCGCCTATGAGAGAGAACATGTGGTGTATTATTTTCTGATCTTGTGTCAGTTTGCTGAGAATGATGGTTTCCAGGTTCACCCATGTCCCTATAAAGGATATGAACTCATCATTTTTTATGGCTGCATAGTATTCCATGGTGTATATGTGTGACCTTTTCCCTGTCCACTCTATCATAGATGAGCATTTGTGTTGGTTCCAGGTCTTTGCTATTGTAAACAGTGCTGCAATGAACATTCGTGTGCATGTGTCCTTATAGTAGAACAATTTATAGTCCTTTGGATATATACCCAGTAATGGGATTGCTGGGTCAAATGGAATTTTTATTTCTAGGTCCTTGAGGAATCACCACACTGTCTTCCACAATGGTTGAACTAATTTACACTCCCACCAGCAGTGTAAAAGTGTTCCTATTTCTCCACATCCTCTCCAGCATCTGTTGTCTCCAGATTTTTTAATGATTGCCATTCTAACTGGCATGAGATGGTATCTCAATGTAGTTTTGATTTGCATTTCTCTACGGACCAGTGATGATGAGCATTTTTTCATATGTTTGTTGGCCTTATACATGTCTTCTTTTGCAAAGTGTCTGTTCATATCCTTTGCCCACTTTTGAATGGGCTTGTTTTTTCCTTGTAAATCTGTTTTAGTTCTTTGTAGATTCTTGATATCAGACTTTTGTCAGATGGGGAGATTGTAAAATTTTTTTCCCCATTATGTTGGTTGCCAATTCACTCTAGTAACTGTTTCTTTTGCTGTGCAGAAGCTATGGAGTTTGATTAGGTCCCTTTCTCTATTTTGGCTTTTGTTGCCAATGCTTTTGCTGTTTTGGTCATGAAGTCCTTGCCTATACCTATGTCCTGAATGGTTTTGCCTAGATTGTCTTCTAGAGTTTTTATGGTGTTAGGTGTTATGTTTAAGTCTTTAATCCATTTGGAGTTAATTTTAGTGTAAGGTGTCAGGAAGGGGTCCAGTTTATGCTTTCTGCACATGGCTAGCCAATTTTCCCAACACCATTTATTAAACAGGTGCTTGTTTTCATCAGGTTTGTTAAAGCTCAGATGATTGTAGATGTGTGTTGTTGCCTCTGAGGCCTCTGTTCTGTTCCATTGGTCTATATCTCTGTTTTGGTACCAGTACCATGCTGTTTTGATTACTGTAGCTTTGTAGTATAGTTTGAAGTCCAGTAGTATGATGCCTCCAGCTTTGTTCTTTTTGCTTAGAATTTTCTTGGCTATGCGGGCTCCCTTTGGTTCTATATGAAGATTAAGGTGGTTTTTTCCAGTTCTGTGAAAAAGGTCATTGGTAGCTTGATGGGGTTAGCATTGAATCTGTAAATTGCTTTGGGCAGTATGGCCATTTTCACAATATTGATTCTTCCTAACCATGAGCATGGAATGTTTCTCCATCTGTTTGTGTCCTCTTTTATTTTGTTGAGCAGGGGTTTGTAGTTCTCCTTGAAGAGGTCCTTTATGTTCCTTGTTAGTTGTATTCCTACATATTTTATTCTCTTTGTAGTAACTGTAAATGGCAGTTTGTTCTTGATTTGGCTCTCTTTAAGTCTGTTACTGGTGTCTAAGGAACACTTGTGACTTCTGCACATTGATTTTGTATCCTGAGACTTTGGTGAAGTTGCTTATCAGTTTCAGGAGATTCAGGGCTGAGATGATGGAGTATTCTAAATATACAATCATGTTGTCTGCAAATAGAGACAGTTTGACTTCCTCCTTTCCTATTTGAATACGCTTTATTTCTTTTTGTTGCCTGATTGCTCTGGCTAGAACTTCCAATACTATGTTGAATAGGAGTGGTGAGAGAGGGCATCCTTGCCTAGTGCCTGATTTCAAAGGGAATGCTTCCAGTTTTTGCCCATTCAGTATGACATTGGCTTTGGGTTTGTCATAAATAGCTTTTTTAATTTTGAGATAAGTTCCATTAATACCTAGTTTATTGAGGGTTTTTAGCATAAAGGGCTGTTGAATTTTGTCAAAGGCCTTCTCTGCATCAATTGAGATAATCATGTGGTTTTTGTCTTTGGTTCTGTTTATGTGGTGAATTATGTTTATAGACTTCGTATGTTAAACCAGCCTTGCATCCCCAGGATGAAGCCTACTTGATCATGGTGGATAAGCTTTTTGATGTGTTTTTGCAATTGGTTTGCCAGTAGAAGAGCAACCCCAAGGCACATAATTGCCAGATTCACCAGGGTTGAAATGAAGGAGAAAATGCTAAGGGCAGCCAGAGAGAAAGGTTGGGTTACCCACAAAGGGAGGCCCATCAGACTCACAGCAGATCTCTCAGCAGAAACCCTACAAGCCAGGAAAGAGTAGGGGCCAATATTCAATATCCTTAAAGAAAAGAACTTTCAACCCAGAATTTCGTATCCAGCCAAACTAAGCTTTATAAGTGAAAAAGAAATAAAATCCTTTACAAACAAGCAAGTAATCAGAGTTTTCATCACCACCAGGCTGGCTTTACAAGAGCTCCTGAAAGAAGCACTAAACATAGAAAGGAACAACCAGTACCAGCCACTCCAAAAACATACCAAATGCTAAAGAGCATCGACATAATGAAGAAACTGCATCAACTAATGGGCAAAACAGCCAGCTAGCATCAAAATGGCAGGATCAAATTCACACATAACAATATTAACCCTAAATGTAAATGGGCTGAATGCCCCAATCAAAAGACACAGACCGGCAAATTGGATAAAAAGCCAGAACCCATCAGTGTGCTGTATCCAGGAAACCCATCTCACAGGCAAGGATACACAAAGGCTCAAAATAAAGGGATGGAGGAAGATTTACTAAGCAAATGGAGAGCAAAGAAAAGCAGGATTTGCAATTCTCATGTCTGATAAAATAGACTTTAAACCAACAAAGATCAAAAGAGACAAAGAAGGGCATTATGTAATGGTAAAAGGATTGATACAACAAGAAGAGCTAACAATCCTAAATATATACGGACCCAATACAGGAGCACCCAGATACATAAGGCAAGTTCTTAATGACTTACAAAGAGACTTAGACTCCCACAGAATAATAGTGGGAGACTTTAACACTCCACTGTCAATATTAGACAGATCAACCAGACAGAAAATTAACAAGGATATCCAGGACTTGAACTCAGACCTGGAACAAGCAAACCTGATAGACATTTACAGAACTCTCCACCCCAAATCCACAAAATATACATTCTTCTCAGCACCACATCACACCTACTCTAAAATTGACCATATATTTGGAAGTAAATCACTCCTCAGCAAATGCAAAAGAATGGAAATCATAACAGTCTCTCAGACCACAGTGCAATCAAGTTAGAACTCAGAATTCAGAAACTAACTCAGAACCGCACAGCTTCATGGAAAATGAACAACTGGCTCTTGAATGTTGACTGGATAAACAATGAAATGAAGGCAGAAATAAATCAAATATTTTAATGTAAGACCTCAAACTATAGGAATTCTAGACAAAACTTTAAAAACACCATTCTTGACATGGGCATTATGAAAGAATTTATGACTAAGTTTTCAAAAGCAATTGCAACAAAACCAAAAATCGACAAATAAAACCTAATTAAATTAAGGACCTTCTGTACAGCAAAAGAAACTATTAGCAGAGTAAACAGACAACATACAGAATGAGAGAAAATATTTGCAAACTATACATCCAAGAAAGGTTTAATATCCATAATTTATAAGGAATATAAACAAAAAGCAGAAAACAAATATTCCCACTAAAAATGGTCAAAAGACAAGAACATACACTTTTCAAAAGAAGACATATGTGGCCAATAAACCTAAAAAAATGCTCCACATCACTAATCCTTAGAGAAATGCAAATCACAACTACAGTGAGATATCACCTTATACAAGTCAAAATGACAATTATTAAAAAGTCAGAGAACAACAAATGCTGGTAAGGCTACCCAAAAAGAGGATGCTTATACACCATTGGTGGCAATGTAAATTAGTTCAGCCACTGTGGAAAGCAGTTTGGAGATTTCTCAAAGAATTGAAAACAGAGCTACCATTCAACATAGCAGTGCTATTACTGTATATATGCCCAAAAGAAAACAATCTTTTCTACCAAAAAGACATATGTACTTGAATGTTTATTGTAGTACTATTCCCAATAGCAAAGACATGGGATCAAGCTAGATGCCCATAATGATGGACTTGATAAAGAAAATGTGGCACAGACACAGCACGGAATACTATCTATCCATAAAAAAAAATTTTGTTTTAAATGCAGGAACATGGACATAGCTGGAAGCTGTTATTCTAAGTGAATTAATGTAGGAAGAGGAAAGCAAATACTGTGTGTTCTCACTTATAGGTGGGAGCTGAACATTGGGTACTCATGGACATAAAGTTGGCAACAATAGACACTGGAGACAATAGACAAGGGAAGAAGGTGGGAGGGAAGGGTTGAAAAACAAATCATTTGGTACTATGCTCAGTACCTGGGTAATGGGCTCATTCATGACCCAAGCCTAAGCATCACACAATACACACAGGTAACAAACCTTTGTATGTATCCCCTGAATCTAAAATGAAATTTGAAAAATAAATAAATAAAATAAGAAATATGTGACTAAATTCAAAAACATATTTTCAAATAAAATGCTATAAAGAACACCTAGAAGTGAAGATGGCTGCATAGGAACAGCTCTGGAGTGCAGTTCCCAGCAAGAACAACACAGAGGGTGAGTGATCACTGCATTTCCAAATGAGTTATTACTGCCCACAGATCAGGAGATTCCCATGCTGAAAAGTGCCACAAGTTTCCAGCACAGCTGTTTCAGCCAGTGCAGCGGGTCTCTGCACAAAAACTCACACAAAACTGGGCAGCCATTTCAACTGGCACATGAAATGCCTGGGAGACAGAGCCGCCCATTTAACTGCAAAAAGGGGACTGAAACAGGGATCCAGGTGATCTGGCTCAGCAGGACCCACCCTCACAAAGATCAGCAATCTGAAATGATCCGGATTGAGAGTTTTGCAGCAAGCACAGCTGGACCCAGGATGGTCCAGCTCTGTCAGGGGAAGGCTGTCCACCATTACCGAGGCAGTCCGCCATTACCAAGGCAGTCTGCCATTACTGAGACAATCCGCAAGAGCAACCCCAAGGCACATAATCATCAGATTCACCAGGGTTGAAGGAAAAAATGCTAAGGCAGCCAGAGAGAAAGTTGGGGTTACCGACAAAGGGAAGCACATTAGATTCACAGCGGATCTCTCAGCAGAAACCCTACAAGCCAGAAGAGAGTGGGGAACAATATTCAACATCATTAATGAAAAGAACTTTCAACCTAGAATTTCATATCCAGCCAAACTATGCTTCACAAGTGAAGGAGAAATAAAATCCTTTATGAACAAGCAATTGCTGAGAGATTTCATCACCACCAGGCCTGCTTTACAAGAGCTCCTGAAAGAAGCACTAAACATAAAAAGGAACAACCTCTTCCTTTTAAAAGCACTCAATGGGCCTGTGGCTAATGACCTATTGAGCTGTCAATAAAGGGGAGAATGAAAACACTGCTTTTGGGTGAAGTGGCAGGATGTTGTGTTGTTATGCTTCAACTGGTGGTGTGACAAGGCATTCTAAGGAAAAAAAAAAAAAGGAACAACCAGTACCAGCCACTCCAAAAATGTACCAAATGGTAAAGAGCATTGACACAGTGAAGAAACTGTGCCAACTAATGGGCAAAACAACCAACTAGCATCAAAATGGCAGGATCAAATTCACACATAACAATATTAACCTTAATGTAAATGGGCTAAATGCCCCAATCAAAAGACACAGACTGGCAAATTGGATAAAAAGTCAAAAACCATCAGTGTGCTGTATCCAGGAAACCCATCTCACATGCAAGGACACTCATAGGCTCAAAATAAAGGGATGGAGGAAGATTTATCAGGCAAATGGAGAGTTAAAAAAATTAGGAGTTGCAATCCTAGTTTCTGATAAAATAGACTTTAAACCAACAAAGATCAAAAGAGACAAAGAAGGGCATTACATAATTGTAAAGGGATCAATGCAACAAGAAGAGCTAAGGATCCTAAATATATATGCACCCAATACAGGAGCACCCAGATACATAAAGCAAGTTCTTAGTGACCTACAAAGAGACTTAGACTCCCACACAATAATGGTGGGAGACTTTAACACTCCACTGTCAATATTAGACAGATCAATGAGAAAAAAAATTAACAAGAATATCCAGGACTTGAATTCAGATCTGGACCAAGCAAACCTAATAGACATCTACAGAACTCTCCACTCCAAATCCACAGAGTACACATTCTTCTCAGCACCACATCACACCTACTCTAAAATTGACCACATAATTGGAAGTAAATCACTCCTCAGCAAATGTAAAAGAACAGAAATCATAACAAACAGTCTGTCAGACCACAGTGCAATCAAATTAGCACTCAGGATTAAAAAACTAACTCAAAACTGCACAACTTCATGGAAACTGAACAACTGGCTCTTGAATGTTGACTGAATAAACAATGAAATGAAGGCAGAAATAAAGATGTTCTTCGAAACCAACGAGAACAAAGACACAACATACCAGAATCTCTGAGTCACATTTAAAGCAATGTCTAGAGAAAAATTTACAGCAATCAATGCCCACATGAGAAGCAAGGAACAATCTAAAATCAACACCCTATCATCAAGACTGAAAGAGGTAGAGGAGCAAGATCAAAACAACTCAAAAGCTAGTAGTAGAAGACAAGAAATAATCAAGATCAGAGCAGAACCAAAGGAGATAGAAACACAACAATCCCTTCAAAAAATCAATAAATCCAGGAGCTAGTTTTTTAGAAAAGATCAACAAAATAGGCCACTAGCCAGATTAATAAAAGAGAAAAGAGAGGAGAATTAAATACATGCAATAAAAAACGATAAAGGGGAAATCACCACAGATTCCACAGAAATTCAAACCACCATCAGATATTATGACAAACAACTCTATGCACAGAAACCAGTAAACCTGGAAGAAATGGATAAATTCCTGGACACTTGCATCCTCCCAAGCCTAAATCAGGAAGAAGTCAAAATGCTGAATAGACCTATAACAAGGGCTGAAGTTGAGGCAGCAATTAATAGCCTACCAACCAAAAAAAAGACCAGGTCCAGATGGGTTCACGGCCAAATTCTACCAGACACACCAAGAGTGGCTGGTACCACTGCTTCTGAAACTATTCCAAACAATCCAAAAAGAGGGAATCCTCCCCAAATCATTTTATGAGACCAACATCATCCTGATACCAAAACCTGGCAGAGACTCAACAAAAACAGAAACCTTCAGGCCAATATCCATAATGAACATAGATACAAAAATCTTTAATAAAATACTGGCAAACTGAATCCAACAGCACATCAAAAAGCTTATCCATCACCATCAAGTAGGCTTCATCCCGGGGATGCAAGGCTGGTTCGACATACACAAGTCTATAAACGTAATCCACCACGTCAACAGAACCAAACACAAAAATCACATCATTTTCTCAATAGATGCAGAGAAGTCCTTTGACAAAATTCCACAGCCCCTTATGCTAAAAACCCTCAATAAACTAGGTATCTATAGAACATATCTCAAAATAATAAAAGCTATTTATGACAAACCCACAGCCAATATCATACTGAATGGGCAAAAACTGGAAGCATTTCCTTTGAAATCTGGCACTAGACAGGGATGCCCTCTTTCCCCACTCCTATTCAATATAGTACTGGAAGTTCTAGCCAGAGCAATCAGGCAACAAAAAGAAATAAAGTGTATTTGATTAGGAAAGGAGGATGTCGAATTGTCTCTGTTTGCAGTTGACATGATTGCATATTTAGAAGACCCCATCATCTCAGCCCAAAATCTCCTGAAACTGATAAGCAACTTCAGCAAAGTCTCAGGATACAAAATCAATGTGCAGAAGTCACAAGCATTCCTATACACCAGTAACAGACATAAAGAGAGCCAAATCAAGAACAAACTGCCATTCACAATTACTACAAAGAGAATAAAATACCTAGGAATACAACTAAGAAAGCATGTAAAAGACCTCTTCAAGGGAAACTACAAACCACTGCTCAATGAAATAATAGAGGAAACACATGGAAAAACTTTCCATGTTCATGGTTAGGAAGAATCAATATTGTGAAAATGGCTATACTGCCCAAAGTAACTTACAGATTCAATGCTATTCCTATCAAGCTACCTATGACCCTCTTCACAGAACTGGAAAAAACGACCTTAAAGTTCATAGGGAACCAAAAGAGAGCCCACAGAGCCAAGACAATTCTAAGCAAAAAGAATAAAGCTGGAGGCATCACGCTACCTGACTTCAAACTATACTACAAGGCTACAGTATGGGACTGATACCAAAACAGAGATATAGACCAATGGAACAGTACAGAGGCCTGCCACACATCTACAACTATGATGTTTGACAAACATGATGAAAACAAGCAATGGGGAAAGGATTCCCTGTTTGATAAATGGTGTTGGGAAAATTGGCTAGCCATGTCCAGAAAGCAGAAACTGGACCCCTTCCTGACACCTTACAGTAAAATTAACTCTAGATGGATTAAAGACTTAAACATAAGACCTAATACCATAAAAACCTTAGAAGAAAATCTAGGCAAAACCATTCAGGACATAGGCATAGTCAAGGACTTCATGACCAAAACACCAAAAGCATTGGCAACAAAAGCAAAATAGACAAATGGGATATAATTAAACTCCAGAGCTCCTGTACAGCTAAAGAAACAATCATTAGAGTGAACCAGCAACCAACAGAATGGGAAAGAAATTTTGCAGTCTACCCATCTGACAAAGGGCTAATATCCAGAACCTACAAAGAACTAAAACAGATTTATGAGAAAAAAACAAACCCATTCAAAAGTGGACGAAGGATATGAACAGACACTTTTCAAAAGAAGACATTTATGAGGACAACAAACATGAAAAAATGCTCATCATAACTGGTCATTAGAGAAATGCAAACCAAAACCACATTAAGATACCATCTCATGCCAGTTAGAATGGCGATCATTAAAAAATCTGGAGACAACAGATGCTGGAGAGGATGTGGAGAGAAAGGAACATTTTTACACTGTTGGTGGGAGTGTAAATTAGTTCAGCCATTGTGGAAGACAGTGTGGTAATTCCTCAAGGACCTAGAAATAGAAATTCCATTTGACCCAGTAATCCCATCACTGGGTATGTATATCCAAAGTAGTATAAATTGTTCTATTATAAATACACATGTGGGCCAAGCATGGTGGCTCAAGCCTGTAATCCCAACATTTTGGGAGGCTGAGGTGGGTGGATCACGAGGTCAAGAGATCAAGATCATCCTGGGTCAACATGGTGAAACCCCGTCTCTACTAAAAATATAAAAAATTAGCTGGGCATGGTGGCATGTGCCTGTAATCCCAGCTACTCAGGAGGCTGAGGCAGGAGAATTGCCTGAACCTAGGAGGCAGAGGTTGCGGTGAGCTGAGATCACTCCATTGCACTCCAGCCTGGGTAACAAGAGTGAAACTCCATCTCAAAAAAAATAATAAATACACATGCACACATATGTTCATTGTGGCACTGTTTACAATAGCAAAGACCTGGAACCAACCCACATGTCCATCGATGATAGACTGGACAAGAAAATGGGGCACATATACACCATGGAGTACTATGCAGCCATAAAAAAATGATGAGTTTGTGTCCTTTGCAGGGACATGGATGAATCTGGAAACCGTCATTCTCAGCAAACCGACACAAGAACAGAAATCAAACACCACATGTTCTCACTCATAGGCAGGTGTTGAACAATGAGAACACATGGACACAGGGAGGGGAGCATCACACACTGGAGTCTGTTGTGGGGGGGAGTAGGGGAGGGACAGCAGGGATAGGAAGGTTGAGGAGGGATAACATGGGGAGAAATGCCAGATATAGGTGTCAGGGGGATGGAGCAGCAAACCACATTGCCATGTAGGTACCTATGCAACAATCCTGCATGTTCTGCACATGTACCCCAGAACCTAAAGTGCAACAAAATGTGTGTGTGTGTGTGTGTGTGTGTAAATTACATTGAAATCTTTGTGCATTAAAAAAAATAAAATGCCTCTTTATGGACAAAAAAAAAAACCCTTCAAGCAAAAATTATAATGACAGTGTGAATCCAGAGAGGCAAGTTCCCACTGAGGCCCACTTTCACAGAGAAACATTGAACCCCAGAGACCTTGAGGTTTCATTTCTTTTTTGTTTGCTTGTGTTTTCAAGAAAGGATCTCACTCTGTTGCCCAGGCTGGAGTGCAGTGGTAGTCCCAAGCCATTGCAGCCTTAACCTGGACGCAAGTGATTCTCCCACCTCAGCTTTCCAAGCAACTGGGACCACAGATGTGGGCCACCACACCCAGCTAAATTTTTTCTTTTTTAATGTTGTAGAGATGGGGTCCTGCTGTGTTGACCAGGCTGCTTTCAAACTCCTGGTCTCAAGTGATCCTCCTGCCTTTGCCTCCCAAAGTGCTGGAATTACAGGCATGAGCCTGGCTTTGAGCTTTCATTTCAATAGCCATACAGGATCTACAAAGTAGAAGACAAACAGGTGAGAGTCTTATAAGAGACTCTTTAGAAATGTGAGGAACCTAGTATAACAATAAAAAAAATAGGCCAGGAGTGATGGTTCACACGTGTAATCACGGCACTTTGGGAGGCCATGGTAAGTGGATCACAAGGTCAGGAGATTGAGACCATTCTGGCAAACATGATGAAACCCAATCTCTACTAAAAATACAAAAACTAGCTAGGTATGGTGTCACACACCTGTAGTCCCAGCTACTCAGGAGGCTGAGGCAGGAGAATCACTTGAACTAAGGAGATGGAGGTTGCAGTGAGCCGAGATGGTGCCACTGTTCTCTAGACTGGGTGACAGAGTGAGACTCTGTCAAAAATCAATAAATAAAAGTAAGCCACCCTGGCAAAATGGAGAAACCAAAAATCTTGTCTGTTTTGACCTATCTCTCTTTGACAAGAGAAACAAAATCTCCCCTAAGAAAATAAGTTTCCCTAAGAATTTGGAGCCACAAACTGGACCTAGATGGTTTGAATATGAAATTATAGTAAAAAACAAAAGGAAAAACACAAAATACGAAACATAAAGTAATTTTGGCACTGAAACAATAATCAACAGAAGCAGTGGAGATCTGAGTCACACCAACAAAGATTACAGACTACAGAATTATCAAGCAAAGAACAAAAATAACTTATGCTTCATATGTGAAAGAAATAAAAGCAGGCATTGAAAGTAAACAGTCCAAAATATTACTAATCAAAGTCATAGAAGAAGACCAAGTAAGAAACTGAGGGGAAGGCAGTATTTCAAGATATTATGGCTAATTTTTACAGAATTAATGGAAGAAACCAATCCATAACTTCAGGCAACCTAACAAATTGCAAGCAGGATGTGATCCAGGACGAAGTAGTAATATTCAGTGTTCAAAAGACAAAAAGAACATCTTAAAGTAGACAGATGAGAAAAGTACACAAAGAAAGAGCAACACCAACATTTGATTACTCAACAAAAATGAACAGGACAAAAATATATTCAATCTGCTGAGGAAACAGAGCAATGGACCTAGGGTATTTTACCCAGAAAACTAATTTTCAAGAATAAGGCAAAATTTTCACACAAATGAGAGTTTGCCATCAACAAGTTTCTATGTAAGAAACTTCCAAAGTATGTATTTCATAAAGCTGAATGCTGATGGAAGACATGAGATAAAGAAAAGAAACAGTGTCCAAGAAAATTATTAATTATATGGGTGAATATAAATCACTGATTCTCTAAACATAACGCTAATATCTATAGGTTTTTAAAAAAAAAATCAGATTTATTAAAAAGTTTGCATATAAATTATAAATTGAAAGAGACTGAAGTTAAAGTGTTCTAAGATTCCTGTTCTCTCTGAAGAGAGTTAACAGTATTGATTATCTCTAAGGTTTGTTAAAGTACATGTGTTTAAAAGCCAAGATAATCACTAAGACATTTTTAAATTTTTATTTTATCTTTTCAAATTATTTGTATTTTGACTGGACACTTTGAAAATCATTTTTGGGTTCATATCATTATATGATTTCTTAAATTTTGCTTAAGTAAGATACTGTATTTAATTAGCTAGCGCCACCCTCTCTTTCCATGCTAACTTCATGTCAGCCATACCTCCTCTCATATCAAGTCGCAGGCATTTTTGTGACCCAATGAAAGGGAAGTTGAGTTAAAGGCTGGCTGTGGTAGAATATGTCTGTGTGATGTGCAGACACTTCCACTTACAGTTAAGCTGCTGTTATAGAGTTAATTCCAGCCTAGGATTAGCTTTCAGAAAACTCCCCCTGCTACTTGTCACCTGACACTGTGATGTAGATTTAAGGCCTAGAGTCCTCCTGTGGGATTTATGCATCCTATGGTGCCCAGAACCACAAGGATGTGGGTAATGGTTAATAAGTGTTGACAATTCAGAGCATTGAAGATTAGTCATTGCACAAGAAAATCTAAAATGCCAGGAAATCTTAAAGTTCATAAATGAAAGAAGCTTGATAGAAATTTCCCCTAATTTAACAATAATCCCCAAATTTAGATGACATTACCATAACAAGTTGTCAAGCTGAAAGAAAAGTTTCTAAACTACTAATGATTAAAATTAACTTTTGACCAACCAAACTAGGTGTCAGCCTACAAGCATGGAGCTCACACTCACAATGATTCTGCCTGCTGTCAGCTAACTACTTCATTTTCTCTTCTAATGTAACTTGTGCCTGAATATTGCAATTAATTTATCATAATTATTTATAAATATTTCCTTTTTATTACAGTTAGGACATTATTCTTTTTATTATGTGCTTTGGTAGATCATTCAGAATAATGAGCATTTCAGGATAATAAAGGGCTCTAATAAGATTCTTGCTGTAAAAATCATCATTAACTCTGGTTGGGTTGAGAACCACCGATCTAGGCCAACTGTGTACCTGGAGCTTAGATTCCATCCTTTGGACTCCAAGCTGTGTCTTTCACCTCCACAGGTGGCCTCCTTCAATCACAACTTTCAACCTCCCTCATCAACTTTGAAAAGGGCAGGGCTGTATACAGAGGTCGGCCTCTAGCCAGTCTGTTCCTCCCTTCAGGTTGACATAAATCCGTCTCACACCAATTTTTTTTCTCATATTGGCCTTCTTTTGTTCCTTGGAGTCATCAGCTTGTTCTTGCCCCAGTGTAGAGGGCTGTGACTGCAAGTTGTCCAGGTTCTTGACATTTTGAACGAAGAATTGGACAAAATGCCCAGCAAAGCAAAGGAAGAATGAAACCACAAAAGAACAAAAGCAGGGATTTATTGAAAATGAAACTTCCCTCCACAGTGTGAGAGCAGACCAGAGCAGCAGCTCAAAGGCCCAGATACAGAATCTTCTTGGGTTCAAATACTCCCCAGAGGTTTCCCATTGGCCACTTCCTGCTCAACTCTTGTACCTGAAGCGGTAGCCTGCAATCAGTCTGATTGGTTGCAGAAAGCAGCCAACCAGAGGCTGAGGTGAAGTTACAAAGTTGCAAACAAAGACTTGACCTGCAATTTTTTTTATTTATTTATTATTATTTTTTTTTTTTTTGAGACGGAGTTTCCTTCTTGTTACCCAGGCTGGGGTGCAATGGCGCGATCTTGGCTCACCGCAACCTCCGCCTCCTGGGTTCAGGCAATTCTCCTGTCTCAGCCTCCCGAGTAGCTGGGATTACAGGCATGTGCCACCACGCCCAGCTAATTTTTTGTATCTTTAGTAGAGACGGGGTTTCACCATTTTGACCAGGATGGTCTCGATTTCTTGACCTCGTGATCCACCCGCCTCGGCCTCCCAAAGTGCTGGGATTATAGGCTTGAGCCACCACGCCCGGCCGCAATTTTCCATCTATGCACAGAAGAGGTCAAAGGGAGCAGCTTCTGGTCCTTTTGCTACTTAGGCATGGAAAGTTAGGGTTTTCCTTTCAGTGTAGTTCTAGGAAATCGGCATGAAACAGCTTTAGGCTCCCTGCCTCCAGACCCTATTCTCCTGCCTCACCAGGACTTCTGCATTTTCTTCTCTCCATATCTTTGTATGGCTACTATCTTCTTGTTATCAGGTCTAGTTCTAATATTACCCCTCCAAAAAAACCTTCTTCTCCTCAACACTTTATCCAATGTTTAAGCAGCCCTACACCATCCTGTTCCGTCTCCTTCCTAACACCATCCTCTAAAATTAACTTGTGCATGTGCTTACCTTGTTAGTGGCCTTCCTCCTCTTCCCCATGAAGATATAAACTCGCAGCAGGGAGAACAGTCTCTCTTTTTCAGCTCTGTATTCTCAGCATCTAAACAAATTCTGGCACATAGCAAATACTCAACAAATACTTGTCGAGTGAATTAATGAACCTGTTGTATTAGTTTGCTAGAGCTGCCAGAACAAAACACCACAGAAACTGGTAGCTTAAACAGCAATGCATTTCTCACAGTTCTAGAGGTTGAAGTTTGAGATCAAGATGCTGGCTGCAGATGGCTGCATGCTTGCTGCCTCTTCACATCATGGTCCATTCACACACATATGCCCCTAGTGTCTCTCAGCCTGTGTCCTACTCTCTCCTTCCTATAAGGATACCAGTATATTGGATCAAGGACCCACCCTAACAGCCATTTTTTAAAGTGAATCACCTCTTTAAATACCTTATCTCCAAATATGGTTATATTCTGTAATCCTGGGGTTGGAGACATCGACATATGAATTTGCTGGGGCACCATTCAGCCAATAACACCACAAACGACCCCTCCCTGTCCTAAATGCATGGGAGGCAGAAATAATGCCGGCTTCCAGAAACTTTCAGAAACAGCCCAGTCAGCTGTCATCAAGTCTCCCCAAGTGCCTAGGATGAAGAGAGTGGAAGCTTTAGTCAGTTTCTAACTTTCCTGAAGCATGGATAAGATGAATATTCTGGAGATGAATATTCTAAAATAAAACAAGGATGGACCCCCCCACACACCCCTACCTCTACCCAACAATATCTCTGGCTAGTCTATAGGTCTTTGCACCTGAGGGCCTCTCTGTGTGCCTGCCTATCACTGAACAGATGGGGCCAGCTTGCCAGGCAGTGCTAAGTTGTGAGGGGCCACACACTGCAGAAAGCTGCCAGCGGGAGGAGGTCCGGCTGGCGGGGTACAATCGGCCTGCACCAGCTGCAGCTGTCTAGGGATCAGATTTCCAAATCACCTGCTCTGGCCCAGGCTTCAGGAACTGAGCTGTCAGACAAAGCCCTATAATTACCACAGACTCGTCTACACCTTCCTTGTCTATCTCCTAATTGAGGTTTAATGGCTTCGGTCACAGGAGGGGGCTTTTCCTGCCTTTCTAGACTTAGATTCTTTCATCTGAGCATCATGCCAATTAGTTTAGCATCTAGGGTAATTGACAGAAGTCAGGCCTGACTGCAAAGACATTCCCAGGCCAGGAACATCTTTGTGGTACTTGTTGGTGTAGAGGGGGTGTGTGTGTGTGTGTGTGTGTGTGTGTGTGTGTGTGTGTGTGTTTTCAATGTTAGAATGCAATTTAGAAAATGGGGACTGAGAAATGGCAGAGGTTGGAGTATATGAAGCTTTATGATTTACATGGCACATGAGCTTTACTTACACCTTCTGTTTCTCTCTTAAATGCTTCTTACACTTACTTAAGTGAATCTACTTAAAGGCAATAGATACACAGTAGAAAAAATATTGGATGTGATGGCTAATTTGTGTCTCCTTAGATCCTTAGATCTCATCCTTCCAACAGGATTTATGATACTCTTGGAGACATGATTCAGGGCATTGATCATCACACTGAGTGGGGCTTCCTCATTGAATTAAATGTCATCTTTATTCTGACCTCTTTGCCTTTCCCTTTTACTGCTCTCCCATCTGCTGCCCTATCACAAACCCCAGCAAAGTCAGTTGAACTAAACCGGTTTCCTCAAGATCAGTTGAACTGAGCCCAGGACTAAAAGGCTCCAACCTCTGCAGAAATACTTGGCCTCCTGGAAACTTCAGAGCCCCTGTGATGAATGGAGATATTGCTTCAGTAGTCAGAAAGCACACATTAGGGGTTCAGGACAATCTGCTGGGCCCCCGTATTTGGGTTGGCTTGTCACTCCACGACAGAGGCAGGCAGCAGCTCAGACGATGGTTTATAGCTGGGTAAATCGATGCTCTGCAGCCAACTCCTGATGAGATTTTTTAGCTCCGCTCTAGACTCTGGAGCACACACTGTGACTTTAAGCAGACTCTGAAATAGTCTTGCCAAGAGCAAGATGATTGTCACCATTAGGACTTGGCTATGGAGCAGCTGGTTAGCTCAGATTTCCCTTAAAGTGTGAAACAGAAGATTATAACCTACACAAATACTGTTTTAAGAAGGAAGGGGTGCATACTTATTGAATTATTGGGAAGTATTCTAGCACTGAATGGAAACAGGAAGTGGTGGGTGGACTTGGGAAAGTCTGTGAATGAGTGTGTTCTTGACTATTTCATATATTTCAACTCTGAGCCCTAAGGTGGCTGCTCATAGGTCATATCACAGGAGGAAAGTAACAGACATGCACAGGTTTCCTCTTTAGATATTCAGACACAGATGAGTAAAAAAAACCATGGGAATCATATACAGTTAATCCCTGAAAAGACCATTCCAATCAATCAACCTTAAGTATTTATGAACCTAGTCAGATTCTCTGGGCACCATAGTAGGGTGCGATGGAGCTTAGGAAGAAGAATAACACACTGCCTGCCCTCAAGAAAAAAGAAAAGCACAGTAGAAAAATGAGCAAAAATCACAGAACCAAACAGGCTTCAATTAAATATTAAATTATATAATTCTGAGCAAAAGCACTCTGGGGAGTTCAAGGGGAAAAGAAGTGAAGACATTGAGTGCTTACTATATGTCAAGCATTTTGTAATTCCCAGCAGGCATTATCTAATATTATTAACCCCACAACATTCTGTAAAGAGGGCACTATTATCATTTCCTACAAATAAGATAACTGGTGCATAAAGAAGTTAGGGAACTTGCACAAGGTAGCACACTTAATAAGTGACTTCTTTCTTTTATAAAAGAGTTCAGTCATACAAAATGATACAATGAACTGTGTTTTTTAAAATATCCCCCTGTATATTCATCACCCAGCTTAAGATATGAGATGTTAGCAATGGATGAAGGCCCTGAACACATCTCTTTCTCCTTTCCTTAGAGTTAATCCCTCTCCTTAATTTAGAGTCCATTTAACTGTTACTCTGAATTATATCTCCAAGAAATCGATGAGGATGGTAGCCATCAGAAAGACATTATGGAGATGGTGGTTTTGAATGGTGGATGGGATTTGAATCAGCAAAGAGATGAGGCTTTCATCGAGGGAGAGAGCATAGGGCAGGGCAACAAGGCTGGAAAGAGCTAGGAGGAGAGCAAGTAGGAGGCTAGACTGGAGGGTGGGGAACACACTGGGAGACGCGCAAAATGGTAGTTTTCATACACTCAGATCATAAATGGCAGTTTTCATACACTCAGATCATAAATGGCCTTGACTGAGGCACATGTTATGCAGGAGAAATAATAGAGCAAAATAAGAGATCCACGAATAAATGTGCTTCCCCAAGTCTCATCAGCTGATCATCTGTTTAGCACCATACAGAAGGCCATCCCCAGGGCTTCGCACATAGAGGACATTCGACAAATGTCTATTCCATGAAAAGCTACTCAGTGAGCTTCTAGAAAGCCTATGTGTCCCTCTAATTTATCAGCAGTGCCAGGTCTGAGAGAGAAAGAAAGGAAGGGGAAGGGAGGAGAAGGGAGGGGAAAGGAGAGAAAGAGAGAGGAGGAGAATATTGGGCTTGAGGAAATTTGTTGGGCAGTCACATAAGTTTGCTAAGAGGCAGATGCAGAAAACCTGCACATCCCAAGTGTGAGTCTGAGGGAGATGAGTCTTTGTTCCATTACTAGCTATTGATGACACCTGAGTTCTGCTCTAAGACTCAGGCTTCATTGCTTCCTAGAAAGACCTAAAGATGAGACACAGCAATTATCCCAAGGGTCTTCAAGTCCAGAAAATTTCAGTTCTGTGGTCTCTCATACTTGCCTTAATATTGTATTCTACTATCAAATTTTCTAGCAGAAACTTTAACCAGCATGCCACCTTCATGACTTTCTATTGTATATAAGTTAAAATCAAATTTCCTAGTCTGACATAGGAAAGGACTTTTATACTTTGCCCTGTATTTACCTCTCCAGCTTAAATGTCCATTATTACATTTAAGCCACTCCATGGATCCCTGTTCTTCCTCAAACAGGCTAGATACTTTCTTACCTCCAGCTCTTTACTCACATGGTTCCTTCTAGCCAATATGAGCTTTACCAAGTGCAACAATCCTACATATTTCTCAAGGTAAAACTCAGATGGCACATTTTCTATGATGCCTTCCCCAACCTGCTTCAAGGTTGAATTAATATCTTCTTCCCCTGTAAACGCATTTCCATGATAGCACATATCCCATTGCAGGGTAATTATTGCTGTATGTGTCTGTCTGCAGAGCTGGACTATAAGTCACAGTGCCTTTTGAAGGCACAGTGCCTTCCTACATATAAAATACTACATACTTCTTTTTAGTTATTTCGAAGACACAGTGCCTTCCTACATATAAAATACTACATACTTCTTTTCAGTTAAATATTGTAAAGAATAATAGAGAGTGTATAATATAGCCAGTTCTAGGGCAGTGTCGAATTGAAGAGGTTCATATATACATCCGGGGTCACTTTTTAACTCACTTGATTAACTCCTAATCTACTCTAAGAACCCCTCTTGTTATAATACTTGCTTCAGAAAAACACTGTTACAGGCTACTGGGAGAGGCTGCCCCTGAGAGTATATGTCAGGAAGTTCATGTGCGCACCATGCCCACCCTTCCCTCCATCAGGTTGAGACTGTTCTCTGCCTGTGTCAATATAGAATGAGGATGTTCCATTCCAGAGCTGTGTTCATGATTCAGCTCTATAAGGCCATAATTCTAAATGCTCTAGAACTTTCATGAAGACCTAGGATTTGGGTACACTAAAACACATGCCAACAAGTTATACAGTCCAACTGCTCACCAAATACAATATCAAAGCAATGACCTTTAAAAGCTCTTCTGCATATGATGTCAAGTAACTTTTGTTGAGCATTTTCCCCACTAAATAGACTAAAAGATCTATCTGACTGGAAGCTCTAGAGGTGGCCACAAATTCTTTTTTTTGACGAGGGGCAAAGTTTTTCAATGACAAACACATAAGACTTTGATGAAGGCAGCTTAGATAAAGAGCTGCATAAGGAGGAGTACAAGGTGTGCAGATCATCTCTGATTCACCAGTAATCCCAGCGAATGTGAGAGGAGCCGTGGAGCTCCCCTTTTATCATCTCCTCCTTGGCCTCCAGAGCTGTGTATTCTACAGCCATCCCCACTTCTTCCTCACAATCTCAGTAGTAACTCAAACCTTGGGGGCCTTAGGGACTCAACCCTAGGGCAGAGGTTTGCTTTGGAAGGCCAGTGGCTATAAATCAGACTATTTCAGCTTTTCTTTCAGTAGACATTCATTCACAGGTGACTTCAGGGATCTAACCTTGAATTGTAACACTGTCATTATTGGAAGATGCGTTTTTAGTTCCAAAGAATAGGCTTATAAAAAGAAATCTTTAACTATAACCAATTTCTAAGGCTGCCTGCATCTAATTCATGTTGGGGACCCACATAGGGAAATAAATTCACAGGTCTGTTGCACCCATACTGAGGGAAACCTTTCATGATGAGATATGAGGTAGCTGCCCACTGCAGTGTATTCATGTGTGATAGATAGTTGTTTGTTTGGGTAGAAGTTAATATTTCTGTCCAGGAACAGAGTTTTACATTGTTAATGAGACATATGATGCACTGCTGAGATTCTCAACATTTCAGTTAAGTCAGTCACTTGTTATATGGTTGAATGTAGGGTAATCAGTTTTAAGATGAATGATTCTATTTACTTTTAGAAGATATGCATCTTCAGAAGAAGAGAGTCATAGAAAAAAGGATAAAGACAACTGAGCATTTGGTTACCCTCTAGAAGCTTTATTAATTTCACAAGTAAGCATGGCTTTTAATTTCTAATCAGCAAGAATTTTAAGATAGATTTGTCTTCATAAGGACTAAAATGGAATCAGAATTGATTCCTGAATATTACACTCTGAATATTACGCTCTCTGTCAAAGGTCCTCCTCTACATCAAGGGTGAAGGCTGTCCAGATACTTGGAAGTTACCTACCTCATAAGAGGGGAAGAAAGAATGTGAGTAAAGCTTCTCCAGTCAGAATTAACAAGTGGGGAGATTTAACTTGTCTTTCTCAATCTGGTTGTCCTATTGCTTCTTCAACAAGTCTTGATAAATGTCTAAGGAGGCAGATAAGGAGAAAAAGGAGGAGAATAAATAAGAAGAGAAAGAGATAGGAAAAGGAAGAGAAGGAGGAGGGGAAAAAGAAAAATGGATCGTAAGTAAAAATGTTTAACTATAAACTTCCTCAAGTTTTTATCTGGGAGTCATCACTAAATAAGATGACATTCTTTATCTTTCAGACTCTAGCTTATTTAAAATATTTTTATGAGTTCATGACTTTCTTCATAATTCTTGAAGAGAAAATCTTGCCTTTGTGAATTGAGGTGCTGAACCTGGTGAATCCCAATTTATTCAATTTCAGTTCAGAGTAGTGGAGCCCCTTATTTTTGGAGTGGGACAGTATCCTGAGTAAAATCTCACAGCTAGCTGGTGGCAGATAACACTTTTTTTCCCCTCAATTAGATTGTGAATTATTGAGGAAAGACCAGATGTTCCATAATTTTTTAAAGTATTCTGTAGCTAGCACTGCATCTTATCCACTGCCCATGACTCACAAAGTCCCACTGAATGAGTGGAGACCTAACTATGATTTGCTCCACTCCAGAAAGCTACCAGATGCAACTGAAACTGGAAATGTTGGCCCTTCAGGAGCAGAGGAAGTATCTCTAACTTGTAACATCATAATACTCGCCAACACTTCTTATATTCTGGGTACTGTTCCATGTATTTTATGTATGCAAATGCATTGAATTCTTACAACAACCTACATGGCGACCATTTTTATCATCATCATTGTGATTAACGTCGTCAACCTTGTTTTACTAATGAGAATGGAGGAAAAAGAATTTAAGCAATTTATTCAAGACCACATAGAAGGTGATACAGTTTGGATATTTTCTCCGCCTAAATCTCATGTTGAAATGTAATCTCCAGTGTCAGAAATGGGGCATGGTGGGAAGTGTTTGGGTCGTGGGGGTGGATCCCTCGTGGCTTGGTGCTGTCCTCACAGCACTGAGTTTCTGTAAGATCTGGTTGTAGTAAACCATGGCAACTCCTCCCCACCCCCACTCTCTTTCTCTTGTTCCTGCTTTTGCCATGTGCAGTACCTAGTCCCACTTTGCTTTCCACCATGAGTAAAAGCTTCCCGAGGCCTCCCTAGAAGAGGATGCTAGCACTGTTTCCTGTATAGCCTGAAGAGCCATGAGCCAATTAAATTTATTTTCTTACAAATTACCCAGTCTCAGGTATTTCTTTATAGCAATTCGAGAATGGGCTAATAAAGCAGGGAGGCAGCAGAATGAGAATGACAGCATAGGTCGCCCTGCTCTGAGGGTTGCAGCTCGTATACATCATACACCATTGCCTCTCAATGTGGTACATGTGAGAATGGAAATATTGTCAGTAAAGCACCAAAAGCAGAAATGAAATCTCTGAGTTATTGAAAGGAACGCAGTCCTGATGAAATGTGGGTTATTACTGAGAATTACAGTTTCTTCCATCAGACTTCTCTGCTGGAGGCTGACACCGGTTGTTGAGTTTGTATGTGTGTTTGTTTGCTCTTCAAGTTTTGCTACAGTCCCCAGTACATGCAGAACTCTAACCATATTCAGTGTCTTTAGCAGGAGACTGGGCAGTGAGGGAGGCCAGCAGACAGCAAGTTCAGAAATGTACACAATGCCAGTACTTTTGACATATCATCTGGTTCCAAGGGATAATTTTAAAAACAAAAATTTTAACATCTATCTTACATATGTGTATATATATATATATATATATATATATATATATATACACGATATATGCATATTTTAATATATCTTATATATGTACCTTACATACATACAAATAATCTGTGACTACTAGATGCCGAGTGTTTGTACATTTTATCTTATTTATTCCTCACTTACTAATTGGCAATCACTAAGTACCACAGCAAGGATTCAGAGTGAAGACTGTTCGGCTCCAGCCTCTGTCGGTCTCCAATTGCCAGGAGATACAGCCTCTGTGAGCTGGTTAATAGGGGTTCCTCTTACTTACTCAATCTCTGGGAGCCCAAGCTTTCTCCCATGTAACATATGTAAAGGCTACTCAGTTACATTATTATGAGGATTATGTAAGATGAGAAAACATCCAGCTTGTGGTGCTACCTTAAAAATTTTTGTCTCATTCCTTAAAAATAATTCACTTGAAATTCCCAAGGGTCTTACTTTGTCCAAAGTGTCTCCCTCTGTCTGCTTACATTTCTTCTAGCCAGAAAAAAAAATAAATAGGAGGAAGGCCTTGATATTGTTTACAACTTCTGAAAACCCCCTACCTCAATCCCTTCCTCCTATATGATTTCAAAGGCACAAAATCTGGGCTTTTACAAAAGTAAGCCTCAACTGCATAGTTCAAGCAGATGGCTCATGACCCCATCTTATCCAAATGTCAAACCTTTTCCAAAGATAGCAGCTCAATCAGCAGATCATGACTCATTGGTGGGTCACAAAATTCATTTATTGGGTTGCAGCCAGCATTTTTTGAAAATAAAATAAAAATAAAACCAATAGATTTGGAAATAGCAGAGTTTATCACACACTGGTTTGGGCAACTTTGATTTCAGTCGCGTTGAGTCTCTGTGCACTATGTTCCAATGTGTTTCTTATTTTGATGTATTGGTGGATTTCCTGGAGATGGGTGTCAGAATTAAGGAACTCTTGAGGAACTAACTTGTTTTGTAACTTAGGCTACTATAAGTTGATACCCTGATATTAATTTTGTTCAGGAGTTGCCTAAATTTTTTTAGCAGTGCTGATCCACCTGTGACAGAGTTTGGGATCTAAAATTAGCTTATCAAAAGATTGAAATCCAAAAGTCCAAGGGGAATGGTGTCTGACTTCTCCATTAGTGATTTCTGGTATAGTTCCCATCTAAAGCATCTATCACTTCATCCTCAGTATTCTTCAGCAAATTTGAGAGGGCTTTACAACTTGATGGTCTTTACAAGGGTGTTAGGAGAACCCAACACAGGTGTTTTTTTAAGCGGTACTTTGAAACTCATGACCCCTAAGTTTCACAATGATAAGGTCCATGATTTTCTCAGTTATCCCATATTCCCGACCCCCTTAGTCACTCTGCATTCCCAAAGCCCAGTACAGTGCCTGGTATTGTAAGAGCTAATTAATATTTGTTGAATGAATTAACAGTAAGTGTAGCTCCAGATGCCAAAGCAAAATGAGGATTTCGCCCAATACTCTAATATTTTTATTCAGTATAAGAGTGAAAACCTTGGCTAACATTTTCTCTGTCAGAAATATCCCTAACAGCACAAGAACAAATTCAATGACACCATAAGGAAACAAATCAGTCAAATTTACAGTATGGAATATTTCTGCAGACAAAATGTGGGTATTCCCAACAGATCTATGGCATAAAACTAGAGAAGGAGAAGGAAGAGAAAGAGGAGTAGGAAGAGAAGAAAGAGAAAGCCCTGTTACAAAGCAAGAGACTTAAGGAAAAAAATAACTAATGCAACAAGTGGGTCTTGTTTGGATTCTGAAACAGTTAAAAAATATATAGAGAGAGGTAATTAGAAAAAATATGCATTCGGTATTAGATAACTAAGGAATTACCATTAATTATGTTAAGTGTAATATTGGCATGGTGATTATGCCAAAATAAAGTTCTTATCAGTTAACAAGGCATGCCAAATTGTTTACGGAGAAAAAGACACAACATCTGTCATTTGTTTTTAAATCTCCAAGTAAAAAAGACATGCATGTGTGAGAAGAGGATTTGAGAAAATAAGATTGGCCACGTGTTGATTAATGTGAAAGTTAAAGGACAGGTACATTGAGGTTCATTACACTACTTTTTCAACTTGCATATGCATTGGAAAATTTCCCTACTAAAAAGTTGTATAGAGTTAGATTACAAACGACAACGTAAAACTTCAAGACTATGATTTCATGCTGTCTTGTATAGTCATATTCCAGGAGGACCCAAGACAGCATTTCCTGGACTTTGCCGACTTCGAACACTTTCAAATGTGATAATCTGGTGTAACTTGTTCATTATTTTTTAAAAATAAAAGATCATACGTGCTGTTAGAAGCATCAAAACTTCATTCTATTCATCTGGAGCAAAATGTTCCTCCCAGTACAGCTTTTCCTTGAAAGAGGAGGAGGGAGGAGAGAGAGCCTGGGGTGAGAGGTCGGAGAGGAGAAACGATCATTGGGTTTTCTACTTTTGGCAGAATGGCAAGATCCTTGGGGAGACAGTAAATTGAAATTAAGGCTGTTTCAGGCAGCCTACAGGATGTGCCTGCAAATGTTAGACATATCGAAATGGTGAAACAGTCTGTGTGTGCCCATTCATATGAAGTGAATGCCTTGTAATGTGCTCCAGCCCTTGGGAATGGTGGCTGGATTGAGGAACGGAGGCCGGAAGAATGGGATGGATTTGACATAAGTACTTTTAAGTGCTCTGAAGGCTGGACTCCTCCCTGCGGTTTAATAGCTAAGTCCACAGGGAGCTACAAGGAAAGAGCCGAGTGAATCCCTACAGCTTTTCGTTTTAAGGATAACAACTCTTAAAACAGGTGTGAGCTCAGAAAGATCCTTTTTCTCCTTGTTTTGAGAGTCTTCTGTGGCCAGCCAGCTCTCTGTGTATTATTATCATTCCACAGAATGAGGTCTGGGGAGGGGAAGGGAGGAGAGGAAAGAGAAGCTGAATAAACAAAAATTGCTTCGACTGACTAATATTCATTAAGTCCACTGGTCATGCGCTATGAAATTTATTAAACTGTGGTTTCCAAGAGAATGTATTAGCGCAGCTAAAGAACACAAATAAAAAAGAGGCCTCCAGGAAATGGTTTCCTGGGCCTAGATGAGACTAGTGAGTAATGTGACAAGACATTAAAATGTTAAAAGCTTCTCTTACAGTCTAGAAGGCTGATTATTGGAAGGAGTTGCCTTCAGTGGAGGAGGGGAAATAGGAGAGAAACTGAAATAACTTGTGTGAAGGAGCCTAAAGCTTCATATTTGTATTCACTAGGCAAGGAGGCGCTGTGAAGGCCTCTGAATTTCAGTGCTGCCATCTGGTGGAGAATGCGCTTGAGATACTGCAGAAAAGGATGGCAGCCGCCATCTTTAAAATGTCAGGAATTTGAGCTCAAGACATAGAAACACTTGGCTGTTTCCTGAGTGGCAGCAGTGGAATCCTTTGTAACTGTGGTATCAGGAGCAAAGAAAAACAGTTGCATAGTCCCTATATATGCAGATACATGGCTTAAGTACCATATAAAGAAAGCACAGTGATCTCATTCTGCTATTCCACTCCATCAGGATTTCAGCAATTAACTTTCACAAATTCCTACCTGCAGCTTAGGCTGAAGTGTTACCCCTCTTAAAGACATTCGCTTCATAATCTAGTCCAGTTGCTCCAATCAGAAACCTTAGGGTCATCCTTGATTCCCTTCTTTCTCCCACCTGTCAAATCAGCAAATCCTGTTGCAGTATCTCCTGGGCTACTTCTTGTCATGTAGGGGGGTTGCTACCCTGATATGAGCCACCAGCATCTCTCTCCTGGATAATTTCAATAGCTTCTGAACTATTCTCCCTACTTCCAACCTTGCAGTCTAGTTTGTTCTCTACCAGCCACCAGAAAGAACTATTAGAACATGTTAGATTATTTCCTTTTTCTGCTAGAAACCTTCTCATGGTCCCTAAGCTCACTCACAGGTGTGGTGGCTCAAGCCTGTAATCCCAGCACTTTGGGAGGCTGAGGTGGGTGGATCACGAGCTCAAGAGATCGAGACCATCCTGGTCAACATGGTGAAACCCCACCTCTACTAAAAATACAAAAAATTAGCTGGGCATGGTGGCGTGTGCCTGTAATCCCAGCTACTCAGGAGGCTGAGGCAGGAGAATTGCCTGAACCCAGGAGGTGGAGGTTGCAGTGAGCCGAGATCGCACCATTGCACTCCAGCCTGGGTAACAAGAGCAAAACTTCAGCTCAAAAAAAAAAAAAAAAAAAAATCTAAAGTCGTACAAAATGTTTCAAGGTTCTAAATGATCTGGCCCCAGTTCCCTCTCTGACTTCATCTCCAGTTTCTGCTCATCTACTCTGTTCCAACTACATTGACCTCCTTGCCAGTCCTCAAAGAGGCCATGCATGTCCCTAACTCAGTTTCCTCTGCCTGGAATGTTCTTTATCCAGACATCTTCATGGCTTTCAAATTCGTTCTGCCAGGTCTCTAGCAAATATTATCTTATCAAGGAGGTCTTCTATTACCATCATATTTAGACACCACACCCTCTTCTCTCTGGCTCCATCACTCTTTATTTTCTCTAATTTTTTTCAATGATTTTACTGTGATAAAATACACATAATATAAAAGGTATCATCAAACATATTAATTATATTGTATGTATTAAATATATTCATAATTAAGCACATTCATAATGTTGTATAAGCATTACCCTCATCCATCTCCAAAACTCTTTCATCATATGAAACAGAAATTCTGTGTTTATTATACAATAAGTTTCCATTACCCTTTTTCCCCAGTCCCTGGCAACTACCATTCTACTTTTTGTTTTTATGAGTTTGACTACTCTAAGTGTCTCAGATGAGTGAAATCATATAATATTTGTACATTTGTGACTAGTTTTTTTCACTTAGCATATCTGCAAAGTTCATCCAAGTCATATGTCAGAATTTTCTTCCTTTATAATGCTAAATAATCCCATTGTACACATATACCATATTTTGCTTAATGCATTTATCCAAAGATGAACACTTGGTTACTTCTATGTTTTAGCTATAATGAATAATGCTGTCACGAACATGGGTTTACAAGTATTGCTTCAAGATTCTGGTTTCAATTCTTTTAGGTACCTGGATATTGAGTTTCTGGATCACAGGGATATTCTCTATTTAATATTTTGAGAAACCACCATACAGTTTCCACAGTGGCTGTACCATTTTACACTCCTACCAACAGTGCACAAAGGTTTCCAATTAATCCACATCTTCACAAACACTTGCTTTCTGTGTTTTTTTTTTTTAGTAACCATTCTAATGGGTGTGAGATGTATCTCATTGCAGTTTTGATTTGCATTTCCCTAATGATTAGTGATACTGAGCATCTTTTAATATGATTTTGGCCATTTGTGTATGTTTCTTGGAGAAATATCTACTCAAGTCCTTGGCACATTTTTGAGTTGGTTTTTTGGATGTTGAGTGTTAGGAGTTCTTTATATCTCAGATTTCTTTTTATTAACAGTACTTACCACCTCCTAAAATGCATTTATTCATGTTTTTATATCCTCATTTTTCATCTCCTCTGAAACCCCTACAATAAATGTAAATTACGTAAAAGCAGAGCTTTGGGGAGCAATATAATATTTTTAACATGGCTTGTTTGTTTCTGAAACTTCACAAGCAGACAATGCCAGCCTGCTCAGAATCTTATATTGATTATTGCAAATTATAAGCTCCATGATGGCAGGTTTCTTTTTGTCTGACTTTATCTCTCTGTCACCACTGCCTAGTGCACTGCCCGTAAATGATATATATACAATAAGCAATAAGCCTTTTTTTCTTTAACAACTTTGTTAGATATAATTTAAGTATCTAATTGATGTACTGTAAGTATAATAGTCAATGATTTTTAAATCAGATTTATAGAGGTGTGCAATCAACACCACAATCCAGTTTTATAACATTTCCCAACCTCCAAAAAGTACACTCATGCTCATATACAGTTCATTCCTACCACCGTTCTCAGGACCCAAGCAGTTAGTGATATGTTTTCTGTCTCTATAAATTTACCTCTTTTGAAGATTTCATATATCTGGAAGCATACAGTATGTAGTTATTTACATATGGCATCTTTCAGCACAATATTTGTGAGGTTCATCCATGTTGTAGCATAAATCAGTAGTTTTTTTCCTGTTTATTGCAGCATAGTACTCCATTATATGGATATACTATTCTTAAAAAATCTATTTACTGCTTGATAGACATTTGGATTATTTCCATTTTTTGGTTATCAACATTCATGTACATAACTTTGTGTGGATATATGCTTTTATTTTCTGGGATAGATCCCTAGCAGTAAAATTGCTGAGTCATATATATTTGCTACTAACTTTTTAAGAAACTGCCACACTGTTTTCCAAAGGGTCTGTACCATTTGATATTCCCAACCAGATTGCATAATGATTCCAGGTTCTCCATTTGATCATAATATTTGGAAATGTCTTTGTATTTATAGCCACTTTAATGGGTGTGTACAGGTATATCATTATGATTTTAATTTGCATTTCCCTTATAACTAACATAGTTAAATCTATTTTATGCACAATAATTATTGGCAATTTGAATATCCTCTTTAGTAAAGTGTCTATTCAAATCTTTTGCTCATTTAAATTGAATTGACTTCTTCTTATTGTTATAAAATTCTTTTTATAGTCTAGATGCAAGTTCTTTATAAAAAATATGACTGACAAATGTTTTCTCCCTATGTAGAACTTGTTTTTCCATTAGCTTAGTGATGTTTTTTGTAACACAAACATTTTACATTTTGATAAGTTTCCATTTGTTTTTTTATGGACCGTGCTTTTGGGTTCATTAATTAGGAACTCTACTCAAGGTACAAAGATTTTTTTAAATCATTTTAAGAATTTGCATATTTTAGCTTTTGCATTTTGATCAATAAAACACAAATACAGTATTTTGATTGCATTTTGATTCAACTGTTATATATGGTGTGAGGTGTAGCTCTAAGTTCAGTTTTGTTTTGTTTTCTCACATGAGCATACAATTGTTCCAGCACCATTGTTGAAAACACTATTCTCTCCCTATTGATTGTCTTGACATATTTGGTGAAAATCAATCATCTTTTAATGAAATTTGGTTCCTGAACTTTTGATTCTGTGCCATTTATCTATTGAAGTGTGTCTTCTTTTACCATAGATTTATCATTCACCACATTGCGTTTTCTACTTTTATGTTATGGTCAGTTTTGAAATCAGGTAAAGTAATTTCTCCATCCAACTTGGCTCTTCCTTTTTCAAGCTTTTTGTTCTCTATATCCTTTGCATTTTTATATAAATTTTGGAAAAATGTTATCGATTCGTACAAAAATGGCTACTGGTATTTTGATAGGAATTGCATTGAGTTTATTGCACAAATTTGGGGTAAATTATCATCTGCTATAGTTGAATATTTGTCCCCCCGCCAAACCTTGTGCTGAAATGTGATACTTAATGTTGGAGATGGGGCCTAATAGGAGGTGTGTATGTCATGGAGGCAGATTCTTCATGAATGGCTTGGTGCTGTCCTTGAAGTTATGAGGGTGTTATCACTTTATTAGTTCCCACAAGAGCGCTAGCTGGTTGTTAAAAAGAGCCTGGACCTCCCCGCGCTCTCTATTGCTTCCTCTCTTGACATGTGATCTCTGCACACACTAGCTTCCTTTTCCCTTCTTCCATGAGTGGAAGCAGCTTAAAGATTTTATCAGCTGCCTAATCTTCCAGCCAGCAGAATAATGAGCCAAATAAACCTTTTTTCTTTAGAAATTATCCAGCCTCAGGTATTCCTTTATTGAAACACTAAAAGACTAAGGCACCATCTTACTCATATTAAATTTTTAGATGTTAGAAATTTGTTAGAAATCAAATATTTATTTGTTAGAAATCAAATTTATTTGTTAGAAATCAAATATTTTATTGATTTTATTTCACACAGTTTATTGCTATTGTATAAAATACAATTAATTTTTATATATTGATAACTCCTATATTCTAGTATTTTCTGTGAATTTCATGGGAATTTCTACATTCAGTGTATGTCATCTGCTTGAAAAGATATATATTCTGCTATTGATGGGTAGACTGTTCTTTTAAAACAGAAGTTGAGTTGGCTAAAAGTATAGGATGAGTCTCCTATATGTTTGATAAACTTTTGTCTGGTTGTTCTATTGATTTTTAAGAGTAATAGTGAAATTTTCAGTTATTATTGTTAAATTATCATTTTTCCTTTCAATTCTGGCTGTTTTCTTTCTTTATTTTGAAATTCCATTGTTAGGTGTATATATTTATAATTGTTATACTTTCCTAGCGTTATAAAATGACCTTCTGTGTCTTCGGTGATTTATCTTAAATTCAGTTTTGTCTGATGTTAGTATGACCACTGCTGCTCTTTTATGGCTACTGTTTGCCTGGTATATCATTTTCCATCATTCGCTTCTAACCTATTTGTGTCTTTGAATCTAAAATTCATTCTTCGTAGTTAGAAAACAGTTGGATCTTGCTTTTTGATCCATTCTGACAGTCTCTGCATTTTGATCAAGGTGCTTAGGCTTTCACATTAACAAAATTATTGATATAGTTGGATTTATAGTTTGCCATTTTGCTTTTTGTTTTCTATATGTCTCCTAATTTTTAGTCCTCTGTTGCTTTTAATTCCTTTAGTGTTAAAAAAAATGTACATTTTTTATTATAATTCTATTTTATTTTTATTTTTATTTTTTTAGTTTGCAATCATGTATTTTTATTGAATTTTTAGATAATTTTTATTTGTATATATTAATTGAACGTTGATTATTTTGCTAACCAGAATCTATTCACCTTTGTTTTATTTATTTATTTATTTATTTATTTTTCATTTTTATTGCATTATAGGTTTTGGGGTACATGTGCAGAACGTGCAAGATAGTTGCATAGGTACTATAATTCTATTTTAGTAGTGACTGATTTAAGGATTAACATATACATCATAATTTATTACTATAAACTTTATAAATACTAACTTAATTATGGTAAAATATAGAAACTTTAATAAAGCCTCTCTCCAGGCCAGGTGCAGTGGCTCATGCCTATAATCCTAGCACTTTGGGAGGCTGAGGCAGGAGGATCACAAGGTCAGGAGATTGAGACCATCCTGGCTAAGATGGTGAAACCCGTCTCTACTAAAAATACAAAAAATTAGCTAGGCGTGGTGGTGGGTACATGTATTCCCAGCTACTTAGGAGGCTGAGGCAAGAGAACCACTTGAAGCAGGGAGGCGCAGGTTGCATTAAGCCTAAATTGCACCACTGCACTTCAGCATGGATAACAGAGTGAGACTCCATCTAAAAAACAAAACAAAACAAAACAGAAAACCTAAAAAAAAAAAAAAAAAAGCTTCTCTTTTTCTCTCTTTGTACTATTTTGCATCTGGATGTGTTCTAAACCTAACCATACAGTGCTATACTTACTGCTTTCTATAACCATGATAGCTCCTTTAGGCTAGTAGAGACATAGGCCCTCCCACTGCCTGTATTATCACTCTGCCACCCTTGGTATAGGCATTGCTCACCATTCCACATCAAGTGATACCCCTTCAGCTGTGGCAGTGAAGCTGCACATTTTCCTGGCCCATCTGGCCCTTCCAGAACTTCCATGCAGACTGAGCTGGAGGGTGGATGGAGTGACATGAAGCAGGTTTAGTCAAGAACATCACTGGCTCCCATCGTTCTTACTTAAACTTCTTATTTGAAGGTTTTTAAGTATGAAAGATACTCTGATTCTTCTATGCTTTTGATTGAGTCCTAGAAACAGTTGCTTTTATCCATTTTATCTAGGCTTGTAGTTGATTTGGGAAGGGGGTTTGCTGATCTCCTCACTCAGCCATGTAGGTAAATTTTAATCCCAAGTAAGCTTCAAGTTCTAGGAGACAGCTATCATATTTCCTACTGCTTTTGCACTCATTCAGTGAGGTAAATTGCTTTCCCTATCACATGATGTCCTGAGATGGAAAGGATTTCCTACACTTCAGTAGCATTGGAGATCATATTGCTTGGAGACATAGCAGGAAAAATCCCAACATGAGCATTGTCAGCATTTCCATATTTATAAAGAAAGAAATATCTGACATACTTCACTGACCAAGGAAGTTCAAGGTCCAAATAAGAGAAGGCATGGTTACCAGTGTCCCAGAATTTGCCCCCTTCAAAGACAGGAAAAAGTAAAATAAGCTTAAATCCCTACCAAATGGAATTTGGTTAGTTTTATGAGAACCTCCATAAGGCAGAGAACATAGAAATACTTTTCTAATGCCTGTTGAAAAAAAAATTTAAGGCAACATTTAAGAAATGGGACTATAATTATTGTTCTGTCATACTTTCTATTGAGACATATCTGAGGCTTGGGAATGAGCTAGAGGGCCTTTCCAAAGTCTCATCTAAGAATCTTCAAATCTTGATTTACGAATCCCCCTACCACATCCATATCCATAGAGGTATTTTCTGAGTTAAAGCACAGAAGATTTATCAGTCTTCAACATACAGGAGCCTCACACATTTATCTCTCAAGTGTCATGGTGGTGGGCTTTCAAAAAACCTAAAAGCTTTGCACAGATTTTGAATTGTGCTTTTATTTTTATACCTTTCCTATATTGAAAGACAAATAATAGAAAGAAAAGCTGACTCTGTGAGAGAGGGAACACAGCTGATACCCAGTTTAGGCCACCCAGAATGCATCAGAATTAATGATAACTTGGTCTGACAGCATCCTGACCACAAGAGATGAAGTCACCCTAGGAAGTGTAGTAGAGGAAAATAAAATCAACAGAGTGAAAAAGAAAAAAAAAAAAAAACTATAAAGTCTGAAATATACGTTGTCCAAGTATTTTCCCTCCATTAATTTTGGAAGCCCTTGAGTGTTTTCAGGGAAATTTAATCTGCATGTTTCTGAACCATTTGCACTTAACTCACCACAATGTTGTTCTGTAACAGTTGTTTGTTGTCCAAGAAGCCCTCTGAACCTTTTCATATTTTCATTAAAGCAATTGTTTTCTTTTTCCTTAAAATGAAATTATGCTTTTCTGAATTGAAAGAAACGTTGAAATGAACCCTAAACTCAAAATTTGTGTGGCACAAACAGATCCACTTTTGATCAGAACATGTCCCCATTCATATTTCCAACGCAAGGTACTTTCATTTTGGCAGCGTCACAATGAAAGATTCAGCTGAAGGCTGGGCGCGGTGGCTCAAGCCTGTAATCCCAGCACTTTGGGAGGCCGAGGCGGGTGGATCACGAAGTCAAGAGATCGAGACCATCCTGGTCAACATGGTGAAACCCCGTCTCTACTAAAAATACAAAAAATTATCTGGGCACAGTGGCGTGTGCCTGTAATCCCAGCTACTCAGGAGGCTGAGGCAGGAGAATTGCCTGAACCCAGGAGGCGGAGGTTGCGGTGAGCCAAGATTGCGCCATTGCACTCCAGCCTGGGTAACAAGAGCGAAACTCCGTCTCAAAAAAAAAAAAAAAAAAAAAAGATTCAGCTGAAAAGACACAGGATTTTTACTCCTTGGATAGCTAAAGTGAGCCCTCTCAGGCCTTTTTAAAAAGCAAGACTTTTAAGGAACTTGACCAGTCTAATAACCAACTCTGCCTTAGACCCAACTGGAATGAAGCTCTGAACCAGAGTGTGAGAAGCGAGACAATGGAAGTAGCAGAGACGATTCATACATAATGTTAAGGACTTTATAGTCCAAGGGACTAAATAGTAAAATGAAGGCAACAATTGCTCCTACCTCGTAGGCTAGCAGTAGAGATTAAATGAGATCATTGTGGAAGGTATTTAACATTTCCAAGAATGTAGTAAGACTTCAACATTTTTTTTTTTTTTTTTTTTTTTTTTTTTTTTTTTTTTGAGATGAGTTTAGCTCTTGTTACCCAGGCTGGAGTGCAATGGCGCGATCTCGGCTCACTGCAACCTCCGCCTCCTGGGTTCAGGCAATTCTCCTGACTCAGCCTCCTGAGTAGCTGGGATTACAGGCACGTGCCACCATGCCCAGCTAATTTTTTGTATTTTTAGTAGAGACAGGGTTTCACCATGTTGACCAGGATGGTCTCGATCTCTTGACCTCGTGATCCACCCACCTCAGCCTCCCAAAGTGCTGGGATTACAGGTGTGAGCCACCGCGCCAGGCCCGACTTCAACATATTTTAACTCTAACAATAGTTTATCTTTACAAGTGTTTGTATTGATAGTCAGACACTAAACCAGGCACCTCTAGACAAAACACTTAAATAAGACCACTCAACAAGAATGCTCACTCACTTGCCAGCTCCAAAAACCCTTCTGAGAATGAATGACTTCCAGTGCTCAACGTATTTTTGTACTGAATTTTTAAGTCATGATTGAAAGCCTACCTAGAAAACTATCATGAGAAAAGCCATTATTGCATTATGAGAATCTGAATGAGTCTGGCTCATGAATCAGCTGATGTAATGTGTACTATATATCAAAAGATGATTATGTGAATTTAAGACTGTTTACTTTGTATCATTTAATCTTTAATCCCAAGAAAGAATATTTGAAGAGACCTTTGTTAAATCAGCTACAGAACTTTAATATATTGTACCGTTATTATATTTGTGATGGTCAGTTTTATGTATCAGTTTGGCTAGAAAATAGCTTAGAGTTACTTAATCGAATGCTAACATAGGTGATGCCATGAAGGAATTTTGCAGATAGAACAGCTGCAACTATAGGTTGGTGCAAAAGTAATTGTCATTGAAAATAATGGCAAAAATCACAATTACTTTTGCACCAACCTCATAATAGTTAACTTTAAGTGAAGAAGATTACTTTCTTTTTTTTTTTTTTTTTTTTTTTTTTTTTTTTTTTTTTTTGAGGCAGAGTTTCACTCTTGTTACCCAGGCTGGAGTGCAATGGCGCGATCTTCACTCACTGCAACCTCCGCCTCCTGGGTTCAAGCAATTCTCCTGCCTCAGCCTCCTGAGTAGCTGGGATTACAGGCACACACCACCAGGCCCAGCTAATTTTTGTATTTTTAGTAGAGACGGGGTTTCACTATGTTGACCAGGATGGTCTCGATCTCTTGACCTCGTGATCCACTCGCCTCAGCCTCCCAAAGTGCTGGGATTACAGGCTTGAGCCACCGTGCCTGGCCAAGAAGACTACTTTCAATAATGTGAATGGACCTCATCCAATTAAAGTCTTAAGAACAATAACTGAGGTTTCTCAGAGAGAAAGAAATTCTGCCTCAAGACTCTAACAACTCCTATTCCTGTGCCTAGCCCTCAGATGTACCAGCCCCCACAATCTGATACAATATTTATCTATCTTTGAAAATGCCAATAATTTTTAAAGTCAGAGTAAAGGCATGATTCAGAAAGCAATAAGCTGTTTTGCCCAATAATTTCTGAAGCAAACTAAATGGTTTCACTTGCCCTCTGAGGGAAGTAGCATTGTCTTTGTTGCCTGCCTATCACTCTCGTGACTTAAGGGTGAAGAAGCTTGCCTGCCTTATTCATTGCACAGTGTTACCAGGCAGAGCATGATACATCCCTCATTCAGTCAACAAACATTTACTGAATATTTACTCTGTACCAGGTACTTACCTATACACTGTGGGATATAGTGGGAGAAGGCAGAGTCAACAAATAAATAAGTAAAATATAAATCAAATGGTGGTAAGTCCTTTGGTGAGAAACAAATTAGGAGAAAAGACAGGTAATGCTAGAGGAAGGGTATCATTTTAAATAGGTTGGTCAGTGAAGGCATTCCTAAAAATATGGTCTTTGAGCAAAGCCAATGTGTCAATTTTCTATTTAATTATTGCTAAATATTTATATTTTAAAATAACAGAAAGACCTGATTAAAAATAGCTTGAGGAATAAGAAAGCTACGTTTTCACAAAATAGTAAGAATACCTAACATTTATTGAGTGTTTACTATATACCAACCACTCTTCAAACACTTTGCATACATTAATTCCCAACAGCCAGCTGAGCGAAGTCTATTCATTAATGGGGAGACCAAGATTCAGAGAAATTAAGAATTTTCCAAAAGTTATGTGATCGATTCATGGCATAGCTCTATAAGCTCGTCCTCAGCTCAGATTCTCATTTGTCAGGAGGAAGACAAGTCCCAGGTACCAAAGATCAAAGCTCTGTCTCATGTCTTCAGTATCTCTCCTACCTTGTATTGCCTTCATCTTCAGATGTCAGATGTAGTGAGGTGGCTACACTATTTCCATGGGCCACACTTAGATACAGAAAAAGGTCCTTCTTGTGTCTCTTCCTGGGAAGAAGGCACTGTTCCCAGGAGACACCAGCAGACTCCCCTCCACAGAGCAAAGGCTAGCAGTGGGTCACAAGCCCATCCCTAAACCACTCACTATTAAGGGGAATGGAATTAACAGGTTTGGGTCAAAGTAATTACTTGGAGGAGAGGATGAGTTGTTTCGGATTCAAACACAAAGACTACTCTAGCATTGTAATAAGGGTGTGTTTATGATGTTCTCATCAGCCAAGGCCCAGTAAGAGAGGAGAGCAAGCACCAATCCTTTCATAGCTGCAGTGCATGGCTATATGTAACTGGCCTCCTAGGAGAATCTGAATATATGATTCACTTGATTCTGTTAGTAGATCTCCACATGAATCCAAAGGTCGGTAGAAGATATGGTCACGTAGAAAAGACCACAGCTCCCTTTGACACACACCCTGCAAAATCTGTTTTTCGTCCCCAAGATTTCAGTGTTGAGCCTTTTTATTTATTTATTTATTTATTTATTTATTTATTTTGAGACAGAGTTTCGGTCTTGTTACCCAGGCTGGAGTGCAATGGCGCGATCTCGGCTCACCGCAACCTCCGCCTCCTGGGTTCAGGCAATTCTCCTGCCTCAGCCTCCTGAGTAGCTGGGATTACAGGCACACGCCACTGTGCCCAGATAATTTTTTGTATTTTTAGTAGAGACGGGGTTTCACCATGTTGACCAGGATGGTCTCAATATCTTGACCTTGTGATCCACCTGCCTCGGCCTCCTCATTTTAGAGTATACACTCTTTCCCTACTTCACCAGTGATGTTGACTAAAAGGAGAGCTGTTTGTTTTGACCTTGTACTTCAAAGTGACTAAATTTCTTATGAGATTATTTTCAAAAGCTTTTAGTCTCACTAAAGACCATCAAGAGATTGTTGGCTATATGCTAAAAGTAAGAGCATAGAAAAGCAGGTGGGCATATTTCTCAAGCCAAAATTGAGTGATAACGCAGAAAATACTCAACTGGAAATTACTTTGAAATTTATCTAAAGATAATACATAATTATTTTAACAACAGCTTATTTTATAGGCTGTCCTTGATAATGTCTATCTGCTACACTATAAATCCAACCAGTTAAAATGCCTGATTGCTCATCCAATTTCATTTGATATCAAACATGATAGGGACCTTTTCATTATCAAATAGACTTGGGTTTTAGCCCTATTCAGCATTTGTCTCCAATCAAACTTTCTATCTCCCTTCTCAGTTTGGCATGAGAGTATAAGTATTACAAATATCTACATCATCCCAGCATCCTATAATGGTATTACAATGACAATTTTATTAGGTCCATAAAAATTTTGCAACTTCCCTGCAGCACACTGTAATTTTACTAACAGTTGTTGAAGGTTTTAAATTATTTTTGTTCAAAATTGAGATGAATGAATGGGCTTGAGCATTAATGCATTTCTCATTGTGTAATGGGGACTTTTTCTTCCCTCTGTCCTTGCCAAGTGCAGAGAAAAGCTATCCTATTCAACTATTTATCAACTCCCATTAGAAACATTTAATACTAATAAAATTTATGGATTCAGTTTCCAAAGGATACTGCCAGAAAACTTCAAGATTACTACATCAGTACTTAAATACAACCATTGTTCACCTTATAAAAATCTATATGTGGCCTGACAGGTATAAAATGTAGCTTTGTATGCTGAGTCAGCATCAGAGACTTTTTTGGTTGAAGTGGAGTTCATGAAATAAAAAGAAAATGTGTTCTCAAGTCAGTGAGGAAAGATTGATCTGAAAACATTCCCCCAATAAATATGGAACTGACAGACTGTGATGCTATATGCACATTCTTGACAGAAAAAAAAAATAAAGCATGATTCAATCTACTCCATAGGTAGGAAATAGGTTAATTCATTTAAGGGTTTTATGTACACAAACTCATAAATATAAGTAAGATCATATGAATTACCAATTTTAGATAAAGGACTACCTTTCAAATAGGAATATTGCCCAACACATACTTTGAGTTGTATTTCTAGAAGTGGTGATGGGTTTGCCTTTACCCATACTCACACAGTCAACACTGGGTCCTGAATCTTCAGGCCACAACTAGTTGTTCCAAACTCTCCACATATATAGCATCCCTTCCTAATTTGTGCCATAGTTATTTGTGCATATCTTCTCATTCCTACAAAAAAAAGGCCTACTTTTTGTGGTCTTTAACTTTGGCCAGGTCTTTATATATTGCCTTGCAAACATTAGGTGTTTATCATCTATATGCTGAATTGGCAAATGAAAAAAGATGAATTAATGAGGTGTTTATCACCCAGAGCTATGCAACCTATGACCTGTGGAGCTAACTAGTTTATTTTAAAAATCATCTCATGTCACTAGAGAGGGGAAATCAAAACCACAATGAGGTATTATCTCACACCAGTCAGAATGGCTATTATTAAAAAGCCAAAAAATAACAGATGCTGGTAAGGATGCAGAGAGAAAAACACTTACATACTGTTGGTGGGAGTCTAAATTATTTCAACCATTGTAAAAAACAGTGTGGTGATTCCTGAAAGACCTAAAAACAGAGATACTATATGATCCAGCAATCCCATTACTGGGTATTTACTCCAAGAAATATGAATTGTTCTATCATAAAAACACATGCACACATATGTTCACTGCAGCACTCTTTACAATAGTAAAGCCATGGAATCACCTAAATGCCCATCAATGGTAGACTGGATAAAGAAAATGTGGTACATATACACCATGGAATACTATACAGACATGAAAAAGAAAAAGATCATTTCCTTTGCAGGAACATGGATGGAGCTGGAGACCATTATTTTTAGCAAACTAATGCAGGGAAAGAAAACCAAATACCACATGGTATTATTCATAAGTGGGAGCTCAATTATGAGAACGCATGGACACATAGAGGGGAACAGTGCACATAGGGGCCTATCAGAGGGTGGATGGTAGGAGGAGAGAGAGAGTTAAAAAAAATAACTAATGGATACTAGGCTTAATACCTAGATGATGCAATGATCTGTACAACAACCCCCCATGACACAAGTTTACCCATATAACAAACCTGCACATGCACCCTTGAACCTAAAATAAAAGTGAAAAAACAAAAACAAACAAATAATATTGCAAAAGTAGAGAATTTACAACTGTGACATCATAAATATTGGTAGGTATTAAGCTAAAAGGTAAATGCACAGAGAAGTATAAGACAATGGTCTTTACTTTATAAAGACTTTAAGCTAGAGTGTGTGTGCCCCTAGAAATACATGCTTTCCAAGGGGCACATGGCATGGGTAGGTTTTAGATAATACATTCTCTGATCTTCAGTTTCCATACTTGTCCTTTTAAAAACTTATTTGCTTGGGAAATGGCTGGGGTTCAGATTTTTTTGTTGATTCTCCCTTCTGCCAATTTACAAAAAAACAGACATTCTGAACCTGATGCTGGTGCATTTTCCTGAGGTGCAACCCCAGCCCCAGCCCATGCCTGGCAAAAAGACCATTTGAAATATTGGTGTTGATGAGAGCCTCTATGCTCATGATGGATACCATACACCAGTGAGAGGGCATTTTGTGTTTCTTTATATCATGCATACATTTGTAAAAGCAAAGTATGGCACTAGAAACAAGGTACTATAAGTCTGTGTTAAATGTACAACTGCTGAGGCAAAATCTTGTGATGGCAAAGCAAAGAGAATGCTGATCAGAATAACACACACACACACACACACACACACACACACACACACACACCATATATAGCATCTGCGCCTTTATGTACAAATCCAGGTGCAAACACATGGAAGGTTTTCGTCTCTTATCTATTTACGTTACTATTAGAATTTGGAAGTAAAATTGTCAAAGGGAAGTGGATTAACAAGTTTCTTTGAATTGAAATATGAATTTGGGCTTTCTTATAGAAAATAAATCTGATTTGGAGAATGCACCTGATAATGAGGACTGACTTTACCAATTGATTCTATAGAATATGGTTTTCACAAATTAATAAAACTACATATGATGCTCAAAAGCTTTGATAAAATATATTTACATTTGTGGTAAGATAAAATAAATGTGTTTAAAAATGCTCTTTGGAGGAAAAAGGTATCATTTAAATTCACATGATTTTTATTTCTCTAACACATGTGAGGTTAAGCAAGATTCCTGTAAGGGAAAGAGCAATAGGCGTAATTGTCATTTTCTAGGTCTTTTTAAAACGTTTTTTGAGAGAGATATGCTTTCACAAAACTAAGAAAGTAAACATTTGTAACTGAATTTCCATCTAATTATTAAAAACAGTTTTTGATAATCTATTTTATTTTTAGCATTTAATTCAAAAGGAGTTATTTTCCAAGATGTCTCACTGCTGCAAGTTTTGAAATGAAAAACACAAGTAGAATTGAGGTTGAATTTTGTTTCATTCTGGCAATAAAGAGAACAAACTAAAAATTCTAAAGTGCCTATCTCATAAAAAAAATTGTACTTCCCATGAAATTGCATGTTATTGTATAATAAATATACATAATAATGTAATTTTATGTATATTATACAATAAATATATACATAATAAAAATACAATTATACAATAAATATAATATACATAATATACATCATAATGTAATTATAAAATTGCAATGTAGTTATATTGTTTGATTATGCACTAATTATTTTGATGACTGAATGATGATAATTCAATTCAGTAGAAATTGTTTCCAATATCTAACCTAATGGTCATGGAAAATTTAAAACTTAAAACATTTTAAATGTGTATAATTGCCAAGAAGAATGATAGAGTATTCAATAAATGACTTTCAATTATTCAATTAGGACAAAGTGTTGTGAGGGAAGTAGAATGAAAATATAAGTTCAAGAGAAAAAAAATGAAACAACATAAAACTTTCAATGTGTAAAAGGGTTGTTTATATATTTAAAAATAGATGATGGTGGTATAAAATTGCTATGTATATAAAATTTCATTGGCTATATTTAAAATAGTGATGTAATAATTTAATTTTAAATTTCCAATATTTGCAACATATAAGAAATTTCTTTAGGCTTACTCAACTTCTTATGCAAAATTTTAGATGTCAATATAAAAATGGGCAAAGAGGCATTGTTTTCCAACGTTCTTTAAAAATATCTAGGTAAATAACTTTGAAGTCCACTAATTTCAAGCCAGTCCCTTTGCTCAGAAAAAAATTCCTATCTAGTATATGGGAGAGAAAACATAGTTTAAAAAGATCAATTCATAATAAACATAATCAACATTCTAGGTTTAATTTCTTTATTCTGTTGGGTACTAAAAGCCTAAATAGGAAAATTAAACTTGGTCAATCCATTCAACACTTCACTCATCTTCCTGTGGTCCAGGCCCTATGCCAGATGCTGGGGACGCAAAGGTTAACACAAGGACATTACCCTGGTAGAGCTCCTCAGACTGGTGGGTGAGCTCCCAAGCACAAAACCAACTGACCAGGAAATGGCCTAAGAATTTAAGCTATGTGAATGAACTTGAAGGATTACTATAATACGGATTCTTTTGAGCAGTGCTTTTTTTTTAATAAAGATGGTGAGATTTGTACCACGTGCCACATTCATGGTAGCATTATTCACAATAGCCAAAAGGTGGAAACAATCTAGATGTCCATCAATGAGGTACATATACACAATGGAATATTGCTCAGCCTTAAGAGAAAGAAAATTCTGACACATGCTACTAAATGGATGAAACTCGAGAACATTACACTCAGTGAAATAAGCCAGTCACGAATGGACAAAAAATGTATGATTCTACTTACATGAAGTGCTTAAAGTAGTCAAATTCATAAAGACAGAAAGTAGGAGGGTAATTACTGGGGGTGGAGGGGTGAGAAATGGAAGTTATTGCTTAACTGGTATAGCATTCCAGTTTAAGAAGATGAGTTCTGGAGATGGATGCTGCTGGTAGGTGTGCAACATTGTAAATGTACTCAATGCCACTAAATTCTACTTAAGACGTTATGTTATGCATATTTTGCCCCAATTACAAAATGATGGTAAAAAAGAACCAAGATATATTTTTTTCAAAATATATTTGCTAAGCACCTACTATATTCAGGTGGCATGCTATCTACATCCAAAGAATAAAATAGGATTCCTGTCCTCCACAATTCCTTAGTCTGGTCCTGTTTATGTGTAAATCCAGAATTCCACGGCCAAGGAGTGTGAATCCTTAATAGGGGAGCAAACACGTAAATCAAGTCCTTGACCTAAGCGTGAGCCCGTCTTCTGCAGTCTGATTATTCACTTTCAGCAAATTAACTAAAGCACTAATAAATGCAAATTTTATGGCAAGGTGTTTTTACCCACCTGCAATACTTTTTTGAAAGAAATTAATCAGACAACTTGAGTTTTTCAGAATAAAACCTGTAACTTCAGCTACATTATAGAATCCAGTAAGTTGTGTATAAAATAAAATGGTCAGTATTTGCACTCATATCAACTTTCCTAAAAACCATGGCTAGCATCAAGCCAAAAATAAACATAAAAAATTAGTCCCTGTTTAACTCAGATCAAATGAACTGGAGAGCTGCCAAATCTTGCTTTGTTTTATGCTCTATGGAGACAGCCTAAGTCCCTTAGTCCCTCATCTTTCCAACATTTGTGGGAAGTAGTTCACTCATGAGAATCATTCTCCCCACATAGATGGAGGGGAAAAAGTTCTGTTCTTTGCACCAGATCACAGTAAAAATTATTTAAAATGTGATAATAAGAAAATCCTATCCAAATCCCTTTTTAATAAAAAAAAAAATGGCCCATATGTTATTACAGAAAGTGGGCTCAGAGAAAATCAGCCCTTCAAAGTAACAAAGAGAGAAACAGAGACTGATGAAATAACATCTTCAAAAAACCAGACATGTAGAAACATAGATGATTTTTAAAATCAGTCTCCTGGTGCCTGGTTCTGTGCTTTTATAACTTCTTGTTGAATCTAAGAGATAAAAAGCAGAAAACTCATCCTAACCAGTTCCTTAAAATCACAGAGTGTAAAGCAAGTTAGTACCTGCTGATTTCAGTTGATGGTTGGTTGGTTTAGTACGTTTTCTAGCAACGGCAACTCAGCCCAGAGTCAAAATGGTGATTCCTTTCAACTGCCATGAGCATGATCAGAAAATCAAGAAAGACAGCACTTAGCAAAGACCATTTCCAATGTTTCAGAGGCTTTTTCCTGCACAGGACTCTCTCCTGATACCAGCACATTGCCCATCTGTGCTCAGGCTTACCAGTTCTCCCAGTAAGGGTGGTCAGCCACAGAAGAGCCTATGGAATCCCGTGACTCAGGTACAAGGAAGAGGAGGATGACCAGGTGGAAAGGATTGACAACACCTCACAAATCTGCACAAGCTAGAAAAAGCAGGGACAGAAACCTAACTTCCACAACATACTGGAGAGAGAGGAAGACAAGTCCAGATTTTCTACATGCCCTCCCAAACTAAATCCCACTTGCAAACTTGAGTTATAAAAATAGACTTCAGGATAATGGGGCCTTGTAGCTAGGAGAACAGGGAGGTGTCGCTGACCAAATTTAGAAATAGAGACTCACAGTAAGTTTTTTCTATTTTTTTTTTTTTTTGATTATCAATGACTTACTTTAATATTTTTTTTCCTTCTCAATATTCTCCACAGTAAATCAGATCCCATGTGACCTTCCTTTCTCCTGCTGTAATTTACAGGGAGGCAGTATAACAAGAAAAACAAATGATACTGATTCAGAGTCCAAAGAACCATATAGGATCACTTTTCCAGGCAATAGTTGTGAATAGCATTTATCCAACCATGTACTTTTCCAGTGACTGATGCGTGTGTGTGTTTGTGTGTAAGCATAGATCAGGCAAAGAGAGGGTAGAAATAGAAAGTTAAAGTGAATAATAATTTTAGTCTTCTGAAGAGAAATTTTTTATGCTGTAATAAATTAGGTAAATCACAAAGTTTACTTAGGTCTCAGAAAGGAGAAAGTAAGAAAACATGAAAAGAGAAAGAAAGAGAGAAGGAAGGAGGAAGGAAGAAAGGAGAGGGAAGGGGAGAAAGGAAAAAAGAAAGAAAGAAGGGAGGAATAGAGAAGAGAATAAAGGAAAAGAGAAAGACTCATACTTAGCTGAATACTACTTGTGAGAAAAACAAAGCAAGGCCCCATGTTGGGGAGTAAATGCGTTTCCACATGTGAATGCCAATATATTATTGACTTACCCTGAGTCATAAATATGACAATTTGCCTCATTTCATAGTGAGGTCAGGCTCAGCCCAAATAAGCAGCCATCGTCCTCTGCTTACTTAATGTTCCTAAATATGAGCTTTCCCCAAAGCTCTCCGCGCATATAATATAACGCCATGTGCATGTGCGGTGGGGAGGAGGGATCGGAGAGGTGACAGAAAGCAAGCTGTGAACACAAAGATACTTTTAAGCTGAATACTTGTACATGATATATAGAACAGAGGATCGTCCATCATAGTTATTGAAACTGTGACCAGCAAAGCTATAAACCTGACACGAAAGAAGAGAAAATATGACTTGTTAGGTTGAAAAAGCACCAAACAGGGAATTATAAAAGGGAAAATTTCATGACAAATTAGTTTGTATTTTTTGTTTTCATTTCTGACACATGGAAGGAAATGCTATATGTTTGCTTAAGGAAGTGAAAATTTCTCCACTTCATCCATTTAAAATCCTCACCCTTAGGCCTTTTGTATTGAAGCATAAAGTTTGGAGACCTTAAATAGTCATAATGTTTCCCTGAAGAATTTGGCCTCAGAAACATATTACAATTCAGAAGGGCTAAAAAGGAAAACCATTTTACAGCAATCTGGCGGTGTCTGCCTAAGACTGCTCATAAGGAGCATCAATTTATTCTCATGGCTTCTTTACCATATTTGATGAAATATTAGATGCAATTGGAACAAGCGGCTCAAACAAGAAAGCCATAAACTTGGAAAGAGTGTTGTAAAACAAAAGTGTGTTAACGTGAAATAAGTTTCAGATTGGAAAAAAATGCCCAGTGGCTGACTCATAGAAGAGGCATACAATGGGCTGGAAAGTCACAGATGTTGAGAGCCAATGTGGTCTTTTCATAATACGTTCCCCTTCTGGGAACTAAGATTTGGAGCTGATTAACAACTATTTCCCAGCTCTGGGGAGCAGGTAAAGCAGAGCAAATAAAAGAAGAAAGCTTAAGTTCAAGAGAAAGTACTGAAAATCCCCTATTTGAATGCACTCTGCAATTTTTACATGTGTGGGGGAGCTGAGGGAGTGAGAAAAGACAAGATGAAGACAAACATTCTTCCAAATGCAGCATATCACTAGTTGCAATAACAGTAACACACCTCACTAGTAGAATAACAGTCTTTCTATTACAATCTTAATTTTTAAAGATGTTAATTCTCCCTAAATTGATCTACAAAAATTTATAGAATGTTGTGATTTCAATCAAAACTCAACAAAATATTTTTAACTTGAAAAGTGATTTGAAAATGTACCTGAAAGAATAAGTGAACTGATATAGCTAGGAAAATTCTGGAAAACAAAGATTAGTGGGGTAGGAATTACTTATTCTAATAGATAATAAAATTAATTTATAAAATATTTATAATTAAAACATTTTAATTCTAACACAGGAATGGAAATAAAAACAAAAACAGGACCAATTGTGTATAAATTTAGTATATATAAAAAGTGAGATTTCAAATCAGTGTAAAAAAGACAGTGTGTGCTTAAAATAATGTTGAACCAATCTGTCAGTAATTTGTAAAATAAATTAAGCTACATCTCAAGTCACTCCTGATTCCAATATAAATTTTAAAAGAATTAAACATTTAAGTGAAAGAAAAATGCAAACATAAAAAGCACTAGGAAAATTTGAGTGAATACTCTTAATTTCTGGATGAAGAGAACTGATCTAAATATGGCAGAAAATTCAGAAACCACAAAAGATAATGAAATTTTGCTGCATAAGCAGAAGATGAATGTTATTGTAAAAAAAATCAGCAAAGTCAAAATGCTAAAGACAAACTGGGAAATCCATAGACTATTACATTTTACATTTATATTAGAAGCTGTATTTGTATGAATAAATTAATGTGTCTAAATTAATATACCTAAAATACAAAGAACCTTCATAAATCAAGAAAAAAACAACCCCCAGTAGAAAGATGTATGAAGAATATGTAAAGATAATTCACAGAAGAAATGTAAATAGCCAATATAATTAAGAAACATATTTAATCTCACTGTAGTGAAATAAATGCAAATAAAGTGGCAGGGAGATATTACTTTTGTTTTTTCTTTTGAGACAGAGTTTAGCTCTTGTTGCCCAGACTGGGATGTAATGGTGTGATCTCAGCTTACTGTAACTTCTGCCTCCCAGGTTCAAGCAATTCTCTTGCCTCAGCCTCCCAAGTAGCTGGGATTAAAAACAAAATTAACCACACCTGGTTAATTTTGTATTTTTATTACAGCCAGGGTTGCTTCATGTTGGTCAGGCTAGTCTCGAACTTCTGACCTCTGGTGATCTGCCCACTTCTGCTTCCCAAAGTGCTGAGATTATGGGCATGAGCCACTGCACCCTGCCAAGACATTACTTTTTTATTACCAATAAAATTAAATGATAGTTTTTCAAATAATTAACAGATCATTGAAAATCTACCAGCTAATTCTTGAAATCACTTCTCGCCACTTTTACAGCTATGAATAAATCCAAGAACTCCCCTCCAGACTCCTGCAATAGCCTCAGAAGTGGTAGTGCCTCCCTTGTACTGCTGTAGTCAGTTGTTATGAGGTATCACTTTAAAACATCAATCACATAATTCCAGGGCTTGGAGCCTAACTACCTAGATTTGAATCCTGGTTTTGCCTCTAACTCACAGTGTGAACTTGAGCAACTCATCTAATTTGTACTTAAATGATTTATTTTGTAAAATCAGGATGATAGCAATAGTACCTAACTTTTGCATTGGGAGGATTAAATGACTTAATACATGACATGCCTAGAACCATGTCTGACATATACGCAAGCACTGAGGAAGTATTTGTGACAAGGAAGATGCTGCTGCTCCTGCTGCTGCTGCTGTTAACAATGATGATGCCACCCTTCTGCAAAGAATCTTCCAATGGCATCTTATCACACTCAGAATGAAATAGAGAATGCTACCATAGTCTACAGGGCTCTACAAGATCTGGCCCCTGCCTATCTGCAACCTAACTTCTGTACCTTCTTCTCTGAATTGCAACTATACTACCCAGCACATCATGTACCCTCTAGTCTGGTCTTTTGTCATTTGCTTTTTGCTTGCCTGAACCACTCTTGCCCAGACTGTCACATGGCTCATTGGTTCAATCAATTGAGGTGATGGCTGAAATGTCACTTCTCCAGAAAAGACTTCCCTAACCTACCTCTACTCCTAACTATGGTGGATGCTCTTATATAAATTAATCCTACTTTCTAGGGAACAATTTAGCTACATGTGTTATAATTTAAAATGAACATTCTCTTTGATCCAGCAATCTCACCTCTAGGCAATTATACTATGGAAATAATCTGACTAGTATGTGAAGATATACATGAAGGTTTTTCATCAAAGCATTGTTTATAATAAAAAAATTAGAATAATCTAAAAATTTATTAGTAGATATATAAATTATCAATTTTCTATACATAAATCACCCCCAAAACTTAGTGGGGGTGTATAATAACCATTTATTTAGCTAATGATTCTGTGTGGGTTAGCAATTTTAGCAGGGCTCAGCTGGATGGTTCTTCAGGTTTGAGCAGGCCTTCCTCATGTTTCTGCAGCTAGTTAAAAGCTGGGCTTATTCATACAGCAGTTTGGCAGGATTTCAAGAGAACAAAAGGAAGGATGCAAGATCCTTGAGGTCTAGGGTCAGACCTGGTATCATATCATTTCTATTTTATTCTTCCATTAAAAGCAAGTCACAGGACCAGCCCAGATTCAAAAGGTGGAGAAATGAACTCTATTGCTTCCTGGAAGAAACAACAAAATCACATTGCAAAGGAGCATGGATATAAGGAGAAGCAGAAAATTGCAGCCATTTTGCAATTTACCAAGATAAGGGACTGGTTGAATATATTATGGTAATTATTACATTAAAAATGTAATCATTAAAAATGTAATGCAGCTATTAAAAATGGTGATGTTAGTCTGTATTTATTAAGAAAACTTCCATCCTTCTTGACTTTCTTTCTGATTCCTTTCCTTCTCTCCTTCTTTCTTTCCTTCCTTCCATCCTTCCTTCCTTCCTTCCAGCCTTCCTTCCTTCCTTCTGTCCTTCCCTCCCTCCCTCCTTTCTTCTCCTCCCTTACTTCTTTTTCCCTCCTTCTTCCTTCCTCTCTGAATTCCTGACATGCTAGCATCCTTTCTATGGTGAAGGAGAGTCTGGATTCTGCTCCTTATATATCTTCTCTCAGCAGTTTAGTTTAGACATTCTCTTTTGACAGAAGAAGAGCAAGAGCATCAGCAGAAACTTGCAGACCTGTTTCAATTCTCTGTTTGCATCAAAACTGCCAAAGCAAGTCACATGACCAAACTCAAAATCAAGGCATGGGGAAATAGTCTCCACATCCTGATGGAAGAAGCCCCAAAATCACACTATGAAGGATATGGTAGGAGAACAATGAAGAACTGGGGCCATTAAGGCAATCAATTACTGCAAGAATGGAGTCTTGATCTAGTTGGAAAGAAAGGGCTGAGGATTTTTTCTTCAAGATGTGTTTATTTGCACAGCAAATGCACAGGCTTTTCTTAGAATATTTACTCGTGAATTTAGGAGAGGCTACCAGAGATTATATAAGGTAAAGCATTACCAGTTAGCATGGTTTGACATCCATATCTGTTCAAAGTGTTACTATAAAAATGAGATATATTTTAAAGTGCTTTAGTACAAATGACTATTCTGTGTTGATTTCTAACTGCCAGTTACTGTCTTCTGGACCTTCTTTCCTTCCCTCTGAATAGTCAGGCAGTGCAAAATCATTTTAGTAATAGAGTGAGCCAAACATGTTTGTATCAATAATTCCATTGCCCCAACACACAGACAACTTCTCATAATCTCTACCAATGCCAAACATACATTACTTTTGGAATATTTTACAACATTAGCATGGATAATTGAAATTTAGCCAGATTATTATCATGATTCTTTCTAATACTTGCATCTTATTTCTATCAAAGGGCTTGGTGATATTCAAAAATCAAATAAGTTACATCAAACTATTGCTCTTATTAATGTGAGTCTCTTTGCCAGCAGGATTCTAAAATGAGTCATTCTTCCTTGAAATGTATCCAGTCGCTGTAGCAGCTGTACAATGTAGGAGTTGATGCTCCTTAATATTGAGGTGAAAGAGTCACTGAGCCTCACCCTTTGGAAACTACTTTGGCTACAACGCTCTTACAAAGTTCAGGGCCTTCATGATGAGGCCTAAAGCCTTTAATTAATCTGTTTGCCTTTGCAGCTCCTGTGATGCATGAATACTCCAAACTGTCCAAATTGCATAGCAAAAACCTTTTATATTTACTGTCTCTCTCTCTCTCTCTCTCTCTCTCTCTGTCTGTCTCTCTCTCTCTCTCTCTCTCTCTCTCTCTCTCTGTCTCTCTCTCTCTCTCAGAGCAACAATATGCATTTTTAGATATCTTACCCAGAGTCCAGCTGTTGAAAAATAAAACTTAACAAAAATCTTACCAGGAAGATTTCTGCTGCAGAAAATTTAGAGAATTTTTACAAAACCCTCCTAGGATGTAAATGGTCTTCCCCTTCCCCTCAAATAATTATCTATCCCTCAACTACTTGTCTTTTAAATTTATTATTAATTAATTAAATAAATTTATTTTTTATCATTCACTAATTTATCATTTATAAATATGGGCAATGCAAATATTTATTAAGCATTTCTCTGTGTTAGACATGGTGATGGGCACCGGCAATGAAATCCATGTTGTGGTTTAACTTAAAGCCTAGGAAGAACTTCTCAAACCCATTTCACCTATCTTACATCTTGGCAAACCAACCATATCGCCTTTTTCCTCACTGCACATTTGTTTCTGCTTTTGTGGACTACAATACTAAGCAAGTACTGGGCTCCATTCTGTTAAACCTTGTGAGAATAACCAAGGTAAATTGTCCTATGCAATGGTGCAGGCATGCTCTCTTTCACTCTCTCTCTCTCTCTCTGGATCTGCTTGTGTTTATTGTAGCTGCCTTTTCACAAGAGAAAGAAACAGAAAAAAAGGAAGAAAAGAAATAGAGAGAGAACAAAAAGAAAAGGAAAAAAGGGAGGGAGGGAGGAAAGAAAGGAAGGAAGGAGGAAGGAAGGAAGGGAGAGAGAGGGAGGGAGGGAAAAGAAAAAGGAAAAGAAGTAATAGAGATACATGATTTAGATGTGGACATGAAAAGGAAGGTGAGATAAATGGAAAAGGCTAGATTTCTTTGATTTTCTATGATTTTGGGCTAGTTAGCATATAACAAAAAGAGCCTCTCAAGTGGTATAATTTTCTGATTAGAACTCTGCCTTGGGGCTTTCCACTGAATTCTAGCTAGTAAGAAAGCATTGCTGATTTTCTTACTTGTCAATGTTCTTGGCAAAGATTTTACCTAGTGACATATAGTCTAGATCTAGGGCAATTTTAGGTATTGTGATATAATTCTACTTATAAAGGCTCTAATCTCACTACTATCTCTAACAATATTAACAATATATAAACAATCCCCTTCCACACACCCTCTTCATATACCACACCACCTATATGTATAATGTATTTATTTTATTCTCACTATTGAATAAAAGTTTAGCAGAATATGCAATCTTCCAGGTCTCTTTGTACACACACACACACACACACACACACATACATACATATATGAATCTATATGTATGCACACACATCCTCATACATATACATATATATATGTATATATAGAAATGTGTGTACATATGCAAGAATCAGTGTACGTGTATGTATAAGTACATATATCCTGATATATGTATATATATGAGGATGTGGGTACAAATTTTTATCTTTTTTATATCAATTTTTTATATTACTGTGCTGTCTTGGAATAATTTCTTCAGATCTATCTTTCAATTTACCCCTTCTCTACTCAGCTATATATAATCTGCTGTTTTAATCTAGCTACCATTTTCTAAAAGGCTGTTTTTTTAATTTCTGGAAGTTTTGTTTGGTTATTTTAAGAATCTGCCTATTTTGATAACATTTTATGTTTTAATCCTTTCTTTTCAATGTCTTTCATCATCTAAAACATACTCATTTTGTAATCTCTAAAAGATAATTGTGTCATTTAAGCATCTTTGTAGCCTAATTCTTCTGTTAAAAAAAAAACTGATTCTTGCTTTTAGATGATTTCTCATGGATTTTGTAATTCTTCATTGTGAGCTGATATTCATCAGAGATTATTATAGGACTGTTACATAGCCTGTATTGAGAACACATCCCTCTAAAGATGTATTTTACCTTCTGACACCCAGTCTCGCTGTATCATTAACCCAGGCCTGTCTTATGTTGATATCTTAATCTGGGCCACAGTGGTAGTTAAAGAAAAGTCTTTTTGAACTATAATTACATATGAACAAAAGTATCTATTTTTTTTTCAGGAAGATGTTTTTCAGTTTGTTGTTGTGTGCATGTGTCTGTTCCTTCTTGAGTTTAAAAACACTTAGCTGTCGAAAATCAGTCTTTCCCCTGCAACCAAGGTGACCAGAGCAGCAGCTCACAGGCTCACTCTCTTGTTGCTTGATTTTAATATTTATGCTTTTATTTTTCTAGAAAATCTTCTTTGCTTCCTGAAATATTGAAGATAGACTGAATACAATGCTTGTTATACTTTTTCCATATTTCTAGGATTTTTATGTATCCTAATCCACAATATGTTCATAAGCTAAAGTTCTCTATCCTTTTCCTAATAGAATCAATTAAAAATATTATCCAAGCAGCTTGACATATGAATTTTAACATAAGGTATTTGCAATTGTGAATTAACGAATGACCTGCTTATACTTAGAGGCAGTGTTCGTCTCCCAGTTTAATTCTGTGCTAGACAGATGCTTAATACTTACCGATGGAATTAATTAATTAAAACATTTCCATTTCTAAGCTGCTGTTCTGTTGTGCCCACCCTTTATTTCTCTGTGGCAAGAAGACTTTTTTAATTATTATTTTTTAAATTTTTAAATATGTGAGTTAGTGACTCTAAAGTAATGAGGCTGATTCCACGAACCATGCAAAAGAATTTACTTTAGTACTTTGCCAGTAGCCATTCCTTACATGATAGACTAAATAACAAATCATGCCCTTTTGCTGCGATCAGGAGATACAGAGGTGAAGATTATCTTTTCAGTTTTTCATCTTAAAAATAATCTCTACATGTATCCTGGAAATTGATTTGTTTTGAAAGATCACCATAAAATTTAGATGTAGAAATTAAGATTACTCATCTCCCTGGCGAACTGAAGACAGTAAAACAAGTCCTGTATACTGGATCTCTATCAGCTACGACCAATGTAAATCAATTGATAAATAAATCAAATAAATATTTTAAGCCCCATATTGCCTTCACAGAACCTAGGCCTATAATGTATTCACTAAGCAAACTACTGTTTAATTATTTCCTTACACTGCATGTGCTAAAATTAGGCTTCATGTTTTAGGGTGTGCAGCAAGTAGAATGACCAATGTTTCTATTTCCCAGCGCTGTGGCAACAGCCCAGCATTTAGATAGCTGCTTCCTTGCCAACCGAACACAAGAAAGCATAAATTTATTACCAAACATAGATGCCAGGGAAACAAGGAAACCCTGAATCCAATGCCCTAGTCCAAGTAGGAAATTTTATTCTTTGGGTGACTATAAAGAGTTCAGCGAAAAAGGTCAGAGAGTAGTAAGGAGGTGTGCCAATTTCAGTAGCTTGTTTAACTACTTTGGGATTTCATTAGCCTATTAAGATAATTTATAAAGCCTATTCATCTTAACTTTACTTCCAAGGACAAAAGGCATGACATTTTGAGTCAAGCAAGCCCGGACTGAGTTCTTATAACAACTTACTATTTGAGTTAACCTAGAAAAAATCTCTAATACTGGTTTCTCCACCATAAAATAAGAATACTAAAAATACCAATTTCAGAGGATTGTTATTTTAGGATTAGCTAAAAAAAAAGTTAAACAACACACTGTCTGACCTTAGTATGTGCTCAAATGTGAGCTATAACTTTTGTATCAACAATGGTTTAAATACTGTGAGCAAAACTTTGTGCTAGAAAACTTTGGTAGACACAAGAATGAATCAGACATATTTCCTGCCTCCCAGGAGCTTAGATTCTAACAGATGAGATAAGATGAAGTTATAAACTTCATGACAGGCTTTATGTTTCTCATTTACCTTTCTATCTCTAGCACCAAGAACAGGTTCTGGTATATAGTTGGTATGCAATAAATATTATATACATATATAATATTTATTTCTACTAGGTAATAGTAGTAGATTATATATATAGTATAGATATAGTATAAAAAGTAGTTGATTATAGATAGCTGGATCAATTTTTATATATAAATCTATCTATAATTTACTACTTTTACCTAGTATAAATTGCTAAAGTGAATAGGAGAAATAAAGAGAAAATATAGGTATATAGATAAGAATCAGGACCATGGAAGAAATAATTTATCCATAGTTTCGCATCTGCAAAAGGATAATAATTACACTTGCCCTGCTTCCTTCATATAGGTTATTGCAAAGTTCAAATTAAGAGTATATTTGCCTGAAGTCAGCAGATGGAGGAGGCAGGTTAAAAAAAAAACAATATTTGTGTATTTTAAATACACAAAATATTAATCGGCCATTATTAATACCCATTTTTAGAATAAAGCTACATTCCCGTTTTCTCTCCCTCTTTTTCTTCCTCTTTCTTCCTCTCCTTCACTCCTTTTCTTCTTTCTTTCTTTCTAAAAAAAAATAAATAAAATAAAAACAATGAATAATTCCATAGAAAATTTGTGACATTTGCCAAGAGTCATGTAGTGCTTACTATGTGCTAGAGACAGTTCTAAACATTTCATGTGATAGCTAGTTTAATCCTTGCAACAACTCTGTGAGATAGGCCTTATTATCCCCATATTGCAGAAGGGGAAACTGAGGCACAGATTGGTTAAATAACATGTCCAAGGTCATATAGGTAGTAAGCCACAGAAGTAGGATTAAGCAAAGGGATCCTCATCTCCCAGCTAGTGCAGCCAGGAGCTCAGATTCTGCTGTTATTTTGACTTATTGGGAAATGCTGGTCCTTTCCAATCAAGAGCCTCTGAACCCTCCGTCTCTGTCCCTCTTTTTCAAGCATCCTTCTCTGACACTTTCTAACACAAGCTTAATTTCATTATTTTGACTGCTTGCTAGGAGGAGGAGGAAGAGGAAGAGTGAGCTATAAATATCCCTTCCTAAGTGCCCCCAAAGTGAAACCACCTGCGGCTGTGTGAGGTAGCAGGAGAAGCAGAGCCTCAACTGTGGAGAGGGGTTTGCATCCTATCATTCAACAGAGCGTTTTAGAGACCTCCTGCTGGGCTGACTGCTGCAAAGGGGAGTAAAGTAATCAAGCCATAACGAATGGTGTCACTACAGGGTTTTATCATCTACCTGCTTAATTATGTCAGTAAGAACTCAAAAGCAAGTTTTGGGCAGATAAGGCAACGAGCAAAAGCTGAACTTTGGATTTACTGAGCCCCAAGCTATCGAGCAGTTTTGGGGGTTCTGGGGAACTCAGGAACTTATTAGTGTTTGCTCTCACTATATCCTTGGATATGGAAACATTCAATAAACTGGAAATAGAACAAATATTCCTGCGACCAACTAACAATAGAAGAAAGGCATCCGTGGGGTCAGGCTTTCCTTCCACTGGAAGAACAAGTACATTTCCATTCTGCAGGTGTCTGGGTGCAACCCTTTCCTACATCCTAAAAGACAACTTGCCAAGGTTACAGAGTAAATCAATGATTAACCTCAGTCCACAGCGTTCTTGAATCTGCAGTTTATAAAGGCGGCACGGTGATGAACCAGCCAGCTCTTCTGAAGATTCACTCACTCTGGACAGACCATTCTGGAGGTCAGCTCTAGGGCAGAATTGAGTTAGCAAAAGTTAGCTGGGCTCACTTTTGCCAAAGAGCAAGTTTCTCTTGAAACACCCACACATGGTGTCAGGGACGCCACACACACACATGCACAGACAACCACAAGGAATTTTTATTTTCTTCAATCCCAATCCAGAGTCAGAAACAGCTGCCAAATAAGTCCCTCTGACAGCACCTCCTACACGTCAAGACGCCAGAGCTGCAAACTGCACTGGGTAGGCGTTTTAATTGTGAACCCAGATGCTCTACCCCTTCAGCCCTGGGCTCTGACCTTTCACTTGAAAGTCAATTTGTCAGTCTGCTCCGTGTGTCTGAAGAAATCATCAAAGCCGCCCTGCCGAGGGGCTCCCCGTAGTCTTCTCGTCTGTGGCTGCAACAATGCTACACTACACTAGGGGAAGAATATAGAGGCACAGAGAGACCCCACAGCCCCGCTCAACACTGCTTGGGTGTATTCTCTCAGGGGAGACTGTATCACACAGGGATGTACACTGAGTATCTTTGAGGAAAGGAGGAAGCAGAGGCAAAAAGCCATCCTAAACCATTGCTTCCAGCCCCTTCCCCCACCAACCTGCCCAGCAGAGCCCCGTGGACAGGTAGGAGAGAGGGGCTGTCCAGAGGCCCCTTACGCCCACATAAGCCTGATTTGGGGAGTTTCCATTTGCTGCCAGCACAAAGGCTCAAGTCTGGAAATGTTGTTCTGTGCAGAAGGCAAAGGAGATGAGCATCATTAGAAATACTCTAAATGCGAAAACAACTAGAAAGGCACAGGAGCTGACTGAAGGCAACTCCCTCACCTTAACTTAGAGGACTCTCAGGGACCTACCCCTCTAGTTGCTTGAAAGACACCTAGACCAGACCAATTCCAATAGCACCCCTGTCTATTCTCAGGTTGCATTATTCAGGGTTTTCTAGAGGAACACGACTAATGGGATAGATGTATACATGAAAGGGAGTTTATTAAAGAGTATTGACTCACACCATGTCAAGGTGAAGTCCCACGATAGGCTGTCTGCGAGCCAAGGAGCAGGGAAACCAGTCCAAGTCCCAAAACTTCTAAAGTAGGGGAGCCAACATTGCAGGCTTCAGTCTGTAGCCGAAGACCTGAGAGCCCCTGGCAAATCATTGGTGTAAGTCTAAGAGTCCAAAAGCTGAAGAACTTAGGGTCTGACTTTCTAGGGCAGGAAGCATCCAGCATGGGAAAAAGATGAAGGCCAGAAGACTCAGCCAGTCTAGTCTTGCCAAGTTCTTCCGCCTGCTTTTATTCTAGCTGCACTGGCAGCTGATTAGATTGTACCCACACAGATTGAGAGTGGTCCCAGTTTACTGACCCAAGTATTAATCTCTTTTGGAAACACCCTCACAGACACATCCAGGAACAGTACTTTATATCCTTTAATCCAATCAAGTTGACACTCAATATTAACCATCACAGGGACTTAGAACTCTTTCTAGTTCCTGTCCACCCAGAGCAGCAGCCTCAGCTTTTGAACTTTCTTTCCTATACCACCTACAACTATATCTTGCCCACCACCATACATATACAGTACACATGTACATGTAAATCACCATCATCACCACAACCAGATTATAACTTCCAGGTCCTCTTCCCAGTCTCACTGAACCCCGTTAAGGGACTGGCCAATGTGAGAAGTTAGTTGTTGTGAAGTGTATGCATGGGAAAGCATCCTCTGGGAGTCAAACATCCAGGATCATAGCCAGATCTGCTCCTGACCAGCCATGTTAGCTAGGATATATCCCTTGACAATTCAGAGTCACTGAAGCGTTAGCAAATTATGGTGGAGTACATTTGTTTCGCTTTGCTTGGCTTAAGTTAAAGAATAGTCACTTGGACAATGCTGATATAGGGCAAGTAAGCAACCATTTCTCTGGAATCAATATTGGATAGAACCTCTGTTGTTTGCATATTGTTCATTTGCTATACACAGTAGTGGACAGAGGGAAGGTAGAGAAGGTGGGTCATTTTGTATTCAATGCCAGGGGATTTCTGGGGGGAAAGGGATAAGAAACCTACAGTTGGAACCAGGATATGTAGCTTGTGAGATGATTTAGGGTAGGTTAGGATGGTCTTAATGAAGCTCCAGTAACAAAGAAAAGGCATAATTCCTAAAAATAAAATCTCCTGCGGAAAAAAGAGGCTAAGGGTCCAGACTCAGAACAGCATAAGGCAGTGTGGTCCATAGACCACATGTATTAAAATCATGGAGGAGGAGTGGAGAAAAATACTTACAAAGAACATTCCTCTGTACAGCCATTATGGGAAACAGTATAGAAGTTCTTCAAAAAATTAAAATTGGAAAGGCCAAATAATCAAGGAATTCCATTTTCTTTTGGGTTTATATTCCAAAAGAAATGAAATCAGTACATGAAAGAGATATCTGCCTGTCCATGCTCTAGCAGCATTATTCACAAGAGCAAAGACATGGAATCAACCTGTGTCCAGAAATGAATAAATGGATGAAGAAAAGATGGTACACATACACACAATGGAACACTATTTCCCCTTGAAAACAGAAATCATGTCATTTGTGACCATATGAAGTGAGACATTACGCTAAGTGAAATAAGCCAGCCACAGAAAAATACCATATGTTCTCACTTACATGTGGAATTTAAGAAAGTCAAACTCATAGGACAGATAGTTCAATGGTGGTTACCAGAGACAGGGGTAGGAAGCACTGGGGACATGTTGGCCAAAAGATACAAAATTTCAGTTAGGAGGAATAAGTTCCAAAGATCTATTATACAACATGACTACAGTTAATAACAATATTTTGCAGGAATAAGTATGGTATAGTCATAGAATGGGATATTATTCAGTAATAAAATGAATAACTGCTGGTTTGTACAACAACATAAACAACTCTCAAAAACATTTTGTGAGTGGAAGAAGCCAGCCATATGAGAGTAGACATCTTGAGTCTATTTAAATGAAATTTTAGAACAAATATAACTAATTTGCTATGACACAAATCAGAATGGCAGTTGCTTGGGAGCAGGAATTGACTGGGAAGGGAAATGGAAACATTTCTGAAGTTATGAAAATGTATTTTATTTTAAGAGAGGTGTTGACTCCACAGGATGCATGCATTTGACAGATTCACCTCAGAGTGCACTTAATAATTTGTAATTTTACTATATGTAAATTTTATCTCAATTTTTAAAATTTGTACTTGCCTTTGGAAAAAGTAAGTCAAATAATATTAACCCTTGGTTCCACATCCTCAAATGTCTTTCCATCTCAAAGCCAAAGCCTAACTTCTTACAATAGTCTCAAGGCCTTACGATGCCGCTTCCCACTGAACCTAATCTTCTCTCTGTTGCTCACTCTGCAGTTACAATGGCTTTGGCTTAGTTTCTTGAACAACAAGCATGTTTCTGGCACTCCCCCAAAGCCTCTATCCTGCTGTTTCTCTTGATACTACTTATCACCTTTGGACATGGATTATTTGTTTATAATTAATATTTCACAAAGTATAAGATTTTGTTCATATAGAAATTTCCAGAGACTAGGCGGTACCTGATGCAGAATAGCTGCTTAACAAATTTGAAAAATTTCTGGTGATGAAAATGTGTTTTGTCTTAATAGAGGTGTTAATTACATGGGATGTATTCATTTGTTGAATGAAAAATTTAAATGAATTTTACATTTTCCATTAAAAAGATTTTATGTTTTCTTTATTTTCAGTGGGCCCTTTCAGTTTAAGAGGTCTAACTTACATTGTATTGCTGAGTGGATCTCTGTCTAGATAAAACTATGTGTCTATGGCCAAGGCTCCCAAATTCCCTGTGTTTTTACTGGGGGGAGTTTAAATGTGTTAGGGTAACAAACACCAAGGAGATAAAACATTTAATGTCCCAAGGGGTTATATGGGGAGAAGAGGGTTGGAATATATTGGCATTAATTGACAACTTTAGAAAGTAAACTACATTATAAAAATGGAAGGCAAGTTAGCATACCTTTTAACTGGATGGAAAAGGAACTCACCTTTAATATAGTCAGAGTGCATCTAATCAGTCCTCACACAATAGCTGGGATTACTTCAAGAAAAATTCTGCTTGCTTCTTAGTGATAATTTCTTCATATTGTCTCCTAAACATGTCTTTTAAGAAAACAAAATGCCGGCCGGGCACGGTGGTTCACGCCTGTGATCCCAGCACTGTGGGAGGCTGAGGCAGGCGGATAACCTGAGGTCAGGAGTTCGAGAGCAGCCTGGCCATCATGGTAAAACCCTGTCTCTACTAAAAATACAAAAAAAAAAAAATAGCCTGGCATGGTGGTGGGAGCCTGTAATCCCAACTAGTCAGGAGGCTGAGGCAGGAGAATCTCTTGAACCCAGGAGGCAGAGGTTGCACTGAGCCCAGATTGTGCCACTGTACTCCAGCCTGGGTGACAGTGAGACTCTGTTGAAAGAAAGAGATAGAGAGAGAGAGAGAGAGAGAGAGAGAGAGAGAGAGAGAGAGAGAGACAGAGAGAGAGAGACAGAGAGAGAGACAGAGAGAGAGACAGAGAGAGAAGGGAAGGAGGGAGAGAGGGAGGGAAAGGAAGATAAGGAAAAGAAAAAGCCGTGTTCTCAGAGAAAAACACCTTTTTTTTCTTTTTTGGTGGAGTTTTGCTCTTCTTGCCCAGGCTGTTGGGCAATTAGTGATCTCAGATTCAAGTGATTTTCTTGCCTCAGCCTCTGGAGTAGCTGGGATTACAGGCATGCATCACCACACCAGCTAATTTTGTATTTTTAGTAGAGGTGGGGTTTCACCATATTGGTCAGGCTGGTCTCCAGCTCCCCACCTCAGCCTCCCAAAGTACTGGGATTACAGGCATGAGCCACCGTGCCCGGCCAAGAGAGGCCATTTTATACTGATAAAAGGGAGAATAGACAGTACTACATGGAAAGCCAAGTACTAAACCTTTGGTGAAAACAGGAGTGTTGTACCATGGCAGTAACCAACCCAAAATGACCACAGTATCTGCCAATTTCATGAGGAAAGGCTGCATTTAGGCTATCCAAGTGGAATAAATGGCATCTTGAGCCTTTGCATTATCACACAAATAATGAGAATTGACTCTGGCCATGGGAAGTAGGAAAAGTGTTTATTGGAGGAATATTGGATGGCTCTCAGATCAACATAGAAACTGAAGATGCCAATTCATAAAATGGATAGGAATCAAGGAAGACCCAGCAATCCAAAACAGTTGAGATCACAGCACTGAAATAGCCTGGTTAAAATGTCACCAGCTGCGGACACGCCTTTTTGCTTTCACTGTCACCACAGCCACCCTGGACACCAGTGGACTCCACTTCAGAACTCTCAGCAGTGCTGCCTTTGCCATCATAAACAGCTCCTCACCTGCCCCTCGGGCTTTACGCCACTCTCTCAGGTTGCAAAGTCCTGGGTGAGATCCTGAATACGACTGACCAAGGGTGGACCACATGGACACATTGAGGTCAGGAGGAAGGAAACAGAAATACCTGCCTTCCTTGTCTTCCTGGTAGAAAACAGGGTCCTGTTATCTCACCTGTTCAGGAAATCTTCCCAAATAAGAAAATTCAGATTCTAGTTAGTCAGGCCTATTATAATCTATCCCTTTTACTGCTTTACATCCTCATAAATGCTTCCTCCTAAACTTGCACTTCCAAAAGTATTTCTACACTATATAGGTGGCCAGTCTCATGCAACCAAAACTGCCCCCACTCTTTTCTCAGAGAAAATACAAAGTTCTATTTCACTCCATTCAGTTTCAGCCCAAATTCTCTGGCCATTGCCCATTCTTTCTGATACAATCTCATCTTTAATTTCTAAAACTGAAGACTAAATAGTATGTAGAGTCACCACCAACACATTTTATACACAATAGGCACTTCTGCAGTTAACTAGATGACCATAGCTACTATTTTCAGCTTTTCCCTTATGCCATTCCATGTTCTTTCTGCCTCAGCTAGTTAGCACACAGTAGGGCAACCTAAACTTAAATATGCAGCCTTTAGAAATCTGAGCCCTTGTTCCTGCTTATATAAGTTTGCAATAGTCTTTTCTTCACATTTACCACGCAAAATAATAGTCCAAGAGGTGTACATGGTCTTTCCTTTCCTTCTTTTTAGTAGTCAGGATCAGTCAACCCAGCAAAAATTCAACTTCCCACTTTTATGATTTTCCAGCAGTGTGAGAACCTTTGAATGTCCAAGTGCTTATTCCAGCATCCAATTGTATAGAAGTATTATAATATCACTTGGTGGAAGCAATTCTCCTTTGGACACTAAAATAACTTAACCGAAAGAGCTCAGGGGCAGCATGCAAAATTTTAATAGTAGATTATTAGATGTAATTGTGACTGGTGCCCTTATATCTTTTCCCCCAAGGCTTCTTAATCGTGTATCTCAGAATAGGGAGAAAGAGTGTGATTTATTCACTATTAAATCAAAGTAAATTATTTATCCTGAAGAACGGCACCCCAAATGTGCATGGTGTTGTCTACCAGCTGACAGCCAGCCGGTACCATAGCTAAGTCTTCAATAGACCATTCTGTCTGGTTAGTAGGACATGTGGATAGACCAGTGAATTCTATGCTCATTAGCCCTCCGTCTTATTTCGTACTCAGTAAAGTAAGTTCCTTATTCATAAGGGATCTACTAACAATTTTAATGTTATTATGGGTCAGACTGTTTAAATTATTTCAAAAGTTAATGTGAGGCATTACCCTTATATTAAGAGTCACCTTCAATTTTATTTCAAGACTTTGGAAAATAAATATGGTTATATGACCATCTATAAGTATGGTCAAGAAAATAACATGGTTCTAAAACAAAAAAATTTAGAATGGGAATTCCATTGCGATATTTATGAATTTGAGTTCTTAAACATGATGAAGGATAGTAGAAGGATAGTAGAGCAGCAATGGTAAACATATATAGAATAGGTATCTATTTCAGTGAGGATCATTTCTGCCCCTACCATGATGGAAGGGTTCAATTTTATCAGCTTCTACCAGGTAGTTGACTGGCACTCCTTGGTAGAGTGTCATCCTGGTTCTCAGACCTGGCTGCTTCTCCTGGTCAATGCAGAATTCATCAGAGTTACTAGGCAGCTAACAATGATGAGAGGAAGTCCTTGTCATTAGGCTCCCTGCCCCCATGGCTGCTCTGGAGTCCACTGGTCTAGCACCAGGGAAATATTCTGATGGACATCTTTAGGAACCACAACAGAAAGTCATTTTTTCTTCCTGATTATTTAAAGTTTTCCCCACGGTGGGAACCTCTGGGGGATCATGTAGATGAAGCACAAATATTCTCATACACTGGATTCATTCTCCCTGATCTTCTCCATCACCAATTCTCCAATATTATTCCTTCCAAGCCTCTGACTGTCTGGCCAAACCATTAGCCACTGTCCAGGAACTGGATCTAGATCATTGCCTTAGGCAATCTCTCCTGGACAATTAGATGTACCACTAAACATCTGCTCCCAGGAGAATTTAATATTCTCAGTTGTGCTTTGGGACCACCCTTGAGTGGAGTTAATGCACTCCAGCAACACTTATAACCAAGAAAATTGACGAGCTCATTGCCATATGCTACAGAGGAGATTAGCCTAGCCACAGGGAGAACATCAAATCTCTCCAGGACCCTGTGAGGAGTGGGAGTAGGATGGGGCCTGGGTGGGGCATGGGGCTGGGATTTCTACAACTGCATTTGAAGGAAGCCTGGACTAAGGCTACCAGTGTTGTGGCTCACATTCCCTTTGGTTCTGCCCTGCATTCCACTGTCACTGGAAAACCCCATCAAGCTGCCAACACACTTGGGAGGTGTACCCACCACTCCTCATCCCAAGTTTACACTCCAATACAAACGGAGGCTGTTAAAATATGTCCTGCCTCTGTGGTGGGCAGAAATCTGGAGAAATTCAGAGGAAAATAATACTTTGGAAATGGTTTTATTTCTGAGAAGTTTAATTTCCAAAACTTGCCCTGATAACCACATTTTCTTGTAGTTCAAGATCAGAGCTAGACTCCCTTGGTGGCCTTTTAACCCAAAGTAACCCACTAGCTGAGTTGATGCCCCTACCTCATTTAACTCTGTGATGTAGCTTATAAAAAGATGTGGCCTCTAGTCTGTCAAATACTGCACATTCCACAGTTCTTGCGCAGGCCACTTCCTTCCCTGTGGAGTCACTGCCTGGCTTTTCCAAAGCTGATATTAATATCACAGACCATTATAATATAGTTATTTTCATGGAAGGCAGGGAGGAAGTCACGTGGCATTAATTGGTCCCATGGGGTCCTGAAAGTCTCCATTTAGCATGTTGTTTTTACTCACATAAGCAGCAATGAAGTGGAAACAGTGAGGAAGTCACTGTGATTGTATTAAATGAGTATTTTTTTTCTAGAACTTGTTTGCTTAATGAGTCATTATTTCTTTTTAAATTATATGAACACAGGTAGTTAGTTGCTAGGTCAAAGGTACACGTGCATCTTCTTAAATGCATATGCACAGACACATACAAACATGTATTTCTAGGCCACTGTCAATTTGCCTTATTTTAACCTCTGCTGTGATGTCAACCTATTGAAGGGCTGGGGCACGGAGAAGCTAACCAAGGATCTGTGAGTTTTTGTAGTTCAGGGAAAAAATATCAAAAGTTCCTGATTATGAAAAGATATAGATGTCATCATCTTTAAACTACTAAACCAAGTGGATTTTGTATCAAAATGTTAATATCACCACAGTCCACTACTTTGTGTTTGCTTCATAAATTTTACTTTTTAAAAGCTCTTGACTTACATCATTTTGACCTTTATAATGGGCCTTTGAGGTATGTAGGGTCAGAATTATTATTCTGTTTCTCAAACTATGAACTGATGTCACAAAGGTGCATTTCCTTTTTAATGATTATGTAACTAATAAGAGGTGGTCTGAAAAACCCAAGGGGACCCAAGAAACAAGTTGTGACTCCAAAGAGACCTTGCGCCATGGCATAGAGGACTTCATCAGTTGGATGGCTGGACATAGCAATCTTAGTGAGCCTGGGCGGCTGCAAAGTTCTGCAAGCCCTCTTCCCTCGCCAGGTAACTACACGCACTAACTCTGTGTTCTTAGGAATGTCTCCACCAACTGTAGTAATGAAATTCTATTTTCCCATCAACAATTCACGTGAAAATGGACATGAAAGCAGGTAGATGATGAGAAGCCCTCTTACAACGTTTCTGTTTGAAGGTGTTGATGTTAGAATAACTCCTAGGTTTCTTTGGCATAAAAAATAATTCTTTTGACAAAAATGTGTCAGAAAAACAGCTACTAAATATCCCCCAAAGTGGTAGTGGTCATGGAATGTGAACTATACATCTCTTGAAGATTCTGAAATAAGAAAAATAAGATTCTGATAAAGAAAAAAATATGTATAATTTTTCCTAATTAGGGAGAACTTTAGTGTGGTTCACCCTGAAGGCTGGATATTAATATGAACAAATATTCACAACTTTTTATATACTTCTACTAAAATTTCATTCTCATGGTCAATAGGGTCAATCAGGCAGGTAATAAGCACATGTTGGCTTAATTTACTTAAGTAAGCTAATTAAGTGTTGACTTAATTTAGATCAAGGAACTAAAATACAATTTAATTCACAAATGATCCCTTCACTTTTGAACAAATAAATAACTGAAAATAGCTCCATAACCACAGATGTGACAACTCCTACTGGGACACTGTCACCTAATCTTTACTCAAATGAATTCATGCATTCCCACCAGAATACGGGATTCGGAGACACATGGCTCCATTCACATCAGTGCCATTCTCAGAAGCATGACTAGGTGGGTCATGCTTCTCCTACAGATGATATTTAACTGCCTTCATCTTCACAGAGAAGAGCAATCACCTCATTGAGCTTTAGAGCATACAGAGGCTAAAACCACTCTACAGAAGGATTCCAGAATTTCCAGTGGTACTGCAGGAGATGAAGCTGTACACAGGCTACTGAGGACTGAAGAACAACTTACTTAGGATTCAGGAATGACTACCCAGCTTGTGAATGGACTAAGGCCTTTGATTCTTCTGCTGCTTCTCCTCCTGCCTCGATCTTTTAAATGCTCATAAAAGCTCTATGAGGTCAGCAGAACAACATGCAAAGAATATGTTCAAATAGTCTATTTGGTTTATTTTGAGTCAATCAAGTTAAAGTGTTTTAAGAGAAAATCAAATCTATTGGCTAACTAGAGGATTGGAGGTCATGTGCGGATTTTGACTGCCTATACCATGAGTGTCCGAACAAGAATGAGACTCACATAAGCAGAGAATGAGAAGCTATGAGGGATAAAATGGGATTATTTTTCAGCTTTTCACATTTGAAAGATTCAAAACTGATGCACAGGGAGCATAAGGTATTTGATGTAATGTCACAGAACTTGTTTAAAGTAGAATAAAGAAGCACAAAATCACTTAATATTTGACAACTAGCATCAAGTATGTTATATTGAATATATGTATATATTCAATAAAAGTTTCATCTTTGGCTCGGTTTTTAAACAATGGTTGTTTTCCCATCACAGATCTGCAAAGACAATTTTATAAGTCATTTGTTAACAATATTTTATTTCAAAGCAAACTATCCATCAGGCAATCATGAAGTATGCTAGGAGGTGGCATGCCTTTTGTTTCACAGAAGAGAACGGAGTGAGGTATATCTGATGACAGAAGCATAGAAATGCCTTTGAGCCATTACCCAACCTGCTACTGTTCCTGCAGAGAGATCTTAAAGGAATGCACAATGTGAACACAACTGTTCCTCCTGGGAGGGAGAAAGCAGGAGGGAGCAGGCAGGGGAATAAGAAAAAAATGAATCTTTCCATCCCCTAATTTTCTTGTCACTGTACACACTCTCCCCTCTTATGTCTGGAAGGTATGATTTTAAATTTTACACAACCTGAAAGAAGGAAAGGTCCTCTGTCGACACTGGAGAGGTAACAGGGCTTGGCATGAGGAGATGTGAAATTCGAGTTACACTTGAGACAACTTTAATTTCAATTTATAATAAAACTCTACTACAAGGCTGTACTACAGACAGTCAGTAGAAGACTCAACTCAAGAGCAGAGAGGCCTCTGGAGGAACATAGTAGCCACAGAAAATGACTTTTGCATGGGAGAAGGCAGAAAGAATAAAGAATACAGAGAAGAGGAAAAAATAAAACTTCCAGCAAGTAGATCAGGTCCGTCTCAAACCTCAGAAAAAAATCAAGAAAGGAATATTAACAGTACTGTACATTGAAGAAAAGCCAAATAAACCCTCCGTAATAATAGCTTGTCTTACGGATTTACAAAAGTAATCACTGGAGTAAATGACAGGGCCAACATAATTCCAGGGGAAAGTGAAATAAGAAAGACATCTTTCATTTTCTCTATGGACACTGAAAATAGCTGGTGGCAATGTAAGGTTGTCTCAGAAATCTTATTGGCCACATTTACTCCTCTCATTTAAACGTTGATATGTGTGACCCATAATGTTTTCTTAACATAACTTTGTGGGTAGAGTCCTTGTCTGGACTTCAGAAGTTTGTAGGACTCAAGGGAAGAAGATTCTACAACCCAGCAAATTTCCAAGAAAGCAATCACCCAGAAGAATGTATTGAAGTGTACACGTCTGACTAAGCTGCCTCACAATTTCAAAGCAGGTGAGAAACTCCAGATGGGTGTTCTGTTGTTTTTGTTTTCCCTTTCTTCTTCTTGCCCCGTGTTGCTTTTTGGTAAATTATGAAGGTAAAGGGGAAAGTCAGTAAGTGTGGAGGGACATTAAAGAGGTGTGAAGATACCAGGAAAGGAGTCAGGAGGGAAGAAGGCAGTTTGCTCTCGTGAGATAAAGACTCTGGGATTGACGAGCTCACAGCCTCAAGGGAAGCTGCTGCTCTCAGTTTATCACATCCAGGAAAAGTACTCATAAGAAAGAATAAATAATGGTTCCAGTTTCCTTCAGTCTTAATATAGAAGGACCCTAAAGGTCCAAAACAATTTCAGAAAGAGAGCCACAGGGCGGGGAGGGAAAAGTATTGTGCACCTCTGAGGAAATGAGGGGGAAGACTAACAATATTGTTTTCACGTGGCTGTGACAATCTCTGTGGGCTCTCAGCTCAGATCCACTGCATCCTTCTGACCCTGAGACATTTATTGTTAAATTTTCTAAAGAAAAAAAAAATCTGCTTTGGAAATAACTCCCTGGATTATTCTATTCCACAACAAACTATTTAAGGCTAAGTTATTAGTACGTGGAAGCATTTGTGTCATTCAGAGAGATGAATAGACAAAATCACAAGTCTCATTTTCCTTCGCACTGAGTCACTATATAACTAAAGTAATCAAAGAAAGAAAATCTGTCTTGACTTTATAGCAAAAGTATTTCGCAAATACTCTAACAAATATAATTTTGGAAAAGTCATCTGAAATCAATAAAAAATACTTCAAATATAGTTTCCCTTCATTCAGTCATTTTTCTTTTCATTATAGGATCCTGAAGATGACCTAAATCTTATGTAAAATTGGATATGTTATTACATACACAAAATATGTTTATTAATTCTTGAACCAAGTAGGCCCCAGCATTTCTTCTTCTCCTTTTTTTTTTAATTATACTTTAAGTTTGGCGATACATGTGTAGAAATTACAGCTCTGTTACACAAGTATACATGTGCCATGGTGGATTGCTGCACCCATCAGCCCTTCATCTACATTAGGTATTTCTCCTAATGCTATCCCTTCCCTTGCTCCCCACCCCCCAACAGGTCCTGGTGTGTGATGTTGCCCTCCTTGTACTCATATGTTCTCACTGTTCAACTCTCACTTAGGAGTAAGAACATACGGTGTTTGAATTTCTGTTCTTGCCTTAGTTTGCTGAGAATGATGGTTTCCAGCTTCATCCATATCCCTGCAAAGGAAATTAACTCATCCTTTTTTATGGCTGCATAGTATTCCATGGTGTCTTTGTGCCACATTTTCTTTATCTCATTTATCATTGATGGGCACTGGGTTGGTTCCAAGTCTTTGGTATTCTGAATAGTACTGCAATAAACATGTGTGTGCATGTGTCTTTATAGTAGAATGATTAATAATCCTTTGGGTATGTACCAAGTAATGGGATTGTTGGGTCAAATGATATTTCTAGTTCTAGATCCTTGAGGAATCAACACATTGTCTTCCACAATGGTCAAACTGATTTACACTCCCACCAGCAGTATAAAAGCATTTCTAGTTCTCCACATCCACTCCAGCATCTGTTGTTTCCCAACTTTTTAATGATCACCATTCTAACTGGCATGAGATGGTATCTCATTATGGTTTTGATTTGTCTGTCTCTAATGACGAGTGATGATGAGCCTTTTTCCATATGTTTGTTGGCCACATAATTGTCTTATTTTAAAAGTGTCTGTTCATATTCTTCACGCACTTTTTGATGAGGTTGTTTTTTTGCTTGTAAATTTGTTTAATTTCCTTATAGATTCTGGATATTACCCCTTTGTCAGATGGACAGATTGTAAAAATTTCCTCTTCCATTCTGTAAGTTGCCTGATCACTCTGGGGATAGTTTATTTTGCTGTGCAGACACTCTTTAGTTTGATTAGATCCCATTTGTCAATTTTGGTTTTTATTGCCATTGCTTTTGGTGTTTTAGTCATGAAGTCCTTGCTCATGCCTATGTCCTAAATAGTATTGCCTAGGTTTTCTTCTAGAGTTTTTAATGATTTTAGGTTTTACATTTAAATCTTTGTTCCAACTTGAGTTAATTTTTGCATAAAGTGTAAAGAAGGGGTCTAGTTTCAGTTTTCTGCTATGGCTAGCCAGTTTTCCCAACACCCTTTGTTAAATAGGGAATCTTTTTCCCATTGCTTGTTTTTTACAGATTTGTCAAACATCAGATGGCTGTGGATGTGTGGTGTTATTTCTCAGGCCTCTGTTCTGTTCCATTGGTCTATATATCTGTTTTGGTACCAGTAGCATGCTGTTTTGGTTACTGTAGCCTTGTAGTATAGTTTGAAGTCAGGCAGCATGACGCTTCCAGTTTTGTTCTTTTTTTCTTAGGATTGCTTGGCTATACGGGCCCTTTTTTTGGTTCCATGTGAAATTTGAAGTAGTTTTTTTCTAATTCTGTGAAGAAAGTCAATGGTAGCTTGATGGGAATAGCATTAAATCTGTAAATTACTTTGGGCAGTATGACCATTTTCACAATATTGATTCTTCCTATCCATGAGCATGGAATGTTTTTCCATTTGTTTGTGTCCTCTCTTATTTCCTTGAGCAGTGGTTTGGAGGAAGTGGAACTCTTCTCCTTGAAGAGTTCCTTCACACCCCTTGAAAGTTGTATTCCTAGGTAATTTATCTCTTTGTAGCAATTGTGACTGGGAGTTCACTCATGACTTTTCTCTCTATTGGTCTACTATAGGAATGCTTGTAATTTTTACCATTGATTTTGTATCCAGAGACTTTCTGAAGTTGCTTATCAGCTTAAGAAGATATCTGGCTAAGACAATGTGGTTTTCTAAATATATAATCACGTCATTGGCAAACCAACACAGTTTGACTTCCTCTTTTCCTAATTTAATACACTTTATTTATTTCTGTTGCCTGATTTCCCTGGCCAGAACTTGCAATACTATGTTGAATAGGAGCAGTGATAGAGGGTATCTTTGTCTTAGGCCTGTTTTCAAAGGGAATTCTTCCATTTTTTGCCCATTCAGTATGATATTGGCTGTAGGTTTGTCATAAATAGCTCTTATTATTTTGTAATATGCTCCACCAATATCTAGTTTATTGAGAATTTTTAGCATGAAGGGGTGTTGATTTTTGTCAAAGGCCTTTTCTGCATCTTATTGAGATAATCATGTGCTTTTTGTCATTGGTTCTGTTTATGTGGGATTACATTTATTGATTTGTATATGTTGAACCAGCCTTGCATCCCAGGGATGAAGCTGACCTGATCGTGGTGGATAAGCTTTTTGATGTGCTGCTGGATTCTGTTTGCCAGTATTTTATTGAGGATTTTCACATTGATGTTTATCAGGGATATTGACCTGAATTTTTTTGTTGTTGTTGTGTCTTTGACAGGTTTTGGTATCAGGATGATGCTGGCCTTATAAAATGAGTTAGGGAGGAGTCCCTCTTTTTCTTTTGTTTGGAATAATTTTAGAAGGAAGGGTACCAGCTCCTCTTTGTACCTTTGGTAGAATTTTGCTGTGAGTTTATCTGCTCCTGGGCCATTTTTAATTGGTAGGCTATTAATTACTGCCTCAATTTCAGAACTTGTCATTGGTCTATTCAGGCATTTGACTTCTTCTTAGTTTAGTCTTGGGAGTGTGTATGTGTCCAGGAATTTATCCATTTCTTCCAGATTTTCTAGGTTATTTGCATAGAGGTGTTTATAGTATTCTCTGATAGTAGTTTGTATTTCTGTGGAATCAGTGGTGATATCATTTTTATCATTTTATTGTGTCTATTTGATTCTTCTCTTTTCCTCTTTATTAGTCTGGCTAGCAGTCTATCTATTTTGTTAATCTTTTCAAAAAACCAGCTCCTGGATTCATTGATTTTTTGAAGGATTTTGTATGTGTGTGTCTGTATATCCTTCATTTCAGCTCTAATCTCCGTTATTTAGTGTCTTCTGCCAGCTTTTGGATTTGATTCTGCTTCTCTCATTCTTTTAATTGTGATGTTAGGGTGTTGATTTTAGATCTTTCCCACTTTCTCCTATGGGCTTTTAGGCTATAAATTTCCTCTAAACACTGCTTTAGCTATATCCCAGAGATTCGGGTACGTTGTGTCTTTGTTCTCATTGGTTTCAAATAACTTATTTATTTCTGCCTTAATTTTGTTATTTACCCAGTAGTCATTCAGGAGCAAGTTGTTCAGTTTCCATGTAGTTATGCGGTTTTGAGAGTTCCTTCCCTCCCTCCCTCCCTCCCTCCCTCCCTCCCTCCCTCCCTCCCTTTCTCTCTCTCTCTCTCTCTCTCTTTCTTGAGATGGAGTCTCACTCTGTCACCCAGGCTGGAGTGCAGTGGCATGTTCTCCACTACTGCAACCTCTGCCTCCTGAGTTCAAGCAGTTCTCTCTCAGCCTCCCAAGTAGCTGGGATTATAGGTGCCCATGACCACACCTGGCTAATTTTTGTATTTTTAGTAGAGACGAGGTTTCACCATGTTGGCCAGGCTTGAGTGAGTTTTTCAATCCTGAGTTCTAATTTGATTGCAGTGTGGTCTGACAGACTGTAATGATTTCCAGTGCTTTACATTTGCTGAGGAGTGTTTTACTTCCAATTAACATGGTCAATTTTAGAATAAGTGTGATGTGCTGCTGAGAAGAATGTATATTCTGTTGATTTGGGGTGAAGACTTCTGTAGATGTCTATTATGTCTGTTTGGTCCAGAGCTGAGTTCAAGTCCTGAATATCCTTGTCAATTTTCTGTTTAGTTGATCTAATAGTGACAATGGGGTGTTAAAATCTCCCACTATAATTATGTGGGAGTCTAAATCTCTTTGTAGGTCTCTAAGAACTTGCTTTATGAATCTGGGTGCTCTTGTATTGGTGGCATATCTATTTAAGATAGTTAGCTCTTCGAGTTGCATTGATCCCTTTACCATTATGTAATGCCTTTCTTTGTCTTTCTTACTCTTTGTTGGTTTAAAGTCTGCTTTATCAGAGACTAGGATCACAACCCCTGCTGTTTTTTGCTTTCCATTTGCTTGGTAAATCTTTCTTCATCCCTTTATTTTGAACCTATGGGTCTCCTAAATATCTCACACTGATGGGTCTTGAGATGGGTCTCCTAAATATCTCACACTGATGGGTCTTGACCCTTTATCTAATATGCCAGTCTGTGTCTTTTAATTGGGGATTTAGCCCATTTACATTTAAGGTTAATATTGTTATTGCAAATTTGATCCTGTTATTATGATGCTAGCTGGTTATTTTGCCCATTCATTGATGCAGTTTCTTCAGTGTCAATGGTCTTTACAATTTGGTATGTTTTCGCAGTGGTTGGTACCAGTTTTTCCTTTTTATATTTAGTGCTTTCTTCAAGAGCTCTAATAAGGCAGGCCTAGTGGTGACCAAATCCCGCAGCATTTGCTTATCTGTAAAGGATTTTATTTCTCCTTCACTTATGTGCAACATTAGACTGTGGGAAGAGTGTAGTATCTGGGCCAGAGTGTACTGTTCCTCATGGCACAGTCCTCATGACTACTCTTGGCTACGGGAGGAAGTTTGCCAACCCCTTGCACTTCCTGGGTGAGGTGACATCCCACCCTGCTTCTTCTCGCTCTCCATGGGCTGCATTCACTATCTAATCAGTCCCAATGAGATGAACTGCGTACTTAAGTTGGAAATGTAGACATCACCCACATTCTGCATTGGTCTCATGGGGAGTTGTAGACCTGAGTTGTTCCTATTCAGCTATCTTGCCTGGAATCGCATTTCTTCTTCTTTTGGGTGCAGACCTGGCTTATAATTTCTGTGAAAGAATATTAATAAGAGTATTTGATCACTGACTATTCTTAAGGACAGTTACTCTGTGATATTTAACCATCCATGGACTTAGAAAGGTTTGTTAGTTACCAATTGCTATGTAACAAACGAGGCCAAAACTTAGCTGCTTAGAATAATAAACATCTACAATCTCACAATTTCTAAGAGTCAAGAATCTGGGCATGGCTTAGCTGAGTGCATTCTGGTTCCAGGTCTCTTGCAAAGCTGCAATGATGGTATGAGCTGGTGCTGCAGCCATCTCAAAGCCTGACTGGGAGAGGATCTGCTTCCAAGATTGCTCATGCAACTCTTGGCAAGCTTCAGGTGATCACCGGCTGTTGACCAGGTTTATAAAAGTTTTTTTGTTTGTTTGTTTTTTAGGATTTGTGGATTTTTTGTATTGTTTTGTTTTGTTTTTGTCATCTGGACATCTCCATAGGGCTGTATACAATATGGCAGCATACGTTCCAAAGCTTGAGGACTCCCAGAGAGAGAGCTCCAGAGAGGGCATCTAAGACAGAAGCCACAGTCTTTTTCTAACCTAATCTTATTAAGAACATCTCTTCATTTTCTGCCGTGTTCTATTCATTAGATGTAAGTTCAGCCATACTGAAGAGAACAGCATCAATACCGGGAGGCAGGGATAAATGGAGGACATTTTAGCAGCTGCCTACCACACAGTACATGACCGAAAACAGCAGCCTGAAATATCAATACTTTATACAATTAATATATAAAATCAAGTTACTTCTGTTACCACTAAAAAAATACCAGCTGAACTGAATTTAGGGTGATTTACATGCAGGTAACTTATAAAGGCCATAATCCAAATGATCTGCCAAATATTGGAAACACAGTATAACAGATTTCTTGTTTTCATCACTATTAAAGTAAGAGTCTAAAGACAAACCATGTATTCATTCTGATGCATGGGTCATGCTCCATTGGTTATGGTTACACTTCAGTCATTTGGTGAATGCAACAACTTGACATATGAACGGCCTTGGAAGGAAATTTGGTTTAGAAGCCTGAGAACTTCATCTCACAACAATTTGTCACTGAACATACACAGTATAATTATAACATATCTTACCTTAAGTCATTGTGTGTGTGTGTGTGTGTGTGTGTGTGTGTGTAAAAGAGAAAGATGAAACAGTTAACCATATTCTGTATATGAGGTTGAAGATCTTTTCAACATATTACAGCCATTGGCTTCATATTGAGATAAAAGTTCACCAACCACAATTCAGAAATATATGGGTCTTGTCATGTCCTTCTAGATTGATGGGAGTTATAAAACCCAAATGGAATTTAAAAATAGCAAAAAATAGGCCAGGCGCAGTGGCTCACACCAGTAATCCTAGCATTTTGGGAGGCTGAGGTGGGTGGATCACCTGAGGTCAGGAGTTTGCAAACAGCCTCGCCAACATGGCAAAAGCCCCATCTCTACTAAAACTATGAAAAAAATTAGCCAGGCGTGGTGGCCTGCACCTGTAGTCACAGCTAATTTGGGAGGCTGAGGCAGGAGAATTGCTTGAACCCCAGGAGTTGGAGGTTGCTGTGAGCCAAGATTGCGCCATTGCACTCCAGCCTGAGTGACAAAAGCAAAACTTCAAGCAAAAATATTCTTTTTAAAAAGTACTAGCCTGTCAGAATTTGATGTCATAATCTATTAAGGAAATTTACCGTCTCTGATTTACTCAGAATTTGTGATTTAGAATTACTCTAGAACATTTTAGAAAAAGGATAATACAAGCACAGTACACTTTCCTACAGCAGCAGTGATATCACACATTTATAAAGTGAGGTGCAACATGTTTGGGGCTCACCATGTTATCTTTGTGAAACCCAAATACACAAAAGCATCCAGCCATAGTGACAGTCTGGCTACCCATCCGAACTACCAAGCACTTTTGCTTATTCACATATTCACATTTTCCTTAACCAGGAGACTTACTGACGCTATTTCTGTAAGTATGACATGATTACAACTCTGAGAATGCTTTTGTTCTCTAGTATTTGAAATCCTTAAAACTACTTCACTTAGTTGTTAGAAATGAAGCAAAATTGCACAGTTAAGAAAATTGCTGGGACTATAAAAACATTTGGCTCCTTTTCCCTGATCCAGAAAGTACTGTGTGTTCTTTGGATCTCAGTCAACATTTTGGGCAGATCCAGATAAGGTATCCAATAACTTCACTTTGTGTCCCCATTTGTCTTGCCCTCATTCCAGAAAAACTTGGATAGCTGCCTCCCAAGTAATTTTATTGTGAGGGAAGTTATTATGAAAACATACTCCACTGGTTTTCACTGACCTCCAAAACACACTCCCTAATTAAGTGCAAATGGGAAACCGACTTGGAGCAGGTTGTCTCTGATTTTGGACTTGGGAGAAGTATTAAAGTTTATGAACTCGATATGCAAGCTCCATCTGCCAAACGAGGAATTTCTTATTTCATTTGGTGACCACACTGAGATTATATAATGCTCCTCAGAAAGCTCTGAATGCTGAAGATGCGTAAACCATCTGTCTATGTTGAAAAGTCAAAAAATGCACTGCCCCGGGCATAACTAATTATTTATCCAGAGAAATTTCATCATAGAGTTGTTCGGTTTAAAAAAAAAAAAAAAAAAAAAAAAAACATTGAATTTCTACATAACCATAAAATTTTACAGTACTAAAGAGGCAGTGATCATATGCATGCTCTCGCATCCTTTTATAGGAGGCTAGGGTTAGTCAGCTTTAATATTTAAAGAAACCTGAAGACCTGGCAGCGAGAAGTGTGAGAAGCAAAGAGGAAAGCAAACTGAATTTCAGCTCTGCCATCTCATCTTTCCCTCCCCAGCCAGCAGGGGGCAGTAGTAACAGAGGAAGTGAAGCTGACATACTTTTGAGACTAAAGATACAGAAACAAGGAGAAATGGTGAACGTTGCATGAGGTTTCTCTGCTCTCCAGTGCCCCCACCCCCAACCACCAACCCGCCCCACTGGCGGGAGTAAACCTCAGGTACAGTTCTGAATTCCAGTTCTCCCAGGGTCCCAGCTTAAGTTATGACAGATAATTAACTGTTTTGAAATGATACTCTAAGCCAGGCACTGTTTTAAGCACTTTACATGCATTCTTTTTATTCCATCCTTTAGCAAAGTAGGATAAAGTAGGTTTTATTATTTGTGCTTTAAAGACGAGAAAATTATGCTTAAGAGATTAACTTGCTCGAGATTACCTAAAACTCTAGCCACTAACTAGTAAAGAGAATTACAATATTCATCTTTAATCCAGGGATTGAGTCTTATCTTTGTTTGTGTGTATTGTTTTTTCATTTTTCAAATTCTTTAATTTAACAAAGATGCAAGTATTTTTAGTTGTTTTGATACCCAAAGGGCAATAAATGGAATACACAATTACCAGGTGAATTTGAATGCATCAATGTCATCAATCACAGTAATTCAAGAGAAGGAAGAACCTTCCCGAAATGATCAAGTTGGCTAACAATGGCGATATTACTGAGTAATATTAACTCAGATATTGTACAATCACTCTTTCTTTTAGTAGGATAGCTACAAATTGGATTTATATCATTTGTTGCCCTCTGTAGTCATTTTGACAAAATGAAACACTCAGTCTAGGGTTTATAATCAGACCGACGGTGTTCTCAAATCAGCTCTGTGCTTCCTTCTGTGAGCCTCAGTACCCTCGTCTGTAAAAGGATTCATTCATACTTTAGGACGCATCTGATGGTTGTGAAGGTTAAGCAAGCTAATACAGGTAAAACATTTAGCCTGACTCTGGCATATAGGAAGTCGTCCAAACTGCTGTTATTCTGACACAATGTCAAACCTGGAAAACAAGTAGAGAATTCAAACAGATGTCCAGATATTTTGGTTCTGGGTGCCAAAAGTCCAGATGTTTGAGAAACTTCAACTAATAGTATATTTGTTGGTGTTCACTGGTGTAGTTGGCACAGTGTAATCACAGGTTACATTTGAGGGCAAGTGGGGGTTAATGTTCTCCCCATTCATGCACAGTTGTCCTTTGTTAGGAACTAAAAATACAAAGGTATAAAGGCTTCCCCTTCCATGTCTGCCAAAAAGATTACCAACAGTCAAGAGGCAAGTTTTTCTTTTTTTTTACAGGCACTTAAATTCCTTTTTAAAATCTTAATTTTTTTTAAAAAAAAGCATTTATTTCCCATACTTTCTTTTCAGCTTTAAAATATATCACAAAAATCTAAATACGACCCAATTTTCTTCACCCTAATCCTGAGAAACCCAGCATTGAAAATAAAGATATGCTTTACTTATATCTTATGAATAAAGATTTACCAACCTCCCTTAGTTAGGGTTTGTTTCCAGCATCTTCATTGTTAAATCATTATTCAAATCATAAAAGTTGGGAATAGACACTTATGCTTGGCAAAAAGCAAAATACCATAAATACATCTCCAACTCCTTTGAACTATGTAGATTGTGTGAAAAGGAAAGAGGCGTAGCTGATTCATTCACACAACCCATCTGCTTTCTGAGTGGTGTTAGTCAGATACGAGTCCTATACTAGTCCCTAAGTTACAATGGAATTGGAGTTAGGGGGTCTAGAAACTAGTCCTGACCTTGAGGAAGTCCTTCAACTTTTCTGGGCCTCAGCTTCCAAGCAAACAAAAACAAAAGGCTTAGAACATGGTGTGATTGCTAGTAGTGTCCAGTTGAACCCTTGTCTTCTATAACCAAGGTCTGTCGCTACTTGATCCACTTGGCAGTTGTAAGATGAGGTCAATATCGTACCTGAAGTTTACTCTTTCAAAGATAACTCAGAGGACAACACATCAATTTCACGTTTCTCAAACAGGCACATGTGACCTCCTGAATCCTTGCCATGCTGATAGCAAGTATGCAAGTCCCCAGATAAGCATAAAGCATCTTCCTGGTGTATTAATTGTTCTTGAAAATGCTTGAGGAAAATTTATGTTTGTGTCAAAACCAATAATTTATGGTATAGATTTAAAAATTCTCACAAATGTGTAAGGTAAAACAGGAGGCAATAAAGGTATTTCTTACTAGGGGTGTGGCTTCCTTAATACCGCTGACATTCTCTGCAATAAGAGTACTTCGGTGAAAACGTATGTTAGATTATCAGTGGTCAAAGTTAGAGAGTGAATACACTATTGCTTAGCTTTCTTTCTGAGTCCATGGCAACTAGTGAGTGGGAATTTTGATCTAGAATAGTAGAGAATTTTAGGATGGGATGTGGATCTAGTGAAAGCCTATAGAGAATAAAAAGACCCATCAAAACTGGCTATTTCTCAGTTTTATCAAAGGCAGACTCCTGGACAATGTGCTTATCTTTGCAACAAGCACTGTTCTCTGAGGCTCTTTGCTAAATCAAGAATTATCCCGATTCAGTTTCTAAATAAATTTCATCATTTCCGAAAACCCGAATTAATTGTTATACAAAAACATAGGAGCTATCCCCCATAACTCAATCATTATCTTTACTGGTAAAACTGAAAACTCACATGGTGTTTGCCTTGTACTCTCTTCTCCTCTGCTAGACAAGCATATCCTATATGATTTTACTCCAAGTTTATACTCTTACAGGATCTGAAGCCCGTTTTTTTGTCTGGTTGGAAGGTGATGAAAATGCTGCTGAATGGTGTGAAGGTGAAATAAAAATGTGTGTTTTCTGCTTGTTCCCTCCAGAAATCTCCCAGTAGGAGGGGCAAAGGGAAAAACTAGGCTACAGGCAGGTAAGACTGTTCACAGTGTGGACCCAAGCAAGCTAGCTCTCATGGCTCCAGTCCTAAAGGCAGACTTGCCTGAGTGATCCAATCAGTGTAGGCCACAGCCTCTCATCCACTTGCCAAACGCACAAGTTTCTTCATTAGTCATTTGGTTGACAATACTTAACATGACCTGAATTCATTTGGTAGTGACACCACATCTGGACTGATGTGAAGCTATTTATAGTCTTTATTTGAACAACCTAATGGGAGCATTCATTGATTCTACTATGGAAATGTCCATGTGTTTAACTACAGGTTGATACATCAAACTCCACTGGGGATTTTAATACAATATACCATATATTTACCATATTAACTTGCTAAGATCCCCAAATTCTGAATTCTGAAATGGTAGTTCAAAGGTTTCATGTAAGAGGTAGTGAGCTTTTGCTACCCTGGCCACCACCTGGAGAAGTGCAAATAGAATAATTCTAATTCCTCACATTCAAAGCATGTTCCTGGATATGATGCCATTTAATGCTAGGATGCAGTGTGAATGGGCAAGAGATAGAGGCATGACCTGGCAGAAGAACTGACTGCCCAAGCAAGCCTCCTCCGCGAAGCAGGATGTGGGTATGGTCATCACATTCTAGATCCAAATCTCAGACTCAAGCATTCATTCAATAACTATTTTCCCAGGCATTTTCAGGCTCTGGAAGACTGGCTGAGACTTATAAAATTAACATGAGACTAATCCATTTGATTGAACTATATGCAGTTTCCATTTTTGTACCCAAATGGTCAAGGACTTGACAAAATTCCAATGCCCTTTTATGATAAAAATACGTAACAAAGTAGGAATAGAAGAAAACTTTCTCAATTTGATAAAGAACATCTATGAAAAACCCACAACTAACATCACATTTAATGATGAAAGACTGGATGTCTTCCTGCTAATATCTGGGGTAAGACAAGGACTTCCACTCTCACCATTTCTATTCAGGATTGCACTAGAGGCTCTGGCCAGGGCAATGAGAAAAGAAAAAGTAAAAGGCTTCTTTACAGATTGGAGAAAATGAAAGAAAATGATATCTTTGTTTAAACTTTTAAGTTCAGGGGTATAAATGCAATTTTGTTATATAAGTAAATTTGTGTCATGGGGGTTTGTTGTACAGATTTCATCACTCAGGTATTAAGCTTCATACCCATTAGTTATTTTCCCTGATCCTCTCCCCCCTCCTACCTTTCACTCTCTGAAAGGCTCGAGTGTGTGTTGCTCCCCTCTAGGTGTCCATATATTCTCATCATTTAGCTCCCACTTATAAATGAAAACATGTAGTATTCGGTTTTCCATTCCTGAGTTAATTTGCCAAGGATAATGACCTCCAGCTCCATCCATGTTTCTGCAAAGAACATGAACTTGTTCTTTTTTATGGTTGCATAGTATTCCATGGTGTATACATACCACATTGTCTTTATCCAGTTTTCCAACTAATTCCATGTCTTTGCTATTGTGGATGTGCTGCAGTGAACATATACATGCATGTGTATTTATAACAGAATGATTTATATTTCTTTGCGTATATACCCAGTAATGGGGTTGCTGGGTAATGGTATTTCTGTATTTAGGTCTTTGAGGAATTGTCACACTGTCTTCCACTATGGCTGCACTAATTTACACTCCCACCAATAGTGTATAAGTGTATGCTTTTCTCCATAACCTCACCAGCATCTGTTATTTTTTGACTTTTTAATAATAATCATTCTCATTGTGGTTTTGATTTGCATTACCCTAATGATCAGTGATATAGAGCTATTTTCATATGGTTATTGACCAAATGTATGTCTTCTTTTGAAGTTTCTGTTAATGCCCTTTGCCCAGTTTTCAATGGGGTTTTTTTGTTTTCTTACAAATTTGTTTAAGTTCCTTATAGATATTGGATATTAAGCCTTTGTCAGATGCATAGTTTGGAAAAATATTTTCCCATTCTGTAGGTTGTCTGTTTACTCTCTTAATAGTTTCTTTTGCTGTGCAGAAGCTCTTGAGTTTAATTAGATCCCATTTGTCATTTTGTTTTTTGTTGCAATTGTTTTTGGCATCTTCATGAAATCTTTGCTCATGCCTAGGTGGTATTGCCTAGCTTATCTTCCAGAATTTTTATGGCTTTGGGTTTTACACTTAAGTCTTTTATCCTTCTTGAGTTAATTTTTGTATAGTAAGGAAAGTTTCCAATTTTAATCTTCTTCATATGGCTAGCCAGTTATCACAGCACCATTTATTGAATAAAAAATCCTTTACCTATTGCTTGCTTTTGTCAGGTTTCTTGAGGATCAGATGGCTGTGGGTGTGCAGTCCTATTTTCAAGTTCTCTTTTCTGTTTCATTGGTCTATGTGTCTGTTTTTGTACCAGTACCATGCTGTTTTGGATACCATAGCCCTATAGTATAGTTTGAACTTCAGTAGAGTGATGCCTCCAGCTTTGTTCTTTTTGCTTAGGATTAGTTTTGGCTATTTGGGCCTTTTTTTTTTTTTTTGGTTCCATATGAATCCCCAAATACTTTTTTCTAGTTCTGTGAAGACTGTCAGTGGTAGTTTCGTAGACATAACATTAAATCTATAAATTTCTTTGGGCAGTATGACCAAATACTTTTGGGCAGCATTTTAACACTATTGATTCTTCCTATCTGTGAGCATGAAATATTTTCCATTTGCTTGTGTCATCTCTGATTTCATTAAGCAGTGATTTGTAGCTCTCCTTGTAGAGAACTTTCACTTCCCTAGTTAGCTATATTCCTAGGTATGAAATAAAATGATACCTACTTGATGATGACATGACCTTATATTGAGAAAATTATAATGAATCCACTAAAATTATTAGAGTTCTGCAGGTTGCAAGATACTAGATCGATATACAAACATCAATTGTATTTCTATATACTTGCAATAAATAATTCATAACCATTCAAACAGCATCAAAATGATATAATATTTAGGAATAAATTTAGCCCAAAAAAAGTGTAAAACATATCCTCTGAAAACTACAAAGCATTGTGGAAGAAGTTAAGGAAGCTCTAAATAAATGGGAAAGTATCCCATGCTCATGAATCAGAAGACCTAACATGGTTAGGATGACAATACTCATCAAACTAATCTATAAATTCAGCACAATACCTATCAAAATCCTGTTAATTTCTTTATACAAATTAGCTGATTCTAAAATTCATATGAAACTACAAGGGACCAATTATGGCCAAAACAATTCTGGAAAAGAATAATAAAGTAGGAGGACTCAGAGGTCCCTATTTTAATACTTACTACAAAGCAATAATGATAAGAGAATGTGCTACTGGCACAAGTATGGGCATATAAATCAATCAAATAAAATTGAGAATTCAGAAATAAGCCTATACATCTGCAGTTAACTGATTACAGACAGGTGTGTCAAGACCATTTGATGTAGAGATAATAGTCTTTCAACAAATGATGCTGAGACAACTGAATAGCCACATGCAAAAGAACGAAGCTGGACCCCCATATCACACTGCATAAAAACTTAACTCAAATGAATCAAAACATAAATAGAAGAGCAAAAATTACAAAACTCTTAATAGCAAACATAGGAGTAAACCTTCATTCTCTGGGACCTGGCAAATGATTGTAAGATATGACACCAAAAGCATGAGCAACAAAAGAAAAATAGATAAACTGGACTTCATCAAAATTAAAAACTTTTGTGCTTCAAAAGACACCATTAAAAAAGTGAAACAACTCACAAAATGAGAGAAAAAGTTTGCATAAAATATATAAAAGACTCTAACAACTCAATAATATGAAGACAATCCAATTAAAAAATGGGTAAAGAATCAAAATAGACATTTTTCCAAAGAAGAGATACTAATGACCAATAAACACATGAAAAAATCTTCAACATTTTTTCTCTGACTAGTCATCAGAGAATTGCAAATCAAAACCAAAATGAAATACTATTTATATTCACTAAGATGGCTAGAATCAAAAAGTCAGATAAGTTCTGGTGAGGATTTGGAAACATAACCTTCTTACGCTTCTGATGGGAATGTTAAATGGTGAGGTTACTTTAGCAAGCACTCTTGTAGCTCCTCAAATAACTAAACAGAGTTATTATATGAGCCAGAAATTCCACTAGTAGGCATCTACCTAAGAGAAAAGAAAATGTGTTCACACAGGAAGGTTGTACATGAATGTTTATAAGCAATATTATTTATAATAGCCCCAAAGTGGAAACAACCCAAATGTCCATCAACAGATGAACAGATAAACAAAATAGAGTATATCCATATAATGGAATATTATTCACCGTAAAAAGCAATGAAGTACTGATATATTCTCCAACATGGATGAACCTGGAACACATTATGCTCAGTGAAAAATGTCAGTCACAAAAGATGATATATTACATTATTTCACTTACATGAAAGTCCAGAACAGGGAAATCTCTGGGGACAGAAAGATCTACTAGTGGTTGCCTAGAGGGATACAGGGTTGAAGGTAAAAGATATGGAGTTTCTTCTTGAAGTGATTAAAATGTTCTATAATTGATGATGGTGCTGGATGCATGTATCTGTAAATACACTAAAAAAACTTTTAACTATACATGTTAAATGGGTAAGTTGTATGGTATGTGAATCATATCTCAATAAACATTTCTAAGAAATGGTGGAAGACTGGCAATTTCATATAGTTCAACCTAAGCAAAAACCAGAATAATAATTTTTCATGAGAAATAGCAGTAGAGGAGAAGCTAGTGCCCACTATTTATTTCGTTCCTTGCTTGCAAACAAAGCAGCATAGATAGTCCATTTTAAATCGAACATATTTACCAATTTTCCTGTAACAACAATTTTGTGAGCATTATTTTTTTTAACTTTATCCATGGAAAAAAGTCAAAATTTAGAAAATCTTGTGATCAGGAGTTAAGGTACTTGGTTTTTTTATTCTACCACTAGTAATAATAATTTGGTATACAACCGGGAACTGTTCTAAGGGTTAGTATATATCATTGCATTTAAACCTCATAAAAGTCATATGAAGTAGGTTTTTCCGATTTGAGAAAACTGAAGCACAGTGAGATGAAGCAACATGCTCAGAGTTACCACAATTAGATTTGAACTCAGACAGATTTGAACCCAGATTAAACTATGGCTTAATCACTGCCATACTGCCCTTTGGTACGGTCGCTTCTCTGTTTTCTTGACAAAGAGTATAGGTTACCTCTAACCAGTGTTGGGCTGGTAAATATTTAATAAATGTTCCTCTGAAAATAAATAAACATATATATATATGCTTATACACACAGGTTCATACACACATATGCTTATACACACATATATATATGCTTATACATACATACATATATATATATATGCTTATACACACAGGTTCATTATAAATACAGCCAATTTAAAGGATATGCAGCACATAATTTAGAAATAATAAAATATAATCATATATATATAATACTATGTATTATAATTTCCATACATTGAGTCTCATACGATACTTTCATCATTTTTTGTAACCTTTTTCATTCATAACCATCAGTGTACTTTCCACATGAAATTTGGTTTATATTTTCCTTTATACTATTAAGTTATTAATGAGTCAGAGGAAAGCAAAACAATGAAGTCAAATCAGAACTTCATTCATCAACTACTTGAGTGAGTTATTTGCTAAATTCAATTATAATTTTCAAATCCTAGAAGAGTACTGCTACTTTTTTTTTTTTTTTTTTTTTTTTTTTTGCCATTTATAATATAAAGCTAAAAACACTGTATACTCTTGGTAGGGCTCAGTGGCTCACACCTGCAATCCTAGAGCTTTGGGAGCCCAAGGCAGGAGGATTGCTTGAGGCCAAGAATTCCTGACCATAGAATTCCCGGACAACATAGGGAGACCGTCTCTGCAAACAAAACCTTTTTGTAAATTAGCTGTGGATGGTTGTGATGGTCAATGCCGCTTGAGCCTAGGAGTTTAAGGCTACACAGTGGTTAAAAACTGACTTATAGGAGTACCAGAAATTTTATTGTAAGTTCTCCTGAGCTGGTGGGGACTGCTGACCAGCACACATCAGTCTCCAGCTGCTGATTACTAGCTGGACTTGACCCACTGGACATTCTCAGAAGCCATTTGACTCAAGGTAGCCTTTCCTACAGTCCTTTTCAAATAATTGGTTTGTGTCTTCTTCTAGTACCAAGAGCCTTCCTGACCCATTGTCTTTTTTTTTTTTTTTTTTTTTTTTTTTTTTGAGACTGTCTCCCGTCACCCAGGATGGAGCGCAGTGGTGCAATCTCAGCTCACTTTAACCTCCGCCTCTCTTCAACCTCCGCCTCCCGGGTTCAAGCAATTCTCCTGCCTGAGACTCCCGAGCAGCGGGGACTACAGGCGCACACCGCCACACTCGGGTAATGTTTGTACTTTAGTAGAGACGGGGTTTCACTGTGTTGCCCAGGCTGGTGGCAAACTCCTGAGCTCAGGCAATCCGCCCGCCTTGGCCTCCCAAAATGCTGGGATTGCGGGCGTTAGCCACCTTGCCCGGCCTGTCTTTATTCATTATTAAGGCCTCTCTCAGAGACTGTCATAGGTTTTTCAATACTTGAAAACTAAAATTCTTCTGAAGTCCAGTAGAGATTTCCTGAGAATCCTGTTTGCTCGGATGCCTGGGCTTCAGTCAGTTCAGTTTCCTACTTACTTCTATAGTAAATATTTTTAAGTAATGAGCAAACTAAACAAGAAACTATTTAATTCCAATTTGCTCATTGCTCCAAGAGCAGTTAAGGGACTACTTAGAATACAATCCGGGCAAAGTTTCTTTCTTGCAGCAACTTTAAAAGACCCGACTTCCTTACTGGGGCCCCTCTACCACCTCTGTGTGGAAAGATGTCACTAAGGTTGGCTTATTTCCTAATTCAGGGCCCCTGACACACTCACCCTTGACTTTATCACCTCATAAATGTCACTCCCAGCACTACCTTCCTTTTAAAGAAAATTTTCTGCCCACTCTGAAGATGTGAAAGTATCTTAGAAACACTGAATCTGGGCCAAGATAAAGAAGTTAATTTACTCAACTTATGTTAAGTGGCCCCAGTACACCAGGTCCTGTGATAGGCCCGGGAATAACACGAAGAATCCCCATCTTCGAAGAGTTAATAGGCTTAACCAGTGATTCTTAATCCAAGGGGTACATTCAAGTTTTAAAACCTACCAATGCCCAGGCTCCATTCCAAACTAATTAAATAAGAACCTCCCAGGGTGGGACCTATGCAGTAGAATTGCTTAAAACTCCCCATGTCATCCTCCTGTGAAGCCAGAATTGAGATCCACTGGGATAACAACAAATGGCTCGCCTTTGAATAAGCCCAATCAGACACGTTGTTCTGGATCCTGAGAGCACAAGAAAGCCTCACTACTCAAACTATGGGCCAAGAACCAATAACACTGGCATCACTTGGTGGTTTGGTAAAAATGCAGTGTCAGGCCACACCTCAGACTTACCGAATCAGAATCTGTATTTTAACAAATTCCCCAGCTAAATTTGGAGGCACATTAATTTTGTTAAATGCTGAATCAAGGCAAAAATCCTGTTCTCAAGAAGCTTCCAGCCCATAGGGAAAATGCATATACATACAAATAATTACAAGATGTTGTGTAAGTTCCATAATGAGAGATGCACAAGTTATTCCAGCTGGACCTACCTCCCTTAATAGAATGGATGGTGCTGGTCAAAGATGTACATGATGAGTACAGGTTAATCAGGAAGAGCGGGCAACAGCAAACAGCCCTGTGCTACTGGAATGTAAAGTAGGCACAGGAGTGTGGGAGCTGAGGCAGGCTGCACTTGCCTGGATCCTAAGGCAGCCGTCTAGAGGCTGCAGGAGTCAAACCTTGTTCATCTCTCCTGCTCTGTCACCAAAAATCTGAAGCACTTATCCAACAGTCACTCAAAAAGCCAATCCTAAAACCTCAACTTCTAATCAGGCTTTTTACTTGGCTATTCTCATCAGAAGGACAGTTAGTGGAAAATTACTATTAGTCATCAAGTGTTCTAAAATGCCAAACTGCAAACCACTTTCTCTTCTCCACTCTACAAACTGTCAACTCCTTTTAGCCCCTTTTTTTAATCCTTCATTTCCCCAACCCAAACTCACTCTCTCTCTCTCTCTCTCTCTCTCTCTCTCTCTCTCTCTCTGTCTCTCAGTTTATACTTAAAAGCTCTATAATCCAGTTTAGCAACAAAGAGATCTCAACTATAGTTTTTAAAAATACAGGTATCTATGATATGAAGGTGCTACAAATCTGGCAGAAATGCAAGGTTATTTAATATTTGACCATTAATGAATATGATTCACCATTTTAATACACTGAGAAAAACAATGATTATCAACAGATGCAGATAAAGCATTTGACAAAATTCAGCATCCGTCCATGAAAATAACTTTCCAATTAGGAATAGAAAGGCACTTCGTTGGCATGATAAACGGCATATACAAAACCCCAAATCTAAAATTATACTTAATGATGAAAGACTGAATGTTTTTGCCCTAAAATTGGGAATCAAACAAGGATATCTTCTTCTACTGCTTTGATGAAATATTGTTTTGAAGGTGTTAGCCACGGTAATAAAGCACAAAAATAACAAAAGGCATAAAGATTATGAAGTAAGATATACAATTGTCTATTCACAAATGACACAATCATCTACATAGAAAAGAGTTTGAGAATGAAATCAACATTATTTAATGCTTCCTCTTTTATCTATAATTGTTTCATTTTCATCTAATCTTTCTTGGGGATTTTCCCTGCAATGCTCCCAGTATTAAAAAGAAGTATCAAAATGAATCATAGATTGGGTAAAGAAAATGTAAGTTACCTAAATGCAGAAATCTTTTAGATGGGAAATATTTATTACATCAAAATTAAGAATTTTTGTTTAACAAAAGACACTCTAGACAAATTTTACAGAAAGTGACAATTAGAATAAGATATTTTCAACACCTAACTCTATATATGATGAATACCTAGAATACAAAAAAATTTTCTGAAAATCAATATGCAAAATATAAAAATCTCAGAAATATGGACAAAGAATATTAACAGAATACTCCAAAAACATGACACTCTCATTGTTAACAAGTATATGCAGTGATGTTACAATGTACGATAAATCATTAAAATTTGAAATTGAATTAAAATAAGGTACTACTTTACATCTGCCAGATCTACAGAAGTAGAGAAGTTGTTTAATGCTAAAAGACAGGAACTCTTGCCCCTGCAGCTGGAAGTATTACCTGGTGTAGCCTTTATGACAAACAGCATGACACTGTGTAGTCAGATTGAATGTACATACACTCTGTGACTAAACAGTCCAGTTCTGAGAAGTCTTCTGCAAAAAGCTGCTCACATAGGTCCACAAAACACAATAGTGTGCTCAGTGGATTTGAACTGTGACAACTAAGCTATAATTACTTTTCCTAGAATTCTCTTCTATAATTCTGAATTACTCTGGGCCTTGGGACATTTCACATAAGATCTGGAAGACAGAAGGTAAGCAGCTAGCACAATTTATTCCATTTGGAAATTCTGTGCAGGGAACCAGGCCCTACAGGGCTTATGGATATCATCACTGATGTGCTGGCTCGCCTTGTTGGCAGCAGTTCCTGCCAGGTTTTCTACTTGACCTTCTCCAACCTAGGCCAGCGATGAGCACTTCCTAGGAAACAGCTGAGTTTACACACCTCCAACAACTACTTCCTCCTCCTCCTCCTCCTCCTCCTCCTCCTCCTCCTCCTCCTCCTCTTTTCTTTCCTCTTCCTCCCTCTTCCCTCTTCCTCCTCTTCTTCCTCTTCTTCTTTCTCCTTCTCCTTCTTCTTCTCCATCATCTTCTTCTCCAAATCCTGGGCCAGATAAGTGTTTAGTTCCACAACAATGGGCTCCAGCTTCTCCTGCAGTCACCACAGCATCAAGAAGCTTGGAGGCAGCAAGAGAGGTTCAGATCATCCTTGCAGGTTCCAGTGAGTCTTTGCTTTCCCTTACTTTCTGTCTGTCTTTCCTTCCCAGTTCCCTGCCCTGCTGACTTCAGGCCCAGTGCCAGCTACAGAAACAACATCTGTATATAAGCCATTTAACCAGTTATAAAAATGGCATAGGTTCAAGTCCTGATAATACACTCATTTTATATCCTACCTAGTGGACCTCCTTCTCTAATTGAATGCTAACTGATCCAGAGGAGGAGGTTCACCCCAGGATTTTGTGATATCAGGAATGAGGAAGCAATCTAGTGGCTCATTACTCAAGGAATGGATAAGCAGAATGTGATGGAAGCCCACCCAGAAATACTATGCAGAACTTAGACATGGCACATTCAATATATGGTATTATGAATAGATTTGAAAGCAATGCTTTGTGTAAAACAAAATTAAGAAACTATGAAATTTATAGTGCAATAATTTTTATGAAAATGTAAAAGTCCATCCATATATACAGAAAACAACACTATTTCAAGATACATACAATTTGAGGGACACATAACAAATCCCTTAGAGAGTGCCAGCGGGCAATGGAGAATAAATACATGCAAAAAAATAACTGAATACATGTAGACACACCTATATAGACCAAAGCAAGGGATCCCTTGCTGAGGGCAATGATGAAAATGTGCCCAGCTACTTGGGAGGCTAAGGCAGGAGAATTGCCTGAACTGAGGAGGCGGAGGTTGCGATGAGCTGAGATTGCACCATTGCACTCCAGCCTGGGTAACAAGAGCAAAACTCCGTCTCAAAAAAAAAAAAAAAAAGAATAATGTTTTTCTACCCCTAAAGTCAGAAAATGAAACTGTCATCTGAGGGTTTCCTTGCTCCCTATTTTTGTTGAACTTTCCCCATCACGTTCCCTCACTCCAGGCATGACCCAGGCTTCTGAGCTCACCTGCCATTGCTGTCCCTTTAAGGAAAGGTTTTGTTTAGCTGCCTCAGTCTAATGTGCTCTTTACACGTTGGGCAAGGTCATTCCTGCTGGGTTTCCTCCCTCCCACCAGCTTGAAAGCAGATTGTCTTTGGACTAGTTGAAGGTATGAATACCTTTCCTGCTACTAAAAGCTACAGATGGCTGAACCATGGAAGACAAAAGAGGGAGGCATGACTTGGACCTGGAGGTCGCGTCGGCATGCAGTGAATTCAGCCCCTGGGGCCTGCCTTGGACTTTTTGATTCCATAAAGTCTTGGTACATGGTATTCTTCTGTCTAGAACACTCTTCCCTTCCCTCCTCACCTAGTTATCTCCTACTGAGCCTGTTTCTGAGGTCAGTTGTCACTTTGTAGTGAAAGAGATTCTTCCTTCATTTCTTCACTGTGCTTAGTATCTTTATTCTATGTTTTTCATAAACACATATAAACCGTCTTCAGGGAACTCATTCAGTTTCAACATTACAGTCTCTTTCTGTGTTTGTTTGAAATTCACCCTACTAGACAATAAGCTCAACACGTGTACGTATGTTTCTCCCCATGGCACTGCAAGCTTAACCAAGTGTGCTGTGTGTACTCAGTGCTCACTGAAAGTGTATTGAGGAATGAACAAATCTTTTTGTTGATGGTTGGCTGGCTGCTTGGTTAGTTTAAGGTTGTGGCATGACAGAGGATTCGGAAACTGGATTCAATAAAAGCCATCATTGGGCATTCCCAAGTCTAGTTTTAGGGCCATGTATATTCATGAATTAAATCTGTATCTGTATATTCTAGTTTGAGACTTTATGAAATTGCTGACAATTGTGAAAGCTGTTCTCTATCTGTCTTTATGCTTTCTGTTCTCTTCCTCCACTCTCCTCCCTTTGCTCTTTCTACACAAGACCATGAAGACCTTATATTTGTTTTGTTAATCACCATTCACATTAAAGAGACTAAATTATAATCAACTGAATAATTCTCTATCAAGGAGATGGTTCACATTTTTGTAATAATTCTTTCTAGACACATAATTTGATGACTGCATATTATTTCTTTAATGCTCCTGCTTAGAAAATTATAAATTAAATCCCCCTTTATAAAAAAAAGATTGCTGTTTCACTAAGCCTGCTGTTAAACTGAGATTAATGTTCCATATCTAAAGTATAAATTACCTAATAGTTCCTCCCACCACACAGCTCAGGAATTTCGAAACCCTGTATCAGGATTTCCTCCATAAATGTGTGCCATGAATCTCTGCCTCCTTAAGGCACATACCAAAATGGCATGTTAGAATAGTCTAGTACAACAAATTCCATCCCAAATGTCTCAGTTTTGATAAAGCTCAAAGGTATCACACAACAGCACCTTTTCCTCCCCACTTTTCTTTTATTCCCTCTCCCTCTCCGTTTAATTATTGAGCACATGTGGAAAACATATTTACTTTTAATTCACCTACCTTTTCTTTTAAAAATAGTAAGCTATTCACATTTTTGAAAAGTATTTGAATCTATCATTTCTGTGTAAAACGTAATTTTTTTTAAAAAAAGGAGACACTCTTTTCATTCTTGGTTTTAAGAAATGCAGAAGGACTTCCTGGACTAGATTTCAGATCCCAAATCCAAGGCTCTCAAGAACTTAGGCTTGGGATTCTATAATCATCTGTGAAAAACAAATCAAAAAAACTTTTCATAAAATATTAAAGAATTCTTCCTATCATAATAGGTATTGCCATATGGTGAACCATGTACATTTTTACTAAGATTGTCTGTCATTCGGCATAATGAGAAAGTTTCTAGCAATGCAAATAATTGTATTTTAATTTATCTTGTAAAATGCAAGGAGTATGACAATGCTTTATAAAAGTAGAGGCAACAACACAAAAGAAGAAAGAAAGAAAAAATACAAAATAGAGGCATAAAGTGAGTCTATAAAATGTGAAGTATACAGCTTAGAAAATTAGGGGCTCCTTTTTTTTAAAACACCATAGACAACTGTTCTATTGATTGCTGTGTAACAAAGCACCCCAAAACTTTATGGCTTGAAGCAACAACAGCAACCTAACTATCTGCTCCACAGCATTAGGAAACTCTAAAAGACTCACTTTTGAGACACATCTCATACACCACGTTCCTAAAATGGAACACTGAATACAGTGAAAGTCTGGTAATAACGTGTCCCTCTAATGAGGCTGTTACTCCTGTCCCAGCTCATAGACATAGACAGCAAGGTGAAAAGGGGATTTTAACTCAGACTCCACAGAGTCATGCCAACTGCAAGCTACATTCTAAGCGGCTGCAGCTCTTGTACTCCTAGGTAAAGTCGTATGTGGCCGAGTTATATGGTTTGGCAGAGGCTCAGTGCCATGGTTCTCCCTTGGGAATCTCTCATGGGTTGTTTGAATCAATTATCAGCTGGGGCTGCACCCTGAAGGCTCATTGGGCAGGACATTCAAAATGGTTCCCTCAGATGGCTGACAGTCAATACTGATGGTGAAGTGGAAGCTCAGCTAAAGGGTCTTTATTTCCCTCACATGGACCTTCCACTGGATTCCTGGGCTTGCCCACAGGAAGAAGGCATTTAAACGAGGGCATTTCTATACTAAGCCAACAGAGCAAGAGGTACAGGTGGAAGCTGCAAGACTTCTTTTAGGCCCTACCTTCAGAAGTTCTAGAACAGTATTTGCACTTCATTCTAGAGTCACGGGGAACAGCTGTGATTGAGGCAGAGAGGAGTTAGACTCCACCTGTTGATAGAGAGTGGCACAGCCATATTGCAGAAGAATATCTGGGGAGAGAGATGCTTTAGCTCTTTGAAAAATGCAATCTGCTCCACCAATTCAGCTCATCTTAAATCTAAAATTAGATTTAACTCTCCCAATAATGACACAGACTGATCAGAGGCACTTTCATCACTAAATGAGATTTGTACTCGTTCCCAATAATTATGCAGGCTCATCAGAGGTAAGCAGTTTGATGACTACATTTCACTCAAGAAGATATGGAAAGGTAATGTTTTGTTTGAGACAGTGTTTTGCTCTGTCACTGTGTCTCCCAAGGTGGAGTGCAGTGGTGTGATCTCGGCTCACTGCAACCTCCACTTTCCAGGCTCAAGGAGTCCTCCCAACTCACCCTCCCAAGTAGCTAGGACTATATGTATACATCACCATACCTGGCTAATTTTTGCATTTTTTGTAGAGGCAGGGTTTTACCATTTGCTCAGGCTGCTCTCAAACTCCTGAGCTCAAGTGACCCACCCACCTCGGCCTCCCAAAGTGTTTTACAGGCATGAGCCACGATGGCCTAGCAGGAAAGGTAATGTTATAGGTTGCATTGTGTCTGTGAAAATTCGCATGTTGAAAACCTAACCTACCTCAGACTGTGACTTTATTTAGATACCTGGTCTTTACAAGGATGCTTAAGTTAAAATTAGGTCATAAATTGGGTTCTAATCCAATATGACTGGTGTCTTTACAAAAAAGGAAAATTTGGACCCAGAAACAGATATGCACATGGGGGAATGATATGTGAACATGAATGGCATGTGAACATGAGATTCGGGTTATGTGTCTACAAGCCAAGAATCCCAAAATATTCTAGCAAATTACCGGAAACTAAAAGAGAGGCATGAAATAGATTCTGTCTCCTAGCCCTCAGAAGGAACAAGCTCAACACCTGGATCTCACACTTCTGGCCTCCAGAACTGTGAGAAATGTTTAAGCAACCCAGTCTGTAGTACTTTTTATTGGAAATTCTAGCAAACTAACACAGATAACAACAGTAGATGAACAAATGTGACCTTTCCCCAGGAAGTACACACATCCATACTGATATTGACCTACTTTTCTGTAGCCACAAATCTCAGGCAAACACAAAATGAAACAATATTTAAAGGAGTTTTTGCTTGAGTCCAATAAAGAATCTGCAATCTTTCCAGCTACACTTGCCCACTAATCCTCAAGTGCATGGTTCATTTCTCTTTCTCCCTCTCTCTTTCTCTCACTCTCTCTGTTTCTACACCATCCCTTCACCTATCTTTCTGTTTCTCTCCTTTCTCCCCCTGATATGATCTTAGGAGCAACTCCTTTCCTTTTCTAGCTGACAGTCTTACATGAGGCATTTAGTTTTCTTCATTGAGTTTCACAAGATGATCATGAGCCATGTTGGGTAACCCACAGAAACTGAATCAAATAATTAATCCTGAATTGGGAGTGCCAAGGTTTGAGGTGTCAGTCTTAAACTCTGGCAAAGACCAGAGCCTCCCAAGAATGTACCTTTAGTACCTGGCAGTTTCCTGAGGGTGAGTCTTTTGGATCTGGCATTAAAGTTGAGATTCCTCCCAGATGTTAAGAGGGCAGCATTCTCCCAGGACCTAGGATCATTTCAGCTGGAGATTATTAAAAGTTGTCAGGCTGTGTGTTGACAGGACTTTGCAGGTGTGTTGATTAGCACCTGCAGGCCATTGTTAGACACCCGAAGGGAAGACCACAGCAGGATGCCTTCCAAACCCTCCTCCCTGAAGTATGGGAGAAAGAAATCCTTCTTTTGCCCAGATCAAAGCAGTCAGAGATAATTTTGCATAGTTTTTACTATTATTTTATTTCTTGTGAAAATACTTGGCGCCATTGTGATTTCTGTGCTAAAAGTCCTCTTCTGTCCTAAGCATGGTACTTCTTTCTCCCTTGCTAATGTTCTCCTCCATTGTAAAAAAAAATAGATGATTAATAAAACATTGTTGGTGTAGAGAAGTTGCCCTTGAGCTTGAGTGTATAGCAGGATCGCCAGGAGAGCACGATAAAGCAGATCTCCTGACCTGACCCCAGAGATTCTGTCTCGGTGGCTCTAGGAAAATGTTTAATTCCTAACACATTTCCCAGTGATGCTTATACTGGTTGGTTTGGAACATTACTTTAAGAACCACTGGTATAAGGTTTAAACCCAGGAATTACAGATCAGACTACCCTTTTATACACAGTCACCTGCTTCCCACGTACACATACACCTGCAGTGGTACACGTTTACTGTGGCTCCCTTTTTCTATGCCCCAATCCCTCTTACTTTCTTTCAATTTTCACTTTAAATTCAAGGAAAATGAGACAGAGAGAGGGACTTATTTAACCCTCAAAATCCACACCTAATCTGAAAAGGTCAGACACCAGTTTGCTTCATATCTTATGAGTGAATATTGCTCACTCCCTAAAGAGTCCCAGTCCAGACTAAAAAATAAACATATCCCTTATGTATATTTATTCTAAGCACCCATTCCATGGATGTCTGATAGAAAAGAAGTTAGAAGAAGCAAAGGAGACTTGATTTCTCCTGGACTGACATCCTTCAAGATGTCTTCCAAACCCTCCTCCCTGAAGTATAGGAGAAAGAAATCCTTTCTCCCATACTCAGCTTAAGAGCTGAGTATCTCTTAAGCATTGGGCAGGGGACATGTGACCCAACTTTTATGTCTGAGAGGAAGTCAGTAATGAACTGGTTGCATTTGCCCTTAAACCTCAGCTGTGGTGGAGCAGGCTTCCCGCACATCTGCAGCACACACTGGTTGCTTCTAGGTCATCACTGTCTCCCTGACAATTGCTGTTTGGAATCATACTCTTTATTGGTGCATTGGCCGAAGTCAGACATATAAGCAGCAGGCTCCAAACAGAGCTATAAATAAAACAGCAAATGTATTTCAAAGGGACCTAATGCAGCTTCTGCTTGTATCCTGATAGAATAATGTGAGCTCCATATGGCCCTGGGACCTGTGCAGTCTTTCTTTCTGTGCCTTCCTAGCTGAAGGGCCTTGTGCACATTAAAATACAACAGGTGCACTGCTGAGGTTGTTTTTCTTCCTTAGCTCCTGAGGAAATCATAAACCAAATATATTACTAGAGGATGGTTTCTGGGGTGCCCTGTGAGCAAACGGAGGGGAAAAATGGATCAACAACCAGCCAAGAGGGACAGTAAATCAACAGGCTAAAGGAGGAGTTTGAATAGACTCTCACAGCCCTCCAGGGCGCAGCCAAGGACAAGTCCCCTGTCAGTCAGGGCCTGAGCACTAATGTCAAAGCCAGCTGGCGCGCTGGCCCTGAGGAAATGATTGAGCCGTCTGTCAGCTGCTTGTGAGCCACTAGAGGCCCATGTGATGCTGAGGGAGGGAAGGGTGGTATTCTTCAGCCCTGGGCAGCACTTTCCCCAAAGCTCTTGGTCTCTGTTCATGCTGATCCCATTTGCTCAGTGCCTGCTATTCTCAGCTCCTCAACAATCAGCTAGGAAAAGAAATGAATAATTGCTCCTGCAGCAGAGAATGTGACGGCTGCAAGATTGATTTGTTCAGGTCACACATACTCCTTCCAAGCAGATGAAAACCATTTTCTTCCCAGATTACAGGGGAGCTCAGCACAGGGGGTTACTGTAATTAAGAAAATTGGAAAGTTGACCAGAAAGAGGGTGCTCCTGACAATTAGGGGACTTTCCAGGAAACCCTGGCCCAAGATCATGGGTTTTGATTCTATGCAAGCTGTTAGAGACTTGGACACAACTTTCACACTTTTCTTACATGCAGAAATTCTCCCCCAAATGAGACAGGGTAAGGAGAGGCATATAATGTCCAAGTCAACCTGACTATTTCTTAAAGACATAATTAGATGTGTGATCTGAAAATCAAAATATTCCAAAACCTTAGTCTCCTATTTCCATAGAATGAAAGCAATTATGATGACCATAATAATGATTCAATTATTATTAAATTGTAATGATAAATTGTAATAGTAATACGATTTACATTGCATGTTCTATTTGCCAGACACTATAAGGATTTGACCTGTACTCACTTTTTGAATTCTCATGTCTGCAAGAGGTAGGTATTATTCTTATTACTATTTTATAGATAAGAAACCTGAGGCACAGGGGCTAATTCTATCACTAATGTATCCACTCATTTATTTGAGAAATATTTATTGAGCTGCCACTGTGTGCCAGAAACTTGCAAACAAACAGCTTCAGATCATCATTAAAAAGATACAACTACCCTTCAACAAAGGGGTCCTTTGCACCCTTTTTTAGAGGGAACCCAAACTACCCTTCCAAAAAAGCACTTAAAATAATTCTAGCTGTTATTAAAATCACTCATTCTTTTTCTAATTTTACTTACAATTTTTGTAATGATTTTACATTGGAAGTACTACAACAACAACTTTAACATGTTGACAGAAGTTTATTTAAAAGTGAAAGAATTGACAAAGTAAAAGGCGTTTGGACATATACAGAACCCCAAAGTCATCGCTTCCTAATGCAACCTACAGGATGCAAGCATGTATGTACCACAACACCCACATACACCACACACGCCCACATACACTGCTACCACACACATACATACACTTCACACACAGAAAACACACATAAGCACCATAGTGCATACATATGCAACACACAAATGTACACATGGGCACACACATTAAATACCACCACCACCACACACACAATACCATGTACAACACACACATGCACACACACCCCACACACACTGTATATGATTCTTTAAGCCTGGTCCTAGAAGCATTAATGCAGCTTCTTAAGCTGTCTGTATTCTTTCAGTCACAGAAATTTCTGAGATCAGGAGATCACAATATCAGGAGACCATGTAAACCTTACTTTTCCCAGTCTCAGTCTTTGGCTCATGTTCACTTTGAGAAGGTTTTTAATAAATTGAAGCAAATTTCTCATAAGTCTGCAGGAATTGAGCCCAACTGTCCAGATCCCTATTTTTCCATTGCGTGTGGGTGTTTAGGGGAACTTATTTACAAGTGGCTGTCAGCAGTAAGTTTAAAACTCAGAAAAGAAGGAAGTCCTGATTTATGAACCAAAGCACTGAGTCTCATTTCAGAAATGTAAATGATAAAGGCATACCCATACCACACATACCACATACCACTCATGTACACACTCATACAAACACAATCTTATATCACTCCTACATACACCCAGATACACACACACACCCCCAACACACATCTGCCACATACATACATACCCATATACACATAAACACACACACACATTCAGAAAACATACCTTAACATGAATGTTCAAAAAAATTCTAGAGTAGCAACAGTTAATACTCAAAAGAAGATGAACTGTTCAACGACAGGAATGCTGAATTTAGTCTTAGTCTGTCTTTGTTATTAAAAGTGAGATTTGTAAAAAGACTGTCTTATAAGATTGTTTCATCTATGCCTGAATTCTCCTCTGTAAGGGCTAAAATAACATCCTGTGTGGTAAAACATAAAATGCTGATTATTTATATTACCACTTATTATGTGCTAGAACCAACTAAATGGAACTCAGTTTATTCCTGTTTGTTTGGAGGTTTATGTTGTGTGAGAAGGGGTCGTGAACAATTATTTCCACTGACTTGCTATGATAACTATGTCATAGACAGCATAAACAAGATATATTGTGTTACCTGATTCCTCAAAGTTTACAAAGACATTGACCATCTTAAAAATTGCACTGCTAATCAGAATCAGAGAAGAAGCTCCAGGAATAAGAAGTGATGTGATTTGTACTCTTTTGCAGGTTTTAGTTACATTATAAGAATTTGAAACCCTAAATATCTTCTCTGTCATTTTTTTATGGTTTCTTATTTGCTGTAGATATTTTTGAACTTAGTTTATTATTTTAAACTTGATTATATTACTTATTTTATAATCTATGCCTAAAAATCCCAAATATGATACCTGGGCTGACCTATTTCTGCTGTTGTCTGTTGTTTTTGCTAGTAATCACTCATGTTACCTTGTTTCCTTGGGTGTCTAGTTATCTTTGAGTGCATCCTGATCAATGTCTTTGAAAAATAATCTGCTACCTAGAATGAGTAATTCGGTGCACCACAGAACATTCATATTTGCTTTCTGCCAGGCATCTAGTATATTGCTAGGCAGGAACTATCTCAAACCAAGTCTTGAGGTCTAGGCTCACCAAGATTATATATGTCCAGGCTACAAATCTGTACCAGTCTGTAGCTATCTCAGGGATAGGGATTTCTGTTTTAAATTTTTTCCTCATTTCCTTTTCTACTGCTCTGCTCAGCATGGAGGAAGTTTTTTTAACACTCCTTAAAATTAAGAAGAAGAGAGTGAGTTTAGTCCTTGTTCAGCCCTATAGCTCTTTGAGTTCCAACTTAATTAGGGAGAATATGCCATAAAGCTCTCCAGCTTCAGCATGACTTGGGTCTTGACTTTTGTCCCCTTTACTCCACTGAGCCACTAACCCAAATCTAAGCATGTTGCATGGACTATTGCCTAAGGGCATAATAAGCCTGTTTATTCCAATATTCTAGCTACCTGTCTGGATACTAACTTTCACCCATATATTTACCTTGAATTTCCTCATTATTTTTTGAGCAATTGAAAGGTAATTTTTAAATAAAATTTTTAACCAGCAATTTTTATTGCTTTTAACAGGAAAGTAGATCTGAATAACCTAGACCACAATCACTAGAAAGTTTCTAAAAGGGCATTTTCAATTTGGAAGTTACATGGGATTCATTACTACTTAAATGAATCTAAACTGCATGTCTCCTGCAATATTCTTAATCTTATCAAAGAGATTTTTGGTGTACTGCACACAAGTTCACATTAGTATTATATCTAAACCCTTAGTGATACTAATTATAAATGTTTTATGGATAGATTAGGAAAACCCAAATAATAAGTTTGGAAAAGTTGTATTTGCTACATTTTACACACTGTGTCTTTATGATGAATATTCAGGTCTATTGACAGAGACTGTCCACATCATTTTCCAGTAAGAGATTTCTGAAGGCACAATGTGGATACTTTGCAAAATGGCCTGTTTCAGAGCAACTTATCTCCTCAAGGCTTTTGCCAGATTTTATCTTAAGTTCCATTTTTTTTCATATAACCACGTGATCCACTTTGATTGGGTTTGCTAGTAATGCATTGAAATGGCAGACACTATAATTTTACCTTACAAGGAAAAATCTATGGAGTTGGATGATGTCTTTAAAAATGAGCTAATTTTGATTACTTGCTAACTTTCCCAGTTCTTATGTCAGAAACAATAGTCCTTGAATAAAGAAAATGTCAAAGAATAAAAACAAGCCAGCATATTTAAATTATAGAATCAGTTTTTAAAAATAAGATTGGACTGGACTGCAGTTTTATAACTGAATCACATTTTAATTCTATCCTGCATGGGGTCACTGCACACATGATTTGAGTTCTCCTTAGAGTTTCCCCATCTCTTCCTAGGAGGCTGAAGAATTTATGGAGACAAAATAGGAAAGGACATTTCTTACAGAATATGCAATGCAGTTCATCCAGAATGACATCTTAGAGGTTTTTTTGTCCTCCCTGGTCTCATATAAGTCATGCTGATGCAGTAAAATATTTGTAAAATGCATAACCAAAGTGTTGTGTTATTAAAAAAAAAATTAAGTACTTCCAGCCAAAGTCCTAATGAGACCAGTTTCAGCTTCATATCCACCATGACTAATGAAAATGCTTCTCTTGAGAAAGTATGAGATTTTAATTTTATTAGTCCTGATACTAAAATAATACCCTCATGTACATGTACTCATCCCTTCTTTAAGGTACCTCTGTGATTATTATTTGGTAGCCCAGGACTGAGCATTTGAAAATACAGTGTTTTTCATACAGTAAACCATTCAGTTCTTCAGTTCATCTCAGTTCTAGTTTCTAACTGTGGAAGTCACAAAAAGATAGATTCCATCAATATTTCATATTAAAGAACAAGGAACTGGATTTCTTTTGATTTACCTTCTACTGCAGAGCATTCCCAGAAAGCCATGCTTTTACAGAGCACATTAGGATCATAAATGTGTTAATGCATAAAACATCCCATTATTCTTGCTATCTCCTCCAGAGAAGGAAACAGTGATAGAGAGAGATTAATGGATGAACCAAAAGCCATCCAGGAAATTAGTAGCAGGCAGGTCTGGGATTAAACTTCTGAATTCCTGCCACCCACTGTTAAGTGGAAGTCAATAGTCCACACAGCCTCCCCAGATTCCATTTATAGTGTTGTGGAAAGGGGGGAAGGGAGGGCAGTGCTAGGTAGCCTGACAGCTAGGTATGCAAATTATCAGCTAAGACACAATTGTGAAAACAATCATGGAGCTGTTTACATTCCAAATCACTTAGAGGTTTCCTGCTGTGTCAAAGATGTCATCCCAACAAAGGAATCTGAAGCTGAAACTTGGAAAAATGCTGCGGTTACTTAAACTGCAAATCCTCCAACTATATAACCATATCCATGTAGAATGATTCTATGAATACCCTGAGAGTCATGTTAAAGTCATAAACAGAGTATAGCATGGGGAAATGAGGGCCCAGGATTACCTCGATGGCTTCTCCATTGACTTATTTATACGATGGCGACTGATAACTCACAGTGGGCTCATATCAGTTTTTCGGTACTTGGGCCAAGTTCATTACACAGGGAGTTATTTATGAAATAGAGAAGAGTGAAGAGACATGGAAGAGGTTAGCAGGTCTGCCATTTTCCAGAGGAAGTACCTCGAGCAAGTTACTTACCTTTTCATAACTGCGTTTTTACCATCTGTATCTGGAATCTGAATAATTTCAGCCTTATATAATAGGTTTGGTTATTGTGAAGATAAAATGTGATAGCAGGCCAGGTCCTGTGACTCAGGCCTGTAATCCTAACACTTTGGGAGGCCGAAATGGGAAAATACCTTGAAGCCAGGAGTTTGAGACCAGCCTAGGCAACATAGAGAGACCCTGTGTCTCTACAAAAAAAAAGAAAAAAGGAAAACTTAGTCGAGAGTAGTGGCACATGCCTGTAGTTTCAGCTAACTTGCAAGGCTCAGATGGGAGAATAGCTGAGCCCAAGAGTTCAAGACTGCAGTGAGATATAATGACACCACTGCATTTCAGCCTGGGTGACACAGTGAGACACTGTCTCTAAAAATAAAGAAGTAAACAAACAATTTAATTTCAACAAAGAGATAGCAGATGTATTTGTTTATGAAACTAAAACTCCTAAGTCTATTAAAAATATAAATTGTTGGTTATAAGAGCATATAGAATAATTCTTCAACATTACAACCGCTTAAAGCAGCTGTGTATTTGTATATCTATTATAAATTGAATGTTTGTTGAGTTTTTGGTTTCCTGCTTTTAGAGCAGCAGTATCATTGGTGGCGGGAACACTGACTGTGCAGCCAGAAAGACATGAAGTCAAATCCCAGCTCTGCTACTTACTTGCTGTGTGCCCTTCTGAGACCTGATTTTTTTACTTGCAAAACAGGAATACTCATACCTAACCTAAAGGGTGCTCTAAGAAAAAGTGACAGTGTATATCCAAATTTGGGCCATGCAAATCATTGATACTTAAAATATCAACTACAATTATCAAAAGGAGTTATATAGAAATGCATTTACCCTGCACATACTGGCATGCCAGTGTAAGTGGTGCCTTAGATTATTGTCTAGCTCAGAGTTCTGTATTCTCTTAAAGATTCTGGTTTTGATGGTCACATTCACTAGCCACTGGCCCACCACACTAGAGACAGAAATGGAAATCACCTGCAGTGGGAAGTGGGAGGATTACCCTGGGGTACATCTGAGAAGGCAGAATTGTGGATACAGGCCTAGAGATATAGTGAGTACACCCAAACCTTTGAGAAATGAGCTTAGGACAATACAGCAATTGAAGAACTTCTAATCTGAAGTTGTTTCTCATTAATTCATCAAATATATCTTAAGTTCTTATTATATACTGTGCCAGATAGAGAAAGGATTTTCAAAAGAAGTGGCATATGTTTTTAAAGTATAAGGCATGCCATTTGTCCTCTAAAAACTCATAATAAAGTTGGTTCAATGAGACTACTGCTTACGAAACAGCTTAGTTAGAGCCTCCTGCTAACCTTGTGAGGCCAGGCAAACCACTGGATTGCTCCTTCTCTGCCGGTCAAATGAAGAGCTCAGAAAGTCATAGTTATGCTGCATTGCAGTGCATGTTAATGTTCCTCCTGGTCATCAAACCTAAGACTAGCTCCCTGAGAGAATCAGCAGAATTCTTGTGTTCTATCACCCCACTATCTACTGGAAACATAGAACATATGTAAGATTTCTACTTTAGGTTAATGATTAGTCAAATTAAGAGATGCTGAGAAGAGCAAATATCATTCCAAATCGAGTTAAAGCACACAGACATGCACATGCGCACACACACACACACGCACACACACATACTTTCAGCTGTTTCCCTTAATGTGACCCAACACACACTGGAACACTGGGGCTCAGTCCCTGTAATCAAGTGCTTTCTCTCCACTCACACAAACCAGGCAAATTCACTATTTCAATGAATCAAATGCCTGGCCTTCAAAAATGTGACTCTCCATGTTAGCTATTTTCCGTATTGACAGTTGAAACTGTCCTATAACTTCAGAGCCATAGCTACTTTTTTCCACCTGTCTGCTAAAATGCTCTCAATTTTCTTCCGTAGCTCTTCTTGGCATTGAATTGCTTACCCTTATCAAATGCAAAAAAAAATAAAGTTTGAAAAGACCAGAGCATTTGGGGAAGTATGATTATTTGCTAAGCCTTACATTTTAAAGTGATTAGCCAAGGTTTGAGAAATTTCTCAGAGTGACTGTAGTATGGAACCAAATAAAAAACCACAGAGATATTTGTAGTTTAAATGTTCTTTAAGTAACTGCATTATTACCACAGCACCTCCGAGGCTTCCCCTTTTTGCAGATTGCACATTGTCACCACTTCCTAAATAGCTGGCCTTATTAAAACACTACAGGGTTTGGTAAAAATATCTTATGCTTTGAATAATTTAATAACTGTGGAAGGGGAAGATCTGGTTTTGTTTCTACAAAATCCTATCTTTGGGTTTACCACCCAAAAGTAAGAAATCAATTTAAAACATGTGTTTGGAGTGTGTACTATTTTCTGGATGCCATGCTTGATAGAGAGGGAAATGGAGAAAAGCTTACAAATGAGATGATGGAGATCACCAGCACTCTCAAAATGATATAATGAGAGTTTCAGCAATTGGGTTTCTCAAAGGGTCAGAAGAAGGGAAATCACTGGATGCTGGTCTTCTCACCAAGCTTTTGTTCACTGTTGTTGCTTTTAGTTATTGGATGTACCCTCAACTGTTCTAATGAAACCAAGTCATCATGACGTACAGTGGGAAAATGCTTTCCATCAGCTCCGTTGCATTCTTGTGGTGTCATCTTGATATTTATTGGTTTCCCACCAAGAAATCAAAGGTGGTCAGAATGCCCAGCTATGTCCCTGCTGGATCTTGATTTAGCAGCAATGGCTGTTGAAGGCTGGAGACCCACTGATGTAGGAAGAAATGCTGGTGCTTTCCCTGCCAGCTCTGTGCCCAAGTTAATGATTCCATCATGTGGGTTTATTTCCTGGGAGAAAATATTCCTTTTGGAAGGAGAAGGAGGATGAGTACACTGACTTCATGGCAGAGTATTTTGCAATAGGCTGTTTTTCCCCCTGGCTGCTGATTCCTGACCTCAGCAGATAAATAGAAATGAGACTCAAGCAAGTTAAAAACAATTTTAAGCTCTTCTCCCAGAGGCATAAGCTATATAACAGGAGACCCAAGCAGAGCACTTCTGCTGGAGTCCTGGCCGTGGTCTCGGTTCCACAATATGCTAGTTAAAATTCTTATCATCGCTCGATGACAGTCAGTCCCTGGGAATTCTGGAGTGGTTGCAAGTCCACCATTTCCTGCAATTCATCAAAACCTGGTCTCTAAATGGTTATGACTTTCTTCAGAAATATCACCATACATCACAGTCACGGGAGTCCCCTGTGTTCCTCTTCCCTACTATGGCTGGGTCACCTTTCAGAGTGCTTATTTTTACCAGAGGAAAATGTAGGATGGAGTGACCTCTGATGAGACATGTCTAATCTAAGAAGAATGGTTGTTCATGATGTAAATTGCAGATAAATTGAATGAGCTTATCTCCCAGAAGGGCTAGAGTAAGACAAAACAAAACAAAACAACCCTCCTCCCCAAATGTGGTGTATATTCGAACACTCTCTGGTTTAAGAGGGCATAAAACAAGAATGCCTAGATTGGATGAAAATAGGAAAAAGATTAAGGGCAAGTAGAGCATTCTCGGAGTGATGTGGAGAAAAGAACACTGAACTCAGGAAATCTGAACATCAGGGTTCTTGTTCCAAGTTGCTGAGTAACTTCTCTCTGGTCTGTTTCCTCAGCTCCATAGCCTTCCAGTACTAACATTCTGTGCTTCGAATCAATCAATCACTGTAAAATCTGCTCAGAAGGCTCCATCATCTCTTTCCTCTAAGGCAAGAGAAGGAAATAGGACAAAAGCAGATGCTAGGCTGAACAGATGGCTTCTTCCCATCAGCACAGCCATTGCCCACACCCTAACTGCCATCCTGCCATCTTGTTCAGGACCTACAGGGGCTTCGTTAAAAACTCAAAAGCAATTCAAATTCTTATTTGTCCAAACAAAGCTCAGAGCCTTCTCTCTTTAGTTCCAAGCAGAGAACAATCTATAGCCCTTTCATCCTTTTATCTTTTTATTTCACACTTCTTGGACACCTGCCATATTTCCTTCCTTCATTTTGGTATGAAGTTAGAGGTCAAATTCAAGACCTGTTAGAAAAGCATTCCAGATCTCACAAGTAATGATCAGTGCATCTAGCCCAAATCAGGGAATCTATTGCTTTTACTCCATGAATTCTCATTTCTGCCCATTGGGCACAGAACCTTACAGGAAATACTAGAAGCTTGGATTGTGCCACAAGGAGGTTGTCATCTAATTGAAGAGACTAAAGCACAGGAAATAAGGTCCTCCTTATAAGTGACACATGAATCTGAAACGCCAGCTGGGAAGAGTAAAAGCAATTAGAAAGTGAGAGAATTGTAGTTCTGTTTATATTTGTATTCCCAAGTCCATGGAATTGGAAGTGGCCTCAGAGACCATCCAGCAATCTCTTTTATTTTAAGTAATTCTTTAACAATAGGTTATTTTTTGTATGTTTTATGCAAATTTATAATATTTTCAAATGTTTCAAGTTTAGAATAAGACTTCTAATTCACACCTAGAAGTCAAGTTGAGTGATTATGTACTTAACCATAAACACTTCAGAATGGAAGCACAGCTAGACACACAGTAATAGATATGGAAGCTATTGTTTTCTGCTAACTACAGAAAATATTAGGCTAAAGAAAGAAATGACACTCCTTATGAAAATTGGTGCACTATATGAAAATTAGATCTCTTCAGCTGCTTCTGCTTTACATTCTAATTGTCTATGTTTTTTAAATCTGCCTTATTTCCTATGTCTTTAGTTATCCCTCATGTCTTATAACTTATACAAATGGCACATCTTCTGATTAATCATTTTATAGCAGCATTCAAAATTCCAGTGTCATGAAGAGGAACTTTTACATTTTACTTTATTATTTATGGAATAGAGCTTCTCCCTGCTTGACCTTTCTGTGTTCACAAGTAATGCTACCCAAACCATGAGTCACATATCAAATCCACTATTCCTGGCCCCTCAGGATCTCCTTCACTCTGAGTGGAAAATCCCTGGCCATACACAAGACCTTTGCTGTTATAATTTACTGGCTGATAAATTAGAAAGCCAAAGCTATGACTTGTTTAGTCCTGAGTTAAGGAAAAGGAAGTTGCCCTTGATTAAACCGGTTCTAAAAAAAAAAAAAAAAAAAAAAAAAGAATGAATCTAATCTATATTGCAGTGGGTCCTTAAATCCAGCTGAAGGATTCATCCACCACAAGGCATGTTTCAGGAAATCACATCACATGCCATAGCAACACTCAAGTTGGGATTTGGATGGCAGTCATTTTAATAAGGCAAGTTATGAAAGAATAAAACTGTATGGGGGTGTCTTCATCCATTTAAAACTTCAACTGAATGCCACAATGGGATGCACTGTACTGGCTGTCGGGGATCCAGAGATGAATAAAATACTCATTGACCTCAGGGACCTCACAGTCTAGGGCATTCTTTATTGGAAGATAGGCATATACTTATGCTTATCCTATTGGAAACCAGTTCTTTAGTTTTAGCTTCCACAAATAAGAGAGAACATGAAAAGTCTGTCTTTCTGTGCAAGGTGAAATCTCCTTGGTTCTTGGTTGAATGGAAACTAAAATTCTGTAAATTAATTGAGGCCAGATAGGAACAAAAGCTACTGACAACAAAACTTATCACTTTCCTTTTCTTTTCATGACCCCAGGTGAAACTTAAAAACAATCATTTCTTTTCCTACCTATACAAAATGCATTTCTATTTCACTCATGATTGCATAAAATCTTGTTTGCAAAGATGAACCATGTATGTCAAAGCCTGAATTTTTTAATTTCCTTCTGAATTTTTGCTGAGCCCTGTGGGGATGGTTGCTGGTTATTAGTCTTGCAGCAGCTTTTCTGTTTCTTTATTTGGGCCATAAGCATATAAATGGCTCCTCCTACATATTCACCAAGCGATCTCTACCAGCTGCTTGAGGGTAATGTACTGAAGAAAGCCCTGCATTTGGAACTAGAGTTGAAGATTCCAGTCCCAGCCCTGTTGTTGACTAGCTTTGGGACCTTTCAACCAACCACTTTACTCATAGACTAATGGGTTACATTAGGCAATCCTTTTACTCTCTTTCCATCCTATGAGTTCCATATTTGTATATTTGAAAAACAATTAGATTTTTAGGGCAAAGTATAAACAGTCCATCCTCCACAGTAATATTTAAGTGTTGACAAATAGAAAAGGGAATTTTAATCTCCATTTGTATTGGAAATAGACATGTAATTAGGTTTACTACCCTTGTCTAACTTTTCAGAACCACCCTCCATTTTTATAAGTACTCTTACTGACCAGAGAGCCCTGAGTTGCTCCTCTCTGTTACTCTTCACTCCATAACCCCTCCTGCTGACCACTTTCTCTTGACTTCTATAATATTCCAGGGATCAGCTCCAAAACCACTGTCCCCAGGAAGCCTTCCTAAATTCTCTCAGCCAGAAAAAAGAAATCTCCCTCCTTTGCATTTTTCATCCATTGTGCTAACTTCTCATATCATTTAACTCTTTCTACTGTGTTGTATAATGGGGATGGATATTTTCCAATGTTCCTGAGCTTCCTGGCAGGAAAACCCTGAGAAACCAAGAAATCCCATTCCCTGGGCTATTGCCATTGTTCTACTTGGACACCAAGAAAATGTGCAGTGACTTTCTCTGAGTGGTGGTACCATTCAAGGCTATTGTATTCAGAGCCATTAACAAGCTCACCTTCTGCATTTTGTTTGGGTCTTAGTCACTTAGAACCCTGTACCCAGATGTGACTTGGGCCCCAAAGATGAACCAAATGCCCAGAAGAGATTATGGTGTAAGAGTCAGAATTCTGACTTGATGTCTCCAGAAAGGGTACTTTTCAGCCCCATTTTTTTCTGTTTGTTTCTAAGTCATTGTTTCCCTTTTTCCTCCCCTCCCTCTTTCTTTCCTTTCCTATTTCCTTCATTTCTTTCTCTTTTTTTCTTTTACACAAAGTAAACACAATCATGGTTCTACTGCCTCATTCTGGATCCTGCTCCATGTGAAGAGGAAGTCAAATCCTGTAAGTAGCTACGGATTGGGCTCCAACTAGTTTAAAGATTTGCTGAGGCTGATAGTTCATCTTCCAAATCATCATGGAAAGTGCTACACAACAGTAAAAGCGACAAGCACAGGACTGGGCAGCCACGAACACTCCAACTTTCTGCATTTTCAATTATTTAGGCCAAAATGAATCACTTGCTTTCTTTTCTTTTTTCTTTTGGAAACAGTTTTACTTCCCATTTCCTCACTGGACACATAATTTTGATTTATCAACCCAACAGTCCTGAGTAAAAGGAAGTTTTAACCAAAGCTGATGCCCTTGCCTTGAGTTGCTTTTCTCTTTTCCCAGCAATATCTTCAGAAAACACTTTGGGCTTCTTAAACATGCAAATCACCTTGTGCCTCGCAAGCCTCATGAACAAACCTCATGACTCCCCAAGGCTTCTGAGTCCTTCTCATCCAAAGGCTTCATCTTATAAATTCCACTGGAACTCTCTTCAACAGCAGTGCACTTTCAACTGGGATAAATCTGTCTTCCAATATTATGTCTTGTAAATCTCACTTTGCAGGGGTACTTACAATCCAGCTACTGCATGCTTTCTTTATTGACCAGAAATGAATAAATCAGTTTTCCATTTCTCTCCATTATCCATTGCTGATATTTTGATGTGGGGTCTGTTCAGAAGTTGTGATCATAGTACATGATTATAAAAACATTTCTTGACCTGAAAATTTTTAGGACACAGACAGTGTAATTTACATCTCTTTTTGCTAGATTCTTAAAATGAATCTCTCTACGTTGGAATGGAAGGATGGGAAGTTTGCCTTGATGACCCAAAAACATCACATGCATTTTCCTATACCCAAATGTTGCAATGGATTTAGATTGTAAATAACATTTATCGGATGCTTATTATGTTTGTCTGCTTCAACTCAATGCTCACAATAATTTTTTATGGTAAGCATCATAATTGTCTTCATTTTACAGATGAGGAAACTGAGGCATACAAAGTGAAATAACTTGCTAAAAGACATGATCTGTAAGTGGTAGAGGCTGGTTATAAATCCAGGAAGTCTGGCTCCAGCATCCCTGCTTTTAACCACTATGCTAAGCTGTCTCTCTAGTTTTAGTGTTCAACTGGCAATCTCAATTCTATATTTTTGGACATTATTTTTGCAATTATATAATGCTTTTAGCTTTCTAGACCATTATCTCATTTTTGCCTTAACAGCTACGTGGCAATATTCTGTTACATAGACTATAATATCACCATTTTATAGATAAGGAAACTGAGGCTGGGAGAAGTTTAGTGACTTGTTCAAACAAAGACTAAATGGAAAACTTGGTTTCTGAGCCCCAGTCTTCTGACTCCCAGACTTCTTTGGGAACTGAAGGATTGCTTAGCTACTTTGCATATAGATGAGGATAGGCACTATCGTTGAGGCTCAATATCCTCATATATATGCAAAGTAGCTAAGCAATCCTTCAGTTCCCAAAGAACTGGTCTCTGTACTACTCTTATTTATTGAACACCTTCTCCAGGCTGTAAACTCTATAATAACAAGGGCAGGACCTAACTCATTACCTCCTGTGACCCCCCTTCACCTAGCACAGAGTAGATGCTCAGTAAGCATTTATTGCAAATGTAAATGTGCCAGGTGCAGTGCTAAGTACTAAGGTGCAAAGATGAATACTGGCTAGCCCTTATATTGCAGGTGAGGCACTCAAGAGGCCCCTTGCAGTTATGTGGGTCCTGCAAGCCCCACAGTCATTATGTGGACAATGGCTCCCATTGTGTTGAAGTCACCAAGAGATAATTGACCATGACCTGAGTGATGGGTCCCAAGCTGAATGGCGTCAGGGTCAATTACTTTATTTTAGAGGCTGCAGCAAAGAGGCCCATTTGCAATGTGGTCTTCACATCATTAAAACGACATTTAGAAATTTCATTTTAATCTAAATGATGGGTTTCCAGTCCTGTGTAGCTATCAAAGTACAATAACCTGTGTGCTAAACACAACTCCCCAGCTTTCAACACAATATGGAGAACCCCAAGGAATATAGATGTGATTGATAGAAACGCCATGTCTGAACTGTTTAACCCAGTCCCCGGAAAAACTTGACCAGCATTTCATCTCCAAACTGACAAACTTAAATTGTTTTTTTTTTCCTCAACACCTCCAACAGATGAAAGAGTGATTTTTTTATTTTTTTGCAATGGAGTTTCGCTCTGTTGCCCAGGCTGGAGTGCAGTGGCACAATCTTGGCTCACTCCAACCTCTGTCTCCCAGGTTCAAGCGAGTCTCCTGCCTCAGCCTCTTGAGTAGCTGGAATTACAGGCATGCACTACACCCAGCTAATTTTTGTACTTGTAGTAGAGATGGGATTTCACTATGTTGGTCAGCTGGTCTCTAACGCCTGACCTTGTGATCCACCTGCCTCAGCCTCCCAAAGTGCTGGGACTACAGGCATGAGCCACTGCGCCTGGCCAAAAGAGTGATTTTTACAGCACTGACATTCAGGTTTGAAGCTTAGCTTATTTAGGAGTGCCAGATAAAATACAGGAGACCCAGATAAATTGGAATCTCAAATAAAAAACAAATCATTTTCCATGAAAGTGTATACCATGCAATATTTGGGGTACACTTGTACTTTTAAAAAGTATTTGTTGCTTATCTGAAGTTCAAATTTATCTGAGTATCCTATATTTTTATTTGCTAAGTATGGTAACCTTATGATTATTACAAAAATTAATAGAAGCAAATTAAAAATTTCTTTATGTGACTGACCTTCCCTATATGGAATTGAGTAAGATGTGGAACTCAAAGAAGAATGGAAGTTTAGGTCTTTTAAGTCTGTCTTTTTTTTTTTTAGAAGCTGGATTGAAGAATTCAAAAGGCATTTTTCAGGTTTATGAACATCAATTAATATTCACCCATCTGTTTCTCTGTACTTCCTGCTTTTCCACTTATGCAAATAAGACTGTCAATTAGTCTAGAGGCTGTTAGGCCATTAAAGAATCCTCTGTTTAAATATGTTTGCAATGCATAGGCATTTTTTTCTTTTCTTAGGAAAGATCTTTAAGAAACTGACTCTAAAATACGAAAATAAGATCTTTAGTTAAATCAGAGTTCATCTCCACATCCACAGCAAAGATAGTAAAATGTTCTAGGGCAGGACACATTTAAGGTAACACCTGGTGAACCTCCAAATCAAAGGAGTGAAAAGGATAGCTTTAAGGGAGAGGCATACATGGAATCGAGGACTACACATTAAAAATATGCCTCAATATCATTATAAAATTACTGATTAATATTATTCAATAATGCATGTTAACTAATTAAGAGTGAATAAGCTTGTTGACCTCTCACTGTATAACCTCCATATCAGGTCCCTTGGTATCTGTAACCTATTAGGTTTATAGGCATGCCATTATTATTATTCAATTATATTTCTAGGTGTCTTGGGGAGACATGAGAGGAAGATGATAATTAGTTATGAAACATGGCCATTCCAGTGTTACTATAAAATAGCATCTCTGTTTAATTTTGTCAGCTGACATTTTCATATAGTACATATTTCAACATTAATGAGCATTTATACTCTGGTATGATTTGCTACATTATTAGCATCCATGTATCACCTAATGCAATTTTTTGTTGCTGTTGATCTTCCTCATTTTTTATTTTTAATATTTTAGAGACAGGGTCTTACTCTGTCACTCAGGTTGGAATTCAGTGGCACAATCATAGCTCACTCCAACCTCAAACTACTGGGCTCAAGCAATCCTTCCAACTCAGCCTCCTGAGTAGCTGGGACTACCGGCGTGTACCACTGCTCCTGGAAAATCTATTTTTATTTTTAATTTTTTTAGAGCTGGGGTCTCACTATATTTCTCAGGCTGGTCTCAAAATGCTGGTCTCAAAATACTCAGGCTGATCTCCCAAAATGTTGGGAGGTGTGAACCACCAAGTCAGCCTGATTTTAGTAATTTTTGAATTGGACTTAGCATACCACCTGACATGTTGTAGATAAATGAGTATTTTCTGAATTCAACCAAATGATTTAGTAAGGAAAATCAACTATATAAATGCATCTATTTGGATTTTCAAATATTTTAATCTGTTAAACAAAAGTAACTTCACCTACAAGTAGCACCTTTTTCTGTGGGCTCTTACACTCACCCAACCCCTTCCACCTCCTGCCTTCCATTTTAAGCACCAATATATCTGAATTAGTTCCAGATTTTTTTTAAGGGAAGAAAATAACAAAAAAATAGCCAACCAAAATTTCATTTAAGTCTGTGAAATGCTATGCAAATGCTGAAGAGTGATTTACTTCCAATTATGTGGTCACTTTCAAAATAGGTGTAATGTGATACTGAGAAAAATCTATGTTCTGTGGACCTGGGGTGAAGAATTCTATAAATATCCACTGAATTTACTTGTCGCAGGTCTGAGATCAAATCATAAATGTCCCTGTTACTTTTCTATCTCATTGATCCATCGAGTATTAACAATGTGGTGTCAAAGTCTCCCGCTATTATTATGTGGGAGTCCAATAAGTCATTGAGAACTTGTCTTATGTATCCGGGTGTTCCTATATTGGGTGCATATATACTTATGATCATTGACTCCTATTGTTGCATTGATCCTTTCACCATTATATAATGTCCGTCTTTGTTTCTTTTAGTCTTTGTTACTACTAATGTCTATTTTGTCAGAGATGAAAGTTACAACTCCTGTTTTTTGTTTTTTTGTTTTTTGCTCTCCATTTGATTGGTAAGTCTTCCACCAAAGCTTTGTTTTGGGTCTTTGTGTGTCCTTGCTTATGAGATGGATCTGGATACAGCGTACCATTGTGTTTTGACTTTTTATTCAATTTTCCTTTCTATGTCTTTGATTGGGGCATTTAATCCATTTAAATTTAGGATTAATATTGATATTTGTGAGTTTAATATTGTCATTTAATGCTAGCTGGCTATTTTGCCCATTAGTTGATATAGATTCTTCGTTATGGAGATACTCTTTACCTTTTGGTAAGTTTTTGGGTTGACTGATACTGGTTGTTCTGTTCCGTGTATAGCGCTTCTTTCTGAAGCTCTTGTAAAGCAGGCCTAATGGTGGTGAAATCTCTGAGTGCTTGCTTGTTCATGAAAAATTTTATTTTTCATTCATTTATGAAGCTCAGTTTGGCTGGATATGAGATTCTGGGTTGAAAATTCTTTTCTTTGAGGATATCGAATATTAATCCCCACTCTCTTCTAGTTTGTAGGGTTTCTGCTGAGATATCTGCTGTGAGTCTGATAGGCTTCCCTTTATGGGTAATGTTACCCTTCTCTCCAGCTGCCCTTAAAATTTTCTCCTTTATTCATCATGGATATTGGCCTGAAGTTTTCTTTTCTTGTTGAGTCTCTGCCGGGTTTCGGTATCAGGATGATGTTGGTCTCATAAAATGATTTGGGAAGGGTTCCCTCTTTTTGAATTCTTTGGAATAGTTTCAGAAGGAATGGTACTAGATCCTCTTTGTGTGTCTGGTAGAATTTGGCTGTGAACCCATCTGGACCTGGGCTTTTTTTGTGTGGTAGGCTCTTAATTGCTTCCTCAACTTCTGACCTTGTTATTGGTCTATTCATAGTTTCGGCTTCCTCCTGGTTTAGGCTTGGGAGGACACAGGCATCCAGGAATTTATCCATTTCTTCCTGGTTTACTAGTTTATGTGCATAGAGTTGTTTATAGTACTCTCTGATGATGGTTTGAATTTCTGTGGAATCTGTGGTGATTTCCCCTTTATCGTTTTTTATTGCATCTATTTGGTTGTTCTCTCTTTTCTTTTTTATCAGTCTGGCTAGTGGTCTGTCTATTTTGTTGATCTTTTCGAAAAACCAGCTCTTGGATTTATTGATTTTTTGAAGGGTTTTTCTTGTCTCTATCTCCTTCAGTTCTGCTCTGATCTTAGTTATTTCTTGTCTTCGGCTAGGTTTTGAGCTTTTTTGATCTTGCTCCTCTAGCTCTTTCAATTTTGACAATAGGGTGTCAATTTTGTATCTCTCCACTCTTCTCATGTGGGCACTTATTGCTATATATTTTCCTCTACAGACTGCTTTAAATGTGTCCCAGAGATTCTGGTACGTTGTGTCTTCGTTCTCGTTGGTTTCGAAGAACTTCTTTATTTCTGCCTTCATTTCATTGTTTATCCAATCAACATTCAAGAGCCAGTTAGTTGTTCAGTTTCCATGAAGCTGTACGGTTCTGAGTTATTTTCTGAATTCTGAGTTCCAACTTGATTGCACTATGGTCTGAGAGACTGTTTGTTATAATTTCAGTTGTTTTGCATTTGCTGAGGAGTGCTTTACTTCCAATTATGTGGTCAATTTTGGAGTAGGTGTGATGTGGTGCTGAGAAGAATGTATATTCTGTGGATTTGGGGGGTGGAGAGTTCTGTAAATATCTATCAGGTTTGCTTGTTCCAGGTCTGAGTTCAAGTCCTGGATATCCTTGTTAATTTTCTGTCTGGTTGATCTGTCTGCTATTGACAGTGGAGTGTTAAAGTCTCCCACTATTATTGTGTGGGAGTCTAAGTCTCTTTGTAAGTCATTAAGAACTTGCCTTATATATCTGGGTGCTCCTGCATTGGGTCCATATATATTTAGAATCGTTAGCTCTTCTTGTTGTATCGATCCTTTTACCATTATGTAATGACCTTCTTTGTCCCTTTTGATCTTTGTTGCTTTAAAGTCTATTTTATCAGAGACGAGAATTGCAACTCCTGCTTTTCTTTGCTCTCCATTTGCTTGGTAAATCTTCCTCCATCCCTTTATTTTGAGCCTTTGTGTATCCTTGCATGTGAGATGGGTTTCCTGGATACAGCACACCGACGGGTTTTGGCTTTTTATCCAATTTTCCAGTCTGTGTCTCTTGATTGGTGCATTTAGCCCATTTACATTTAGGGTTAATATTGTTATGTGTGAATTTGATACTGCCATTTTGATGCTAGCTGGCTGTTTTGCCCATTGGTTCATGTAGATTCTTCATTTTGTTGATGCCCTTTAGCATTTGGTATGCTTTTAGGATGGCTGGTACTGGTTGTTTCTTTCTATGTGTAGTGCCTCTTTCAGGAGCTCTTGTAAAGCAGGCCTAGTGGTGACAAAATCTCTGAGTACTTGCTTGTTTCAGTGGGGGGGGGCTGGGGAGGGATAGCCTGGGGATAAATGCCAAGTGTGGGTGAAGGGGAGGAAGGCAGCAAAGCACACTGACATGTGTGTACCTATGCAACTATCTTGCACACTCTGCACATGTACCCCAAAACCTATAATGCAATAAAAATTAAAAAAATTTTTTTTTAAATACATAAATAAATAAAACAAGAATCCCTGCATATACAATGTACAAGTTCATGCTAACAATTTTTAGGACAAGTATCATTTAAATATTTAGAATACTAAAGAATCCATTTTCAACAGCATTGATCCATAGTAATCTGTAGCACCAAGCAAGATTCGCCATTATGTGCAACTCAAGCCAAGTTTGAGTTCAATCCACCATGAAAACTCACCTGTTGATTAACCTTGCCCCAAGGTGGCGTCAGATGTCTTGATGATGGTGCCTTCTTGGTTCTGTTTTACATCTTTGTTTAATGAAGTGTCAAGGTATGAAAGAAACGATTGTAGCTCAGCCATTTTCTGTTCATAAAGTAATTGCCCCTTGCATGAAGGGAAGGAATTTCTGTAAACTATTCTTTATGTCTAGAGTAGTGCTGCCCATGCTGTTGGCTTAGAAAGTGCCACAGACCCATGTAACTATCACAGTGTGGGTGGATGTTGGCTTAAGATTGCCACAGTTATCTGATAAAACTTGACAGTGTCATGGGCGGGTATTTGCTTTTTTTTATTTTATTCTTTTTGTTGGCTTGTTTTCCTGCCTTGAATGTTACCTATGTGTAGCATGAAGATCAGTTATGAAATTCACCAATTAGCATTGTGTTTACATGTAGTTACATCTATTAAGAACTGTGCTTTCTGGCAGAAAGTAATATTCCTCTGCTTTAATTAAAGCTATGCATGTTTTCAGTTAAAAAAAAAAATTCTCCTTTATTTCAACCCTGGTGAATCTAACAATAACAATTATGTGTCTTGGAGTTGGTCTACTTGAGGAATATCTTTGTGGTGTTCTCTATATTACCTGGAGTTGAATATTGTCCTGCCTTCTTTTAAGTCTGTCTTTTCAAGGACACAGACATATTGCCCCACATATTGTCCCTGTCATTCTTGAGTACACCATAGTGAAAGGTCATTTATGGTATTTAAGCATAATAGTTAAGAGGTGGGCCCTGGAGACATACTGCTGGGATTGAAATACAGCCTCCATCAGTTACTAGCTGTGTGGTCTGAAGCCTCAGTTTCCATATGTGTAAAATGGACATATAAATAGCACCTATCTCACAGAATTTTATGAGGATTAAAATTACTGTAGTGGCATTAGTAAGCATTCAGTAAATGTTTATTTCACTCCCACCACCACCACCATCATCATCATCATCATCATCATTCTCACTCCCACAAATTGTTTTTTAACTGTTCAATTGGCTTCAACTTTTTCTTTAGCTATCTCTGTGTTTCCTCATTTTAAACATCTAATTGGTAAGGAATTGTTGATTATTCAACTGGTGGCTAGTTACAGAAGTTCAATCCGAAAGTCCTCAGAAAAGTAGGTGATTATATTGGGTCTACATTGTGCTTCAACCAGGTAAAAAATAAAAAGTGCACTGACAAATTCAGTAGAGAGAGCTGTTGGGAACATCTTTAATCTCCTAAAAGATGTTTTGGTTAAGATTTAGTCTTTAATGAAATAGGTTTCTGAAGCCAGACACAGCCCCCAAGAAACTCAAACATCTGTACATTACTAAAAATGGCTAATATATGGCTGGCATATTTGTTCATGCCTTTAAACTCACACCTTCTGTTCAAATAAGCAGAGTCCAGTAGTAATTCTCACCGGAAGGCTGCAAAAGTGTGGGAAGGAATATCACTTTAAGGGGCTCCATTTATGATATAAGAAGCCATTGTAACATGTTGTTAATTTTATGCACATGGTGGACTGGTGAAAAGCAAGGAGCACTTGTGGGGAGCTGGAAAAAGATCTCCCGAGATCACTCTACTAGGTGATTGAGTGTCCATGCCTGGTGCTTTTCAGCAGTCAGGACTAGTTTGATATGCGAGCTACATGCTACAACACTACTTTAACCTTTCGAATCAACTTGGTAGCTCCAACTTTCTCATAATTCTTTAGTGTACCTTATAAACCAGTTTTAAGATGTTAGAAGACCTTTATCCAATAAGGCTTTATTAATACATAATGCAATATTTTTCAACTGCCTCGTGTAATTTTTTTAGGGTTTCAACATCTTAGTTTTTAAAAAAAAAAAAATGAAGCCCAATAACATTTTACCATTCAGATTATACAACTCTGATATCTTGTGGCTAGGATGAACAATATTTTGATTAGTTTTTAAAAATGTCCTAAAATTGCTTTCTAATGATTCTTTTAGGTCAGCCTCACAACCACACATGAACCTAATTAGTAAGTATGTCTCTAGACTAGCACAGTTTGATGAATTTAGGGAATACAAACTTTTATGCAAACGTTGTTAATGGACTAGCAGGTACGATAACAAGAATGATGTTTACGCAGTCTTTGCAGATAAGGCTGACAGGAATCACCCAAATGTTGCATCATTAGCTCTGTTAGAAATTAGGAAGTGAGAAGTGGTTTACAGTTGCTGCATTTTATTTTGATATGTACCGAAACTGCTTTTCATAATTCCAAATACATCTTCTAACATTTTCTTTTAATAGAATATTCTTTAAAAGCACACCCTAATACTGCCATGGCCTTAATGTCTGTGCCAGAAAAACAAAATATTTTTAATATTAAGAACCAATGGAACAGGTCACAATACAGATCTGCAGCATTTCCAGATTACCTTGAAATACCTTTGCCATTTGGAGAAACTGCCTGTGAGAAGTGGTCTATCTTGCTTTCTTCAGTTGTGGTCCGGTTTTGTTTTTATTTTTGAGGAAGAAAGACCTAAAGAGGTCTTTATGAAGGCACTAGAAATGTGTGGTCCTTATTCTCCCTCCTTCTCACTCTTTATAAATCTATCTAATGGCCCCACTGACAATTCATAGACTGAACTTCTGTTTAGCCTTCTATTGTAATCTATGATTGCTAAAAAAGTTCTGACTAAAGCCAATAGTATATTAAGTTATGTCAATATGTCAAGGTTTGTGTTTTTCACCAGGGTTCCAGTTTACCAATATCATTATCATCCATGGAGGTCTGGCAAACTGGTACTCAAAAAAAAAAAATCCTAATTTGTACCCTTTGCTTATTTCCAAGGTTTAAATATTCCCAGCAAAGCCAATTTTAAATTACAAATGATTTAACAACTGGCTTGCAAAAATCCTGAATATTCTCTTAAATCCACACAAACTGGCTCTAAAAATTCAGCAAAGACTTTTGTCAATAATGCTTCTACAGATAATCTGGGAAATTATTAATCATTGACTCAACATTAGATATAAGTTTATATTTGGTTCTTAATCATAGCACAGACTATTTATTTTATTTTTATTTGTATAAATGTATTGGATACAGGCATAATTTTGTTATAGGCATAGATTGCATGGTAGTAAAGTCAGGGCCTTTAGGATATCCATCATCCAAATAATGCTTATTGTACTCATCGAGTAGCTTCTCATCATACACCATAGTAAGAAATTCCTGCTATATGTGAGGTGTTCTCCAGTTCTGTGGGAAGTGCACCGATCCTAAGATGGCTTCTGATTTCCAAAAACCCACCATCCCTAAGGAAGCAGAGAATGTATAAGAAGCTATAACACAAATCTGACCATGAGAAGTGGTATAATAAAAGCACAAACTTAAATAGGAAAGGAAGAAATACCACATAAACATAGCAGAGGAAAAATCTTCTATTTCCAACAGTTTGTAGATCAGGTTCAAGCTGTGAGTGATTAATTTTTAAATGGAAGTAAAGCATTTGTATATACCTTTAGTTAAAATAAGGAAAAATGAGTGTTTACAAATAGGCATGAAAATTGTAACCAAATTTTTCAAAAGATGAGGTGGTGATCTTGCCCCAAACTGATTGATAAGCATAGTGAGACATGTGTTTCTTTTTCTTTTTCCAACATCAAAGTCACATTTCTTTGTTCCTGGAGTTAAACTTAAAACGTCCTATGACTAGATTAACATGAGGTTAAATTTCACAATCTCCAAATGTGGCAAAGAATTCCTATCCCAACCTCCCAAAACACCATCCCATAATAAACCAGTACTGAATAGTACTAATTATTAAACATTAACACATGCAGGCACTGATTAATGGTTTATATATATCATCACATTTAAAGGTAAGAGATTCTACTTTTTCCAACCAATTCTCTTCCCTAAGCACCACTCCCTAAGAAATCTTCCTCACAATATTGTCCTATGGTCACTAGAAAAAGGAAAACTGCCTCCTGCAATGAGTGTGAGCTGAAGATGGCTTATAAAGAAATGTAAGAACCTGGGGACTCTCTGCAGTGCAGACCCCAGGAGAACAAAGACATCCCAGGAAGAAAAAGCCAAAGTATGTTCTGGAGATGGCATTAAGGGAACATGACAACATTTAACCTAGGGATGGAGGAAAAATTTGATTCAGGGCCAGAGGGGGAAAAAATAGAGTAAAGAAAAGAAAAATAAAATAAGAGGAAACCATATCCATATGAAGAGTTTTCATTGTGCAAAGCTGTGAGATCTAAGATGGAAACAACAGATAAGACACTTGGCAAAATTTCTACCTAAACAAAACACCTGATAAGGAGATAAATGATGTAGGCATAAATTTTAAAAAAGGAGAAATAAAGAGCAAAGTGGAGGTGGGAGGATATCGATAAAACCAAATGGGGACTACTAAAATGATCCATGAAAATTACAAATAAACAGAAGCACGTTTGAAGACAAATGACAATGGAAAAAACCTCAGTAACAGCAGCAGATGTTTTCCCTCAAGAACCAAAGCAGATAGGAGCCCCTAAAGACACAGCACACAGGAGCATCCAGAAACTCTGTCTTCCTCTGGGCCCTGCAGACACCAAGGACAGCAGCAAAACAGAACAGCCAACTCCCCACCCCCAGTCATTCTCACCCTAGGCTCAAAGCTAGATTCTAGTCTAGTAGAAAAAGAGCAAAGTTCTTAACTGTCACTTTTTTCTTACAATGAAAGAGAGAACTCATCTAAACCTAACATCTTTTACCTCTATTAGCTCACACAGGCCCACTACCACTCCTGAAATAGTTCCTATTGCATCCATTATAGAAATGAGAAAACAAACTCAAAAGGGTTAAGCAGCTTGCACCAAATTATTTCCAGTTGAGATTTGAACCCAGATTAACCTAAATCCGAAGCCCATAATTATTTCTCAACAACACACAGCTCCCCAACCTGGTTTGTGATAATTTTCAAAGCTATTTCTTGTTTGTTGCTTATTTTCACTCCCCCAGAAGTCTTGTAGTGTCCTGGACAGGTACCATAATTCCTTTTCTTTCTTTCTTTCTTTCTTTTTTTTTTTTTTTTTTTATTTTTTTTGAGACAGAGGTTCACTCTTGTTACCAGGCTGGAGTGCAACGGCGCGATCTCGGCTCACTGCAACCTCCACCTCCTGGGTTCAGGCAATTCTCCTGCCTCAGCCTCCTGAGTAGCTGGGATTACAGGCACGCGCCACCATGCCCAGCTAATTTTTTGTATTTTTAGTAGAGTCAAGGTTTCACCATGTTGACCAGGATGGTCTTGATCTCTTGACCTTGTGATCCACCCACCTTGGCCTCCCAAAGTGCTGGGATTACAGGCTTGAGCCACTGCGCCCGGCCATAATTCCTTTTCAAATGGTGAGGAATGAAAGTTCATAAGTTACACAACCTTGTCTGTGGTCAGTTGCAGCTTGAAGCAGGGGAAGGACTGCCACCAGGATCTTCTCATTTCTAGGCCTAGCTCTTTCCAGACAGTATATCCCCCTTGTCACAGTGAAACTCAGTGGACAGCCATGTACAGAGAACTCACTAAAACACAGCCAAACTGTATAATATTATTTACCCAAATTGAAAATTGCAAAGATTTACAAAATGTACACCGCATTCCTGGTAATGTGCTAGATAGAGTCCAATCTCCCGCCCAGTTTCATAAAGAGATTCCACTAATATCCAATATAAGAAGACAAATGCACTCTCTTACCTTTAAAATACTCCTTTTTTATAATCAGTGATGATTTTAGAAATGATTTTTCTAAATAAAAACCATTCTACTACCATTCAAAAATCAGATAACTTTATGATTGTGTATTTCACTAAACATGAAATGTCTGTCTTTTTCATCCCCACTGCCTCTGCCCTTAGCTAGACCTTCCTTACTTCCCAGCCAGATCCCTCAGCTGAGCTCCTGAAGGTCTCCAGGCTTCATTATGCCCTGATCTACAATCCATAAAGCTCGTGTGGCAATCTTTTACAATACAAATGTAATAAAATCACTGCCCTGTGGAACACTGTCTGATGAAAAGTTGAGTTCCATAGTCTGTGATAGGAAGTCCTTCAGGACCTCTGTGTCCTCAACTCATCTCTTCATTTACACACTTTTTCTTCAGTCAAACAGAACCATAATCTGCTAAATGAAAGTTACACTGTTTCTTGGTTCATTGAATTAACATGTATGGTCTTTGCATGGGATGCCCCTCCCATCTTCTTCACCTGGCCAGCTCCCACTGATCTTTTGAGACTTAGGGAGGGCATTGTTTCCCACAGAAAAACTTGGAGGCACTTTAGGAGGCTGAGGTGAGAGGACTGCCTGAGTCCAGGAGTTCAAGATCAGCTTGGGCAACATAGCAAGGTCCCATCTCTAAGAAAAAACTAGGCGTGATGGTGAGTTCCTATAGTCCCAGCTACTCAGAGGCTGAGGCAGAAGAATCATTTGAGCATAAGAGTTCAAGGTTACAGTGAGCTATGATCATGCATCTGCACTACAAGCCTGGGGAACAGAAAGATCCTATCTCAAAAAAAAAAAAAAAAATAGAGAAACTCATGTTTCAATCTGAGCCTCTGTGCTTCTTGGGCACCCTGAGCAGATATCAATTTACTCATAGTTCTTTTATTTCTCTGATCTTCCTTCAAAAGCTTACCAGGCTGTCCCTAACAACTAAATAGTGAGCTCTTTAAGGACTGAAATTGTTCTCTTTCTGTTGTTAAAGCAATTTCTCCAGTAAGCTGACTTCAAGCATACAACAGATATTTTCCCAAATTTTCCGCAAGGGAAGAAATTTTCCCAAAACTCCAATTCACATATGTCTCTCTTATAGAGAGGGGGGAAAAAACTATAAATATCTGATTATTTCATTAAAATAATACCTAGTTAGCTCCCAACTAATGGTCAGTTGGAAGAAAAAGCAATGCTGAAGTATTTTTTCTTTTTGAGATAGAGTCTCACTCTGTCACCAGGCTAACGTGCAGTGGCACAATCTCGGCTTATCGCAACCTCTGCATCCTGGGTTCAAGCAATTCTTCTACCTCGGCCTCCTGAATAGCTGGGATTATAGGCACCCACCACCATGCCGGGCTAAATTTTGTATTTTTAGTAGAGACAGGGTTTCACCATGTTGGTCAGCCTGGTCTCGAACTCCTGAACTCAGGTGACCCACCTGCCTTGGCCTCCCAAAGTGCTGATATTACAGGCCTGAGCCACCTCACCCTGTGTGAAGTATTTTTATCAGCTATACTGATAGTATTCCAAAAGCTGTAACATATTACATCATGCAAAACTTTCTTCCTCAGAGCTCTTTCTCAGTGTTCAGCAGGATGGTTACAAGAGTAGATATTCAAAGTATATGAATGAATGGAAGATGCATCCAGTACCTAGTTCATGAAAATTCCAATATATTCAAAAGATAATGTTTACTACTCCCTTGCAATGAAAATCTTGTGTTTTTAAAATATCTGATTTTAAACTCTGCAAATTACACGCTAGTTGTTCACCTACTCCAAGAGGCACAATTATCTACTCTGCCCTCTAACACATATGAGTAACTCCTTGGTAATTGTTGATGCTAATTTAGGAAAGTAACCAGGACTCAAACTCTCCTTCCAATATATTTTCAGATATTTTTTCATGAGATATAGCAATTGTGTGAAACTTATAAAGACTCCCCAAGATTTGAAAGAAGCAATGGAAGAATAGAAGAAAATGGCAATACAGTTGGTCCTACCATGACTACATTTCATAGCTCTGTGATTGTGGGAGACTATTGTTAAAACTACCTTATAAGATTTGACCTATTAGGATATGAGTAGGGTGACCAAATAATATCTCATCAAAATCAGGACTACAACAACCAGACTATATGATTAAATACACGGAACAATATAGGTTTACAAATTTTGAAGTAGATATTTTATTATTTTTAACAATTGTTTAAAGCTAGAGATCATGAATGTTCATATGATTACTTGCTAAAAGCAAGTATACCATTGTATTCTCTTCTCAAAGTTGGGCTTTTCACTCATCTAAGCCACCTCCATTACTATAGTAAAGAGTAAAATAAATAGTTCTGCAAACATTTTAATGATCATTAAGGTCAGGGAGTCTCATCATGGTGACTCCTAGTTAATAACCCATCAACTACCTATCAAGTTATATTATTCAACAAAACAAATTTTTTGTGGTAGAGAGAATAATGTTCCCCCAAAAGACTTTGACATCTTAACCCCTACATCTTGTGAATATATGATTTTATATGGCAAAAGGGACATTGCAAATGTGATTAAGTTAAGGACTTTGAGATGGGGAGCTCATTCTGCATTATCAAGGTGGGCCCAAGGTAATCACAAGTGTCCTAACAGGAGGGAGGCAGGGTCAGAGAAGGCCATGTGGCAATGAAAGCAGAGGTCAGGGAGAGAGGTGAAGATGCTACGCTGTTGGCTTTGAGAATGGAGGAATTGGCCAAGAGCCAAGGAACACAGGTAGCCTTTAGAAGCTGAAAAAGGCAACAAGGAAGCCGCTTCTTCCACACAGCTCCAGAATGAGTCATCCCTGCTGACCCCTTGACAAGCCTAGTGTGACTGATGTTGAACTCCTGACCATCAAAACCACAAAGTAACAAATTATTTATTGTCTGGAGCCACTAAATTTGTGATAAATTTTTAGAGCAGTAATAGAAAATTAATACATTAATTCAGAAATTGTTGCAAATTAGACCACATGCTCAGCACTGGGGATACTAAAAATCAGTAAACTATAGTCTGTGCTATAAATGTTTTTGCCAGTTTCATTTGGTGACTAATATGTGTCAATCATCAAACCTCAAGAAATATACCACATGGCTTGAAATCAATAGAGAAAAACAAGGAACATGCTCAGGAAGAAGAGCAGTTTTCACTTGATTGTAGAATTTAAATTCTTACATGCAAATCTGTATAGATGAAAGCTTAACAAGGATTATTATCAAATTATATAACTGCCATGTTAAAGAATAGTAATGAAACATGAGTTTAAAACAACTAGCCATGGCTGGGCACAGTGGCTCATGCCTGTAATCCCAGCACTTTGGGAGGCTGAGGTGCGTGGATTGCTTGAGGTCAGGAGTTTGAGACCAGCCTGGGTAACATGGTGAAACCCTGTCTCAACTAAAAAGACAGAGATTATCCAGGTGTGGGAAGGGGCAAGCACCTATAGTCCCAGCTACTAGGGAGGCTGAGCAGGAGAATAGCTGAACCTGGGAGGTCAAGGTTGCAGTGAGCAGAGATGGTGCTCTGTACTTCAGCCTGGGTGACAGAATCAGACTCTGTCACTCGCCAAAATGACATTACTTTCTAACAATCCCAGTGATTAATAAAACCAGAGGGACCCCTTCATATTGTATAGATCCATCTATCAATAAATAGAATCTCATTTTGGTCCAAAAGCCTTTGAACCCTTTTATCACCTTAAATTCACCATCCACACCTGGTCATCCTCTTCCAATCCACTCTTCATATGATAACCAGAGTGAAAACACAGATCTTACCGTTTCACTTTTATATTCAAAACTCTCAATAACTCTAAAACACAATCTCTCTCTCCTGTATTTTCCCATAGCCCTCTATCTATACTTCGGTTTCTTGACTTCAAGATATACAGTGTCTAAGCCACCTCTGTCTTCCCACTGCCTAACACCGTTCTTGGCACAAAGTGGATATAGTATATTAATAATGACATTTTTGCTTCAAAGTAACAGAAACCATAATCAAACTCAATTAAGCAGAAAGTGGAATTTGACCTCTGTACCTGGGAAGAGATCAGGCATGGCTTCTGGATATGTAGTCAAGGTTTTGTCTCTCTACACCATTTGCCTCTTCTTTCTTCTGTATGTTGGTTTCTTTCTGCAGACAAGCACAATGTTGTAGAGAAGACAGCTATACATAACTTTAGGTTTGTACTTCTCTTTACCAGGTTGACCCTGCTTGAGTCACAATCTCATGATTGGTCAGCCTCCACAATTGTTCCAATCTGGATTATTGCCCATTTCTGTGGCTGGGGTGGGGAGTAGCTGTAACAAACACTGCTATGGGACACTAAGACCACGTACAATTTGGGAGGGGAATTTTCCAATAAGTAACAGAAGTACTGAGCAGACAGAAATAACAAAATGACCATGAAATTCAATACATTTTTATTGATGGACAAATAAATCAATGCTTTAAGAGAGTGTTCCCACATATGCACTGAAACCACATATTGTGATATTGTGGCCATGATGGAGACTTAGCATCACTATAATTATGTCAAATAATTGTATTTGACAATTAACCTCAAAAATTTTACTTGGGACGGAACTAAAAGAGAAGCTTTCCTCACGGGGAAATGTCTGCTGAGAGCACTTCAAATAACAGCCTTTGTTAGACAACACTGTGATGAGCTCATGCTTTTCTCAAGACAGCTAGCCGAACCCTACGCTAACTGGGAACATTATGCTTAAGAATCTCTCTTTAGTTGATTCTCTGAGCTCAAACTAATACCTCTTCCCAGGTTAAAGATTCTGTCTATGTGTGAAGAAGTGACTAAGATTTGACCAAGCAATTCAAATCTCATCCAAATGCCTCTGAGCATTTAATTCCAGCTGTCGAGGGATGGGATGGGGAAAAGCATTTATAATCCAGAAATGATAGGGTTCAGAGGCTGAATTTGGCAGCCTGCTCAGCCTCCTCTAAATAGACCTTCCAGATGAGGGTGTACAGTCACAGAGTTCACAGAGGTGTTAAGTACAAAAGCATTCCCCAAAAAAGAAAAAGTTCTTTGGAATGCAACACAGAGTTGAAAATTATACTTACTTGAAAACTGAGGGATGCCTGAAAACAGAGACACTTGGAGCCGTCTTCCTTTGGCAAACACAGCAGCAGCATCTGTCCCCAGAGGGCAAAATCCTGGCAGTGGTGCCTTTGTTTAGAGGTGCTGCTATCTACAAGCCAGTCTAGTCCCCAGCAGTTTCCTGCAACCACCAAGAAAAGGAAGGACACTCAGCAAAGGGATAAATGACAGGCTTCCTGGCTTACCAGTCTTGTCCTGCCCTGCAGCAATCAAAAGCTTATATCATCAGAGGCAAAGTATATTTCCATAAGAGATTTCCCAAAGCCAGACATTTTCCAAAAGTGATTTGCTCAAGATGATAGATTTGGTCATCTTGGAAAAAATTTGCCAAGCAATAGCTTCACAAGCTACCCTCAGTACTTTATTCTCTCCATGAAGACCAACAATGAAAGTGAGGAATAAAAACCATCACAGAAAAATCCACTTCAGTTTGTTTCTTTCCTGCTAAGTAAAACGTGAGTTTCTGCCTTCACCCAAGAACATCACAAACCACTTTGCTTAAGGAGTAGGCCTCGTTGATGGTACACTAGATTTCAAGTCTCAGCATGGCCCTGCATTAGCTCCAAGACCTTGGACAAGTTGTACACAGTTTATAAGCCTCAGTTGCTTCATTTGTAAAATAGAGGTGATGAATCTACTTCATGGAATTATTGTGAACATTAAATTAGATAACTGGCCGGGCACGGTGGCTCACGCCTATAATCCCAGCACTTTGGGAGGCCGAGGCGGGTGGATCACAAGGTCAAGAGATCAAGACCATCCTGGTCAACAAGGTGAAACCCCGTCTCTACTAAAAATACAAAAATTAGCTGGGCATGATGGTACGTGCCTGTAGTCCTAGCTACTCAGGAGGCTGAGGCAGGAGAATTGCCTGAACCCAGGAGGCGGAGGTTGCAGTGAGCCAAGATCGTGCCATTGCACTCCAGCCTGGGTAACAAGAGCGAAACTCCATCTCAAAAAAAAAAAAAAAATAGATAACTACATGTAAATTACTTAGTATGGTATGTAGCATAGAATAAAATAACCAATAAATGATTTCTGTTTATTATTTATCTATGAGAGTTCCCTCAAAACATGTGCAGAGAATTTCAGTCAGTTCAATGGCTTGTTCAGTTGGTGGAAATTTGTGCTTCTGACTGTGATCTTATCCTACATACATATGTGCTAGCCACAGGTCTTCGGCTGAAACTGTTCCTCAATCACAGAAAGGAAACAATGCACCGGTCATCTGACACTGTTCCACAGAATGCACCAGTCTCACCAAGGCTTCCATGTTCTGACTCTTACCAGGGCAGAGCCCCTGGAACAAGTCAGAGAATCACTGTTAGGAAACGAAATAGACAACCACTCTGCAGTGATCCCATTGCAAAAAGCCCAACACGAAGATTTTAAAACATTTTTAAAAGGCAATACCTTTTTAAAGGTTATGAAAGACTCCAGCAAGAGAGGTGTTAGAACTTGACCCTACTGTGTTAGGGACACTACATCAGTTGTGGTCGTCACTACCAGCAGGAAATGAGAAGTATGTGTTTCCTTCAATAACTAATGCAGACCTTTTAAGGAATAAGGCAAGGAGACAGGCAGAAAGGAAGGAAAGGAGAGGAGAGAGGTGGAAGAGAGAAGGAGCCTGGAGACCTTTAGCAGCAGTAGGACATAGCCTTGCTTTTTTAATATTGGTGGGAGAGCTGCAAGACCTCTAAAGCTAAAGGTGGTTCCCTGTATCCCCCTGTGATCAACAACATGACATAGTCGGTATCTATAAAAGAGATTTTTTTTCTAGTTTTGTGGGCCATGTTGGAGATAAGATCCAAGACTTGGGGTGGTGGCTCGGACCTGTAATCTCAGCACTTTGGGAGGCCAAGGCGGGAAGATCACTTGATGTCAGGAGTTCAAGACCAGCCTGGCCAACATGGTGAAAACCCATCTCTACTAAAAATACAAAAACCAAACAAACATACAGACAAACAAAAAACAGCTGGGCATGGTGGCACATGCCAGTAATCTCAGCAATTCTGGAGGCTGAGGCAGAAGAAACAATTGAGCTTGGGAGGTGGAGGTTGCAGTGAGACAAGATCACACCACTGCCCTTCAGCCTGGACAATAGACCCAGGCTTCATCTTAAAAATATATAAATAAATAAATAAATAAATAAATCCAAGACTTGAGTCTCATTGGCTTACTTGCTTCAATGTGATGGTAAATGTTACTTACATCTATCACAAACGGTGTTCTCCATCATTCACCTGAGATGTTTCCATGGAAATGTGGCTTTCTGATTCTCTCTAATATGGGAGAACCACCCTTGACATACAAGATGTTCCATCCTCATAACTCTTCTTCCTTATTGCTACCAAAGTTTCCCTTTTCCTTCCTCTAAAACATATGTCAGTTTCTCAGGAGCCCAGGAGAGATCATGAGCCTATCCAAGACCTATCTTTTGTGACTAGATTATTGGGATCCAAGGAGAGAGAGAAGAAAGGAAGAGCAAGCCCAGCCATCCCTTTTGTTCTCCTACGTACAACTTTTTCACCCACCACTAATGTCTCCCAGTATATCAATCACATCTCAGAAGGCGATAAAGTTACAAGAGTCAAGACAGCACTGCCATAAAGATAGATAATAAACACCAATGACACAGAAATAAAGCTTTAATTTATAGTCAATTAATTTTCTTTTTTCTTTCCTTTCCTTTTGATACAGCCTCACTCTGTCACCCCGGCTGGAGAGCAGTGGCATGATCTTGGCCCACGGCAATCTTCGTCTCCTGGGTTAACGCAATTCTTGTGCCTCACCCTCCCCAGTAGCTGGGATTGCAGGTGTGTGCCACCACACCCCGTTACTTTTTGTATTTTCAGTAGAGATGGGGTTTTGTTATTTTGACTAGGCTGGTCTCAAACCCCTGGCCGCAAGTGATCTGCCCACCTCAGCCTTGCAAAATGTTGGGTTTATAGGCACGAGCCACAAAAACCAGACTTTAATTAATTGATTTTCAATGAAAGTGTCAAAGCAATTTGAGGGGTACAAATAAACTACTCAACAACAAGGGCTGGAACAATCAAACCTGGGATTTTGTTTGTTTGTTTGTTGCTATTGATGTTGGATAATTATTTAAGAACCATACCAGTTTACTGTTTATTTTCTTTATCCAGGTTTTCTTGAGACAATTTTTGGCATTTCATATTTTCTAGGGATGTATTTATTTCATCTAAAATTTTTCAAATCTTTGTTGTATCTGTAGTGATACCATTTTTTCATTGTGGGTCTTGTTTATTTGCCACTTCTTTTATGTGGATTAATCTTATCAGATGTCTACTTTGTTAATCTCAAGAAATCAGCTTTTGGTTTTGTTAATCTCCTGTATTGTTCTTGATTTTCTTTATTTCTGCCTTTGTCTTCATCATTTCTACCTTTATTGTTACCATTTCTTTCCTTCTTGTTTCTTTGGGTTTATCACTGCTATTTTTCCCACTGCATGAGCTAAAGTTAATTCATTTCTTTTGAAACTTTATTATTTCATGTTATTTTTGAAGCTATACTTTTTTTTCCTTAACTGTATTCACAAATTTTAACATGTGAATTATTTAGAAATATTTAGCTTTCAAATATATGAGATATAAGTGACTATTTTGTAATTTATGTTTAATTTTATTGCATTATGCTCAGAGAACTTGGTGAAATTGATTTATAGTTTATTGTTGTAAGTGTTCCATGTGTGCTTGAAAATGATGTGTATTCTCTGTAGGATACATAAATGTATGCATATATATATATTTAGATATATTAGCATGAGCTAATTTATTATATTTTACTGTTCAGGTCTTGATCCTCCTGCTTATTTGTGTGTATGTATATATGTACGTATGCTTGATTTATGGTTTCTTGAGGGGTGAGTATAAAACTTCCAGCCATACCTGTTGATTTATCTATCTCTTCCTAAAATTCTGCTTGTTGGATTTTGATGGTATTTACAGCTGTGTGATTAGGTACATAACAGATTTAAATGGTTATATATTTTTATTCTATTGCTCGTTTGTTGTATATAGCATTCTGCTTTGTCTCTATTAAAAGTTTTAGTTTTTCAGTTTTATTTAATCAGCTTTTAAGATCTCTACCCCAAATTTCTTTCAATTTATACTTTCCAAATATCTTTTTAAGTTTTTTTAACTGTCTATGTCCTTTATCTTTTTTTAATTGCATTTTAGGTTTTGGGGTACATGTGAAGAACATGCAAGATTGTTGCATAGGTACACACGTGGCAGTGTGATTTGCTGCCTTCCTCCCCTTCACCTATATCTGGAATTTCTCCCCATACTATGTCCTTTATCTTAATTCATCAACATATTGTTTCATTTAAAAAAATCTAATCTGTTTCTTTCAAAAAAAGTATTTTACTCATTATATTTGACATTTTTTATTTGATATCTGTTCTTTCATTTTATATTTTTTATTTACTGTATGTTTTGCCTTCTTTTTCTCCTTCCCACTTTCTATTGAATCGGTCAACTTATTTTCCCTTCTGGTTTAAAAGCTATGTGTTCTATTTCTGTTCATATAGTGATAGTTCTTAACCCATATGGATTATGATTGGTCCTTATTTATTTCTTAAAGTTAGCAACATCTAGATGTAATATTTGAAGTACTATATAACAATTGAAAACGTAACTGACACTGACCAATAAAAAAATCAGAACGATCACTGGTTCGGAAGCTTATGGACCTGGGCTTGGAGAATATCAGTGTTACATTCTAAATGGTGTCCCCTCAAAATTCATATGCGGAAGTCCTGACTTCTGTACCTCGGAATGTGACTACATTTGGAGATAGGGTCTATACAGAAATTATTAAGTTACAATGAGGTCGTTAGGATGAGTCCTGATCTAACATAACTGGTGTCTTTATAGGAAGAGATTAGGATACAGCTGCATGTCTATGAAAATACATGAAAAAGACAAACGTGTACAAGTCAATGAGGGAGGCCTCGGGGAAAACCGTCCCTGCCAAGACCTTGATTGGGTTGAGTAGTTTACAGTTCTGGATGAATTGTGAAAAAGTAAACTTCTGTCATTTAAACTCCTCAACCTGTGGTACTTTATTGTGGCAGCCCCAGCAAACTAATACAATCAGTCTGTCAAGATCTGTATCTTCTCCTTAAACACAAATGTGGCCTGACAGATTCCATGGTCCCTTAGTGTCCTGTGATCTACATCCCACATAATGCTGATAGTGCCTAGAATCCCCAAAGACTTTATCATCCTCTCTTGCAGCATGTCTCTTGCACACGCTCCTGAGTGTATTTACTTCTAAACAGTACTCTCCCCAAAACATTTTCAATGTATCCTTTCATAAGACAAAATTTTGAGAACTTACATACCTGAGAATATTTTTATTACCCCTCACAATCAAATGGCAATTTTATTAGATGTAAAACTTTACATTCAATGTGATTTTCTATCAATATGTTAAAAGTACTGCTTCACTGTCTTCGCACATCATGTTGCTGTGAAGGAGTCTGACACCAATCTGATCCTTGTTTATTGTAGGTGATCTTCACTTTCTGGAAGCTTGTAGAACTTTTTCTTTGTACTTGATGTTCTTAGATATTATAATATGTATGGTGAGTGTTCCTTTTCTTTTATGTTTAAAAGTTCATGAACCCTTTCAAACTGAAGTCTTCCATCTTTGTTTAAGTTGGAGTAACTCCAGATTATCTCCTTCCATATAGCTCCACTTTCTTTCTGAGTATTCTAATACTAGATACTGGCCCTTTATCTGCCATGCCTGTTAGCTTTTTTATTTTTCTATTTGTTTTCTTTTTTATATACATTCCTGCTGCCTCCTGGAAGAATTTCTTAATTTACTGTTCTACTTCATTAATTAATATTTTCAGTTATACGTGTCCTCCTATTTATCTCATATATTTTTCTTCCTTTTAAGTCACACTTTATTATTCTACTTGCTGTTATTATTTTGTCTTACATTGCTCATATTTTCCCTTATCAGCTTAAGTGTTTTTATCATATTTATTTTAAATGCTTAGTTCACTTCTAATATTTCTTTTTCAGACAATGCATATACCCCTCAGATGTCTGGTCATTTTAGTCCAGAAGTTTTCCCATGAGATACCAGCTGCCCAGTCCAGTTTAAATGAGTTAATAAAGAGAGAATGAGCCTCCATGTGGACATCCCAGACATCGCCAAACCACTGTGAATTACTCTGATTTGTAGGAACCCATCAGGTAGCTCTGTTGCTCAGGTCTTGACCTTAAACCTTAAGGAGAAGATGCATTATGGGAAGGTAGATTCCCTATGTATTAATCCATGAGCCCCGTGAGTCTGAACGGTAGGGGTAAGGCAAGTCAGTTCAGAAGCCCCTGTTTTCATTAAGTCTTCCCTGAGCAATATTTATGCTGCCTCTCTATGACCTTGGGTCACTTCTGTAGTGAAGGGGCGGGTGATGGCTGTCTTGAGGTAAAGCCAAAGAAAGACAAGAGCAGAATCCAAAAAGCTCCACTACCACCTTGGGCTACCTTCTTTCCCTGGCTGAAACTGACACACCCAAGTGCAAATAGTCTTCTGCACCCTCAGGGGTTCCCAACGTTTGTTGATTAGTTTTATTCCTTCTTAGAATTTGTGTTTCATTTATTTTTATTTTTTTCTTTTCTCTAGGATTAATTTGAGGGAAAAGGGCATCATATTTGTTGGAAGCAGAAATCTTCCTACACAGGTTAAGGTATACTTCCCACAGTTTATAAATGCATGTGAAATTGTTCACCTATAATAACATAAAGCGTTAAGTTAAATGATGACGATATTCCAATCCCCCCAAAAAATTCCAAATGTCCTCATTATTGTCTCTTCTCTTCTATTCAAAAATCATTCGCTAAAAGTGTGTGTCCTTTAAGGGGCCCTGCCCTGTTGGCCTGTGTCATTCATTTGCTGCCTCCCTGTCAGGAGCTGCACTCACTGCATTCCTGACAGGATTTTGACAGGGTCTAGGATGTCAGACATGCTTATTAGCATTCACTTTTCTCATTAGCCTGTTAAGGACTTCTTAATTAAAATGGATTTTAAACATCTTTTAGTTACAATTAGTCACTAGCGTAAGTTGTCCACATTGTTTCTGCCATGGTGATAATTTTCTCTTAGGTCCATTTCCAACTCGTTTCCTCAGTCCGCAGCCTCATGTGTCCTCAGTATTAGCCATGCTCACTTAACACAACTTGGTTCTCTCAGTTCATACCCCATTAGCTGAATTCCTTCACAGGCACACTCCCTCAATTAGCTTTGGAATGTTGTATAGAGGAAACAGCACCACACCAAAGGGTCAAATTCTAATCTGTGTTCTTCCAGAAACTAGATGTATGACAACAGCAAAATCATTTTGTCTTCCTCAGTTTTTTATAATCTACAAAATGGGGTTAAAGTTGGAAAAGATGGAAATAAATTACTGCAAATGTTCCAAACTCTAAACCTCTGTGATTTAGTTTAAGGTTATCCACACTCTACTTAAGCTTAAGAAATATGCACATATTTCTAGAGACTAGTTCAACTTAATAGAGAAAGCTTATAATAGTCCGTTCTCATGCTGCCAATAAAGACAAAGGAAAGAGGTTTAATTGACTCAAGAGTTCAGCGTATCTGGGAAGGCCTCACAATCGTGGAGGAACGTGAAGAAAGAGAAAGGCATGGGCCGGGCGCGGTGGCTCAAGCCTGTAATCCCAGCACTTTGGGAGGCCGAGGCGGGTGGATCACGAGGTCAAGATATCGAGACCATCCTGGTCAACATGGTGAAACCCCGTCTCTACTAAAGATACAAAAAATTAACTGGGCATGGTGGCACGTGCCTATAATCCCAGCTACTCAGGAGGCTGAGGCAGGAGAATTGCCTGAACCCAAGAGGCGGAGGTTGCGGTGAGCTGAGATTGCGCCATTGCACTCCAGCCTGGGTAACAAGAGTGAAACTCCATCTCAAAAAAAAAAGAAAGAAAGAAAGGCATGTCTTACATGTCTTACATGGCAATAAGCAAGAGAGCAGGTGCAGGAGAACTGCCCTTTAGAAAACCATCAGATCTCGTGAGACTTGCTATAGAGAGAACAGCACAGGGAAAAACCCACCCACATGATTCAATTTCCTCCCACCAGGTCCTTCCCATGACACTTGAGGATTATGAGAGCTACAGTTAAAGGTGAGATTTGGGTAGGGACACAGCCAAACCACACCAAAGGTTCAGTAGCTTTCTGAAGACTCCTTCTAGCTGTCCATTTTCCCCTCATACAATTCAGTGCATCTCACCTCTGAAAGAGTAATATAGATGGATATTCTACTCATAATTTATTTCCATCAGCACAAACCATATACTTACTAAGTTAATCAAACACTTAGTCCCCAAATATACAGTAAGTTCATTATTAGAGTTTTTATTATCACAACTTAGCAGTCCACTGGCTCTAATTTATGAGAAGAGCCCACCATTAACAACATTGCTATGGCTAAGCTTCCAGCATCATCCAGACCACCATCTCTGGTCAGTTTGAAATCTTAGGAAATATCATTTATTAGTGACTTAATTTAACCTTGACCACTGAACCAGAAATCAAGATACACTGAAAGCCCACTTCCCACCAGTGCACAGTATATCCATGTAACAAATATGCACATGTACCTCCAAATTTAAAATAAATAAAATTTTAAAAACTAAAAAGAAATCAGAATTGTCTTCTTGCTTGAAAATGTTCTTGGAAGAGCACTGAATTATTTTGAAACTTCTTAAAGTAGCTGAACATGGTAGCACAACAAGCCTGTAGTCTCAGCTTCTTGAGAGGCTGAGGCAAAAGGATCACTTGAGCCCAGGAGTTTGAGGCTGCCATGAGCTATGATTGCACTACTGCACTTCAGCCATCAGAGCAAGATCTTGTCTCTAAGAAGTTTGGACTTAGTGCAAATGTGGGGCAAAGGATGACATTGGTTCCTATTTTAGTAAAGGCAGTTGCCTGTTTCAAAAATGGCTGAGCCAAACTGCTACACAAAGTTCATTCTGCTAGGTTCTTAGCACAAAGCAACTATTACTGCAAATAATGTGTTTTTCAGCAGCATAATGCTTATAGTTTCTGGAAACTTCAGAGAGAATTTCCTCAGCTCTCAGGAATGATTGGATTCATGATCACACTGGTTCAGCACTTACATCAAAGTAAAACAGGGAAGTCCCAGCCAGGCAGACCCAAAACAACACTCAGCTTCTCTTTGGAGTCTTTATTCCCAAGAGGTTCTTCAGGCCAACTCCTGGAATTCCAATACCAAAGATATTTTTAAACTATGTTGCAAAGCCCTATTCTTTGTGTTATACTCACTATGAGCTTACAAAAAATAACTCCCTTGTGACTTTATTAAACAAAATGCACACAGTCTTTATATTTGGACTCTCATTCTGATTACTGTAATTGGTAAACTCCAGAATGGCCTTATCTGTGTTTAAACATATCTTCCCTACATATGACTATATATAGCTACACACTATATTTAAAAGAACAAATGCATAACAAAAATTCTTTCTATTGTGTGTGTGTGTATATAGTTTTAAAAATATATCAGTTAGGTTAGGGCACGGTGGCTCACACCTGTAATCCCACCACTTTGGGAGGCTGAGGTGGGGGGACTGCCTGAGGTCAGGAGTTTCAGACCAACCTGTCCAACATGGTGAAACCACGTCTCTACTAAAAATACAAAAAATTAGCCGGGTTGGTGGTGGACACCTGTAATCCCAGCTACTTGGGAGGCTGAGGCAGGAGTATTGCTTGAACCCAGGCGGCAGAGGTTGTATTGAGCCAAGATCATACCACTCTGCACTCCAGCCTGGGCAACAAGAGTGAAACTCTGTCTCAAAATATATACTAGTAGGCCGGGCACGGTGGCTCACGCCTGTAATCCCAGCACTTTGGGAGGCTGAGGTGGGGAGATCATGAGGTCAAGAGATCAAGACCATCCTGGTCAACATGGTGAAACCCCGTCTCTACTAAAAATACAAAAAATTAGCTGGGCGTGGTGGCGCATGCCTGTAATCCCAGCTACTCGGGAGGCTGAGGCAGGAGAATTGCCTGAACCCAGGAGGCGGAGGTTGGGGTGAGCCAAGATCGTGCCATTTCACTCCAGCCTGGGTAACAAGAGCGAAACTTCATCTCAAAAAAAAAAAACAACATATATATATATATATATATTCATATATATATATCTCCATATATATATATATATATCTCCATATATATGTATCTCCATATATATATATCCATATATATATATATCCATATATATATATCTCCATATATATATCTCCATATATATATATCTCCATATATATATTCATATATATATTCATATATATACACACACATATCCCTATATATATTAGGGATAAACAACATATACATATATATCTCCCTATATATATTAGTAAAATGCATAAACGGCACAGAGAAGAGTCCTTTCTGGTTCTTAATCCTGGTGTGGCCATCTGCATGTTGGTGTGCATCCATGTGATCAGTTGCTTTGAGAGCCACTTCATTTCATTGAGGATGGAGCAGAATAGAGCTAAATCCACCAAAGCACAAAAAGGGTCAACATGAACAACCAAATGAAAAAAGCGTTTATGGGGAGTTTGAGAACTTTCCATTGGAGTAGACTCAATGCATACAATCCTTTTCTCAATGGAGCTAGTAGGAGAAAATTCAATTATTCCTCAGCCTCCATATATTCTTGGCCACCCATGAGCTGAACGGCGTGAAAGGCTGACCTACCTTGATTTCTGATCAAGGCATTTCATTCACTAGAATAGGGTCTAAAAGCTTCTCTTATGAAGCAAAGACCCGGGAGTAAGGTGGAAAGCATGGACCTAGTATATTTACTAAGCAAAATGTTTTCTTTCACCTTGTTTACATTACTGACTTGTTCTAAAATTATTTCTGTTCCTGCAAGCAAGCAGTCACTTTGGGGTTTTTCTCTGAATAGTAATGGCCCATTTACTTTTTACCCTGTACATTCACTTTCCTTCATTTATTAGATTTCTTTAAACATGCCCACTGCCCACAGGCCTCTGGGCACAAGTTCAAAACTAAATGCTACAATTACATGAAATGCAATGGCCAAAGAATATAACTTCACATAAGAGAAGGGTGGATGGGTGGGTTGAGAGTGGAAGGAGTTCATCAGGGAAGCCAATGCCAAACCAGAAAGGTACATCTTGTACCACACCCTGTAGGCACTAGGCATGAGGAATTATATGCTGGACTCAGTAAAGTAGCAAAACCTTTAAAAACCTGAGGTTGGATTTAAATTTAGATGCCAGCAGTTTAAAGCAGAGTATAAAGCTGGCCAAAAACGATCCCTCTGTCTTAATCTGTGGCTATATATCTATGTTCAGGAAAGCCAAAATTGAGTCCTGGAGAGAAAATCTCTAGACTCATTTCATAAAGACAGGGTTGATATGAGCAAAGTGAGGAAGAAGGACTGGTTACAACAATAGCTAATGTTTTTCTAGTGCTTACTTCATGCCAAGCACTACTGTTAATAATAGACATATACACAGAGAGATACATTTATCTCATTTACATAAGATCATTTCAGGGGACATTTTATCTAGACACTGACAGTTCAAGTAACTTGCCCAAAGTCATACAGCAGGTAGATTGGAAAGTATGGATTAAACTCAGAAAGTCCAACACCAGAAATAGTTGTACTTTCCTGACTGTAGGAACTAAGGATGATATTTAAGTGATAGACTTACTTATTTAGATAGCAGGTTTTTTTGTTTTTGTTTTTGTTATTTTTTTGGCAAGGGCACTCAAAGCCATGATCAAAGTTGATTCAGGAGTAGGGAGACCTATTTCTCCAACTTATTTTTTCTCCCTTCTTTGTATGTATATTTAAAAAAAGAAAGAAAAAACACCCACCTCTTTTTTTTTTTGAGACGGAGTTTGGCTCTTGTTACCCAGGCTGGAATGCAATGGCGCAATCTCGGCTCACCGCAACCTCCGGCTCCTGGATTCAGGCAATTCTCCTGCCTCAGCCTCCTGAGTAGCTGGGATTACAGGCACGTACCACCATGCCCAGCTAATTTTTTGTATTTTTAGTAGAGACGAGGTTTCACCATGTTGACCAGGATGGTCTCGATCTCTTGACCTCGTGATCCACCCGCCTCGGTCTCCCAAAGTGCTGGGATTACAAGCATGAGCCACCTTGCCCAGCCAACACCCACCTCTTAAAGACCTTTCCTCTCTTATTTTTCTCTTTCCCTTACTCTTCCTTTTGGTCTACGTGGTCTCTTATCTAAAGGTCAATCCCAGTGTCTAAGCAAGTAGGGGAAAGCCTAAAATAATCCTCCCTGAGACACTAATCTTGATCTTTGACTCATCTGACCTTGACATGTCTATGATTTAGACATTTCTGTTTTAAATTAGTTGCATTCAATTGAGTTCCATCTAAGTAGACACCATATTGTTGTGAAATAGCACTGGACTAGAAATCTCTGCCTCCAAAATAATAGCTGGCCAATCATGAGATGCTTGAGCAAGTAACTTTATGCCTCTGAACCAAGTTTTATACAGAATACAGTAAAATATAGTAAACAGGTATAATTTCATTTTATACCCTAGAGATTTTGAGTATTATTTAACTAAGGGTTTAAAATGATACGAACTTCTAAAAATAAAGTAACATAGAGATTTTCATTGCAAAGATCTTAGAAATCATCACTCCCATCCTTACCACAAGAAAAAAGATGAACAGGCTGGGCGTGGTGGCTCACACCTGTAATCCCAGCACTTTGGGAAACTGAGGCAGGGGGATAACCTGAGGTCAGGAGTTGAAGACCAGCCTGGCCAACATGGCAAAACCTTGTCTCTACTAAAAGTACAGAAATTAGCCAAGTGTGATAGTGCACGCCTGTAGTTCCAGCTACTTGGGAGGCTGAGGCAGGAGAATGGCTTGAACTCAGGAGGCAGAGATTGCAGTGAGCCAAGATGGTGCCATTGCACTCCAGCCTGGGTGACGAGAGCAAGACTCCATCTCAAAAAAAAAAAAAAAAACCTCCAGTAATAATGGTAGAGAATTTTTCAAAATTAACGAGAACACCAAACCATAGTTCCCAGAGACTGGGAGAACACCAAGCAGAATAAACACCAAAAACAAAACAACATGTAGACATATTATTTTTAAACTTCAGAAAACCAAAAGCAAAGAAAAAGTATTAAAATAATTCAGAAAAAGGAGCACCTGACCTATAGAAGAACAAGATCAAGAATTAAGTGGACTTCTTAATGGAAACCATGCAAGCAAGAAGAGAGTAGAATGAGGTACTTAAGTGTTGAGAAACAAAAACCACCCACCAAGATTTCTATACCCAGTGAACTTCCCCTTCAAAAATGAAAAAGAAAGACTTTCTTTTATTATTATAATTTTTTTTGAGATGGAGTTTCACTCTTGTTGCCCTGGCTGGAATGCAATGGAAATCTCGGCTCACTGCAACCTCCACCTCCCAGGTTCAAACAATTCTCCTGCTTCAGCCTCCCGAGTAGCTAGGATTACAGGCACCCACCACCACGCCCGGCTAATTTTTTTTTTTTACATATATATTTTTAGTAGAGATGGGGCTTCACCATGTTAGCCAGCCTGGTCTTGAACTCCTGACTTCAGGTGATCCACCCACCTCAGCCTCCCAAAGTGCTGTGATTACAGGTGTGAGCCACCATGCCTGTCCAAGAAAACCTTTCTTAAACGAATAAATTCAATTTAAATCCAGCAGTGGGCCCTGAAAGAAATGTTAAAAGTTCTGGGCCGGGTGCGGTGGCTCAAGCCTGTAATCCCAGCACTTTGGGAGGCCGAGGCGGGTGGATCACGAGGTCAAGAGATCGAGACCATCCTGGTCAACATGGAGAAACCCCGTCTCTACTAAAAATATGAAAAAATTAGCTGGGCATGGTGGCACATGCCTGTGATACCAGCTACTCAGGAGGCTGAGGCAGGAGAATTGCCTGAACCCAGGAGGCGGAGGTTGCGGTGAGCCGAGATCGCGCCATTGCACTCCAGCCTGGGTAACAAGAGCGAAACTCCGTCTCAAAAAAAAAGTTCTTCAGGGAGAAGAAAAATGATATAGATCAGAAACTCAGATTCACAAATAGAAAAGTATCTTGAAGAAGAGTGAATAAACGTAAAATAGAGTCTAGTTTTTCTTTTTTTTTTTTTTTTTTTTTTGAGACAGAGTTTCGCTCTTGTTACCCAGGCTGGAGTGCAATGGCGCGATCTCGGCTCACCGCAACCTCCGCCTTCTGGGTTCAGGCAATTCTCCTGCCTCAGCCTCCTGAGTAGCTGGGATTACAGGCATGCGCCACCATGCCCAGCTAATTTTTTGTATTTTTAGTAGAGACGGGGTTTCACCACGTTGACCAGGATGGTCTCGATCTCTTGACCTTGTGATCCACCCGCCTCGGCCTCCCAAAGTGCTGGGATTACAGGCTTGAGCCACCGCGCCCCGCCTTCTTATTCTTAATTGATCTAAAAGGTAATTCTTTGTTTAAAGTAATAATAGTAATAAGATATTGAGTGATTTTAGCATATGGATAATTGAAATTAGGGAAAGCAACATTGTAAGAAATAGGAGGAAAGAACAGAAAATACATTGTTTTAAGGAAAATACATTGTTTTAAAGAACAGAAAATACATTGCACTACAGGTGAAGGCATATGATCTTATATTAGTTGTAAATATATATTGCAAACTCTAGTGGATGATTATAAATTTAAAGAGAAGAAGAACAGTTATGCTAAGAGAGGAGAGAAAATAGAATTATATAAAATACTCAGGACAAGAGAAGGTAGAAAGAGAGGGTGTGAAAGGTTGAATTATGCCTTCCTACACCCCGCCAAAGTCATATGTTAAAGTTCTCAGAGCCTCAGAATGTGATGTATTTGGAGATATGGGCTTTAAAGAGATAGTAATGTAAAATGATCTCATTATGGTGGATCCTAATCCAACATGATTGCTGTCCTTTTAAGAAGAAGAGATCAAGAGAAAATTATCCACAGAGAGAAGACCACATGAGGACACAGCAAGAAGGCAGTTACTTGCAAGCCAAGGAGAGAAAATCTCCCAAGAAACCAAACGCACCAACATCTTGACCTTTGACTTCTAGCATCCAGAACTATAAGAAAATAAATTCATTTTATTTAGGCCATACAGTAAGTGGCATTTTCTCATGGCAGCCCTAGCAAACTAATAGAGGGAAAGAAAAGAAACAAAGAATGAGTGTAGTCATTGCAAAATAGTTGCAAACATGGTAGATAATCCAACTTTATCAATAATCATATTAAATATGAATGACCCAAAAAAAACAATTTTTAAAATAAAGATTGTTGGAGAGGATTTTTTAAAAGTCTAACTATATGTTCTCTAGAAGAAACCCACTTTAAAAACACAAAAAGATTACAAATAAAGGAGTAAAGAAAAAAACTATCATTTTAGCATCAACCAAAAGAAAGCTGGAGTGGCTGTATTAATTTTAGACCACATAGAGTTCTGAGCAAAAACGAAATAATTATTAGAGATAAAGATGGGCACTACATTTCTCTGATGACTAGTGATGTCGAGTATTTTTTTATATCTTTTTTGGCCACTTGCCTGTCTTCTTTTGAGAACTATCTATAGAAGTTTTGTGTCTTGAGACTTTACTTTCCTGTCCTTTGCCCACTTTGTAATGAAATCATTTGGTTTTTGCTTGTTCAATTGTTTAGGTTCCTTATACATTCTTAATATTAGACCTTTGTTGGATACATAGCGTGTGAATTTTTTTCCCATTCTCTATGTTGTCTGTTTACTCAACTCCCAGTTTCTTTTGCTTGCAGAAGCTCCTTAGTTTAATTAAGACCCCATTTGTTATTTTTAAATTTTGTTGTAATTGCTTTTGAGTACTTAGTGATAAATAATTTGCCAAGGCTGATGTCCAGAATGGTATTTCCTAGGTTTTCTTCTAGGATATTTTATAATTTAAAGTCTTCCATTTAAATCTTTAATTTATTTTAATTTACATTTGTATATGGTGAAAAGTAGAAGTCCAGCTTCATTATTCTGCATCTGGATAGCCAGTTATCACATTACTATTGATTAAATGGAGAGTCCTCTCCCCATTGCTTTCTTTGTTGGATTTGTTGAAGATTAAATGGTTGTAGATGTGCAGTTATCTTTCTGGGTTCTCTATTCTTTTCCAGTGATTTATGTGGTATATGTATCTATTTTTCTACCAGTACCATATTGTTTTGGTTACTGTAGCCTTGTAGTATAGGTTGAAGTTAGGTAATGTAATATCTCCGCTTTGGTTTTTTTTGTTTTGTTTGTTTTTTTGTTTTGCTTAGGATTACTTTAGCTTGTCAGGCTCTTTTTTGGTTCCATGTGAATTTTAGAATAGTTTTTTCTATTTCTATGAAAAATGACATTGGTAGTTTGATGGGAATAGCATTGAAACTATAGATTGCTTTGGGCATTATTCCCATTTCTAACAATATTGATTCTTTCAATCCATGGGTTTTGTGTTATCTATGATTTGTTTATGTTATCTATGATTTTTTTCAATACTATATAGCAGTTCTCCTTGTAGTACCTCCTTGATTAGATGTATTCTTAGTGGCTATTGTAGACGAGATTGCATTCTTGATTTGTGGCTATTGTAGATGAGATTGCATTCTTGATTTGGCTCTCAGTTTCAACATTGCTGGTGGATAGAAATGCTACTGATTTTTGTACATTGATTTTATATCTGAAACTTTACTGAAGTCATTTATCAGCTCTCGGGTCCTTTCAGTGGTATCTCTGGGGTTTCCTAGATATAGTATCATGTCAGCAATGAGGGATAACTTGACTTCTTCTTTTCATGTTTAGATGCCTCCCATTTCTTTCTCTTGCCTGATTGCTGTGGCTAGGACTTTCAGTACTATGTTGAATAGGAGTGGTGATACAGGGCATCTTTGTCTTGTTCCTGTTCTTAAGGGAATTGCTTCAAGTTTTTGTACATTTAGGATAATGTTGGCTGTGGGTTTGTCATAGATGATTATTATTTTGAAACATGTTCAATGTCTAGTTTGTTGATGCTTTTTTATGAATAAATATTGAATTCTATCAAAAGCTTTTTTTACATCTATTGAGATGATCATATGGTTTTTATTTCAATTCTGTTTATGTGGTAAATCACATTTATTGATTTGGATATGCTGAACCAATGTTGCCTCCCAGGAAAAAGCCTACTTGGTCATAGTAAATTAACTTTTGATGTGCTTCTGGATTCAGTTTGCTAGTATTTTGTTGAGACTTTTTGTGTCTATGTTCATCAGGCATGTTGGCCTGTGGTTTTCTTTTTTCATTGTGTCTTTGCCAAATTTTGGTATCAGGTATGTCTGATGCCAAACACCTATTAGGGTGATGTGGGGTTTATAGAGTGAGTGAATGGGTCCATCCTCAATTTTTTTTTTTTTAATTTTTATTGCATTATAGGTTTGGGGGGTCCATCCTCAATTTTTTATAATAGTTTTAGTAAAATTAGTACCAGCCCTTCTAGAAGATAACAGAGGAGGAATTCTAAGTGACCATGGGTTTGGACATGTGGCTACAACACTGAAAGCATGCTCCATGAAATAAAAAAAATGATGAATTGGACCTTATTAAAATCAAAACTTCTGCCCTGCAAAAGACACTGTTAAGAGAATGAAAAGACACACCAAAAACTTGAAGAAAATATTTGCAACACACAAATCTGATAAGACTTGTATTAAAATATATAAAAAAATACTCTTAAAACTAAAAAAAAAGAAAACAAAAACCTTATTTAAAAATAAGCATAGATTTGATATCTCACCAAGGAGGATGTACATATTATTTTTTTAAAAAAAAGCATACCAAAAGAAAAAACAGCTCAACATCATTTGTCATCAGAGAATTGCAAATGAAAACAATGAGATACTGTAATATACATGTTAGAATAACTAAAATATTTTTTTTAAAAAAAAGGAACGATGTAAATTACTGGCAAAGCACTAAGAATACTCATTCATTGCTAAGAGGACACAGTTACTTTGGAAAACAGTTTGTCTGTGCATTTGTGATACTATAACAGAATGCCACAGGCTAGATAGTTTAAGAAGAACAGATATTTATTTCTCACAGTTCTAAGTCTGGGAAGTCCAAAATCAAGGCACCAACATCAGGTATGGGCTTCTTGCAGCCTCACATGGCAGAAGGCTGAAGTACAAAAGAGAGGAAACTCACTTCCACAAGCTATTTTTATCATAGCATTAATCCATTCCTGAAGATGGAGTCTTCATGACCCAAATACCTCCCATCAGGCCTCATATCCCAATTGCATTGGGAATTGTTTCCAACACACAAATTTTGGGGGACACATTCAGACCATAGTGCCCTTTGATTCCACAGTCAAGTTCCAAGGTATTAGCCCAACTGATCTGCAAAACCATGTTCACACAAAAACCTACAGATGAATATTTTCAGAAGCTTTATTTATAATCACTCAAAACTATAAGCAACAAAAACGTCCTTCAATAAATAATAAATGGATAAACAAAGAGTAGAATATCCATTAGATGGAATGTTCGTTCTTAACAAAAAAATGTATTATTAAGCTATGAAAAGATATGAATAAACTTTAAATTTATATTTCTAAGTAAAAGAAGCCAACCTGAAAGGCTTTATATTGCAATTGCAATTACATAACACTTTTGAAAAGGCAAACTTAGAGACAATAAGAACATCAGTGGTTGCCTGTGGTTTAAGAGGGAAACAGGAGGATTGAATAGATAAAACTCAGTGACTGTTTTTAGGACCGTGAAATTATTCTGTATGATATCATAATGATGGATACATGACATTATGAATATTTCAAAACCCACTGAACTTTATAGCACAAAAGGTAATCTACATGTAGGCAATTTTTTAAAAATCATTAGCAATATTGGAAGAACTCAGAAAGGAATGTAGGCAGCAATAACATAACCTATTATGTATCTATGAAATCTCACTGAAAAGACTGGGGAAAATGGTACCCACTCAAGTAATTCTAGAAATGATTTGAGTAAGACTAGAGACAAATTGCACATAATCACTATACGCTGAAAGATGAAGCTATTTCCCAGGTGGGTATGGGTTAAAAATTCTGATGCTCATATCTATGTACACTGGAACTCAGCAATTAATAAACTAGCACACAGTGTAAAGTTAAATGGGGATGGTGAGGATCATTTCTTATTGTTGAAGTGGGATTGTACAGCAAGTAAGGGGAACAGCTAGAATAACTCATGTGGTGATGCTTAGCATTGAAGACATCAGTATTAACCCACACTTAGCTTAAAATAATACAAATAGTTATAAGAGAAAGATGTACAGATATGTGTACATGGGTTAGTATACACACATATATTTCCTAACTCTGTTAGCTGAGAGGGCCTAGAATCAAAGATACTCCAGTAGCAACAAGTACTCTACGCATCAAGATCTTGCTTTCTAATACCATTCTGCAATAAAAGGAACCTGGACTTCTTGAAGAAATGACTGATTCTAGGACTGGTGCAGAAAATACGCAAGATGATCTTGAAGCAATTTGTAATATCAGAAAGTAAGAAGTGTTAAAATAAATAAACACATACATACATATATACATACACACACATATTAATGGGGGTATGTCAAAGAAGCACAGTAGCCACCTGAAAGGACTCCTAATGGCCAAACCTGGAACAATTTAAGGAACAGAATATAGTGTTGTATTATCCTAAGAGTAGAAAATAAATACCTATGAGTCCATACTGATATAAGTAAATAATTGAATGAATTTATTTATTCATTTAATTTATTCATTACTTATTCATTTTATTTATTTAACAGATGAATAAATAAATAAGGGAGAAGTGACAAATCTCCCATGTAGAATTATAGATATTCTGTCCTCAAGGAGGAAGAATGCAACTCCCACTCCTCAACTGTGGACCGGACATGGTGATTTCCTTCCAAAGAGTACAGAATGGAACAAGAAAAGAATGACTAAACAATGGAGAAACCTGGCCAACATTACCAGAGCCAAGTGATCGAGGTCAACATCAACAGTGATAATCATTCCTACGGATACTGTACCCTGCATGCAGCACAATATCAACATACAATGCAGATGGCACTTTTCCTCTGTGGTCTTCCTCTCAAGAACACATAACCCAGTCATGAGAAGGACATCAGACTAATTACAGCATAAGGACATTTTACAGAATTCCTGACCAGTACTCCTCAATACTGTTGAGGCCATCAAAAACAAAGAGTCTTAGAAACTGTCACAGCCAAGAGGTGCCTGAGGAGACATGGCCGCTAAACATAAAGTGGTATTCTGAATAGGATCCTAGAACAGAAAAATAACATTAAGTAAAAACAGGAAATCTGAATAAACTATGGATTTTAATTATACTCATCAATATTGATTCATTAATTGTAACAAATGAACTATATTAATGTAAGATGTCAAAACAGTAAAAAATTACATGTGTGGTATGTGGGAGCCTCTTTATATAAATGTATAACTGTCCCAAAAAATAAGCATATTTAAAAAAATAAAGTAGCATGAATAAATAATGTGATGAAAGTGTTTTATATTTGGATGTATTGAAACTACTTGCCTATAAGAATCAAATTCAAGTGTCAAATTAATTGTCTGGATCTTGACTTGAGACCTTCAGACTTAAACTGTACTTAGAGAAAAAAAAATTAAGAGGTCAAGGAAGGTCATTACCTAAGTTATTCATGTGAATGATAAACTAGTGAAGAAGAAAGTCTGATCCAAATGATCCTGATTATCCACAGTCATTGAATTCGTCAAGACATAGCTCTGCTTCCTTTGCTTCCAGTCCTCTTGGGAATGAATATTCAGTGGTGAATCATTCATCCTGAGATACATCATCCCTAAGGGAGATATCTGTCTCCACTGAGACAGCCTACCAGCGACAGCTCTGGCTGGTGCTAACCCATTCCCTCTCTCACCCAGGGACTGAGACACAAACTTGCAAGACCAAGATGGCTGTTTTGGGCCCCTGAAGAGAATATTTCCCTGTATGAAGGAAAATGAATTTAACAGGCTACTAGCCAAAGCCACTGGGTCCATTACCTTCAGGTTCTAATGAGCATCCTACACCAGCATCCCTGTTACCCCTACTACATCAAGTTGTAGATGACACTACAACTGCCGAAAGTCAGTGAGCCTTTCTTTTCCTGCCACCTATCTTTGAAGCTGGTGTTCCATCCAAGGGAAGCCCCTCCTAAATAACAGATATAACACCGTTAGTTCCCACGCCACACCAGAACATGGAGAAAACAATGAGATAGACTCACTGCCAGATACAGACTCTAAGACACCATGCATAATTTGGTATATGGGTGTGGAGTACCCAAAGGTAAAGTGATCTGAGATTTCCTGGCCTAACCATGGTGGACGAATTTCTTCCAGTCACTTTCTACTAAAGCCAAAAATGCGACCAGGGTTCCCTCAGGGTCTCTAATTGCCCTGGTGGCTTTGGTAATTGCTCTGGACTCTTTCCACAAAAGAGTAAACAATGATGTGTCCTTTTAGATTTCCCACATCCTCTCAGTTCACACTCTCATGGAAGGAAATAAATACCCTTGTCATTTTCATAATAGAGAGTTCTTTTCCACATAGTGTCAAGAACCTTTGTGGTTCATTTGTTTTAATAATCTAAATTTCTTCCTATGATCCATCCTTTACTCAACGGAGCAGAGAGTTCACCTTGGCTTAGATTCATAGAAGAGGGCAAAGGACCTACTTGAAATGTCTCAGGCAACTGATAATATCATAGGTAAAATATTTAAAAGCCCTAAAATCCAACCTCCTGTCTTTAAACCTAAATGTCCTTGCTAACCAATGACCACCTACTCCCGGAAATGCTATTTGGCTCACTGTAGACATACTGAGTTAAAATCTGCTTCCAGGGCACTGGCCCTTCTACGTTCCTTCTGTATTTGCCGAAAAACTCTTAGATGTGGGGAGGAGTTTCTTCAGCATTGCCTCACTGTCATTTTCAGCTGGATTAGTTGACAAGGAACATATTTAACTCTGATAAAGAAGAACATTCAACTTCTAGCTCACCAAAGATGCCGCACAGACAAAATTTGTCCATAAGTCTAGACATTGGGTCTGGAAGCAAAAATGTAATGAATTTGGGCCTCAGAAGTTGAAATAGAAAAAAGAAGTGCTGACAAGAAAAGCAGGAAGCACTCAAGGAGAAATGCCACTTTCTGAACAGGCTCCCATGTTGCTTTCCTAGATAATGCAGAACCAGGGATGGTCCAAGTAGCTCTGATAAGTGACAATAGTCATAAGGAGTGGTAAATTTTGAGTGACATTGGAGACAGACCACAATTTGAGTATCTACTCTGCCACTTACTGGCTCTGTTATTTGGAACAAATAATTTACTGATGCTAAAATTCTTCATCTGTAAAATGGTAAGAATAATAATTATCTCGGTGTTTTCAAGAAGATTAAAAGAGGTAATTTGTGTAAAGTACTAAGTTCATAATTAAGTGCATACTCCTCCTTAGCCATTACCTTTTCAGAAGACAGGTGGCTTTAGTGTTATTCAGTGGGTCCTTGTCTGGTTGGTTGATTGCCTTTGTCACAAAAAAATAAAATGGTCTCAAAGTTTCAATGTTTAATTCAAAATCTAAAGAAAGCCAATTTGTTCTTCAATGGTTTTGTCATAACAAAATACTATAGACTGGGTGGCTTAAATAACAAAAATTTATTTTCTCACAGTCCTGGAGGCTAGAAGTCTATGATCAAGGTGCTAGCAGTTTCAGTTTCTGGCAAGGGCTCTCTTCCTGGTTTGCAGATGGCCACCTTCTCACTGTGTTTTCACAAAGCCTTTTATTGGTAAACGTGCATGGAGAGAGAATGGGGGAATTCCCTGGTGTCTCTTCCTGTAAGGACATTAATTGGATCAGGGCCCCACCCTTGGGACCTCATTTAATCTTAATTACTTTGTTAGAGGCCCCATCTCCAAATACAGCCACACTGGGCATTAGGACATCAACATGAATTTTGGGGAAACACATACATTCAGTCCATAACAGGTTTTTGGCAACTGATTGCTCACAGAAGAAGAAATGTTATTTGAATGATGGCATATATGCCCCTTGGCAGAGCAAGACTTAGTATAGTTATCCACACAATTAATTATAAGAGTAGGAAAATCCGGTACCTTTGACTCTCATTATCAAACAAACCTTTTAAATACCTACAGTGTAGATTGCAGTAACAGCCCAAATTTATTCACTCTTCCCTATATCCTTTGATGGTATCCTCTCACACTGATTCTAGCTTTAGACATATGACTCATTTTGGCTCATAGGACATTCATTAGCAGTTGTGATGCAAGCGGAGGCATTAGAAGCACTTGTGCATTGATGCTTGCCTGCTTGCCACTTATGGAATCAACTACCATGAGAAAAAGCACAGGCTATTCTGCTAGAGGAAAGCTGAGACATCCAACTAGCTATCAAGCAGACCTCAACTATTGTGCCAATTGACTACAGAAGCATTAAGTGAACCCCCAGAAAGATCAGCAAACATTGGCCCAGATAAACAGTACTACCCAGCTACCCCAGCCTAAATTGCTGACCCACAGAATCATGAGCTAAATAGATTTTTATTGTTTTAAGCTACTACGTTTCAGATAGGTTTGTTACACACAAATAGCAAATTGATACATCTATGAAGTACTCAGGACTTCCCATTAGGAAATACAGAAGAAATAGAATTGTAGGTGAGAAAACAAGACATACCATATGGGATATATCCTGCACTAAAAGTAAGGAGAAAAATTGTACCGTTAGTTTCATGAAGTATAATATTGATACCAAAGAGTGAGAAAATTACACATAACCTGGAAATACTATGTAATTCCAGCATTTTGTATCCCATTTAGGATGAAAATTAATAAGGCTCATAAGAATTAATAATGGGGGCAAAGATATCAGGGACATTTATTTTGCATCCAAGAAAATTTTCTCTTTATGGTACAACTCACATTTTGGGAAACAAATCAGATCACATTGCTTTTACCCAAACTGGTTTGCCCGTTCCTTGAAATTGCATATGATGACATAACAGAAGTGCGACTTGGCAAAATAGAGAACGTGCAGCTTGAGTCTGGTTTCTCTTCAATTATTATTTCCCCTGGGTCCCATTCATATTTCTTACAGACACTTTCCCTTGTGACCCAATCCAATTTGATTCCCTACAACATCTCCTCTACCAAAAGCATCCTAAGCTATTTTTCAGAGATCCTGTAAATAATCTTTTGACAGTACTTAAAAGGTAAGATTCAGAAGAAAAAAACTTTAGCTTTAAAAGGAAGGGGGCATGGAAAAAAGGCTCTTTTCAGAACAGTGTCTAATATTGTGCCTGGGTATTATCAACCAATCTGAGTGATCTCTTTTTCCAGCTGACCTGACAGAATTGGCCCATTATCTTGGCTTTATAGAGAAAAAAAAAATCATAATGTGGTAAAATGAGAAGGAAAAACTGACGAGTCAGAACAACATTATGGAAATAGAGCAGGCATCCTGAAAGGGCTGATATTTTATGACAAAGCAAAATGACAAAACTAAGAACAGTTATCTAGGTACCATAGTCCAACATCCTTCATTGAAGTTAGAGAAGGAGCTCACGTGCTTTGCAGAGAGATCTGACATCCATGAAAAATTCATTTGCACTTGAATAAATTTTAAACTTCCTTTTTACTGTCCCTACTTAGGTATGAATGTTTATTTCCCTCCCATATTCCTGTGTTGAAACCTTATCACACTGTGATAGTATTAAGAGATGGAATGTTTAAGAGGTGATTAAATTATGAGGGTGGAGCCCAAATGAATGGAATGGAGCCTTTTATAAAAAAAGCCTTCATATATGCCTTTTCCAGCTTTTTTCCTTTCTGTCATGTGAACAATCAAGGCATCATCTTGGAACCACAGAGCAGCCCTCAGAGACACTGAATCTACCAGCATCTTGATCTTCAACTTCCCGGTCCCCAGAACTGTGAGAAAATAAATTTCTCTTCTTTATAAATTATCCAGTCTCAGATATTTTATAATAGTAGCACAAGCAGATTACAACAGTCTTCTGTGTCCTTTCTTGGCCCCAGGGGTCTCTCCCCTTTGCCTGTCAAGCTCACTCTGCTCTAGTATGCAACTGACACCTTATACTAGTTTGCTGGGGCTGCCATGACAAAATGCCACAGACTAGGTGGGTTCAACAGAAACTTATTTTCTCGCAGTTTTGGAGGCAGAAGACCAAGGTCAAGGTATGCTATGGACTGAATTGTGCTCCCTTTCCAAAATTCGCATGTTGGAGCCCTAATCTCCAATGTGATGGCATTGGGGCCTATGGGAGATCATTAGTTTTGTATGAGGTCATAAATGTGGAGTCTTCATGTTGGGATTAGTGCCCTTATAAGAAGAGGGAGAGATACTAGGGCTTTGTCTCCATCACATGAGGACACAGGGAGAACATGGTCATCTGCAAGCCAGGAAGAGAGACCTTACTGGGGAACTGAATTCGGTAGTCCCTTGATCTTGGTCTTCCCAGTCTCCAGAATTGTGAGAAATAAATTTCTGGTGGATAAGCCTCCCAGTCCGGGGTATTTTGTTACGACAGCACAAGCTGATTGATACAAGTTTGGTTTCTTCCCAGAGCCTCTGTCCTTGGCGTGTGTATGACCATCTTCTCCCTATATCTTTAGATTTTTATACTGTGCGTGTCTGTGTCCTTCCTAAGTTTATTTTCTTATAATGGCACTAGTCACATTGAACTAGGGCCCATCTTGATGGCCACATTTTACCTCTTAAAGCCCCTGCATTCAAGTACTGGAGGTGTAGAACTCAAACTTAAGGTCCTCGCCTCAGAGGTTATCGTTCACCATACTTCCTTGATGTTAAACCAGTTTCATTTGCTTCATCATTGTACAAGATGGAATGAAAATACTTCTTCCAGGTTAAATATACATGTCAGTTTATTTCAAGGTGCACCCTAATTTTGGACATGTGATTTAAGGGGAAAAAACTGTCTTTTTAGAAATATGATAGTAAATGGCTTTGAAAGCCTAGAAGTTTCTGCAAGATTTAAAGAACTGAAGCTCTAGTAGTTGGAATTATGGCCCATGAAAAAGTCATAAGTAGATGGCTCTCCACTGAGTGATCCATTTATATCACTTAGCTTCACATTCTCAAATCTTGTAAGATCACTGAGGATATTTTCAGTGTGGACTGGAGCAAAGGGTGCAAAGGCAGAAGCAAGGGGACTTGCTCAGTTTCTTCCAGTTCTTTCATTAGGAAGTAGTACCCTAAACACTGACCATGCTATTAGCCACAGGCTTTTTCTTACAAGGTCGTCATTTTCAAATCTCTACCATGCTCTAATTCCTTTTTATAGGAACTGCGTAAGTATCAGGCAGCTAGTCAATGCTGACTGACTGAATTAGTACCATCATCATTGCAGAGATATTCACATGAGACCACTGGTAATTCCAAGTGGCCTTCATCTTTATTTTGAGGGTGAGAAGGTGTAGATCTGTTCCTTTTTAATCCTTTTGTCCACCCACCGCTTACTTCTATCTGAAAGGAAAATTGTCCTTCATGAACATCCATTTCCCAGGGGTGGATATAAAATTAAAATCCCCAGTCTCTTTCAAATACTCCTCCTCTTTCTGCTTGGTGCTTTACTCCCCATCCCCAAGTAAATGACCTTAATGTTCACATTGAACATTGAACAAGTAGAAACTGAACTTTAGGTGTTTATATTGAGTGACTTCCCCAAGAGTATATGGCAGACTCCGCCCTACACTGTGCTTTCTCCTTGAGACACTGTCCCTTGTCTCCCAAATGTTGTCACAAGCTTACTGCTTGCTTTTTTCACAAATATTGCTAATGACTAAAGAGGGGTAAACATCAAATTCTATTTATTCTTCCCCTCTCGGAGCATTTTCTTGTTTCTGCACTTTCTGTCTAAAATAACCCTTTTTGAAAATCATCATAAAAGGTTGTCACTCCTATTTTGATGTTTTTAACGTCATAGCCCATGCTGGGGCTGCCCTATAACTGTTTTTCTTTGCTGAACTGATCAAAAGTCCCCTGGCTAATTATATCATCTGGGAAGCAGAGGCAGTGGGTGTTGGGAGGGGCAGCCAGTGCCATTCATACTCATTTGGCTTCAGCTACTACATTGCCACTCTCCAAAGAGACTAATTCTTCTTGGATGTTGACCAAAAGGAAAGGAGGGGGGAATAAGCAGAAGCAAGACAAACAGACTGCTATTCCTGGACACATAAAAATATACCTTTGGAAGTGGTTTAGTGAGGAAAAAGTATTTTTTAACTCCCACCACAACATTTGCCAGTCTAATTTCTTCTTGAGTAAACAGTTCTCTGTTGGAGCCAAATGACACAAGGCATTTTTCAGCCAAACGGCCTTTTGTTTATCAAGGTTATCTATCCACGTGGATTGTTGTCTCTGGTCACTTGCTCCTCTGGGTTGAAGGCAAAGGCATAAATTGTGCCCATGTAATCTCTTCATTTTAGGAGAAGGGGCACAGGGACAAGTCATAAGACATTTAAGTGCTGGGAAACTTCTTAGCCTGAGTTTTCTTTCTCAGGAGTCAGCTTACTCCACCAGTGCCTTTATTCATGTGGGATATAATGTTATTTCATTTTCCTCTGGTCATTTTACATCCCTGGAGAGAGCTTGACTCATGATATAATTATATGCTCGGCCAGTTCCCACTGAGAATCACTCCAGACTGCCACTGACCTGCCCCCCACTGATCTTCCACTCCAATGCCAAAGAGAGCAGAGCTCTGCCAGAAACAGAGTGACACTTTTTGCAAAACTGTTAATTCTTAAGTTCTCAGACAACAGTTTGCAATGGCTGTTCTCTTTTCTCCAAGGGGAACGTTGAGTGCTAGAGGTTAGTGACTCACTGCAGAATCAGCCCAATTTGTGGTCTATCTGGGCTGGTCAGCACAGCCTGCCTAGTTCTCTTTGGTGGTTCTTAAAATGTTTCCTGGGGGAAAGATTTTTAAATGTTTGGGAATTAAGACTTGTTTTACAGAAAATATAAATACTGCCACTAGAGTTGTATAAAGCATAGTCTTGTATAAAGCCACCTTGAGGAGGTGACAGGATGACCCTGGCAGCCCCTCATAATCAATGGCTTGTTACCTGTCCCTCCATTCCATTTGTCCTGAATGGAGATCAGTCAGGGCTGTGGAATCCCATCTCTACAGACAACATGGAGAAGTCACCTTTTCTGGTTGCTTGATTTCAGATAAGACTTCTCACTGTTTGCAATTACTTGCAGGGCTGGATGCTTCTTAACCAAATCATTTGAAAGCCATTCCAGAGCTTTATCTTCTAGCACTTTAATGTGTTTTTCTTATGTCTACCACAAATCCAGACTGTTTCCATTATATCTATTTTTTCTGGTCTCCAAGGCTTTCAGGCTCATGTCAAATCTTAACTTCCTCAGAAAAGCTTTTTCTGACCCTCTAATCTAATTTACATGTTTCCCATTATATTTTTAATCATAGCATCCCATTCTTTCTTCATAGCTCTATCATAACTTGTAATTATATATTTTATTGCTTAAAGTATGTCTCCTTCTATTAAAATGCAAATTCCATGAGCAAACACGTATCTGGTTCTTTTTAAAATTTTACTACTGTTAAACCAGAGGTTTCACATAGCACCTGGTACAAAGTTAGTTCTTAATATACATTAGTTATAATTAACATTATTATTATCATTATTTGAATGAATAAATTTTTCTGCAGACACTCAACTAAATTCTTCATGCTTTTGAAAATTATGATCACATCCCTCTCCTCCATTTCTTTCTATTTTTCTTTTATATTTATTTCTACATGTGTCATAAAAGATCCTGGATCTTTTTTAATTGGAAAACCATAATAAAATACATATATATATATATATTTCTGCCATTTTAATATTGCATTGCCCTCATGGAGACAATCCAAATGGCTTTCTCCCAGAAAGTTTCAGAAACCTCATATTCATAGTGCAATTGCATCAAGAGGACCCAAAACTGCGTCAAAATAGCCCACTTTTTCCACCCAGTGATCCTCTTTACCCCAAATGATCTCCCTGTATTGGCTGGAAAGCATGCCACTGGATGACCTAGTGTTGCTGCTGCCTGAGAGTAGGCCATGGGGCTCAGTAAGAAGTCAAACGGTCAGAAATAAGGGTAATGTCAGTCCAACACTGCCCCTCCCAGGGAAAGCAGACTGTGATGACTGAGGAGAGCTATTGTGTGAATGTAATATGACCTTACACCCCACTCCTCAGCTGTCCTTTGCTAACTCATATTTTCTACAACACCCTTCCCTCCAAGGTCCAAGAAGGAAGGAGCCCTACCGTGCCTTTATTCCAACTGACCTCCCCAGCAGAGATCATCTGACAGTCATCTTACCTACCTGCCTATTTCTTAGAAGCTGTTACAAAGAGGCAAGATCCTGGGCTTTCATCTCAGCTCTGCCACTTATGAATTGTGTGCATTTGAAACAAAGATTTCACTTCTCCCAGTCTCAAATGCTCTAACTATAAAATAAAGCTAACTTCCTCATAAAGTTATTGTGATCATTTAAATAATTATTATGATGATTATACTAACAATAGTAATGTTTCTAGAAGCACAGTGCATAACTCTTCATAGCCTCCCCATAAGTATTTATAGGATCTATTATACCAAACTGCCCAGGATAGTTCATAAGCTGATTGAAATATAATTTTTAAAAATGTTTTATCAGTATCATCACTTTTCTTTTTGAACTACCACTCCTGTCAAAGCATGGGGAGTGCAATTAAGAAAAAAGGCTTAAAGAGCTCCTGACTTCGTCAAAGAGATATATCTGATATATTATGTGGCCCATGGCAAAAAATAATAAAAATAATGTGCACTGAGCATCAAATGAATGGCCTGAAAAACAGATGTCTCCAATATCACAGGTGGTAGCTATTCCTGTGGGTGGAGCTGTTGTAGAAATTTTCTGGGAAGACATAACAGTGCTTTTGTCTCTGTTAGATTCTAAAACTCAGTGGCTTAAGAAAAATAATTTATTATTTTTGTGTGATTTTGTGGATGGGCTATGAGGCCCTTCTGCTGGTTTTCTCTGGGCTCACTTCTGAAGTTGCACTCAACTGGAGGGTCTGCTGATCTAGCAGTTGCTGATGGCTGCTGACAACGGGGCCTTGGTTCTTTTCTGTGTGACCTTATGTCCTCCATTAAGCCACCCTGATGTCCTTACATGGAGGTCTCAGTTTAGCATTACAAGAGGGTGAAAGTGGAAGCTTCAAGGTCTCTTGAGGCTTGGGCTATAAAACTAGCATGATACTATTTCCACTTCAGAAGCCTAGTCCAGATTTAAGGATGATGAGTGGAGTGGCAAAGTCACATTGTAAAGTGGCATGCATATTGGAATAAGAATTGGTGACTATTAAAAAATTTACCAGAGCTTAGTTTTATCATTATTTGTATATAAATGTTCCTTGTCACTACACTGACAATCCATTGAGAGCAAGTAAAGTGACCCCTGAACCATTTGCAGTAATTAATAAAGAATCTAGAACATAGCAGCATCTCAATAAAGGTCTGTAAATACATAAATGAAGGAACAAATTATAAGCAAATATAGTATTCCAAGTAGCATACTAATAGAGTAACAATGAAAATAATATTGCTGGCTTCCACTTCTGGCATGAGAAAGGAGTGACCAGAGAAACAGAGACTAGAGTGATCCTCTTTACTTAATGAAATAACTTGGAAAATATATAAAACAGCAGTTTTCAGACAACAGGTGGTATAGGACAGTGATCCCTGAAACATGGAAAACAAACAAAGTGAAGGCTGTGGGTGCTCCAGATTACTACCATGAAGAGTGTACAGGGTGTAACCCAGGAAGGGAGAGCTGAATGGAACCCGGTGACTGGTGATTTCCTTGTGTTGAGAAGACAGGGTTCGAAGTTCAAAGAGTGCATGGTAGCTAGTGTTCACAGAGAAGAGTACCAAAGAAAGAAGAGTGTCCAGGGAGAGAGAGTCCTGGAGACATGCAAGTATCCTTTGAGTCTTTAGCTAAGGATCGATCAGTAAAAACGTATGAAGAAACTGTCAAGGCCAGGGAAAGAACAAGTAGAAAAAGCAAGCAGAAAAATCCCCAGAGCTCACACAGTCTCAAAACAATCAGCAGTCACGCTAGCCAAGGAGGAAAGACCTCATAACATATGAGGCATTAGATACAGTTCCCAGAAGAGTATTGACTCAGAATTGGGCCCAAGTTAGCCATAGACTGACATTTGTTGTAGATCCATCTAACAACAAACGTTCAAGCAAGCCATAAAAGAATCAAACTATTTTCAAGTAACTTATGTGTATACCACTTCAAAACTCAAAATATTTAAAGGAATATTTAAAATGTGAAATCCAGCATCCAATAATGTAAAATTCACAAGTCCAGCATCCCGTTAAAAAATTACCAGATATGCAGAGAAATAGGAAAATAAAATCCATAAAGAGGAATAAAATCAATCAATAGAAACAGATCAAGAAAGGGCACAGATAATAAAATCACTGTATACAAACATAAAATAGCTATTACAACTAAACTCCACGTTTAAAGTGACAGGACAAGTCAGGAGTACAATAGGGATACTTACTGAAGATATTTTTAAAGATTTCAGAAGATGGTTATGAAAAGATAGTTATGGAAAATATTATAAAAGACCTAAATTGAAGTTCTAGGATGAAAAAATATAACACCTGAAATTAAAAAAATAACTGAATGAAATTGAAAACAGATTAAACACTGCAGAAGAAAATGAAGAAATTCTTAGTGAGTGGTAGGACAATGTGGAGTGACCTAAGAGGTACATAATTAGACATCTAGAGAAGGAGGAGAAAGAAACAAAAAACAAAATATTTTAAGAAATAATCAGGACAACATTTCCAAATTTGATGAAAATTATAAATATACAGACCCAAAGAGTTCAGAAAATGTCAAGCGGAAAATAAATAAAAAATTACAGCAACATGTATCATATCAGATGGTTTAAAATGTATAACAAAAATCTAAAAAAACAACCATCAGAAAAAAGACATATTACATACAGAGGAAAATGATAAGAATTGCAGATTTCTTGTCAGAAGCAATGCAAACTAGAAGACAGTGAGGTGACATCTTTAAAAATCTGAGTGGTAGGGAAGGAAGGGAAGGCAGGAGAACAATCAACTTAAAATTCTATACCCAGTAAAGATATCTTTCAAAAACAAATATTAAATAAAGATTTTCTTAGTGGCACAAAATTTAAAACAATTATTTGCCTGAAAATTACACTATAAGAAATGTGGGGGGAGAAAGACTTTCCGGAAGAAATAAAAGGTTAGCAGCTAGAAATGTGAATGTATTAAGAAACAAAGAGCACAAGAAATACATGATGTAGGTTTAAACATAAAGAACTTACCTTTTTTTTTAATTGGCTATTTAAGTATTACTGTATATGCAGAAGTAAACTGTATGACAGTAGTAACAAGGGGAGGAAGAGAAAAATGGGCATACCCTTGTAAAGTTCTTACAGTTTATATAAAATGTATACTATATATTAAAGGCAGCCTGTACGAAATTGAAGATATACATGGTAAACCACAAAGCAGCCACTAAAACTACAAAACAAAAAGGTATAACTAATAAGACAACAAAAGATAGAATCTAAACAATATGCAACTAATCTAAAACAAGGCAGAAAAGGGGTAAAAGAGTTGAAAAGCAAACAGGACAAATAAAAACAAATATCAATTATGTTAATAATTACATTAAATGTAAATAATATAAACACATCAAGGAAAAAGCAGAGATTGTCAGATTGGAAATCAAACAAACACAAAACAAAGACAACTTACTAGAAGAAATAAAATAGATTAAAATAATATTTTAAATATATATATATGTAATTCTAGTACAAATTAAAGAAAATAGAAGTGGCTGTATCAACATCAGACAAGGTAGATTTTAAAGTAATAAATATGATAAAAAATAAAAGGGGTCATTTCATAATAAAAACGTACTTAAATTTGCAGGGGGAAATAGAAATCCTAAATGTTTATGCAGGTAGTAATAGAAATTCTAAATATGTAAAGAGAAAACTCAGAGCAGTAAAAGGAGAGATAGATAAATCAACATATATGTCATATATTTCAATATCTCCATTTCAATAAATGATAGAACGAGTAGACAAAAAGTTACTAGAATATGGAAATTGACACATTTTCAAACAACTTTACCTAATTAACATTCACAGAACACTCTACCCAACAACAGCAAAATACAATTTCTTTCCAAGTGCACCAAGAACATTTACCAAGATAAACCATCTTCTAATCTTTAAAAAGATTCAAATTATATAAAATATGTTATTTGGTCACAATGGAATTAAATTGTAAAATCAGTAACATAAAAATCTTTAAAATTTCTCTGATATTTGAAAATTTATTAAGACTTTTCTAAAAAACTCATGCATCAAAAGCAGGAATTAATGAAAAAATAGTATTTTGAATGAAATAAAAAGGAAAACAAGATATACCAAAATTTGTGGGATACTGCTAAATTAGTACTTTTAAAGGGGGATGTATAATTTTAAATACTTTTGTTAGAAAAGAAGTCTCAAGGCTGGGTGCAGTGGCTCACGCCTGTAATCCCAGCACTTTGGGAGGCCAAGGCAGGTGGATCACGAGGTCAAGAGATCAAGACCATCCAGGTCAACAGGTGAAACCCCGTCTCTACTAAAAATACAAAAATTAGCTGGGCATGGTGGTGCATGTCTGTAGTCCCAGCTACTCAGGAGGCTGAGGCAGGAGAATTGCTTGAACCCAGGAGGAGGAGGTTGCGGTGAGCCGAGATTGTGCCATTGCACTCCAGTCTGGGTAACAACAGCGAAACTTCATCTTAAAAAAAAAAAAAAAAAAAAAAAGAAGTCTCAAATCAACTACTCTAACTTTCACTTTAAAGAACAAGAAAAAATAATAAATACAAAATAAAAGAAGAAAGAAAATTAAAAGAGCATAAACCAATGACACAGAAAACAGAAAAATAATGTAGAAAATCAACTAAATTACAAGCTTGAACTTTGAGAATATCCACAAATTTTATAAAGATCTAGGGGGAGAAGTGAGAAAATGTAAGTTACCAACATTAAGAAACAAAGATAGGATATCACTACAACTCCTACAGATATTAAAAAGCTAATAATTGAATGTTTGCTGGCAAATTCTAGCAAACAAGATATAATCTATGATATAGATTCTCTCTACATTTATGACTAGATACAATGCACTCACAATCAAAATTCCAACAGGCTATTTTGTGTAAATTGGCAAGCGTATTCTCAAATTTGTATAGAAATTTGAAGGCCCTAGCATAATCCAAAAGCTTTGAAACAAAAAGAATAAAGACAGAGCACTACACTACCTTATTTCACGACTTACTATAGATGTACAGTAATCAAAACAGTGTGGCATTGGCATCAAGATAGACAAACAGAACAAATAGTCAAGAATATATAGAAATGTCAACCATTACCCAATATATAAAAATTAACTCAGGCCGGGCGTGGTGGCTCATGTCTATAATCACAGCACTTTGGGAGGCTGAGGTGGGTGGATCACTAGGTCAAGAGATTGAGACCATCCTGGTCAACATGGTGAAACCCCGTCTCTACTAAAAATACAAAACTTAGCTGGGCATGGTGGCACGTGCCTGTAATCCCAGCTACTCAGGAGGCTGAGGCAGGAGAATTGCCTGAACCCAGGAGGCTGAGGTTGTGGTGAGCCAAGATCGCACCACTGCACTCGAGCCTGGGTAATAAGAGTGAAACTCCATCTCAAATAATAATAATAATAATAATTAAAATTGTCAAAGACTTAGATGTAAGACTTTAAACTATAAAAATCCTAAAAGAAAACAAATGAGACTATCTTAGTGATCTTGGATTTGGTAAAGAGTTCTTAAATAGGGCATGAAAGACATCTGTTATAATCATAGGTATCTATTCTTCATAATTTATAGTATCTATAATATTGGACTTAATAAAAATTTAAAACTATTGTTCTTCAAAAGACATTATTAATGGCTGGGTATGATGATTCATGCCTGTAATCCAACACTTTTGGAGGCAAAGTCAGGAGGATCACTTGAAGCCAGGAGTTTGAAACCAGCCTGGGCAACAAAGCTAGACCCTGTGTCTACAAAAAAATAATTGTTTAAAGGACACTACTATAAAATATAAAGCAAACCTTAGGCTAAAGACAAGATTTGCAGATCTATGTCTACAAAAGGGGTGGTATCTAGATGTAAAGAACTCTTACAACTTAATAAAAATGGGGAGGAAAAAACCCCAAAATTTTTTAACTGGGGAAAAGATTTGAACAGATATGTCACCAAAAAAGGTATATGGATGGCAAATAAATACAGGAAATGCAAATTAACATCACAAAATCACACTACACATTTACTAAAATAGCTAAAATGTTTAAAATTTACCATCGCAAACATTAGCGAGAGTATTGAGCAACTGAAACTTTCATACACTGCTACTGGGAATTTAGGGAGTATCAAATTTTATGACCATGTTGGAGAATATCTTAGCAGTTTCTTAAATAGCTACACATTCACTTATAATATTCAACCATTACCTTCTTCAGTATTTATCCAGGAAAAATAAAAACATATGCCCACAAAAAAACTTGTATATAAATGTTAATAGTGGATTCATAATAGCCAAAAACTGGAAATAACTGAAATGTTCACCAAGAGGTGAATGGGTAAATATATTATGGCCTATCCATAGAATGGAATACTACTCAGCAATAAAGGGGAAGAAACTCATGATACAAATAGCAACATAGATAATTCCTTAAATAATTATGCTAAGTTGAATAAATACAGTCACAAACAAATATAGATTCCATTTATATCAAATGCTAGAAAGTGCCATCTACTCTATATTGAGAGAAAGCAGATCATTAATTACCTCAATATGGGGAACTGGAGAGAGATGAATTACAAAGAGGCATTAAAAAACTATGAGAGTAATAGATATGTTTATTATCTTAATTACGATGATGGTTTCATGGTAATAGTCATATGTAAAAATGCACCAAAGTATACACTTACGTATATGAAGTTCCTTTTATAATTGCTATACTCAAAGATTCAAAAATTAATGATATTAATACCTAATAATTAAATCGAGCTTATTATGTGCTAAATAAGCAGTTCTCAAACTTTATCTCAGGACTCTTGTATATTCTTATGGGTTATTGAGTACATCAAAACATTTTGTTTATATAAATTTTATGTATCAGTATTTACCATATTAGAAATTAAAATAGAATTTTAAAAATTTGAATTTGCCAATTTATTTTAAAACAATGATAATAAACCCATGTCTACAAAAGATGATAACAGTATCTACCCCATAGATGTGTGATAAGGATTAAAATTCAGCAAAGTGCTAGGACATGGGAAAGCTCAATAGCTTGTAGTTATCGATACATAATCCTACACTCTAAATATTTTAAAAATGTGCTATATTTTACTAACCTGCGTAAGATACAGTGTGGAACTAAAATCCTACCATACACATAGACTTAGAAATAGCCTTAAACATAGATGGAACATCATAAATAAACAAAATTTATCACCTCTGAGAACACAACATGATTTTTAAAAGGCATTATGAATCCGCTGAAAATAAACAGATTATTCCACAACGGCATAGAAAAAAATAGCTAACAAGGTAGGAAACAAAGTTAACATAAAAATCACCTCAAACTGGCCGGGCGCGGTGGCTCACACCTGTAATCCCAGCACTTTGGTAGGCTGAGGCGGGTGGATCACGAGGTCAAGATATCAAGACCATTCTGGTCAACATGAAACCCTGTCTCTACTAAAAATACAAAAAATTAGCTGAACATGTGGCACATACCTGTAATCCCAGCTACTTGGGAGGCTGAGACAGGAGAATCTCTTGAACCCAGGAGGTGGAGGTTGTGGTGAGCTGAGAATGCGCCATTGCACTCCAGCCTGGGCAACAAGAGGGAAACTCCATCTCAAAAAAAAAAAAATCACCTCAAATTACACACTAACATAAGTTCTGGATGTTTCTAAGTGAAAATACAAAGAAAAGTTCTATGAAGAAAGGAGTTCTGAAGTTTTAAAGCAGTAGGAACACATATAAAAGAAATTAATTTAAATTTTACAAATAAAAAAGCAAATTTCTGTAGGTAAAAACTCATAACACAAGAAAGTAACCAAGTGGGAAGTATTTCCACAAATCTATAGCATATATGTCTTCAGTATGAAATAAACTTACGCAAATTTTTGTTACATTCAATGTTTTTTGCTTAGGGCTTTGTTCAGTAAAGTGAAATTTACAAAGTTATTCAAAAATTATTACAGTATAATAGCATCAGAATATTTAAAAATATTTTGGGTACTAGAGAAGGTATTATAAAACTAACATTTTAGAAATAGAGCCCACTTTTATTTTTAAAATAAGCAAGCTGTGGCAGTTTTTTCTTTTCTTCCTTTTTTTTGGCCATTGGAAAGTTCAATCATCTTTTCATGATTTTTTTTCTTTTCATTGTTATTGTATATGTTTAAGGTGTATGTCATGTTTTCATACACATATAGTCAAGCTAATTAGAATATCCATCATCTCACAGCTGGGCACGGTGGCACGTGACTGTAATCCCAGCTGCTCAGGAGGCTGAGTCAGGAGAATTGCCTGAACCCAGGAGGCAGAGGTTGCGGTGAGCCAAGATCGTGCCATTGCACTCCAGCCTGGGTAACAAGAGCGAAACTCCACCTCAAAAAAAAAAAGAGTAACTACAACCTATTTTCTTAGGAAATTTCCAATATACAATACAATATTAACTATAGACTTCATACTGTACATTTGCTCTCTAGACTTATTGATCCTAATTGAAACTCTGCAGTCAATTTCTTCCCATTTTCCCATCCCACTCTCAGCCCCAGATCCCAGCAACCACTATTCTACTCTTCACTTTTATGTATTTGACATAAGACCATGCAGGCCGGGGGCTGTGGCTGACGCCTATAATCCCAGCACTTTGGGCAGCTGAGGTGGGTGGATTATGAGGTCAGGAGTTCAAGACCAGCCTGGCCAAAATGATGAAACCCCATTTCTACTAAAAATTAGCCAAGCGTGGTGGTGAGAGCCTGTAATCCCAGCTAATTGGGAGGCTAAGGCAGAAAATTGCTTGAATCCAGGAGGCGGAGGTTACTGTGAGCCGAGATCATGCCACTGCACTGCCTGGGCAACAGGGTGAGATATGTTTCAAAAAAAAAAAAAAAATCAGCAGTATTTTTCTTTCTGGCTTACTTCACTTAACCTAATGTCCTCCACATTCATGCATATTATAAATGACAAAATCATCTTCTTTATTAAGGGTACATGAAATTCCAGTGTGTTTGTGTAACATTTTATTTATCCACTCATCTATTGATGGACACTTACATTGATTTCATATCTTGGTTATTATTAATCATGCTGCAATGAATATGGGAGTGAAGATATTTCTATGAAGTGCTGATTTCATTTCCTTTAAGTATATACCCAGAGGAGGGATTGCTGAGTCATGTGGTGATTCTATTTTTAATATTTTGAGGAAGCTTCATACTGCTTTCCATAATAACTGCACCTGCAGATATTTTATAAACTAAGGAACTTATTTGATAAACAGATCAAAACATTGAATATATGATTCACTAATAAGGGAAAAAATGCTCAGCCTCACTAACAAACCCAAATGTGTGTGTACAAATTTCAAGCAAAGATACACAATTTTCCTTGTCCAAACAGTAATTGTTTTGTGTCATTAACATTTTCTGGTCTGAGAAAAATCACTCTGAAGGCACAATAAGGACTCCATTGGTGTCAGAAACTCAATTCAAACCAATTTGAATAAGGAAATAAAGACAGAGAGTGGGAAGGGAGGGAGGAAGGGAGGCAAGTAAGGAGTCAGGAAGGAAGACAAGAAGAATAGAGAAAAATAAATCACTGTTGGCTTATCTAAGTGAAAAACATAGGGGTAGAACTGGCTGATTTTAACATGCAGGTGAATCCCAACGGCCCTACAATGTAACCAGGGTCCAGCCCTTCCCTCTCCATTTATCTCTGTTTTTTTCAAAAAGGAGATGAAGAGTGGAGAGGGAAGGGCTGAACCCTTTTCACAGACAAAGGTGACTATGTAAGATGATGGATATTCTAATTAGCTTGACTGTAGCGATCATTTCACTATGTATATGTGTGTGGAAACATGACATATGCCTTAAATATATAAAATAACAATTAAAAATATATAAACCCATAAGAAGATTGAGCTTTCCAATCCAATGGTCCTCTTCGCAGCTCCAAATTTTGAAGAAAATACAAGAAACTCCCCTTTAAAAAAATCTCCAATGGCCCAGCCTGGATAACATGCTGACCCCAGATCAATTGCTGAGTTGTTGCTGTTTCTCTTTCAGGAAGCCAGAGAGTAAGTTTTCTAATAGGTTCCTCTGAGTGATCAAGATGATGGCATGCAGTTGCAACTCCATGTGAGTCGTCAAGCAGGAGAGAGACTGAGTTCTTAACAGGAAGGCGCACCAGAAAAACAACCCAGAACATATTTTCCCTTATAGTAGGAGGAGGAATTGATACAAATTTTTGAAAACCAATTTGAAATGTGTATCAAGAACTTCAAAATGTACCTGTTCTTTAACCTAGCACAAGGCTAAAATCTCCTCAAAGACAAGAATCATATTTATTTATGGTTCTGAATCATCAGCCCCAAGAACATTAACATAAAAGAAAGTATTAAATAATAAACGAACAGTTTCTCTTCTTGGACTCTATATTAAGGAAATCCATCAAAACTGCTACAAAGATTTAAACACAAAAGTGTTGCTAGGACCCAAAATGACATATAATAGGAGACCTACTAGGTAAGTTGTAGAGTAACAACATTAATAGCCATTGAAAATAATGTCTGCAAGTAATTTGACTTCCCATAACATGGGAAATGCCAACTACATATGTTAAGTAAAATATGCAGGCAAAAATAAATACTATGCATATAAATATAAATAATATGTTTACATACTGTAAAAAAAAACAAAAACATCTGTACTGGTCATTTTTGCATGTTATAGGTAATTCTTTTATATTTTGTTTCTTCTGTATTTCTAATTTTCTAAAGCAAATATAGGCTATTTTTTAAAACAAAACAAAACCTCATTAAAAAATAGTTGACAAACAGCTGCTCTTCATACAGTGTGATTTGAGGTTACCATATGGAGGCATGGGTGCCCAGGTCCACTAAAAGATGAGCGGATAGGGTGCCATCTTCAGAACAGCCTCCAGGGAAAAAGGGATCCAGGTCTATGGATTGAAGAGAGGAGAATGTTCCTCAAGGCTACAAGAGGTGGGTTGTTGGGTAGGGAGTCAGAATTTCAGAGGAACTGAAGCTACAATGAAATAAACAACAGAAGAGATCAAATCTAAAAGTCAAGGAATAAAAACAAAGAAGCTGAGCCTGGTAGGTTCTATAATGGGGAAGTGATGACTTCTTAAAGTGGCCACACCAGGTTAAGGTGGGAGTGGCCCCAAAGGTAAATATCACTCGATGTTCCATTATCTCTGCAGCTTAAAATGATATACATGAGGCCTGTTGTGTGGTGTTTGGAGGGAGAGAGAGATTTATTCCCTTGGGACATGAAAGAAGAAACACAAAGATGTGTTTGCTGGCTTGTTATGTTTCTGCTGTAACACACCTTACACTGATTGGGGACAGGGGCAAGGAGAAGTATATTGAAAGATTAGATTCACAAGGTAACGCAATCTTTACCTGAGAGGCCATGTGAGACCTGGAGCACAGGTGACCAAACTGGCTCCAAGACCCCAGCGATAGATTTCAGTCCAGAAGCCATGAAAGGGACATTTTCCTCACCCCCTCTATACCTCCACAGATAAACCCCAGTGTGGTCTTGGCTGAGAGAGCACACATGCTTTTGTACAACCCAGGTGTCTAACCAGAACCTCTTAATTCCCCTCTTCAACTAGTTAATTCCTACCCAAACTTCAGACAGCTGTCATCACATTTCAGACCTTCCTGACCAGGCTAACCTTGATAAACATCTGACTCCTCTACAGATCACATGTTCCATTGTATCCTGGTGCCTAGCACAGTGCCTAGAGTATGGAAAAACCTGCGAGCAAATAAATATTTAATGAATGAGTGATGGTAAAGAACTATTATTCTTGACCCACAGTGTAGCAAAGCAATTCCTTCTTGCAAGATCCCAGGTATAGAAATTGTGATAAACTGTCATCTGTGAGTTGCTGGCAGGCAGCATCTGACACCACACTCCAAGGAAAAGAAGAGGTTTGAACATCCAAGGCATGCTAGACTTCATAGAAAAATTACCAAGTCATAGAAAGTGCATTCACATAGCAACTCACCCTGTCTACATTCACAACACTCATGATCAAAGATCTCAGTTGGCAAAGCCTCCTGCTCCTATTCCTGTAATGCAAATGAATCTTGGCCATAGTGTGAAATAAGAAATTCAGACTTAATCTTTGAGTGAATTCTGCTGTCTGTCTTCTTATCATTTTCACTTCTTGTCCCTTTTTCACCCAATATCATCTATATTTTTTTGGTTCTTACACAAAATCTTCAGTTTTCTTCTACTGAGTTTTAACCTATTTCTGGGTAGTAGAAACTGAGACGCTTTACTAAATAAATTCAATTCTTACAGGAGGTTCTCCAAACTTTCAGCTTCCAGTTATAGAAGGGAGTGACATAGAGGTCATCTTTAGACAGGTAAGATACGGGTTTTCATTTGGGGCACAGGAGAGCATGGGCATTCCTGAAGTCAGAAAGATATGGACTCTGCCCACTAATGACTGAGCAGCCATTTTTATCATCATTTTTTTCAAGCAGGACAGTTTCAAGACTTTCATTCCAGATTTGTCATGATAGTAATTGACACCTGGGGCATCTCATTCTGTCCAAGCAAGGAATGGAAATTCGAAAGCACCTCATTCTGTCCATCTGAGGAATGGGATTTCTCAGAATTTTTGCAAGGTGGTAGGAGTCTCAAAGAACTAATATCAGAAATTTCATAAGGTAGCCAGATCCAAGACAGCTTACCAACTGGATTTGCATCTCCTTATCCCACTGGAGCCAAGCCCCTCACAAGTACACACTGCGTGGGCTTCTAGAAGGCCTGTTTCTGAAATCTTACCTTGGTTTTTGGCCCTTGTAATAAATCTCATAGAACGAACTCACAAAAGGGGAATAAGAAGAAGGAGAAGGAGAAAGAGAAAGAAAAGAGGAAGAAAAGAAAAGAGAAGGAAGAGAGGAAGAAAACAGCTAAGTAGCCTAAATTATTTTTTGACTTGGTTAATCTCTAAGTTAATCACCAAGGACTGCAATGATTCTAATGATCATGATGATAATTATGATGAAGAAAAAGAGGGGGGAAAGGGGAGGAGGCAGATCTAGTTGTAAGCTCCTTACCAGGTACTGCAGACAAAGCCTTGGTCAAACACTGGGTAAGCAGAATTACTATCATAACAAATCAGGGATGAAAGTCTTTAAACTGTCCTGCTTGAATAAATGACTACAAAAAATGCTGCTCAGTCATTCTTGGGCTAAATCCATATCTTTCTGACTTCAGGAATGCTCATGCTATCCTGTGGCCCAAAAGAAAACCTGTATCTGGCCCATTCTAAAGACGACTTTTTTTTTGTTTGAGACAGAGTCTTGCTCTGTCACCCAGACTGGAGTGCAGTGGCATGATCTTGGCTCACTGCAGCCTCCGCCTCCCTAGTTTAAGTAATTCTCCTGCCTCAGCCTCCAGAGTAACTCAGATTACAGGCACATGCCATCATGCCTGGCTTTTTTTTTTTTTTTTTTTTTTTTTTGTATTTTTAGTAGAGACATGGTTTCACTATGTTGGTTAGGCAGGTCTCAAACTCCTGACCTCGTGATCCGACTGCCTTGGCTTTTCAAAATACTGGGATTACAGGCGTGAGCCACCACACCTGGGGTAAAGATAACTTACATATCACTTCATTCTGTTACTGGAAGCTTAAATTTTAGAGAATCTCCTGTAAGATTCAATTTATTGTGTCAAGCATATGAATTTCTACCACCCAAAAATAGGTCAAAATTGAAATCAAACTTGTTGATAACTGTGGGAATTTCTTAACCCTGTTGTAAGTTAAGCTTCAACCTAGAACTAATGTACCTACTGTTTGAATACCTTTTAGTCTTTCCACGAAAAACAAAAGATTCAACTCTGTTAAGCATTTTAACTAACTGAACTAGTATTTTCTTCTTGCATGATCTCTTGTGGTTAAAACCCCCATGGGACAAATGGCAGGCATTGAACAAAATATAGGAAAAGCCCACAGAGGCAACAGAATCCATGTCATAACTCAACTAAGTCCTGGGCTTCAAACTCATTCCATTGGAAGGAAATAGCTTTTCAGAATACAGAAATTGGCTATTTAACCTTCAAATTTATTTTGCTTTATTGACTTGAACATGGAAGCCAAAAATGTACAACCACCAAAACTTTTAACTGTAGATCTATGTTGTACCAATGTTAGGTACTCTACCTGATGTGCCAGTATCAATGGAGAAAAATGGCAGAAAGAAGAAACATGAAAACACATTTAAAAAAGAAAATATCTCTTTGCAAGCAATCTCTTTACTTAGCAGAACCCACAACTTTATGACTTTTTCAGCAGAGACAGAAGTGTATTTTTTAATTCTCTGATTCCTTTGGGGCATTAAAGCCACACTATAAAGCAGTGGGCTGTCAATCAGTCATAAAAAGCTTAACAGATGATGACATAAATGACAAGAATATGATCTATAACTACATTTTGAAACCATAGACTAATTCTTAATTGTCCAAACTCCTTATAACAAAAAAAGTCTTCTGAAAAACAAGGAAGAGTTAACATTAAAAAGGAGAGGGAATACTTCATGTTGGTTTCCAACCTGCAATCTCCTCCAAGTTGAATATTGCATACAAATCTGTATTTGTGAGGCACCCTCATCCACCAGTTAATCAGAGCCCTGGAAATTCAAGGAAACCTGTGTTTATGGAAATCTGGCATTTCTGTAAAGTTTTGAATGAGGGCTAAATAGAGCAGTACATCTCATTTTGAAACTAATGATTCCTGCCAAGTGGTTTTCCAATGCTGGGTCTTCTGGCTCAGTCAGCATTTAGGAATTCATTTATGAGCTGGGTTAGTAGGAGACTCTGGAATTCAAATTTATGTCTGCAACTCACTAGTTTGCTCCTGATAGGTCTCTGAAAAGAGACTGTAATCAATTTAACAAACCCAGACTTCAGGAAATTTTCATATCCCCCAGAAAAGTTCTGGTTTGGAGCTCTGTCCCATTTTGGAATCAGCCCCCTCCCCTTTCACTAAGCTCCGAGTCTTGCTGTCTATGGCCTTTTTACTCAGCTCATCCCATTATTCCAAACAGCCTTGCCAGGTGTGCTGGAATCTACCTCCCTTAATAGACCTACTAGCGGATTATAAAATGGCAGAATATATGTGTGGTTTGTCACCTCAGACAGTTTCTATATTATCTGTCTTTTTCTTGATAGAAATGGGAAAGGTTCTGATAATTATTCATCCAATTTGTTTTAAAGATTTATCTGCCCCATAACGTTCCAGGAAATTGAAATATGGCTTTTGGGGAAGTGTGTGTGTGTGTGTGTGTGTGTGTGCGCGCGCGTGCGCGCGCACGCACACATGCATGTGCATGTGTGTATGTGTGTATCTATACATGCATACGCATGTTTCCACCAGTCTTATAAACCCACAGTTTACTTTTTTGCAAGGCAAAGGGCAAGCGTTGAGCAGCCTTTCAATGTAACCATAAATTTACTACTTTTTAAAAAATTTCCTTTGAAGAAGTCATCAAATAAATTAGCAAAGCTGGAAAGGTGCCTCTAGTTTGTGTTGGCTTTGGGTCTTAGGGAGTTACTTAATAAACAAAAGCCAGTGAATTCAAACAGTAACAAAGTAATTTCAATGATTAATCAAGTGTTAAAACTAGTTTAACCTCTCCTGTTTTACAAACTCTATATCACCCTGACTAAACTAATAGAGGAATAAGACACCCATCTGGAAATCTCATCTGAAATATTAGATTGGGAATCTAAAATTCAGCCAAATAGTGTGGCTTGTAGGGATATCCTGTCGGATAATAAATTGCATTAATCTTACTTAAATTTTCCATCTAAATCATGTCCTGAGGCCATATTACTCTGAGGAAACTGCCTTACTTTAAATGCATTGTGCTACTGAAAACGATATTAAAAGAAGGAGGGAAAGAATTTTTCTCCTTTTTTTTCTTTTGCCTGGTTTTTCCAACATTAAAAAATCCATGTGAAACTTCTGACTCTTCTGGAAGAACCAATGTCTACTCAGATCAGCAGCCTCTCTTTCCAGTCACTTGTAGGAAGCAGTATCAGTCACAGAACACTTTGAGGAACTTTTCTCTAGTTTATCTGTTTCTTCCCATCTGTGAACTCTGAGTCATGGTGGCTTTTGGCAAATATTTTTTTTTCTTTTTGGTGGTGGCAAGGGGAACAACTTTTTCTTAGCCTCGTTTTGACTTTCACATGTACAGAACTGCAACCACCGTCTTTCCTTAAGGTTCTACTGTGGCCTTCTTATTCCTTTCATTTTTAAAAATAGAAAACATTAAAATCTGCTTAAATGTTTAAACTATTTAAAAATTTCCAAGAAGGGGAAAAAATATCATAGTGGCTTTTGTAGAGCTTCAACAAAGGACTCTGCTGGCTCTGAAGCCACACCTAGCTCGATGCCATTGTCTGCCACCTACTGTAAGCTTAAATATTAAGTGCACTAAAAGATGTTAGAATAATGTTGACTCAAACTTAAACCCACAAACTCTCAAAAATGCTGAGTTGTCTCTGCTTATTCGGAGCATCTGCTTTCTTAGGATTTGCAGATAAAGGGGAATCTTGGGATTCCCGCTATTTCTTAACACCCGCTATTCTTAACACCCTTGAAAACGGCTGAACAGAGAAAATGACAGCCAGCCATCACAAAAGTGATGCTGCTTGTCAGGACCCGAGTATTCTGTGGTCCTTCATAGCCACCTCCACATCAGTCCTCCCAGCATCCTCTAGGGCAGCCATCACTTTCGTCACCTGCAGGTGAGGAAGGCATTGTGAGTGGAGCACCCACCTGTGGCAGCAGGATTACCAGGAAAGGATGGAGCCAAGACCAGAGCTGAGGCTTCCACTCCAGTCTTCTGACAAATCAAACCACTTGTGAGTGGAAGGAAGTAGCCTCTCATGCAGTCCTCTGTAGAAGAGATTCCCCAGAGGCCCCTCAAACCCATCCTATCCAACCCCAGGTGAGTTGGAGGCAGTGCCATTCACTCAGCCATCAAAGCCAAGGGTATTATGGTTAAGCCAGCCTCCTTCCTCTCTCTCTTTCATCTAAATGAAAAATGCTTTCAGGACCCACCCCTCCTCTGCCCCAGTCAAATCCTCAGAACCTCGAACTTGAATATTTCCCAACTGTTAACGGCCACAGCTCTCACTCTATTTTGTCTCACACTATTACCAGACAGATTCTTCCAAAATTCCATCAAGCTGATCCTCTTCTTTGGACTTCTCACAGGCTCTCATTCCACACAGGATAAGCTCCCATGGTGAAAACACAGCTCATGACTATCATCTCAGTCACATTTCCCACCATTCACCCACCTCAGCTCAAACCTGATGAACTACCAATTCAGACACACTAACAGTTATTAGGTAGATTGAGAATCTAACTCGGGAGCGTGTGCCTGTAACAGTGGCTGGGTCCTGGCCAATCTCAGCAACCATATCAACCACCCATACACTGTGTTTGAACTGTGTTCAAATAAGGCAAACACTGAGCTGTAACCAATCCAGTTGTTTCTGTACCTCACTTCTGATTTCTGCATGTCACTTCCCTTTTTCTGTCTATAAATCTTCTTCCACCACGTGGCTGCGCTGGAGTCTCTCTGAATCTGCTGTGATTCTGGGGGCTGCTGGACTTGCGAATTGTTCGTTGCTCAATTAAACTTCTTTAAATTTAATGCTGCTGAAGTTTTCATTTTAAAATAAATAAAACTCTGTCTCACCTGAGCTCCCCATGGTCCCCCAAACCTGCCACCCTCCTCAAGGCCAAGTCGGGCCCTGAGCTCTGTGCTTCCATAGTGCCCTGTGGACACCTCTAATCTAGCACTTATCACAGTGCTTTGGAATGATCCATCCACAGTTGTCTCTGACTAGATTGAGACTTCCCAAAAGAACCAGTTCTTGCTCACCCTTGTTAGTCAACACGTAACCCAGTGCCTTGCCTATGGCAGATGCTCAATCGATGTCTGTTGCACTGAGCATGGATTCTGTTTTGCTTTTAGTGTCTTACTTAACATTCTTTGATGATTCAGATAACTTGTAATACTGTTTTCCCTGAGGGAATTTTAGCTTGGCTGCTTATCTCATGGTTTCATTTCCCTTCCATTTCCCACAACTCATTTCTCCTTCCTCCTTAACTTCCCGTATGACCATCCCCAGGCCAAGGAGAACACCCTGTCTACTCCTTTCTGTTTACCATAACCTCTAATCCTTCCATTCACTAGTTCAGGGCTTATCTCCCTCAAGGATTTCCATGCTAACCCTAGTTCCACTTAGCGCAACTATTCTGGCCATCCTTAAGCCCAACACTATTTATTTACAAGCTTGTTTCTGGGTCCCTGCTATTTGTGGAGTTGAGCATCTCTGTAGCTTGTTTGGTTATCTTAGAGTGTGTGCTCTGTGAGGGCAGCTCAACTCTCTCAAGAAGCACATCCCTGAGGCATAGGCTGACCTTGCAAGAGACCAGAGCCAACTCAGAAAACATTCCACTGGTTTTAGTCACTGAAAAATTGCAGGCCTATGGTGGTAAAGCTGTGCTCAAAGTGAATGGTTTAAAGTAGAAATATGACAGACCACCAACATAGAAGAAGCCATCTGCTCAGCTATCACACAGCCCTGCCAGTAGAGGATTACTCAGAGCCTACTCTCTATTCCTCTGTTTCAATAAGCTATCCTCATAACATTCTTTGAGGTTACATGCCCCACTGAAGTGAATAACGGCATAGTTTATGGTAAATGGTGAACTGAAAAAGAGCGGTGTCATTATTGCTGTAAGTACCCACAAAAGATGTTTATTATCGCACACAGACAGAGCCACAAACACACAACTCATCGCTAATAAACTCATTTATTTCCACATAAAGTTGCACAATGTTGTGCAACCCAGCAAAAGGCTGAGAAATGTCAGCAATTCAGACCAAGACCATTTGTCAACGAAACCAATCCATTTCACCAGCTTCTGCGAACCTTGCTTGCAAAAAGTCTTTTTTTTCATAGAAGAAAATCATCACACATAACCTTAAATAGAGAGGACAAACGCTCACAACCGCACAGACAAAGCAAACAAGTTGAGGTAATATTGAAGGGCGCTTGGTGGTTGTGAGGTGGGAAGAGGACGTTACTATGTTGCATGAGATGCCTAGGTCAACATTTTTTCTGTTACCGAAGAGAAAAAAAAAAATCAAAGAAAAATTAAAGGAAAAAAAGAGTCTTCTCACTTATTACCAAACTGTTAAAGAAATCTTATATATTTTTTTAATGTTCTACACACATTCACTGTGGCCTTCCTAGACAGCAGAGACTATGTTAGGTACTCAGCACATAAAAATAGATAAAGCCAAGTTCACAGATTAATAGAAGAAAGAAACACAGGCACGGCTCACCACGATAATACAAGATGACTGATTACGATAGAGAGATGTCATTGGAAATCATAAGCTCACAAAAGAGGTACTTTTAGTTTGCTTCTGACAAAACTTTTTACTCAAGTCAGCCTGTCTGCCTAATTTTTGGATTCTTACAATAGTCCTTACAGATCTTGAAAATAAATACCTAAGACAATTTAAGGGGAAAATACATATATGAGAAGGAAAATAATTATTGCTATAACTCAAAGAGAAACAAGGTTATTCAGAGGAAAAAGGCCATGAAATAAAGCCAGAGAAACTGGGGAAAGGAGAACACCTCAGGGGCTGTCATTTTACTGGAGGTAATGAGAATTCAAGAATCAATACAGTAAAAGTCATGTCAACTAGACAGGGTCTGGAATAAGAAATATAAGCAGCTTCTCAATTTGATTCTCTCCCTTTCCCACACTCAAGTGAATTTTTTCTTTTCAATGTATTCATGTCCTTTACTATAACCTAGTAGTTTTGAGGACACTTATGGGCAAAATCTTGTATTCTCTACCCTTCCAGGCTTAGTTGGGGAGACAAGGCCAGATGATGCAAGAATTAAGGTAATATGGATGTGGGCTTGAGGGCCTTGGGAGTTAAGAACCAGAAAAGACCACAGCAAGTTAAGACATCTGTGAGAAAGTGGTAAATATTCCAGTGGTAAATATGAACAAAAAGATGTGGAAATCAAACTTAACAAAATTCAGACGACTTTTGAAAGTTTGAATTAAGTCCACTAAGCAGCGCTCCTGTTAGGGATGAGTGGAAATTTGAAGCTGCTAAGTCAAATAGGGGCAGATTGAGAAGATTCCAGAAAGTCAGATAAAGAAATTTTGGCAAGTAAATCTTCTGTTTTCAATTTTGATAATGACCAATCTGTAGAACTGATTAGACAGGTTACAGAGATGGTCAAATCTGGACATTCATATTTTTGACACCTAGATTATGATCAGATCTGGCATTTTCCATCATAAGCCTGAGTAAAAGCATTTATTCCTATGAAATATTTTCCTGTAAGTTAAATAGATATCTAAAACCCCAAAAGAAAATATTCAAGATGCAGATATGATTTTTTTGTTTGTTTGTTTCCACTCCTTTCAGATATCTAGAGAACTGAGTTTGACAACCTCATGAGCCAGGTATTTCTAGGCTATTCCATCATGGTTGTAACTTTTCCTGGAGAGCCCAGCTCACTAAAACTTTGCACTGCATTGATACAACATTCAGGAGGGTGCAGTGTCCGAGCGGGAGAGAACTTAGGAAGTTAGACTCTCTTTGGCTCCCAGCTCTGCCACTGACTGGCCATGTGGCATGGAAAGGTCACCACCTTTCTGAATCTGGCTGCTCATTTGCAAAACAAGTGTTTACCTAGTGATAGTTCAGTCTCTCTCAGATCTAAAATTCCCTCATAAAAAATGCCATTGGAGATTGAAATAAGTTTTCCTGGCCCCAGATCACATTGCAAAAGTCACATTTTAATAAATCTTACTATCAACATGTCTACTTGTCATGTGTTTAGTGCACATAAAATGGGAGTGCAGACTGTACCCTCAACAAATTGGGTCTTTTAAGCTTCCCAGATGTTTCGATTCCAAATAAACAGTAGTAGGTAATTTAAAAATGACAGCAGAAAGTCATCACCCCAGGGGAAGAAGCTAAGCTTCCTAAACCACAGACTGGGGACCATGAGCTCTCTTCAGATGCCTTGGGCAAGGCAGCCCCAACCCAGACAGTGCAGTATGGTCTGCCAAAGTTCTGTGTGTACCCGGGGGTGATCAGGGATGGATGTAGTCTAAAGGTGGTAGATAAGCTCAAGATATATGATCTGTTTTCCTGCCAAGAGGAAATTGCTTGACAAGCCTCCCGCTTATAAAATACTAAGGCATTATTTTCTGTATTAAAAAGTTTTGGTCTTTGTAAATGAACTCTATCTGCAGTGGAAAATATTTAAAAACTAAGCAATTTTATTTTTTAAAGAACTAGATGGATAGTGAGCACAGTTTATAAGTTTCCCAGATGAAGGAAATGAAAATCAGTTGTAGTTTTCAGATGTTGGTATGTCCACATATGGGAAACTTTTATCTTTACAGTTATCAAAATAATCTAACTCTTAAAAATACATGTCTTAATGTTTTAAAAAACATTGATAATCCACTTTGCTTTGATCCTTATGATAAGTTTATAAGGTAAGTCAGAAAGGAGTCATTCTTGTTTTACAGATGAGGGAATATATCCACCAATCTTGATACTTCCCCAAGATTTCCCTGCTAATAACTATGTCTGTGTAAGTGAACTTGACCCAAGTGCAGTTTGCTGATGCCCTTCTACAATACTCTGTGCTCCTGCAACACCTCAGCTTCTGATTTGCATTTTGCATTGATTTGTAAGGTAAATCACTTTGCTGTCATTTATTTTAAAGTTATTTACTATGATAATTCTTCCTAAATTAATATATTAGCTTATAATCAAAATCAAAAAGTGATAAAATCCCAATGCAAAGTTTTTTGCTGATTTATTTTTTTAATTGATTTTAAAGTCATTTGGAAAAATTCAAAGGGTAGACCACCAAATTTTTAAATGGGAGTAATAATGGAGCAAATAGCAATAGGAGCTATTAAAATAAGTCTATAATAGTTAAATAAGCATGTTACTGACCCAAGACTACACAAAAAGATGGAAGAAAATCAGTTTCAGGGACAGATCTTAGTGTAACTGAATATTAAATATTTATAAATTGGAGCATCACAAATAAATGGAGAATAGAAGCATTTTTCTACAATTGGTCATAGGATAATTTTTTTCTATATGAATGAAAATAATTCATAACCTTAAATTATATTTATACACTTAAATAAAGATCATATGGAATGAAGAGTTAATATATTTTTAAAAATGAAAGTCACGAAAACCAAAAGAGATCAATATTTAGATGATCTGAATGTAGAAGAACTTACTAAACTCAAATTCAGTGGAAGAAATTACAAAGAAAAAATATGAAGATGATTTTTAATAAATATTTTAATTTCTGTATATCACAAGACATGTCAACCAATATAAACAGATATTAAGCTGGGAAAAACAGTTGTATCACATATGAGAGACAAAGTTATATGCTCTCACTATATACAGAACTCAAATCAATTTTAAAACCCTAAGAATTTAGTAGAAAACTAGGCAATGAATGTAGCAGATAATTCACAGAGATGCAAATGACTAAGAAATGTACAAAATGTTTAACATCACTAGTGCTCTAAAGGCAAATTAGTATTATATAGAATTTTTTTTTTTTTTTTTTTTTTTTTTTTTTTTTTTTGCCTATCAAATGAGTAGAGTCTAAAACATTATCATCCTTGAGGATTGAAAAGTTGTCCTGAGGTTACACCCCACTGCTAAAGGGCAAGCTTGTAGCATCTCCCTACAAAACAATTTGACTTTGTGTTTCTACAGTCCTTCAACCATTCACACCTCTGACATCAGGAATTTCTCCAAAAGAAGTAATCAAACATATAAGCAAATATCTGTAGACAAAGATATCTCCTGTAATATAATAAAATAAAAATGTGAAAAAGCACTTAGAGGTCTAAAATTGTAGGATGTTTAGCAAAATGATGGTTTGAAAAGAAGATGTATATTATGTACCTAATTGAAGGAGAAACAAATAATTTGTATTACATAAAGAAATACTTTTGACATGATGTTCACTGAAAAAAAATTTAAGCCACAAAATCTGTATCAATACAAATTTAACAACTTGTTTAAATGCCTTAAAGAATACAAAAAGGAACAAGCCAAAAATGTGGAAACTATTTCTGCATGTGAGATTATAATAGATTCATTTATCCTTCTTTAAATTTTTCCATTCTAACCATATTTTCTAAAATGAACATTCATTACAATTTTTGGAAGGAAAGACAAAATGTACACACACACACACACACACACACACACACACACACATATATACTCTACATACACAAGTATATGGAAATCCTGTTAACCTGTCATCCATCCATAGGTCTTATCTTTGACTTTTTTTCAATAGTGAGGATAGATTATACTAATCATTCAATTACCTATTATCAAATTCCCTTGTGACACTACAAGATTACTGGCATGCCTGTAGATGTACTCTAGCCATGCAACAGAACATAGAATAGTAAACCTCAAACCGTATCATTTCATAGACTATTCTGACCAGTTGATGTGAAGAATGTGCTTATATTAATGAAATGACACTAATTTCACCACCATATGGTTCTAAATGAACTAAAACCATAGGTGTACACTGGTCAATGGTTTGTGTCCAAGGAAGGAAAATGTACAATTTTATTTCAATATTATTTTCAAGTATCAATTAAATGATTGAAATTATAAACTAATTACATGTTCTACTGATGAAGTTTCAACCACAGTTATGTTTCAATCACAGAAATAAAACCTGTGTATAGAACTAACAGAACATTCAGAAGTTTTTCACTACTCTCTTCAATTTGAACTTCTATTTATTACTTGAATAATAAATGAATCAAAGAATCTTAACTTTTTTTGATGGTTTAGATGAATTTTTCTATTTTCATCTAGTACTGATATCACAAATATATTTATATATATCAAACACATATATAACACATAACACACATATATAATATATAACACATGTATATATACCATGTATATATACATACAAAAAAAAGTATATACATATATAAAACAGATAGGGTCAGAGGTGGGCTGGCACTGGCTCATACCAGCATGGCAGAGAGAATTCCGCTTATCTCCTTCCTAGTCTGTGTTCAGCGACATTGCACCGGGAGCTTGAAATCAGCCACAGGGGAGTGTATACACCCAGAAGTCACCAAATACTACAAATCAGGCTTTTAAAATTCCAGCGTCACCTTACCAGTACAGCACAGCATAACACATTTTTAACATATTTTTTACATGAGCAAGTGAATTAATTATGGAATTCAACATATTTTTATTGCCATTAATCATAGCAAACATTGGAGGAAGATTATCTCACTTAATAAAACTTCCAAGGAATGAGACTCTAAAGTAAAAATGTGCGTTTTCCGAGGCAAATTTCAGAAAGTATCAGAATCTAATTTATTCATGTTTTCATCTAAATAATGAAACAATGCTCCTTCCAAATTCAGGCATCCAGGAAAGCAAGCCTAAAATGTTTATGGATTCAAACAATGGCTTACATGATATTCTCTACATAAATACTTGTGATTGCATAAATTTCTCCCCATAGGGAACAAGACAGGAACTGCAGACATATATCACCTTTTCTAGATTCTTAAGAGTCCCAAAATGTTATCTCAGAGAATGCCAGAGTAACATACACTTTTTTTTCTTTTTGCAAAAAAATAAAGAGTTCACTGCCATATGATGGTTACTCAATTTCCAGATGATTTAATGGTTAATCCAAGGGCAATATCTAACTAGTTTCAACCCCTGCTGAGTGATAAGGTTTTGACAGTCATAATTTTACAGCAGGCAATAGTTTAATATAAGCAATTATAAACCAGGAATTATCAATCATTACCTAATACCAGGAATTATTAATGATTACCTAATAATCTGATACTAAATTGTTGGATGTTGCTTCTGAAATAATAAGAAAATTCAAAGTGATTATATCAAGTGATTATGTAATACTTCTAGGCAGCAAAACAAAAATAAAAGAAGAGTTTCAAGCTCTGTTAAGGTTTTGGTATCACAATCAGACAGCACCTATAAAATAAGTCAACTATGCCATGGTCCCAGTGGCCAGTGAAGTTGGTTAGGACCACCTTCTCTCCTCTTCAGCTCAGGCCTCCTGAAGCGCATGGGGCAGGTGTGTGCACCTCAGATGGAGCAGCCAAAAAGAGCTCAGAGCTTTGGTCCTTCCTGCAGCCCAAGTGAGATCACGGATAAGTCACTTAAACTCTTTGGCCTTACTTTAACAACCCAGGATTATTGACCCTTCTCCAATTTATGTCAAGGACAATAACAACAACACTAGTAATTATTCCCAATAATTTAAACACCTGCAGTGTGGCCAACATAATGCTAAGTTTATCATAAACTAATTTCTATAATGGTCATACAGGGTAAATATTACTATCTTAATTTATATGGAAATAGCTAAAGCTTCAGTTTAATAATCTGTTCCAGGTCACATAACCAATAGTGGTTGAAGCTATGGTTCTTCCCTAGTACTCTCTGACGCTAAAGCCCAGGTTATCTTCACAAGACAGAATAACCTACAATTTACACATGAGACAATATAACCTACAATTTATAGAATTGCTGTAAAGAATCAATAAAGCCAAGATTGAGAAAGTACTCGGAAAATTACAAGTTGCTCCATAATTGTTTTCAACCATAAAGTAACCCTTGTTAATTACTCAGAAAAAGACTGGGTATTTGCTCTGCAACTAATATCCAGTTGGTTGCTCCATTCTAGTCAATCAGCTCCAGTCACCAGTTAATTTCTTCCCTGAATAAAAATTAACTAGTGGAATTTTAGCTTTTTCTGATCTCAAACACAATCAACTAATAAATCTTAATGCCAATCCCAATGCCCAGGAGGGTCTGTTATGTGTTTAATAAGCATTTATAAGTATTAACTATATCCCAAAGACAGATTGCTGAATTGTTTTTCCATTAGAAGACCCAGCTCTAGTCAAACGGACTTGCAAGCGGGATTAATAATTTGAGTCCATGTGGCTCATGCTCCCCAGCAGACATATACATTCTAATGGGATTTTTTTTTAAACTGTGACTTTTTAAAAATTCTAAAAGTAGTACAACTATTTTATTTAAGGAAAGTATTGCAATTTTCCCTAAAAGCCTTATATTAAATGTTTTACTTTGAGAAATCTTGAAGATGGTAGACAAAAAGCTACCATTAATTAAGCACCTTCTGAGTGCCATTCACTGTATTATGAATTTAACTTTTTTTTTTAGACGGAGACTTGCTCTATCACCAGGCTGGAGTGCAGTGGCACAATCTCAGCTCACTGCAACCTCCATCTCCCAGGTTCAAGCAATTCTTCTTCCTCAGCCTCCCGAGTAGTCAGGACTACAGGCACACACTACTACACCCAACTAATTTTTTTTTTATTATTTCTAGTAGAAATTGGGGTCTACTAAAAGACCAAGCTGGTCTCGAACTCCTGACTTCTGGTGATTAGCTTGTCTCAGCCTCCAAAAGTTCTGGGATTACAGGCATGAGCCACTGTGCCTGGTTTAACATATATTTTGACCAATCCTAAGAACCCTGAAATATCGACATGATTAAATGATAAGTATGGATAGGTGTTGAAATTGAAGCATTCTAGTATGTCACAACAAGAGTAGGAGCCACAGGTGTACTAAAATTATGACTAATCAGCTGAAATGAAAGAAAAAGCTGAAAAACACTGTGACCGATAGAACAAATTTCAATAAGGCACAGGTCCATGTTGCACGGCCATGCCTCAGTTCTCAGCTGATTACAGAGGTTTTCTCCACCAGCAATCCCCCACCTCTGCCCCGTATGCTGATTTTGGGTGAATTTTATCTGACTCTTTTTTTTTGCATATACCAGAACAAAATAAGGAACAATAAAACTCTGCATTCAGCTTACATTTATTTGAATAAATTGGGAAATTTGCAGATATATTTTGTCCTGAGGTTATAATGCCTACCTTAATATAATTGGAAACACATCCAATCCTGAAGATTGAAGTCAGTGTATTTGTTAGAGGAAGGATATTTCTCAAATAGTTCCTATAATTGACTCCCTGTTTGGCCTTCCCACTGCTCAGTGGCTCCTGTGGTTGCTTATTTATCAGAGTAACCAAACACAAGTATATCTCTTCTGACTAGCATGTCTCTCTTTACTTTGTTTCTTTAAAACATATATATGTAGGAGTACAAATGCAATTGTGTTACTGGGATATATTGCATAGCGGTGAAATCTGGGCTTTTAGTGTATCCATCAGCCGGGTAGTGTACATCGTGCCAAACAGGTGGTATTTCATTTCTCTTCCTCCTCCCATTCTCCTCCTGGAATCTCTAATGTCTATCAGCCCACTCTCTCTGTGCAGATGCACTGATTGTTTAACTCCTACTTATAAATGAGGACATGTGGATGTTGACTTTCTGTTTCTCAGTTATTTCACCTAGGACAATGACCTTCAGTTCCATCCATGCTACTGAAGAGAAAGACAGAGAGAGAGTACAAGTGCAGGAGCTGGACTTTCTGCCAGTTTGGGTGCAACACAAGCATCCCCAATCTTGCCCTGACTGCAGAATTTTTATTGCTTTTGATGGCAACAGAAAGAAAGACTACAGCTGGGCCTGAAGTCCCAAGCGGAGTTTAATGTGACTGCAAAAGAAAAAGTTGTGTTTTAACTTGCAAAATGAGAAAATATGATATAGCAATAAACATGGGTGGTGCCTAAGCATCAAATCTGTGTACGAAATTGCAGCCTAATGAAACCAACAGAGGGGATCATCTATTTACTTTCACTCTTCCAACCACAACAATTTAATAGCTTCAAATACTTTTGATGGAGTTACAGGCCTAATAAATGTCACATTCCAAAGTTTGGAAGCCTAAAAGTTACTCTGAATTCCTGCAGTTAAAACAACAACAAATATCCACAACCCAATCACTCAAAGTTCCAGTGATCTTATAAAGCAATCCAATTCTGCTCCCTTGAGCCAATGATATCACTTGTTAGTCTTGTCTAATAAATCACTTGGTCAAATTTAATCTCTACTTGCACAATATTATTTAGCACCTCATACATTCTGTTCCCTCTTTAGGGCAATTCATTAATTAGACATTGTCATATCTGTGAAATCGGGATTATACTTGCCATCCTCATTTTTCATATAAAGAGACAAAAGAGCAAAGATTTCTTTGCAGTAAATGCCTTAGGCAAAAAACAATTCACATCATGGGTATTGTGCTGTATGTTTGGCTCTGTTATTGTGCTAAAGACCTCTGATTCCTGTGCAAATTTTCTGCTCTTTTTAAAATGTTTTTTCATGCTAAGAAAAGAATTATAAAAACCAGAGGGACAGAGGGCTTTCTGAAGGGAATGGTGAAGAGTGCTCATACAGCAAAAAGATCAGTGCTTAAAAACTGAAACACTGCCATTAAACTTAGCATGATGGAAGTCACTGGTGACTTGGATAAGTGTCAGTGACATAGAGAGAGGAAATATACCAATGGATCAAAAGTTATTTGAGATGAAAGAGAAAACAGTAAAAATAGATTATTATTTCTAGAATTGTACCTGTAAAAGAAAAAACAAGGGCTTTCTGTTCATGGCATCTTGATTGCACTGGTCACCCAGCCTCAACACCTAGTCATCTTTCATAGTTTATCTCCCTTGCCCCCTACATTGAAATTACCAATTCAATGAAATTTGCTGAAACCAATGCCTATAAAATGAATAAACTTCTTTTGATTTTCACGGCTACATTTTAATTCTGACTCTCATTGCTTCACACCTAGACACTTCGAGAACTTCCTGACTTTTTGGCCTAGCACTTCACGCCCTCAACAATCTGCAACCTAACTCCCTTGTCAGATTTATCTGCCTTGACAACCCCAGTGTAGAGCTTTTCTCCAGCAAATTCTCTGCCAAAAGCATCCTACATTTTTTCACATCCTGGCCTTTGTTTATGCTGCAATCACCCCAACAAATGCATCACCATCCTTCAAGATCCATGTCAAGTATCATCTTCCCCATGAAGCTGCCCTGCCCTCTCCAGACAGATGATCTTTCCCTTCTCTGGCTTCTTTATACCAACATGTCACTCATCACATTCATCAAGCCTTCCTAAGTTCCTTTATAACAGGGACCACATCCTAGTGTATGGCATAGTATTCAGCTCTTCCCCAAACTTAAACAGTACACTTCATGTTATATAAAAAGTCACCCGACACAAAGTTTGTGGAATGGCGTTTCTTATTTGTGGCTCATGACAAAGATAGCTAAAAATGTGGCTTCTAATTGTTTTTGCTAACAGTTATTCATTTTGTACCTGGTTCCTGATTTTTAAAGTTACAATGTTTCAAAGTAAAACCAGCCACTTTCCTAAGACTCCAGAAAAAAACAGGCTCCCATTAACAAATGGTTTTCATCACTAGTGCTCAGCAATAACAAATCTGTTGAAAAACCAGTTGGATTGTAAAAAGCGGTTATCACTTGAACCAATACTATCATCAGGTTACACCTTTTAGTTAACAAAACCGAAGACTATGCAGGAAACTTTATGCAGGGAACTAAGAGTAGGGTTCTTAACTGTTAATGTGTTGACATCATTTAAATTCGTTCTCTCGTATTTACTCATTCACTGAATGTGTATTGGTTGCATATCATATCGACAGCACTGTATTAGGTATCCCTTTTTCTTCCACTTTTTAAAAAGTTTCCACAGCTTACTGATGTTGGGGGAAAACTGGTCCCAAGAGCCATAGCCTTGAATTCAGACGTTCCTGAACTGAGCAATGACTGCTTCTAACTCACAGCCATCCCAGTCCACTTTCCATGCCTTCCTTTCCTCATCCATTCACTAAGATGTGGAGAAAAAAGACAAAATAATTCCACTTGTTAATGAATGTAGGGTCCACTATGCATAAGAATGAGGTACAAATGGTGAATCTGGAAGCAATTCACAACAATCACATTAAGTACATCTCAAATAAGTTAACAGAAACAAGAACATTTTGAAGTCGTAAGTTTCAGGAAAAGTAATGGAATGAACGTAAAATAAATGAAAGAGGAATATTCCCATGCATCTAGTATCCAGGTCAAAATATAGAACCATAGAACATTAATGGCAGAAAAGATAGCCACTATCCTGGCTTCTAACAGGAATCTATATCTTTTTTTAAAGCCTCCTAGCTTATGTGCTAGGTTTTGAAGCAACTATTCTAGGAAAGTTAACAAAGAATACCTTACAGTCTTAAAGTTCTTTTCATAAGGGTGTGTGTGTGTGTGAGTGAGTGAGTGAGAGAGAGAGAGAGATTAGACATGCTCGGATCACCTTCCCCTGCCCGCAAGGACCTGGAAAAATGATACATGGACAACAACTTCTTTTCCATGAATAAATGATTGAGTTATTTAGCAGAAGTGGGGAAGGAGGTGACATGATAAGAATAATGTCTTGGAGCCTAATTCCATCATCCAAAGATGTGGGTTGAAATTAGGGACAATTGGAGCCAGAGAGGCAAGGGCCTAAGCTACTTTTATAATACAGGTGTGAGATGACAAGGGCTGATATAAGTTAGTGACTGTGGAAATAGGGAAGAACGGTTGGTTGGAGAGACATTGTGGGCACATAATAAATTCCAGAGGATATACTGGCAGATGCCAAAAGACAAGGTTTCCCAGAATTAAATCCCGATGCTCATAAACTCTGGTATGTTCCTTTATCCCACAGTGTGAGTCTGTGTGTGCATCTATCTATGTGTGCTTGTGTGCCTGGAGCTTCACCCCAAAAGATCAAAGCCTAATTACTGTACAAACAGACATATACCACATGAATATAAAAGAGTCTTTGTCAACCGAGAAGTATTGAAGATGTCTTTTTGTAAGTTTCATGCCTCTTAGGTAGAGTCCAAAATGCATGTCATCTAATTTTGGTATCTTTATTCCAAGGTGGGAAAGGATGCCCTGTTTTAATCAAGAGTTTATAAAATTAAAAGGCATGGGATCAACTATTCTGTTTTCTAAAAATTGATGTAGATAGACACTATGAATGCTGCCACACACACTTCATTCCCAACCTACAAAATATATCCTATACCATTTGGGGTCCTCTCCCTAGAAGCTAACTCACTATGCCAAAACATGCAGTGGTTTAGTGAAGTGAACAGACATCTGAGAAAAGGATGAGACCACTAGATATATTTCCACTAGTAAGCAGAGCCAGGCATTCCAATAAGACCTCCAGAGGCAGGCATCTGGCTTGGTATTCGCCCACCATGCCACCTACAATAGCACTTATAGGCTTTCTTCCCATAAACGAGTGTGTTCATTGGCTTCACTTCATGTTTGTTGAAGGAAAATCATACCGCTCAAGTAATGGAAATGATTCTTTCGTAAATTCAATGAACACAAAGATGTAACAGTAATTCAGAGTCCAATGTAAAAGAAATTGTTTTCTGAAGGTAAAAGAAGTCATGGGATTCTTGACAAACAATGAGAAGGGAGGTCTAATTGTACCATTTCTCAAACTTTAATAAAGAATAACCTTTACTGTTGTCACCATGAAAATTAAAATGCAGAAACTGTTATTCTCTATGGTCCTTTTACAAACCATATGAGCAATATTTATGGCCCAAATCTGCCAAACAAAACATGTTCAATTCTTAAAGCTGAAGCTCATAGATGTATATGCTTTATAAATTATACATATGTGTGTGTGTATATACATATGCATGTGTGTGTGTTATCATTTGTTCAGCTGCCTTGGGGAAGATATTACTTCTCTGCCTACATGACTTTAGGCTGGGCCACATCACCTTCTTTGGTCTTTTGTGTTCCAGTAATCTTCCATGAACAGAACATACTTTGGGTAATCATTACACATTTATCCCAGGCCCAAGGCAAATGCACATGGAGAAGACTTTCACTCAATCCGCACACTGAAGTAAAAAAATATATACATGAATCAAGGAGCAGAAAAATGCCTCGAACTATTATTAGTATCTCAGAGAGGCCAGGTGTGATGGTGCATGCCTGTAATCCCAGCACTTTGAGAGGCCAAGGTTGGTGAATTGCTTGAGGTCAGGAGTTCCAGACCAGCCTGGGCAACATAAAGAAACCCTGTCTCTACTAAAAACCACAAAAAAAATTAGCCGGGCATGGTGGCAGGCGCCTGTAATCCCAGCTACTCAGGAGGCTGAGGCAGGAGAATTGGTTGAACCTGGGAGGCAGAGGTTGCAATGAGCCAAGATTATGCCACTGCACTCCAGTCTGCGTGACAGAGGGAGACTCCATCTCAAAGAAAAAATATATATATTACAGAGAAATAAGAATAATGTGCTCATTCAAAAAGCATAATATTGTATTTGAAAAGGAATATTCAGATAACAAGAGCTCTTGAAAATAAAACAATATATATCAAAACAGAAAGATAATATTCAATAGAAGAGTGAATACTTATTATCCAATAGAGAAAATAAACTTCCAGAAGTAAAACCAAGAGATAGAGAGAAAACAAGGGATAAACAGTTAGGACAACTAGAAGATTAATTCAGAACATTAAACGTACAACTAGCAGGAGTTTTAAAGATAACAAAGAAAATATAATGGACCAAATTGGCCAAAGAAATAATATGAGGAAAATATCCTAAGACTGTAGCATGGAGTATCCAGATTAAAAAGCTCACAAAGAGCCCAGTAAATGAAAGAAAAAATTACCACCCAAGAACATCATTGTGAAATTTAAGAACATCAAGCAAATAAAGGAGATCCCAGAAGTTTCCAGACAATAATTGTTGGGAACTATTGGATTGGAAATTTGATTGGCATCTGACTTCTCAGTAGCAACTCTGAATGCCACAAGACAAAACAGAGTGAAATACTTTCAGAATTTGAGGGAACTTCAACTCACACTGCTATGTCCAGGCAAATAATTAAAAACAAAAAAAGGTTGATGTAGAATTGATGTTTATAGTCTATAGGGTAACTCATAAGCACTGTGTTGGAGGCTGTTTTATGAAATAAGGGAGGAAATCAGGAGGGAGATATCTTATACTCTAAGAAGCAGGAAATGAGAGAAATTGTTGGGACAATGGTGAAAGGAGTCCCATGATGTAAACTGTGCAGCGGGCACAGAGGAAAGCTCATTGCAAATGGAATAGGAGATGGAGGGCTAGGAGAGGAAGGTCCCTAGGGGAAAAATTAAAAACAGAAACATGGATTTATAAATGAATTTGAATGTCTGTAAAAATTTCTGACAGAATTTGATAGGTCTGCTGGAACATTTAAGAAGAAAAACGTGATTGATAATAGAAAATTTTAGAACAGGTGCTTTTTAACTCAAGGTGTGGCTTGGAGTGAAGGAGGATTTTTAAAAAAGAAGAAAAAAAGCAATAAAAAAGTATAGTAAACTACTTGATCCAGCATAAACAATATTACATAAACATGGCTATTGATTTAATAAAAAATTGAATGTAACTATGAGAAATGGGGGAAGGAGAGTTGGTAGTAATACACGAACATTAAATCCTCAACTGCATTAGCAGCAAGAAAATAATTAATGTCTAAAATTGACTCAGCTTGGCTTATCTGCCGAGCCCAGAGGCCACCAAAGCCAAATCCACACAGTCCCCATAAGTAAGCCCTTTCCTGTCTCTTAGCCACCTGAAGCTACAAACCTGGTAGGAGTCTGACACAACAGGCAAGGATAAGGGGAAGATGTGCAAAAAGGAGAAACTGAAAAATGCCTACTTCGCTCTCTCCTTCTACCACAGGATGACTGGAGAAACAATGGGAGAAAGTTAAACTAGCTCCAGGACAGGTTGAAATAGGCAGTGGGGCGACATGACAGGGGTGCAGTTGCTTCCTGTTGGCACCCTTTGGAATTGTGGTTCGTTAATCTTTAATCTGGCAGCCATGAAGGTGCCCTAAACAGAGGAGAGAGAGAGAGAGAAAAAAAAGAAGGATGGGAGGAGCAAATTTTGCCAAAGTTTCTCTGTACCCTGCCAACCTTGATGGCTGTGGGCCAGAACTAAGCTAATCGGGCCACAGGGGATAGCCTCCAATGCATCCATGTCATTAGTCTTTGGACTCTTCCTATGAGCTGTAGCAAATATGGACAGACATGACCCCACCCAAGCTTTCTTGAAGAAAGAGCTACCTAACTTCACTGCCAGACATGAGAGGAGGAGAAGACAAAAGGCAGGAGAATGGGGCAGTGCCTCCATCACTACCAAAGAGGAGGCTGTAAATATGAAGCAAGGAAACTTCCACCCTCCCCACACCCACCACTATCAGGAAGAGTGATGCTTGTATTCCAAAAGCCTGTGTGAAAAGGACAGCTCCTTCAGGAAGGGGCAGCAATCTATCCTTGCCTGGTAAGATGGTTAATTTTTTACGCCATTTGGCTAGGCTATACTGCGAAGTTATTCAGTCAAAAATTTGTCTAGATGTCCCTGTAAAGGTTTTTGTTTTGTTTTTTGAGATGGAGTTTTGCTCTTTGCTCAGGCTGGAGTGCACTGGTGTAATCTCGGCTCACTGCAACCTTCACCTCCTGGATTCAAGAGATTCTCCAGCCTCAGCCTCCCAAGCAGTTGGGATTACAGGCACCTGCTGCCACACCCAGCTAATTTTTGTATTTTTAGTAGAGATGGGGTTTTACCTCGTTGGCCATGCTGCTCTCAAACTCCTGACCTCACTATCCACCCACCTTGGTGTCCCAAAGTAAAGGTATTTTTTAAGGTGATTAACATTTAAACAAGTAGACTTTTGGTAAAGCAGATTGCCCTTTACAATGTGGGTCAGTTTCAGGCAATCAAAGTTGAAGGCTTTAAAGGAAAAGACTGAGGTCCTCTTTAAAAAAGGGAATTCTTACTCCAGACTGCCCCTAAACTTGAGATTGCAATATCAACTCCTGGGCTCTTCAGCCTACTGGCCTGCCCTACAGATTTAAGACCTGACAACCCTAAAAATTGTTGGTATGACTCAAATCCTCAAATTTTTATAATAAATCAATGTCTCTCTCTCCTCTACATAAATATGCAAATATGTTTGCATACATGTATATGTTTTGCATATGTGACATGTAAATGTATGTGTATGTAAATAAACATAAATCAATCTATCTCATTATATCTATATCAATATATACATGAATACACATATGGATGTGTGTGTGTGTGTAAAATATTGGTTTTGTTTCTCTGGAAAACTCTAACTAATGCACCTGGCATTATGCTAACATCAACTTCTGGAAGAGACATCTGATCTCTTGCCATTGGTAGAGTCCTATGTTCCCAATCCTGGAAGGAAAAAATTATTATTCAAACTCCAAAGGTTTGATGTTTATAATCAAAACTCAGGAACACCAAATTTAGACAGAAGCAAAGAGGCAGAGCCCTGGCAAACGTGAACACGATGACGACCCTTACTCCTCAGAGGACAGCTTTTCTACCAGGGCGGGTCTAGTTTCACAAGATTTACCTCAGTGTGCTGATTTCAAAAATCACTCCTTCCAGGAAAATGAGTTTTTTATATCCTCCTTCATCCACAACAATGTGGGTTTTTTTATCCTCCAATCTCAAGATTTTCCTTCTCCTACTTCTCCCCTTAAGAAGAGGACAGTTTTGAGTACAATCACAGAAAAAAAAGGAGGAAAGAAAACGAATGAACAAAAAGCCATGGCTGTTGCTGGTGGTCATTTGAGAGCAGCACTTAGCTCTGAAACCTACCTTTGTCCGTCAGTTTCCTCTCCTCAACCCCCTGTCAATCACTGATGTTCTCGGCTGCCCTTCTTTTGAGAACCTGTTCCAAAATCATCCTGGGAGACTGACTTCTCCAGGGTCGTCAGCCATGTGTTTGAAAGACCTATTTTGCACTAGATGGAATGCTGCTAATATTATTATTTATTTTTAAATTTTTTGGTTTGCTGAGTACACATTTTTAATGATTTTCCACTGGAAAGTATATAAAAACACAAATAAGTAAAACTTATTCAAAAACATGCCACTTTAAAAAAATTATACCAAACACAAAATAAAAGGCTTCATCAGGAGACATCTTTGAAAATTATTTATAGTCTATGCTTCATTTTCTGTTTCTATAATTTTATGTAAGTATTTTATTATACACTTTACCACCCAAATAAACCAGATGTCTTTAGAGAAAGGAGACAATGTCTTTTTTTTTTTTTTTTTTTTTTTTTGGAGACGTCATCTCTCTCTTTGCCCAGACTGGAATGCAGCGGCACAATCTCAGCTCACTGCAACCTCTGCCTCCCCAGTTCAAACAATTCTCCCACCTCAGCCTCCCACAGAGCTGGGATTATAGGCAAGTGCCACCATGTCTGGCTACTTTTTTTTCTTTTTATTGTATTTTTAGTAGAGATGGGGTCTTACCATGTTGGTCAGGCTGGTCTAGAACTCCTGACTTCAAGTGATCCACCCACCTCAGCCTCCCAAAATGCCGGGATTACAGGTATGAGCCACCGTGCCTGGCTGACAAAGTCTTACAAACCACTCTATCTGCACGTCCTTGTGCTGTGAGCTAAATATATAGAAGTTGCTCAGACAACAACAAAACACCTGCTGAATGAAACCAGTAAATGTACTTAGTTCATACGTTTTTCCTTCATTTCAGGTCTAGACTTCCAATATCTGTTCTGAAGTTCATTGGGAGATTAATACAGATAGGCTAGTTGTGTTGCTAGAAATAATTCTTTCTCACAAGCAACAGGCTTTCAATTATCAGTTGTGTCTCTACTTCAGAAACAGCCCGTCAGTGCTATGAAGAGTTTTTCTAGTGTGTTGGTCAGTGAACTCTCAGGTAAAATAAAGCCAAAGTATACGACAAAATAATAACCACATTCTCTCTTTGCGTCTGGGCAGTCCCTTCCTGTCTCCTTGGAACTGCTGGCTGCCTTTCCTCTTGATCAAGCAGTAGCAGCAGTAATCCTTGCCTCCCTGGTGAACTTCTCACCATGCCCGGAGTGTATGGGATAACTCCAGAAGGCATAATGAGAAGTTACAGGGCCCAGGGTAAATGTCAATGTAAACATAATTGGAAAGATATTAACTGAGACTGATGGAAGGCTTCCCAAAATATTTAACATGACCTAATCATGAAGTAACTACCAGATGTTTATAATTACTGTTCAGCCTTATTCTCCTCCTATCCACTTTATGAGGGAAAGGAAAGGGCCAGTTACCCATATGCACGGGTGGCTGTGGGCTTATGCAGGGAAAGATGTGACCTGTGTTCCCTATGGGCGGGACCTAAACATAACAAGTCCATCCAAATATGGCCAAAAGTTTTTCAGTTCCTGAATGAAAGGCTGTAGCTCATGAGTTTCTTCCAGACCCATATCAAAGCCCAATTAATTTAGAAAAAGTAGGGGGACATTTTCCATTATTGTGTGTCGTGGGGAGCACGAGATAGGAATTTGCCACCAAATATTTCCTTCAACCAGTTGCAAATGTAGACATCATTTATTAGATAATTACACCCTGTGTTCCTGAGGCTTGGGAGGTCTAAGAATGCCTTGCTATAATGTTCCAAGCACACTATGTGCCTCTCCTTCATAGCACCCCTCACACTCATGAAAGCAGGCATTCTGTAGCTTGGAAACTGGGTTGCAAGTGAAGTTATGAAGAAAAGAAGGGGAGAGATGGAGAGATCTTTTTAGTGGAGATGGGGAGAGAGGGGGCTGTAGCAGGAAAGGAGGGCTGGAGGGAGGAATCAAAGGGATCTTTACAATTTAGGTAAGGACTGAATCAGGCAGTAGCTTTCCTGGATAGAAACTCTGGCCGACATTATCCCAAACAAATTGATTCAGGAACAGAAAACCAAATACCACATGTTCTAAAGTGGGAGCAATACACTGACTACATAGGTGGGAGCTAAACATTGATACACATGGACACATAGAGGGGAATAATAGACACTGGGCCCACTTGAGGGTGGAAGGTGGGAAAGGCTGGGCACGGTGGCTCATGCCTGTAATCCCAGCACTTTGGGAAGCCGAGGTGGCCAGATCACTTGAGGCCAGGAGTTCAAGACCAGCCTGGCCAACATTGCAAAACTTCGCCTCTACTAAAAATGCAAAAACAGCCAGGTGTGGTGGTGCCTGCTTATAATCTCCGCTACTCAGGAGGCTAATGCATGACAATCACTTAAGCCCAGGAGGGAGAGGTTACAGTGAGCTGAGATCACTTCGGTGCACTCCAGCCTGGGTGGCAGAGTGAGACCCTGCCTAGGAAAAAAAAATTGGAAGAACAAAAATTAAAATTAAAAAATGAAAAATAAAAATATGGTATTCTACACTTTAAATGGGCAAATTTTAATACATGTGAATTACATCTCATTAAAATTTTTTATTTTAAAAACTATGTTTAAAAAAGAAACTTTGACCTGGATTCAAATTTGTGTTTTACCCTCATTTTACAGATGAAAGAAATGCGGCACAAGGAGATTAAATATCTTTCTCAAGTTTACAAAGCCAGCAAGTATAAACTGAGATTATGGAAAGCCAGAGTCTGGGCTCTTACCCACTCAGTGGCACAGCCTTTTCCATGTAAGAGAAAAATGATACCGACTTTTCAGAGTGGTGAGAATGTAATTTAGGTAGAGCACCTACCCCAATGGCTATTGCACAATAAGTGCCCAATAATGAACATCTGTAGTTACTTTAGTTAATGATAATATTCTAGAAGCCCTTTTCCTATATTGTGTGGGATGCAGATGCTCATATAGTCCTGTCCCACACCTGACCTGCCTAGAAAACTGTAAGACCAAAGAAGCATCATTTAGATTTCAGGGGACTACACCTTCCTATGCTTTCTCAACTTGCTTGATCCCTTTCCTACTGTTGGAAATAAACTGAAATTTACATACAGAAGAAAAGTAGCTACTAGACAGGAGAAAAATCAATGTCTTTAGCATCCAGGGATTCATAGATTAATTTTGTATTTCCACTGAAAATTCGTTTTTATCTTCAGCACAAGCCTTCTGCTCAGAGCAGAATTACAGTTTTACTCACAGTGAGCGTGCTGGCAAATTCAGCTTTCCTACAGGAAACATGAGACTTGTGACAAAGTTCTTGTGAAATCCAAACTAGGTTTCTCGCTTATGACTGCTGTTTGCTTGCAACCAAGGGAAGACTCATCAACTCAACAGTCTTCAGAGCTGACATGTAAACAGGACGATCTGCAAATTTGCTAATGTTTCCTTTTGCCATGTCCCTGGGCCGTGGACCTGTACTTGTCTGTGGCCTATTAGAAACAGGCCACACAAAAGGAGGTGAGTGGTGGGGGAGTGATCATTACCACCTCAGCTCCACCTCTTGTCAATCAGCAGCGGCACTAAATTCTCAAGGAAGCAGAAACACCATTGTGAATTGCATATGCAAAGGATCTAGGTTGCGTGCTCCCTATGAGAATCTAATGCCTGATGATCTGAAGTGAAATAATTTCAACCTGAAACCAGTTATCTTCCATGAACCAGTCCCTGGTACCAAAAAGGCTGGGGGGACCCTGCCCTAAACCTAGATTCTAAGAAAACAAACACAAAAGCAAAAAACTTATATATGAGATCCCAACGTAGCAAATGTCTAATTGTCTCTTTAGCTTATATAAAATAAATTCTTACTGGAAGCTTCAAAATGTCCCATGTCAGTCATTCAAATTAGTTGTGATGTTTTAGAACAGGACTTCTTTATCTGTAGGATCTACAGAGGTATTTTAATGATCTGAAATTGTACCCAAATTCTCTAGGTACCTGTCTAGTGGTTTTCCTGGAAGAAGAAACTTCAGTTTCTTAAATAAGATCTGCAGCCTAAAAAAGATTTGAGAATTATTGACCTACACATGTACTCTGCACTGAAAAAAAAAAGTTCAAAATTCATTGTTAAATAATAAAAAGTGGTTGCAGAGTATTTCTGTGTTATGTGGTACTTTTGTTCAAACAATAAATAAATTCATAGAAAAATATTATAAATACACACCAAAAATAACAACAGTGATTATCTCAAGATGTGAACTTATGATTATTTTGTTCTGTTTTCTTTTTGCTTTTGCATGTTTTTCTACAATAAGCATGTGTGAGTTTTAAAATGTGGGAAATTGCAATAAGTGTCATTCTTAAGCTAATTTCAAAAAGCATTTATAAACCATAGTCTATATCCTTCTGTACCATTATTACCCATGTTACAAATCTGGATGCACAAACATTGGTCCGGGTTGAGACTTGAAGAGAGAAGCCCATACTTTTGTAAGAAAAGAGACTAGACATTTTGAAGAAGAAGAAAAAAAGGAAATAGAAGAAAAGCTGTGTAACCCAGAAATAGCTCAAGCTACTTGTTAAGTCTGTGAGCAAGCAACGCATTTCAGAAAGGTGGATTTCTAACTGTTGGTAGGACCTCTCTAACTCTTCAGCTCTTCAACCAAAGCAGGGAGGAAAATAAGGTTTACATCAAATGCCCATTAATCTTTTGTTTTGGTGGCAGAACTAAATTATCCATTCAAATGGTAGAAGGCAAACCCATTCCTCAAGGAGAGGCTGGCAAGCCGTCCAGAGGCTAACTTACTGTTGAAGGCCCTGTCAGCATGCAGGATTTAGAAAATGGGAGCTTTGGGAGATTGGGGATGCAGGAAGTTATCTACACTAAGGTTGCCAGATTTTGCAAATAAAATACAGGATGTAGAGTTAAATTTGAATTTTAGCTAAACAGCAAGTCATTGTGAGTATAAATATTTCCCAAATATTGCATGGAACATAATTCTACCAAGAAAAAAAATTGTTGTGTATCAGCAATCCTAATGCTTAGAGAACAAAAAAGAGCCCAAAGAGGGCATATTATCTCACTCAAGAGAATATTGAAGGGAGGGTGGGTAGAGGTACACAAAGTCTAGGGCTAAAGACAACTTTCTGGAGCTAAAAAAGACCCCTAGAAATAAAGTGAAGCAGTGAGTTGAATAAACTTCTTGCTCTCATGTGAGAACATTGGATCTTTCTAATGTTGTTCTTCTTGGTTTAATATTGGCTAAGCCAATATTACCCCAAAAGCAGAAGGCAGAGAAACCCAGGAAAGTCCCAGTGTACATAGTGTGCAAGCAGACAGCAAAAGGAACGTGCTAAATGGCAAAGGGTGAGCCGCAGAAGTGTTGCAGTGGGATTGAAGTGAGCGTTGCTTGGTTACGGCTGACTTTTCCTACAACCAGGATTTCAGCACTTCATCCGAATACGCTGCACCTTGCAAAATTGTTTTCCAGAAAAAGTGGACTAAAAAATAAAATCATATTTTCTTAAAGGTAAGGGAAAAGATATGTGTTGACGCCTAGATCTATGTGACGCCAAATGAATAAAAAGTGGAAAAATATCATCTTCCAGATGTTTCGTCTAGGTTATAACAGAGCACACTTTCACTTTCCACGCAGATGTTGGGCAGGTAAATGTAGGCTGTAACTAAGATATTGAAAAGGATTGATTGAGAAATCAGGAAAATGTCATTTTTATATTGTCCATAATGGACACTAAAATATTTTTTCAACTGATTTTTGGCCTATCTTAAAAATATAATTGGCCATGAAATCACTAGCTCTGTAATCTCATAAGTGAAATGAAACCCTGATGTGACTTTTCGATTTTCTGTTTTGCTCAGGGATATCCCCTTGCTTTGTTCTCTGAGCATTTGATTGAGAAAGTTCTCAGTTTCCTAGAGTCAGAAGATTCCTGTCCCACTAAAACCAGCTCGTGCCTTCACCCTCCTACTATCCCAGTGAGTGCAGTATCCTGGAAATCTGGAGTCTGAAAGACCGTAACAGCTAAAGTTTGATGGTAAAAGCACAGCCACCGTAAGTGATAGGAAATAAAGGGTTTATCGCAGAGGTTAGACTCAACATCATTGTGGGAACTTATAAAGAAGCCTATGGCAGGCTGTTGGCTCTGCATCTGGCAGTAGCCTTGGAGTCACTAGAGGTTGAGAAGGCTGGCAATCAGGAGCACAAACTAAACATGAACAGAGAGACAAAAGACAAACTAAAACCTACGTCTGTATCTCATAGCCTCCAACCTCAGCAATGTAGAAAACTTGCAGAAGAGCCTGGCGTCCTTTGCCAGAAAGCTGCACAAGGTTGCTGCCATGGCTCAGGACTCAACGATCTGAAAGGAGGAGATCTGCTGAAAACTAGAGAATCCATGGACCCAGCCATTGCCCGACACCAGCTAGGTGAACCAGCAGACTAGTGATGATATGTAAGCTGTCACTGTCATGGTGCCTGGCACCCTTACATCCATCCTGTGAGCATAACAGCTGCTGCTTCACATCTACCTTCCATATCTCATGCAAATTTTTTATTGTGCCCAACTCCAACCAGGAGCCACGCAAGGGACAGGATTTGGGTTCACTGAACCTCTGGCAGGGAATGAAATCTACCCAGGGCACCAGGCATGTTTCCCTGTTCTGGCATTATCTGGCTAGGGGAATTTGGCAGAGTATTCAATCTCTGCAAAACTCTTGTTTCTTCATCCATAAGAATAATACTTATTACATCATATAAAAAGCAAATTTGCCACGTGTGTATTGTATACAGTGAGCACAAGTTGCTACTCGTTCTGCTTACATTCATGTTGATAACGTCTCCATTGGGATGTTGTTGTTTGGCTTTAGTAAGCTGAAAAAGAATCTAGCACATGAAAAAAGCTCAGTATATGTTATTAACCCTGTGAGCATGCTCATGACAAGTTCATTTTTAGAGTAAGCCAAACCTTGATGCATCTAATGAATCAACCTTCCATTGGAGCTTCCTGTGCATGAACCTGGAGAACTATCATCAGGAACAGCCAGCTCCTGAGTGTATTCCCAATGCCATTTGCAGTCACTCCCAGATTTTTAAAGAAATGCCTCACTATGCTTTCTTATCATGGGCAACATAGACAGCCTTGGCTCTCCTCTCTTTAGACTCATCCTCACAGAACTATCTGCTAGTGAAAAGGAAAAGAGTGCAACCTACCAGGCAAAGTAGAAAGTTCAGGGATGGAAGGTGCTCACTTTTCAAATATCTACTGCAGTGCTGTTATTAATACTGCCATAGTTATTGTCATATAGGATAGCTAACAGAAAAGGAAAATCAGTCTCCAGCCAGGTATGGGAAGACCCAGAATAGAACTTCAAGGAAAATATAACAAATGCCCCAAACTTCTACTGCTTACTTCACTTAAAGTCTTATTAGTACCATAATTTCCAACTGGGCAGCCACCACGTCTGCCTCCCTTCTGCTTTCTCAGCCAAGTGGCAAGTTGGTGGTTGGATGTTGTAGGTGGCTTCTATATGGTGGTTTTCAAAATTTTGTAACCCAAATTTAGCTCTCCCTTCTACATGGAACAGTCATGATTTAAAATTAGTAGTACAGGTAGTTCCTCAATTAAGGAGTATTTAGAACAGGGAAGGTCTGAATAATGTCTGCTTCTATACTTTTAAGTGAGAGTACTCCAACATGTACATCATAGGCAATTCTGTATTATGGGGGTAATTATAAAGTGCAGTGTTTGAAGATATCTAGGAGTCATTTTACCTGCTAGAACAATATTTGTCTAGTATTAGTTAACTGGTCACAAAAGGAGAGGTTTTGTGTTACTCTCAACAGTCTCTGATGGTGTCATTTGAATAGTGACACATGCAGATAGTTTCTCTCTTTCTTTCTCCTATGTGGTCATGTTGAAACTCCACAATAACTGCAAGTTTGGGATCTACAGTTATATTTATACATTTAGATTATCATGAGAGAGAGAACTAATACTCTAGAAATGATACGATATTTAGATGTCAAAAAGAAGTCATAATTCTTCGAAATAGATGCCTGCTCGCTTTCTCAAGAACTCGTTTTACAAACTTGAGTTGAAACAAATGAATACATGTTCCTCTTTTTGCTTCCTCTTTTGAGCAATTTTATGATTGGAAACAAAAAAAGACACATTACCACAGTGGAAAATACCTCATTTTTCCATTAAAATGTACTTTTATTAAACAGCTAACCCCTCATCCACTTCCCTGTTTCTTGGGCTAAAAGGAGCCATTTCTAGGAGACCAAGCCAAAGTCTCAGCAAGGAGATGGGAAGCCGGGTTCTTGGAGGGCTAGTCTGTTACCTACCCTACACTACAATGGCCGTGGCAGCATCAACAACAGCACCAAATCAGCCAGCTGGAAAGTGAGAACAAATCATGCTAATGACTTACAGTTTGGTCTCCTCGGTGCCCCATGAGAGGCCAGGCTGATTTTCACCCACAGCGGGAGGCACTGGCTCAATCAGGTCTTTTCGCAGCTAGTGGATCCAGACTCAGAATATTCTTGTACAAATACCACTTTGTGTCCTCAAAAAGAGAGATTCTACATGGTCCCAAACTATGGTATTTGTACCAGAATATTCTGTGGAATCTCTCCTTTTTGAGAATGCAGTGATATTTGTACAAAATAGCTTCATTTCATCAGCAATTTTGATTTCATTTTTTTAGCCTAATTTGGTTTTTAAAAAGGAAACCAAAATTGCTGATGAAATAAAGACCAATGTCTCATTGGTTGAATTTTTCAATTTTTTGTATTAGCCCAGTGGTTTCCATCTCTTCTGTTTAAATATCAACTTCTCTCCAGGTAGATATTCCAAAGACAAATGGAAAATTCAAACAAGTATGCTGATGTGTAAAATAATGTAGATAAATAGTTTCAAGGATTAACCAAATACTTTACTCTTTAACTTGATTTTCTCCTTTGTAGTTAGAAAGTTACAGTGTCATCAAAGAGAAAATAAGGAAGCTAAAGATGGTTCAGGATTTCGCTCCTCACACTAATTTTATTCTCATGAGTTAAGATTTTCTTGATTCAAAATAGGACTCTTCCCCTTTTGTTAATCTTTCCACAAAGTTCACACCCTCCCAAGGCCGGGATTGCTCCATAGAGCTTCATCCCTACAATTATCTCAGGATCTGTGCAGGTTCTCCACACATGGTGTTATTCATGGCACGCAGATGGGGTATTCCTATTCCTAATAGTTTAGGTTAGAAAAGTATATTATGGATAAAATGAAACAATCTCTTAATGATCTGTTCGGCATGGATAGAAAGCAGAAGTTCGCATGAAGTCTAGATAATTTAAGTTTATACATATCAGAAAATATTGCCAAAAGCTTTCAACCATTACTCTTGCTCTCTCCATACACACACACACACACACACACACACACACACACACACACACACACACACACAAAGTATCTCTGCAGTATTTCACACAAGAAATTAATTAAATCTCATTGACACCTTCTGGGAAATGTGCTACTAAGCAGGAACATCCACCTAAGACAAAAAACACCAATGATGAGGAAGAGAAGCAAAAGTTTAGGATAATCTTCAGGCTGGATTATAAATTTAATCCTGGATAACCTGGATTGGCTGAACTTCAATTTTTTGTATGTAGTTTTCTTTTTTCAAATAAACTTCAAGGCATGAGATCGTGGTACTAAAATAGAAATACAGTAGAATCCTGTTATTGCAAAAATTTGGCAAAGCTACTGGTGAAATCATGTCCCATGAAACGTAACAATGACAGACAGTAAAAGCACAATTCCTCTCAATGTGTGCTTAGAGAGAGTGTTAGCTGTTCCTCAGAGTCTGCACTATAAAAGGGTTCCAGCATATCTAGTGAACCAACATTCATCTCAGTAATTCTTATCTTGCCAATAGCATATGTAGTATGTTAAAATCTACTTCCCAGTAAACTGCTGTGTGGTATCAAATGTATTAAAAGTACACAAAGCAAAGTTGTTCTAAGGGTCTGCATTTCATTTTGATATCTGATCTTCAGCTTATTGTTTTCCTGTTCTATTATTATTATTATTATTTAATTCAGCCTTGGTTCTTGACCTTGATGGGGAGAGGAGAAGAACTAGTGGATGGTACTTTTTATAACATGTATCAAAGGGGTGACACACAAAAATAGAGCTGAGATTCTTAAGCCTCAACACACCATACCTTCTGACACCAAGCCTTGTCCATGCCAGTAATTCTTATCTTGCCAATAGCATATGTGTTATGCTACCCAATTGCTGGGATTGTGACCCTGCTCTCAATCTAATTACCAGGCTCCAAGCACAAATGTGTTAGAATCCCACACAGAATGTTAGGCTAATGCTGCTGAGCCTGGCAGCACTGAGGCACAGGGCGGTGGGAGTTTCCAAGATGAACGGGAGTTCACTGCTCACTTCCAGTTACATGCTTCACAGCCCCAACCCTCTGCTGTCACAACTGAATTCCTTCCACTGAGCACCGTATCATTTCACCCCAGTCAGGCGCAAAGGAATATATCTGAGAACGTGTGAGAAACTCACAGATTTTCCAAGCCTGTGCTTAAAGCATTTGTGAAGACAAAAAGAAGTAGGATGGTTTACATGTTCCTTTCAGTGACCTGAGTTATCTAAGGTGATGGAGGGCCTGATTCATGAGGGAGAAGGGAGTGGATTGAGGCACTGGCCACTTCCTGCTCTTGATGTAGCTGGTCCTGAGACTTCTGAGCTGGTGACCTGTCCCACTCCTGTGTTTGAGGTCCACAGATAAGCTGACTTTAAATAAATGTTACAGCGAGAAATAGAAGGGCAGCTCATTTTTGGATGAGGAATGCAGAGAGGAGAAAGGAAGTCATTTCCGTATCAGTGGTTTAAAGGAAATTTGAGGCAGATGCTTCCAAGACTGGACACTAGACAGAAACTAGCCCTTTGGGGAGGCTAATAAAATTCAAGTGATGAAGGCCTTCTTTGGGGGAAAGCTGTGTCTTTCATAGGCCCCATGTGAGACCATGAGAGACAATTCACTGGAAATATGAAACTGATTTGCATCAGTTCTATGAAGGGGCAGAAAAACTGTACAGCAATTTGAATATTTTGTCTTTCAACTACTTAGGATATGTCATTAGACACAGTCTGGCATTCAGAGTGTCTTAAGAGAAAAAAGAATGCTCCTAGGAGGTGAATGAACCAAGTCCAGAAATCATAAGGCCCAGAGGACACTTGAGGCAAGGAATTTTAAAGATTGGAAAGCACGTGCTAATGTCTTTCCTAGGATCCAACTAGAAAGCCTCATTTCCCTTCTTGAATATAACCTTTTCAAGTTTTATTTCTCCAAAATGAAATCTTACTTCCTTCCCAATTTGCTTATCTCCTGAGCTCAGCAAAACTTATCTTAGTATGAAGAATATCAAGAAAATTTTCCAGGAGAAACAGATTTATATAAAAGATAATCTTTGCATTTCAGCATGAATAATCCTTTATTGTTCATTTCATCACTGAGCAACATGTATGTTCCATGATACCATCAATGGCTTTCTTTCTCTTCTTGGTATTTGGGAGTTTTGTGTTAAATCAGAAGTTTTATATGCTTTGTGAGTATGTTGCTTCTCAAAAACTGTATTATTTTTATGTTTTAATTACAAAAAGGATACATGTTTTGTGTAAGTAAAACAACATAGCAATGCACAAGAAAAAGCTAAGCCCACCTTCCTAAGGTAACCTGTGTTAGTAATTTGGAGTGTATTCTATTCTTTCCCTCATACTCATATAAGCATATGTTGATATAGAGAAAAACTGTCTTTATACTTGGTAATGAGCTCATTCTAGAGACATTACTCAGTATCTTGCTTTTCTTTGCTTTTTTACATAGCAGAATATTATGGACCCATTGAAAACACTGGCTTCCCAGATGTGGCAAAAGCACTGAATTCCAGAAAACTTTAAAATGTTCATATTTGCTTACAGGCTGGTAGAAAGCTACTACAATTAAGATAAGAAAATACCAATTGTAATACTATCTAAAATACCCAGATTCAGTTACTTTCTTTAAAAAAAAAATGTCTATTTTAACCAAATAAGTTTAAAGGGAGGTCCCATAGGACGTTTAACACTCATTTCTTTACCTCTTTCTTTTAGATACCTTCTCAGAAACTAAATCATTTCTCACCCCTAAACTTTAATGTTTATATTTGCTCATTAACTTAAAGTGTTCATATTTGCTAATGATAGGTAGAAATTTGCTACAATAAAGTAAGGAGATACCAATTATCCCCTTTCTTCAAAATATTTATCTGGCTTCTGAAACTTTCTATAAACTGCTCACATTTCTGAAAGTTGTTGAAAAAACTTCTGATGCCCCAGAGGAAGTGAGATCATAGGAAGCCATCGTCATCATCCATGGACATCAGGCTAGGAAGACTGGCTGCCATTACCTAGCTGAATCCTGAAGGAACATGGGAAAGACTCATGAGTGTTGACAAGAAAGAGGATGTGCCACTAGGGGTGGGAAATGATTCAGGTGCCAGTCCCTGAGAAGGATATCTAAAAGAAAGAGGCAAAGAAATAAGGGTGATTAAAATGCTATGGGACCTCCCTTCCTTTTAACCTATTCTGTTAAAATAGACATTTTATTTTTTTAAAGAAAATAACTTTGAATTTGGATTTTTTTGGATAGTATTGCATAAATGTTAATCTTCCTGAATCTGGTCATTATATTATGGTTATTTAGAAGACTATCCTTGTTCTTTGGATATGCATAATTAAGTAATCATGGAGAAGGGTAATAGTGATTATAACTTCCTTTCGAATGCTTCTGGAAGGAAAAGGAATAAAGAGGAGGAGGAGGAGTAAAAGAAAAGAACAGGAAAAAACAGATAATAAATGTTTCTATAATATTGACAAGTTTCTTATTTGCTTCATTGCCTTTGCTTTGCTTTGATGCTTAGTCAAAATTAAATTTCTTCATTCTCACTCTTAAAGAGGAAGGAGGACGAGAAGCCAGCACAGAAAGTACAGGAAAATATCATGTCTTAAAGTCTTTAAAATTCTTTTTTTTTTAATTACATTTTAGGTTTTGGGGTACATGTGCAGAACATGCAAGATAGTTGCATAAATACACAGGTGGCAGTGTGACTTGCTGCCTTCCTCCCCTTCACCCACATCTGGCATTTCTCCCCATGCTATCCCTCCCCAGTTCCCCCCCCCACTGTCCCTCCCCTATTCTCCCCAATAGACCCCAGTGTGTAGTGCTCACTCCCTGTGTCCATGTGTTCTCATTGTTCATCACCCGCCTATGAGTGAGAATATGCAGTATTTCATTTTCTGTTCTTGTGTTCGTTTGCTGAGAATGATGTTCTCCAGATTCATCCATGTCCCTACAAAGGACACGAACTCATTGTTTTTGATTGCTGCATAATATTCCATGGTGTATATGTGCCACACTTTCCCAGTCCAGTCTATCATCAATGGGCATTTGGGTTGGTTCCAGGTCTTTGCTATTGTAAACAGTGCTGCAATGAACATTTGTGTGCATGTATCCTTATAGTCGAACGATTTATAGTCCTTTGGATATATACCCAGTAATAGGATTGCTGGGTCAAATGGAATTTCTATTTCTAGGTCCTTGAGGAATCGCCACACTGTCTTCCACAATGGTGGAACTAATTTACACTCCCACCAGCAGTGTAAAAGTGTTCCTATTTCTCCACAGCCTCTCCAGCATCTGCTGTCTCCAGATTTTTTAATGATTGCCATTCTAACTGGCATGAGATGGTATCTCAATGTGGTTTTGATTTGCATTTCTCTGATGACCAGTGATGATGAGCATTTTTTCATGTGTTTGTTGGCCTCATGTATGTCTTCTTTTGTAAAGTGTCTGTTCATATCCTTTGCCCATTTTTGAATGGGCTTGTTTTTTTCTTGTAAATCTGTTTGAGTTCTTTGTAAATTCTGGATATCAGCCCTTTGTCAGATGGGTAAACTGCAAAAATTTTTTTCCATTCTGTTGGTTGCCGATTCACTCTAGTGACTGTTTCTTTTGCCATACAGAAGCTGTGGAGTTTGATGAGGTCCCATTTGTCTATTTTGGCTTTTGCTGCCAATGCTTTTGGCGTTTTGGTCATGCAGTCCTTGCCTACTCCTATGTCCTGAATGGCTTTGCCTAGATTTTCTTCTAGCGTTTTTATGGTGCCAGGTCTTATGTTTAAGTCTTTAATCCATCTGGAGTTAATTTTAGTGTAAGGTATCAGGAAGAGGTCCAGTTTCTGCTTTCTGAACATGGCTAGTCAGGTTTCCTAACACCATTTATTAAACAGGGAATCCTTTCCCCATTGCTTGTTTTTGTCAGGTTTATCAAAGATTGTATGGTTGTAGATATGTTGTGTTGATTCCGATGCCTCTGTTCTGTTCCATTGGTCTATATCTCTGTTTTGGTACCAGTGCCATGCTGTTTTGATTACTGCAGCCTTGTAGTATAGTTTGAAGTCTGGTAGTGTGATACCTCCTGCTGTGTTATTTTGCTTAGAATTGACTTGGCTATGTGGGCTCTCTTTCAGTTCCATATGAAGTTCAAGGTGGTTTTTTCCAGTTCTGTGAAGAAAATCAATGGTAGCTTGATGGGGATAGTGTTGAGTCTGTAAATTACTTTGGGCAGTATGGCCATTTTCATGATATTGATTCTTCCTAACCATGAACATGGAATGTTTCTCCATCTGTTTGTGTCCTCTCATTTTGTTGAGCAGTGGTTTGCCGTTCTCCTTGAAGAGGTCCCTTACGTTCCTTGTTAGTTGTATTCCTAGGTATTTTATTCTCTTTGTAGCAATTGTAAATGGCAGTTCATTCCTGATTTGGCTCTCTTTAAGTCTGTTATTGGTGAATAGAAATCCTTGTGATTTTTGCACATTGATTTTATATCCTGAGACTTTGCTGAAGTTCTTTATCAGTTTCAGGAGTTTTTGGGCTGAGACTATGGGGTCTTCTAGATATACTATCATGTCGTCTGCAAATAGAGACAATTTGGCTTACTCCTTTCCTCTTTGAATACCCTTTATTTCTTTTTCTTGCCTGATTGCTCTAGCTAGAGCTTCTAGTACTATATTGAATAGGAGTGGTGAGAGAGGACATCCTTGTCTAGTGCCGGATTTCAAAGGGAATGCTTCCAGTTTTTGCCCATTCAATATGATATTGGCTGTTGGTTTGTCATAAATAGCTTTTATTATTTTGAGATACATTCCATCAATACCGAGTTTATTGAGGGTTTTTAGCATAAAGGGCTGTTGAATTTTGTCAAAGGCCTTCTCTGCATCAATTGAGATAATCATGTGGTTTTTGTTTTTGCTTCTGTTTATGTGGTGAATTATATTTATAGACTCGTGTATGTTGAACCAGCCTTGCATCCCCGGGATGAATCCTACTTGATCATGGTGGATAAGATTTTTGATGTGCTGCTGCAATCGGCTTGCCAGTATTTTATTGAAGATTTTTGCATCTATGTTCATCATGGATATTGGCCTGAAGTTTTCTTTTCTTGTTGAGTCTCTGCCGGATTTTGGTATCAGGATGATGTTGGTCTCATAAAATGATTTGGAAAGGATTCCCTCTTTTTGGATTATTTGGAATAGTTTCAGAAGGAATGGTACCAGATCCTCTTTGTGTGTCTGGTAGAATTCAGCTGTGAACCCATCCAGACCTGGGATTTTTTTGTGTGGTAGGCTCTTAATTGCTGCCTCAACTTCAGACCTTGTTATTGGTCTATTCATAGTTTCGGCTTCCTCCTGGTTTAGGTTTGGGAGGACACAAATGTCCAGGAATTTATCCATTTCTTCCTGGTTTACTAGTTTATGTGCATAGAGTTGTTTGTAATATTCTCTGATGATGGTTTGAATTTCTGTGGAATCTGTGGTGATTTCCCCTTTATCATTTTTTATTGCATCTATTTAGTTATTCTCTCTTTTCTTTTTTATCAGTCTGGCTAGTGGTCTATTTTGTTGATCTTTTCAATAAACCAGCTCTTGGATTTGTTTAATTTTTGAAGGGTTTTTTGTGTCTCTATCTCCTTCAGTTCTGCTCTGATCTCAGTTATTTCTTGTCTTCTGCTAGGTTTTGAGTTTTTTTGATCTTGCTCCTCTAGCTCTTTCAATTTTCATGATAGGGTGTCAATTTTGGATCTCTCCACTCTTCTCATGTGGGCACTTATTGCTATATATTTTTCTCTCCAGACTGCTTTAAATGTGTCCCAGAGATTGTGGTATGCTGTGTCTTTGTTCTCGTTGGTTTTGAAGAACTTCTTTATTTCTGCCTTCATTTCATTGTTTATCCAGTCAACATTCAAGAGCCAGTTGTTCAGTTTCCATGAAGCTGTGTGGTTTTGAGTTAGTTTCTAAATTCTGAGTTCTAACTTGGTAGCACTATGGTCTGAGAGACTGTTTGTTATGATTTCAGTTGTTTTGTATTTGCTGAGGAGTGATTTACTTCCAATTATGTGCTCAATTTTAGAGTAGGTTTGATGTGGTGCTGAGAAAAATGTATATTCTGTGGATTTGGGGTGGAGAGTTCTGTAAATGTCTATCAGGTTTGCTTGTTCCAGGTCTGAGTTCAAGTCCTGGATATCCGTGTTAATTTTCTGTCTGGTTGATCTGTCTGATATTGACAGTGGAGTGTTAAAGTCTCCCACTATTATTGTGTGGGAGTCTAAGTCTCTTTGTAAGTCATTAAGAACTTGCCTTATATATCTGGGTGCTCCTGTATTGGGTCCATAAATATTTAGGATCATTAGCTCCTCTTGTTGTGTCGATCCTTTTACCATTATGTAATGTCCTTGTCTCTTTTGATATTTGTTGCTTTAAAGTCTATTTTGTCGGAGACGAGTATTGCAACTCCTGCTTTTTTTTTTTTTTTTTGCTCTCCATTTGCTTGGTAAATCTTCCTCCATCCCTTTATTTTGAGCCGTTGTGTGTCCTTGCATGTGAGATGGGTTTCCTGGATACAGCACACCGATGGGTTCTGGCTTTTTATCCAATTTGCCAGTCTGTGTCTTTTGATTGATGCATTTAGCCCATTTACATTTAGGGTTAATATTGTTATGTGTGAATTTGATACTGCCATTTTGATGGTAGCTGACTGTTTTGCCTGTTACTTGATGCAGATTCTTCATTTTGTTGATGCTCTTTAGCATTTGGTATGTTTTTGGAATGGCTGGTACGGTTGTTCCTTTCTATGTGTAGTCCCTCTTTCAGGAGCTCTTGTAAAGCAGGTCTGGTGGTTACAAAACCTCTGAGTATTTGCTTGTTAGCAAAGTATTTTATTTTTCCTTCACTTATGAAGCTCAGTTCGGCTGAATATGAAATTCTGGGTTGAAAGTTCTTTTCTTTAAGGATGTTGAATATTGGCCCCCACTCTCTTCTGGCTTGTAGCATTTCTGCTGAGAGATCTGCTATGAGTCTGATGGGCTTTCCTTTGTGAGTGACCCGACCTTTCTCTCAGGCTTCCCTTAGCATTTTCTCCTTCATGTCAACGCTGGTGAATCTGAAGATTATGTGCCTTGGGGTTGCTCTTCTTGCAGAATATCTTTGTGGTGTTCTCTGTATTTCCTGGATTTGAATATTGGCCTGCCTTACTAGGTTGGGGAAGGTTTCCTGAATAATATCCTGAAGAGTATTTTCCAGCTTGGATTCATTCTTTTCATCACATTGAGGTAAACCTATCAAATGTAGATTAGGTCTCTTCACATAGTCCCACATTTCCTGGAGACTTTGTTCATTCCTTTTTGCACTTTTTTCTCTAATCTTGCCTTCTTGTTTTATTTCATTGAGTTGATCTTCGAACTTCTGATATTTTTTCTTCTGCTTGGTCAAATCGGCTCTTGAAACTTGTGCATGCTTCATGAAGTTCTCGTGTTTCTCAGCTCCTTCAATTCACTTATATTCCTCTCTAAGTTGTCCATTTTTGTTATCATTTCCTCAAATCTTTTTTCAAGGTTCTTAGTTTCTTTGCATTAGAACATGTTCTTTGAGTTAGAACGTTCTTTTAGCTCACGGAAGTTTCTCATTACCCACCTTCTGAAGTCTGATTCTGTCATTACATCACACTCATTCTCCCTGCAGCTTTGTTCCCTTGCTGGTGAGGAGTTGTGGTCCCTTGTAGGAGGTGAGGTGTTCTGGTTTTGGGTGTTTTCCTCCTTTTTGCACTGGTTTCTTCCCATCTTTGTGGATTTATCCACCTGTCATCTGAGTAGTTGCTGATTTTCTGATTGGGTCTCTGAGTGGATGTCCAGATTGTTGATGATGAATTATTTCTGTTTCTTAGTTTTCCTTCTAACAGTCTGGCCCCTCTGCTTTAGGATTGCTGAGGTCCACTCCAGGCCCTGCTTGCCTGGGGTACACCTGTAGCAGCTGTGGAACCGTGAGGGTTGCTACCACTTTCTTCTGCTGCTATCTTTGTCGCTGAATGATGCCCACCAAATGTCAGTCTGATCAGTCCTTTGTGAGGTGACTCTTTGGATATACAGGGGTCAGGGAGCTGCTTGAGGAGACCATCTGTACTTTATAGCACTCAAGTGCTGAGCTGTGAGCTCCGTTGTTCATTCAGGGCTGCTAGGCAGGTACGTTTAAGTCTGATGCAGCAGAACTCATAAAACCCTTTTTTTCTCAGGTGCTCTGTCCCGGGGAGTTAGGGCTTTATTTATGAGTATCCATTGCACTGTCCTGCCCAGTAAGGAGGCAGTCTAATCACTGCCTGCCTGTAGTGGCTATGCTGAGCTGCCTTGGGCTCTGCCCTGTTGCCATGGCCTCTGCCCTGTTGCCATGGGCTCCACCCTGTTGTAGTGGGCTTTTTCCTGCTGTCGTGGGCTCCACCATGCTGCCATGGGCTCTGCCCTGCTGTTGTGGGCTCTGCCCTGCTGCTGTGTGTAATTCCCTGTAGTCCTGTTTATATGGTTGTGGTTAGAGCTGCCGTGGTGATGGTGGCCCGCCTCTGTAGTGGCAGACTCTCTGTCATGGCGGGTTGCCTTGGCAATGGCAGGCTGCATCAGCAATGGCAGAATACCTCCATCTGGGTCGAGTGCCTGGGTAATGGCGGACCCCCCACCCCCTCCAAGCTGCACCATCCTGGGTTCAGCTGTGCTTGCCATGTAACTCTCAACCCCATGCATTTCCAATTGCTGTTTTGTTTGTTTTTGTAGGGGTGGGACCCGCCGAGTGTGATCACCTGACTCCCTGCCTGAGAGCCCCCCCCTTTTTTTTTTAAGTTGAATGGTTGACTCTCTCCCAGGTGTTCCAGTCACCTGCTGAAAGGGCACCGGGATCTATGTGATTTCCCATGCAGCAACCCACTGTGCCAGCTGGAACAACATTGCTGCCCGGGAATCTCCTGGCCTTGCTTTCTGTTTAAGTCCCATTTAATCAGATGAATGTGCTAATCTGCCTTCCAAAATCTCCAATTGCCAGTTTAACAGGGTAACCAAACCAGTGTATTTTGTACGGAGTGCCACTGCGCTGCGGCCCCAGCCCAAACAGCTGCGCTGGCCCAAACAGCCATGCTGGCGGCCCGTGGGGCTCCTACACGTGGGAATCACCTGGTCTGTGGGCAATAAAAATCTGTCTAGAAATGCGGCATCCACTCATCATCTGTGCTTTCACTGGGAGCTGCAATCCTGAGTTGGTCCTACAGTGCCATCTTCTCCTACACACTGTTTTTAATACATCTAAAATTCTTTCATAAAGTAAACCAGCTCCTTCATCAAAGATGTGATTTTATGTACAATAGAGTATTTTTAAAGGTTTCAGAATTTTGTAGATCTTTTAAAAATTTATCCAACAAAATTAAAGAGTGCCATGAGTTCAATTGAACAGACCGTTGAGAGAATCAAATCCAATCCCTTTATCATACATTATGCAAGTAAGCAGACAAGAAAGGAAGAAACTTTTGACAAAATTTCAGAATAGTTCCTAACCATATCTTTTTAGGATTAATTTCCTCTCTAATAATTATTTTGAAGGCAAAATTCCCATTTTGAGTAATATGGTAAGTACACATTGCACTATTATTTTTAATGGAGAAAAAAGCTCTCCAAATTTATCTATCTATGATACTTGCTTCAAAAACATTGTTCCCTGTTAAGTGCCATTGGTTTCTTTCATGTGATTTTTTTTTAACTTAAGAGAAGGGAAGTCAGTTATATTTTATCCATATTTTTACCGACCATGTTCCTTCCTGACGTTCCAAGGTTTCTTCTTCTGGCATTTCTTTTCGATGTTAAGAGCTTCCTTTAGCTGCTCTTTTAAAGCAGATTTGCTGGTGACAAATTCTTAGTTTTTCTTCATCTGAGAAAGCTTTGATTTCCCATTGATTCCTGAAGGATACTTTCACTAAATATGGGGTTTCTGGGTTAATAGTTATTTTCTTTTGGCACTTGAAAAATGTTGCACCACTTCCTTTTGGACTCTATAGTTTCTGATGAGAAATTTGTCATTCAAATTGTTTTTTGCCCTATAAGTAAGGCGTTATTTCTAAGTCACTAAGCACTTTCAAGCTTTTTTTCTTACTGTCTTCAGATTTCAAGATTGACTCTGTTGTGTCTTAATATGGATGTCTTTGGGTTTATCTTCTTAGGGGTTTACTCAACTTCTCAAATTTGTAGGTCTACATCTTTTGCCAAATTGGGAACTTTGCAGTCATTATTTCTTAAAGTACTTTTTCAGTACCATCTCTTTCTTCTCTCTTTCTAGGTCTTTGATTATACAATATACCTTCTATTATATTCCCCCAGATCCCTAAGCCTCTGTTCTTTTTATTCACTTATTATTTTCTCTACATTGTTCAGATAGAGTACCATCTATTGTTCTGTCTTCCAGTTAACTAATCTTTTTAAAATTTTATTTCATTTTAGGTTCTGGGATACATGTGCAAAACATGCAGGATTGTTGCATAGGTACATATAAAGCAATGTGGTTTGCTACCTCCATTACCCCATCACCTATATCTGGCATTTCTCCCCATGTTATCCCTACCCAACCTCCCTACCCCCACTGTCCCTCCCCTACCCCCCAACAGACCCCAGTGTGTGATGTTCCTCTCCCTGTGTCCATGTGTTCTCATTGTTCAACACCCGCCTATGAGTGAGAACACACAGCGTTTGCTTTTATGTTCTTGTGTCAGTTTGCTGAGAATAATTGTTTCCAGATTCATCCATGTCTCCATAAAGAACACATACTCATCATTTTTTATGGCTGCATAGTATTCCATGGTGTATATGCATCACATTTTCCTTGTCCAGTCTATCATCGATGGGCATGTGGGTTGGTTCTAGGTCTTTGCTATTGTAAACAGTGCTGCAATGAACATTTGTGTGCATGTGTCCTTATAGTAGAATGCTTTATAATTCTTTGCATATATACCCAGTAATGGGATTGCTGGGTCAAATGGAATTTCTATTTCTAGGTCCTTGAGGAATCGCCACACCATCTTCCAAATGGTTGAACTAATTTACACTACCACCAACAGTGTACAAGTGTTCCTATTTCTCTACATCCTCTCCAGCATCTGTTGTCTCCAGAGTTTTTAATGGTCGCCATTCTAACTGGAGTGAGATGTTATCTCAATGTGGTTTCAATTTGCATTTCTCTGATGACCAGTGATGATGAACATCTTTTCATGTTTCTTGGCCTCATAAATGTCAACTATTGAAAAGTGTCTGTTCATATCCTTTGCCCACTTTTGAATGGGCTCGTGTGTTTTTTTTTTTTTTTTTTCTTGTAAATCTGCTTTAGTTCTTTGTAGATTCTGGTTATCAGCCCTTTGTCAGATGAGTAGATTGCAAAAAATTTTTCCCATTCTGTTGGTTGCCAATTCACTCTAATGATTGTTTCTTTGGCTGTACAGAAGCTCTGGAGTTTAATTAGATCCAGTTTGCCCATTTTGGCTTTTGTTGCCAATGCTTTTGGTGTTTTAGTCATAAAGTCCTTACCTATGCCTATGTCCTGAATAGTTTTGCCTATGTTTTCTTCCAGGGTTTTTATGGTGTTAGGCCTTATGTTTAAGTCTTTAATCCATCAGGAGTTAATTTTAGTGTAAGGTGTCAGAAAGGGGTCCATTTTCTGCTTTTTGCACATGGCTAGCCAGTTTTCCCAACACCATTTATTAAACAGGGAATCCTTTCCCCATTGCTTGTTTTTGTCTGGTTTATCAAAGATTATATGGTTGTAGATATGTTGTGTTGCCTCTGATGCTTCTGTTCTGTTCCATTGGTCTATATCTCTGTTTTGGTACCAGTACCATGCTGTTTTTATTACTGTAGCCTTGTAGTATAGTTTGAAGTCTGGTAGTGGGATGCCTCCCGCTGTGTTCTTTTTGCTTAGAATTGACTTGGCTATGCGGGCTCTCTTTTGGTTCCATATGAAGTTCATGGTGGTTTTTTCCAGTTCTGTGAAGAAATTCAATGGTAGTTTGATGGGGATAGCACTGATTGTGTAAATTACTTTGGGCAGTGTAGCCATTTTCATGATATTGATTCTTCCTAACCACAAACATGGAATGTTTCTCCATCTGTTTGTGTCCTCTCTTATTTCTTTGAGCAGTGGTTTGTAGTTTTCCTTAAAGAGGTCCCTTACGTTCCTTGTGAGTTGTATTCCTAGGTATTTTATTTTGTTTGTAGCAATTGTGAATGGCAGTTGGTTCTTGATTTGGTTCTCTTTAAGTCTGTTATTGGTGTATAGGAATGCTTGTGATTTTTGCACATTGATTTTCTATCCTGAGACTTTGCTGAAGTTGCTTATCAGTTTCAGGAGCTTTTCGGCTGAGGTGATGGGGTCTTCTAGGTATACTATCATGTCGTCTGCAAATAGAGACAATTTGGCTTCCACCTTTCCTATTTGAATACCCTTGATTTCTTTTTCTTGCCTGATTGCTCTGGATAGAACTTCCAGTACTATGTTGAATAGGAGTGGTGAGAGAGGACATCCTTGTCTCATGCCGGATTTCAAAGGGAATGCTTCCAGTTTTTGCCCATTCAGTATGATATTGGCTGTTGGTTTGTCATAAATAGCTTTTATTACTTTGAGATATGTTCCATCAATACCAAGTTTATTGAGGGTTTTTAGCATAAAGGGCTGTTGAATTTTGCAAATGCCTTCTCTGCGTCAATTGAGATAATCATGTGGTTTTTGTTTTTGCTTCTGTTTATGTGGTGAATTACATTTATAGACTTGTGTATGTTGAACCAGCCTTGCATCCCCGGGATGAATCCTACATGATCATGATGGATAAGTTTTTTAATGTGATGTTGCAATCGGTTTGCCAGTATTTTATTGAAGATTTTTGCTTCTATGTTCATCATGGACATTGGCCTGAAGTTTTCTTTTCTTGTTGAGTCTCTGCCAGGTTTTGGTATCAGGATGATGTTGGTCTCATAAAATGATTTGGGAAGGGTTCCCTCTTTTTGGATTATTTGGAATAGTTTCAGAAGGAATGGTACCAGATCCTCTTTGTGTGTCTGGTAGAATTCAGCTGTGAACCCATCCAGACCTGGGCTTTTTTTGTGTGATAGGCTCTTAATTGCTGCCTCAACTTCAGACCTTGTTATTGGTCTATTCATAGTTTCGGCTTCCTCCTGGTTTGGTCTTGGGAGGACACAGGTGTCCAGGAATTTATCCATTTCTTCCTGGTTTACTAGTTTATGTGCATAGAGTTGTTTGTAGTATTCTCTGATGATGGTTTGAATTTCTGTGGAATCTGTGGTGATTTCCCCATTATCGTCTTTTATTGCATCTATTTGGTTGTTCTCTCTTTTCTTTTTTATCAGTCTGGCTAGTGGTCTATTTTGTTGATCTTTTCAAAAAACCAGCTCTTGGATTTATTGATTTTTTTAAGGGTTTTTCTTGTCTCTATCTCCTTCTGTTCTGCTCTGATCTTAGTTACTTCTTGTCTTCAGCTAGGTTTTGAGCTTTTTTGATCTTGCTCCTCTAGCTCTTTCAATTTTGATGATAGAGTGTCAATTTTGGATCTCTCCACTCTTCTCATGTGGGCACTTATTGCTATATATTTCCCTCTACAGACTGCTTTAAATGTGTCCCAGAGATTCTGGTATGTTGTGTCTTCATTCTCGTTGGTTTTGAAGAACTTCTTTATTTCTGCCTTCATTTCATTGTTTATCCAGTCAGCATTCAAGAGCCAGTTGTTCAGTTTCCATGAAGCTGTGCAGTTCTGAGTTACTTTCTGAATTCTGAGTTCTAACTTGATTGCACTATGGTCTGAGAGACTGTTTGTTATGATTTCAGTCATTTTGCATTTGCTGAGGAGTGATTTACTTCCAATTATGTGGTCAATTTTGGAGTAGGTGTGATGTGGTGCTGAGAAGAATGTATATTCTGTGGATTTGGGGTGGAGAGTTCTGTAAATGTCTATCAGGTTTGCTTGTTCCAGGTCTGAGTTCAAGTCCTGGATATCCGTGTTAATTTTCTGTCTGGTTGATCTGTCTGATATTGACAGTGGAGTGTTAAAGTCTCCCACTATTATTGTGTGGGAGTCTAAGTCTCTTTGTAAGTCATTAAGAACTTGCCTTATGTATCTGGGTGCTCCTGCATTGGGTCCATATGTATTTAGAATCATTAGCTCTTCTTGTTGTATTGATCCTTTTACCATTATGTAATGACCTTCTTTGTCCCTTTTGATCTTTGTTGCTTTAAAGTCTATTTTATCAGAGACGAGAATTGCAACTCCTGCTTTTTTTTTTTTTTTGCTCTCCATTTGCTTGGTAAATCTTCCTCCATCCCTTTACTTTGAGCTTTTGTGTATCCTTGCATGTGAGGTGGGTTTCCTGGATACAGCACACCGATGGGTTTTGGTTTTTTATCCAATTTGCCAGTCTGTGTCTTTTGATTGGTGCATTTAGCCCATTTACATTTAGGGTTAATATTGTTATGTGTGAATTTGATACTGCCATTTTGATGCTAGCTGGCTGTTTTGCCCATTGGTTCATGTAGATTCTTCATTTTGTTGATGCTCTTTAGCATTTTGTATGCTTTTAGGATGGCTGGTACTGGTTGTTTCTTCCTATGTGTAGTGCCTCTTTCAGGAGCTCTTGTAAAGCAGGCCTAGTGGTGACAAAATCTCTGAGTACTTGCTTGTTCATGAAGGATTTCATTTTTCCTTCACTTATGAAGCTCAATTTGGCTGGATATGAAATTCTGGGTTGAAAGTTATTTTCTTTAAGGATGTTGAATACTGGCCCCCACTCTCTTCTGGCTTGTAGAGTCTCTGCCAAAAGATCTGCTGTGAGTCTGATGGGCTTCCCTTTGTGGGTGACCCGACCTTTCTCTCTGGCTGCCCTTAGTATTTTCTCCTTCATTTCAACCCTGGTGAATCTGGCAATTATGTGCCTTGGGGTTGCTCTTCTTGCGGAGTATCTTTGTGGTGTTCTCTGTATTTCCTGGAGTTGAGTATTGACCTGTCTTGCTAGGTTGGGGAAATTTTCCTGGATAATATCCTGAAGAGTGTTTTCCAGCTTGGATTCATTCTCTTCATCACATTCTGGTATACCTATCAAACGTAGGTTGGGTCTCTTCACATAGTCCCACATTTCTTGGAGATTTTGTTCATTCCTTTTTGTGCTTTTTTCTTTAATCTTGGTTTCTCATTTTATTTCATTGAGTTGATCTTCAACTTCTGATATTCTTTCTTCTGCTTGGTCAATTCGGCTGTTGAAACTTGTGCATGCTTTGCGAAGTTCTCGTGTTGTGTTTTTCAGCTCCTTCAATTCATTCTTATTCCTCTCTAAGTTGTCCATTCTTGTTATCCTTTCCTCAAATCTTTTTTCAAATCTTTTTTCAAGGTTCTTAGTTTCTTTGCACTGATTTAGAACATGTTCTTTTAGCTCACTGAAGTTTCTCATTATCCACTTTCTGAAGTCTGATTTCGTCATTTCGTCACACTCATTCTCCGTCCAGCTTTGTTCCCTTGCTGGTGAGGAGTTTTGGTCCTTTGTAGGAGGTGAGGTGTTTTGGTTTCAGGTATTTTCCTCCTTTTTGCGCTGGTTTCTTCCCATCTTTATGGATTTATTTACCTGTCATCTTAGTAGTTGCTCATTTTTCAATTGGGTCTCTGTGTGGATGCCCAGATTGTTGATGATGAAGTATTTCTGTTACTTAGTTTTCCTTCTAATGGTCTAGCCCCTCTGCTGTATGAGTGCTGAGGTCCACTCCAGGCCCTGCTTTTCTGGGGTACACCTGTAGCAGCTGCGGAACAGTGAGGGATGCTACCAGTTTCTTCTTCTGCTATCTTTGTTCCAGAATGATGCCCGCCAAATGTCAGTCTGATTAGTCCTTTTTTGGGGTGACTCTTTGGATATACAGGGGTCAGGGAGATGCTTGAGGAGATGGTCTGTGCTTTATAGGAGCTCCAGTGCTGAGCTGTGAGCTCGTTGTTCATTCAGGGTTGTTGGGAGGATGTGTTTATGTCTGCTGCGACAGAACTCATAACCCCCCCTTCCCCCCCCCTTAGATGCTCTGTCTCAGGGAGTTGGGGCTTTCTTTATGAGTATCTGTTGCACTGTCCTGCCCCGCTAGGAGGCAGTCTATTCACTATTTGCCTACCAGGGCTCTGCCCTGCTAGCACGGGTCCGCCCTGCTGTGGCAGGGCTCCGTTCTGCTGTGGAGCACTCCACCCTGCTGGCAGAGTCTCTCTGTTATGGCAGGTTGCCTTGGCAATGGCAGGCTGTGTCAGCCCTGGGCAGTACTTCAGTAGGGGCAGATTGCGTCCGTAGTGGCGGACGCCCCTCCCCCACCTGGCTGCACCATCCTAGATGCTGGCAGCAAAACTCTCAGCCCCAAGCATCTCCAATCACCGCCCTGCTTGTCCCCGTGAGGGTGGGACCCGCTGAGCCCCATCACCCAGCTCCCTGCCTCAGAGTCCATCCTCTCTCTCTCTCTTCCTCTCCCCAAGCTGAACGGTCAACTCTCTCACTGGTGCCCCAGTAGCCTGCCAATAGGGCACTGGGATCCATGCGATCTCCCATGCCGCTGCCCACTGCACCAGCTCAGATCACGTTTCCCAGGAATCTCCTGGTCTGGCTCATTGTCCAAGTCCCATTCAATCAGATGGACATGCCAATCTGCCCTTCCAAATCTCAGATTGCCGGTTTAACGGGGCACCCAGACCAGTGAGTTCCATGCTGGGTCCTGCTGTGCTACAGCGCCATCTGAACCGGCTGCGTGAGCCAGCTGCACTAGCGTCCCGTGTCTCTCCCACACCTGGGACTTTCAATGCTCTGTGGGCAAAAAAGGTCCATCCGAGAATGCAGCTAGGACTCACCCTCTGTGCCTTCACTGAGAGCTGCAATCCTGAGTTGCCTCTATGAAGCCATCTTGGAAGCCTCTCCCAATCTTTGTTGCTTTAAAGACCATTTTATGAGAGTCCAGGATTGTGACTCCTGCTTTTTCTTTTGCCCTCCATTTGCTTGGTAAATCTTCCTCCATCCCTTTATTTTGAGCCTATGTGTGTCCTTGCATGTGAGATGGGTTTTCTGGATATGGCACACCGATGGGTTTTGACTTTTTATCCAATTTGCCAGTCTGTGTCTTTTGATTGGGGCATTTAGCCTATTTACATTTACGGTTAATATTGTTATGTGTGAATTTGATCCTACCATTTTGATGCTAGCTGGTTGTATTGTCCATTAGTTGATGCAGTTTCTTCATTATGTCAATGCTTTTTACCATTTGGTACATTTTTGGAGTGGCTGGTACTAGTTGTTCCTTTCTACGTTTAGTGCTTCTTTCAAGAGCTCTTGTAAAGTAGGCCTGGTGGTGATGAAATCTGAGTAATTGCTTGTTCATAAAGGATTTTATTTCTCCTTCACTTATGAAGCTTAGTTTGGCTGGATATGAAATTCTAGGTTGAAAGTTCTTTTCTTTAAGAATGTTGAATATTGGCCCTCACTCTCTTCTGGTCTATAGGGTTTCTGCCAAGAGATACGCTGTGAGTCTCATGGGCTTCCCTTTTTGGGTAATCTGACCTTTCTCTCTGGCTGCCCTTAGCATTTTTTTCTTTATTCAAACCCTGGTGAATCTGATGTTTATGTGCCTTGGGTTGCTCTTCTTGAGGAATATCTCTGTGGTATTCTCTGTATTTCCTGGACTTGAATATTGGCCAGCCTTGCTAGGTTGGGGAAGATCTCCTGGATAATATTCTTAAGAGTGTTTACCAGCTTGGATTTATTCTCTCTGTCACATTCAGGTACACCTATCAAATGTAGATTGGGTCTTTTCCCATAATCCCATATTTCTTGGAGGCTTTGTTCATTTCTTTTCACTCTTTTTTCTCTAATCTTGCCTTCTCATTTTATTTCATTGAGTTGATCTTCAATCTCTGATATTCTTTCTTCTGCTTTGTCGATTTGGCTATTGAAACTTATGTATATACTTCACAAAGTTCTCGTGTTATGTTTCAGCTCCATTAAGTCATTCACATTCTCTAAGCTGTTTATTCTTGTTAGCATTTTGTCAACCTTTCTTCAGGGTTCTTAGTTCTTTGCATTGGGTTAGAACATGTTATTTTAGCTCAGAGAAGTTTGTTATTACCCACCTTCTGAAGCCTGTTTCTGTCAATTCATCAGACTTATTCTCCATCCAGCTTTGTTCTTTTGCTGGTGATGAGTTGTGATCCCTTGGAGGAGGAGAGGCGTTCTGGTTTTGGGTGTTTTCAACCTTTTTGTGCTGGTTTCTTCCCATCTTTGTGGATTTACCTACCTGTGGTCTTTTTAGTTTGTGACTTTCAGATGGGGTCTCTGAGTGGACATCGTTTTTGTTGATGATGAAGTTATTTCTTTCTGTTTTTTTTAGTTTTCCTCCTAACAGTCAGGCCCCTCTGCTGTAGGACTGCTGGAGGTCCATTCCAGAGCCTGCTTGCCTGGGGATCACCTACAGCAGCTACAGAACAGTAAGGGTTGCTGCCAGTTTCTTCTTTCTTATCTTTGTTCCAGAAGGATACCTGCCAGATGTCAGCCTGAGCTCTCCTTTATGAGGTGACTCTTTGGGTACATGGGGTTCAGGGAGCTACTTGAGGAGAGAGTCTGTCCCTTATAGGAGCTCAAGTGCTAAGCTGTAAGCTCCATTGTTCTGTTCAGAGATGCTGGGTAGGTACGTTTAAGTCTGCTGCAGCAGAACTCATAACCACCTTTTTTCCCAAGTGCTCAGTCCTTGGAAGGTGGGACTTTATTTATAAGTTCCTGGCATGCTGCTGCCTTTTTTCAGAGATGCCCTGCCCAGCAAGGAGGTAGCCTAGTCACAGTCTGCCAGCAGAAGTGTTGCTGAGCTGCCGTGGGCTCTACCCAGCTGCTGTGTGAACTTCCTTGTGGTTTTGTTTATAAAGGTATAGTTAGAACAGCCTCAGGTAATGGTGGTCTGCCTCAGTCATGGCGGACTGCCTCTGTAATGGCAAACTTGGTGATGGCAGATTGCCTCAGTAATGGCATACACCCTTCCCCCAACAGAGCTGGACCATCCTGGGTCCAGCTGTGCTTGCTGCTAAACTCTCAATCCAGAGTGTTTCAGATTGCTGGTCTTTGTGGGGATGGGACCCACTGAGCCAGATCACCTGGCTCCCTGTTTCAGCCCCTTATTTTTCTGTTAAATGATAGCTCTGTCTCTCAGGCATACCAGGTACCAGTGGAAACAGCTGCCCAGATTTGTATGAGTTTTTGTGCAAAGACCCAGTGCACTGGCTAAAACAGCCATGCTGGAAGCTCATGGCACTTTTCAGCCCAGGAATCTCCTGGTCTATGGGCAGCAATAACTTATTTGTAAATGCTGTATTTGCTCACCCTCTGCATTGTTCTCTGTGGGAGCTGCACTCCAGAGCTGTTCCTATTTGGCCATCTTCAATACCCCCTACCTGATTCTTTTCTCTGTTCCCTCCATACTGCTCCTTAGCCTGCCCATTGAGTTTCTTATATTATTATATTTTTCAGTTCCAAAATTTCCTATAGAATTATTCTTTATCTTTTCTCTTTCTTTCTTGAGACTATTTATTAAAGCTTTCTGCTTTTTCAATTTGTAATTTTAGTATATTCTGTAACATTTTTAATTGCTTGTTGAGACATTTTTAAAGCAGCTGCTATAAAATTCTTGATCATTCTGGTAACTCCATTAGATTAGTGTTGAGAGCTATCAATCATTCAGTTTCAGACCCTCCTGGTTCTTGGTTTAAGAAATGATTTTCATTGAAACATGGACAGTTTGGGTATTACAAGGCCCAAGATATTATTTAAAGCTTTTGTTTTAGCTGCTTTCTTCTGACACTGTCCAAGCAGGGAAAAAAGTAGGGTGCTACCTCATTTCTACCAAATAGAGGTAAAATTTCAGGTTCCCACTTAGCTTCTATTGCCACATTGGGGTGGCGGATGCTACTTGTTACTGCTGGACAGAGTTAAGAGTTACTTCTCGGGCCGGGCGCGGTGGCTCAAGCCTGTAATCCCAGCACTTTGGGAGGCCAAGGCGGGTGGATCACGAGGTCAAGAGATCGAGACCATCCTGGTCAACATGGTGAAACCCCGTCTCTACTAAAAATACAAAAAATTAGCTGGGCATGGTGGCGCGTGCCTGTAATCCCAGCTGCTTAGGAAGCTGAGGCAGGAGAATTGCCCGAACCCAGGAGGCGGAGGTTGCGGTGAGCCGAGATCGCGCCATTGCACTCCAGCCTGGGTAACGAGAGCGAAACTCCGTCTCAAAAAAAAAAAAAAAAAAAAAGAGTTACTTCTCCTCACTTGATCTCCTCAAATTCCAAGGGAGCAGGTTGGCCACATGTGGTGGTAAAAGTCCTGACTCTACACTAAGCTTCTTCTAACACTACTGCACCAGTGGCTGTGGGTGGAAGTCCAGAATCCCCATGTAGTTTCCACCAGCATCAAAAGTAGAGGAAAAAATAGGCAGAGGGAGTAATCACTACCACCCAGTGTAGATGAAAGTCCCAGCTTTCTGCTCAGATTCCTCTGGCATCAACCCAGTAGAGATGGGATACAACACTTCACTGAACCTCTGAAGGGGGCAAGTCTATGCTCTCCACTTGGCCTTTGCTAGTGGAGGTGAGGTTGGAGCCACTGTATTTTTCTGTAGCATTGGCTGGAGTACAGTAGTTATTGTCAAAGTCTTCTGTCTTGCTAGGCTGCTTGTTACCTCGCCTTTGGCTAGAGAAAGTAAGCTTTTGGAGGGGGCATTTTTGTCTGTTCCTATTGGCATTTCCAGGTTGCTGGCTTTTATAGTTTCAAGTCTCAGATATGTGAGGCCAAAAGAAAACCCAGGGAACTTTCCACAGTGTTATTTCTTGGGTTCCAAGTTCCCTAGTTCTGCACTTAATAGGAAAAATAGGGAAGAATATATCTATTTCAACTTCCCCAAAACAGTAGTCCATAACAAGTAAGGTTATTATTTTTTTAATTTTTTTATTTCCATAGATTTTGGGGGAACAGGTGGTATTTAGTTACATGAGTAAGTACTTCAGTAGTGATTTGTGAGGTTTTGGTGCACCCATCACCTGAGCAGTATACACTGAACCCAATTTGTATTCTTTTATCCTTCATCCCCTTCCCGAGTCCCCAAAGTCCACTGTATCCTTCTTATGCCTTTGCATCTTCATAGCTTATCTCCCACTTATGAGTGAGAACATACAATGTTTGGTTTTCCATTCCTGAGTTACTTTCCTTCAAATAATACTCTCTAGTTTGCTGTGAATGTCAGTAATGCATTCTTTTTTATGGCTGAGCAGTATTTAGGAGAGGTTATTTTTAGTTAATTAATATTGAGTAAAGAAGATTCATCCTTCTGCACAAGCAGAGTCAAAAAATAAAAAAGAAGAAGACTCATCCATAGTGGCAAAGCCAGATAACTCCTGAATATCTTAAACTATGCCTAAATGGTACCAAAACATGCAGTCAGTTCTAAAAGTTCAGCTAATTATAGTTAATAATATAGAAACATATTCACAACACATTTTTGTGTTAAAAAAGCAGACTTCAAAATGGAATAACTTCAAAATGGAATATGCATTATGATTCCAATCATGTAAGAGCTATACATGAACATATACAAAGATTAACATATATAAACAAATAGATAAATGAATGGAGAGATAGATGATAGATTGAGTGGTGGTAGAGAATAACAATTTTTTAAAAATGTGGGCCTTTCTATATTTTCAAAACCACCAAAATTAGTAAGTAGTACCTTTGTAGTTAGAAAATAATATGTATTTTAAATCCATAATTTAGCTATTTATCTATATGATGCCAAACTGGCTTAGGCTGAATTATTAGCCAGTGAATAAGATAGTTCCTTCATCCATAGAAAAACATCCATTTATGATATTCTTGGAATTCCTCTTCTGTTAAAACCCTTTATGAATTGAAAATAGAAACATGGCCAGACTCAAGACTCAGTACAAGATACTTTTTTATGTTCAATAATAACCAATTAAAAGAATTAATGAAAAATAGGATTTACAGTATCAACAAAAGCTGTAAAATTCCTAAGAACTAAATTAACAAGAAATATGTATAAGACCTAGAAATATAAAGAAAACCATAAAACATTAGAGAAGTAAATGTAAAAGACCTAAGTTAATGGAGAGACATACTATGCTGCTATTGATGACAGATTAGTGTGCCAATTTATTTCCATTTTAATAGATAAATTCTATGTATAACTCCAAAAAATATATAAAACATTTTTATGGGAAGATAGCTATTATGTTTCTTCTACAGTTCTTCTGAAATAAATAAATAAATACTGGCATATACTTTTGTTCTTACATGCTACAATGCTCCTCATATTCCTGAGAGAAAGAAATAATTCCGTCTCCCAGTCAACATGATCATCTTATCTGGAAAGATGTGACAACTGTTTACCTGATTTTGCAGGTAATTCCCCGTTCCATGGCAAAATGTAGCCAAAGGGGCTACTGAAAATGTCTTCCTAATCCAAAGTGCAGTCTAATAAAGTCATATACCTGTAACCAACTGATTTTCAATGATATAAAAAAAATTACACTGGACAAAGAACATTCTATTTAATAAATGATGCTGAGAAAATTGGATATCCATATGCAGAAGAATGAAACTGGATCCATATCTTTCACTATACAAAAAAGAATTAACCCTAGATGGATTAAGGACTTAAACATAAGACACAAAACTATAAAAATTCTAGAAGAAAACCTAGAAAAAACTCTTCTGGATATTGGCTTAGGCAAAGAATTTATGACCATGTCCTCAAAAACAAATACAATAAAAACAAAAATAGACAAATGGGACTTAATTAAACTAAAAAGCTCTGCACAGTGAAAGAAGCAATCACAGAGTAAAGAAACAACCTACAAAATGAGAGAAACTATTTGCAAACTTTGCATCCAACAAAGGGCTAATATCCAGAATCTACAAGGAACTCAAATAATTCAATAGGAAAGAAACAAATAACTCCATTAAAAAGTGGGAAGAGGATATAAATAAACAATTTTCAAAAGAAAACATAAAAACATCCAACAAACATATGAAGAAATTCTCAACATCACTAATCATTGGAGAAATGCAAGTTAAGTAATTTATAGATTCAAAAGTATCCCCATCAAGCTACCATTGACTTTCTTCACAGAATTAGAAAAAACAACCTTAAATTTCATATGGAACAACAAAAGAGCCCACATAGCAAAGACAATCCTAAGCAAAAAGAATAAAGATGGAGGCATCACACTACCTGACTTCAAACTATACTACAAGGCTATAGTGATCAAAACAGCATGGTACTGGTACCAGAAATATAAATCAATGGAACAGAACAGAGACCACAGAAATAAAGCCACACATCTACAATTATCTTATCTTTGACAAACCTGACAAAAACAAGCAATGGAAAAAGGATTCCATATTTAACAAATGGCATTGGGAAAACTGGCTAGCCATATTCGGGAAGCTGAAACTGGATCTCTTTCTTACACCTTATACAAAATTTAGCTCCAGATGGATTAAAGACTTAAACATAAGACCTAACACTATAAAAACCCTAGAAGAAAACCTATGCAATACCATTCAGGACATAGGTGTGGGCAAGGAATTCATGACTAAAACACCAAAAGCAATGGCAACAAAAGCCATAATAGACAAATGAAATCTAATTATACTAAAGCGCTTCTGCACAGCAAGAAAAACTATGATTAGAGTGAACTGGCAACCAATAGAATGGGAAAAAATTTTGCAATCTACCCATCTGACAAAGGACTAATATCCAGAATCTACAAGGAACATAAACTAATATACAAGAAAAAAGCAAACAACCCCATCAAAAAGTTAGCAAAGGATATGAACACTTTTCAAAAGAAGATATTTATGCGGCCCAAAAACATATGAAAAAACGTTTATCATCACTAATCGTTAGAAAAATGCAGATCAAAACCACATTGAGATACCATCTCAAGCCAATTAGAATGGTGATCATTAAAAAGTCAGGAGACAGCAGATGCTGGAGAGGATGTGGAGAAATAGGAATGCTTTTACACTGTTAGTGGAAGTGTAAATTAGTTTAACAATTGTGGAAGACAGTGTGGCAACTTCTCAATGATCTAGAAATAGAAATACCATTTGACCCAGCAATCCCATTACTAGGTATATACCCAAAGGATTATAAATTATTCTATTATAAAAAGATAGGCACATATATGTTGATTGTGGCACTGTTCACAATAGCAAAGACTTGGAACCAACCCAAATGCCCATCAAGAATAGACAGGATAAAGAAACTGTGGCACACACATATACACCATGGAATACTATGCAGCCTTTAAAAAGGATGAGTTAATGTCCTTTGCAGGTTGCAGCTGGAAACCATCATTCTCAGAAAACTGACACAAGAACAGAAAACCAAACACCACATTTTCTCTTCATAAGTGAGTATTGGGCAATAAGTACACATGGACACGGGAAGGGGAACATTACACACTGGGGCCGTCACACACAGTGGGTAAGGAGCTAGGGGAGGGATAGCATTAGGAGAAATACATAATGTAGATGATGGGGAAATAGATGCAGTAAACCACCATGGTACATGTATACCTATGTAAAAACCCTGCACATTCTGCACCTGTACCCCAGAAGTTAAAGTACAATAATTTCAAAAAATTAAAAATAAAAAATTTTATTATTTAAAAATATGTGGAAATGTAATTGTTCCAATCATATTCATATATCAAGAAATAAAAAATTAAATGGATAAAATCTGACTGTAGTATAGCAAACAGTTCTTTTTTATTTTCATTTTTTAATTTAATTTTACTTGCCAAATTTTTTAATATCATATTTGAAAAAAATCCAACTCTATATTTCTAATTATAACAAGTTATCAATTCTTGGAGCAGAGAATAGTCCTCACCCTTGACAATTAAAAAGCAAGGTCTATGTTATTTTGGATGCCAGGGCATCCAGGGGTTTCAGCACATAGAAAACCACCCAAGCCTCACTCAGTAAGTCAAGGCAGGGATGAAATTCTCCTGAATTCTTCTGAATTTCATCAGGCCCCTGGGCCCTGAGCTTCAGTTACACAGGTGAAGCCTGACTGATACCATGTGCTCCAGAGAAAGGATATGCCAACCCCAACAAGGTGGTGAAGATCACAGAAGGCCTGGAATTCTTGGCTGAGCCAGCTGATTTAACAGCCTCTTTATAGAGGATGTGTTTATTTTTTTATCCTATAACCCAGAAATTTGATTTTCTTGGAATAGAAAATTTGAATGTGGGTGGGTATACTTATTTCATATCCCACCCCTGACACACACACACATACACCCTTGTTTCATAGGCTCAAGTCTTTTTCTCTAAGCTTTTGCTTCTCTCTGGGAGTCCTGCTCTCCCTCCACTGCCCCCAGAGCCTTCCTTGCTGACACCCTTCACTCCCATAAATGGTTTTGCTCATCTTACACCCAACAATTGCCCAAATCACTTTATGGCATCAAGATGACAACAGTAAACAAGCAGAATAGTCTTCCCAATACTTCCAACATCTTAAGGGATCGAGAAAGGCCAACTGTGTCTAAATTCACCATGATTTTTAAATGGCTGTTTTCTAACACTCTCCCCTAAAAGGACAAAAAATCCTCAGCATTTCTGACAACTATGTTGAGTCAGTTGGGATACAGTTTCAACATTATTCTACACTTTTCATTTCTTTCTCCTCTCCTTAGCCATGTGGCCAAAGAGATACTATGAAATTATTTTCTCAAAGATTCTATTCCAGTCACTGCAATCTAGACAGAGAGCAAGATGTTAAAGAGTGAATCTCATCACTAATCACAGTCTTTCCCCCAGCCACACCCTCTGACTCCTCACCAGTTTGTATATAAATCAAAAAGTAGGTTGGTAGAGAGAAGGGCCATAGAACCACATTAGCTGTGAAATCTTAGTCAAGTCACCTCCCTTCTTTGTGCCTAAGTTCCTTGTAGTTAGTTATTAAAGCCATTCATATATCATCCTCTTCTTCCCTCCCAGTGACATGCTAGACTTTTAGATCTTTCCTGCTTTCTCTCGTGGGCATTTAGTGCTATAAATTTTCCTCCAAACACTGCTTCAGCTATGTCTCAGGGATTCTAGTACATTGTATCTTTGGTCTCACTGGTTTCAAAGAACTTATTTATTTCTGTCATAATTTTGCTATTTACCCAGGAGTCATTCAGGAGTACATTGTTCAGTTTCCATGTAGTTGTGTGGTTTTTAGTGAGTTCCTTAATCCTGAGTTCTAATTTGATTGCACTGTAGTGTGAGAGACTGTTTGTTATGATTTCCATTCTTTTGCATTTGCTGAGGAGTGTTTTACTTCCAATTATATAATCAATTTTAGAATAAGTGCTATGTGGTGCTGAGAAGAATGTGTATTCTGTTTATTTGGGGTGGAGAGTTTGTAGATGTCTATTAGGCCCACTTGGTCCAGAGCTGAGTTCAAGTCCTGAATATCCTTATTCATTTTCTGCCTCATTGCTCTAATGTTGACAGTGGGGTGTTAAAGTTTCCCACTATTGGGAGTCTAAGTCTCTTTGTAGGTCTCTAAGAACTTGCTTTATGAATCTGGGTGCTCCCATATTGGGTGCATATATATTTAGGATAGTTAGTTCTTCTTGTTGTGTTAATCCCTTTACCATTAAGTGATGCCCTTTTTGTCTTTTTTAATCTTTGTTGGTTTAAAGTCTGTTTTATCAGAGACTAGGATTGCAACCTCTGCTTTTTTTTCTTTCCATTTGCTTGGTAAATCTTCCTCTATCCCTTTATTTTGAGCCTATGTGTGTCTTTGCACATGAGATGGGTCTCCTGAATAGGTCTTGACTTTTTAACCAATTTGCCAGTCTGTGTCTTTCAACTGGGGATTTAGTCTATTTACATTTAAGGCTAATATTGCTATGTGTGAATTTGATCCTGTCATTATGATGCTACCTAGTTATTTTGCCCATGAGTTGATGCAGTTGCTTCATGGGGTCGATGGCCTTTACAATTTAGTATGTTTTTGCAGTGACTGGTTCCAGTTGTTCCTTTCCATGTTTAGTGTTTCCTTTAGGAGCTCTTGTAAGGCAGGCCTGGTGGTGACCAAATTTCTCAGCATTTGCTTGTCCATTAAAGATTTTATTTCTCCTTCATTTATAAAGCTTAGTTTGGCTGATTATAAAATTCTGGCTTCAAAATTCTTTTCTTTAAGAATGTTGAATATTGGCCCCCACTCTCTTCTGGCTTGTAGGATTTCTGCAGAGAGATCCACACTGTTAGTCTAATGGGCTTCCCTTTGTGGGTAACCCACCCTTTCTCTCTGGCTGCCCTTAAAATATTTTTCCTTCAAATAAAACTTGGTGAATCTGATGATTATGTGTCTTGGGGTTGCTCTTCTCAAGGAGCATCTTTGTGGTGTTCTCTGTATTTCCTGAATTTGAATGTTGGCCTGCCTTGTTAGGTTGGAGAAGTTCTCCTGGTTAATTTACGGAAGAGTGTTTATCAACTTGGTTCCATTCTTCCCATCACCTTTAGGTACACGAATCTAACTTAGGTTTGGTCTTTTCACATAGTCCCATATTTCTTGGAGACTGTTCATTCCTTTTCATTTTTTTCCCTCTAATTGTATCTTCACACTTTATGAAGTTGATCTTCAATCTCTGATATCCTTTCTTCTGCTTGATCAATTCAGCTGTTGACATTTGTGTATTCTTCATGGAGTTCTCATGCTGTTTTTCAGGTCCATCCCATTATTTATGTTCTTTTCTAAACTGGTTATTCTAGTTAGCAGTTCCTCTAACCTTATTTTGAGGTTCTTAACTTCCTTGCATTAGGTTAGAACATGCTCCTTGAACTCAGAGGAGTTTGTTATTACCTACCTTCTAAAGCCTACTTCTGTCAATTCATCAAACTCATTCTTCATCCAGTTTTATTCCCTTACTGGCAAAAAGTTGTGATCCTTTGGAGGAGAAGATGTGTTGTGGTTTTTGGAATTTCAGCCTTTTGCATTGGTTTTTTCCTCATCTCAGTGGACTTATCTACCTTTAGTCTTTGATGTTGGTGATGTTTGGATGGGGTTGCTGAGTGAACCTCTTTTTTGTTGATGTTGATGCTATTCCTTTCGCTTTGTTAGTTTTCCTTCTAACAGTCAGGTTCCTCTGCTGCAAATCTGCTGGAGTTTGCTGGGGGTCCACTCCAGACCCTGTTTGCCTAGGTATCACCAGTGGAGGCTGCAGAACAGCAAGAATTGCTGCCTGTTTCTTCCTTAGGAAACTTCATCCCAGAGAGGCACCCACCAGATGCCAGCCAGAGCTCTCCTGTATGAGATGTCTGCTGACCCCTGCTAGGAGGTATCTCTCAGGCAGGAGGCACAGGCATCAGGGACCCACTTGAGGAGGCAGTCTATCCCTTAGCAGAGCTCAAGTTCTGCGCTGGAAGATCCGCTGCTCTCTTCAGAGCTGGCAGGCAGGAGTGCTTAAGTCTGCTGAAGCCGTGCCCACAGCCACCTTTTCCCTGAGGGGCCCTGTCCTCTGGAGATGGGAGTTTTATCCTCAAGCCCCTAACTGGGGCTGATGCCTTTCTTTCAGAGATGCCCTGCCCAGAACTGAAGAATCTAGAAAGGCAGTCTGGCTACAGTAGCTTTGCAGAGCTGAGGTGGGCTCCACCCACTTCAAACTTCCTGGCAACTTTGTTTACACTGCAAGGGGAAACTTGTTTACTCAAGTCTCAGTAATGGCAGATGCCCCTTCCCCCACGAAGCTTGAATGTCTCAGGTCGACTTCAGACTGCTGTGCTGGCAGTGAGAATTTGAAGCCAGTGGATCTTAGCTTGTTGGGCTCCATGGAGGTGGGATCCACTGAACACGACAATTTGGCTCCCTAGCTTCAGCTTCCCCAGGGGAGTGAATAGTTTTTTTGTTTTGTTTTGTTTTGTTTTGTTTTGTTTTGTTTTGTTTTGTTTGGCATTCCAGTCACCACTGGGATGTGAGGGGAAAAAAAAAAAAAAAAAAAAAACCTCCAGCTGCTAGCTCAGTGTCTGCCCAACCCACCATCCAGTATTTGTGCTTGAAACTCAGGACCCTGGTGGTGTAGGCACCCAATGGAATCTCCTGGTCTATGGGTTACAAAGATCATGGGAAAAGTGTAGTATCTGGGCTGGAATGCACCATTCCTCATGGCAAGTCCCTTATGGCTTCCCTTGGCTAGGGGCGGGAATTCCCTGACCCCTTGTGCTTCCTCGGTGAGGTGACACCCCACCTGCTACTCCTGGTCCTCCATGGGCTGTACCCACTGTCTAACAAGTACCAATGAGATGAGCTGGATACCTCAGTTGGAAATGCAAAAATCACCTGTCTTCTGTGTGGATCTTGCTGGGAGCTGCAGACTGGAGCATCTTGCCATCCACCCCAGGATTTCTTATAGTCTGAACAAGGGAGGCCAAGGTGGGTGGATCACCTGAGGTCAGGAGTTTGAGACCAGCCTGGCCCACATGGTAAAACCCCATCTCTACTAAAAATACAAAAATTAGCCAAGCATGGTGTGGTGTGCCTGTAATCCCAGTTACCCAGGAGGCTGAGGCAGGAGAATTGCTGGAACCCAGGGATGGAGGATGCAATGAGCCAAGACCACAGCATTGCACTCCAGCCTGGGCAACAGAGCAAGACTCCATCTTAAAATAATAATAATAATAAAGAAAAAAAAGTCATTTTATAGATTTGCAAAGCATTTCTCCAAAGGCCCTAAATCATTTGTCATTTTGCTCACCTCAGTACAGTAAGTAAGAAAGTACATGAGAACCTCGGCTACTCAGGCATCCCTGGGTTCATCTGGGTTTACCAGAGCAGCAGAAAAATCTTCCTATAATAACACATTTCCACAGCATAGCTACTTCTCCCTGGAGGAATTTGCTGTGTAGACGAGCCTTCCCAGAGCAGGGGAAAGGCAGCTATGGGAAAAGGCATGACTCCGTAGCTTCCATAAATCATTTGTTTGTTTGTTTATGCCAACAAACTAGCTCTGAACAACCCACTGAAGAGTGGATAAGAAGAGAAGCAACAACAGGAATCCACAGAAAACTGCCCAACTGACTTCTGTCTCACACTTCTCCTTTCTCTTTTAAGTAGGCAACGTGCTTTGTTTATGTTTGACAGCTCAGCGGTGGCTAAGCATGTTGGGCACAGAATCTCTTTCACTTCCACATTGCCCAGTTTCCCAGAAAATAGGATTAGATCTCTTAAGCCACAACAAAGAGATGTCCCTTTAGCAAGCTGACCCGCTTTATCACCACAAGAGCTTCTGTATTTTCAAAATGGTATATTCAAAATAACTATACTACACCTGAGGGAAAGAGGACATTTTAAACTGCCTGTTTTCAGCCTGACTATATCACCTTGTTAGATATTCATGTTTATAAGAGCTAGAAATAATCTGGAAGAATCACCGTAGCGCCCCAACCACACATTAGCCAGTACCTTCAACATATGCCTCCATGACTAACATGGCTTATGGGAAATCCAGTTCCGCCCTTCTTTGGTGAGGCCCCTTATCCAGACAACCTCACCACTTCCTGTTTGGTCAATGAAGACAATCAATAATGTGCATTAACCCCCTCTGATTGATCAAGTGAATGGACTTTCTATGTATTGTGATTTCAAGAGACAGGAAGATAGACATGCACTCACATTGTCTGTCTACATGAAATTGAGGTTAATCATTTTAGCAAATCAAAAGTTTTTCATACACATAAATGTATATGCACTGATAAGTAAATATGTTCTATTTTATTAAATGAAAATGATAAATGGAAATTTTTCAAAAAGCACTGTGCAGTATTCACATATATCTAATAAATTGTGGTGTTGACACAATCCTGAATGCCGTACCTGAATGTTGAAATTCTGAGAGATCAAAATTCCTAAAGTTTGAATTTCTAAAGTATAAAATTCCTGTTTAACTGAATACCCAAACCATAAAAACAGATTAGGAATTAGGTGCAGTCAAGGCTTTTAAAAGTAAATTTCAAGGTGTTACCAATAAAGTTGGGTTTTTTCTATTCAGCCCAATGCATTCGTTGGAAAATTCAGAGGAGTGAATTGACCATGCAGTATGTTGATGACAATAGCTTTAGTTCAAAAATATGTTATTTGTCTGCATTGGCATTCCTTGTAGCTGATGAATGTATTTCAGGAGCTTTTCAAAATTAAAGCATCATTTTTACCTGAAGAAGCCAGCAAAGTTACTGACTGGTTTGAAAATAATTATATGCAGAGTAGGAAAAGAAGACATAATAGTGTTCCTGTTCAATCACCAGTATTGTTTCCACTAAATCTGTGGTTTGGAAATTAGTGCATACAGAATGCACCATTTTGTATCCAAAACAATAAAGAAACCTGACACAGAAGATGGAAACATTTAATAGGAAATGCTTATGTTGGCGTATATAGAATCATAGAAGAATTTCAAAAAGAGCAGTGCCACATAGAAAATAGATGTGAATGTATTCTTGAAGAGAGCCATGCCCTAAAAGAAACAGAGAAAAGCAGCTAACCATCATGATGCAAGACTTCAAAACACAGTTAATGATCATGAAAGTCGGCCAGCTCTTATGGACTACCTCCATGCAATTGTCCATATTCTATTCCTGTAATACACTTTTTCATACATGAGATTTTCTTTTCAGGATTTTTTTTTGGGGGGGGGGTGGATAAAATGAGTATGGGATTTTTTGTTTTGTATACGTTTCTCCCACTATTTTACGTTGTCAGGATTAATTTTTAAAATTCACTATGTTATGCATTTCATCTTCACATCCTTTCCAATACTGAAGGGATAAATTGTGTAAAGACCTTCACAGAGTTCTAATTCATTTTACACATTTCTTGCAAATTTGACTCCATGGAAGTGCACTCTCAGCACATTGACTTTGTGTATAAGCATTGTGAGTGTATGTAAAGATGTTGAAACTTCCTCAATAAATGAAAAGATGTCCTTTTCGTACATCTGCATTTGTGAAAGATAAAATTTCTCAAGATTTTCATCTTTTGGGCAACTGTATCTGAGGAGGTGAACCATAGCATTTTTTGGTTGCTCTTGTCAAAAGATCTAATTGTCTATCACAGCATTTCAGATGACCACAGTTATATAAACTACTTTTTTATCAATACAGTTTATCTGGTTATAAATGTTATACCTGTGCAACTGTCAACTAATATACCTGAGTGTTGATGCTTGCAAAAATATGTATGCTATTATTTATGTATGTATTTTGTTGTGTAAAGTGGCCTATAGTGTTGTGTCATGTTTCCCAAATAAATCTTCTTCTAAAATGTAAATAAATGTCTTTTAAATAATTTTTAAATTTTCTTCAGAATTATATTTTCAGGATTTTGATGTTCAGGGCTTCAACATTTGAGATTATGGGCTTCAAAATTGTGTCTTTTGAGATTATGGCCCAAACCCAATAAATTCTATCTCCTTAGAGAAGCCTTCCTAAACCACTCTACCTAAAATAACATCCCCTTCCCTGTTACTTTCTGTGCTATAAAACTACTTTATTTTCTTAACAGAACTTAACATTATCCAAAATTATTTTATTTGTCCATTGGCTAATTTATTACTTTTTTTACTATTGAGGTATGAACTTCAAAAGTAGAAACTTCACTGAGTTCATGACTATCTAGGCTGTGAAACAGTTCTTGGCATATTGTAGATGCTCAGTAAATATTAGCAAATCGGGAAGAGGGGGAATGGAGAATGTTTACATACACATAGAAAATTCTAAACTGATAAGAAAGAAACTATCACCAATTGTTACCTCTGGGGTATTGACCCAAGAAGTCCAAAAATTGGAAGGAGAGCTTTTATTTTTAATTCTATATATTCGTGAATCATTTGACTTTTTATCATGGAGATGTATTTATTTTATAATAAAGACATTAAAAAATATAAATAAGGTCAAATGTTTGACTGTGTAAAAATTTAAAATTTCACATGGCAAAAAATATAATAAAGTCAAAAGACAATAGATTAGAAGAAAGAATAATTTCGACACAGCAACAAAATAATGGAATTCCTAATACACAAGGGAAACCTAAAAATTGATTGAGAAAAAGATGAGTCAACAAAAAATAGGTAAAGAATATGAATAGGCAATTCAGAAAAATAAATTTTAAGGCCAATAACTCAGCAAAAACATATTGATTTCAAGGATGATTCAAAAATGCAAATTAAGATAGAACCATTTTTCTGTCCATCAGATTGACAAAGTTAAAAATAAACAATACTGATAAGGATGCAAGGAAATGACTCACTCGCATATTGCTAAGGGACGGGATGGAGAAGAGGAGTGTGAATTGCTACAAACTTTGTGAAGAGCAATTGTGTGATTTCTATTAAAATTTAAGGCTGGCCATGGTGGCTCATGCCTTTTACCTTTGGAAGGCCAAGGTAAGAGGATCATTTGAGATCAGGAGTTCTGGGCAAAATGGTGAGACTCCTGGGCAAAATGGTGAGACTCCTGTCTCTACATTTAAAAAAAAATTAAAATGCACATGTCCTTTGACCCAGCAATTTTATTGTTTGAACTCCTTCCTATAGAATTAAAAAGAATATATGCATAGAATTTTTAAAGTGTTAATACAACCCAGTTTTTAACAGCAGAAGTGGGAAAAATCCAAAGTTTTATTAATAGAGGATCACTTGAATAAATTATATATATCTACATAATGAAATATTTTAAAGATATTAAAAACAATAAGTTGAATCTGTAGTGACTAGAGGACCATCTATAATATTATGTGAGAAAAAAGTTACAGAGTAGTATCTAATTAATAATTTCACTTTCTGTCAAATGTATACTATTTTCTCTAAAAACCTTACATTTATATATGTGTATGTATGTATATATTAATATGTGCACACACTTATAGAAACATACACACACATTTACATGTAGAAACATGCATACATGTTTTTATGTTTGCATGAGTGTGGAGAAAAATGGAGAAGGATATACAGACAGTATCAAGCTTACAGTGGTTTGGCAATAATTTTTTTACTTTAGGATGGTACAAAACCTTTCTGTTTTTCACTTTCCATACAGTATTTGATAAATTACATGAGCTATTTAATGCCTTATTATAGTCTTTGTACTAAATGATTTTGGCCAACTAGAGGCTAGTACAGGTGTTCTGAGCACATTTAAGGTAGGCTAGACCAAGCAATGATGTTTGACGGGTCAGGTGCATTAAGTGCATTTTTGACCTTGGGTATTTTCTGTTTACAGTGAGTTTATCAAGCTGTAGCCCTACTGTTATAAGTCAAAGAGCATCTATTTAAAAAGCTGTTAACATTTGGACTTTAGAAAAACAGGTTCTAAGTAGGAAATAGCAGAGAAAAATACTAAAACTTTTTACCTCTTTGCGTTAACCCATTAAATAAGTGAAAATCACTTATTAATTTTTAAAATTAATATAGGAAAAGATAGCAAAATTAATTGCAAAGAAAACAGATAGGTTTCCTCATTCACTGCAAAAGTTTTAAACCTAGTTCCATGCTGTAGTTTCCTTCGACTGGGATTAGTCAGCCCTATTACAGACCTGTTTGTTTGTTAGGAAGAAAAATTCCCATCGGCCAAGATTTAGTCAGTCTCATTCACCCTGAGTAACAGGAGGCACAGGATTCTGGCTGTCACAGCATGAGAGGCCACATCATGGTCATCACATTCACCCAACACTACCCTGGAATTTGAGCAAGGTCCACACCTAGCCAAGAGTGTGAAGGAAACATCACCACTGGCATTCTTGGGCAACCTTTGTTTCTTGGCTCAGATTGTGTGTGTAGACTCCAGCAAACTCCAATGTTGCTGAAAACCTAGGAACAGTATGACTTCCAGATATGACCTTTTAAGTCCAGAAAATGTGAGTTGTGCCAGAATCCCAATCCAAAACTGCCTCTGGCCATCCCTGAACTGTCTCAGCCTCCACCTCTTTCCCTTTACTCCCTCTTTCCAGAATCACTCCACTCAGGAGATTTAGGTGGTGATTTCATTTTTCCTCCGAAAAAACTTCCTCCAGCATGTAGCTCCCCAGCATCCCTTCTGCCCTGAAGTCAGAAAAATCCAGAAAGAAAAATGAAGTACACACTTGAGGAAAAGATATGCTGATTTATAAAGAACGGCTGAGGAAGCTGGGGAAGAGTTTTGCTTACTTGAACTTGAAAACCCCAGAGAATTGCAGATTACTTCATGTCCCTACTAGGGTGCTGATCCAATTCATCTCCTAGAAGTAAAGTTATCAGATACAATATAGGACATCCAGTTAAATTTATATATCAGATAAATGGCAAGTGATCATTTTAGTATGTCTTAAATATTGCATGGTTTCTATATTTTTATTTGCTAAATTTGGCAGTCTGTTTCAGAAGGGAACTGATTACCCTCTTTTTCCTATTCTCAGGATACCTTTATTCTCTATATTAAAATTATTTATTCACAAATGTCTTAGATCCACTCAAGCATTAGCAATAGCTCCATTCTTCCTAATCTCTCAGAAACATGTCTTATTTCACTGAGACAGTGATAGGAAATGCAGTCTAAATTCACCAACTGTTACTGACACTGCATCTGACAATAATAAGTTTCCATCCTGAGCAATGTTCCATCAGGGATACAAGCAGTTTGCCTGGCTTATATTACATGATGACAAGAAAGCCAGCTAATTTATATGCCATTTCTTATCAAAACATTGGCAAGCATTTATTTAGATATGATATTGCATTAAAAAATAAAACTCTGGTTCTAGGGAACACTGCTAGGAAGAAGTAACTGGCAATTATTGGGTTTCTTTAATGTCTATAAAGAGTTTATTTAGATCATTCATTTATCAAAGAGATGTGTAAGACTTGCACTGGCCAGAATCAAGCTGAAATGTGCTTTATTATCACTCACGGTGTGATCATTTTCCCAGCTCATTTTGGAGAGCATCTGCAAAGAGTGCTGGTACATTACAATGAGTCATCCCCACTCTCTTGCTGGGTCTCCCTGTGACCAATGACACACAACTGTGGGACTGAAAGCTGGATCTAAAACAATTGTCTTTGTGTGAATGTTACAAATACTCATGAGAAAGGTCTGCTTCTGAGATTTAACAATTGGATTTAACTGGCTGCCATTTGGTCCACATAGATTGACTAATGAGCTAATGTCTACTTTCATCTGTCTAGTGAATCTTGTTGTTTTGTTGTGGTCTATTAATAACTATGTTCCTTTTATTTTAAAAAGAATATTAATAAAATCATGGATTGATGGAAGGAGAAAAATGGATGTGGGAAAGATGATATGTAAAGAAGAAAAAAAAATGAAGTAGAAAACAAAATGTGTTTAACCATGCCCACTGTGTTGTCCCTTCCCTCCTCTGTTCTCCCATGACATGCCATGCCTGCCCCAAATGTGAATAATATGTCAGTCAAACTATATTCATGATTCAATTTTGTTTAAGAAACATTGTTATTTAGCAAAATGTTAGCTGGGGTTATTTTAAGTTGTAGTAATATAAATGATTTTGATTTTTTGCTTATTCCATTTTCTAAATTTTTCATTCTAAGTTGATGCTATTGTTTTATATATAAAGGAGATGCTCTCTTTGCCTTTCCTTCCTCTAGGTCCACCTGGGGATGTCATGTTTTATATATTGGTCAGTCTCGGCAACCCTTTGATACTTGGAAAAGCAGAGGGGAAAGCAGTAGCCCATGCAATTTCTACCCCATTTGAGAGGAAGAGATTTCCCAGACTTAGTGGAAGAAGGAAGGAGGCTGAGAGAAGTGACACTCAGGAATGACTTTCTTTTTTTTTAATTTTTTTAAAGACATTTTAAAACTTTTATTGCAAAATAACCTCAGATACAGAAAGCTCCATGAGATGAATCTGTAGCTTAGTGAGTTATTATATGAAAAATATGCTTGAAATCACCACCCAAGTCAAGAGCTAGAGTATCAGTCACTCTGGAGTTCCTCTCTTGCTCTATCTCAATGAAACACTTTCTTCTAAGAAGCAACAACTGTTTTCAATCACAAACAACTTAGTACTTGATAATACCTTATGTTTACATCAAGATTTTTAGTTTATTATGTGCAACATTAAAAACAGTAGTTAGAAACTAGGTATTGATGGAGCATACGTCAAAATAAAAAGAGACATCTTATGACAAACCCACAGCCAACATCATACTGAATGGGCAAAAGTAGGGAGCATTCCCCTTGACAACTGGCACAAGACAAGGATGCCCTCTCTCACCACTCCTATTCCATATAGTACTGGAAGTCCTGGCAAAGGCAATCAAGCAAGAGAAAGAAATAAAGGCCATCCAAATAGGAAGAGAGGAAATAAAACTATCCCTGTTTGTGGCTAACATGATTCTATATCTAGAAAATCCAATAGTATCAGCCCAAAAGCTCCTCAAACTAATAAACTTCAGCAAAGTTTCAGGATACAAAATCAAGGTACAAAAATTACTAGCATTTTTATACACCAAAAACAGCCAAGCCAAGAGCCAAATCAGGAACACAATCCCATAAACAATTGCATGAAAAGAAGATAACATCTAGGAATACAGCTAACAAGGAAGGTGAAAGATCTCTACAGTGAGAACTACAAAACATGTTCAAAGAAATCAGCGATGACACAAACAAATGAAAAACCATTCCATATACGTGGATAGAGAGAATCAGTATCATTAAAATGGCCATACTGCCTAAAGCAATTTATAGATTCAGTGCTATTCCTATAAAATTGCCAATGACATTTTTCACAGAACTAGAAAAAAACTATTATATTTTAAAATTCATATGGAACCAAAAAAGACCCCAAATAGTCAAGACAATCCTAAGCAAAAAGAACAAAACACAAAGCATCATGCTACATGACTTCAAACCATACTACAGGACTACAGTAGTTGAAACAACATGGTACTGGTACAAAAACAAACACACAGACCAATAGAATAAAATAGAGAACCCAGAAATAGACCTGCAACCATCTGATCCTCAAAAAAGCTGATAAAAGCAAGCAATAAGGAAAAGACTCAGTCAATAAATGATGCTGGGATAACTGGCTAGCTGTATGCAGAAGATTGAAACTGGACCTTTTTCTTACACCATATACAAAAATCAACTCAAAATGGATTAAAGACCTGTAAAACCCAAAACCATAAAAAGCTCTGGAAGACAACCTCTGCAGTAACATTCTGGGCATAGGAAAGGGCAAAGATTTCATGACAAAGACAACAAAAGCAATTGCAACAAAAACAAAAACTGGAAAATGGAATCTAATTAAACTAAAGAGCTTCTGCACAGCAAAGGAGACCATTAACAGAGCAAACAGACAACTGACAGAGTGGGAGAAAAGTTTTGCAAACCCTGCATCTGACAAAGGTCTAATATCCAGCATCTATAAGCCACTTAACCAAATTGACAAGAAAAAAAAAAAAAAAAAACATTAAAAATGGGGCAAAGGACATGAACAGATACTTCTCAAAAGAAGACATACATGCAGCCCACAAACACATAAGAAAAAAGCTCAACATCACTGATCATTAGAGAAATGCAAATCAAAACCACAATAAGATACTACCTCACATCAATCAGAGTTGCCATTATTAAGAAGTCAAAAAATAACAGAGGCTGATGGTGTTGTAGAGAAAATGAAATGCTTATATGCTGTTGGCAGAAGTCTAAATTAGTTCAACCACTGTTGAAGATGGTGTGGTGACTCCTCAAAGACCTAAAAACGGAAATACCATTTGATCTCAATATACCATTACTGGGTATTTACCCAAAGGAATATAAATTAGTCTATCATAAAAACACCTGTGTGTGTATCTTCATTGCATCATTATTCACAATAGCAAAGACATGGAATCAACCTAAATCCCCATCAATGAAAGACTGGATAAAAAATGTGGTACATATACACCATGGAATACTATGCAGCTATGAAAGGGAGGCTATCGTGCCCTTTGAGGAACATAGATAGAGCTAGAGACCATTATCTTTAGCAAACTACTGCAAGAACAGAAAATCAAATACCACATGTTCTCACTTATAAGCGGGAGCTAAATGATGAGAACACATGGACACAAAGAGGGGAGCAACAGACACTGGGGCCTATCAGAGGGTGGAGGACAGGAGGAGGGAGAAGAGCAGAAAAAGTAACTAATGGATATTAGGTTTAGTACTTGGGTGATGAAATAATCTGTATATCACACCCCTATGACATGAGTTTACTTATATCATAAAACTGCAAATGTGCCCCTAAACTTAATGTTTGTTTAAAGATAAAAGAGCGTTAGGAACTTAATAATAGAATCAGAAAGTCTTAGATTTGAATCCCAGTATGGTATATGTTTTCTGCAAACTTAAATTTCCTCATCTGTACAATGGATAACAATCACACCTGCATCAAAGGGATGGAGGAAAACTAACCCATGTAAATCAGTGCCAAGCACGTGGTAAGCTCTCCATGAATGCTGCTGAGATGTGGTGTCATTACCGATTTTATTAGTACGGTCTCGAGACTTGAAGAAGTTCAATGCACTTACTGAAAGTCAAAAATCCGAAAGTGAAACCTCATCTTCTACAGCCATGCATAATACTCTTTTTGCCATGATTTCCTAGTTCACTGTTTAAAATCAAAACTTTTATAATATTATTAGTACATTTAAATTGTGTTTAATATAACCCCAAAATGAAGTGAACATTCCTGGTACCAAAATCCCAAATGATACTTCACACAGATTTTTCATTTCACTGACAGTTTCTGGACTAGACTCAGAAGGAAGGATGACAGTCACCTAAGTAAAGACACTGAGAAAACCACACAGGGTTTTGGTCCTATGGCCTCCTCCATCCCCTCAAGTACTGTTTGGAGCCAAGGCATGACCAAGGCCACCTCCTGCCACTGAGTCATCATCATAGATGAGCATCACTGAACATAACTGTTCCAGGAGGAGCTCAGGAAAGAAAATTCTCTGAGCTTCACTTTGGAATTGGCTCCTCTCATAATAAATACTTTCCAATCTCATTGAGAGAGGTTATAGAAGAGTTAATGTCCCCAAAGAGCTTCATTTATTTTATAGATTTATGAAATAGATCTTCTTGCCAAGGCCTCATGTACATTTCTTTTTTTACTAAAGGTGACACAGAGTTTCTCCCAAAATAAAACTGACTCTTCCAGATGCTTAAATCAAGGGTCATGAGTCATCCTGGCTGTCCAATGTCACTGAAGACACAACTCCAGGAATCTGTGCAACTTCTTCAAAGCTTTGACAGCATTTTGGCACCCTCCCTTAATATACCTGCCCAAAGCAGATGAGGTTTTGGTTTTTACCATTCTCACAATAGCTTCAGGTCAGTTAGGCTTGGGTCCATCATTCCTGACAAATAGTTTTTAAAACTAACCTTTGCGTTTGGCAAAGGTGTTTTTGAAATTCACCATCTAGGAAGGGAGACCAATGCAATTTTAAGCTGCATTCTATTATTTACCAATAGTATGAGCAAAGCACTGAGGAAGCAGAGACAGGAGAAACTACTTTGTCAGGGGCATTACCAGAGGCTTTCCTGAGGAGGCAGCCTTTAGGCTGGGTGGTTCAGAAAGACAGCTGGGCATAGAGGCATAGGACATTCATGACAGATGACATCATGTGTGCAGGGCATGGAGGAGTGAAAGAGAACAGGGTTGAGGGTCTTTGGAAGGGTGGAAACAGCATTCTAATATAGAGGGACATGGTGGGAAAGTGATAAGAGATGAGGCTAGGGAGATCCAACTTGCGTGCTCTGCTGAGGATGTTATCCTCACATTTTGCTAAAATGTGGTCCTTTTGGTAATAGTAACACCATGACTAATAAGTTTCTTATTAGCTTATTGATAACCTCTGTCTGCAGCCCTGCCCATCTTCTACAGACAATCACGAGGACACTTCCACTGGGTCTCTCCTCCACTGGAATAGCTCTCACACACACCCACACCCACACACATGCACATGCACACACACAGACACACACACACACACACACACACACACACCCCATATACCTTCTTCAAGCTTGCCTCCTTTCAGGGCTACACCTCTCCACCAAACTGGAATCTAGGAAAGCAGTGTCTTTCCAACTGCTAACTCCAATGTTAATTTCTCAGTCTTGATCTCTCAATCTTGATCTCTGCACCACTCACTCTCTTGTCTTCTCTGAAATTTCTTACCATCTTGATTTCTGGGTACTACTGCTGTATTCTGGCTGTGGTCCAACATCCCTAACTGCCCCTTTAGACCCTTCTTGTCCACTCTTATAGTCTTGCTTTACACCTGCTGGATCTCCTTTCTACACACTACTGAGAGCCAGCTCTCATTCCCAACCCTCTGAGTAGAGCAATGAACCAAGTACACAATTGTAACTGAGCACCTCCTCCTCCCAGATCTGTCTCCCATCACTTTCTCTCTCTCTCTCTCTCTCTCTCTCTCTCTCTCTATCTCTCTGTGTGTGTGTGTGTGTGTGTGTGTGTGTGTGTGTGTGTGTGGTGTGCATGTGTGCAGCATTTCTATCTCTTCCTATTTATCCAGTGTTCTTCATCACCAAAATCCAATCTGTTTCTGGGTGCTGTCAAATTGAACACCTTACTATCCTTAACCTATCTCCTCTTCTTCCCAATCTATGCTGTCCTACTGCCTCGTCAGTTTTCTCTCAGATAGCTCAAGCAGGCTCTGAGGCTTTCTTCTATCTAGTGCTAGTGTCTTCTTCCATCATTAATACAGAGACCAAGTGAAGTTTTGAAGTGCAAATATGATTGTGTCAGTCCTCTACTTGAAATCCCATCTACACATGAGACACACAAACCCATATTTGACAAACCATATTGGTCTAGCCCTCACTTACCTGATAGTCAACCTCCCAACTTGCCCTTAATGAGCTAAGATCTTTTAAGCCTTCATGCTCCTGCCCCTTCCACACCCAAAGCAATTCCCATTCTTGACTCCATCCTTCTCTCCCAGCAAAACAAAATCAGCTCAGACATCCTCTGAGAGTCCTGCCTGACCTCTCCACCTCCAGCTTACTGTCCCATGTATTCAAGTAACACACTGTGCTATCTTCCACCCAGAAACTAAGGAATGGACAATTATAGCCTGATTCAACCATGATACCCTACCATCAGAGGCTTAGGGTGTCTCTGTATTCCAAACAGGTGAGCACTCAAGACATATTTAAGTAAATAAATAAATGCGTATTTCCGTAGAAACTTGGTGATCAAGTTCTCTCATACTTGTTTTCTTTCAGCTGCATAAGGGATTAAGTGTATTCTCTGGGCTGACTAGAAGACCTAACTACCATTTATAATTGTGTTTCTATGGGAAGATGCAATGACAGCTCCAGATGAACAAGTTACAAAACATTTTGAACAAAACTCATTTGTAAATTGAAGATTTACTATATTTATCTGTTCACATTTCTGCTAGGTTTGAAATTGGTCTATCATCTTTTCCCTCTTGGTTAATAAGGTCTGAGAATAAAGAGAACATAAAGGTATATCTATCTAACACTAAGTAATCTTTGATCAAACTGTGGTGTTTAATAAACACTCACAGGCTGGATATATTGGCATGGACTATAGGCACCCTTCCCAAGTAATTGCTTAGACATTTCTTTTATATTCTGGCCCTGTGATTCTATTTAGAAAAACCTGACATTTGGAATTCCAAACTCAGAAACTAGATACATTCAGGCATTGTGACTCAGGTTATAAAATAATTTTTCACTTTTGAAATTTAATAATGACTCACTCTGTTCATTAAAGAGCAATAAAATGTTATCATGTAACTCTGAAAAGAAACAGAGAATTTAAGAGCAGAATTGAGGCTAGATATACTTGCAGTCATGAGCATTTCTTTTGAAAACACCATAATTTACCACCCCCTACACACACACACCCCAATTGGAATTTATTCTTGTGGCATTACAACTCTCTCTCCACCAAGAAGCACAACAAAGACCATCTGAGTAGGAAGCAGATGTGTATCTTCTGGAGCTTAACACCCTTGGCTCAAATCTGACGGTGAAAATTTACAGCTCTTAAAATATACTGTACTTGGTGGCTGCAACTGGGAGGCCTCCTCCCCAGCCGAGGGAGTAGGGTTGCTAAAATGTCAGTGGCCAAAGGGGGCTGGTGCAGGGAGGAAGGAGACTGATTCTTCACCGGGAGGAAATGAGCCAGAGATTATCAGTGGATGATATAATCAAAAACTCATACACCAGTATCCAAGTTTTATTACACTACTGAGGAAAACAGCTCATTTATATTGGATTTCCTGTCCTTTTTTTCTTAATAAGAAGAATCACGTATCTATGAGTCATCACAATTATTATAGATTTAACAGGACATTTTATCTCGATAATACATATGACTTTTTTCAAAAAGGACTATAAGGAGATATAAAATAATTACACATCTCCTAATTTATCAACAGAATGGTTAAAAGATGTATTGGTATATTTTTCTTATTTGTGAAGTTTCTTGAAATAGCTTTGACTATTTCCAGTAGGCACATACCTCTGTTTAATAGTAACATTCAAAAATTAATAAATAGGAAAAAGTCACTATGGGAATACACTGTAATAAAGACAAATAGAATCCATATTTCAAAAGTTGGCAAGAGCTAACAGATATGCTCTCATTTTTTTGTTTGTGTAATAAAATGTTCTGTATTCAGAGTTATTTCCTTCCTTGTTATTCCTCTCATCTTGAGTAGGAACCATAAATGCTTCAACGAACAGAAACTAGATTGGATACTCAGTTAGTGTTAACTGAATTTTTTATGAAGTACCACATAATGCTAATATAGCATAATATTGTTTCTAATGGAAAACAATATTCATTTGTTTTCTCTAAAGATCATTTATGCAAATATTCTTTGAAACGTTACAACCACCAGGAAGTCCTGATTGAGTGTCCAGTACTTAAAAGCTGCACTGAAAACAATAAAAGGGTGGAGTGAGTCATACAAAGATGGAGCTACTTTTCAAAGGACAGAAGCATACTTATCAGACGAAGTAAAAACAGCATTTTCAAAGACGTATCACCAAATCCAAATTCAAACCTGACTTGAACTTTAGGGTTGCACGCAAATTGCCCTCAATCGATTGACACCACATCCCTTGCAAACAAATCTACAATTTTTCTCCAGCCTAACATTATTGTAGAGTGCAATAACTAAATCCAACTTCTGAGAAAGAACAGATATTGGAAAGTGTCTCATGAATAGAAGATCTTCTGGACAGCAGGCTTAGAAACACAGACATTAAAAATGCAGTCTGGTCTATACCCAAAGAAGGTGTAGCAATTTGTTATCAGCACAGCCTCTGCTTGTACTAGTTTTTGCAGAAGTGGGATGACTTACCAGGGTCAACCACAGTCCCCTACTCCACGGTTTGGCTTGACATGATCTCATCCCCTTTGTCAAGGGAGCTGGCCAGTGCTGACTGTGTAGAGTGAGACTGAAGAAACTTACCAGGAGACTGAATCATTGTTCCCCTAAACTCTGTGGCCTAACTTACTACTCATCAGCCATAGAGAGGACATACAGAGAAAGGAAACCATGATATCAAATGAAATAAAAATAAGTCACTACCCAGGAGAGCTTGGAGAGACAGTCAATTGATGTGACACATGTGAAAAAAAAAAAAAAAAAACTTAATTCTACAAACTCACTGAATATTATGAAATCTAGATCAGGTCAAATTCTTTTTTCCCTAGTTAAATCTCAACTCTTCTATCAAAAGGTCCATCCATATTTCAAAATGAAATATATTATCAGCAAACTAGCAGAAAAAAAAAAAGATCAACAGAAAAGATTACTCCATTTGGGTTCTGTACCTCTGCAATTGTCAAAATAAGATGCACTGTCTTTCCTAAGTTGCCAATACCCATTATAAAACAATAACTTAGATTTCACAAGGTTGAATGAATTCCATATAATAAAATTTTCTTAGGAAAGTAAGTGAATACAATCAGGGTCAGTACCCACAATGGATGACTTTTTCCATATGTAAGTGATTCTTCATAACTTTATACAGCAATTGGTCCAATACCGGGGTCCAAATTCATTACAGGCCCTTCCAAAACTGGATCCCATAGGATGACAACATTTACACTATGTGTGCATTTTGTGTCACTACAATTCCTTTGGAAAGGCCCAAACTGTTCTGAATGCCTTGGCCAGGGGTGCAATGGATGTGGGTATGTCCTAGAGAAAAATGTTTCAGTCCTTGCCTTCTCCTAATGAGTGCAATTAACCACAGTCATAACATTTGAATTATTAATTCTCCCTAATAGGGTAGATACAGTGTCTCTAGAGCAAAGCTGTTTGGAGTTCTGGTAAAGCTCATGCCAAATTTAATTTGAAAGTTCAACTTGAAGAGAGACAATGCTGGCATTGTATTACATTGATTTAAAACAAGTCTGTCCTAAGGATTTTCTTCATCCTTATCTGCATTAATAGAATATGAAAGAGAGAGAGAGAGGAGAAAATATCGAGTGCTGGAAAATATCTTTCTCAGAAACTGTAGCAGACGGGTCACAACATTTTTAAACAATGATAGTAACATTTATTATATCAAAGCCATTTTATGTTTTATTTGGAACTCTGGCGCCTTTTTTTTTTAAGTTCCCATAACATGACAGTAATTATAGCCATCAAGATGTTCCCTAGAAGATAGAAGTCCAGAGTCCAGATGCTGCTGCCCTGTTGTCCCGCTCAGAGGAGCTCAGTGCGCACATTACATCATGGTGTAGTTTATTTTAAAAGCGCTTTAAGAATGTAATGATAGTAATTGTAGACAGGGAAAATTAATGGGAGCATTGCCGGTCTGCAAATTCCATTTATAAAACACTCCTGCTGCTCAAAAAGAGAGTGCTTTCTTGTTAACAGAGGCTTCAAAATACAATTTGGAGGATGTATTAAATAAACTCTGTGCTAAAGTCATTTTCAGCTTGGCCCTGTGTGTGCATAGCTCTCTCTCACTTCACCACTAGCCCACCACACGACTTTCCCTGAGAGGATACAAGATTCTGCAGAGAAGCAGAGGGTGCGTGTTCCCATGTAAAAACTACCATGGCTGTGGGGCAAGGAAAGGTTAAGTGGGAGAACTGATCTCAGGCCAAAAAACACATACACAGTGTGTAAAAGGAAGAGAGAGAGAGCAGAGAGGGTCCAGGCATGCCTACACACATACACCCAGTCATAGTCCTTTAAGAATGGACCATTCCTGGGTTTAGGGGTTTGGAGGGTTCCCTCTTTCATGGAGCATAAATGTTGTACATCCAAGCCAAGAGCATGCTCTTCCTTCTGGCTTAACGGCACAGGATACATGCCCCTACTCAACATTTTTTTTCATGTTCCTTAAATCTGTCATCTTTCTTCCCTTTTAACTAACTTCAGCAAAAATAAAATAACCTCCTCAAGATTACTTTTCAGACCTTGTTCATGATGGAATCCACTATACAAATGGTGACCAGTTTTGTCCTGTGAAGTTGCCAAGAAAATTTCAATTGTTTCTGAAGTTTCCAGAGAGAACATAAAGAACAGACCAAAATTTGTTAGTCTTCCCTTCCTTCAAAGTTCAACAAAACAAAATAAGGAAAAGCAAAGCTTTTCCATGCATCCAGGAATAAGAGTGCCTTATTTCAAGCTGTTGAAACAGTATTTATGCACCAGGGAAGGCTACCTGGCTTATTCCACCACAGCTTTACACTTCTTACACAGGAAGGGAGGCCTCTGCCTCTGCTCCACCCACAGTGGGTGGGTGAGTAACTGGACACGATTAGGTAGAGGGAGTCTGCAATAAGCACATGTCTTCTTCCACCAAATATAGTCTTGTTCACCATTTGCAATGATTAGTGGTCATGAAAATAATCTGGGAAAGTGTGTGCGCATGTACACGCTGGGAAGCAGTCACAAGAGAAAACTCATGGTATTCCTAGCAGAAGGGAAACAGTGAACATATTACTCTTACTGGGACATTGGCTATATAGTCTCAACTTACTGCATAGTCTGGTATCACCTTCTGATTTTAGAGCCCCGTAACTGAGTCCAAGACAGGCAGATCTGACTTTACTGACAACCCCAAGAGGTATGTAGCACCTGCATTATCACCCCCACTTAGCAAATGCAAATATAGAGCCACAGAGAGGTTGGAATACCTTGGTGGAAAACTCTACACTGGAGTCCAGGTTGTTTGACTCTACAGGTAGGTTAATGAGCTACTTATCATGGAGGGAAGAGATTGACTTCCTTAGCTAAGCTAAGACAAATGGAGGTTTCTTTGAAGAGTCTCTCTCTATATAAATAGTAAGGAATCAGCCTATTTAGTTTTGAATGTGAGACAGGACTGTAGTTTCCATCCCTAAACACTAACTACCTTTTAACACTTCTTACATTAATTCTTAAAATAACAGGAACAGAGAAGGCAAAGTAAAACCAGAATGAATACTAACACGTATGGACACGATAGTGCCTACTGTGTATCAGTCACTTTTTAACCACTATTACAGTTGTTATCTACTCTCTACAAGAATCCTATACAACATATATTATTGGCATTATTTTATAGACCAAGAAGCCAAGGATAAAAGAACACTGCTAGTGCAATAGCTAATATACATACCAAGTAGTATAACATTTCATGTGCTATGGACACTGTCCTGTGTCCCTTCCATCTGACACATGTATCATCTTCATAATAACCCTATGAAGGTCAAGACTTTTTTTTTTTATTTTATAGGTAAGAAAAGTGAGGCACAAAGATGTTAATATATTGTCCAAGTTCACACAGCTAACAAGTATTAATGACAGAGCCCAACTGAAACCCAGACAGTCCAGCACAAGCATGTCTGCTTTGTACAACTATTCTAGTCCATCTCCCAGCAACGAGGCCAGGAGCTTTCTTGCAACAGAGTACTGCCACCACAGCATAAAGTGCCAAGGGTATATTCCCCAGGTGTGTCAGTCTCTTTGTGCTGCTGTAAAGGAATACCCAATTGGGTATTCATAAAGAAAAGAGGTTTATTTGGTATCATGATTCTGCAGCCTGTACAAAAAGCACAGTGAGGGCCTCAGGAAGCTTCCACTCATGGTGAAAGGCAAAGGGGAACAGGCATCATGTGGCAAGAAGCAGGAAGCAAGATAGAGAGGAGGAGGTGCCATGCTCTTTTCAACAACCAGTTCTGGTGAGAACTAAGAGTGGGAACTCACTCACTTCCTCAAGAATGGCACCAAGTCCTTCATGAGAGATCTGCCCCCACAATCCAAACACCTCCCACCAGGTCCCACTCCCAGCATTGGGTATCAAATTTCAACGTGACATTTGTAAGGAACAAATATCCAAACCATATCACCAAGCTAGCAAAATTGAGACTTCAACAATTCTCTCCTCTAAAACACTTTAAAACACCCTGGCATCTCTTCACTGACATGCAAGAAGGCAGAATCTCCCCACACTCCCAGGCCTTCATTTCCCCCAACACCAGATCACTATTCCTGTCTGTCATGCTTCCTTTTCCCATGGGAAATTTTGTGTTCTCTCTCTGAACTGAATAAAGCAACCAGACAGGGATGAGCAAATGAACCACTTTATATTAATTGGTATTGGTCAAAAGAAATTTAAAAATGAACATTAGTTCATTCACCTATTAATAGGGGTTGGATGTGCAGTAATAAGACAATGTATTACGTGTTGCATGTTCCAGTAATGCTATGCACCATTCTCTCATCCAGAACTTAGATGTGCCATCCCATTCTGTTCTTATGGCAACTAGCAACTATGCGAAGTGGGACTTATGCTCCTTTAACACAGGAGAAAACCGAGGTTTATGTTGGCTAGATAACCTACCCAAGGTATCAAAGCTAACCTGGAACTGAGATAGAATCAAACACTTGGATGGATTTATGAGTGAATAAATGGATGAATGAACCCAAAGCCTTTACCTGTTCCACTACACCTTTCATTCATTTATCAAAAAAATAATTTGGGGGCACACACTGTTTGCCAGCCACTGTTAGACACTAGGGATACAATGGGGCCCTATTCCACATTCTGGTGGACAGAGGCAGAAAACAATCTTCAAATCTTGATCTTCTTAATAAAGAAGAGAAATATCGAATGGCGATAACTGCTATGTGGAGAAGTAAAACAAGGTGTGAGAGATGGGCGGCTATTTCATATTAGGATAGGAGAAGCAGGGAAGGAGCTAACTATGAAGCTGAGATGAGACTCGCTGGAAGGAGGCAGCTGTGTGGGATTCAGGAGGCAGGATTCTAATTCACGGGAAAGGCTGTAGAAAGCCCCTGAGAAGACAATGAGCTTTGACCAAAAGGAGGTGAGTGGGCAAGGGAATTCAGAAAGGGTACGAGTCCCATAGCATGTGATAAGCCAGGACAGAATGTCTGAAATTTGTTCTAAGGACAGTACACAGCAGCTAGAAAGTGTTCATCAGGAGCGCTATCACCTGACTTCTTCTTCCAATCTTCAGTCTGCCGTACTTGCTGCTCTTCAGGGTCCCAGGTCTATCTCCTCCCACTTACCTCCCCTGATCCAAACCCACCTAGACCTTGTATCTCATGTCAGGCAATTTCCTCCACCTACTCAGGAGTAACTGCCTGACAGTCGTCTCACCCACTTCTGAAGGAGTGCGTGTTATACGTAGAGAAGTCTGCATCCCATACAGTGACAGGCTAGTCGGACTTGTCCATTGCCTCATGTCAAAACACACAAGCAACCTCCTACTCTACACCCCTAAGCCAGCTTTGACCACCACCCTCCAACACTGATTACTCAGTAAATCCCTCTCTGAAGAGGACCACAATAACAACTAAGGTTTTGTTCTAATGAGAACTTTGAAGTGGGGAAGAGTGGAAGGAGACTGGCTTCTAATCACAGGCAAAAGAGCACAGGACTTGCAGCCAGGCAGCTGGATTCTGACTCAGACATCGACTGTGTAACCATGGGCAAATAATTTACAGGCCCTAATTTCTTCACCTCTTTTTTTCTGTTTTTGAGATAGAGTCTCACTTGGCTGCCCAGGCATGAGTGCAGTGGTGCTGCTTCATCTTTAAAATGCAACCATGCTATAAGATTGGTGTGAAAGTAATTGCAGTTTTTGTCATTGAAAGCAATGGCAGGGCAGGGCACAGTGGCTCACGCCTGTAATCCCAGCACTTTGGGAGGCCGAGGCAGATGGATCACGAGGTCAAGAGATTGAGACCATCCTGGTCAACATAGTGAAACCCCATCTCTACTAAAAATACAAAAAATTAGCTGGGCATGGTGGTGCGTGCCTGTAATCCCAGCTACTCAGGAGGCTGAGGCAGGAGAATTGCCTGAACCCAGGAGGCAGAGGTTGCAATGAGCCGAGATCGCACCATTGCACTCCAGCCTGGGTAACAAGAGTGGAACTTTATCTCAAAAAAAAAAAAAAAGAAAGAAAGAAAGCAATGGCAAAAACCGCAATGTTGCACCAACCGAACACTTCACAGCTTAGTTTGCAGAAAGGATGAAGAAATGACTGCAGAGAATTACAAGGCCATGCGCAGCCCTCCTAGCAGTAGGTGCTTAGTGAATGGTGTTGGAGGCTGTGGTCATGGTAGTAGTTACCATTGTCCTGTTGCTGCAGCTGCTGCCACTGCAGTTGTGAATATTGGGTGAGCAAGTCATAAACAGGATCCCTTTTTCTCCTTTGAAAGTAAGAGGATCAACTAGATGATCTCTAAGACAATTTCACCTCTAAAATAATTTGAAGATCCACCGAAATAAGACAATCCTTAAATTTGTATGAGAGATTTGGCTGGGCACAGTGGCTCACCCTGTAATCCTAGTGCTTTGGGAAGCCGAAGCGGGTGGATCACGAGGTCAAGAGATCGATACCATCCTGGCCAACATAATGAAACCCTGCCTCTACTAAAATAAAAAAAAAAAAAGTAGCCAGGTGTGGTGGCTTGTGTCTGTAGTCTCAGCTACTCGGGAAGCTGAGGCAGGAGAATTGCTTGAACCCGGGAGGCAGTGGTTGCAGTGAGTCGAGATCGCACCACTGTACTCCAGCCTGGCAACTGGTGACAGAACAACACTCTGTCTCAAAAAAAAAAAATTTTTTTGCAGGAGAGATTTATAGAATTCGAGAAAGCATGCCCTGAAAATAAACAGGGTAAAGACATTTTCTCTAGAGGTTTAGGGTATTTTTTAAGCTCTTCCTCTGTCCCAAGGACCAATCATTCCTTCAGATGAAGCTTTTATATCCCACAAGCCTCTGCCAAGAGCAGCCAGCCAAGACATGGCTGCCCTCGGTGTCTACCTCCTCCTCTAACTCCCTACTCCTCTCTGCAGGGTCAGATTCTGCAAATCCGTAATACTGAGCTTACTGAAGCTGGTCACTTAATGTGAGTTTATTGCTGTGATTTTTTCCCCATTGGCCTCCTAAACTTTCCCCAATAAGTTATTGTTTGGAGAAAAATACATTTATTCTTTTCTCTAAGAAGTCAAAAGTAGTCCCAGGTCCCTGAGCTCCAGTTGGGCTCTGTGGGTTCTGATGACAGTTCCCCAAGCTCTGGCTGTGCCTGGGTCCAGCAGACCCCTGAAACCAAGGTCCAAGAGATGAGGTGATGAGCTTCCCCCTGGCCTAGTCCCAAACAGTGACTCACAACTCAATGAGCTCCCCTGGGACTCCGTTTTTACATCAACAAAGGGTTTTCTGATGCGATTGCAGCGGCCTCACCCTAGAGACTGCTCAGAGAAACCCAAGGACTCAGCTGAACTGTGTACCTGCCTCAGTACCTCTACCAAGTCCCAAAAGGAGCTAATTTTAATATCAAATGCAGATTTATTACCCCAAGAAATAAGCATTTCCTGCTTCAAAAGGAAGCCTCGGCATGCCTGAGAGACTCATCTACAGAGTACCAAGAACCAATATGTAGAGAAAGTCAGTCCTGCTAAATCCTCCAGAGAAACTCAACCTCCCCACTGCCTTATTCTCAGGGAAGTATGTGTAGTGCTCAAGGAAATGAAAAGTCTGTAAGAGCATGCTTGGGAATTTCATCACAGGGAAGTTTACTAATGATTTCAAGAAACATTTTCCGTTCTAAATGAATGAAACCATGGTCATTTCCCAATTGTGTGTTTGACCATCCAGGCCAACTCTTAATGAGGCTTCGTACCTCAAAGCCTGTCACCAAAGCAGAAGCTTCCAAGGCAATGTGTCTGAGTGTCTACAGACATTCATAAGACCATAAGAAGGCAAGTATATTGATTTCATAGGAAGGTCATCCACAGTACATCTGCCAACAAGTTGGGGCAGATTTGTTCTAGAGGCCAGCTCTGCAATACTACCTACTGGCTGCTTGATCTTTGACAACTTGTTTAACCTCTCAGAGAAATAATAATGATAATGTCAACATCACTGTACTGTTGTGAGGATTAAAGATATCACCAGATGCAGTAGCTATTATCTATAATTCCAGCACTTTGGGAGGCCAAGGTGGGTGGATCGCTTGAGACCAACCTGGGCAACAAACGGAGACCCTGTATCTACAAAAATATCAAAAAATTAGCTGGGCCTGGTAGCACATGCCTGTGGTCAGTTACTCAGGAGGCTGAGGCAGGAGGATCAGTTGATCCCAGTAAACTGGGGCTTCTTTGAGCCATGTTTGCCCCACTGCACACTAGTCTTGGTGACAGAGTAAGACTCCATCTAAAAAAAATTTTTTAAGGCAGTTATATGAACATACTTTATAATGCCAGTGTGCTATTTTTCATTCATTTATTCAACTAATATTTATTAAGAGCCTACTCAGTTATAGGTGCTGACTTAAATGCTTGGAATATACTAGTAAACAAAAAATAGTAATAATAACTGCCTTCATAGAGCTCTTATTGTTTGGGAGAGGGTTAGATAGATTATTATAATAAAGACAATAAATAAGTAAATTGTGTGTTACATTACAAGGTGGTGAGTGCTATAGAAAAGAGGAATTGGGAGTGCCATGGGATGGGTTACAACATGAAATAGGGAGGTCAAGGCGGGCCTTGCCAGAAAAGTGGCATTTGAGCAAAGACATGAGAAAACTGAGGAAGTTAATCAGGTGGATAGTTCAAGAAGAGGGTTCCCAGACACAGAGAAGAGAGACAGGACAAAGGCCTACAGTGGAAGAAAACCTGTCTGACATAGGAGAGAAACAGCAAGGATGCCAGTGAGGCCGGGGCAGCATGGATGGAAAGGAGCAGTGGGGAAGAACAGCGGTATCGAGGAACAAGGACACAGATCATGAAGGACCCTGTGCCATCAAAAAGACTTTGCCTCACATCCGAGTATGATGGGTAGGCTTTTTCAGAGAGCACTGATATGAGCTAACTTTGTATTTTACAACAACATCTCTGCTGTGTTGAGAAAACATAAGAAAACCAAGTGGGAAGCTGAGAGACCAGTTAGGAATCTATGGGACATGAGAGATGACAGTGCTTGGACCAAAAGACCACCATTGGAAGTGGTGAAGAGTAGTTGGATCCTGGATATTATTTTGAAGATAGAGCCTTCTGGACTTCCTGATGGATTGAATAGGAGGGCATGAGATACAAAGGTGTGCATTTGGTGCCACTGAAAGAATGAAGATGTTACCAACCAAGATTGGGAAGACTATCTGAGGGTTTGATGTGAAAATCAGGTGTTCAACTTTGGACGTGTAAGTTTAAAACACATGATTGATATGTAAGCAGAGATGCAAGGTAGGCAGTTGGAATTTAGGAGTCCGGAGATTCAGGAGAAGGGACTGAGCTAGATATATAAAGTTGGTAGCCATAAGCATAGGAGGTACTGAAAGCATTGAACCTGAATGAGCTCACCAGCTGTTGAGAGACAAGAGAAGGAATTCAAGAACTGAGGCCTGGGCACTGCAATGTTCAGAAATCAAAAAGAAGAACAGAAACAAAGGAGTCTGAGAAGGAGCAGCCAATGAGTCTGAAACAACACCAAGAAAGTGGCATCTAGAGAGAAGGAAATGACTCTAGTGTCAAGTAATGCTGAGTAGTCATTGGATTTAGTAAATGCACATCACTAGGGACATTCAGAGAAGTTGGTATGGTGTGGTGGAGAGGCAGAGGTGTAATTGGAGTGGATTTTAGAGTGCAGGAGAGAAAGGAAAGAGGAGACTTTCTGCTGAGGATAGCAAAGAAATGGGATGCTGGCTGGAGGGTAGAATAGGGGGTCAAAAGGAAGACATGTCAGTAAGAGAAATAATGGCATGTGAATAAGCTGATGAAGATGACCCAGAGAGAGAAGAAAATATGACATAGTAGAGAGGGAGAATTGTGGTTGCACGAGGGGACAAGATCCAGTGCAGACGCAGTCATGTTGAGCACAACCCAGTGAGTGACAGGAAGGCAAAACAGGTGGGTGCAGATGAGCGCTCTGCAGTGCGAATTGGCGGATGTTGGCTTCTGACTAATCATCTGCCATGGCCCCTGGCTACCCCTTGTTAATATTTACTGCTTTGAATTATAATCTTAAAACTGTTTTTTTAGAGAATCCTCCATAGGATTTATTCCCACCATAGGCCTGTTTTGATAGAAAAGGAAGGTAAAGAACTACAATAGGTACAAAGATCACGAAAAGTGCCGGAAAACCATCCTACAGCACAGCCACCCTGGCTATCAAAGGTGGGACTTCCAAAGAGAAAGGAGCAACCTTAAAGAGGTTGGAGAGAAACTACTTCAATCAATACTCTTATCCCAAGACCACATTGCCTCCAAGAGATTCCTGAATAGCTACAGGAAATAATTGCCCCTACCACAGCCTTCATTTCCCCAAGCTACATGTGCTTTTTTTCTGTTTTCCTGACTACAATTGCAGTTAGAGTGTTAACTAGGTCCTTAGTTGTCTTAGGAAACCTCTGAAAACATATTTGAATGCACAAAAAGACACGATATTTCTTCTCAACAACCTGGTATCCTAGGGTAAAACAGAGGCAAAATTATTTTTCACTTTTCTTCTAGACTCTAGAACTGTCACCGAGACTAGCAAAAATTGCACCACAAACGTCTCAGTCCTCAGGGCATCTGCATGAAGAGGGGACGGAGGTAGTTCTTGCAGCCAGAGGACAATCTCTGGGTGGTGGCAAAGTATGTGTTACATCCTAGGAATGGTGTAGGGGGGAGTTTGCTGAGGGATTTATACCTTCCCCGGTGCCAAATGTCCTACCAGCAGGTCTGCACTGTAATATTAAGAACTATTCTAATTAAAGAAGAATGTACTGTGCTAGAAACAACCACCAGCCATAATTCATCATCTCTGAGGGCTGGAAGTAACATAGCAACAACCCAAAGAAAAGGGCAGAGAATCGGGGAGAGGAGAGCAAAGCAGGTTGCAAAGTTTGAAATTGCCCAGAGCCTGCTCTGCTTCCAGTTCCCTGTGCCTGTTCTATGAGCCGGCCACATGTCTGTGCCCTTAAGCTTTCATGGCTTTGACTGCCAATCCCTTTCCAGCATATCCTGCTTCCTAATCCTGAGGAAGCCTCCACAACCACAAGAGAACCCTGTTGCCCAACTAGATCTCTCTGTCTGAAATGGTGTCTCTAAAGCCTTCTCTTTTCCCTGGGAAAAAAATTGGTGGCAGTGGTTGGGCTGTTGCCAGCAGCTGATTCTTCCAGTGTGGGCCTCAAACTACTTCTTCCCACAGTGTTCTGAGGTTTTTTACCCTCCTCAGTGCTTACAGAGAGCAGTGCTTAATCTCTTGTTTCTGGTATGAATAACAGATCTTTAGAGCTAGCAGATGAGCTCTGGGCAGTAGTTTCTGGACAGATGCTCCCATCACCCTGTTTGGGCTGGAAAGCTTTTCATTGATGATCCACTGATGCAGATAGTCCCAATTATCAGACAAAGTCATCCTTCATGGTCTGGCATCTGGCCTCTCTCTTCCACTATCCCTGGTCCCCCTCTTTTCCAAACTTGCATTCTCTAATGCTATCTTTTCACATACGCCTCTAGCTGTCTGGAATATTTCCTCGCCTACCACCCCTTCTTTTTGTTTTAGTTCATGTGTAATGCCTAGGGATCACTCAAGACTCTGCTTGGGGCCATCTTCTTTTTTCAAAGAAGCCCACACTCACTCCCCTCTGTCTAAGTTGGCTGCTCTGTTTGTTTTCCCAAAGCGTCTTACGCCTTCCCCTATGTAACACTTTCTTCACTATCACTGTCCACCTACTCCCTCACAATATGGGGAACACCATGAAGGCACAAGCTGCCTTCCTGGACTTTACACCCCCAACCCTTAGGTCAGTTTGTGACAAGCAGCAGGTGCTCGGTCATTGTTGAATGAATGGACTGAGAAAGACAAGTTTTCCAGTTTGTTGTAAAGTTTTCTAATGCCATTTAACTAACACCAAAACATATTTATCTTCCTTAACAGTGAATACTACAGCATAAAAAGGAGAAATAATATTTCTACTACCACACAGCTAAAGAAGTATGGGCAGCTTATGCACAGGGAATATCTCATTATCTCTCCTCTTACCTGGGTATGAACAACTTCTGACTCTCACTTCAGATCTACAATCTCTGATCTGTAATTCCAACATGCAAAAGACCTGAACACTGAAAGTTTTTTGTAGCTGTTTGACCATAAAATCTCACCTGATTTCAATAAATGTGACAGTGAAACCTGACCTGAAAAAATGTGACATTCCTTACAGTATTTATTTCATTTCATCAAACTCTACATGCATTTTGCTTAAGAAATACGAAGTGGGTATTTTATAATGTAAGGTATATGTACTGTATTTATTTGTAATGACTTAAACAAGTCAATATGCCTATTTTAACTAAGATTTTAGAATCAGGGCTATGGCTATAACTTGAATATCACCTAGGTGCCCAAAGAAACTCTGAATTCTCTTGTGACGGGACCAATAAATCAGACAATGGCACTTATTAAGACTCTATGGCCCACAAAAAAAGAAAAGAGATCTTTATTTCCTGCTTTCTTATCTTTTTTTCTTCACTGGAGAGTTTTAGGGCCTTTCTTTTATTTATTGTTCAGCCCTTGATTATTTTGCTGCTTATGTCACATGAACTGTTCTACCAGGTACACAAAGTTCTCCAGTCAACAGAGTTCTCCAATCAACAGGGAGAAATAGGTCTTACCTGAATTTCCCACTTTAAGCCACTTTTGTTACCCTTTCCTCTTGATCTTACATCTCTACTTATTCAAAGCAAAGTTTTTGTGAATGTGTTATTGTTCTCCCTGTATTTCTGCTCTTATCACAAGCACTTGCCCCCATTTCAAAAGGTGGATATACCCTTTGGGCTGCCTTCATTCAGTGACAGAGGGAAGTGTGGTCTTCTTTGAAAATACTTTAGTAAAATGAAGAGCAAAACTAAGAGCAGAAACACCCTGAAGGCTGAGGTTCTTCTACATGCTCAGAGTAGTTCAGAGATGGAAAATCTTTTGAGTCCTAGAGCCATCCTGCCAGGCCTTGGAAGAAAAGAGGTCTGCAAGGTCTGGGACCAATATGGATCACTTTGCACTCTGCAGCGGTGCTTGAAGAAGTGGCAAGGCCTTGCCAGGTTATAGCTTAGCCGGACTTCTTGGGGAAATACCCCTGGACTCTCAGGACCCCAGGCTTATAGAAATACTTGAGTCCCCACACCTGGCATAAAAGCAAAGAGCAACCAGATATCAAGAACACTCACTGGTTTGACCATAAGAATGTCAATGTCAATGTGAACATGGAATCCTGGAGATGGGAGGACTTTTACCTACCTCCTTGGCTCACATAGACTCCCAGATTCTGGTACTCCCCAGAGAAAAGAAATAGGTCCAACAAGTGACCAAGATAAAATTTCTACCAGTCAGGTAAGTCAGGTGCTTGATTAGAGGAAATAAAAAAGTAAATATCTTACCCATATGAGCTCATAGGCTGAGCTGTATGCCCATTATATGTAATTCAACAGAAGAGCTTTATTCTATATACTTACTTCCTCTAGTTGCCTTATTTTGCCCCCTATTACAAATTCTAAGGAAAGAATTCTAAGTAGGTCCCTGTAGCCTGGCTCTTGGTTAGACCCCTGGAAATGTCCCTAAATGAAATGATTTTTTTAAGTACCAACAGAGCATAAAACATGCAAGTACAATATAACCTATGAGTGAGAAGTAGAATTTACACTTAAACAATGTATATTTATGATGTTCCTCTCCTTCCTCCATTGGGGAACAGGACCACTTCTGTATACTTAATCAGAACACATTTTAAATCACACCATGCAACAGGCCTTGCGGCAATCCATGATGGCCAAAGTATATAAAATATGGTGAAGTTAAGAAGTTGCAGCTGAACCAACAATATATCCTCCTGGAAGGGAGACATTAAATAAATCTTCACTGTTTTTGATAGCCTATTAAAGTTCTTTAAGAGCTCCAGTACATTTGACTACATTTTTTTTTTAGCCATAATGCTTTAAACAAGCTTTTCTAATCATAAATATAGCACTAAAAAAAAAGGCAAAGACAAATAATTAACAATTAAATATATCTCTTGTTGGTCCAATGAACAGGACCTTCCTCCAAAGGGAAGTGAAGGATTACATAAAAAGCCAGGCCGTATGGGAATCATTTTTTTTTTTATTTCTTTATTCTTTTGTAGGAATTGAAGCCCTAGTTTTTAATCTTGCTTGGGTTTAGAAGGACAACACCTCCTGATAAAGACCGGACCATTTTTCTTCATCAGATAATATCTCCAGCAGGAGCAATGAAAAAGAAATTTTATCTCACTCTGAAAGTAAGTTTAGTTTTATTTGTTAAGCAAGTGGTTTTATTAAAATAGTTCATAGCTCTATTTACATAATAGCTTTTATATCCTAACCTTATTAAAACTTAGAATTAAGAATGGTAGAATATAACTACAGAGGAAAGAAAAGGTCAGTAAAAACACGCAAATAAACAGAAATTTATTTAATATGTATTTCCTTTTATAAAATGTCACAAAACAATCAATCAAAGTAAAGTGAAATCACTAAAATTGTTGTCCAGTCAGCTATTTGGTGTTTCAGTCAGCACCTCATAGTATTTCCAATTAAATTGACAGCCTCTGGGCAAATAAGTGATACAAAGCTTCTTTTTGGCATTGACAAAATGTATATCATCAACTTTCTTTTCTCATTAATGGCCACAGACTGGTATGTATTACAGCCAGATATCACATAAGTTAATAACATATTGCAGCAGCCAGAAGAGTTCAAAATATTGAAGCAGATCCTAATGGAATTGGGCTGGAAGACAGCGGTAAGATCAGAGGAAGATCCTATGTGTAGCAAGCTTAAAATTTGCTTTGGAAGGGCCGGGCGTGATGGCTCACACCTGTAATCCCAGCACTTTGGGAGGCTGAGCGGGCAGGTGGATCGCTTGAGGTCAGGAATTTGAGACCAGCCTGGCCAACATGATAAAACCCCATCTCTACTGAAAATAGAAAAAAAAAAAAATGAGTCAAGCAAGGTGGCATGTGCCTGTAATCCCAGCTACTCAGGAGGCTGAGGCACAAGAAAAACTTGAATCTGGGAAGTGGAGGTAGCAGTAAGTTGAGATCATGCCACTGCACTCCAGCCCGGGCCACAGAGTGAGACTCTGTCTCCAAAAACAAAAACAAAAGCAAAACAAAACAAAAAATCTGCTTAGGAGAATAGAATTCAGAGTGAACACAAACATATTTGATCCAAAAGAACATACAAATCTAATGATGAGTTCAAATTAGTATATCTTTACCTTGAGTTTAACGGGAAGACAGGTCATGGATGGGATGGAGTAACAAGGGATCCATGCTTATAATAAAGCAGCAGCAGGAACTGAGGTCAAAGCCTCCTCTAGAACAGGTTAAGGGTGAGAGAGTGGAGGCGATGCCTATAACTAGCTGATGTGCTTGACTTTTAGGTATTGAAGGGAAAAGATCCAAACAGAACACAAGGAACTGAGAGAGCCAGCTCTTACTATTTCAAAAGGACCTAAATGTCATGGAAAGCATAACAAGCTGCCAGGATGCCTAAGCCATCAAGGTGGGGGAAAGGAACTAGAAAAGGAAAGGAATAAAAAAGAATGCCATGTCATGGTGGAAAGAACATTACCCTGGCTGACTGAATGGTGGGTTCTTATCCCAGCAGCTATTGGCTGTCTTCAGGACCCTCAGCAATTCACTGAGCCTCTTTATAGTCTAAGGCTTCTGGATTGCAGCGTATGGCCATTGCACTTCTTTTTAACACAGATTTCTTAAAACACTAGACCCACAGAAAATGCTTTGAGAAACCTCCTTATAAACATAGTACAGCCAAAAATATTTGCAAAATTTTGCATATTATAACTCAATCCTAAAGATTACCAATATACATTAGCACATAAAGTCTTTGAGAACCCTCACCCTAAAGAAATCTATTTACTTTTACAATTACTTTTAATTGCAAAAATCGCAATTACTTTTGCATCAACCTAATAGATAAGATAGTTTTACTCAACATTTCCCAAACCTACTTGACACAAGGGTTTTTTTTTTTCTATGAAATATCTATTGACATAAATTGCACCCTTTGCTAAATACACAGGACTATATATTTCCAAATTCAAGTTTCTAAATGAATCTCCAAATGTATAAACATAAAGCTCAAAGCACAAACTTCCAGTTCTCTATATTAACTCCAAGACTGTAAAGCTAGTACAGAGTGATCTTAATCTAGAACTCCCCGGAGGAAATACAACGTAAATAATTGCTCAGTGGTAATTTCTAGGTAATGACTATGGAGACTGAATAGAAACCAATCCAGCTTTTGTAGACCTGTCTGAGTTGCGGTGGGTTAACCAGTCACTGCACACGTGCTAAGAAATGTCTCTAATGTACTCACGCTGTGCTGAGTGCTAACATGCAATGTATAATTATTTCTTACCACAAATCAAGATAAAATTATGGTCTCAAAATCATAGGTGTTAGCTCCTAGAAGACAAGGCATTCCCTGCTGTATCTCCAGGGCCCACCCTTGGTTCCTAGCAAAAGGCATATTTATTCATTTACGAATGAGCGTTCTGACAAATATTTATTGTGCCCTAAGTATGACACCATCCTCCAAGGAATTTAAGGCCTGTTTAAAGAAACCTTGAAATAGCTTTATTTGTTGTCAAAGCCAATAACAATTAATGCTTACTGATCATGCAAGCATGTTGATTTTCAGTCAAAATGCAATGTGTTTATTATTATTGGGGTATATTTCTAGGGACCAGAGCTTTAGATATAAAGACAACACGTTAATGGGCAGGATGGATGTTTATTCTAATGACATAATAGGAATTCAGAACAGAATGACATGTTATCTGTATGACTGGTGACATGAGATAGTTACAAAAAGAGAGAAACAAGGGAACCGAATATGTTCATGAGATTTATTGAGGAAAGTTTTCTATAAAAGAACCTGAAGTGGCTCTTCAAAAAAAATAATAAGTTTAAAAGAAGGACTGGGCCGGGCAGGGTGGCTCAAGCCTGTAATCCCAGCACTTTGGGAGGCCGAGGCAGGTGGATCACGAGGTCAAGAGATCGAGACCATCCTGGTCAACATGGTGAAACCCCGTCTCTACTAAAAATACAAAAAATTAGCTGGGCATAGTGGCGCGTGCCTGTAATCCCAGCTACTCGGGAGGCTGAGGCAGGAGAATTGCTTGAACCCAGGAAGCGGAGGTTGCCTGAGCCGAGATCGCGCCATTGCACTCCAGGCTGGGTAACGAGCGAAACTCCGTCTCAAAAAAAAAAGAAGGATATTCCATAAAACTTTTGCTATTACTTTTACAAAGGTAAAAATAAAGCAAGTTTTGTCTTTTCCTTTTTTCCAAATAGAAAGTTTTTAAACAGAAATCAGACACACTGAGAATAGCCAAAGTCAGGAATTCACCCCGACCCCTCAGTCCACTGAAGTCCCAGCCTGTGACTCCCAGCCCCAGCCATTTTGCACTTGACCCATATTTAAATGGCCCCCACTCACTCCTACTAAAAACATACACCTTTGGGGTATTCAAATTAATTATATGTATGATATGTATAATTAATGTGTTATATATATTACAAATATATAATAGGTATGTAATATATTTGATAATATATTATGTATAATTGCTGTGTAATATATAAGTAATTGATATGATATATATATGGTTTTCTTGGCACCTTTGGCTTTCTCTCTTGCTTGGATATGTGTAGAAACCTTCACTTCCTCCCTCTTTCCCCAACCTGCTTTTTAGCCAGCCGCCTCCTTGAGCTGTGCTGATACACGCCATCGTCACATTCTCAGCTTTATCACAAGGCAGTTTCATTTGCTCTCTGCCCCTGTTAAGCTCTCTGCTCCAGTTCCTTCACTGATTTCAATAGGAAAAACAGAACAGATATCCCTATAGAACACTGTCATCACCTCATAAGGCCTACAGCCTGGAACATAAAATGCTTCCGATTTCTAAGTTCTCTCTCAAGCTGAGCAGATTACAAGTCAGGCACTTAAAATCAAAACTCAAGAGGGACCTAACCATGACATTGAATGAGAAGTATGAGCAGACATTATGACTCACTTCCAATCATTGGGAGCTATAGCGTCACAAGTCTAACTGGCCTGGAGAGGATGTGGGTCTGATAATCAGAATGTTCCCAGATTCAAAAAGCAAGAAGTAGACCTGTGTTTAAAATATGACTGCAGCATACAGATTTTGATTTAGCATAACATGAAATAAAAAACAAGAAAGTGAATCTTGGAAGGACTGCTCAATTGTCATCTTATCTGACACCAACAAAGGTCCAAAGTATTCCTTCCAACTCTTCCAATCCACAAATAGACCACATAGAGTTCAGGCAGCAGGAGATTCAAAGTTTCTACTTCACAGGATGCCGGAATCTCAGATCCAGGGGAAAGTTTCCAAAGCTACTCCCTGCCACTTTCCTATTGGTACATATATAGAGTACCCAAATGCACTGTCACTTCAGCAGAAGAACAATTTAAGAGCAAGTCAGATTTTTGAAGACAGTTTTTTGTGAACAGTTATGATTCTTTCTCTTATGCACCATTCTCAAAGTCATGCCATGTCACTGCACCAGCCTGTCACTTGTAGGATGTATAAGAGATGTCAACTTTCCTTACTACTCGCTATTCAACCAAGAAAGCAAATTCTTTAACAACTTTCTCTCCTGCTTCTTACTCAATAAAAAGAACAAGGTGAATTGTCCTTTAATTTCACAAAACACCCTGAGTTTAGAAGGTAGTTTAATATCCTTAATCTTATCTGTGGGATAATAAGCCACTGTTATCTATTTTCTCTCCCCTTGGTGAGTACTATGCTTTGGTCAGGTGGAATTCACTCACACCCAGCCTCAGATGAGACCCACACCATTTCCTATTCTGTTATGCTGATTGCTTCTCAACTGTATTCCCCCAATATTGCAATTAGAGTCCGTTCCTAATTTGTTTACCTGCTTCAATTCCCACAGCAAAATCGCATAATTCTAAGTTAAAAAGCTGCCTCTGAGAATGAGAAAAAATAATAATAATGAACCAAAATATGAGACTTCCATCTTTCCTTCCTATACCAGTGAACATCTATGAGGTCTCCTAAATTGGTAAAAGTCACAGATCTTCTTGGATCCCTTTGATTCCTTCATTCCTATAACTGGGGAAGGTGGGCAACAAAACAGAAAATATAATCTTCCTAGGCAGATTTTCTGTTTTCTATCAGACAAGACCTCACAAGCACAAATGGCCAGGCAGATCAGTGAGCGAGTGAACAGAGGAGGCATAAAATACTAGTGGCAGTGTGGACTGTGGCAAACTAGTGAGTACATGTACAGCTCCTAACACTTCCCATCTGTTCAGTCCCAGCCAACTGTAGAGTAGAAATGCAGGTCCAAGGTTTTCAGATTTTTAGATTTTTCATGAGGCTCCCAAAGTCTGGATACTTTAATGTAAAATTTCCCAATTTGTAAATGTTGGCAACTAATTGAAAACATTTCAAAACAATGCAAAGGCCAAAGAACACAGGTCCACGGGCCAGAAATGGCCTGTGAGCCATGGTGTGCAAACCCTATGATAGGCTCAAAAGCTATTTAAATTCACTAAGACAGTTGGGGTGCATAAAGGAGGAAGGAGAAATGGCATAGCCTCCTGGCTTCAAATGGAAGTTTAACAGTATGTGGAAGAAACGCAGGTCACTGGGGAAAGAAACACTTTGGGGCAAACAGCCAAGCATGGGTGGTTCCAAGCCTACGGGTTGACAACTGTTTGACTTTGTCCAACAAATAATTTCTCTAGAATAAGAGGTGAAATTGAAGTCTGATTTCAGTAACACACCAATATAAACTGATAAATAATAAGTACATGTGTTTCTGTTCTAGAGTAAAAAGATAGAAAAGCTAATGAGGATTGAGATTTCAGGTCCCAGTTTTTTCAGCAAGAAGAGAAAAGCTATGAGAAATCTATGAACAATGTTGCAGTGTTTTGTTTTGTTTTGCTTTTTGTTTTTGAGACAGAGTATGGCTCTGTCGCCCAAGTTGGAATGTGGTGGTGTGATCTTGTCTCACTGCAACCTCCGCCTCCCAGGTTCAAGCGATTCTCCTGCCTCAGCCTCCCAAGTAGCTGGGACTACAGGTGCATACCATCACACCCAGCTAATTTTTTGTATTTTTAGTAGAGATGGGGTTTCACCATGTTCACCAGGGTGGTCTCAATCTCCTGACCTCGTGATCCACCCACCTCGGCCTCCCAAAGTGCTGAGATTACAGGGGTGAGCCATCGTACGCAGCCCAATGTGCAGTTATTTGGGTGACATTGAAGTTGGGTAGGGAAAAAGGCTCAATTATCAGCATAGAGCCTGTGGGGAGACAGAGTGGCTCCACAGCAGGGACTGTCACAGCCATCTCCCCCTGCACCTTCTGTAGTCACACTGAGGGTCAACCAGCCTGAACTGTTCAAATGAACCAAAATAATCAGAGGACTTCTGTCTCTGCCTGTAGCTATCTCCGTTGAACAACTACCCACATCAATATCCTGAGGGATACATACTTGGGGAATGTTGTGATGTATCTCAAGCACACCTAAGGGAAAGACCACAAGCACAAAGCTAACCATTAATATTTGCCAATTTACAACTATTGATTAAAAGCCCTGTCACCAAGCCAAGCACTTCAGCATGATTTTAACTCTTTCCCCAAAGGTTTCCAGCTTCCAGGAAAGGAGTTGCAGAGAATGTAAGGTAAGTACAAGCAGCTCAGAAAAGCTGGCTGGGGAGCAGACCACTACTTCAGGGTCTGGATTTTCACAATGCTGCCTCCCCTGAGCTGAGACAATGCCCTACATTCACTGAGTTCTCAGGAGCTACCATAGTGTGGTGAGGAGCAGGAAAAAAAAAAACTAGACTTGAATTGAGGATAGATTGGTATTCACTAAATGGCACTTCTGAATTTACTGCCGCTTTTGCCTTTAGAGAGAATTGCCAAGGTGCTCATAAAAGGAGAAATGATGAATATTCAGGATGTCTTTTGAATCCATTAGGCAACTGGGATGAGGTCTCCATATGTAGACTTCTGGTTCTTTCCTTAGGCTGTTAAGGAAACTGCCAAAATGGCCGTCTGCAGGAAAAAATGGAGCCTGAGTTTTCCAATGGGGAGAAAGTCTAAACGCCAAAGGTCAAGTCTGTGGAAATAAAATTGGTTTAGGAGCTTTTTGCAAAGGAAGATATCTATAAATTTTGGATTTCTGGACACGGTGAATGAGGGAATGTGTCTGTCTGCTTGTAGGAACACTGATCAAAATGTAATAGCAGCCTATTTATCGTACTGTCAGCCTTTTTTCCCCAGGATCAGATACTCTGCAGATCTAATTGTGTTCACTCCACACAGGAAAATCCCAGACAATCTCTCCAGTGGCCTCCTATAGTTTTGTCAACTAAGCTTACCAGAAGCCTAAGCATTCGTGCATTTCTTAAGACTGCAAAATGCTTATTATCAAATCCGCTTATTTAAGTCCTAAGCACTTGTTCTTCCCACTTTCACAGAGAGGCATTATAGGTTCTTCATGCTAAAAATAATTTTAAGAAATAATTTAGCACCAGCCATTGGCTCCCAGATACATTGGACATAGGTCAATCAATTGTTAGGAAAAGGAAATTCTGGGGAAGGAACAATGCAGGTTACTTATCATCAGTTTCCTTGCCTTTACAGTAAAGGAGTGGAGTCAGATTCAAGGCAACAATGATTCCTGCAAGCCTCTGTGCTCCCACTCTGGGATGGGGATAAGCACCCTTCTTGCCCTCTAGCCACTGACACATGAGCAGGGGAGACATACACAGAAGTGTACCTTTAACGCAATGTCAAAACAGCTACATTAAAGTGCTATGTCAAAGTAAATGAGAGAGTGATTCGTTTTGGCCAAGAAGGGTGGGAAGAGAATCAAAGATAGAAAATTACACAGGCGAAAAAACATTTGAGCTGGATCTTGAAAGACAAATCCAGAAAGAAGAAAAAAATTGAGAGTAGGCACCCTAGAGGGAGGTTAGAAAAGGCTGGGGGTAGAGCCTTTACCCCAGGGTAAAGGCTGGGGGTTAGAAAAGCACAAGGAAGAAAGGGTGACCAAGTGGGAAAAGCCTCTAATTATTTTGTAGGAAACACACATACCCCTCAGGGAGATCATGTGCCCATCCTCTGTTCTAAATCTAGAAACAGAAAATATAGGCCTATATCTCCAGAGTCCCTTCCAGAAATAACATTCCATGATTTTTATAATTCTAAGTGACCAAACCAAGGAATCAACTCAAGGAAAACCATGAACTTAACAGTCTGTATTCTCTGCTGTTTTATAAGCAAAAGTGATATTGGTGGCAGTAGGCAGGATTACCACCCTGGGCCACAGGTAAATTGTCTACCACATGCCCTTCCAATCAGGGACGACCACAGCCCCTAGGAGGAAAGCAGAAGGGCTCTTCCAAAGGGTGGGCAGAGGCCACGAGACCCACAAATGCTTGGGATTCTAGGGACACCAGGTTCAACTTTTGCAATGGCACTCTTAATTGCCACACAGCCCAGAATTTCCTGTCAGTCTATTTCCTCCATGGTCTCCACTCTCTCAAGTATCATTGCAGAGTCTGGGGGCAGAAGTAAATAGAAAATCAGAAACATGTAAAAAATACCTTCATGTCAGCATCTACTTGGTTTCATTTTCTCTTCATAACAACTATGAGAAGTACAAGTAGGACAGATGAAAAGGGTAAGGCTCAGAAAGGAGCCTCTGCTCCTGTTGCCACAGTTGGCTGAGGCAGAGTTGACGCCTATCTGTCTAGTCAGCCTTCTGCCCCTAAACCCACTCAAATTTGCCATCCCTTAATGCCATCACCGAATTAATGGAAAACTTTCTAAAGAGACACAAATGGATAGCAACATCTAGTTTATATTAGATATCAAGAAGAATTAGGGTATGAACAGAAATATGAATATTGTAAATATTACAATAGTGGAGGTCATAATGACATGGCATATTATTAAATAGATTAAATATACTATGACTTAAATGGTGTTTTCTGGCACTCTAAAAGTTCAATATAACACACTAAATGCACAATTCCTAAAGAAAAATCTTGATATATTGCACTTCACCAAAATAAGAAACTTATTCTACAAAAATACTGTTGAAACATAAAGACTCCTGGGTCTGGTAACACATGCCTGTTGTCCCAGCTACTCAGTGGGCTGAGATGGGAGGATCCATTGAGTTCATAATAGCCTGCGCAACACAGTGAGGCCCAAACTGAAAATAATAAAAAATAAAATGAAAAGACAAATCACAGTCTGGAAAAAATATTTGCAGATCACATATCTGATAAAAGACTTGTATCCTTAATATTTTTTTAAAAAAGAAAAGCTTTTAAAATCTAACAAGAAAACAAACAACCCAATTATCATTAGGGAAATGCAAATTTAAACCAAATGAGATACCACTACACATCTATAAGGATGGCAAAAAATAAAAATTTTTAAATGAGGATTCCAAATGCTGGAGACAATGAGAAACAGGAACTGTCATTTATTACTAACTGGGGATACAAAATGGTAAAGCAACTTTGGAAAGCAGTTTGCCAATTTCTTATACAGGTAAATGCACACTTACCACACAACCCATAGTAATCCCAATTCTAGGTATTTACTCAGGTGAACTGGAAACATTCACATGAAAACCTGAAAGTGAATACTTATTTCAGCTTTACTCATAATTTTAAAGACTGTCAATGGACCAGATGTCCTACAAAGGTGAATGGATAAAATAAACAGTGGTATATCCACACAATGAGATACTATTCAACAATTAAAAGGAACAAACTATTGAGTGACACAACAATGTAAGTGAATTTTAAGTGCATTTTTATTGAAAGAAGCCAGTCTCCAAATGCTGCATATTATATTATTCCATTTTATGACATTCTGGAAAAGGAAAAACAGTAGGGGTGGAAAACAGATCAGTGATTACCAGGGGTAGAGAGGGAGTATTGACTACGAAGAAACCGTATAAGGAATTTTTAGGATATTGGAACTGTTCTTTATAGTCCTGTGGTGGTAAATAAATGACTCTATGAACTTGCCAAAACCCATAAAACTGTATAACACAAAAAATGAACTTCACTATGTACAATTTTTTTTAATCAACCAGGATATTTGGCAGAACTCAGATGTAATGTAAATTACAAATAAATTTAACTATTTATAAATGTATGACAAAGCATTATTGAAAAAGGTAAGGGAAAAGGAAATTTATCTGTAAAACACTGGAAAACTGCATACGGTAAAGCTACAAGCAAGAATAACTGTACGTAAACACTCTACTCTGGTTGTTTCTCACAGGGGTATAGGTAAACAATTTTGAAACGACTTTACATATATACTAGGATGGAACAAATAAGGAAATCTAAAATATCCAGGTGTTCTACTGTAAGTGAAAGAAGTTACAAATAAACAACAAAGGGAAATCTACAATAAGTCCTGCGATATGACTAGAATCAAAGATACCAGAATGAACTCATGTTTAATATGTTCAGAGACAGGTTGATACAGAAATAAATCTAAATATCTGTGTATTCGTGGGTTAGTTGCTTGTCTGCTCGGAGGTGTCAGAAGCAGTGACACCCCAGGGGCAATGAGCACACCCAGTGTCCAGACCTTCATTTCTAAACATCGTTCTCTGCTAAGAGAAACCAGTGATCCTTACAGAAATGGTTGGTCCTAGAGCAGGAGCACAGAAAACACAGAATGATCTCTGATAGTGTCAAAAAGTAAAGACGTGCTAAAAAATAAAATGAAAAAGTGGGGGCTTGTCAAAACGACACAAGTATATATCAAAAAGAATATGCTCAAATTAGTATATCAAGGAGCTATCTGCACTCCCATGTTTATTGCAGCACTATTCACAATAACCAGGCGATGGAATCAACCTTAGTGTCAATCTATGGATAAATAAATAAAGAAAATGTGATACGTATACACAATGGAATTATGTATTATTCCATTATTCAGCAATAAAAAGAATAAAACCTTGTTGTTTGCAACAACATGGATAGAACTGGAAGGCATTAGGTTAAGTGAAATAAGGCAGGTACAAAAAGAAAAATATATGTTGTCACGTGGGAGCTAAAAAACATTGATCTCATGGAGATAGAGAGTAGAATGATGGTTATCAGAGACTGGGAAGGGTAACAGGGAGGAGGAGAAAAGTAGGGATGGATAATGGATACAAAAATACGTTAGATACTATAAATACCATCTAGTGTCTGATACCACAATAGGGTGACTATAGCTAACAATAATTCATTGTATATTTTAAAACAACTAAAAGAGTGACATTGGAATGTTCCTAACTCACAAAAAAATGATAAATGCTTAAGGTACTGGATACCCCAACTACCCTATTTGATCATTACACATTTTATGCCTATATCAAAACATCACATGTACCCCCAAAATATATACACCTGTTAGGTACCCACAGTAATAAAAAATAAAAATAAATAAATATCTTAAAAGGACACAGGTGCCTATCTTAAAGAGCTACTGATGAACACAGCTGGAACAATCTGAGGAACAAAATAAACAATGCTAGTACTGGATTATAACCTCAATAATAAAATAAATATCTGTAAGTCCATACTGGCATAAATAAGTGATCACATAAATAAATAAATGGAAAAAATGATAAATCTTGACAGATTGTCAATGATAAACAGAAGGAATGTGAAAAATAGAAAATCACTACTAGAACATAGTAATAATTGCTGCAGCTAAAATTAGTGAGAGAAGCTTTTAGCAGAAACAGGATAGTACAGAGCCTCAAAATATCTCCATGAAATATTTATTAATTACTGTGGTGGTCTTAACTTACATCCACAAATTCTTTGATACTCTTCCTTCCAGAGAGTTTAATTCCCCTTCCCTTGAATTCGGGCCGGAGTTACAGACTTACTCCTAACAAATACAATATGACAAGGAGAAAATAGTAACTGTACAGTAAAGAATCCTGGTGTCAAGTGATTAATGCTAATGTCACCAGTAAATACATACATACGTGTGTGTATATGTGTGTGTGTGTGTGTGTATACACATTATATATAAACTCTTTTCCACCATCTTTAATCTCATTTGCCATCATTCACACTCTTCTCCCATCACCATTATTAGTTAGGGCACAACATATATATATGTCTCTGTGTGTGTGTGTGCGTGTGTGTGTGTGTGTGTGTGTTTATATATGTATATATATGTGTATATATATACACACATATACATGTATGTGTGTGTGTGTGATATATATGTGTGTGTGTGTGTGTGTGTGTGTGTGTGTGTATCTCTGGGCATGGTATACTGAGCAGGGTATTTCACTTCTGGTGTCTCCTTTGCCACCATCTTTAATCTCAGTCTAGCCATGAGATAGGATCAGACAAATGTAAATTTAAGAACAATCAACAGAGCACTTAACCAAAAAGTGTCAAAGTATCAAGGTCATTAAAGACAAGGAATATCCAAGAGGCTATCACAGATTGGAAGAGACTAAGGGCACATGACAACTCAATGCAGCATGGTAGACTGGACTGGACCCTGGAATACAAATAGAACATTATTGGAGAAACTGAATAAAGTGCATAGTTTAGCAAATAGTGCTCTTATCATTGTTAAGCTTTTAGTTAGGAGAAGCTTGATGAAGGGCATACAGACACCCACAGTATTATTTTTAACTCTTATTTTTTCAAAATAAAGCATACTTCTCGATGTCTAATAGAATATGATTAACCTCCATTGTGGTTGCTGATTTTCTGTCTTAAGATCAAGCTTATAAGAGATTTCCCACCATACCACTATAGAAATGTTGTGAAACAAAAAAGATAACAGAAGAGAAATGCCTTGGAGAAGGGGAGATAGGAAAACAAAGAAATGCTAAATAATGTGAAAAATGAAAGAAAAAAAATGCAAGGAGTGGTACCACCTCCCACCTTGAACTCCAACAAGCCACTTGGACCCCAGCGTGGCATTTCCATAGTCATTTGCCATCATTCACATGCCTCTCCCATCACCATATTAGGGCACAAGCTAAGCTCTGTAGTACAAGCCCTCACAAATAAAAGGGAACTTCAAAAAGCTCATGGAAAAATGGAATTTAAAGATAAAAATATAATCAATTCCTCAACATAATCTCCATCAAGTTCAGGACACCTTTGTAAGTGATACTGGACATATAGTCTATCCCTAAAGAACTGAGGGGTTCAGGCGCAGTAGCCTATAGTCCCAGCTACTTGGGAAGCTGAGGCAGGAGAATCATTTGAGCCCAGAAGTTCAAGTCAGTACTTCAGCCTGAGCAGCAGAGTGAGACCCTGCCTCAAAAACAAAGCAAACACTGAGAGTCCTGGGAATTTAACCATGTCGGTACATTTTTTGTACATTGTTAACTGAGGAAAAAGTGGGTGCCCTTTAAGGATTTTCAAAGATTAGGAATCAAATAGAAGTCAGAAGGAGCCAAGGCAGAACTGTGAGGTGGATACCTACTGATTTCCCACTGAAACTCTTACAAAATTGCCCTTTTTGATGAAAGCAATGAGCAGAAGCATTGCCATCATGGACAATGGGTTTCTAGTGAAGTTTTCCCAGAAATTGTTCTGCTAAGGTAGTAGCTAACTTTCTTAGAACACTCTCATAACAAACATATTACGTTCTTTAGCCCTCCAGAAAGTCGACAGACAACATGCCTTGAGCATCCCAAAAAACCTTTGCCGTGACTTTTACTCTGAACTGGTCCACTTCTGCTGTGACTGGACCACTTTCACTTCTTGCTTTGATTGTGCTTTGTCTTCAGGATCATACTGATCAAGCCGTGTGTCATCTTCTGTTACAGTTCTTCAAAGAAATGCTTCAGGATCTTGATTCCATTTGTTTAAAATTTCTGTCAAGCACTCTTCTCTGGTCTGCAACTAATCTGGGCACAAGAGTTTTCACAGCCATTGAATAGAAAGTTTGCTCAACTTTTTAATGTTTTAGTCAGAATTGTGAAAGCTGAACCAGTTGAGATGTCTATGGTGTTGGCTATTGTTTCTGCTGTTAATCATCAGTCCTCTTCAATTAGGGCATGAATAAGATTAACTTTTTCCTCACAGACTGATGTGGATGGTTTGCCACTGTGTGTTTCATCTTCAGTATCATCTCATGCCTTCTTAAAACAAGATATCCATTTATGAAATTTCTATTTCTTCCAGGACACTGTCCCCATAAGCTTTTTGTAAAGCACCAATGGTTTTATCATTTCTCCACCCAAGCTCCATCATAAATTTGTTTTTTGTTCTTGCTTCAATTTTAGCAGAATTTCTGTTGCTCTGATTGGGGCTCTTTTCAAACAGATGTCTTATCTTTTGTGCCTCAAACTAGATCCTGATCAAACAAACAAGTTAGTATGAGTTTATTTTGGTGCAAAAAAAAAAATTGAGACTCGTGTAATTTTTCATAATATGCATTTTCCATGAACTTTTTGAAGACCACATGTTCAAAGGTTAAATAAGATTATAGTTTTTCTCCTATTTCACAATTGAGAAGTAGATACTCCAGCTCTTATAGGATGACTCTGCCATCTGTATGTGGTTCCTTTCTCCAGGGACAAGCTCCGGGAAAAGAAGAAGAGGCAGGGCAGCTAAGACTCCTTCCTTGGCTGGCTTTTATTCTGCTCACATCCCGTTGGCCAGAAATAAGGTACATGGCCTGATTAATGTAACAAGGGAGGCTGGAAAATATAGTCTCCAATAAGTGGGCAAAAGTAGACCTGTTGAGAGTAAAAGTCATGGCAACTCTAATAACCAGCTAATGCTCACCAGTTCTCCTGTTAAGGAAGGGAAGAATCTGGTTCTGGTAGAAAAGTAGCAGCTGTCCCACTAGTTCTAATGCAGAATGCTTTCAACAAATTATACCATGCCCTGCTGTGGAATTTTTTATTTAAGGTGATGACAAAAGTACAGGCAGTCTTCAAAATTTGACAGAAGAAAATTAAATTTTATAAAAGACAATACGTGATATCATGGGGCATGGGATAAGGGGAACACTATGACATTAATCATATTTATCTAAAGAGAACATTAGAAAACCAAGGGTAGAATCCTAGCAAGGCAGATTTTTTGGGAAAATGGCCACAATTCTTCATGCCTTTCCATATCTTTACCTCTGTGCAAAGAAAGGTGACTTTGCCTTTCTTCCCACCAAGAGAGTCTTCCCTGCCCTTTGAACGTGGACTGCTCTTGTGACTTGCTTTGTGCCTATACAATGCAATAGAAGTGACTTTGTGTAAGGTCCAATCCTAGACCCCCTAGATTTCCTGTCTATTTAAGGTGATGACAAAAGTCCCGAGGTATGGGAAGAGAATCAGAGACAAAAAGAGGAAAAAAATTGCAAGAGAGGGCACCGTAGAGGGAGGGTCCTGCCAGGGTCAAGACTGGGGGTTAGAAAAGCACAAGGAAGAATAGATGATCAAATAGGAAAAGCCTCTAAATATTTTGTAAGAAACACGCATACTTCTCAGGGAGATCATGTGCTCATCCTCCGTTCTAAATCAGGAATCAGAAAATACAGACCTACAAAAAATTCCCCTTGGAATTTTTGGGGGGCAAGGCACAAGGGCATCGTTCATTCCTCTTCTTTCCCTTAGAATGCTGCCACTGTGTAAATAAGATCAGGCTAGCCTCCTGGAGGATAGATACCATGTGGGGGTCAAGTCAAGCCAAACCCTGCCAGCTGAAGCTATCCTAAACCAGCCAGCCTCCAGCTGATTTGGTAGCACACCACAGATAGAGGAGGTGCCCAGCTGACATCAGCTGACTTACTGACTGTTAGCTAAATAAATGGCCGTTATCTAAAGCCACTAAGTTTATGGGTTGCTTATTATGCACAATAGCCACCTAGTAAAACGTGGAGCTCAATTCCTTTTTTTTTTTTTTTGAGTCAGGGTTCTATTCTGTTGCCTAGACTGGAGTGCAGGGGCATGATCTCGGCTCACTGCAACCTCCACCTCCCCAGGCTCAGGAGGTGATCCTCCCACCTCAGCCTCCCAAGTAGCTGGCACCACATATGCGCACAACCATGCCCAGCTAGTTTTTGTATTTTTTACTATTTTGCCCAGGCTGGTCTCAAACTCCTGGACTCAAGAGATCTTCCTGCGTTGGCCTCCCAAAATGCTGGGATTACAGGTTTGCTGCACCTGGCCTGGAACTCAATTTTTAAGGGATGAGCTGATGAAAATGAATTAGAAGAACTGCAAAAGAAAGTCAGAGAGCTGCAAGAGAATCAGCAAGCAGTGTGAACCACAGAGACCAGAGAAGTTTCAAGATGAAGGAAGTGATCCTCAAGCAAGACGAAGCCTAAGAGGGTGGTAGGTTTTTACAACAGAAATACTAATTTGAAACACCACATAGGCAATGAACACACAAATAGAAACTCTTATGTAGTTCCCATTAATAGCAGAAAATTCAATTTCTTCTTTTGGTTAAACACACACCACCTACACCACTACGTACCTTTCAGACAGGAAAACTGAATTTATAACCATTCAGAACATGAGTGGTGACTTTCTTTAATCTTAATGTTCTCCTAAAAGTCTTATCTCCAAACACTAATACATTGAGGGTTAAGATTTTAATATATCAGTTTTTGGTGGACACAATTCAGTTCAGAGCAGAGATGATAGATAGATAGATAGATAGATAGATAGATAGATAGATAGATAGATAGATAGACAGACAGACAGACAGACAGACAGACAGACAGACAGACAGACAGACAGACAGATAGATAGATAGATAGATAGATAGATAGATAGATAGATAGGATAAATGGATGGATGGCTGGATGGATAGATAGAAAGACAGATAGGATAAATGGATGGATGGATGGATAGATAGATAGATAGATAGACAGACAGACAGATAGGATAAATGGATGGATATATAGGTAGGTAGGTAGGTAGGTAGGTAATAGATAACTACCCAATACGTACATACATACATAGGATAAATGGATGGATAGATAGATAAATGGATAGATGGATGAATGGATGGATAGATAGGACAAATTGATGAATAGATATATAGATAGAGAGACAGACAGATAGATAGATGATAGATAGGTAGGTAGGTAGGTAGATAGGTAGATAGATAGATAGATAGATAGATAGATAGATAGATAGATAGATATCCAAAACTCACATGACCCTAGGGCCTCCTTGTGGTGCATAAGTCCAAGAAGCTGTTGGTCCCATCTGTGACAAGTTGCAGGCTGACTTAAGTAGCCCATTATCTCCATAACTTTCCACCCTCCTTCCTTCTGTTCACTAACTTTGTGACCCTATTGCTTTGACCCTCTCCCCTTCTCTTTTCCTGATTTACTTCCTTTCTCCTCTATTCCCCTAAATTATTATCTTCATGTTTCTGAGCCCCACACAGTCCCCTCTTCCTTTCTCGGTCCACCATTTATTCCACAGCTTTTGTGTAGAAGATATTTGGAAAACCAGATTTTTCCTGCTCCACATTACTAAGGAAAGGCCTGAGCTTCCAATAGTCCCAAAGCCTAACCATCACCCTCCAGGCCTCCAGAGGTTAAGTGACAGAGTCAGGGAAGCTGGGCTGCTACCTGGACGAGTGAAATTCTGTCTGACCAAAGTGTATGTGTGTATGTGTGTGTGTGTGTGTGCCTGTGTTGAGGAAGAGCACAGCCTTTGGAGTAGACTCTGGACTTCACTTATAGCCTTATCACTTAGCAGCCATGAGGCCTGGGACTTAACCTCTCAATGCTTTTTCAGTTCTGTACAGTCACATTCATCATAATCTTTACTTTGAATGATTGATACGTGCATTAAAGGATGTCAAATTTGCTAGAGCATCAGTTTTATGTCAGAGTCACAGATGCTGCAAAGAAACCATCTAACAGTCCCAGCGCATAGTGGGGGCCTCAACAAATGCTGCTTATTATTTGTGATTCCTGTCTGATAATCCCCATAGCCTTGTCCCACTGGCCTGGCTAGACTCTCTGTCACCTTCTGTTGGCTCTCCCTACGCCTGATCCCTGCAAGTTTATCACCTTTCTGCCTGTTGGATTTTATTTCCTGAAATCATCTCCTTCTCTGTCCAGTGGACAAGGATTGGTTCATACCCTGGCCTCTTCTGGTCAGACCCATCCTGCTAAAGTTAACCAGGCCGGGCCTGCCTGTGTCTTAATGAAACCATTTGTTCCTCAAAATGACTCTCTCAATAAATGGAGTAAAAACACAATGATGATTGGAAAAAAAAAGGGGAAATGCGTAAGAGGACATGGCACGGTGACAAGCACATTCAAGGCCACAAATATGTGGCAATTGCTTTTCTCATCTAGTTCTCTTATTTTGAAACTTTCCTGGAAGAGACCTGGTATTATTAGCCATTATGATGAGGCAGACACTGTTTATTTGCCCAGTCACATGAGGATCATGTAGGACTGACAACCGGTAAGGAAATTATGTCATTCTTTCACGACAGTGGGAGGAAGAGGGAGGAAGGGGCTTTGAATGAGGACAGATGGGACAGAGTTGGGGTATACTTCCAAAACCTATCAGCAAGTTATTGTACTTTTAACAGTGTAAACTTACACTCAATTGAAGCCCACTAGTAACCAATTATTTCACGAGCTGTCTGGTAACACTTAAACCCTACCTTTCTAATCCCTGACTGGCTAAATAACCACAAAATGAGATTACATCGTGATTAGGAAAAAATTTACACACGCATAAGCAATGTCACAACAGATCGCTGTTCTTGTCAAACATTTCCTATATAGCTTGTAAACCGCTTAGGTATTTGCCACTGCACAGGTTGCTGACAGGATACAGAGAAAATGCAAGTTCCTAGCCTCTGTACATTGGGCTTCCCTACACAGGGTGAGTCCCAGCCCAGCCTCTGCACCAGGCCCCGTGCTGGCTGACCCCACCTCTGCTCATCACACTTCTGACTGCAGCCATGCATGCCCTGTGCTGATCTGGGACTTGCCACTCCCATCTGGAGAGTCTCAATCCTGGGATCAACCTGCACATGTCAACCCACAATTTGAGTCTCTTCTTTATGCATCCTCTTAATGATTTACTGAGCCCTAGGAGCATACTGAGGCCAAGGCTTCAGACTTGAAGCCATCTGCACTTTCTCTGGGGAGGTGGCCTCTCTCTGCCTCATCTTTGAGATATAATCCACTGCCCCAACCCCTGTTAAATTTCCCAGCACAATTCCAGATGACCATCCTTGCCAGATCCTGGATGGACCTGGAGAGTTGGCCGCTCCCATTTTGTTTCTGTGTCTTAGTCAGCTTGGGCTGCAATAACAAAAGGCCATAGGCTTAAACAACAGAAACTTATTTCTCACAGTTCTCAAAGCTGTCCAAGATCAAGATACCAGCAGGGTTGGTGTCTGATGAGGGCACTGTAGCTTCCTTCTCACCGTGTCCTCCCATGGCCTTGCCTCGGTGTACGCATTCCAAGAAAGAGAGGGCTCTCCCTATCTCTATTCCTCTTCTCACAAGGCAGATCTAGCTGATCAGGACTACAAACCTATCTGATTAGGACTCTAGCTTTATGGTCTCATTTAATTTTAATTATCTCCTATAAGCCCTACCTCTAAGTTCAGTCACTTTTCAGGGTTAGAATTTCAATATGTTAATTTTGGAGGACATGCTTCAGTTCCTAGAAAGACTAGATAGATAGATAGATAGATAGATAGATAGATAGATAGATAGATAGATAGATAAGACATCTGCATTCATGTCACATTTAGGCTTAAAACTGTTTACTGTCTTCTCTCCTTGCCTTCAGGATAAAGCCCAAACTACTTAGCTTGGCATTCATGGCCCTCTGCTGTCTTTGCTGGCCCCTACCCCAGATCACTGTGCTAAGCTCATGTAGTCTCCTTTCTCCCATCAGGAGTATCCTTCAAGTCAAAATGTCATCACCCTTCTCACCTAAAACCAAGGTGATAATGGTTCTCTTCTTACCACTGGGGCCCTTCCAGTGGTTTTATTTATAATCCAGAAACATATTTCCTCCCTGGTTACTGACCATAGATGACTTCACACATTCATTTATGTATTTATTCACTCATTCAATGTGTAGGCACCACTAAAGCCTGATCCAGGCCCTGTTTTATGAGCTGGCCACTGTTGTAGGCTCACATTCTGGGATGTGGATTTTGGTCTTTAAACCATAATGGCACAGCTACATCACAGTACAGTAGCCACTGCTTCTGTCTAGTCATAATGGCAGTGATACAACAAAAGAGAACTGTTCAGATACTTCACAGCGCCCCCCCAAGATGAGCTCTCCAGGCATGGTGTGCGTGGCCATCACCTCTCAGCCAACCTAAGAAGTTCACTCTCACAGTGCATGGCCTCTTCCTTTCCAGGCTATGCAAAGTCTTCTTGCCCAGCAGCCTCACAAACCAAACCCTAATTGATGTGAGAAGGTGAGCTGAGAGATCCCATTTCTTAGAGCTCCTAGCCACTTTGTCACAACCTTGGGAGGCAAAACTGACTATTGTTGAAGGTAGGACAAGGTTAATGGCCTGTCAGACCCATCAGAATCTGGATCGTTTGAAAACCACAGACCCTTGCCAAACAGGAAAGTCATAGCAACCTCCACAAGGGAAACCTCCAGAGGCAGGCTGGGAGGGGAGGAGCACCTGCTGCAGCCTGCAGTTGGTTATGAGAAATTCCCAAGCACTTAATTTCATTTCTGTTTCATGATATACTGCAGTACTTATTGGGAAATTAGATAAAGCTAAACTACAGTTTACTTTCAGCTGACAAATGCTAAGATCTGATGGGTAAAACATGTTGGCTCTGAATTCTGGGGAAACAAATTACCCACTGCCCTACATTTTCAGGGGTTGTGTGCTTGCTTTGGGGGTGGGTGGGTAGGGGGCATTTGTGAAGGAAAGCAGCCAGTAGAAAGAAAAGACAAAGACTCCAGCGAGGAAAGAAACTTTGCCAAACTCCAAATACACACTGGATCAGGCCAGAACCCACGTGCCCCCTGCTGTCACCACCACCACCACTGCCACCATCAAGATAAAGAATGGGTCTGTCCTTCCCATGTCTTCCACACTTTTGCTTGCCTCCTTTTGGTTTCAAGGGGGTCCTTGATTCTAGTTTCCCCTTAGATTTCACATATAGAAACATTGGACAGGGGATCTCTAATAATTAATACTGGCAGTTCCTAATGCTTTAAACCTTTCACATACTTAATTCCATCTCATACTCACCATAGTCCTGTGAACTAGGTATTACCTTCCCCCACCCCCAATTTTCCAGGTGAAAAAACTTAGGCTCAAGTATCCTTTGATTTGCCAAGTGTTTTGCACTAGCAGGTAACAGTTAAGAGAGTTTCAAACTCAGGACTTCCCCATGGAGAAGTCTGGCTGAGCAGCTATTCTAGTCTCACCAAGTGTGGTGATTCTGTGGGCTTTCTTTTTTTCTTTTTTGAGAGAGATACATACACATACATACATAGACACAGACACACACAGTATGTCTCCATTTATACAACATGTGGAAAAGGCAAAAGTATACAGACAGAAAACAGGCTTGTGATTGTCAAGGGCTGGGGGTGGCGAGAGGGATGGATGAAAAAGTAATAGGAGGAAATGTAGAGAAGTAAGGGAACACTTCTCTGTCTTGATTGTGGTGTTGACTGCATGATTAGATGTAATCGCCAAAACTTTGCAAATTCTACACTAAAAAGAGTGAATATTACTGTATATTAATTAGACCTCTGTAGGTATGACCTTAAAATATTACAGTCATGTTCACACAAAAACCTGCACACAGGTGTTTATAGCAGCTTTATTCACTTGAAAGGAATTAAGATGTCCTTCAGTAGGTGAAGCAATCAAATATTATTCAGTGCTAAACAAAAGAGTTAGCAAGCCATGAAAAGACATGGAAGAAACTTATATCCACATTATTAAATGAAACAAGTTACTCTGAAAAGGCTGCATACTGTATGGTTCAAAGGCAAAACTATGGGGACAAAAGAAAAAAGCCAGGGGTTGGGAGGATTATTTCTGAGGCTCCTATTTAAACTGTACACTCTTACTATACTCGCTCCTAGCCAAATAATCTCATTCTCTTTTCCTCCACCTGCCTTCTCCCCACCACCCCCACAGGCCCACACACATTTTCCAGTTAGCCCTTTGCAACGGGCAAGCACCCAGGACTTAAGTGTGCATTGGGGGTGGTAAAGACGGAGGACCAGACCTAGAAAAACAAAGAAGCAAATTATCGTCCAAAGGGGAACCTCATCCAATTTTGTGTCCTGGAGTTAATTCTCATCTTCCTTGTACTTCTTGTTTTAAGTTGAAATAGCTACATATACCACATACCCATTCCCCACAAATGTAAAACAAACCACGGACAAAAAACTTCTGAGGTTATTTCCCAGCTGAACAAAATCAAAAATAGATGAGAAACATTACAGAGATTTAGCTCCTGTGACATTTTCAGTTTTATCAAAATTGTTCATCAGCGTGTCCTCTCAACTTCTGACCCAAGTTTTACCGACTTCCCTAACGTTCCTCACTGAAGTCACTATTTCTTCCACACCTTCTCCTTCCTTACTTAAGTCTCACTTGCTCACTCGTAACAGTTTACAGCTTTCCATCTGTTTATTTACAGGTCGAATTTCATATCTGAGGGCTGTAAGGCTGTTTTCCAGTAGTCTTTTAACAAATCATATCAGACCAAAGACAAGCAGGCATCTAAATGTAATATTAACCTGGCTATTTTTTAAAGCATATTTATAGCTATTATGTCTCTTTCAGGTAGCAACACTTCCCTTCCTGGTTTTTGTGATCTTAAGAAAACTTCAAGCAAAGATAGAATTCTGTAAGAAGCAAGACATTATCTCATCAACTATGACCCTAGTTCTTCCTGGAGTAGATTTAGAAAATAATGGCCCTTCTCTACCAGCATTCAGTTGCCTTTCTTCTAAATCAAAAATGGCAGTGGTGGTATACTCTCTGAGAATTAACTGTACTTTTACAATTGAGGACTCCAGATGAAATATATAGCAGGCTCTTGAATAATGTCATTTTATTCCATATCATTTCATTACAATGTTAATGAAAAAAATTGATTATCTACCCTATCACTGAATGTATGAGGTTTGTACCTTCTCCTCATGTCTGCGTGGGTTTTCTCTGGGTACTCCAGTTTCCTCCCACATCCCAAAGAAGTGCATGTTAGATGAACTGGGGTGTCTACATGGTCCCAGTAGGAGTACCTGTATGTGTGTGTATATGTGTAAGGGCACCCTGCAATGGAATGGCGTCCTGTCTAGGGTGGGTTGTGGCCTTGTGTCCTGATCTGCCAGGATAGGCTCCAGCTACCTGAAGCCCTGAAGTGATAATGTTTATTTCAACGGACTGCTTCAAAGAGCCTGAACTGAAATAATTTGGTAAATAGTTATCTGATTTGTTTTTATTACTCTTTCTTAAATGTATGTCTAGCTCACATTTATTTCTATGTTTAATACTAGGAATGTGTTGGCCTTTATTTAGAAGTTTGGTGATGTTTTTATGACAAGAAATATGCCTTAGAAACTTAATTCTTGTTTATAGCAATTAGCCTATGGTAAAACTGGTTTTATTATGTCGTTTCACTTAAAGTCAACAATTTCCAAGAACCTATCAACAACATTAAGTGAGAACTTACTCTGTGTGTGTGCATATATACATCTCTCTCTCTCTCTCTCTCTGTGTGTGTGTGTGTGTGTGTGTGTGTGTATGTGTATGAAATAGAACTGATCTTTAGACTATGGTGTTTAAGAAAAACAACCACAGCATTATTCTAAAACTTTAGATAAAATGCCAGATACAAAAGTTAATTAGCTTAAAGTCCATGTAGTTACTAGTATAGTAAAAATATACGTTAGATCTTTCAAAATAGAAAGCAAAATTTTACCTTTATTCGGTAAAACTTCTCCACATTAAATCCTGCAGCATTCGCCAACCTATGCAGATTTTCTTGAACCACTGCCTTGGGATCTCTCCGTTTGGAACTACTGAAGAGATTGAATGAGCTAAGAGTTGGTATATAAGATATCCCACCTGTTCTTGTAGTAAATCCGTGTATGAAAATATCTGTTGAAGATAAGCAGTAAAGATTTAAAAGATGCTATACAAAAGAGCAGTCTCCCAGTCAGACCTTCCCTGATTACTGCTACCCGTCCTGGTTATTTGGCTTCTAATTTCTATGGCATTTTGTACCTCCATATGTTCTTATTGCATTCTGCTTTGTGTTTGTTTTACTCTCCCTATGAAATTATTGCTCTTCAAAAGGTATCTTATGTCTCATCTGGCTTTGTTATATCTAACAGCATATAGCTCACAGTAAATACGTTTAACCAAGAAAAAAAAAAAAAAAGGAAACTTCTCAGTCTCTCTCTAAACCCCAATTAAAGGAACATAATAAGGCTGGGCACCATGGCTCACACCTGTAATCACAGGACTTTGGAAGGCCAAGGCAGGTGGATCACTTGAGACCAGGAGTTTGACACCAGCCTAGCCAACATGGTAAAACCTCATCTGTACTAAAAATACAAAAATTAGCTGGGCATGGTGGTACATGCCTGTAATCCCAGCTGCTCAATAGGCTGAGGTAGGAGAATCACTGGAAGCCAGGAGGCAGAGGTTGCAGTGACCCTGGCTCACGCCACTGCACTCCAAAAGTTTTTTCTAATTAGCTGGGTGTGGTGGCACATGCCTGTGGTCCCCAGCTGCTCAGGAGGCTGAGGTGGGAGGATCGCTTGAGCCTAGGAGGCTGCAGTGATTCATAATCATGCCACTTGTACTCCAGCCTGGGCAACAGAGTGAGACCTTGTCAAGGCAGGCGAAGGGGAAGAGGAAGGGGAAGGGGATGGGAAAGGAGAAAGAAGAAAATAATGAAGACCTGACAATGTTTTTAAAGGGGAAAGATGAAATAACATATGCAAAAGTGTTTTTGGATACTTCCTCTTTTTCCGGCTGGAACCATGGAGGGTGTAGAAGAGAAGAAGGTGGTTCCTGCTGTGCCAGAACCCTTAAGAAAAATCAAAGGGATTTCACAGAGCTGAAGATCAAGTGTCTGAGAAAGAAGTTTGCCCAAAAGATGCTTTGAAAGGCAAGGAGGAAGCTTATCTATGAAAAAGCAAAGCACTACCACAGGGAATATAGGCAGATGTACACAACCGAAATTCCAATGGCAAGGATGGCAAGGAAAGCTGGCAACTTCTGTGTACCTGCAGAACCCAAATTGGCGTTTGTCATCAGGATCAGTGGTATCAGTGGTGTGAGCCCAAAGGTCTGAAAGGTGTTGCACCTTCTTCACCTTCGTCAAATCTTCAATGGAACCTTTGTGAAGCTCAACAAGGCATCAGTTAACATGCTGAGGATCGTAGAGCCATATATTGCATGGGGAAACCCAAATCTGAAGTCAGTAAATGAACTAATCTACAAACGTGACAAAATCAAAAAGAAGCGAAATGCTTTGACAGATAATGCTTTGATTGCTCTATCTCTTGGTAAATATGGCATCATCTGCATGGAGGATCTGATTCATGAGGTCTATACTGTTGGAAAACCTTCAAAAAGCAAATAACTTCCTGTGGCCCTTCAAATTATCTTCTCCGTGAGGCGGAATGAAGAAAAAGACCACCCATTTTGTAGAAGGCGGAGATGCTGGCAGCAGGGAAGATCAGATCAACAGGCTTATTAGAAGAATGAACTAAGGTGTCTACCAGGATTATTTTTCTAAGCTTGTCAGTTAATAAACCGTACCTACTCTCCAATTGAAAAAAAAAAGTGTTTTGGCAATAGTAAGAGCTATAAAATGTAAAAAACTCATTACTTTATGACTGTCCATATTTTCTTGTTGGTAATATGATTATTTGGTACTCACTTTATAGAATTATTGTAAAGGTTAAGGGAAATAAAACAGCAAAGTTGTCTAGTTTCATACTTAACACATAAGTGTTCAAAAATGTCAGCAGCAAGAATAGCAGCAGTTCCAAATCCCATGTGGTAAGTAAGGCGCCTCTGGTCATCCCCATTTTATAGCTGAGTAAACTGAGGCTCTGGGAGGTCAAGGAAACTTAGACTAAACTTCAGCCTTTTATGACTCATGGAGCATGTTTCCATCCCTGTGGCAGGCTGGTAGCAGAAACCCAGGGGTTGGTGGGTAATGTTTGCAGGTTTTCCTATTTTGAAAGGATAAGTGGGAAGCAGCAAGATCTGGTTCCTCCGGACACATAGCTAAGGATCCACATGAGACATCACCTGCCCTTGTCAGGACTGCCTCATCAGCATCTGCAGCTCAATCATATATTCAGGCAAAATGCAAAATTAAAGAAAATGAGGAGAACAGGATGGAGGGAGGCAATCTTTGCCTTTACTTTTAATTTTCATTTGTAAACAGCTAAAGAAACAAAGGCCAAAAAAAAAAAAAAACAGTGATGAGTTTATCTACAAACACTAAAACTCTAGACCTTTAGTCAAGAAATACCAGGTCAGTCAAACTTTTGAAACCTTCAAATGATCTCATAGTTTAGGTTTACCAAAAAGCTGGTCTGGGCATGTGGATGGTGGGAGAGGAGCAGAAAAAGCCAAAAGACTCCTACCAGTTCTGTGCACGTGATCTGACAGGTTTGAGAGCTGCTTCTGGTAGGAAAAACAAAAGGCTCCCCAGGAAAGCCTCTTCCCATCCAGCTTTAGTTTGTCCAAAAAGAAGGGAAAAAATAACTCAAGTCTTCAGCCAAGAACACCAGTGGGGGAATTAAAGAGCTGGGCACACAATAATTTTAAGTAACGTCAGAGGAGATTTAAATAGCAAACATCAGCAGAAAAGAATGGGGAAACCTCCAGTGCACTGACTTCATTGATACCCCATTTATCAGCAATTACTGACTCCATTAAAGGCCGAGTTTACAGCAGAAAGAGAAGCAGAGCCTAAAATATGTCCCAGCAGATGGACGGAGAGTGTCGGTGATGCCGTATTTCAAAGGCATCTGCAACGTTGTTATCATTGAACACGGAGTCAGAGAGGCAGCAGACAAACAGCGGCCCAAGAGCCAGCAAATGATTTACTTGACCCTGGATGGGTAAAACTGACAGCAAAAACCTCATTAATTCCTCAGGTCACTCTGGAAGGCATTAATTTGGTTTGGACTCATGATGAGGGGAGATTTTCCAGACATACACCAGGAATTATGAAATCTCCATGGCCAGAGAAAGTATGTCCAAATCACTTTTTGCATAAATCATGCTGCCTTTCTGAAGAAGGATAATATGCTTAATCAAGGGAGTTATGGAACTTCTTGTGCTTATTAGACAGAAAATATAACAGTATTTTATTTGGTTATCAGTTCTGGGAGAGAGACTTTTTTTTTCTTCCTCTTAAAGCTAAAGTCTTTTCCTGCCAGCATGGAAGAGATCCTTTGTAAGAGCTGGAAGAACCTAGATGTGCAAATAATTTGTTCATGCAAAAATAGCTTTTCTTTTTTTTTTTTTTATTCTATTTTCACATAGGCATGGACATTGTGTGTGCCTCTCTTCTGAGTCCCAGCCAAGGTGTCAGCCTTCCCACCTTATCTAGAACTATCTCGATACTGAACACACCCCTATAAATAACAATCATAGTGGCTGGTGGTTTTGTTTTGTATATTTTGATGGTGTTGGCCAAAACTAAGAAGTCTGGTATTGAGACAACTTGGGTTGAATTACTAAGTGTATAATCCTTACCAGAAAAAAATTCTCTGTTCTCTCTCCAAGTCTGTGTGAGTCTGCGTACAGGCACACATAAGAAGAGCCAATGTCCTCTGATCCCCAAAATTACACAGGTCACTTCTAATCCTGTGTAATTTAACGACTCTTAATGACTTTTAAGCACTACGGTTTTCCCAAAAACCCTGCTTCCTTGTCTCATCGTTAGCTTGGGAAGAAAAACTGTGAAATATTTTTGGGAAAAAAAAAAAAGTTGTTGATTAAATCCAGGACAAAGCAGTCAGTTGGCTTATTTACATCAGTGAATCACTTCATTTTAGCAACACTGACAGAAAGATTAAGTGATTCAAAATGGTCAGGAGAAAAAGAGAGAGGGAGATTGAGATTGAAATGCTGCTAGACAATGAGCTTATACCTGAGTGTCCGATGCATAAGCCGCAAGCCCTCTTTCCTGATGATATCTTCCCTTGTAAAAGTTACATTCATCATGTTTAAAGCAAGGTTATCTCTGGTTGAAGAGAACATGCATTAGTACATTTTACTCATTCAACACTGAACACTCCCTATCAACAACCGTCTGCTTAAAGGGGACAAGGAGAACAAGAATTAATCACAGGAAGAGACAACCTAAGGGAGTTGGGCTATAAAATGGAATTCATTAGTAAGCCATAAAGTATTACTGCCTTAACTAGCCTTCCCTCTTACACTCTGTTTTCTCTGCCCTGGGGCTGCACTGGCTCGTTACCTAACAACCTAAAGTCATCCCCATCGTCTTTTTCACACCCTTTTTTCTCTTCCCGCTGGGGACAGAGAGAACAGAGAATTTATCACTGAGGCAAATTCAGGATCACAAGGTCTCTGGTCCACAAACTTCTAATTGGAACTTAACCCTCACATTCAAGGTCTCTTCTCATCTCACCAGCGTCTTAGAACTGCATAAGCTCATCTCATAGGAGACTGTCACATCTGAGACAGAAGAATGTCCTGGTTAAAAGCACAGGTTCAGGATTTTTACAGTCGTAGGCTCATCAGTTCTGGCACATCTCAGCTAGGTGACCTTGAATGAGTCACTTAACCTCTCAGCTTGACTTTCTTCAGCAGTTAAATGGAGATAATAATAGTACCCAGTAGAGGGGGAGAGTAAGAATAAAATAAGAAAAAGAAACAATCATTTCAATTCCCTGATTACAGCATAAGCAATGCACCCCTGAATAGATGTTGCCTGTTGCGATGATCTGCTCTTGCTTGTGTCTTTACAATAGTAAAAATAATATTTCTATGTCCTGTTATTTCAATTTGATTAAAAATATATCTGAAGAAATCCAACCTTATCGCTGTGAAAAACCACAAAACCACAGAGATAAACAATAATAGAGAAAAAAGGAACAAAGAATATACAAAGCAACCAGAAAGCAATTAACAAAATGACAAGAGTAAGTCCTCACCTCTCAATAATAGCCTTGAATGTAAGAAGATTAAATTCTGCAATTAAAAGACATAGACTGGCTGAAGAGATAAAAAAAGAAAAAGACCCAACTATATGCTGCCTACAAGAAGTTTACAGCAATAAATGCCTACATCAGAAAAGCAGAAAGATTTCAAGTAAACAACCTAACAGTGCACTTCAAAGAACTAGAAAAGCAAGAATAAACCAAATCCAAAATTAGAAGGAAAAAAATAAAGATTAGAGCAAAAAATCAATGAAATTGACACCAAAAAATACCAAAGATTAACAACATTAAAAATTGGTTTTTTGAAAAACATAAAATTGATGTCATTAACTAGACTATGAAAAAAGAGAGAAAATACTCAAATACAATAAGGAATGAAAAAAGAAGACATTACAACTGATAACACACAAACTCAAAGGATCATGAAAGTCTATCATGAGCAACTATATACCAACAAATTGGAAAACCTAGAGGAAATGCATCGATTCCTGGATACTTACAACATACCAAGCCTGAACAAAGAAGAAATATAAAAGCTGAACAGACCAATAACAAGTAATAAGATTAAATCAATAACAATTTTCAACAAAGAAAACTTCACTGCTGAAGTTTTCTTTGTTGAAAAGAAACCAGATGACTTCACTGCTGAATTCTACCAAACTTTTAAAGCAAAAGTAATAAGAATTTTTCTCAAACTGTTCCAAAAAATGGAAGAGGAGTGAATTCTTTCAAATTCATTACATGAAACCAGCATTACCATGCTACCAAAACCAGAAAAGGACAAAACAACGACAAGAAAAGAAACCGGTAGGCCAACATCCCTGATGAATATAGATACAAAAATGCTCAACAAAATACTAACACACCAAATCCAGTAGCACATCAAAAAGATTATATACCAGGATGAAGTGGGATCTATCAGAAAGTCCTAGCTAGAGAAATTAGGCAAGTGAAAAAAAAAAGGGCATTTAAGTTAGAAAGAGGATGTCAAACTGTCCCTATTTGCAGACAACATGATCTTATATAGAGAAAAACTGAAAGCCTACACCAATAATCTACAATCTACAGATTCAGTGTAACTTTTATCAACATATCAATGGCATTCTTTACAGAAAAAAAAAAATTCTAAAATTTGTATGGAACCTCAAATGACCTCAAATAGTCAAATTTACAAATTCAGTAAAATTACAGGATATAAAATCAACATACAAAAGTCAGTAGTGTTTCTATATGTCAAGTACAAACAAGCTAACAAAAAATCAAGAAGCGATCCCATTTATAAGAGCTACAAAAAAATAAAATACCTAGAAATAAATTTAGCCAGAGAAGTGAAAGATCTCTACAAGGAAAACTATTAAATACTGATGAAAATTTTGAAGAGAGCACAAAAAGTGGACAGACATCTAATGCCCATAGATTGAAAGAACTGATATTGTTAAAATGATCATACTACCCAAAGCAATCTACAGATTCAACGTAATCTTTATCAAAATATCAATGGCCTTCTTCACAGAAAAAAAAATCCTAAAATTTGTATAGAACCACAGATGACCTCAAATTGTCAAAGCAATTCTGAACAAAAAACAGAACTAGAAACATCACAGTATCTGATTTTTAAATATGTTACAAAACAGTATATTTACAAAACAGCAAACTAAACAAAACAGCATGGTACTGGCTTAAAAACAGACACATAGACCAGTGGAACATTGTGAAGAACCCAGATATAAACCCACATATTTACAGCCAACTGATTCTCTGCCATGTGTGTACCTATGCAACTATCTTGCATGTTCTGCACATGTACCCCAAAACTTAAAATGCAATAAAAAATAAAAAAAAATTTTTTTAAATGTCAAAAAAGCTCACTGGAGAAAGGACAGTCTTTAACAAATTGTGCTGGAAACATTGTATATTCTTACGCAGAAGAATGAAACTAGACCCCTATCTCTCACCATTACAAAAATCAACTCAAATGGATTAAAACCTTAAGTGTAAGATTGGAAACTATGAAACTACTAGAAGAAAACAGGGAAAATATTTCAGGTCATTGGTCTGCGAAAATATTTTATAGATAAGACCTCAAAAACACAGTCAGCAAAAGTGAAAATAGATAAATAAGGTGCTATCAAACGAAAACTCTTCTGCACAGCAAGGGAACAATGAACAGAGTGAAGAGACAACCTGAACATGGGAAAAAATTGCAAACAATTTATCTGACAAGGGATTAATATCCAGAATATACAAGAAACTCAAACAACTCAACCACAAATAATAATCACATCATCCAATTTTAAAAGGGGTAGATGATCTGAATGGACATCACTCAGAAGAAAACATACAAATGGTCAAGAAGTACATGAAAAAATGCTCAACATCACTAGTCATTAGGGAAATTCAAATCAAAACCACAATGAGATACCATCTCATCCCAGTTAGAATAATACAGAAAAAGAGGAACTCTTATACACTCTTAGAAGAAATGCAAGTTTATGCAGCCATTATTGAAAACAGTATGGAGGTTCCTCAAAAAACTAAAAATAGAACCACCATACAACCCAGCAATCCCACTGCTAAGTATGCATCCAAAGGAAAGAAAATCTATATGTCAAAAAAACATCTGTACTCCATTTATTGTAGCATTATTCACTATAGGTTAGATATGGAATCAACCTAAATATCCATCAACAGATGAATGGATAAAGAAAATGTGGTGTATATATACACAATGAAACACTGTTCATCCATTTAAAAAAAGACTGAAATCCTGTCATTCACAGTAACATGAATGAGCCTGGAGGATATTGTATTAGGTGAAATAAGCCAGACACAGAAAAATAAATACCACATATTTTTATGCATATGTGAAAACTAAAAAGTTTAATATCGTAGAAGTAGACAGTAGAATAGTAGTTATCAGAGGCTGAAAATAGTAGAGGGTAGAGTGGATAGGGAGAGATTGGTTACAGCCAACCTATTACAATCACAGCTAGAAAGGAAGAATAAGTTCCAGTATTCCAAAGCACTGCAGGGTTGACTCTAGCTAACATCAATTTCTTGGATATTTTTAATTAGCTAGAACATAGGATTTTGAACATTTTCAACACAAAGAATGAGAAATATTTGAAATAATGGATTTGCTAACTACCCTTATTTGGCCATTACACATTATACACATGAATTGAAATATCACACTGTACCCCATAAATATGTATAATTCTGTGACAATTAAAAATAATAATAATTATAAATAAAACGTATCTGTTCTCTTGCATATTCTTCTCTACTAATCCTCATCAATATATACACCTACTAGGACACAACAGAGATTGGTTTTTTGACCAATATATAGAATGAAAGAGCTGCTATTAAAAGAGCAGCAAAAAAAGCTCAAGATTTTCATCTCTTAATCTCATATTTGGAGGATACTCATCCCTTCAGAATGAAGAAGGGAAGCAGTATAGTAGAAGAATTCTCCCCGTCCTGATTTCTTCTTTAAGTAACCTGAAATGATTTATCCAATGCCATTGGGTACATAGGGTGTTGTGGGTTAGATTTTATTCTCTGATGATGAAATATTGGAAAAATATGCATATGTTAAAATAGCCATCTCAAAGTTTTGGGAATATATCAACCTTACATCAATGATCCCCCAGCTGCTCCTTTTAAAAGCAATATATTCAAACTGAAAAATCAATTAACTTCAAAAATGCCAAAGACTTAAAATCAAGATCTTAAACAGAGGTGAAATCAAGGGTAGTTTCTCCCTTAAGGCCATCATTAAAATAGCACATTTTTAAAAAATCAACAAATCGGAAGTCCTTTCCAACATCCGAGTTCACTTCTACATGGAAAGGCATGGGTTCAGTAAACCCTTAGTATTTCTGCACAAAGCTAAATTGCTTAGTGCCTCTGGGCCTCAGTTTCTCATCTATCAAAGAAAATAACCTGTTTTATAAACAGGATTAAACAAGCTGATAAATACAAGGCACGTATCCTTTAACAGGACTTTTCAAAAATGGCAGTGTTTTGGTGGTACTGTGTGGTATTGAAAGATCTGTCACTAATACATGAGGAGGTTCCAATTTCTGAAGCTAACTCTGACCAACCGTTGTTAGAAGAATAGAGACTGCACTCTATGAAGCCACAGAGAACATTTCAAACTTCAATACATTTTCTTCAAACTTCAGTAAATCAGTCCATTGTTTCATAAAATTCCAAGACACTTTAACTGATTTTTTTCATTAAAACAACCGATATTTTTTACTTTCTTAACTGAACTAGTTTCTTTGTGGAGGTACAGAAACCATCTCAATTATCTCTTTTGCTTCCTAACATGCAAATGAGTGTGTCAACGCCATTCAGAAATATTTCCCTCGGGTCATCCAGTTAGACATAATACCTAATACCAGCTAGGTAGAGAATAGGTAAGGCCTTTTTGTGTGAATGACATCCCAGAAATGTTACTAGAGTTGATTTAGTCCTTGCAAATAAGACGCAGACAATATTTATTCCTCCACCATATCTTTTACACTAAATTTACTGTGGCTTTTCTAATTACAAAAGCAGTGCTTAACCAGAATACAAAGTAAATGGCGAATATACCAAAGTACAAAAAAGAAAATAACTACTATTATTTAAAAAAAAGTGTTAGTGAAGATGAAGAGAAACTGAAATCCTTGGGCACTGTTGGTGAGAATGTAAAATGGTGTAATTGCTACGAAAAATAGAAAAGTGGATCCTAATAAAAAATAGAATACCATGTGATCCAGCAATCCCTTCTAGGAATTCCTTCTAGGACTACATGAAAATAATTGAAAGAAAAATCTTGAAGAAATATTTTCATACCTATGCTCACAGCAGCCAAGAGGTGGATGGCCAAGAGGTAAAAGAAGCCCAAGTGTCTATCAATGGATGAAAAGATAAATACAACTGAATACACATACAAGGGAATATGATTCAGCCCTTAAAAAGGAAGAAAATCTTGTCACTTCCTCCAACATGGATGAACCTTGAGGACAATAGGCCAAGTGAAATAAGCCTCTCACAAAAAGATACATATTGTGTGATTTCACTTGTACAGGGTGTCTAAAGTAGTCAAACTCATAGGAATAGCAAGTAAAACAGTGGTTGCCAAGGGCTGGGAGGAGGGGGAATAGGGAGTTGCTATTTAACAGTTAACAAAGTTTCAGTTTTGCAAGATGAAAAAGTTCTGGAGCTCTGTTGCCCAGCAGTGTGAATGCACTTAACACTACTGAACTATGCACTTAAAAATGTTAAGATGATAAATTTCATTATGTGTTTTTTACCACAATAAAAAGGGAAAAAGAATCCATAATTCATCATTCATGTATAAATCTGTTAATATTTTGATGTTGCAGTTAAAATCCACATTTCTCATTTAGTCACATGTTGTTAACATTTTCTCATGGCATTAAATATTCTTCTACAACTACATTTTAATGGCTGCATAGTTTCCATGTTTAAATGATCTCCTATTATTGGGCTGTGATATACTATTGCTTGCTATTACAAATAAATTATTATAAACTCCAGTTTTACATTATTTTAAAATGTCATGTTATATTTCTTACATTATATCTTTATTTCTCATACTTATGTCTTTAGCAATTGAGTGGAGTTTTGGTGGGGGGGCTTGGTTGTTTTTAGTGTGGCTTTTAAGATATTTTTGCTTTTAAACCTCTGTGGTTCTGAGAGCACAATTCTCCTCTCTCAAAAAAGGAAGGAGAATTGAGGGAAGCAAAATCAATCTCTAAAAGAAGTAAAACTGCAAGTTTGAAAACAGCAATTATTTCAGCATAAAGCTCGTCAAAATTGGCCTCTCACAAATTGTCCACTTTGCAGAGAATGTCTGTAAGGAACACATAAACCAGCAGACACAGGCGACGCTAGTCAGAAAATGATCCACGTGGATCGGGAAAAGTTCCCTCGACCGCCTCTCAGGGCGTGAGGCAGGGTGTGGCTCGCCTCTTCAGTACTCCGCAGCTCAAACCTTTAGGTGGAGCACGCAGACAGGCAGGATGTGGGGCACAGCAATGTCTACGGGTGAATACAGCTCCTGAAGCCCCAGTGGGCGTGTCACAGCGTGCTTGTTTCGTTTTGCCATGGGTAGGAGGTTTGTGTTAATCGGCTCAATTAGACCCTCTGCCTTATGGCAAGGACAGAGGGCTTTCAGCATCCCGGGGTTCTTGCCTTCGCGTACTGGAAAAATTGGATCGTGCGGGAGCTCGGAGAATGTGTGCAAGGTTTTCCTGAGTGGTGGAAGTAGCTCTCTGCAGATGGATGGGAGCTGGAAGCCGGCTGGTCTTCCCCTGGAGTCAGGCCGCGCAGTGGCCGGGCTCTCCTCCAGCCAGCCTCGGTGGAATTCCACGTCGTCCCACTGTAGATGGCCTGCCGGCTCTGCCGGTGTCTGCTGGTATCTAACGCTAGGTTCTTCTCCACGTCCAGCCACGCGTGTGCCCTTCTGCTGGTGTTTTCCTCTCAACGTCCAGCACTTGTGTCTGTGCCTGCTCGGGTCTCGGGGTTTTCATAGACATAGGATGGGGGCGTGGTGGGCCAGGGTGGTCTTACAAAATGCAACATTTGGGCACGAAAACAGAAATGGCTATCCTCACCTAGGTCCCTGGGCACAGGCTCGGCGGAAGGATGGGAAGAGCCCTAGCCAAGAACCCGCCCTTCTCTACCCAGCACTTCCCTGCCCCTGTTCCTGGATCACATGTACCCGGGATCAAACTTCCCCTCCGGTGCCAGAGCACACCCTCAAGCCCTTTCCTATAAATGGAATTACTTCCTGAGACCTTACTTCACTCAGAAAGTAACGGGTAATATTGCTTGGGGGCTGATGTTATCACCCCCAAATTATAAACTGAGGCCCAGAATGATTAAATAACTTGCCCAGTGTCACACAGCTAAGAATAACAGAGTGAAGGTTCAAACCCAAGCTTCCTTCACTTTACCAGCATGATTTTGTCACATCGGATATCACGGTTGATCCCTTAGCTCCAGGCACAAAGGCACACTTGATTGATAGGCTAGCTCTAATTCCCAATTTTTTTCTTAATCTGAGGAGGCCATTACCACTTACCTAGGAAGACTATGCAGCAAGTTTCAGAGAAGTCCTCCCCATTGCCTGTTCTATTCCTTTTTCTTCCCTGGGCTGGACTAACCCAAATAATTAAGAAGAGTATTTCTGAAGGAAGTTAAATAACTCCAATTAGGAATGCTCTAATTTAGGAGGAACTGGGGCAGCCGATCTTATTTCCATATGGCAGTTGCATGTGCCTATTAAAAAAAGACTAACGAAAAGCCGCTATGACCATGGAATAGTTATCTTGCGCTAAGTTCCTGGGAACCAGACACAGGCTTTTCCAGCTTGTCCTCTGCAATCGTTCGTGGCCACTCTGAAAGTTTATCCTCAGTTCTCCCCCCCAGAATAGCTGTTTCTGAAATGTGAGTCCTGACAAAATGACTCACTGGGGCCATGTTAACTTTTATCATCATCTGTTTTTAGCAGTAATTAGGCCATAGCGATTTTGGCGGCAGCACATAAGTCAAATTTGCAATCGCTCCCTGTACTGGAAATCCTGGTGGTTATTACTGGCGTTTCCTGGCCGTATGATTCACACAGGCTTGGAGTGTTGCTGCTTAAGGTATCTGGTCAGGTAATTAGGGATGCGTTGGTTTCTTTTGTTTCCATCAGTTCAGATCAAAGACCTGCCAAAATCACTCCCTGAAGTCCTTGTCCTAGTCCCACTGTGGCTGCTGCTATGCAGATAAATCCTTAAAGACAGAAAACCCAGCCACTCACAATGAATGGTCTTTCTTTACTAGCGCTAAGCTCTACACAGTTTCTAATAGTCATCTGGAGGATGTGCAAGGCTTGAAGGAATTTTAATTTTTGGAAGGCAGGGAGGATATGCAAACCATTAATTTTTTTAATTATTATAACCATGTGGGACAACTCCAGATTCCAAGTGCCCACTCTGACAGGCCACGCCCTCATTTTTGGCAAAATGTTCATTACACTTCCTGCTGTGTTAATCCCTCCAAGGAGTTGTACAGCTAGAACACAACTTTCTGTTCCCCCAAAGTCCTTCTTCATAGCTCTCAAATGTCACTTTTGCTGCTCTCCGAGTCCTCTTCATTCTAGTTGTTAAATATATATCTTTTTAATTCTGACAGGTATTCCATCTCCCTGGAACCCTGTTTTCTGCTTTCCTAGGTCCCTGGATTCCGATGTTTTGAACTTAAAACATCAAAAAAAATGACAACTCAACTGAACATTTGACCAAATCCCCAGCACTGCACCCCAGCATAGAGCAGGGGAGAAAGGAAGCTGGACCTGGAACCAGGACTCCAGTGCTTCGCATTGCAGAAGAAGCAAATGGTAAATAAACTGGAAGAAGACACATCTGCAGGAGGGGAATTGTTGTTTACAGACTTTACACAGGGCAAGAGGGAAGATAGATGTAAGCTGGAAAATGTAAGCAATGGGTAAAAACTCAAAAGACTAAACCAGGATTCTCTTATCACAGTAATTTAGAGCTGCTTAATCCTACCCTCCCAGGATTCAGTCCCTCACTCAGTTGCCTAAGGAAAAATTCCTCATGCATTGCTTTAAAATTCATCTTTATTAGGGATAGACAATCAAACTATAGACATGTAGGCTGGGTGCTGTGGCTCACACCTGTAATCTCAGCATTTTGGGAGACCAAGGCAGGTGAATTACCTGAGGTCAGGAGTTAGGGACCAGCCTGGCCAACATGGTGAAACCCTGTCTCTACTAAAAATATGAAAAATTAGCCAGGTGTGGTGGCAGGTGCCTGTAATCCCAGCTACTCAGGAGGCTGAGACAGGAAAATGGCTTGAACCTGAGAGGCAGAGGTTGCAGTGAGCTGAGATAGCACCATTGCACTCCGGCCTGGGCACCAACAGTGAGACTCCATTAAAAATAAAAAAAATTAGCCAGGCATGGTGAGTGCCTATAATCCCAGCTACTCAGGAGTCTAAGTCAGGAGAATAGCTTGAACACAGGAGGGAGAGGTTACAGTGAGTCAAAATCATGCCACTGTACTGCAGTCTGGGCGAAAGATTGAGACTATCTCAAAAAAAAAAGTATAGATGTACAAAACTGATAAACTCCTGTGCATCATCAGAATATTAGTTACTTCTGGGGAGAAAAGGATAGACAAAGTAATTCCAATATATTTTTCGTCACTTATTTCTTAAACTGATGATGGGTATGTCAATATCTTTGCTTTTCTTTATCCTTTTATGATTGTCCAAAAGATTTTGTAAGAACTTCTAAATAAACAAATAATTAAAACAAGCTCATCACCAAAGCCAGCTACTTGGAACCTTCGTCCAGGAGTATCAAGGCGAGCTTCTCAGTGTGCAGTCACACAGAGCCCCACACTCAGGAGGATCCCACACTTGGTTTAATGCTCTGTTGTCGCTGTCTTAAAATTCTTCATAAATTTGTAACAAGGGGCCCACATTTTCATTTTCCAATGGGCCCTGCAAATCACACAGCTGGTCTTAGGCAGTACTTAGTCAAGAAAAGGATATTTCTGTTTTAAGTTAGACACATGGGCAGTCAAGCCCAGGAGTCAAGACACTTGCGTCACCCTCTTTGGAAGCTGTGGATCTCATTTTCCACTTTGACTAGTTAGAAACATCCTCAAGACACCTCGTAACTTCTCTCTCATCTCTTGTTCATCTTCTGTTATCTTCTCAAAAAACAAAGACAGCCAAGATGCAGGGGAGGAAAAGAATGGCCAGGGTTGGTGGCAGTTCTTAGGAATGGTGAGAGGAAGTGGTTCCAGGTTTGCCCCACTCCCATCTTAGCATCAAACAAGAGGGAAGTGGCTGCCACTCATCTCTATCCCTCACCAGAAGTCACTTATTTTTAAAACTTTGATTAGGATTTAATCCACCAAATAAGGATAAAAGATTTCTACCATCTAATTATTGACAAAGCATACTTTCACCTAGAAAATAGTTACTGCGCACCTGTTATGCACAAGCACTGAATTAAGCCCTGGAGGTTACAAAGAAGGAAACTCAGTGTCCCCAGCCTGCAAATGTTAAAGTCTATTGGAAAGACAGGGAGGCAAACCAATAATTTTACTTCAGGATGATCACTACTCTCCTGAAGAAGGCTGCTTAGTGCTGTAGAAAGAAATGAAGTGTGCCACCGTCTGCCTGAGGCATGGGGGTACATGAGGGAAGATGTCATAAAAGAGGAGAGTGCACCGAAGCATTCGGGCAGCAGAAACAGTATGCATACAGAAACAACATGTGAGCATGCATGGCATACTTATTTGGAGGACTCCTTTAATCCATTTATTCCTTCTTGATAAATCAGCTGCAAGTCACCATGCTTGCAAAGTAAATTCAAGGGGGGATAATGACAGAAAAAGTGGGATAGATAGAAAAAGATCAGACTGTGAAGAAAAGATTAGATTTTGTTTTGTTGGTAAAGGAATCATGGAAGAATTTAGGCAGAAAAGAAATATAAGATCTGTTTGGTGGGTTTGTTGGCAGAGCGGGGGGAACCCTAGGCTTTGGAAGATAATTTCAGGTAAAAGTCATGTGGCCAGTAAGAAGGAGGCTATTGCAATCTCCCTGCTTCTATATTATTAGGAGAGTAATGAAAGAAGAGATTTCAGAACATAGAATTTAATAGACTTGAATAGTAGATGGGGGCAAAGAAAAGGAGAAATTTATTATGACTCACAGGTTTCCATCATGAACACTTAGCGAATGGTGGCCTCATTCTCTAAGGGATGGAACCAAAAAAGGGAAATGGTTTGGAGAAGAATAAGAAGTGTTCAGATTTGGTGTTGTTGGGTTAGAGAAGTCTGTGAGACTGCAAGTAAATGTATTTCTATCGGATCGATGAATATGTGAGTTGAAACTCAAGAGAGAATTTTGAGCTGAAGACAGACTTGGGAGTCATTCATGCACAAGGAATAATTGGACCAACAGCCCTGGGTAGATTGCCTGGGGAGAAGGAAGAATGTGTAACAAGAGAAGCAACCTGATGATAGGAACTGTAAGACTGGAAGGCAGCGATAAACCATCAAAGGAGACTGAAAAGGAACACCATGAAATTAAAAATGAACTAGGAAACAGTGGCATCATAAACCCTAGTTTTACATACAGTGAGCAACAATGGCAAGGCAGGCAGATAACACAAGAAAAATGAGACCTGCAGAAAATCACTGGATACAACTAGAAGGTTTTTTATGACCTCGATAAACATCGTTTAAGCTCAGTAATGAGATTATTTTAGGTGACTCTCTTGACTTGGCTGGTGTTAATCTTTTAAAATGTTACCAAAGTATTCATTCCTTTATTCATCCCTACACAGTACCTAAAGGAGAAACATAATTTATAGCAGCAAGACTCAATCTAATATGAATTGATAACACAGGTTCTATTTACCTTTCTTCTAAGGGATCACCAGAGCACTTTTCACAAGCATATGCTGAGACCAAAAGCTTTGGATGAGATTGTTAGGACAAAGGGCAAAAGTTTCAATGCTTAATCTCCTATTTTGAAATCTACATATAAAGCTTCTTGATTTGTTAGTCAAACAGACTGCTCTTCCAGGTCACTTTCCCAAATCTTTGGTATATTATTTCAAACAATTTCTAGAATGAAAACTCCATTGGAATGAAATGTATATCACAACTCCATATAAAGAAATATGTCTTACTATTTAGTTATAAGCAAAGAGCCAGGAATGTGAAAATTGAGGTAGAACAATTCACTTGTTCTGAGGCAGGCACTTGAGTTCTTTGTCTACATTATAGACATAGCTGCCATCTCTTAGATTCAGAGAGATAGATGACCTGGCTATCCGCTCTGGCAGTCTCAGGGTACCAATGGCTGAAAACCTTATTCTCCCATGAAAATGTTCAGCCTAGGGGAAATCAAGTCCATTCTCAGGCAGGCCCAACACTTACAAATTGACTAGTTAGAGCATGATCGAGTTGAGCACCTCAACACACTAAATCTTATAAGGCTTAGAAGCAAGAGCTAATTGGTAGCCCTCCTTTGTTTTATCAGCAAATCCTGGAAATGGATCTTTAGACTTCATGATAATAATGTAGGAAACAGAAAGAAAGGCCAAGGTATAAGGACCAAGGGATCACTGGGGACACCAAAATAAAGTCACACTCAGGAGATCTGATCTCTCAGAGCAGGACTATAGCAGTGGTGGTAGGAGTATATTTGCAACAGGTTCCTGAAATATTAAACACTGTCACTTACAGAATGAATCTTTCCTACAGGACTGCATGAGTTTTCTTCTCTACTGCTATATTAGCAGCTCTTATATACAGCTTTATCCTTTTCTTCCTATATACATAGAATAAGTTCGCTCCTTTACTTGACCAATCTTTTTAAAAAGTTGAGTTTCTTAATGAATTGACCAGGTGGCATATAAAAATACCATCAAAAAGAGCATTTTGTGATAAAGAAAGCACAGTGTTTAAGATCAATTTATTTAATTTTTATTTTACTGACTTCAAACTATTTAAAATAGTAAATTCAACAATCCCATGTCCTCACTGCCAAATATCTTAATTCCCACCAATCAGCACAGGGCACAGAGGAAGAACAAGTCAACAAAATGGAAAGCAAGCCAAAGCTTCTCCTAATGAACTCTAACTATTTTTTCAAGTTCTTTTTAAGGAAGAAGTGAACCACCCAGGAATGATATTTAATGTTATAAGACATGGCAGCAGCTTTCTTTTACAAAAATATAGCAAACTACGACTTAAATATAATAAATTGACTTTTACTTCCAGCCAAGATGGAGTAACAGGGACTGGATTTATTTTCTTACATGAAATGACTTATAAACAGAACAAATGTGAAACAACAGTTTTCAAAATATTGGTCATCAGGCAATGAAGAAAAGTGATCCTGAAAGTATGAGGAACAAACCAAGTAAGCTCTGCAATGGTTCCACTTATTTCCTGGAGAGAGTTTCCAGGCTACTACACATCGAGGGGAAAATAAAAATTAAAAACTTTTAAAAATAGAAAAAAGCTTATAGAAAAAGAGTGTAAAGAAAGCAAATATTTTGGTCAAGCTGTGCAATGTATTTGTGTTTTAGGCTGTTATCATAAGAGAGTCTAAAAGTTTTGAAAAAATATGGAATTCATAAATTTTAAAAAGTACAGCAAGCATGGGTTAATTTATTATTTTATATTTTTACAGCACTTTTTCTGTTTACATACAAACATAGTTGACATTGTATTACAGTTGCCTACAGTATTTTATCAGAGTAAGACGCCATACAGACTTGTGGCCTAGCACCAACAGGTTATACCAAATAGCCTAGGTGTGTAGTAGGCCATACCATCTAGGTTTATGTAAGTATACTCTATGATGTTTGCACAACTACAAAATTGTCTAATAATACATTTCTTAGAATATACCACTGTCATTAAGCAATGTATTACTGTTTTTAAATTACTAAAAGAAATGGAAATTGCCAACCAAGAATCCTATATTCAGCAAAACTATCTTTTAAAAACAAAAATTAAATTAAAATGTTTTAGGCATACTGAAGCTGAAGAATTTCTCACACTGCAACTTTCCTCTGTATTTTCATGCAGAAAGAAAATGATACCAGATAGAAATCTGAATCTACACAAAGGAATGAAGTGCACCAAAAATAAGACTTACATTGACAAATATAAAAGATGTTTATTCCTATTTCTTATTTGTCATCTAAAATTATAATGAATACCTCTCTGGAAGACTTTAAAGAGTATTGAGAATATCAAATCTACCAAGGTGATAGGAAATGATGGAAGTAACTATAAAAAATACAGCCCTAAACTTCTGAACACTGATAACATCTATAGATTAGAAATATTTGCATATCTTAGCAATGAGCATTTTAAGGACTGAATCAGGTAACTAAAGCTTGATGTATGTATAAGAAAATATATAGACATCAATTATTATAGAAAATATTATTAAAGATATAGCAAACCACCATGGCATGTGTATACCTGTGTAACAATCCTGCACAATCTGCACATTTACCCCAGAACTTAAAGTATAATTTAAAAAAAGAAAATATTATTAAAAAGATACTCCCTTCCAACCCTATTTTCCACAGCTATTCTTCACTCACCCATTGTTCCAGTATACCAAGCTACTTCCCCCAATCTGGCAGTTGACTTTTTATATAAGCTAATAGTGATATTTTTCATTAAATCAATATATGGATATTATTCACAGGGAAGCCAATTTGTACATTGCAATTGTATTTCTATTTTTGTGCAGATTTGTTTCCCTAGAGTCAATAATTGTCTCATTTTTTTTCCTGATTATTCTATGTGTTTATCACCAACTTTCTTTCAAATTCTCAATTTTTCAGACAAACACACTGGGTCATCTATTACTTTCATGTTTTCCTCAATGATCTCCCTTCTGGATCCTTCTAGCCTTCTGCTTAATATGTGTTGGTTGCTTTCCATCTCTCAGCAGAACTGATTTAATGTTGAATCTTCCTTCACAATTTTTCTGGAATTCTCTCTCCCTCATATTTCCCTTTTTTTTTTTGAAACTCAAGTGTTTTATTTTTATGTACATTTCATTTTGTCCAGAAATAAAATATCTAAATACAGACAGACTGTAATGTTGTATATGTATAGCTTTCAACAATACTTGATCTGAATAAATGCTTTGTACATTAGGTTTGTCTTTTTAATGACAGCTACATTGATAAAATTACTCATATCCTTTTTTCTTAACCAGTAACAAGCAGAGAGACAAGTACAAGTTAATATTAATAAGCAGCTCAAATAACACTTGGTTACACTATGTACAATACAAACCATTCATACAAATAAAGACTAGGATATTGAATTTGTTACAATATGTGTAGTAAAGATAAGACAGACACTTACAACTTACATGGTGTCTGCCGGGCATTTCCCTTCTTATATAATGATCAGAACTTAATTTAAGCAGGCTTAGCTGGTCTCAACTTCACAAAAGTCCAATGATTGGTGATGAAAGTTGTAATCCCAATGTCTGCCCACATGTAAATTCCAAATGTTTGCTCATCTTTACTGAGAACAGGCCCCATTCATAGCAAAAAAGAGCCATCTTGGTAGTAGCCACCTTGAATGTGCCTACTCTATGCTGGAAAAATGTTACTACATTTTGTTGTGTTCATAAAATAAAGAATATTGATTATTTGATTTTGGGGGGTTACTCTTTTGTTTTATAGAAACGCTACTACCAATGGCTTCCTGTGAAAGAGATCACTGTAATAAGTTTTTTCTTTTTCTCTCTTTTGTACTTTAATTCTGGTAAGAATACTTAACACGGGATCTACACTCTTATTATTATTTTTTTGCTTTATGTTCTGGGATACATGTGCACAACATGCAGGTTTGTTACATAGGTATATATGTGCCATGGTGGTTTGCCGCACGTGTCAACCTGTCAGCTAGGTTTTAAGCCCTGCATGTATTAGGTATTTGTCTTAATGCTCTCCTTCCCCTTTCCCCCTACCTTCCGACTGGCCCAGGTGTGTGATGTTCCCCTCCCTATGTCCATGTGTTCTCATTACCTCTTAACAAATTTTGAAGTGTACATACAATATAGTGTTGTATACTATGGGCAAATGTTGTACAGCAGATCTCTAGAACTTAGTCATCTGGTTTAACTAAACCATTATACTCATTGAATAGTAACTCTCACTTCCCCTCTTTCCAGCCTTTGATGACCACTATTCTACTCTTCTGTTCCTTTGTGTTTGACTCTTTTAGATACTTCATATAAATGGACTAATGCAGTATTCATTCTACTGTGACTAACTGATTTCACTTAGCATACATTATGTCCTCAAGGATCATGCTGTTGCATATGGCAAGATTTTCTTTTTTAATGCTGAATAATATTCCACTGCATGTATATACCACAGAAAAATGCAAATGAAACCAAAATGAGATATCTCACATATCTTTTCATATCTCACATATCAGATATCATACTACCTTTTCATAGTATGTTTACATAGTGTCTTAGTCAGTTCAGCGTTCTGTAACAAAGAACCATAAACTGGGTGACTTATAAACAACAGGAATTTTATCTCACAGTACTAGAGGCTAGTAAATACAAGATGAAGATGCCAGCATATCGTTTCTGATGAGGACGTCCTGGTTCAGAGATGGTCCTCTTCTTATTATATCCTCACATGGTAGAAAGCAGAGATGCCCTGTGCCTCCTCCTTTTTTTATAAGTGTACTAATCCCATTAATGAAGACTCTATCCTTATGACTTAATTACCTCCCAAAGGCTCCACCTTCTAACACTACCACATAAGGATTTAGGCTTCAACATGTAAATATTAGGGGTCAGGAGACACAAATATCTATATATATAATGGAAAATATACATGTATATATATATTCCATTACTTCTGTCCCTCTAGAGAACCCTGTTTAATACAGATCTGATTTTCTTTTTATCATCTTCTTCCTCCTATTTCTCCTCTGTCTTCAAGTTTTTAAGATCTTCTCTAAGTTCCCAGTGCTGAAATTTCACACATGATCTTAGTACGTGTCCCTTTAATCTACCCTCTGGGCCCTTTTAATTCAGAAACTCCTATCCATGGTTGGTATTCTTTCTTAGATAATTTCCTCCCTTCTGTTTTTTTCTGTTCATTCTTTTTGAAAGTCCTATCAGTTTCTGGCCTGAGCATTTCATTCTCTCTTCTCTCATATTTTTCAACCATTTAGTTTATTTCTTCAACTTTATTTTCCACCCATTATATTGGCTACTTCATTCTGATTTTTAACTTGAAAAAGTTCTTTCTGTTCTCTGGATGTTTCTTTTTTTAGGCATAATTGTGTTTTCCCTTCATACTATCTTTTCATGTTTCTGAGGATATTAATTATTTAGGGGAGTTTGGTTTTGTTTTGTTTTTAGTTTGTTTCTGCTCCCTGATTTGTCCTTTCTCTGAGTTTGTGGGTGTTTTGTGGTTGTTAGATTAATTAATGTTTCTATTTTCACTGTGGAGGCATTCCTCACATGCTGTTAATCCTTGACTATCCATTCCTATGTAAAAGTGAATCATTAAAACATTATTTAGAAGTATTTTTTGCATGAAAATCTTCTCGACTAGGCTGGGTGTGGTGGCTCACTCACGCCTATAATCCCAGCACTTTGGGAGGCCAAGGTAGGTGGATCACCTGAGGTCAGGAGTTCAAGACCAGCCTGGCCAACATGGTAAAACCCCGTCTCTCCTGAAAATGCAAAAATAAACCAGGCATGGTGGTGGGCACCTGTAATCCCAGATACTCAAGAGGCTGAGACAGGAGAATCTCTTGAACCCAGGAGGCAGAGGTTGCAGTAAGCCAAGATCACACCATTGCATTCCAGCCTGGGCAAAAGAGTGAAACTCTGTCTCAAAAAAAAAGAAAGAAAGAAAAAGAAAAGTCTTCTCAATTAGTGAGCTTCTTTCTAGGTGGAGATCTGATTGCTTCCTTGGGAAACTTTAATGTATTTTTAGATGTTTTTTGGCAAGTTTCCAGAGGAACAAAGCATCCAATCTCCTTCCAGGAGGGTATAACTCTGGCTGTTCACATTCCAAGAGCTGCTTTAGGAAAAGTGCTGGAGTATCAGTGGTCAGTATGTAAATTTCACTTACCCCTCTTGTTTCCCGATATTCCTTCCTCTGCTATTCCTAGTGTGCTTGAATCCAGGACCTTTTTCTTTCAGTCTCTTCTGAGAATAAACTTGTGGTCCAGAAGCGAGGCCAGGCTGCCCAGATTGGTGAAGAGGATTCAGGACTCTGTGTCTAGGCTGCTGCCTTCAACCTGGGGTTCTTTCCAAGGCTGTGCAGCTCACTTCTTACTGTCCTTCCTGACTACAGCCATTGAGTTTTCAACTCCAAAATGCAAAGTTATTTGCCACACTGGTTTATTCACTTTCCACCTTCCAAATTTTGCTTTTATCTCTTCTTTTCTATTCTAGGTTTGTCCTTTTTTATTCCTTTTTTAATAGTTTAGTAGAATTTCGGGAAAAAAAATCATGCTTAACCAGAATGTCCTAGATATTTATAGGCTAGAAATTTTCTTCTATTTGTTGTTAAAGCAGCTCCCAAAATCTGAATAATTTAGAAGCATAAAAAACATTATTATTCTTCTTTTGATTTTTTTTCTGTTTACTGGTCTAAAAATTTCAGGGATTCTGGACTTTTCATAACTACTAGTATGAAAAAGACAAAGTTGAAAGAACTCTTACTTCCAAAACAAAAATGGTAATACCTCCTCTCCTATGTATATACACCATGTGACAAGCCCACAGCATATTCATGCCAGCATGTCCATTCCCTAGCTTTGCCTTCTTTAAATGGTCAGAGTGAGAGTAAGCAAATTTCTGCAGGCAATGATTTCATATGCACCTGATGTATTGAACCTACCTGGCTCTACACCTGCTGAGTCCTCTTCCTCCTTTGCCTACCTATAGCAATTTGGCCTCCTCTTTAAGACCAGTCTCTGATCAAGAAAGATTTAACAAACCCCAGCTCAGCATCAATCTAGTCTTCCTGCAACTTATCTAGCCCTTCCGCTGCCCCAGATGGTGGGAAAACATATCCTGCCCAGGCTCTTTCTTATGTGTAGGGCTGGTAACTGATCCTGAACCTTCACCTGGTAACCTGCCTCATACCGCAGCCTCTGGTAAACTAGATAAAGACTACAGGCCAGGCGCGGTGGCTCAAGTCTGTAATCCCAGCAATTTGGGAGGCCGAGGTGGGTGGATCACAAGGTCAAGAGATCGAGACCATCCTGGTCAGCATGGTGAAACCCCGTCTCTACTAAAAATACAAAAAATTAGCTGGGCATGGTGGTGCGTGCCTGTAATCCCAGCTACTCAGGAGGCTAAGGCAGGAGAATTGCCTGAACCCAGGAGGTAGAGGTTGTGGTGAGCCAAGATAACGCCATTGCACTCCAGCCTGGGTAACAAAAGCGAAACTCCGTCTCAAAAAAAAAAAAAAAAAAAAAAAAAAAGATAAAGACTACATTTCCTCAGAGGCCGCAGCACAGCTTCTCCCCAGTGCCTGCTCAGTGACTCACTGCTCAGCTTCCACATCTTACTTTCTCCTGGGGCCATCTCCTTGGGGGTTAACCTGTCCATGTATCAGGAATTTGTCTACTCTAAAACATCCCAGCTCAACTTATTAAGGCATGTTATTTCATCTTGAGAAATATATTCCTCGACATCAACTGCTTAAGCTTTTGTTGGAAAAAATTCATCTCATCTTTTCCTGAGGGTAGTGTTTGATAAGGGAAAGAAGAGACAGTTAAAGGAACTTGAGAATCAAAAGAATGAAAAAGAGAAGTTAAAAGACTCCCTCCCCCTTCTTCACTTCAGTGTTTTAAGACCAGCCCTGCCCACCCCTCCTCCTTCGCACACTGCCTTCCTTTGATGTATGGACCCAATGCTAACTTTGCCTGTTTCCTGGGTTTGCCCTTTTGTATTTGATAATCTCTTAGCTTGTAATTTACTCCTCTTTCTACGTAGATAGCTCAATTTTAGAGTTTAATACTCTTGAAAGCTGGGATGCTTGGTTTACTTGCTCTTTATAGTTCCTGTCTGGGAATTGTCAATCCAATTCTCTAACCCATTGGTTCAGAGGTCACTCTCTCAAAAATTCTGTAAGAAAAAAACTTTCTTTTTTTTTTTGAGATGGAGTCTCACTCTGTCACCCAGGCTGGAGTGTAATGGCGTGGTCTCAGCTCACTGCCACCTCTGACCTCCAGATTCAAGTAATTCGCCTGCCTCAGCCTCCTGAGTAGCTGGAACTACAGGCGTGTGCCACCACGCCCGGCTAATTTTTGTATTTTTAGTAGAGATGGGGCTTCACTATGTTGGCCAGGCTGGTCTCAAACTCCTGACCTTGTGATCCTCCCACTCAGCCTCCCAAAGTGCTGGGATTACAGGCATGAGCCACCGCGCCCAGCGAGAAAAAAACTTCTAAGAGTAAGTCTTGAAAATAAAAACAAAAACAAAAAGCAACATGCTGCATCCCCATCTTTCTTCTCTGGAAAGGCAGCAGGGAGGTTGCACTCTTCCTTTATGTCCTGGAAGGAAGCACTGCTTCCTCCAATTTAACAACTCTTAGCTCTTAGCTTCAGGTTTTTTTTGTTGTTGTTTTTTGTTTTTTTTGACAGTCTTTCTCTGTCACTGAGGCTGGAGTGCAGTGGCACAATCTCAACTCACTGCAGCCTGGACCTTCCAGGTTCAAGCAATTCTCCTGCCTCAGCCTCCCAAGTAGCTGGGATTACAGGCCCACACCACCATGTCCAGCTGATGTTTGTATTTTTAAAAGAGACAGGGTTTTACCATGTTGGACAGGCTGTTCTTGAACTCCTGGCCTCAAGTGATCTGCCGACCCCTGCTTCCCAAAATGCTGGGATTACAGGTTTGAGCCATAACGCCCCACCTGTTTCATTTGTTTAATTGGCATAATAATGTGTAACTCACAAGGAACTATGAGGAGTAGAAAAGAAAATGTGACCAAATCACCCAGCACTTGCATGGTACATATTTGATGAGTAATAAGTGTTGATTCACTGCCCCAGTTACCCTTTGCCAGGGAATGGGAAGGGAGCACTTGGAAAAGCCCCCAAAGGCAGCCTCCAGAAGGTTGAGAGAAGCACCAGGGGAGGGCACCCAGAGCTGTGCAGGAGAAGGATTGTTTATTCCGGACAAGATCCACTCATCCATTTCCATCAGCCCAAATTCCAAAGCCTGTAAAAGCATTAAGGAACCATCCGCCTGGAGCCACACTGAAGCTTCCTGACCTAAACAAGAAGGCGCTCTGCTGCGGCAGGAGCATCAGTACCCAGTGGCCATATTTCAGCAGGCCTCCCGACCTCTGAGTAAATAAATGTGTGGAACAGATACAATAAACATTTTCTCTTGTCCTGAAATCAGATCTGCAGATTCCTCCTACCCTCTGCGCTTGGCAGACTGTAATTACAGGATATGTTAAATTTTCTTTATAGCTAGTCCTGATGGTTGTTAAGTGACCACACCAGCCAGTGCAGTACCCCGCTCTGGTCTGCTACCACAAGTAATGAAAACCAGATGTTTGTCTGCAGTTAATAATCAATACAGCTCTTGGCCCAAGTCAAGTAGGGCTCACCATTTGCTTGGAGAAGCCATGTAAAGTGGTGATAAGCCAGGGTGACCTGCAGCCTGCCTTGGGGCTGCCACTGCAGAGCGAGATAAGCCATTGACACTCCCAGAGGTGACTGGGAGAGAAATGAGCAACTGACAAGAACCAAAAACTTCCCAGACACATGAAGTGCCGGGTGTTGGAGCCCTCCCCTGAACTGCCATACAAAAACTTCTCAAGATCTGGCATTTTGCATAGAAATGGGCATCTTTGCTAAGAGTCTAATTACAGGTATTATTCAGCTTTTAGACAACCCCTTGGAATTCCTGTACAAACGTCTCTTCTATTTAGAGGCAGATTTTCTCCCTTGTTCAGAGGGAGTCACATAATACAAAAATCAATGAATGTGTCATTGAATAACTACTCCTCTTGGTATCTGACACTGTAGATTTTAGAGTTAGAACCAATATACTAGACATTGATATGTATAGCCATTAAAAGAAAGCATCAACAAAGATTCTGATTGAGGGCATGAGGTGGGACCCCGAAGTCTCCACTTTTGACCAAATCCCCAGGCAATTCTGAAACAGAGATATGCTTCATAGAAAGTGTTTTCAAGAGTCATTCTTTTTTTGGTATAAATCTGAGGGGTAGCAGTTTCACTACTGAGCCAAACCAATTTGGAGATGCAGAGGGAAGAAATGTGGAAGATTCAGACCTCTGCCTGGTCTAAGACTGAGTGGAGCTCTATATGCTGCTCGTGGGGAAAAGGGGATCAGATGCATTTTAATGTAGTTGTTTTTAGGTCTTACTTTGGGAGGAGGGAGGAATATCCCAGTGCCATGGTTTTCCAGTTGCTTGTAATACCAGAGAGAAGAATGTTGTGAATAAGAACACTAATTCAAGAGAGAAAACAATATTCTGTGACAAACATACAAATAAACTGCTTTAGACACAAAATAAATAAATAAGGAGAGACAGAGATTAATTTTGTTTTGAGGAGTAAAGACTATGGATTGAAAAGTAGCATTTATTAGGCCTTAAGTGGAAAAAAGTTTCAACATGCAAGTATAGGAGAAAAATACACTCTATGATGATCAGCTGTGTTTTGGCCACTGAACAACCAACCATTTTCCCTTCTTCTGTACCAGCGCCCTGTTCTCCTTGGGAAATTAGCATTCCCAGATCCCTGAGCCCCATTCAAAACACACTTCACCTTATCACCAATCACACTCTCTTTGGTTAGGGGTTGTGAATGAGATTGGGGGAGGGACAGTAATCAGGGATTTTTTTATAAGGAATAGGCTGGGTATTCACACAAAGTAAGTGGAATCAGAAAGCCATGTATTTCAGATACCTAACTCGGAAACTTTTCTATGCAAAGTGTCTGTTAATCCTTGAGAACTCATTTTCTTTTTCTAATTTCCATCTCAAATTTACAATGGTCACAGTCACTTTCGATTATTAGATGCATTTTCTTAATATAGTATTTATGCTTCCAATTGATGGACACCTTTTTTTATAAGTGTCCTGTTTTGATAGAATAAAATATTAGACATTAGTGGGGAGGATATTCAAGCCAAAATAGAATACCTTATTCTTAGATCTAGACAACACAGGAAATTCTCAGTTGGGTACTGCTCTCTAAGTACTCCTCTCATCTGAAATATTCTATTTAATATAATTAACCTCTTTTACAATAACGGTTTAGGAGGTGATAAGTGATATACACAAACGGTGAGCCCAGTGCCTTTCAGAGTTTACATTTTTTTCTTTTTCTGAATATAATAATAATATGCACTTTTAAGAAATTCAAACAACTCAAAAATGAATTAAGTAGAAAATGAAAATTAGCAGCAAATCATTTGGGAATTCAATTTGGAGTAAGAATAAGGAGTGTCTGTTACTCATGTAATTTAGTAGTGAAAACAACAATCTTGCATTTTTAGCAAGACATTGTGGTGCCACCATCAAAACAGCTCTCTAAAAAAGCAGCTTCTTTATAAAGGCTATGAACTGAGTTGTGTTCCCACTCCAAAATTGCTATGCTGAAGCCCTAACTCAGCATGTGATGGTATCAAGAGATGGGGTCTTTGGGAGGTAATGAGCTTTAGATGAGGTTATAAGGGTGGGGCTTTCATAATGGAATTAGTGCCCTTATAAAAAGAAAAAACAGGGAAAAGAGAAAGAAACTCACTCTCTCTCTCTCTCTCTCTCTCTTTCACTCTACCACATGAGAACACTGGAAAAAGGCAACAGTCTGCAAGCCTGGAAGAGAGCTTGAACCAAATCAGCTGGCATCTTGATCTTTAACTTTCCAGTCTCCACGACTGTGAGAAACAAATGTACGCCAGTGTATTATAGTGGCCTGAGTGGAATAACAATAAAGATAAAAATGCATCCTCTAATACTTCATCTATCCTACTCCTGGACCTTCTACCTTCCTTTTATCCTTGATTTTTCTCCATTGTCCTTAATGCTGTATAGCATACTAAATCTTTTACCTGCATATCATTTGTTTATTCACTGCTGAATCCCTAGTACCTAGAACAAACCTGATATATAATAACTTCTCAATAAACATCTGTTTGAGATATAGACCAATGGAACAGAACAGAGGCCTTGGAAGCAACATCACACATCTACAACCATCTGATCTTTGACAAATCTGACAAAAACAAGCAATGGGGAAAGGATTCCCTCTTTAATAAATGGTGTTGGGAAAACTGGCTAGCCATGTGCAGAAAGCAGAAACTGGACCCCTTCCTTACACCTTATACAAAAATTAACTCCAGATGGATTAAAGACTTAAACATAAGACCTGGCACCATAAAAACTGTAGAAGAAAACCTAGGCAATACCATTCAGGACATAGTTGTAATCAAGGACTTCATAAATAAAATACAAAAAGCAGTGGCAACAAAAGCCAAAATAGACAAATGGGATCTACTTAAGAGCTTCTACACAGCAAAAGGAACTATCATCAAAGCGAACTGGCAACCAACAGAATGGGAAAAAATTTTTGCAATCTATGCATTTGAAAAATGTCTAATATCCAGAATCTATGAAGAACTAATATAAATTTACAAGGAAAAAAACAACCCCATCAAAAAGTACCTACATTAGGCCAAAGGATATGAATAGACACTTTTCAAAAGAAGACATTTATGCAGCCAACAAATGTATGAAAAAAATGCTCATCATCACTGGTCATTAGAGAAATGCAAATTAAAACCACATTGAGATGCCATCTCACACCAGTTAAAATGGTGATCATTAAAAAAATCTGGAGACAACAGATGCTAGAGAGGATGTGAGGAAATAGGAACACTTTTACACTGTTGGAGGGAGTGTAAATTAGTTCAACCATTGTGGAAGACAGTGTGGTGATTCCTCAAGGATCTAGAACTAGAAATACCATTTGACCCAGCAATCCCATTACTGGGTATATACCCAAAGAATTATAAATTGTTCTATTATACAGACACATGCACATGCATGTTCACTGTGGCATGGTTTACAATAGCAAAGACTTGGAACCAACCCAAATGCCCATCAATGATAGATTAGATAAAGAAAATGTGGCACATATACACCATGGAATACTATGCAGCCATAAAAGTGTATGAGTTTATGTCCTTTGCAGGGATATGGATGAAACTGGAAACTATCATTCTCAGCAAACTGACACAAGAATAGAAAACCAAACATGTTCTCACTCATAAGTGGGTATTGAACAATGAGCCCCACACATAGACACAGAGGGGAACATCACACACTGGGGCCCTTTGCAGGGTGGGAGGACTAGGGGAGGGATAATAGCAGGTGGGGGAATTGGGGATGGATAACATTAGGAGAAATACCTAATGTAGGTGATGGGGGGATGGATGTAGCAAACCACCATAACACATGTATACCTATGTAAAATCCCACACAATCTGCACATGTACCCCAGAACTTAAAGTATAATAAAAAAGTAAACATCTATTTAATATTGAATGAATAAATCTAATTCAGGTGCTCCTTCTACTCTAAGGGCTTTGCTCATTTCCATCATTCTTGACCTTGGCTTATCAGAAATTAACACCCTTTCTGTGTGCCTCTGTCTCTGAATCATGTTTAGTCATCTGTAGTTTTACACTATTAACTATTAACACATGCTGACCCGACCCAACACCAAGAAGAGCTCCTTGAGGACAGAAACAAGGCCACTATGTCTTTATCTCCAATGTCCATCTCTATGCCTGTCTCCTGATCTTGGTAGTGCAATGTGAAAGAAATAGAAGAAAGTCAAATATGAATAAGACTGCTGATTCGATTGGAAAGACACCAGAGCATACAAAGGGGCAAAAACTCCCCTTTTGGCAGGGGGAAGGTGGACCAAGTAGATAAACTATAACATTGTATCTATGTCACAGACATAAAACTAAGCAGGTCTTTATTTTAGCCTGAGATGAAAGGTGGTTTGAGCTTCATGCATAATATCTCCTATGAAGCATGCTGGGACAAATCCCCAGGATGCTGGGTTCTTCCTGGGTTTCCAAGATCAAGCTGTTCTATTCACTTCTCTCCAAAGTCTTCACCAAATGGCTACCAGGTGACAGAAAATATGATGCATCCACTTGGGTATTTAAAGACTCATTAGGCTTAAAAGCTGAGGGCAATCAAGGACCCGCTGAGCTTATCAACTGAACTTTCTACCCAAAGGGGCTCATCCACTAAACACCCTGTACCTTAAGAATAACAGCTCCCTACATGTGGGTCCACCATCCTTCATTACCCCTTCAAAGAATAAGTTAAAACATACAATTGAGTAGAATATGTTCAACTCCTACTTGCTGCTCTGCACTTTGGTGGATGACAATTTCAGATAAGAATGTCAGCTTATCTCAAACATTAAGTGTTCTGTGCTGTTCTTTCTAGACCTCCTTAGTGGAGGATAATCTCTTTCTCCAGGATAATGATGTCAGCTTTCAAGTTTGTGCTCAAATATTCATAGTCTAGTTTATATCCTATCTTAATTCCAACTTCCTATTAACAAAATAAATTGTCAGGTTTAAGCACTTCTGAACAACAGCATGATCTCATATATAGAGTACTCACTACAATATCTGCTTTATTATGCATAATAACCAAAGGAAGCACCATTATACATTTTTTACCCATGTGGAAACTGACTCAAAGACCTTCAGAAATCTCTCCAAGATTATGTAGCTAGGAAGTTTCTGAGATGTCATTCAAAATCAAAGTTTTCTAACTAAAAATGTGTTAGGCTTCCTCGACATTACCATAAAAACAACTCCCCACATCTTTATGCGTTAGTCTCCCTATAGTCTGCTACGGAGTCATTAAAGTAGACATTTAGCCAATCTTTTCAAAAGAAGAGGTACAAAATACCCTGTGTATAGGTGATGCATTATATGGCCATGTCAGGGAATATGCTTTCTTTGCCACAGTGAGAGCAGCTGGGAAGGATTCCATCCCACTCCCTCAGGAGGGAACTGTTCAACCTTCCATAGCCACTAGAGATGGTTCCAGTCTTGTTTGTGCCTTCAGTGTTGAGTTGGAAATGATCTGAATTCCCAGAACATTAGGAACACCTGCATACCAATGAAATGCAAACATTAATCAAAAACAAATGTAAGGGATTTGGGGGATGTGTGTCATCCACACTCTGCTCTTCTCTCTCAGGAGGGATGATTGAGAGTTGATTACAAGTTTGTTTTGATGATGCTGCTAAAAACTATTTGAAAAACATCATCCCCTCTCTTCACAAGACAGATTATATTGGGCAACATGAAGTCACAATTGCATTGCACTAATTTTAGTTAAGTCTTTCTGAAAGCATTGTTCATACTTGTCAACCACTGCAGATTGAGTCAAAGTTCACCCAATTCTGGACAAAAGGAGAAACAGTCAGCAACCTCCCGTCCCTGTCAATGAGCTGCTGCTGCAGTTACAGCAAGAGCCAAGCAAACCTGAGACAGGCCCATTCCGTTCTAGATCCCACAAGTTCTGCTGCCTCTCTTGGGGTGTTCCAAAGCTATGCCATTATTTTCTGGCTCCTCAGTAAGGTGAAGAGTGAAGCCATGTTTTGGCCACCATCTCTGCCAACCCCTTCAACAAAGAACCTGGTTTCAAGGGTCCCTGATGCTAATACTGGCCTGCCACATGGTCTGGTCTCTAAAATTGGAATGGGTTAATCTTGTTAATAATCTTCCTCTATGATATGCTTTGAATTACCTTGCAAGGTAATTCAAAACCTGTAATGTTCCAAGAAAGCAATGCCCCTGAAACTCTTTTAGAACCTCAATGCTAGTTGAACAATTTGGAGAGTCATTTGAATGGCTGGTTTTTCATTTGCTATTTACTGGGGCTTCTGAGAAGCTTCTAATAGAGTGCTGACTTATCCTGTTTCTTGCTCTCAATCAATGCATTAAGAAGTAAGGAGACTCAAGTTATAATGCTTTGCATTTTATAATGAAATCCAGTATCTGGCCTTCAAGTAATTCATTAATGTCAATTCACACTATTGACAATGAGGTACCAGACTATTCTACTGCTCTCTCCTCAGCCCTGGAGGCATTCAATCCAATGGAATAATGGAAGCCTCAACTTTTATCTTTCCTCTCATCTGAGGACAACCACATTTTTGCTCTCTCTGACTTCAGATTTCTGAAAACCTAAAAGAGTACCCTTGGGATTAAGATTGGATTCCAAATCTCAGCTTTGCCATTTATTTGCTCTGTGTGTGTGTGTGTGTGTGTGTGTGTGTGTGTGCGCGCACACGCGCGCATGTGTGAAAGAGAAAGAGAGATATTTTGACCACATCCCTTAATTTTTCTGACCCTCAGTTTTCTACTCTCAACAATGAAAATAATTACAATGACTATTTTTCAGGGTTTCTATGAGGCCCACATAAGTAAAATAACATGAAACTTTTTTTTCACTGCTAAACTGACCCTACTTGCAGGGGAGAGGGAAGCCTTTAAAAGCTTGATTCTATCTCACCTGTCAAGGTTGACAAGGCTTTGGTGTTATCAATATTATTTTAAAGACATAAACTGGGACCAGAAGAGCTCATAGAATTTCCTATATTCCTTCAACCATTCTAGAGTAGCACTTGCTAAGAAATGAAAGTGGATCATCAGAGCCAGTTCTTTAGGTGACAAGCATTATGTACATGTGCTGCACTTATTAGATGCCCAGTTCTAGGTTAGTTCTCTATAGGAGACACAGGAAGAAGAAATAAGACTCTGATATCTTATTAAACTCAATACAATTAACTCAATCAATTAATCAACCATCCCTTACTAGAATATTCTACATGTTCAGCTCTGCCAAGGTGCAGAAACATAGACATTTCTGCTCAGTAGTAATCTGACACCTGAATCATTTAATGGCTTCCCTACCTTAAAAAATGGAGCAGAGGTTGGGTATTATAGGGCTAGTAATAAAAGGAAGGAGAAGTCCCACTGGAACTGAGGAACCTGGTCTTACCAAAACTAAACTGCAAAGTCAGCATATCCCTTGGGACAGACAGAATTGTAAGATCCTCAGCTCTGGAGCTTGGTGGCTCTGTTACTTAGCCAGGGGCAATCAGTCTGACAACTGCTCTCTGTCTTGTCCCTCATGATATGATCATCTGGCTGACTCTGCTCATCACAATAAACACCCAAGGATGAAAATTAGACTGATCTTTGTCATTGCCCAGACCCATGTTTGAGCAGAGTTCCTCTCACTAGGGTCTCTCTGAGGTCTCTGAGTACTTTTGAATTGCCTACCCTGGGCCACTGCCCACTCATGTTCCAATCAACCAGAACCAGAGGGACACTTGGCATGCAGTGCCCCTGCTGAAGAAGTCTAGATCTGCTTTCCTCAACAAGGAAGGTAGATATTTGTTCCAGAAAAAGCTGCCAGCCTGGAATAAACCATAATAGTCATTTTTAGAAAACAACTTCTTGGCCAGGCACAGTGGCTCATGCCTATAATCCCAGGACTTTGGGAGGCCAAGATGGGCAGATCACCTGGAGTTGGGAGTTCAAGACCAGCCTGACCAACATGGAGAAACCCCATCTCTACTAAAAATACAAAATTAGCTGACCTGGTGGCGCATGCCTGTTCATACCAGCTACTCAGCAGGAGAATCGCTTGAACCCAGGAGGTGGAGGTTGTAGGAAGCTGAGACTGCACCATTGCACTCCAGCCTGGGCAACAAGAGTGAAACTCCATCTCAAAATAAAAGAGAAAAATGAAAACAACTTCTCTCCCTTTCTCCCTCTTTCCCTGCCCCTAGCCCTAGCCCTGCCCCCTCCATTCACACTTAAAAAATAGCAAGATTATTACCAAAAAACTGTTCAATAGGCTGGAATAATTGGGAAACATTTTATAAAAGGGTATATAGTATCACTTGGATAGGGCAACACTAGATAGACCAAGAAGATGAAGATATTTCAGGCAGATAGAACTGAGTAAAGACTGGACTTTCAAAATGAGCTTTTGGTTAAGCACAAAACTTCCTTATATATGACAGCTGGGACTCAGTGCCTCTGCTTTCAAGTTGAGGACAAAATAGCAAAAGGGAAACTGACCATCTTTTATTCTGTGATGGGATTATTTTCCCTATTGCTAGATATTGACATATGTGTGTTAATAAGACAGAAATTTCTTTTCTGAATTAATCCACACTCAAAAGTATGTTTTATTCTTTAAGTGGTACCTTTTTTCTCCTCCCAGGGCTTGGCCTACTAGTATATATTCAAAAAAAAATGAAGAGCAAATAATAATAGCCAGTATTTATAGACAAACTTTGTGCCAATGCTACATTAAGCTCTTATGTGTCTCCTGTCATGTGATCTTCATACACGGTGTATTTTATAAAATGAGACTCTATGAAGCCAATTATTAACTTTGCTAAGAGGAAAAAGACTTGTCCAAGGAAGTAATATTTGAGCTGAATCTTCAAATATGTTATTGGAGTTCTCCTGATAATCAAGTCTGGAAAAGACATTCCAGGCAGTGAAATTGAATCAAAGGTATTCAAAGTAAGTCATTCAGCAAAGTTAGATGATAGGAAGGGATTGAAATGGGACCAGACAGGTTAGAAGAGGCCAAATTGAGGAGAGATTTATATGTCACAATTTTACCAAAATAAAAGAAAAATCCACTGATGGGCTTTATAAGGAAAAGGCATTATCAGGTCTGCATCATAGAAAAATGATTTGGGGGCCGGGCGCCGTGGCTCATGCCTGTAATCCCAGCACTTTGGGAGGCCAAGGTAGGTGAATCACGAGGTCAAGAGTGGTGAAACCCCGTCTCTACTAAAAATACAAAAAATTAGCTGGGCATGGTGGTGTATGCCTGTAATCCCAGCTACTCAGGAGGCTGAGACAGGAGAATTGCCTGAACCCAGGAAGCGGAGGTTACGGTGAGCCGAGATCATGCCATTGCACTCCAGCCTGGGTAACAAGAGCGAAACTCCAACTCAAAAAAAAAAAGAAAAAGAAAAAGGGACAGCTACAGCGGCCAAGGCAAGATGGGTCAAAGTCAGAGTGGTGGTCATGGTCCTGGAGGTGGCAAGAAGGATGACAAGGACAAGAAAAAGAAATACGAACCTCCTGTACCAACTAGAGTGGGGAAAAAGAAGAAGAAAACAAAGGGACCAGATGCTGCCAGCAAATTGCCACTGGTGACACCTCACACTCAGTGCCAGTTAAAATTACTAAAATTAGAGAGAATTAAAGACTACCTTCTCATGGAGGAAGAATTCATTAGAAATCAGGAACAAATGAAACCATTAGAAGAAAAGCAAGAGGAGGAAAGATCAAAAGTAGATGATCTGAGGGGCACCCCGATGTCAGTAGGAACCTTGGAAGAGATCATGGATGACAATCATGCCATCGTGTCTACATCTGTGGGCTCAGAACACTATGTCAGCATTCTGTCATTTGTAGACAAGGATCTGCTGGAACCTGGCTGCTCAGTCCTGCTCAACCACAAGGTGCATGCCGTGATGGGGTGCTGATGAATGACACGGATCCCCTGGTCACAGTGATGAAGGTGGAAAAGGCCCCCCAGGAGACCTATGCTGACATTGGGGGCTTGGATAACCAAATTCAGGAAATTAAGGAATCTGTGGAGCTTCCTCTCACCCACCCTGAATATTATGAAGAGATGGGTATAAAGCCTCCTAAGGGGGTCATTCTCTACGGTCCACCTGGCACAGGTAAAACCTTGTTAGCCAAAGCAGTAGCAAACCAAACCTCAGCCACTTTCTTGAGAGTAGTTGGCTCTGAACTTATTCAGAAGTACATAGGTGATGGGCCCAAACTCGTACGGGAACTGTTTCGAGTTGCTGAAGAACATGCACCGTCCAGTTTATTGACGAAATTGACGCCATTGGGACAAAAAGATACGACTCAAATTCTGGTGGTGAGAGAGAAATTCAGCGAACAATGTTGGAACTGTTGAACCAGTTGGATGGATTTGATTCTAGGGGAGATGTGAAAGTTATCATGGCCACAAACCAAATAGAAACTTTGGATCCAGCACTTATCAGACCAAGCCGCATTGACAGGAAGATCGAGTTCCCCCTGCCTGATGAAAAGACTAAGAAGCGCATCTTTCAGATTCACACAAGCAGGTTGATGCTGGCCGATGATGTAACCCTGGACGACTTGATCATGGCTAAAGATGACCTCTCTGGTGCTGATATCAAGGCAATCTGTACAGAAGCTGGTCTGATGGCCTTAAGAGAACGTAGAATGAAAGTAACAAATGAAGACTTCAAAAAATCTAAAGAAAATGTTCTTTATAAGAAACAGGAAGGTACCCATGAGGGGCTCTATCTCTAGTGAACCACAGCTGCCATCAGGAAAATGGGAGATTTCTCCATCCCTGAAAGGGATGAGGTTGGGGGAGTTGCCCAGAAGAATCCCTGTTCCCATTGGTTTTTATTAGCAAAACATACTGTGTCTTTTGGAGTATGATGGGTAGGTGCCCATTGGGTGGCCTTCGTCTGTCAGTCATTGTGCAGCAGTCTGCTTCTCAATAAAGTGTGCTCTTTCACAAAAAAAAAAAAAAGAAGAAAAAGAAAAATGATTTGGGGCACTGCAGTGCACGGATTGATCAGGCATGGAGATAGATTGGTGGTAGGCATGGAGATTGGTGGTAGGCATAGCCAGTTAGGAAATTGTCTTAGTCCATTTTGTGCTGCTATAACACAATGCCACAGACTGGGTTATTTAAAATGAACAGAAATTTATTTGGCCCACCATTCTGGAGCCTGCAAAGTCCAAGATTAAGAGGTCGAATATGGTGAAGGTCTTCTGGCTGCATCATCCCACAACAAAAGGCAGAAAGGCACAAGAGTGCATAAGAAAGAGGGAGAGAGGACACAGGGTCAAACTTATCCTGTCCTATTTCAGAAATATAATATTTCAGGAATACAAATATCAGGAACCCAGTCCCATGATAATGGCATGACTTCATTCCTGAGGGCAGAACCCTTAAGACTAACCATCTGTTAAAAGTCTCATCTCTCAACACTGTTGGATTGAGGATTGAGTTTCTAACACATGAACTTTGAAGATACATTCAAACTTTAGCAGAAACTATTGTTAGTCTACCTGACAGATGATGAAAAATAACATTGAGTTGAGATTCAGTAAAGAGTTAAGAATAAGATGCCCACCCTCCAGGGCTACCCTTAGGGTACCCTAAAACATTACCCTCCAGGGCTTAGAACCAAAGAGGAGAGGGAAATCTGGCAAATAAATGCTAATGGCACCAGGCCATAGATGTGTGAGGCCAAGTATATCATAGATATTGCAGGTACTGGGCAAGGTCAGAGGAAAGAAAGCTTCCAGCCTGAGAGCTCCAGCAAAGCTTCCAGAGGGAGTGTACAATGGTCTGAATTTCATGTCCTCACAGAATGTATATGTCAAAATCTTAACCTCCGGTAAAATATGATTAGGAGATGGGGCCTTTGGGAGATAATTAGGTCATGAGTGAGGCCCTCAAGCATGAGACCAGTGCCCTTGTGAAAATAACTCCAGTGAGTTTGTTCACCCTCTTTCCACCAAGTGAGGGCACTAACAAGTCTGCCATCTGCAACCAGAAGAGGATCCTCATCAGCACATGACCATACCTTGATTTCAGACTTTGCAGCCTTCAGAACCAAGAGAAATAAATGTGTATTGTTTATCAGCCACCGAGTCTATGGTACTTTGTTTTAGCAGGCTGAACTGACAAAGAAAGAATAGTATTTTGGTTTCATACCAACAAATGGGTATGCCTTAAGAGAGAGAAATATTGTGAAGAATATTCCAGGAGGGAGTAGCGAAACAAATGTTTTATGAGTGGAAAGCATGAGCCATGTTGGGGGGTGCCAGAGTGAAAGAGACAAAAGCATACTCCAAAGCCAGCCTCACCAGGTCTGAATCATGGGCAGGGTTCTGTCTGCTTTCCTACTCACCCTGGTAGACCCACAGTGATAACCCCTTCCTAGCTGGGGCAGAAGAAATTGTACATTGACTTTATCGCCAAAAAAAAAAAGAAGAAAAGAAACCACAGATAAGATTCGAACATAATCAAGAGCCTGGAATAGCACCTCCTCAGTGACAATCTGAATATGGCAGTGGGAGGTTTCGTCAAGAGGAGTTGCCATTACAAATCTGTTGGTTTTGCTAAGCCTGTTCAATGATCCCTCTTCTAGTTTATTTGAGTAAATGGTCCTGCCATGTAGTTCAGTGCCTTATTGTCCTAAGTCATCTTCTCGGATTGTTCACGAATGAGTCTTTAATTCTCACACACACACAAAGGCAAGTCAGGACTGTGGCAGTTTTCTGTGGCTGTGATTGTATCTAAGTTGCTGGGATGCAACAAGTCTAGCTTAGAAGAAGCTCAGTCCCGGTGCCTGCTGGCTCTCTGCATGTTCCCCTCCAGGAACACGAGGGCTGCAAGCTGAGGGTCCTGTCCCCTCATTCTTTCGCAGGCAGACCAGAGAGCTATTTAGCAGTAAATGAAGCATTTATCCTTTAATTCTCAGATGTATGTAATCTGAAAAAAGAAAAAAAAAACAGAGAGGAAAATATCCTGTGGACGTCAGAGGGAGAGAAATGTGCAGAGCAGATGCTGCTACTTGTTTTTGTCCCTGTTTTATCTTTTAAAATACATAAAACATGAGTAACTAGGGACAAATAGTTCCAGCTTTTGGTAAAATAAAAATGGGAGTGTTTTATAACTGGGGTTGAATTTCTTATATTTCAACTTGTTTTGCTACTCAACACACCTCACAGCCTCATAAAATTCTAGAGCAGGAATGGAACTTAGGTGACTTATTTCATTTCCTGGCCTTTAAGTTGGTGAAAGAGCATACAGAATAGAAACAAAAAACTTTTTTCTTCTATTCTAAGTTTAGAAATTCCCCCTCCCTGCTTTGCTAACCCCATTGTGCCATTCAGAAAATCAAAACAGTTTTTCTCATGTACAAATATTCATTCACATAACAATTACCATTAGGTAGCAGAGATGCAAAAACATGACACATGAGTTGTGTTTACACAATTTGAGCTACAATATAGTATGGGATACTATAATAAAGTTATCCAGAAAGCATGGAAGGACATGAAGTGGGGTGGAGATAACCCAGACTGAGGATGAAACCTAGTTCAGGGTATACATCATTTTAGCTTAACCAACATCAATATATAACCATAACAGTGTCTGTATCTCATTCTTTAGTTTCAGAAGGTTGTCCATACAACCTCCTCATTCATTTCATAGCAGACTTGTGAGGTAGGTTTTTCTCTTATGTCTGATTTATACATGTGGAAATGGAGGCTGGAGTTTAAAAAATAGCAGGTGTCTAAATCAGAAGCCAAATTCAGGTCTTGGAACTCCAGGTTCCTTGCTCTCTTTTTTCTCTGACACTGACTTTCCATTATCTTTTTTTTTTAGGGGTATACTATGTAGCATCTCTGTTGTCAGGCAGGGTGGTATCAGGTATAGGGCTATTGTCTGGTGTGAGAGGAAGGGGGAAGATGGTACAAAGATGAATAAACCTTCAAGAAGCTTGCAGACTGAGAGAGGAAGAACCATGGGATCACACACAAGAGAAAGCTTTAGTTTGTTTGTTTGCACAGCTGAGTGCCCCAGATAACTGAAAATGATAATGATTGATACAGGACTCCCGGAAGGGAGAAATCCCCACATCATGGGCTAACATATAGTGGTCACGGAAAGATGGGCTTGGTCTGAGTTTTACAGATAGAAAGCAAGACTTTGTTGTTTGGAAGTTAGGGTCAATCAAGAAGACAAAAAGAACAAACATTAATTCTATATGATAGTGGTTCAATACACGGGTAGTGGCATTAGTCAGAAATGGTTTCCAGTTCCAGATGTGCCCTTACTTGCGATTTTGTCACTCTTTAGTGATGTAAGGCAATTCACTTAACCATCTAAGCACTAAATGCAACCATGCACATAACAGCATTTGTCACAGTAGCTGGTCTATATGAAGTCTCAACAAATAGTGGAGATGGCAGTGGTGGTGGCGATATTGCTAACATTCTCACCATCACCCCCCACCCTCCCAGACACTCCAGGGAGGGTCCCTCAGGCCACCCTTCCTAACATTGTTACACCATTCACCCCATGGGCTCGTCTAAAAGCCTCTTCAGAACATGGCTATCCATCACCTGCCCTCTCCTCTTCAGCCCAGTGTCTGCCTCCCATAGAACAATCGTTTCTACAAAACTGCACTTCCTTCAAGCCTTCCCTGTTTTCCAGAACTTTCTGTGGAATTCACACCCCTGAAAAGGACAGACCTTCTTCCCAAGAACCTGGAAACTGCCTGCTACAATTCTCAGGTGGACCCTCAGCAGGTGGGAGTCAAGGGTCCTCTAGTACTTGTCTGATCCCCGCTGGAGGTTCTCTCTTGGTCTGCTATTACTTACTGCATACCTCTGGACTGCGTTGTTAGCCATCAAAGGCTGTGGGAGCCCCAGCTGCCATGAAACAGACACATAAAGAAAAAATGTGAAGCCAAAAGTGAATTACTACAGCTGACATCTGTGAAAGAGGCAATGTTTCTATTTAGAGGTCCACTGTCTCCTCACCAGGCCTCTACACACTATTCCCCTCCCAAAACTCACACGTTCATCTCTTATTCTTCTACCAGTTACCAACTAATTCCACCCCACTCCCAAAGAGAGGCCATAGGTATACCAAAAGGGCCAGGGCTGCCAGTCAGGACTCAGGGGTCCAGCTGGATCCTGTGATAATGAGCACATATATGTTTTCTCAACCCTATTTTGAAGCAGCAACCCTGCTTGAGGATCAATCACCTTAGGCAGTATAGCAAAACCCCTTCTTTGCCTCAGTGACAGGAGGAGAACAAACTGAACTTCCATGTCCTTGCAATGTCCTCTAAAGCAAACTTTTCTCACTTAGAAACTAAGATTACTAAAACAACAGGGTTCAAAGATGCAGGTGTGTGATGCAAATGTTTACAAGTCCTTCATGAGGAATAATGGTTATTAGAAAAAAATGTTGCAAAACCTGATTCCCTCTTCTCCTCTCAGCCCCTAGATAGGTGTATTCTAGCTACAAAATAACATGCACCACAGATTTGGTCACCAGTTCAAAGCATATAATGCACTTTCTAGGACATCTCTCCACCCACACAAACTCTGCCATTCTTATCATATTATTATCACAATAATCTTCACTAAGCCATATCACCATTCTACGAAACCAGATGCTTCTATGAGATGAAATACAAAATAAGACCAGTGAATGTTGTAGGCATGGAAGAATTACCACACTTTTTCATTGTAAAATCAGTTCTGTGATCAGAAACAATATTGTGTGGAATGCCGTATGTAAATAAAGCGTTCACTAAGTCCACAGATGCTGAAGCTGATGAAAGCACTGTAAGCAGAAAAAGCAAATCCATTTCTAGAGTAAGCATCTCTTTTAGTAAAAACAAAATGCTGTAGTCTTCTTGATGTTAGTAGCTCAATATAATCAACCTGCCAGCAGATGTCTGTCGAGAAATGATGTTTTATCAGGTTGAGACTTGGCTTCTGCTATTAGCAGGTTGTTTGTCTCTCTCTTATCATGGGGAAATCAGAGCCTGAGCTCTCTCTTCCCTGAACAGTTTGTGCTGGTCCCCATGGAATATGCTGGGCTTGGACTTTAGATACAGGACTGTAGGTAATAAAGAATGGTCTTGAGAAGCAGGTCTTGAGAAAAATTAGAATCTACTTATAAAAACTGCTGTAGGTGAGCTTACTGTAGACTCTTTATATATATGTACTTTAAGTTCTGGGGTACATGTGTAGATCTTGCAGGATTGTTACATAGGTACACTCATGCCATGGTGGTTTGCTGCCTTCATCCCCCCAATCACCTACATTAGGTATTTCTCCTAATGTTATCCCTCACCAACCTCCCCACCCCTTGCTATCGCTCCTCTAGTCTCCCACCCCCCAACAGACCCCAGTGTGTGATGTTCCCCTCCCTGTGTCCATGTGTTCTCATTGTTCAACACCCACTTATGAGTGAGAACATGCGGTGTTTGGTTTTCTGTTCTGGTGTTTAAGCAAGAAAAGGCCACCCTGCTTACAAAGAAAAGGAGAAACTTCTTCTGTTGGCAAGACAGTACCAGTTAGATGTGGAGGTTTAAGGTACTCAGATTCAACTAACCTTCCCATTGTTATGGTCTCTCTCTTTGTGAAGCAGTGCCGTACTTTTCACATATGGCATGGCAAAGCTTTAAATTTAACCTGCAATATAATTCTATAATCTGCAGGATTAAATTGTGGGTCTGACCTTTTTATTCATTGGTCCTGCAGCTACAATATCTAAGAGATTCTTTTAGCTCAGTCATGCAAGTTATCTGGATCTCTGACTGTGCTTTAATCACAGTCCTTTAATCAGAGATCCTTTAAACTTTCTACAGTAGTCATAAACTCTTGCCCCACCCTACAGCCCCAGTAGTCATTATTCCCACAATTAAAGTTTACTGTAATGGCCACTTTTCCACCCAAAACTTTGTCTTCAATACAAAATTTGTTGTAGACAACAGGTGATCACTTAAGTAACACTTTTGCTATTGCATGCCATGGATTATTAATATCCATGTCACTAGCAATTATGTCATCACTGCTTTCAAATACAGCCAGGTCAAATAACAAATCCCAGATTTACATCTATACAGACATATTTCCTGCAACCACTACTGATACCAAGTATTTTATCAGTCGAAATTCAGCCAGGAAAACACCAGCATGCAATGTATTTCAAGGAAGAAAGGATTTAATACAGGGAATTAGGTACTTAAAAAGTGATGGATTTCATGGAGGAGTAAAGGTCAAGGAAGGATGTTTCTACCTCTCAGAGAATTAGGAGATTTCTGTCAACCAGGTCAAAACTATAGGAAATCACTGTTGACATTCACAGCTGCTGCAGTAAAATGCTGTAAAATCTCATCTGTCAAAACCCTCATGTCTGAAAGCCATAGATGGAGGAAAATTAATGACATCTGCAACTATTCTGCCTTCTAAATATTTTATGAATGCTTCTCATTGGCAAAATATGAAGTGTAACCTTATTGTCAAGAGATTCTGAAAATCATATTTCCCAGGATACTACGGGAGAGCCAAAAAGAATACTGGAATGTTTTCAATGGGAGTAGAAATTGAAAAGGGAGAACAATAAAATACATTTAAACAAGAAAGAGTCCTTGTAGAGGTGATGACAATGTGCTCTGAATTAAGGAATATAAAATAAGTCAACTCTCTGTGCCTGAGATCCAGGTTCAGCCATATAAATATATATATTCATTCTTATTTTTTATATATTTTATACAGGTATGTGTATACATACACATCATACACACACACACACACACCTTCTTACTGCTAACTCAGAAGAAATTATTCAAGAGAAAAAGACTAGGCCCAGCGCAGTGGCTCATGCCTATAATCCCAGCACTTTGGGAGGCCGAGGCAGGTGGATCATGAGGTCAAGAGATCGAGACCATCCTGGTCAACAAGGTGAAACACCGTATCTACTAAAAATACAAGAATTAGCTGGGCATGGTGGTGCGTGCCTATAGTACCAGCTACTCAGTAGGCTGAGGCAGGAGAATTGCTTGAATCCAGGAGGTGGAGGTTGTGGTGAGCCGAGATCGCGCCATTGCACTCCAGTCTGGGTAACAAGAGTGAAACTCCATCTCAAAAAAAAAAAAAAGAAAAAAAGAAAAAGACTATCTGGGCATTTCAAAATCTCACTAAGAATTATATACAAGAAAAAAGTATAGTTGATTCTCAACATTCTCAAGAGCTACAGTTGGAGAATTTCAAGTATCCTAAGTTTGTGAATTTATTTACTTTTCCCTTCAATTTGGTCAAATTTTGTTTTATATATTTTGAGGTCATATTATAAAGTATATACAACTTCAGAATTGCTTCATATTCCTGATGGATTTACATTTTATTATCAAATATTCATCTTACTATAGTAATAATTTGTGCCTTTATGTCTAATTTATTTGGTATTACTATACGTACTTCAACTTACTTTGAATTATAATTGCATGTAATTTTTTTCATCATTTTATTTTCAAAATTTCTGTATCGTTATATTTAAGGTCTACTTCCTGCAGGCATGATATAGTCGGTTTGATTTTCAATCCAGTCTGTTGTATTAGCCTTTTAATCATGGAATTTATTCTATTTACATGTAACATAGCTACCAAAATATTTGTACTTAAAACTACCATCCTACTACCGTTTATCTCACTTTTTATATTTTCCTTTTACTCTCTTTTCTTGCTTTCTCTTGGAAGTATCAATAAAGACATTTTAGGGTTCCAGCTTCTCCCCTACTCTCTTTTTAGTTACACATTCTTTACTACATTTTTTAGTGGTTATCTTACATATTATAAGATCCATTCATGACTTTCTAAAGTCTAATATAAATTAGAACTTTTACTTTCCAATATAAAGTGTGGACTTGAAAATATTTTAAATTCCATTTATCCACTACCCTTGAAAATATTTTAGATTCCATTTATCCACTACCCTATTTTTGAGATTTATTGTCATATATTTTATAAAAAATATGTTTTAAACCCCACAAGACATTTTTAATATTATTTTATAGAAACAGTGATAGTTTATATATGTCTATGTATTTGCTCTATTGCTATGTATTTTCTTCTGCTATTTTCAGATGCAGAGTCATTTAACTTTGTCTGAAGAAGTTGTTACAGCATCTTTTATTGTGATCTGCTGATCACATATTACTTTATTTCTTAATATGTCTTTATTTTGTCCTCATTTTAAATAATATTTTCTCTGGGTATAGAATTTTAAGTTGATAGTAATTTTCCTTTAAAACTGCACATATTATACCACTGTCTTCTGGTTTCTATTGTTTCTCTTGAGGAATCAATTACAAGTCTTATTGTTTCTTTTTTCATTATTATACTTTAAGTTATGGGATACATATGCAGAATGTGCAGGTTTGTTACTTAGGTATACACATGACATGGTGGTTTGCTGCACCCATCAACTCGTCATCTACATTAGGTATTTCTCCTAATGCTATCCCTCCCCTAGCTCCCACTCCCTGACAGGACCCAGTGGGGGATGTTCCCCTTCCTGTATCCATGTATTCTCATTGTTCAAATCCCACTTATGAGTGAGAACATGCAGTAAATTGGTTTTCTGTTCTTATGTTAGTTTGCTAAGAATGATGGTTTCCAGCTTCATCTATGTCCCTGCAAAAGATATAAACTCATTCTTTTTGATGGCTTCATGGTGTTCCACAGTATATGTGTGTCACATTTTATTTATCCTCTCTATCATTGGTGGGCATTTGGGTTGGTTCCAAGTCTTGTCTATTGTGAACAGTGCTGCAATAAAGATACATGTGCATGTGTCTTTATAGTAGAATGATTCATAATCCTTTGGGTATATACCCAGTAATGGGTTTGCTGAGTCAAGTGATATTTCTGGTTCTAGATCCTTGAGGAATCACCACACTGTCTTCCACCGTGGTTGAACTAATTTACACTCCCTCCAACAGTGTAAAAGTGTTCCTATTTCTCCACATCCTCTCCAGCATCTGTTGTTTCCTGACTTTTTAATGATCGCCATTCTAACTGGCCTCAGATGGTATCCCATTGTGGTTTTGATTTGCATTTCTCTAATGACCAGTGATGATGAGCTTTTATATGTTTGTTGGCTACATAAATGTCTTCTTTTGAAAAGTGTCCATTCATATCTTTCACCCATTTATTGATGGGGTCATTTATTTTTTCTTATAAATTGGTTTAAGTGCTTTGTATATTCTCAATATTAACCCTTTGTCAGATGGATAGATTGTAAACACTTTCTCCCCTTCTGTAGGTTGTCTGTTCACTCTGATGATAGTTTCTTTTGCTGTGCAGAAGCTCTTTAGTTTAATTACATCCCATTTGTCAATTTTGGCTTTTGTTGCCATTGCTTTTGGTGTCTTAGTCATGAAGTCTTTGCCCATGCCTATGTCCTGGTACTGCCTAGGTTTTCTTCTAGGGTTTTTATGATTTTAGGTCTTACATTTAAGTTTTTAATCCACCTTGAGTTAATTTTTGTATGAGGAAGGGCTGTAAGGAAGGGGACCAGTTTCAGTTTTCTGCATATGGCTAGCCAGTTTTCCCAACACCATTTATTAAATAGGAAATCCTTTCCCTATTGCTGGTTTTTGGAAGATTTGTCAAACATCAGATGGTCATAGATGTGTGGTTATTTCTGAGGCTTCTGTTCTTTTCCATTGGTCTATATATCTGTTTCGGTACCAGTACCATGCTGTTTTGGTTACTGTAGCCTTGTAGTATAGTTTGAAGTCAGATAGCTGATGCCTCCAGCTTTGTTCTTTTTTCTTAGAATTGTCTTGGCTATGTGGGTTCTTTTTTGTTCCATATGAAATTTAATGTAACTTTTTTTTTCTCATTCTGTGAAGAAAGTCAATGGGAGCTTGATGGGGATAGCATTAAATCTATAAATTACTTTGGGCATTATGGCCATTTTTACAATATTGGTTCTTCCTATCCATGAGCATGGAATGTTTTTTCATTTATGTCCTGTCTTATTTCCTTGAGCAGTAGTTTGTAGTTCTCCTTGAAGAGGTCCTTGACGTCCCTTGTAAGTTGTATTCCTAGGTATTTAATTCTCTTTGTAGCAATTGTGAATGGCAGTTCACTCATTACTTGGATCTCTGTTTGTCTAGTACTGGTGTATAGGAATGCTTGTGATTTTTGCACACATTGATTTTGTATCCTGAGACTTTGCTGAAGTTGCTTATAGCTTAAGGAGATTTAGGATTTAGACAATGGGGTTTTCTAAATATACAATCAAAGTCATCTGCAGAGACAATCTGACTTCCTTTCTATTTGAACACACTTTCTTTCTTTCTCTTGCTTGATTTCCCTGGCCAGAACTTTCAATACTATGTTAAATAGGAGTGGTGAGAGAGGGCATCCTTGTCTTATGCCAGTTTTGAAAGGGAATGCTTCCAGTTTTTGCCAATTTAGTATGATATTGGCTGTGGGTTTGTCATAAATAACTCTTATTATTTTGAGATACATTCCATCAATACCTAGTTTATTGAGAGTTTTTAGTGTAAAGGGGTGTTGAATTTTGTTGAAGGCCTTTCTGCATTTGTTGAGATAATCATGTGGGTTTTGTCACTGATTCTGTTTATGTGATGGATTACCTTTATTGATTTGCATATGTTAAACCAGGCTTGCATCACAGGAATGATGTTGATTTGATTGTGGTGGATAAGCTTTTTGATGTGCTGCTAGATTTGGTTTGCCAATATTTTACTGAGGATTTTTGCATTGATGTTCATTGGGATATTGGCCTGAAATTTTCTTTTTTTGTTGTGTCTCTGCAAGGTTTTGGTATCAGGAAGATGCTGGCCTCATAAAATGAGTCAGGGATGGGTGTCCCTCTTTTTCTATTGTCTGGAATAGTTTCAGAAGAAATGGTACCAGCTCCTCTTTGAACCTCTGGTAGAATTCGGCTGTGAATCTTTCTGGTCCTGGACTTTTTTTGGTTGGTAGGCTGTTAATTACTGCCTCAATTTCAGAACTTTTTATTAGTCTATTTAGGGATTCAACTTCTTCCTGGTTTAGAATTTGGAGGGTGTATGTGTCCAGGAATTTATCCATTTCTTCTAGATTTTCTAGTTTATTTGCATAGAGGCATTTATAGTATGCTTTGATGGTAGTTTGTATTTCTGCAAGATCAGTGGTGATATCCCCTTTATTATTTTTTATTACATCTATTTGATTCTTCTCTCTTTTATTCTTAGTAGTCTGGCTAGCAATCTATCTATTTTTTGATCTTTTCAAAAACCAGCTCCTGGATTCATTGACTTTTTGAAGGGTTTGTCATGTCTCTATCTCCTTCAGTTCTGCTCTGATCTTAGTTATTTCTTGTCTTTTGCTGGCTTTTGAATTTGTATGCTTGCTTTTGCTTCTCTAGTTCTTTTAATTGTGATATTAGGGTATTGATTTTAGATCTGCTTTCTCTTGTGGGCATTTAGTGCTATGAACTTCCCTCTAAACACTGCTTCACCAGTGTCCCAGAGATTCTGGAACATTGTGTCTTTGTTCTCAGTGGTCTCAAAGAACTTACTGTTTTCTGCTTTCATTTTGTTACTACCCAGTTGTCATTCAGGAGCAGGTTCTTCCATTTTCATGTAGTTGTGAAGTATTGAGTAAGTATCTTAATCCTGAGTTCTAATTTGATTGCACTGTTGTCTGAGAGAATGTTTGTAATGATTTCCATTCTTTTGCATTTACTGAGGAGTGTTTTACTTCCAATTATGTGGTCAATTTTAGAATAAGTTTGATGTAGTGCTGAGAAAAAGGTTATTCTGTTGATTTGGGGTGGAGAGTTCTCTAGATGTTTATTAGGTCCACTTGGTCCAGAACTGAGTTCAAGTTCTGAATATTTTTGTTAATTTTCTGTCTCATTGATCTGTCTAATATTAACAGTGGGGTGTTAAAATCTCACACTATTATTATGTGGGAGTCTAAGTCTCTTTGTAGGTCAATAAGAACTTGCTTTATGTATCTGGGTGTCCCTATATTGGGTGCATATATATTTAGGATCCTTAGCTCTTCTTGTTGCATTGATCCTTTTACCATTATATAATGCCCTTCTTTGTTTATTTTAATCTTTGTTGGTTTAAAGTCTGTTTTATCAGAGACTAGGAATGCAACCCCTGCTTGTTTTTGCTTTTCCTTTGCTTGGTAAATCTTCCTCCATTCCTTTGTTTTGAGCCAGTGTGTGTCTTTGCACATGATATGGATATCTGAATACAGCACACTGATGAGTCTTGACTCTTTATCCAATTATTTAGTCTGTGTCTTTTAACTGAGACATTTATTCCATTTACATTTAAGGTTTAATATTGTTATATGTGAAGTTGATCCTGTCATTATGATGCTAGCTGGTTATTTTGTCCATTAGTTAATGCAGTTTCTTCATAGTGTTGATGGTCTTTACAATTTGGTATGTTTTTGCAGTGGCTGGTACTTGTTCCTTTCCATGTTTAGAGCTTCCTTCAGGAATTCTTATAAGGCAGGCCTAACAATGACAAAATCTCTCAGCATTTGCTTGTCTGAAAGGGTTTTATTTCTCCTTCACTTATGAAGCTTAGTTTGGCTGGATATGAAATTCTGGGTTGAAAATTATTTTCTTTAAGAATGTTGAATATTGACCCCCTACTCTCTTCTGGCTTGTAGGACTTCTGCAAAGAGATTTGCTATTAGTATAATTGCCTTCCTTTTGTGGGTAACCCAACCTTTCTCTCTGGCTGCCCTTAACATTTTTTTCCTTTATTTCAACCTTGGTGAATGTGACAATTATTTGTCCTGTGGTTGCTCTCCTCAAGGAATATCTTTATGGTGTTCTCTGTATTTTCTGAATTTGAATGTTGGTCTGTCTTGCTAGGTTGAGTACGTTCTCCTGAATATTATCCTGAAGAGTGTTTTCCAACTTGGTTCCATTCTCCCTGTCACTTTCAGGGACACCAATCAAACATAGGTTTGGTCTTTTCACATAGTCCCATATTTCTTGGAGGCTTTGTTCATTCTTTTTCATTCCTCTTTCTCTAATCTTGTCTTCACATTTTATTTCATTAAGCTGGTCTTCAATCTCTGATATCCTTTCCTCTGCTTGATTGTTGGCTATTGATACCTGTGCATGCTTTATAAAGTTCTTGTGATTTTCAGCATCATCAGGTCATTTATGTTCTTCTCTAGACTGGTTATTCTAGTTAGCAATTCCTCCAACCTTCTTTCAAGGTTCTTAGCTTTCAAGGTGCTCTGTCCCAGAGAGATAGGAGTTTTGTCTATAATCCCCTGACTGGGGCTGCTGCCTTCCCCCCCCCCCCCCCCCAGAAATGCCTTGCTCAGAGAGGAGGAATCTAGAGAGGCAGTCTGGCTACAATGGCTTTGCGGAGCTGCAGAGGGCTCTGCCCTGTTCAAACTTCCCAGCAGTATTTTTTACACTGTGAGGGGAAAACCACTTACTCAAGCCTCCATAATGGTGGATGCCCCTCCCCCCACCAAACTTGAGTGTCCCAGGTCAACTTCAGACTGCTGTGCTGGCAGTGAGAATTTCAAGCCAGCGGATCTTAGCTTCCTGAACTCTGTGGGTGTGGAATCCACTAAGCTAGACACTCAGCTTCCTGGCTTCAGGACCGTTTCCAAGGGAGTAAACAGTTCTCTCTCACTGGCATTCTAGGTGCCACTACGGTATGAAAAAAAAACTCCCACTGCTAGCTCAGTGTCTGCCCAAATAGCTGCCCAGTTTTGTGCCTGAAACCCAGGGTGGTGTAGGCACCCAAGGGAATCTCCTGGTCTGTGGGTTTCAAAAACCATGGGAAAAGTGTAGTATCTGGGCCACAGGGCACCATTCCTTATGGCACAGTCCCTCATGGCTTCCCTTGGCTAGGGGCAGGAGGTCCCAAACCCATTTTACTTCCTGGGTGAGGCAATGCCCCACCCTGCTTTGGCTTGCCCTCTGTGGGCTGCACCCACTGTCTAACCAATCCCAATGAGATGTGCTGGGTATCACAGTTGAAAATGTAGAAATCACCCGCCTTCTGCATTGATCTCACTGGGAGATGCAAACTAGAGCTATTCCTATGCAGCCATATTGCTAGGTCCCCTCTTATTATTTCTTTAAGACTTACTTCAAGATTTCTCTAGCTACTTTCAAGTGGATTTTTTGCCTTCTTTTGTTTTCTTAAGGTTTTTTGTTTTGTTTTGTTTTTTGAGACAGAGTCTTGCTTTGTCACCCAGGCCGAAGTGTAGTGGCATGATCTCCACTCACTACAACCTCCACCTCTTAGGTTCAAGTAATTTCTCCTGCCTCAGCTTCCCAAGTAGCTGGGATTACAGGTGTACACCACCATGAGAGGCTAAATTTTGTATTTTTAGTAGAGATGGGGTTTCACCATGTTGGCCAAGTTGGTATTAAACTCCTGACCTCAAGTAATCTACCCCTCTTGGCCTCCCAAAGTGTTGGGATTACATACATGAGCTACTATGCCCAGCCTTGTTTTCTTAAGTTTACCATTCTATGCTAAAGAGTGGATTTCATTGTTTGTAGCCACTTTGGAGACTGTAGCGCTTCTTGAATCTGTGGTTTGATGCATTTGGTCAGTATTGGAAATTTGGAGACCTTTTATCACTTTGAATGTTTTTTCTGTCTGATTCATGTTCTTCTTCTGAGGTTCAGATTACACTGGACCTTTCCAAAAAACTTGATATATTTATTACATTGTTTTCTATAGTTTCCACTCTTTCTCTATTCCATACTTATGTCCAAATGCTTTCCACTAAATTAATCTTCCAGTTTTTTAATCATGCTTCATCTATATTTAACCTACTATTAAAACAGTTTACTTATTTCTTAATTTCAGACATTTTCATTTTAGTTCTCAAATTTTGATGTGTCTCTTTTTTTGTGGATTACATTTTACTCCTGTGGTTTTGCTAATAAATACCATTTACTTGAACATATTCATCACAATTTTTAAAATGTATATGATAACTCCAAATTCAGATTTCCCAGTCTCTTTCTATAAACTGATGTATCTCCCACTTCTTTCTCATTATCTAATATATCTGGCATTTTTAAATTAAATACTGCGAAAATGTATAGAGATAATTCGACGCTTGAGTGGTATTATCTTCTCCAAGATAAAATTTACTTTTTAAGCACGTCTTTATGGAAATTTTCAAACATATGCAAAAGTAAAGAAGGGAGTATAATGAGTCCCCACCTACTCATCACCCAGTTTCTAAAACGTATCAACTCATGGATAATCTTATGTTAGCTATAGTATCACACTTCCCCCATCACTTCCAGAATATTTTGTAGACATCACCACAAATATCTAATACATTAATATTTCAGTATGTATCACTCAAAGGATTTAAGAGATAAATATGTATCACCTAAAAGCATTTCTACAGTATCATTATAAGGAATGCAGATGTACTTAATATTCAAAAAGCAAAAAGTGTAATTTGCTGCAAAGATAAAATAAAGGAAAAATATCAATGATTCTCTCAAGAGATGTAGCAAAGGCTTGTGTAAATATTCAACATTCATTTATGATTTTAATAAATAAACTCCTGAATTAGAAACAGAAACAAACTTCCTTCTGAGAAAGATTATCTTCAAAAAGCTTATAGGAAATATCATAATTAAGGTAAAATATTTAAACTTTCCCCCTCTAAAATCAAGAATAAGGCAAATACTCCCTTTATCATCATTTCTATTTAACTGTACTGGAGGTCTTAGCTAATGTAATAAGGTAAGATTAAAAATGTTATAAAGGGAGAAAATAAAAAAATATATTTTTAAATCTTAATATGTCTGAAGATAAATTATGAGTATTAATCAGCAAATTTAGTAAAAATCACTGTATAAAAAGGTCAATGATACATAAAATCCAGTTGTTTTTCTTTATATCAGCAGCAATTATAAAATTAAATATTTTAGGATAAAACTATTTACAAAACAACAATCAAATACATAGAAACAAATCTGCTGAAAATGTACAAACTTCTACATAAAACTGCAAAAAATTTAGAAATTAAAAAAGTTAAATAAATTAAGAGATATACTAGGTCTATGTATTTGGAAAATAAACATTATAAAGATGTTAATACTCCCTAAACTAATTTATAGATTTAATTACATCCTAACTAAAGTCTTAGCACTTTTTAAAAGAAATTGGCAACTTGCTTCTAAAATATGTGGAAGGATGAAAGACCAAAAATAACCAAGACGATCTTGAAAGTTAGAGAATTAAACTACCAGCTATGACAATTTTTCTATGAAGCTGCAGTAATTGAAAAGTATGAGATTGGCAAGGATAGATAAATAAACCCATGGCACAAAGCAAAATGTTTAGAAACAGACCCATGCATGTATGGACATTGGTTTATGACCAAGGAAGCAAGCACTGCAAATCCACAAGGAAAGAATGTTTTTCTTTTTGTTTTGTTTTTTTTGTTTGTTTGTTTGTTTTTGAGACGGAGTTTCACTCTTGTTACCCAGGCTGGAGTGCAATGGCGCGATCTCGGCTCACCGCATCCTCCACCTCCTGGGTTCAGGCAATTCTCCTGCCTCAGCCTCCTGAGTAGCTGGGATTACAGGCACGCGCCACCATGCCCAGCTAATTTTTTGTATCTTTAGTAGAGGCGGGGTTTCACCATTTTGACCAGGATGGTCTCGATCTCTTGACCTCGTGATCCACCCACCTCGGCCTCCCAAAGTGCTGGGATTACAGGCTTGAGCCACCGCGCCCGGCCCAAGCTAATTTTTTTTATTTTTAGTAGAGACGGGGTTTCACCATGTTGACCGGGATGGTCTCGATCTCTTGACCTTGTGATCCACCCGCCTCAGCCTCCCAAAGTGCTGGGATTACAGGCGTGAGCCAGGAAAGAATGTTTTTTTCAAGATGCAGATATAAGATATTCATATGATAAAAACAACGGAATCTAGACTTGTATTACACCATATGCAAAAATCAATTTCATGTGTAATATAGATTTCAATGTGAATGGTGAATCTATAAAACAAAATAACATAGTATCTAGAAGTAGGCAAAGATTACTTAAACAGCATAAAAAACCATGAATCATAAAGAAAAAGACCAATAAAGTGTTCTATATTAAAATTAAGATTTCTGTTTACCAAAAGATATCAGCCTAATGAAAATTACTACCTCAAGGAGATGTCAATATATACCTATCACAATGATTACAATGAAAAAGACTAATAATTCCAAGTGATGGCAAGGATGAGCAGATGGACTATCATACACTGCTGTGGCTATAAATCAGTAAACTCCTTGGAAAGTGTCTGTGGTATCTATTAGAGCTGAACATATGCACATTCAAAATAATTCAACAATGTCACTCCTGTATATATTTTCCAACACAAAACAATTACATATGTGCACAAAAGATATGCACAAAAATGGTCATAACAGCATTTTTTGTAATAACTTAAAACTGAAAATAACACAATGTCTATCAATAAATGTATATAAGATTTGGGTAAACTACAATAAAATCTTAAAATAGAATGTTATCCAGCTATGAAAATAAACCAACTACTGCTACATGTGACAACATAGATGAATCTGACAAATACATTGCATGAAAAAGTCAAAACCTAAAAGAGTTTAGAATCACCATATGATTCTTTGTATATAAATTTCAAAAAACAAGCATGATAAAATCATGACATTAGAAGTCATGACAGTGGTCCTCTTTGAGAAGGAAGGGAAGAGAGCAACTAAAAAGAAGCTAGTAATATTCTATTTCTTGATCTGAAAGGTGGTTACATAAGTGTGTTCACTTTGTGAAAATTTGTCAAGCTGTACAATTATAATTTGTGCACTTGGCTGAGTGTAATTTATAGTTCAAAACCCTCATTATAAATAAGATATTATGGAACATTAACTTGGTGAATTACTGTGAAATAATTCATAGTTATAATTATTTCATATATGTAAAGTCATTTATGAAAATGAAATATTTTTGATATACTAGTACATAAGAATAAGGATATAAATTGCATGGATATTATAATTATGTATCACTCGCATATGAAAAAAATTGAAAAAAGTAAACAAAATAATAAGCAGTTAGATATAAATGAAGATAAAATGGGCAATTTTTTAAAACAGTTCTTTAATGTCAATTCTTTTTATATAAAAAGTAGAACACTCATATAGAAAAAAGCAATAAATGTTTATACACTTAAGCTTTTCATTTTGTCAATACCATAAAGTCTTAATGATTTTCTCTTAAAATAATCTTTGGGATACAAAGAGCAAATAACCAAGGAACACCAGAATTACCTATTGGTGTCAAAGATTCCCAAGCCCCATCCCTTTCCTTCAGTTATTAACCAGTAATGTAAGTTAGTCACCAGTCTCAACATGAACTTGTTTGAGTCATGGATGCTTTGATAATCTACTGTAAATTATAGAGCCTCTCTCCAAAAATTATGGAGCATATGTGTATATACACAACAAAATGCTACACAGTTTTCATGGATTCATAACTGCCCTGAAGGCCACGTAAACTCAGATACAAAGTCATGAAGCAAAGCTCCCCTGCCCATGGAGAACGGAATTCTCCAAGTATAGTTCAGATCCCGCTCAGTTTCTGGTGCTATCAGAACAACTACTAGGTACTGAGTTATGCAACGCTCCTAACTTCTTCCTGCTTCTTGTCCCATTCATTGCCTATTTTCCTAAGAAGCCTCTTTGCCATCCAAAATCTTAAATCAAGAGAGATATTTTCTCCAAATGATCGATGAAGCCAATTCCACTACTGGCTACTCTCATTCCTGCCAATGTGTTTGTTTTCCCTGATAAAGGCAGAAAGTCCATTTCATCTCACTGTGGCTGTGTCTTTCTTCACTCCCTTGGAGAAGCCTTGCTAAAAGTGAGTCAAACTGACATGGTACTGGAACATGACTGTCGATGCATACAGTCTACCTAGGGCCCCTTCTCTCAGTGGTAAGGTGACCATGCAACTTATTGTTCATTCCAGAACATTTATAAAAGAAAGAGGGTAACAGCAATAATTACTCTGAGATAACAGAAATAAGCCAGGACTGCCCCACACTTAGAGACCACATGGATTCCCAACCTAGTAGGAACGGGAGCATAGCAAATGTAAATAAAATAAGCCTCTCTGCAAAGGCCATTGGGAGAAACCGACTTTAAATATGAGCCCTCTTTTGACTATTTTTTATTTATCACAGGTCAGTGGATGGCAATTAACCTCATACTCCCTTAAGATTTAAGCATTCTCCTTTAAAAAGATCTGCATGCCTATAGCCAAGGAACTTAATCCTGGTCCCTAAGCTTCCTCAAATAGACTCTCTCTTGTCTCCAATATGTCAGACACTTGTTGAAAGCTCATTCTCTATTTTTCACTGAAGGACCCATAATTTAGTAGCCAGCCTTATAAGCTTTGTGTCAGTAAGACTTAGATGAAGCTATTTCAAACAACAACAACAAAAAAAAAAATTCAGAGAGTGAACAGAGATACACATGCCACACTAACCTATGTGCTCTTTTCAAAAGACACAGGTATGAACAGCAAAATGAAAGTAACCTTCCTTGATGCTTCCAATGGAATTCCAGTCCTAACTCAAAAAGGAGAACCAGATAGCCTAGGGTTGATTATAACAAGAAAATATCAGGGGACATTGCCTAAAACTTGACAAGACAAAATGACCATGTGACCATGTATATATTGAAGCCTTCCCAAATGAACCTAGATCAAGCAGAGAGGTAGGCATAGGCTCCTAAGGAGGGTTGAAATTTGGGCCCTTCTCCTTAGACTTATAGATTGGGATGGCCTTAGATATCATCTCATTCAGTCATTAGCTTTTCCCAAACATTTTGACTTACATATTTGAAATAAGTGGGGCTCACTTATTCTACAAAAATTGTACTGGAAAGTCTAAAATGTAAAGTATGTAACCAAGGTAATGAGGGGCCTCATTTGCCACTCTTTTCTTCATTTGTCTAGAGCCCCCCAGGGAGTTTCAGGAGTTTAGTTTAAAAACAGTGGATCTGACCCAACCCCTCATTTTAAATAAGATGAATCCTAAGCCCTGAAGTGTAGGTGACATGTTCATAGTCTCAGCGGTGCCCAGCAGCAACACTTGAACCAGACCCTAGTTTTGCCCGACTGACAGCCCAGCGATCTCTCCATGATACCTGGAATTCCCAAACTGGAAGACACATACTTCCACCAGTAGCCAATCAGTGACAGGTCAGGGCAACCAGAGACCCCAAGATAAACAAGGCACATCCTGGAGCATTCATTTTCTTCAGAAGTTTCACAAGGATTTGGAGTATAACAAACTCAGGCCAGTGAGTCAAGATTGCACCAGTGCACTCCAGTCTGGGCAACAAAGCAAGTCAGACTTCTCAAAAAATAAAAAAATAGATCATAAGATCCAAGATGGCCCTTTAGGAGCAGCTGAGGATTGCAGCTCCCAGTGAAAGCACAGAGGGTGAGTGGATGGCGCATCTCCAGACGAATCTTTATTGCCCACAAACCAGGAGATTCCCAGGTGGAAAAGCCCACGGGTCACCAGCGTGGCTGTTTTGGCCACTGCAGCTTTTTCGGCCGGCACAGCTGTTTTGCTGGTGCCCTGGTGTGGTGCATCTCCATACAAAATACACTGGTCTGGTTGCCCTTTTAAGCTGGCAACTAGAGCTCCAAGAAGGCAGATTCACCCATTCATCTGATTAAATGGGTCTGAAACAGGGAGCCAAGTCAGCAGATTCCTGGGCAGCAACATTGTTTCAATTGGCACAGTGGGTCGCCGCATGGGAAATCACACAGATCCCAGTGCCCTTTCAGCAGGCGAATGGAACATCTGGGAGAGAGTCAACCATTCAACTTAAAAAAAAAAGGCTCTGAGGCAGGGAGCCAGGTGATCAGGCTTGGCATGTCCCAGCCCCATACAAACAAGCAAACAAAAAAGCAATTGGAAACACTCGGGGTTGACAGTTTCACGGCAAGCACAGCCTAACCCAGGACAGTGCAGCTCAGTTGGGGAGGGGTGTCCACCATTACCGAGGCACTCCACCCCTACATCTGCCATTGCCAAAGCAGCCTGCCATTGCTGAGGCAACCCACCATAACAGAGAGAGTCCGCCATTACAGAGGTGGGCAATCATTGCCGAGGGAGTTCTAACCACACCCTTATAAACAGGACTGCAGGGAAGTTAACATGGCAGCAGGATGAAGCCCACAGCAGCTCAGCAAAGCCTCTGCAGGCAGACAGTAACTAGGCTTCCCCCTTGCTGGGCAGGCAGCCCTGAAAAAAAAATGGCAGCAGCACAATGGATACTCATAAATAAAGCCATAACTCCCCGGGACAGAGCACCTGGGGGAAAAAAGGGGGTTTATGAGTTCTGCTGCAGCAGACTTAAACGTACCTGCCTAGCAGCTCTGAATGAATAACGGAGCTCACACCTCAGCACTTGAGCTCCTATAAAGAACAGACTGTCTCCTCAAGCAGCTCCCTGACCCCCGTATATCCAAAGAGTCACCTCACAAAGGACTGATCAGACTGACATTTGATGGGCATCATTCTGGGACAAAGATAGCAGAAGAAGAAACTGGTAGCAACCCTTACTGTTCCGCAGCTGCTGCAGGTGTTCCCCAGGCAAGCAGGGCCTGGAGTGGACCTCAGCAGTCCTAAAGCAGAGAGGCCAGACTGTTAGAAGGAAAACTAAGAAACAGAAATAACTTCATCATCAACTATCTGGACGTCCACTCAGAGACCCAATCTGAAAATCAGCAACTACATAGATGACAGGTGGATAAATCCACAAAGATGAGAAGAAACCAGCACAAAAAGGAGGAAAACACCCAAAGCCAGAACACCTCTCCTCCTACAAGGGATCACAACTCCTCACAAGCAAGGGAACACAGCTGGACAGAGCATGAGTGTGATGAAATGACAGAATCAGACTTCAGAAGGTGGGTAATGAGAAACTTCCATGAGCTAAAAGAACATGTTCTAACTCAACGCAAAGAAACTAAGAACCTTGAAAAAAGATTTGAGAAAATGATAACAAGAATGGACAACTTAGAGAGGAATATGAGTGAATTGATAAAACTGAAAAACAAAACATGAGAACTTCACAAAGCATGCACAAGTTTCAACAGCCGAATTGACCAAGCAGAAGATAGGATATCAGAGGTCGAAGATCAACTCAATGAAATAAAACAAGAAGGCAAAATTAGAAAAAAACAGTGCAAAAAGGAATGAACAAAGTCTCCAAGAAATGTGGGACTATGTGAAGAGACCTAATCTACACTTGATAGGTGAACCTGAATGTGACAAAGAGAATGAATCCAAGCTGGAAAATACTCTTCAGGATATTATCCAGGAAACCTTCCCCAACCTAGCAAGGCAGACCAATATTCACGTCCAGGAAATACAGAGAACACCACAAAGATATTCCTCAAGAAGAGCAACTCCAAGGCACATAATCGTCAGATTCACCAGGGTTGAAATGAAGGAGAAAATGCTAAGGGCAGCCAGAGAGAAAGGTTGGGTCACCCACAAAGGGAAGCCCATCAGACTCACAGCAGATCTCTCGGCAGAAACCCTACAAGCCAGAAGAGAGTGGGGGCCAATATTCAACATCCTTAAAGAAAAGAACTTTCAACCTAAATTTCATATCCAGCCAAACTGAGCTTCATAAGTGAAGGAAAAATAAAATCCTTTGTGAACAAGCAAGTACTCAGAGATTTTGTCACCACCAGGCCTGCTTTACAAGAGCTCCTGAAAGAGGCACTATACATAGAAAGGAACAACCAGTACCAGCCACTCCAAAAACACACCAAATGCTAAAGAGCATCAGCAAAATGAAGAATCTGCATCAACTAACGGGCAAAACAGCCAGCTAGCATCAAAATGGCAGTATCAAATTCACACATAACAATATTAACCCTAAATGTAAATGGGCTAAATGCACCAATCAAAAGACACAGACTGGCAAATTGGAGAAAAAGCCAAAACCCGTCGGTGTGCCGTATCCAGGAAACCCATCTCACATGCAAGGATACACAAAGGCTCAAAATATAGGGATGAAGGAAGACTTACTAAGCAAATGGGAGAGCAAAAAAAAAAGCAGGAGTTGCAATTCTCATCTCTGATAAAGTAGACTTTAAAGCAACAAGGATCAAAAAAAGACAAAGAAGGACATTACATAAAGGTAAAAAGATCAATACAACAAGAAGAGCTGATGATCCTAAATATATACAGACCCAATACAGGAGCACATAGATACATAAGGCAAGTTCTTAATGACTTACAAAGAGACTTAGACTCCCACACAATTATAGTGGGAGACTTTAACACTCCAGTGTCAAAGTTAGACAGATCAACAAGACACAAAATTAACAAGGATATCCAGGACTTGAACTCAGACCTGGAACAAGCAAACCTGATAGACATTTACAGAACCCTCCACCCCAAATCCACAGAATATACATTCTTCTCAGCACCACATCACACCTACTCAAAAATTGACCACATACTTCAAAGTACATCACTCCTCAGCAATGCAAAAGAACTGAAATCATAACAAACAGTCTCTCAGACCACAGTGAAATCAAGTTAGAACTCAGAATTCAAAAAATAACTCAGAACCGCACAGCTTCATGGAAACTGAACAACTGGCTCTTGAATGTTGACTGAATAAACAATGAAATGAAGGCAGAAATAAAGAAGTTCTTTGAAACCAACAAGAATGAAGACACAACATACCAGAATCCCTGGGACACACTTAAAGCAGTCTCTAGAAAAAAATATATAGCAATAAGTGCCCACGTGAGAAGAGTGGAGAGATTCAAAATTGACACCCTATCATCAAAATTGAAAGAGCTAGAGGAGCAAGATCAAAAAAACACAAAACCTAGCAGAAGACAAGAAAGAACTAAGATCAGAGCAGAACTGAAGGATACAGAGACATGAAAAACCCTTCAAAAAATCAATAAATCCAGGAGCTGTTTTTTCAAAAAATCAACAAAATAGACAGACCACTAGCCAGATTAATAAAAAAGAAAAGAGAGAATAACCAAATAGATGCAATAAAAAATGATAAAGGGGAAATCACCACAGATCCCACAGAAATTCAAACCATCATCAGAGAATATTACAAACAACTCTATGCACATAAACTAGTAAACCTGGAAGAAATGGATAAATTCCTGGACACTTGCCTCCTCCCAAGTCTAAACCATGAAGAAGTTGAAACCCTGAATAGACCAATAACAAGATCTGAAGTTGAGGCAGCAATTTAGAGCCTACCACACAAAAAAGCCTGGGTCCAGATGGGTTCACAGCCAAATTCTACCAGACACACAAAGAGGAACTGTTACCATACCTCCTGAAACTATTCCAAATAATCCAAAAAGAGGGAATCCTTCCCAAATCATTTTATGAGACCAACATCATCCTGATACCAAAACCCAGCAGAGACTCAACAAGAAAAGAAAACTTCAGGCCAATATCCATGATGAACATAGACACAAAAATCTTCAATAAAATACTGGCAAGCTGATTGCAACAGCACATCAAAAAGCTTAGCCACCATGATCAAGTATAATTCATCCCAGGGATGCAAGGCTGGTTCAATATATGCAAGTCTATAAACGTAATTCACCACATAAACAGAAACAAAAACCACATGATTATCTCAATTGATGCAGAGAAGGCCTTTGACAAAATTCAACAGCCCTTTATGCTAAAAACTCTCAATAAACTCGGTATTGATGGAACATATCTCAAAATAATAAAAGCTATTTATGACAAACCAACAGCCAATATCATACTGAATGGGCAAAAACTGGAAGCATTCCCTTTGAAATCTAGCACTAGACAAGGACACTAGACAAGGCACTAGACAAGTCTGGCACAAGACTCTCACCACTCCTATTCAATATAGTACTGGAAGTTCTAGCCAGAGCAATCAGGCAAGAAAAAGAAATAAAGGGTATTCAAATCAGAAAGGAGGACGGCAAATTGTCTCTATTTCCAGATGACATGATAGTATATCTAGAAGACCCCATTGTCTCAGGCCAAAATCTCCTGAAACTGATAAGCAACGTCAGCAAAGTCTCAGGATACAAAATCCATGTGGAAAAATCACAGGCATTCCTATACACCAATAACAGACTTAAATAGAGCCAAATCAAGAATGAACTGCCATTCACACTTGCTACAAAGAGAATAAAATACCTAGGAATACAAGTAACAAGGAATGTAAAGGACCTCTTCAAGGAGAACTACAAACCACTGCTCAATGAAATAAGAGAGGACACAAACAGATGGAGAAACATTCCATGTTCATGGTTAGAAAGAATCAATATCGTGAAAATGGTCATATTGCCCAAAGTAATTTACAGATTCAATGCTATCCCCATCAAGCTACCAATGACCTTCTTCACAGAACTGGAAAAAACCACCTTAAACTTCATATGGAACAAAAGGAGAGCCCGCATAGCCAAGTCAAGTCTAAGTAAAAAGAACACACTGGGAGGGAGGCATCACACTACTGGACTTCAAACTATACTACAAGGCTACAGTAATCAAAACAGCATGGTACTGGTACCAAAACAGAGACATAGATCATTGGAACATAACAGAGGCATCAGAGGCAACACAATGTATCTACAACTATACAATCTTTGATAAACCTGACAAAAACAAGCAATGGGAAAAGGATTCCCTGTTTAATAAATGGTGTTGGGAAAACTGGCTAGTCATGTGCAGAAAGCAGAAATTGGTCCTCTTCCTGACACCTTACACTAAAATTAACTCCAGATAGATTAAAGACTTAAACATAAGGCTTAACACCATAAAAACCCTAGAAGAAAATCTAGGCAAAACCATTCAGGACATAGGAGTAGGCAAGGACTTCATGACCAAAACACCAAAAGCATTGGCAACAAAAGCCAAAAGAGACAAATGAGACCTAATCAAACTCCACAGCTTCTGCATGGCAAAAGAAACAGTCACTAGAGTGAATCAGCAACCAACAGAATGGGAAAAAATTTTTGCAGTTTACCCATCTGACAAAGGGCTGATATCCAGAATTTACAAAGAACTCAAACAGATTTACAAGAAAAAAACAAACAAGCCCATTCAAAAGTGGGCAAAGGATTTGAACAGACACTTTACAAAAGAAGACATACATGAGGCCAACAAACATATGAAAAAATGCTCATCATCACTGGTCATTAGAGAAATGTAAATCAAAACTACATTGAGAAACCATCTCATGCCAGTTAGAATGGCGATCATTAAAAAATCTGGAGACAACAGATGCTGGAGAGGATGTGGAGAAATAGGAACACTTTTTTTTTTTAATTTTTATTGCATTATAGGTTTTGGGGTACATGTGCAGAACGTGCAAGATAGTTGCATAGGTACACACATGGCAGTGTGTTTTGCTGCCTTCCTCCCCTTCACCCACACTTGGTATTCATCCCCAGGCTATTCTCCCCAGTCCCCCCCGCTGTCCCTCCCCCATTTCCCCCAACAGTCCCCAGTGTATAGTAGACTGCCTCTCTGTGTCCATGTGTTCTCATTTTTCTCACCCACCTATGAGTGAGTATATGCGGTATTTCTTTTTCTGTTCTTGTGTCAGTTTGCTGAGAATGATGTTCTCCAGATTCATCCATGTCCTTACAAAGGACACAAACTCATCATTTTTGATTGCTGCATAATATTCCATGGTGTATATGTGCCACATTTTCCCAGTCCAGTCTATCATCGATGGGCATTTGGGTTGGTTCCAGGTCTTTGCTATTGTAAACAGTGCTGCAATGAACATTCGTGTGCATGTGTCCGTATAGTAGAACGATTTATAGTCTTTTGGATAGATACCCAGTAATGGGATTGCTGGGTCAAATGGAATTTCTATTTCTAGGTCCCTGAGGAATTGCCACACTATCTTCCACAATGGTTGAACTAATTTACACTCCCACCAACAGTGTAAGAGTGTTCCTATTTCTCCGCATCCTCTCCAGCATCTGCTGTCTCCAGATTTTTTAATGATCGCCATTCTAACTGGTGTGAGATGATATCTCAATGTGGTTTTGATTTGCATCTCTCTAATGACCAATGATGATGAGCACTTTTTCATATGTTTGTTGGCCTCATGTATGTCTTCTTTTGTAAAGTTTCTGTTCATATCCTTTGCCTATTTTTGAATGGGCTTGTTTGTTTTTTTTTCTGTAAATCTGTTTGAGTTCTTTGTAAATTCTGGATATCAGCCCTTTGTCAGATGTGTAAACTGCAAAGATTTTTTCCCATTCTGATGGTTGCTGATTCACTCTAGTGACTATTTCTTTTGCCGTGCAGAAGCTGTGGAGTTTGATTAGGTCCCATTTGTCTATTTTGGCTTTTGTTGCCAATGCTTTTGGTGTTTTGTTCATGAAGTCCTTGCCTACTCCTATGTCCTGAACGGTTTTGCCTAGATTTTCTTCTAGGGTTTTTATGGTGTCAGGTCTTATGTTTAAGTCTTTAATCCATCTGGAGTTAATTTTAGTGTAAGGTGTCAGAAAGGGGTCCAGTTTCTGCTTTCTGCACATGGCTAGCCAGTTTTCCCAACACCATTTATTAAATAGGGAATCCTTTACCCATTGCCTGTTTTTGTCTGGTTTATCAAAGATAATATGGTTGTAGATATTTTGTGTTGCCTCCGATGCTTCTGTTCTGTTCCATTGGTCTATATCTCTGTTTTGGTACCAGTACCATGCTGTTTTGATTACTGTAGCCTTGTAGTATAGTTTGAAGTCTGGTAGCGTGATGCCTCCCGCTGTGTTCTTTTTGCTTAGAATTGACTTGGCTATGCGGGCTCTTTTTTGGTTCCATATGAAATTCATGGTGGTTTTTTCCAGTTCTGTGAAGAAATTCAATGGTAGTTTGATGGGGATAGCATTGAATGTGTAAATTACTTTGGGCAATATAGCCATTTTCACAATATTGATTCTTCCTAACCACGAACATGGAATGTTTCTCCATCTGTTTGTGTCCTCTCTTATTTCATTGAGCAGTTGTTTGTAGTTTTCCTTAAAGAGGTCCCTTACATTCCTAGTGAGTTGTATTCCTAGGTATTTTATTTTCTTTGTAGCAATTGTGAATGGCAGTTCGTTCTTAATTTGGTTCTCTTTAAGTCTGTTATTGGTGTATAGGAATGCTTGTGATTTTTGCACATTGATTTTATATCCTGAGACTTTGCTGAAGGAAAAATAGGAACACTTTTACACTGCTAGTGGGGGTGTAAATTAGTTCAACCATTGTGGAAGACAGTGTGGCGATTCCTCAAGGACCTAGAAATAGAAATTCCATTTGTCTCAGCGATCCCATTACTGGGTATATATCCAAAGGACTATAAATCATTCTACTATAAGGACACATGCACATGAATGTTCATTGCAGCACTGCTTACAATAGCAAAGACCTGGAATCAACCCAAATGCCCATCAATGACAGACTGGACAGGGAAAATGTGGCACATATACACCATGCAATATTATGCAGCAGTCAAAAATGATGAGTTCGTGTCCTTCGTAGGGACATGGATGAACCTGGAGAACATTCTCAGCAAACTGACACAAGAACAGAAAATGAAATACTGTATGTTCTCACTCATAGGTGGGTGTTCAACAATGAGAACACATGGACACAGGGAGGGGAGCACTACACACTGGGGTCTGTTGGGGGAAATAGGGGAGGAACAGCAGGGGATGGGGAGTTGGGGAGAGATAGCATGGGGAGAAATGCCAGATATAGGTGAAGGGGAAGAAGGCAGCAAATCACACTGCCACATGTGTACCTATGCAACTATCTTGCATGTTCTTCACATGTACCCCAAAACCTAAAATGCAATAAATAAATAAATAAAAATAAAAATATAACTCAGATATATTATAGAGTAAATGGCACAAAATTATCTTTTAAAACCCACACAATTTAAGGGAAATGTTGAGCCTTCTCTGTAGTATCTGGCACTGCTGATCTTACTGCCAGATTCTCCTGGAAGTGCACATTCATTCCCCTTTGCTCTAATGGAGACTTTAGTCAAAAACTCTGTTAAGTATTGCTCCACACCATGCTGCTCTCATTCTCCTGACTTCAGTAAGTAGCATAAAAATTACCAACTGTTTAACTCTGGACAAATTACCTAAGCTTTCTGTGCACTGATTTCCTCACCTGTAAAATAGAGATGATAATAGTACCCACATCCTGGAATTGTTATTTATTATAGAACAGTGCCTGGCACATTGTAAACTTCCTGATATATAAAATTATTTCTTTAACCATTCATATAATTGGTACTTACAATTACAGTGCTATGTATAACTAGCACAGAAAATAGTACATATGCATATGGTGGATACTCTTTAAAGTCTCTTAAATATATAAGGCATAATTTTTAACATATTTGGCTCAATAACTAAGCTACACTCATATGTCATAACATTAACATGGACAGGATAATTACCCTTTATGAAATCCTAACAGTTGTTCTGTTTGGGAAATTGAAGAGAGCAACCCAAATAGAATCCCAAGAGGAGGAAGATGCCTCAGAAGAAAGATGACCCTTAGATAAACAACCATAAACAGATTTCAGTATCATCATTAGAGCAACAAATCACCCTTCAAAAACGCCAGCTGACAGCTCTGTGATCCAGTACTGATGGGAAAATAAACCCTACTGGGGTGAAATAATTGAGGGAAATATGGCTGGGTTAGATGTCATCTGATGAGTTTACATACTATAATAATTTAAACAGTCATTGGCTCTCTGGGTCCTGCTTTATCCAGCTATGCAATACTTAACATTTTATGGCTGCTCCCCAGTTGCTCTCACCCAGCCCTCCCTTCTGGCCTAGGATTTGTTTAGATAAGCTGGATTTCCTGGGTGTGATTTGAAATAAATTAGCCATGCAGATGGCTGTCTTCCCACCAGGCTCCCACTGGTTTATTCTACATACTGCTCTATTCTAAATGCTTAGAAGCACCTTTTAACAGCAACTCATCTGCACCAAAAGGAAAGAACCACTCATGGTTCATCTGCTGACCCAAACAACCAACCGAGAAGAACTGATTCAATTACCAGATTGCACCATGTGCCTTGTTTTCTGTAGAAAGCATTATGAAAAGTTGAGAGACTATCTTAGCATTTGAGTTAGAGCAAAAGAGACTCGCACTGAACAAAAGAGACATCCAGAATGCAAGGTGCCTCCATGATTCCTTGTGGTCAGTTTCAGCTTGGCCACTTCCTTGAGTTCATGCAGCAACTCATCCCCTCTGGTTGACTATATTCACTCATCAAATACCACATTCATATTTTCATATTTATGATTTTTGTATGCTCTCTGTCTTTACTTTTGTTCTTTCTCCATCTGTTTATATGATGCAGGCACAGAAAAATAAAATATCTTAAAAATTAATTTCATAAACTTAAACAATTGGACAAGCAAAACCAAAGTAACCACATTAAAAATGGACAAAAGACATGAACAGAAACTTCTCAAAAGAAGATATATAAGCAGTCAACAAATATTAAAATACGCTCAGCATCACTAATCATCAGAGAAATGCAATCAAAACAACAATGAGATGCCATCTCACACCAGTCAGATCGTTATTATTAAAAAGTCAAAAAATAACAGGTGCCATTGAGACTACAGAGCTAAAGAAAAACTTATATACTGCTGGTGGTAATGTAAATTAATATAGCCACTGTGAAAAACAGTTTGGACATTTCTCAAAGAACTTAAAACAAAACTGCCATTTAACTCAGCAATCCCATTACTGGACATATATCCAAAAGAAAATAAACCATTCTACCAAAAAGATACATGCACTCATTTGTTCATCATGGCACTGTTTACAATAGCAAAGATATGGAATCAATCTAGGTGCCCCCAACAGTAGATTGGATAAAGAAAATGTGATACACACACACACACACACACACACACACACACACACACCATGGAATACTATGCAGCCATGGAAAAGAGCAGAATCATGTTCTTTGCAGAAAGAGAATGAAATTATGTTTCTTGCAGCAACAGATGTAGCTAAAGGTCATTATTCTATGCAAATTAATGCAGGAATAGGGAACCAAATACTGTGTGTTCTCATTTAGAAGTGAGAGCTACATGTTGGATACTTATGGACATAAAGATGGCAGCAATAGACACTAGGAACTATAGGGGACAAGGACTGAAAAACTCACTATTGGGTACTATACTCACTACCTGGGTGATGGGATCAATTGTACCCCAAAACTCAACATCATGCAAATATACCCATGTAAGAAACTTGCACATGTACTCCCAGAATCTAAAATAAAAGTTAGAATTAAAAAAAAATCTATGAAATAAGAATGTATCTCTCATCTACATGGGTGGGAAGAAAAAAGAAGGATGATGGTCATTCTGTAATTCAGTCTTGAAAGTCTGATAGTTGTTGAGCACACTTACTTGGTGTCTCAGATCTGGTGGGGACAGTGGTCTTTATTTTCCAGAATCCAAAGATTGTCTTTCTTCTTGGTCTGTGCAGCAAGGATTTTTCTGGAAGACAAACCAAGTACACAAAATATTCACTGTGAATATTTGGCTTCCAAATTTGAGGGATTCATTCATTGTTACCACTGCCACTGGGAATAAGAAAATGTATCAGCTTAAAGGAAGTTTAGAAATTATCAAATCGAGCCACCTTATTTTCAGATGAGGAAACAAGGCCAAGGAAGTAATAGTTCCTCACCTAAGGTAATATATCAAGTGACCAGAACCAAGATCAAAAGCCTTGGGGAGCCTTCACTCCCAGAGAATTTTCACAAAATGAGCTTCCTGAGTCCCATGCTTCCCAATCTCATCTTGGATCCCAGGGGACTCATGCTCAGGAAAGCCCTATCAGAGACAAAGGGGACACTGTTTCTAAAGTTGTAAATTCATATAAACTTTCTGGATGACACAAGTATTCTTTCTGATAGAGAAAAATTTCTATACTTAAAGAAAGAGAATCTAAAGATTAATGATGTGTATAAAGTTGTATGTAAAAGCTTGCTTAGCAATGAATAATATGAGAAAACTTCCTGCCTGAAAGTAATGGATTCATTAAGTGCATTATGGACTAACCATATGATGCAAAGAATACTATGAAATCATTAGAATAATTTTGAAAAAGAATATTTGTTAACATGGGAAAAGAAAAAACAGTATTCCTAAGTGAAGAAAGACCTTAAAATTATTTATACAATACCAATCTTTAAATGACAGAGAGGAAGAGAATATTTAAAGGATGTGTATCAATTGTAAACAATGTTCATTTCTGGTTAATTGGATTGTGAAGGAGTTTTCCTTTTTGGCTTTTCTATGAGATTTTTCCAAGTTGTATGCACTGATTAGGCTTTTATTTCAATTTTGTTATTAGGGAAAATATTATATAAATAAACCAAATATGTTAATGAACATTCCTTAATTTATTTTCCTGGACAATCGCTCTAAAGATAATTTCTTTGAATCCAGTTTTCCAGTTCCTGAAGTAACTAGACCCACCACACCTGCCACCATCTTCCCAATTCCTTGCACCTAAAAGCTGTACACTGCTTCTTGTGCTTACTCCAAAATACATGTTGTCATGTACTGAGTTCCTACCATTAGGGCCCAACCACCTGAAAAACCAGTGATTCAGTTCTCACCATTCCAGGATGCTTTGGTGTATGACAGAGCCATAGTGCTGACCTGCCCTGACCACCCAATTGACCATTGCCTTCAATTATTCCTGTACTTGATGTCTCTGCTGTTTGTTCAAGTTTAGACTTTCTCTTTTTCTTGTTAAAATCAGCTCTTCTTTATCTAGGTCAGTTTCCCCAGCTCAAAGCCCCTTCCTCATTCCAGCTTCCTCTATTACTCTTCAAATCCATTGAGAACTTAGCATACCTTGAGTCCAGATCCACTGGAGTATGACATAAAGAATTAACTGAGCTTGAGGGTCTTCAGGAAAAGCTCCCTGGAAGAGGCAGACATTCTACAACACAAAAAACGTGGCTGGAAGCTAGCAATTGTTAAAGGATTTGTATTTAAAGAAGTATTTGGCTAGGGTGGCTGAGTTTTAAATTAGTAAATACCAATTCACCATAGACACAGATGAACCATGGAGGGATTCTATACTTGTTGGCTTCTGAAGATGTCACCATGTAAGATGAAAGCTTAGTAATTTGGCAAGGATGTGTATGGTAAATAATATTGCTTTAAGAATCATAATGAATGTAATATTCTGTCTATTACTCTGCAATCAAGAGTGTGCATGTAGTCTTTAATTAACTGACCACACAATCCACCCGAGTTGCTTCTCTTACATCCCAGGGATGTGGCTTGGGTATAGCCTGCACAGGAGAATCCCCAACAAGGCTGCTTCACATAGCCCACCCCCCCATCCCAGTAACTTCAGGAAGTTATAAAACATATTAAAATAGAATTATTTAAATATTAATAAGCACACATATTTCTGAAAAATGTTTCTAAGAAATCTTCAGAGTAAACAAATTCAAGAAAAAAATCAAACCAGAACTCTTAGACAAATTGGTTTTCCTTAAGCCCTGGGCTTCTATTAAAAAATTTTAAAAATAGAGTTTCCCCTCTAGAGAACTCTTAGATGGGGCTCATCTGACTGAGGCATCGAGAAGAAACAGTGGAAAATGAATGTCATCGAACAGCTTTGTGCAAAAGGGGATTGTAGCTTTGGTTTTACCTGTTAAAATCATTTTACCATACACATTTTTGGCAGGAAATTAAATGATGCGAACAGATGTAGATAGCAGTATCTGAGTGCCCAAAGTAGTTGCTCTTTAAATATAATGAAATAAAATAGAAAAAAATATTTTTTAACCATCTGTTTTTATCTTAAGAGAAACTGCCAGAGGCCAGGAAGTAAGATTGATCTCTGGGAACTGTGTGAACATGTCAGACAGAACAGGTATGAAGAGATGATTCTGGGCATCAGGGCCAATGATCAGAAAGAGGAGAGACAGCAGCCCAGAAGGCAGCTTTACCAGCCTTGGTGGTAACCGGCAGGCACTGGCTGCAGTCTTTCAGGATCCCACTTCCTGGGTGCTGGAAAACCTTAGCCTGCTAATGCTGTCACCAAATCCAAAATCCTTGTGATTTATTTGTTAGCATCTTCTACAGCCTCAAAAAGTCAGAAAGTACAGTGAGGAAAGGTGTTTAGGGCCAAGAACCAAAACTGAATTACGTATGAAGATGGCAACACTACAGGAACTTCTCTTTCTTGTTCTCCCATGCAAGCTGTGCCCAAATCACATCCCAAAGATGTAAGGGAAGCAACTCAGGGATGGGTCATGTGGGAAGTGAACTGGAGATTATGCATGCACTTGATTGCAGGATAATAGAATATTACAACCATTATGATTATTTTAAACTATATTATTTATTTTCTACATACAAGTGCATTGATAACATCCTGAAAGTATTAGCCAGTCAGATAATAATGGCTACCCCTATATCTATAAACTCTGGGAGAAGAGTATAGCCACCTATACATCTTGCATAAGACTAAGTTAATCTCACTTGCATTGACCAGTAGAATGTGAATGGAAGTAATATCATATCTGTGCAGAAACTTTAAGAACTCGTGCATGGTTCCACCATTTCCCTTTTCCCTCTGACATGAGAGTGGTAGGTATGTCATAAAAATGGAGAGGGGACTTCTACCAAGTTGGCCAAATACAAACAGCCCTGGAGCACAGTTCCCAGTGAGAGAGATGCAGAAGGCAAGTGATCTCTGCATTTCCAACCAAGGTACCAGGTTCATTTCAAATGGACTGGTTGGACAGTAGGTGTAGGCCACGGAGGGCAAACAGAGGCAGGGCAGGGTGGCTGAAGGATCCTGACCCACCCAGGATATGCAGCTGGCTGAAGGATAAGGGACTTTACCCCCCTCCCAGCACTCTGGTTCAGACACTGCACTTCTCCCATGGCCATTGCAACCCACAGTCCGGGAGAATGCTGCCAGGCAGAAAAGCACTGTGAGTTACCAACACAGACTGAGCGACAGCTTCAGCCAGCCTGGTGCCATGAGTTGTTGGCACGGATCTGGGCAGAAGTACTGACTAGTGCCAAGAGCACCTGTGGGACAGATCTACCCACCCCCCCCCCCAAAGAGGTAGAGCTGAAAGCAGGGAGACAGGTGATATAGCTTGGCAGGTCCTACCCCCACAAAGACCAGCAAACTGAAGCCCTCTTGCTTGGGAGGTCCTCAACCAGCACATCAGTCCAAGCTCAACCCAGGACAGTCAAGCTCAGTGGGGGGAAAGTGTCTGCCATTGCAAAGGCAGATCTAATCTCACCTATATAAACAAAAGCCAGAGAAAGCCTACACAGCTGCAGGGCTTAGCCTGAGGCAGCCCAGCAATGCTTCTGCAGGAAGACAAGGGACAGACTGCCTTCCCAATCTCCCCCCTGACCCCTGAATAACAAAAAAAATGCTTCATACAGGAGAGCTCTGGCTGACACCTGGGGAGATCCTTCTGGGATGAAGCTACCAGAGGAAAGATCAAGTGGCAATCCTCACTGCTCCACACCTGAAGTAAGGTCTGGAGTGGACCTCCAGCAGTCCTACAGCATAGGAATCTTACTGTTAGAAGGAAAACTAAAAAAAAAAAAAAAAAAAAAGGCTACAAAATAAACAGAAAGGATGTCCACTCAGAGACCTTATCCAAAATCACCAACTTCAAAGACCAAAGGTAGATAAACCCACAAAAATGGGAAGAATCAGCACAAAATGGATGAAATCATCAAAGACCAGAATGCCTCTCCTCCTCCAAGGAACTACAACTCCTCACCAGCAAGGGAACAAAACAGGATGGAGAATTAGTTTGATGAATTGACAGAAGCAGGCTTCAGAAGGTGGGTAATAACAAACTTCTCTGAGCTAAAGAAAGATGTTCTAACCCAAATGCAAAGTAACTAAAAACCTTGAAAAAAGGTTAGATAAAATGCTAATACAAATGACTTAATGAAGCTGAAAAACAAAGCACAAGAACTTCACAAAGCATACACAGTTTCAATAGCCAAATCAATCAAGCAGAAGGAAATTCAACTCATTTAAATAAAATGAGAAGGCAAGATTAGAGAAAAAAGAGTGAAAAGAAATGAACAAGGCCTCCAAGAAATATGGGGTTATGTGAAAAGACCTAATCTACACTTGGTGTACCTGAATGTGATGAAGAGAAAGAATCCAAGCTGGAAAACACTCTTCAGGACATTATCCAAGAGAACTTTCCCAACCTAGCAAGGCAGGCTAACATTCAAATCCAGGAAATAGAGAGAAGACCAAAAAAATACTCCTCAAGAAGAGAAACCCCAAGGCACATAATCGTCAGATTCACCAGGGTTAAAATGAAGGAAAAAATGCTAAGGACAGTCAGAGAGAAAGGTCAGGTCACCCACAAAGGGAGGCCCATTAGACTCACAGCAAATCTTTTGGCAGAAACCCTACAAGCCAGAAGTGTATGGGGGTCAATATTGAACATCCTTAAAGAAAAGACCTTTCAACCCAGAATTTCATATCCAGCCAAACTAAGCTTCCTAAGTGAAGGAAAAATAAAATTCTTTCAGACAAGCAAATGCTGAGAAATTTTGTCACCACTAGACCTGCCTTAAAGAGATCCTGAAGGAAGCACTAAACACAGAAAGGAACAACCAGTACCAACCACTGCATAAATGTACCAAATGGTAAAGACCAATGAAGCTATGAAGAAACTGCATCAACTAATGGACAAAACAATCAGCCAGGAACAAAATGACAGGATCAAATTCACACATAACAATATTAACGTTAAATGTAAACAGCCTAAATGCCACAATCAAAAGACACAGACTGGCAAATTGGATAAAAAGTCAAGACTTATCAGTGTGCTGTATTCAGGAGACCCATCTCATTTGCAGACACACATAGACTCAAAATAAAGGGATGGAAGAAGATTTACCAAGCAAATGGAGAGCAAAAAAAAGCAGGGGTTGCAATCCTAGTCTCTGATGAAACAGACTTTAAACCAACAAAGATCAAAAGAGACATAGAAGGGCATTACATAATGGTAAATGGATCAATGCAACCAGAAGAGCTAACTATCCTAAATATACATGCACCCAATACAGGAGCACTCAGATTCATAAAGCAAGTACTTATAGACCTACAAAGAGACTTGGACTCCTGCACAGTAATACTGGGAGACTTGAACACTCCACTGTCAGTATTGAACAGAACAACAAGACAGAAAATCAACCAGGATATCCAGGACTTGAACACACATCTGGACCAAGTGGAGCTAACAGACGTCTACAGAAATCTCCACCCCAAATACACAGAAAATACATTCTTCTCAGCACCACATCACACCTACTCAAAAATTGACCACATAATAGGAAGTAAATAACTCCTCAGCAAATGCAAAAGAACCAAAATTATAACAGTCTTTCAGACCACAGCACAATCAAATTAGAACTCAAGATTAAGAAACTCACTCAAAACCACACAACTACATGGAAACTGAACAACTTGCTCCTAAATGACAACTGGATAAACAATGAAATGAAGGCAGAGATAAAGATGTTCTTCAAAACCAATGAGAATGAAGACATAACATACCAGAATCTCTGGGACACATTTAAAACAGTGTCTAGATGAAAATTTGTAGCAATAAATGTCCACATGAGAAACAAGAAAAGATCTAAAATTAACACACTATCATCATAATTGAAAGAGCTAGAGGAGTGAGATCAAAATATCTCAAAAGCTAGCAGAAGACAAGAAATAACTAAGATCAGAGCAAAACTGAAGGAGATAGAGACACAAAAAAAAAAAAACCTTCAAAAAATCAATAAATCCAGGAGCTGTTTTTTGAAAAGACCAACAAAATAGGTCACTAGCCAGACTAATAAAAAAGAGAAGAGAGAAGAATCAAATAGATGCAATAAAAACAATAAAGGGGATAGCATCACTGATTCCACAGAAATACAAACTACCATCAGAGATTACTATGAACAACTCTATGACATAAATCAGTAAATCTGGAAGAAATTGATAAATTCCTGGACACTTGTACTCTCCAAAGACTAAACAAGGAAGTTGAAACTCTGAATAGACTAATAACAAGGTCTGAAGTTGAGGCAGCAATTAATAGACTACCAACCAAAAAAAGTCCAGGTTCAGATGGGTTCACAGCCAAATTCTACCAGACATACAAAGAGGAGCTGGTACCACTCCTTCTGAAACTATTCCAAACAATCCAAAAAGAGGGAATTCTCCCTAACTCATTTTATGAGGCCAACATCATCTTGATACCAAAACTTGGCAGAGACAGAACTAAAAAACAAAATTTCAGGCCAATATTTATGATAAACATTGATGCAGAAATCTTCAATAAAATACTGGCAAACTGAATCCAATAGCACATCAAAAAGCTTATCCATCACTATCAAGTAGTCTTCATCCTGGGGATGCAAGCCTGGTTTGACATACACAAATTTATAAATGTGTTTATAAATACATCATATAAACTGAATCAAAGACAAAAACCACCTGATTATCTCTACAGATGCAGATAAGGCCTTCAACAAAATTCAGCAGCCCTTTATGCTAAAAACTCTCAATAAACTAGGTATTGATTGAATGTATCTCAAAATAATAAAACCTACTTATAACAAATCCACAGCCAATATCATATTGAATGGGCAAAAACTGAAATCATTTCCTTTGAAAATCTGCACTAGACAAAGGTGCCCTCTCTCACCACTCCTATTCAATATGGTATTGGAAGTTCTAGCCAGAGCAATCAGGTAAGAAAAATAAATAAAAGGTATTCAATTAGGAAAACAGGAAGACAAATTGTCTCTATTTGCAGATGACATGATTGTATACTTAGAAGACCCCATCTTCTCAGCCCAAAATCTCCTTAAGCTGATAAGCAACTTCAGCAAAGTCTCAGAATGCAAAATCAATGTGCAGAAATCACAAGCATTCCTACACACCAATAACAGACAAACAGAGAGCCCAATCATGAGTGAACTCCATTCACAACTGCTACAAAGAAAATAAAATATCTAGGAATAAACTAACAAAGCATGTAAAGGACCTCTTCAAGGAGAACTACAAGCCACTACTCAAGGAAATAAGAGAGGACACAAACAAATGGAAAAACATTGCATGCTCATGTTTAGAAAGAATCAATATCATGAAAATGGCCATATTGCCCAAAGTAATTAATAGATTCAATGCTATCCCCATCAAGCTACCATTGACCTTCTTCACAGAACTGGAAAAAACCACTTTAAACTTTACATGGAACCGAAAGAGAGCCTGCATAGCCAAGACAATCCTAAACAAAAATAACAAAGCTGGAGGCATCACACTACCTGACTTCAAACTGGCTGGTCTTGAACTCCTGACTTCAGGTGATCCACCTGCCTCAGTCTCCCAAAGTGCTGGTATTACAGGCATGAGCCACTGTGCCCAGCCTGGTTTTGTCCTTTATTAACAACCAAAACACAGGCTAATCTAGTGGATAAAGTTCACATCCTCAGGAACCACAGTGTTGGGTCGAAAATGAGGTGAGAAAATAAAGTCAAAAGTTTGGGTACTTTGACTCTTTTCCAATAAAAATATAAAAGAAAAACAGAGTATGAAGATTGACCTTATTCATGGTTTATCAATCAATTCATAATGCAAATTTACCTGTTGCTCTTTTCCTCTCCCTTGCTCTCCAACTTGGAGATGGAATCATCCAACTTATATCTATAGAGTATTTACTGTTCACAAAGTCCTTTCATATATGTTATCTTATTTAACTCTTATGACCATTTGCCAGGTGCACAGCACAAGAAATATGACAATCTCTAACCCTCCACTACTATACCTGTAAAACTGGTAAAATAATAGTGCTTGATGGTATGGTTATTGTGAAGATTTAATGAGTTCATGTGCATGTCATCACCAAGCACAGATTGGACATTCAACCATGTATACAATGATGAGAGCTATTATCGCCATCTTACAAAGGAAGAAACTGAGCTGAGTCAGAGCAACTTTGCCAAGTCATTAAATCAGAGTCAGAGTGGGTCTGATGGTAAAGATGGCTGATGCTGAGTTATGGTGGTCCAGAAGTTGGGCTCTTTAAATTTCACATGATTAAGGACAGGATTGGTCCCTTAGCCTTAAAGGGACTGTGTCTGCAGATAAGGGAGAGACAGCCACAGCCAGGGAAGGCAGTTGCATGAGGACTTGAAGCCCATCTCATCTTTAAGGTCTCTGCTGCTGCTTCTCCCTAGAAACCTGCATGCCCTAGCATTGTCCTGGGCATTTTCTTCCCCAACCTACTCAGAGAAGGAACAATGCAGAATGCCCTAAGACCAAGCTTGCCAAACTCTCCTTTTGGTTACACAAGCCAAGCTGGAAAACCAGAAACTGGAGCTAGGAGAAGGGAGGTGATGGGTCTGGCCAAAGAAGGCCACTGAAGGGCAGTACCCCTTCCATGAAGGTGGAAAATGAAGGAAGTGGTTGGGGAACAGGGTGGAAAGTAAGAATGTATGCATTGCAAATATGTATCAAAACATTAAATTGTATTCCATAAATACAATCATTTGTCAGTAAAAACCAATACTTTTTAATATGAATGAAATGAATAGATGCAAAACAAATCTTCTGTGGACAGGAAACAAAGTCCATGGTTTCTGCAATTGTGCCAAAAGAAGCCTCTAGAGCAGCGGTGAGTTGAGAGAAGAAGCCCAGTGGGAGGGTCCTCCTTTTAAGGGCACTGATGTGCGTGGCCAACCTGATTCAGAGCAAGAGACAGCATTCACTCCTGCATTGTCAAAAATGGCCTGCAAGAACAGGCAAAAGTAAACCATGGTGAAAAAAAATCAGAAGTGTGGTAGGAGGTGGAGACTAGGAACATGCATGAGGGAATCTCCTGGAGTGATGGTCATGAGCTATACCTTGATAGGGGCTTGGGTTACATAGGTGTACCGATTTTTCAAAATTCATTAAATGGCATACTTAAATGTTTTTGCCTTTGCCTGTGTACAAAATTCACCCTCCACCTAAAACAAACTAGACCTTAAGCCTTGCATTCTAGTTGATAGATGCATAGTGATGTGTGTAGGATCAAAGTAAATTGATGTCTGAAGTTTACTTTGGAATGTATCAAAATATAAGATGGATTTATGAATGAACAGAGAAATGGATGGATGTGTGGTAAACAAACACAAGACAAATTAATCTAGTTGACATTCACTGTAACATTTTTTCAATTGATGTTTGAAAAGTTTTTTAAATAAAATATGAGGCAGAGGGTGAGAAACTGCCTATAAAAAATGTTTCTTTCAGACCCTGAACACCTACATATGATTGAGTTGAGATAGGCATGTACACAGCACAAGACAAACCTGACAATTTTGTGAAAATGCTACAATAATGCTGATCTGAACTCCCAGGAAAATCTCTTCACTAGAATGGCCCAATGTGTAGACATTTGTCTCCCAAACTCTGACCACAATGTTTCAAGCAGGATGCTGTCCACTTTTTATCCGTAGTTCCTATACTGTAGTTCTTTACCAATTGCAAGAATTAAATTCTTGTAACCCTAATGATAAAAAAAATCCTGAGAGTATGAAAACTAAGGAATGGACAAGCTGGGAAGATGGCGCTGTAGGAGAAGCTCAGAATTGCAGCTACCACTGAAAGCGCAGAGGGTGAGTGGATGCCACATTTCCAGACAGATCTTTATTGCCCACAGACCAGAAGATTCCCAGGTGGAGGAGCCCCACAGGTTGCCAGCACAGCTGTTTTGGCCAGCGTGGCTGTTTCAGCCGGTGCCACAGTGCAGCAGCTCTCCATACAAAATACACTGGTCTGGTTGCCCTGTTAAACTGGCAATTGCAGATCCAGGAAGGCAGATTAGCCCATTCATCTGATTAAACGAGACTGAAACATAAAGCCAGGCCAGGAGATTCCCAGGCAGCGATGCTGTTTCAGCTGGTACAGTGGGTCACCACATGGGAAATCACACAGATCCCAGCGCCCTTTCAGCAGGTGACTGGAACACCTGGGAGAGAGTCAATCATTCAACTTTAAAAAAAAAGGGCTCTGAGGCAGGGAACCAGGTGACGAGGCTTGGCAGGTCTGACACCCACAAAAACAAACAAACAAAAAACAGCAATTGGAAATGCTTGGGGTTGAGAGTTTCACAGCAAGCACAGCTAAAACCGGGATGGCCCAGCTCTGTGGGGGAGGGGTGTCCACCATTACTGAGGCACTCCACCCCTACAAAGAAAGTCTATCATTGCTGATGCAGCTGGCCATTGCTGAGGCAACCCACCATAACAAAGAGAGTCCGCCATTACAGAGGCTGGCCAACATTGCCGAGGCAGTTCTAACCACACCCATACAAACAGGACTGCAGGGAAATACACACAGCAGCAGGGTAGAGCCAGCAGAAGGGTAGAATCTGCAAAGCTTCAGCAAAGCCTCTGCAGGCAGTGACTAGCCTGCCTCCTTGCTGGGCAGGACAGCCCTGAAAAAAAAAAGGCAGCAACATAACAAATACTCATAATTAAAGCCATAACTCCCTGGGACAGAGCACCTGGAGAAAAAAAAGGGGGGGTTATGAGTTCTGCTGCAGCAGACTTAAACATACAGGCCTAGCAGCTCTGAATGAACAACAGAGCTCACACCTCAGCACTTAAGCTCCTATAAAGAACAGACTGTCTCCTCAAGCAGCTCCCTGACCCCTGTATATCCAAAGAGTCACATCACAAAGTACTAATCAGACTGACATTGGGTGGGCATCATTCTGGGACAAAGATAGCAGAAGAAGAAACTGGTAGTAACCTTTACTTTTCTGCATCTGCTGCAGGTGACCCCCAGGCAAGCAGGGCCTGGAGTGGACCTCAGCAGTCCTAAAGCAGAGGGGTCAGACTCTTGGAAGGAAAACTAAGAAACAGAAATAACTTCATCATCAACAATCTGGATGTACACTCAGAGACCCAAACTAAAAATCAGCAACTACATAGATGACAGGTGTATAAATCCACAAAGATGGGAAGAAACCAGTGCAAAAAGGAGGAAACACCCAAAACCAGAACACCTCACCTCCTACAAGGGAGCACAACTCCTCACCAGCAAAGGAACAAACCTAGATGGAGAATGAGTGTGATGAAATAATGGAATCAGACTTTGGAAGGTGGGTAATAAGAAACTTCTGTGAGCTAAAAGAACTAACTCAATGCAAATGTTCTAACTCAATGCAAAGAAACTAAGAACCTTGAAAAAAGATTTGAGGAAATGATAACAAGAATGGAAAACTTAGAGAGGAATAGAGTGAATTGATGGAACTGAAAAACACAACACAAGAACTTCTCAAAGCATTCACAAGTTTCAACAGCTGAACTGACCAAGCAGAAGACAGGATATCAGAGGTTGAAGATCAACTCAATGAAATAAAATGAGAAGGCAAAATAAGAGAAAAGAGTGCAAAAAGGAATGAACAAAGTCTCCAGGAAATGTGGGACTATGTGAAGAAACCTCATCTATGTTTGATAGGTGTACCTGAATGTGATGAAAAGAATGAATCCAAGCTGGAAAATACTCTTCAGGATATTATCCAGGAAACCTTCCCCAACCTAGCAAGGCAGGCCAATATTCAAATCCAGGAAATACAGAGAACACCACAAAGATATTTCTCAAGAAGAGCAACCTCAAGGCACATAATCGTCAGATTCACCAGGGTTGAAATGAAGGAGAAAATGCTAAGGTCAGCCAGAGACAAACAACGGGTCACCCACAAAGGGAAGCCCATCAGACTCACAGCAGATCTCTCAGCAGAAACCCTACAAGCCTGAAGAGAGTGGGGGCCAGTATTTAACATCCTTAAAGAAAAGAACTTTCAATCCAGAATTTTATATCTAGGCAAACTAAGCTTCATAAGTGAAGGAAAAATAAAATCCTTCATGAACAAGCAAGTACTCAGAGATACTGTCACCACAGACCTGTTTTACAAGAGCTTCTGAAAGAGTCACTACACATAGAAAGGAACAACCAGTGCCAGCCACTCCAAAAACACACCAAATGCTAAAGAGCATCAACAAAATGAAGAATCTGCATCAACTAATGAGCAAACCAGCCAGCGAGAATCAAAATGGCAGTATCAAATGCACACATAACAATATTAACCCGGAAGCTTCCAAGATGGCACCAGAGAAATAACTCAGGATTGCAGCTCTCAGTGAAGGTGCAGAGGGTGAGTCCTAGCTGCAATTTCAGATGGACTTTTGTTGCCCACAGAACTGGCAAATTCCCAGGTGTAGGAGAGACACAGGAGAGCAGCGCAGCCCACTTGCATGGCCGTTTTGGCTGGTGCTGTACCACGGCACAGCGGCAGCCCACACAAAACTCACTGGTCTGGGTGCCCTGTTAAACCAGCAATCTGAGCTTTGGGAGGGCAGATTGACATGTCCATTTGATTGAATGAGACTTGGATGGTGAGCCAGACCAGGAGATTCCTGGGAAGAGCGATTTGTGCCAGCGCAGTGGGCCACCGCAGGGGAGATCGCATAGATCCCAGTGGCCAATCAGCAGGCGACTGGGGCGCCTGTGAGAGAGTCAACCATTCAATTTGGAAAGAAAAAGAGAGAGAGAGAAGGGACTCTGAGGCAGGGAGCCAGGTGATCGGGCTCGGTGGGTCCCACCCTCACAGGGACAAGCAGTGCAGTGATTTGAGGCACTTGGGATTGAGAGTTTTGCTGCGGGGTCAGCTGAATCCAGGATGGTGCAGCTCAGTGGGGGAGGGATGTCCACCACTACGGATGCAATCCACCCCTACTGAGGTACCACCCATTGCTGACACAGTCTGCCATTGTTAAGGCAACCAGCCATAACAGAGAGACACCGCCAACAGGGTGAAGCGCACCACAGTAGAATGGAGCCCCACAGCAGCAGGGCGGACCCATGCTAGCAGGGCGGAGCCCTGGCAGTCAAATAGTGAATAGACTGCCTTCTAGCTGGGCAGGACAGTGCAACAGATACTCATAAAGAAAGCCCCAACTCCCTGAGACAGAGCATCTGAGGGGAAAAAAATAGGGGAGCTTTTATAAGTTCTGCTGCAGCAGACACATCCGCCCAGGAACGCTGAATGAACAACAGAGCTCACAACTCAGCACTGGAGCTCCTATGAAGTACAGACCATCTCCTCAAGCAGCTCCCTGACCCCTGTATATCCAAAGAGCCACCTCAAAAAAGGACTAATCAGACTGACATTTGGCGGGCATCATTCTGGGACAAAGATAGCAGAATAAGAAAATGGTAACATCCCTCACTGTTCCGCAGCTGCTACAGGTGTACCCCAGACAAGCAGGGCCTGGAGTGGACCTCAGCACTTGTACAGCAGAGGGGCTAAACCGTTAGAAGGAAAACTAAGTAACAGAAATACTTCATCATCAACAATCTGGGCGTCCACTCAGAGACCCAATCGAAAAGTCAGCAACTACTAAGATGACAGGTGGATAAGTCCACAAACATGGGAAAAAACCAGTGGAAAAAGGAGGAAAACACCTGAAACCAAAACACCTCACCTCCTACAAAGGACCAAAACTCCTCACCAGCAAGGGAACAAAGCTGGACAGAGAATGAGAGTGACGAAATGATGGAATCAGATTTCAGAAGATGAATAATGAGAAACTTCAGTGAGCTAAAAGAACATGTTCTACATCAATGCAAAGAAACTAAGAACCTTGAAAAAAGATGTGAAAAAAGATTCAAGGAAATGATAACAAGAATGGACAACTTAGAGAGGAATATGAATGAATTGAAGGAGCTGAAAAACACAACACAAGAACTTTGTGAAGCATGCACAAGTTTCAACAGCCGAATTGACCAAGCAGAAGAAAGAATATCAGAAGTCGAAGTTCAACTAAATGAAATAAAAAGAGAAACCAAGATTAGAGAAAAAAGCACAAAGAGGAATGAACAAAATCTCCAAGAAATGTGGGACTATGTGAAGAGACCTAACCTACGTTTGATAGGTGTACCAGAATGTGACGAAGAGAATGAATCCAAGCTGGAAAACTCTTCAGAATATTATCGACAAAAATTACCCCAACCTAGCAAGGCAGGCCAATACTCAACTCCAGGAAATACAGAGAACACCACAAAGATATTCTGCAAGAAGAGCAAACCCAAGGCACATAATCATCAGATTCACCAGGGTTGAAATGAAGGAGAAAATGCTAAGGGCAGCCAGAGAGAAGGGCCGGGTCACCCACAGAGGGAAGCCCAACGGACTCACAGCAGATATCTCAGCAGAAACTCTACAAGCCAGAGAGAGTAGGGGCCAATATTCAACATCCTTAAAGAAAAGAACTTTCAACCTAAATTTCATATCCAGCCAAACTGAGCTTCATAAGTGAAGGAAGAATAAAATCTTTTGCCAACAAGCAAGAACTCAGAGATTCTGTCCCCACCAGGCCTGCTTTACAAGAGCTCCTGAAAGAGGCACTACACATAGAAAGGAACAACCAGTACCAGCCATTCTAAAAACATACCAAATGCTCAAGAGCATCAACAAAATGAAGAATCTGCATCAACTAAGGGACAAATAGCCAGCTAGCATCAAAATGGCAGTATCAAACTCACACATAACAATATTAATCCTAAATGTAAATGGGCTAAATGCACCAATCAAAAGACACAGACTGGCAAATTGGATAAAAAACAAAACCCATCAGTGTGCTGTATCCAGGAAACCCATCTCACATGCAAAGATTCACAAAGGCTCAAAATAAAGGAATGGAGGAAGATTTACCAAGCAAATGGAGAGCAAAAAAAAGCAGGAGTTGCAATTCTCATCTCTGATAAAATAGACTTTAAAGCAACAAAGATCAAAAGAGACAAAGCAGGTCATTACATAATGGCAAAAGGATTAATACAACAAGAAGAGCTAACGATCCTAAATATATATGGACCCAATACAGGAGCACCCAGATATATAAGGTAAGTTCTTAACGACTTACAAAGAGACTTAGACTCCCACACAATAATAGTGGGAGACTTTAACACTCCACTCTCAATAGCAGACAGATCAACCAGACAGAAAATTAACAAGGATATCCAGGGCTTGAACTCAGACCTGGAACAAGGAAACCTGACAGATATTTACAGAGCTCTCCATCCCAAATCCACAGAATATACATTCTTCTCAGCACCACATCACACCTACTCAAAAATTGACCACATAATTGGAAGTAAAGCAGTCCTCAGCAAATGCAAAACAACTGAAATCATAAGAAACAGTCTCTCAGACCATAGTGCAATCAAGTTAGAACTCAGAATTCAGAAACTAACTCAGAACCACACAGCTTCATGGAAACTGAACAACTGGCTCTTGAATGTTGATTGGATAAATAATTAAATGAAGGCAGAAACAAAGAAGTTCTCCGAAACCAACAAGAATGAAGACACAACATACCAGAATCTCTGGGACACATTTAAAGCAGTCTGTAGAGGAAAATATATAGCAATAAGTGCCCACATGAGAAGAGTGGAGAGATCCAAAATGGACAAGCTATCATCAAAATTGAAAGAGCCAGAGGAGCAAGATCAAAAAAGCTCAAAACCTAGCCGAAGACAAGAAATAACTAAGATCAGAGCAGAACTGAAGGAGATAGAAACACGAAAAACCCTTCAAAAAATTCATAAATCCAAGAGCTGGTTTTTTGAAAAGATCAACAAAATAGACAGACCACTAGCCAGACTGATAAAAAAGAGAAGAGAGAACAATCAAATAGATGCAATAAAAAACGATAATGGGGAAATCACCACAGATTCCACAGAAATTCAAACCATCATCAGAGAATACTACAAACAACTCTATGCACATAAACTAGTAAACCAGGAAGAAATGGATAAATTCCTGGATGCCTGTGTCCTCCCAAGCCTAAACCAGGAGGAACCTGAAACTATGAATAGACCGATAACAAGGTCTGAAGTCGAGGCAGCAATTAAAAGCCTACCACACAAGAAAAGCCCAAGTCCAGATGGGTTCACAGCTGAATACTACCAGACACACAAAGAGGATCTGGTACCATTCCTTCTGAAACTATTCCAAATAAACCAAAGAGGGAACCGTTCCCAAATCATTTTATGAGACCAACATCATCCTGATACCAAAACCCGGCAGAGACTCAACAAGAAAAGAAAATTTCAGGCCAATATCCATGATGAACATAGATGCAAAAATCTTCAATAAAATACTGGCAAACCGATTGCAACAGCACATTAAAAAACTTATCCTTCATGATCAAGTAGGATTCATCCTGGGCATGCAAGGCTGGTTGAACATACACAAGTCTATAAATGTAATTCACCACATAAACAGAAGCAAAAACAAAAACCACATGATTATCTCAATTGACGCAGAGAAGGCATTTGACAAAATTCAACAGCCCTTTATGCTAAAAACCCTCAATAAACTTGGTATTGATGGAACACATCTCAAAGTAATAAAAGCTATTTACGACAAACCAACAGCCAATATCATACTGAATGGGCAAAAACTGGAAGCATTCCCTTTGAAATCCGGCACTAGACAAGGATGCCCTCTCTCACCACTCCTATTCAACATAGTACTGGAAGTTCTAGCCAGAGCAATCAGGCAAGAGAAAGAAATAAAGGGTATTCAAATAGGAAAGGTGGAAGCCAAATTGTCTCTATTTGCAGACGACATGATAGTATACCTACAAGACCCCATCACCTCAGCCCAAAAACTCCTGAAACTGATAAGCAACTTCAGCAAAGTCTCAGGATAGAAAATCAATGTGCAAAAATCACAAGCATTCCTATGCACCAATAACAGACTTAAAGAGAACCAAATCAAGAATGAACTGCCATTCACAATTGCTACAAAGAGAATAAAATACCTAGGAATACAACTCACAAGGAACGTAAGGGACCTCTTCAAGGAAAACTACAAACCACTGCTCAACGAAATAAGAGAGGACACAAACAGATGGAGAAACATTCCATGTTCATGGTTAGGAAGAATCAATATCATGAAAATGGCTACACTGCCCAAAGTAATTTACACAATCAGTGCTATCCCCATCAAACTACCATTGAATTTCTTCACAGAACTGGAAAAAACCACCATGAATTTCATATGGAACCAAAAGAGAGCCCGCATAGCCAAGTCAATTCTAAGCAAAAAGAACACAGCGGGAGGCATCACACTACCAGACTTCAAACTATACTACAAGGCTACAGTAATCAAAACAGCATGGTACTGGTACCAAAACAGACATATAGACCAATGGAACAGAACAGAAGCATTGGAGGCAACACAACATATCTATAACCATATAATCTTTGATAAACCAGACAAAAACAAGCAATGGGGAAAGGATTCCCTATTTAATAAATGGTGTTGGGGAAACTGGCTAGCCATGTGCAGAAAGCAGAAACTGGACCCCTTCCTGACACCTTACACTAAAATTAACTCCAGATGGATTACAGACTTAAACATAAGACCTGACACCATAAAAATCCTAGAAGAAAACCTAGGCAAAACCATTCAGGACATAGGAGTAGGCAAGGACTTCATGACCAAAACACCAAAAGCATTGTCAATAAAAGCCAAAATAGACAAATGGGACCTAATCAAACTCCACAGCTTCTGCACGGCAAAAGAAACAGTCACTAGAGTGAATTGGCAACCATCAGAATGGGAAAAAAATCTTTGCAGTTTACGCATCTGACAAAGGGCTAATATCCAGAATTTACAAAGAACTCAAACAGATTTACAGGAAAAAAACAAACAAGCCCATTCAAAAATGGGCAAAGGATATGAACAGACACTTTACAAAAGAAGACATACATGAGGCCAACAAACACATGAAAAAATGCTCATCATCACTGGCCATTAGAGAGTTGCAAATCAAAACCACATTGAGATACCATCTCACGCCAGTTAGAATGGCGATCATTAAAAAATCTGGAGACAGCAGATGCTGGAGAGGATGTGGAGAAATAGGGAAACTCTTACACTGTTGCTGGGAGTGTAAATTAGTTCGACCATTGTGGAAGACAGTGTGGCGATTCCTCAAGGACCTAGAAATAGAAATTTCATTTGATCCAGCAATCCCATTACTGGGTATATATGAACAGGAATATAAATCGTTCTACTATAAGGACACGTGCCCACGAATGTTCATTGAAGCACTGTTTACAATAGCAAAGACCTGGAACCAACTCAAATGCCCAATGATGATAGACTAGAAAATGTGGCACATACACACCATGGAATATTATGCAGCAATCAAAAACGATGAGTTTCTGTCCTTTGTAAGGACATGGATGAATCTGGAGAACATCATTCTCAGCAAACTGACACAAGAACAGAAAAAGTAATACCGCATATACTCACTCACAGGCGGGTGAGAAAAATGAGAACACATGGACACAGAGAGGGTGTCTACTACACACTGGGGTCTGTTGGGGATAATGGGGGAGGGACAGCGGGGGGGCTGGGGCGTGATAGCCTGGGGATGAATGCCAAGTGTGGGTGAAGAGGAGGAAGGCAGCAAAACACACTGCCATGTGTGTACCTATGCAACTATCTTGCACGTTCTGCACATGTACCCAAAACCTATAATGCAATAAAAATTTTAATAAATAAATAAATAAATAAAGCAACAAAGATCAAAAGAGACAAAGAAGGTCATTACATAATGGTAAAAGGATCGATACAACAAGAAGAGCTAACGATCCTAAATATATATGGACCCAATACAGGAGCACCCAGATATATAAGGCAAGTTCTTAACGACTTACAAAAAGACTTAGACTCCCACACAATAATAGTGGGAGACTTTAACACTCCATTCTCAATATCAGACAGATCAACCAGACAGAAAATTAACAAGGATATCCAGGGCTTGAACTCAGACCAGGAACAAGCAAATCTGATAGACATTTACAGAGCTCTCCATCCCAAATCCACAGAATATACATTCTTCTCAGCACCACATCACACCTACTCAAAAATTGACCACATAATTGGAAGTAAAGAACTCCTCAGCAAATGCAAAACAACTGAAATCATAAGAAACAGTCTCTCAGACCATAGTGCAATCAAGTTAGAACTCAGAATTCAGAAAGTAACTCAGAACTGCACAGCTTCATGGAAACTGAACAACTGGCTCTTGAATGTTGATTGGATAAACAATTAAATGAAGGCAGAAACAAAGAAGTTCTTCGAAACCAACAAGAATGAAGACACAACATACCAGAATCTCTGGGACACATTTAAAGCAGTCTATAGAGGAAAATATATAGCAATAAGTGCCCACATGAGAAGAGTGGAGAGATCCAAAATGGACACACTATCGTCAAAATTGAAAGAGCTAGAGGAGCAAGATCAAAAAAACTCAAAACCTAGACAAAGACAAGAAATAACTAAGATCAGAACAGAACTGAAGGAGATAGAAACACAAAAAACCCTTCAAAAAATTCATAAATCCAAGAGCTGGTTTTTCAAAAAGATCAACAAGATAGACAGGCCACTAGCCAGACTGATAAAAAAGAAGAGAGAGAACAACCAAATAGATGCAATAAACAATGATAAAGGGGAAATAACCACAGATTCCACAGAAATTCAAACCATCATCAGAGAATACTACAAACAACTCTATGCACATAAACTAGTAAACCAGGAAGAAATGGATAAATTCCTGGACACCTGTGTCCTCGCAAGCCTAAACCAGGAGGAACCCGAAACTATGAATAGACCGATAACAAGGTCTGAAGTCGAGGGAGCAATTTAGAGCCTACCACACAGAAAAAGCCCTGGTCCAGATGGGTTCACAGCCGAATTCTACCAGACACACAAAGAAGAACTGGTACCATTCCTTCTGAAACTATTCCAAATAATCCAAAAAGAGGGAACTGTTCCCAGATCATTTTATGAGACCAACATCATCCTGATACCAAAACCCGGCAGAGACTCAACAAGAAAAGAAAACTTCAGGCCAATATCCATGATGAACATAGATGCAAAAATCTTCAATAAAATACTCGCAAACCGATTGCAACAGCACATTAAAAAAACTTATCCATCATGATCAAGTAGGATTCATCCTGGGCATGCAAGGCTGGTTCAACATACGCATGTCTATAAACGTCACTCACCACATTAACAGAACCAAAAACAAAATCCACATGATTATCTCAATTAACACAGAGAAGGCATTTGACAAAATTCAACAGCCCTTTATGCTAAAAACTCTCAATAAACTCGGTATTGATGGAACATATCTCAAAGTAATAAAAGCTATTCATGACAAACCAACAGCCAATATCATACTGAATGGGCAAAAACTGGAAGCATTCCCTTTGAAATCTGGCACTAGACAAGGATGCCCTCTCTCACCACTCCTATTCAACATAGTACTGGAAGTTCTAGCCAGAGCAATCAGGCAAGAAAAAGAAATAAAGGGTATTTGAATAGGAAAGGTGGAAGCCAAATTGTCTCTATTTGCAGACGACATGATAGTATACCTACAAGACCCCATCACCTCAGCCCAAAAACTCCTGAAACTGATAAGCAACTTCAGCAAAGTCTCAGGATAGAAAATCAATGTGCAAAAATCACAAGCATTCCTATACACCAATAACAGACTTAAAGAGAACCAAATCAAGAATGAACTGCCATTCACAATTGCTACAAAGAGAATAAAATACCTAGGAATAAAACTTACAAGAAACGTAAGGGACCTCTTCAAGGAAAACTACAAACCACTGCTCAACGAAATAAGAGAGGACACAAACAGATGGAGAAACATTCCATGTTCATGGTTAGGAAGAATCAATATCGTGAAAATGGCTATACTGCCCAAAGTAATTTACACATTCAATGCTCTCCCCATCAAGCTACCTTGAATTTCCTCACAGAACTGGAAAAAAACACCATGAACTTCATATGGAACCAAAAGAGAGCCAGCATAGCCAAGTCAATTCTAAGCAAAAAGAACACAGCGGGAGGCATCACACTACCAGACTTCAAACTATACTACAAGGCTACAGTAATCAAAACAGCATGGTACTGGTACCAAAACAGAGATATAGACCAATGGAACAGAACAGAAGCATCAGAGGCAACACAACATATCTACAACCATATAATCTTTGATAAACCAGACAAAAACAAGCAATGGGGAAAGGATTCCCTGTTTAATAAATGGTGTTGGGAAAACTGGTTAGCCATGTGCAGAAAGCAGAAACTGGACCCCTTCCTGACACCTTACACTAAAATTAACTCCAGATGGATTAAAGACTTAAACATAAGACCTGACACCATAAAAACCCTAGAAGAAAATCTAGGCAAAACCATTCAGAACATAGGAGTAGGCAAGGACTTCATGACAAAAACACCAAAAGCACTGGCAACAAAAGCCAAAATAGACAAATGGGACCTAATCAAACTCCACAGCTTTTGCATGGCAAAAGAAACAGTCACTAGAGTGAATCGGCAACCATCAGATTGGGAAAAAATCTTTGCAGTTTACCCAACTGACAAAGGGCTGATATCCAGAAAAGAACAAAGAACTCAAACAGATTTACAGGAAAAAAACAAACAAGCCCATTTAAAAATGGGCAAAGGACATGAACAGACACTTTACAAAAGAAGACATACATGAGGCCAACAAGCACATGAAAAAATGCTCATCATCACTGGTCATTAGAGAGATGCAAATCAAAACCACATTGAGATACCATCTCACACCAGTTAGAATGGCAATCATTAAAAAATCTGGAAACAGCAGATGCTGGAGAGGATGTGGAGAAAAAGGAACACTCTTACACTGTTGGTGGGAGTGTAAATTAGTTCAACCATTGTGGAAGACAGTGTGGCGATTCCTCAAGGACCTAGAAATAGAAATTCCATTTGACCCAGCAATCCCATTACTGGGTATATATCCAAAGGAATATAAATCATTCTACTATAAGGACACATGCACACGAATGTTCATTGCAGCACTGTTTACAATAGCAAAGACCTGGAACCAACCCAAATGCCCATTGATGATAGACTGGACTGGGAAAATGTGGCACATATGCACCGTGGAATATTATGCAGCAATCAAAAATGATGAGTTTATGCACCATGGAATATTATGCAGCAATCAAAAATGACGAGTTTATGTCCTTTGTAAGGACATGGATGAATCTGGAGAACATCATTCTCAGCAAACCGACACAAGAACAGAAAAGGAAATACCACATATTCTCACTCATAGGCGGTTGAGAAAAATGAGAACACATGGACACGGGGGGTACTACACACTGGGGTCTAGTGGGGGGAATGGGGAGGGACGGGGGGAGGGAGCTGGGGAGGGATCGCCTGGGGAGAAATGCCAAATGTAGGTTAAGGGGAGGAAGGCAGCAAAACAACTTCCATGTGTGTACCTATGCAACTATCTTGCACATTCTGCACATGTACCCCAAAACCTAAAATGCAATAAAAAAATTTTTAAAAAAACAATATTAACCCTAAATGTAAATGGACTAAATGCACCAATCAAAAGACACAGACTGGCAAATTGGATAAAAAGCCAAAACCCATCAGTGTGCTGTATTCAGGAAACCCATCTCACATGCAAGGATACACAAAGGCTCAAAATAAAGGGATGGAGGAAGATTTTCCAAGCAAATGGAGAGCAAAAAAAAGCAGGAGTTGCAATTCTCATCTCTGATAAAATAGACTTTAAAACAACAAAGATCAAAAGAGACAAAGAAGGACATTACAAAATGGTAAAAGGATCGATACAACAAGAAGAGCTAATGATCCTAAATATATATGGACCCAATACAGGAGCACCCAGATATATAAGGCAAGTTCTTAATGACTTACAAAGAGACTTAGACTCCCACACAATTATAGTGAGAGACTTTAACACTCCACTGTCAATATTAGACAGATCAACCAGACACAAAATTGACAAGGATATCCAGGGCTTGAACTTAGACCTGGAACAAGCAAACCTGATAGAGATTTAAAGAACTCTCCACCCCAAATCCACAGAATATACATTCTTCTCAGCACCACATCACACCTACTCAAAAATTGACCAAATAATTGAAAGTAAATCACTCCTCAGCAAATGCAAAAGAATGGAAATCATAACAAACAGTCTCCCAGACCACAGTGAAATCAAGTTAGAACTCAGAATTCAGAAACTAACTCAGAACCGCACAGCTTCATGGAAACTGAACAACTGGCTTTTGAATGTTGATTGGATAAACAATTAAATGAAGGCAGAAATAAAGAAGTTCTTCAAAACCAATGAGAATGAAGACACAACATACCAGAATCTCTGGGACACATTTAAGTAGTCTCTAGAGGAAAATATATAGCAATAAGTGCCCATCATCAAAATTTGAAGAGCTAGAGGAGCAAGATCAGAAAAAACTCAAAACCTAGCAGAAGACAAGAAATAACTAAGAGCAGAGCAGAACTGAAGGAGATAGAGACACGAAACACCCTTCAAAAAATCAATAAATCCAAGAGCTGGTTTTTTGAAAAGATCAACAAAATAGACAGACCACTAGCCAGATTAATAAAAAAGAGAGAATAACCAAATAGATGCAATAAAAAATGATAAAGGGGAAATCACCACAGATTCCAAAGAAATTCAAACCTTCATCAGAGAATATTACAAACAATTCTATGCACATAAACTAGTAAACCTGGAAGAAATTGATAAATTCCTGGACACTTGTGTCCTCCCAAGCCAAAACCAAGAAGAAGTCGAAACTATGAATAGACCAATAACAAGATCTGAAGTTGAGGCAGCAATTAACAGCCTATCAACCAAAAAAACCCCAGGTCCAGATGGGTTCACAGCCGAATTCTACCAGACACACAAAGAAGAACTGGTACCATTCCTTCTGAAACTATTCCAAATAATCCAAAAAGAGGGAATCCTTCCCAAATCATTTTATGAGACCAACATCATCCTGATACCAAAACCCAGCAGAGACTCAACAAGAAAAGAAAACTTCAGGCCAATATCCATGATGAACATAGACGCAAAAATCTTCAATAAAATACTGGCAAGCCGATTGCAACAGCACATCAAAAAGCTTATCCATCATGATCAAGTAGGATTCATCCCGGGGATGCAAGGCTGCTTCAACATACGCAAGTCTATAAACATAATTCACCACATCAACAGAACCAAAAACAAAAACCACATGATTATCTCAATTGACACAGAAAAGGCCTTTGACAAAATTCAACAGCCTTTTATGCTGAAAACCTTCAATAAACTCGGTATTGATGGAACGTATCTCAAAATAATAAAAAGTATTTACGACAAACCAACAGCCAATATCATACTGAATGGGCAAAAACAGGAAGTGTTCCCTTTGAAATCCGGCACTAGACAAGGATGCCCTCCCTCACCACTCCTATTCAACATAGTACTGGAAGTTCTAGCCAGAGCAGTCAGGCAAGAAAAAGAAATAAAGGGTATTCAAATAGGAAAGGAGGAAGCCAAATTGTCTCTATTTGCAGACTACATGATAGTATATCTAGAAGACCCCATCGTCTCACCCCAAAAACTCCTGAAACAGATAAGCAACTTCAGCAAAGTCTCAGGATACAAAATCAATGTGCAAAAATCACAAGCATTCCTATACACCAATAACAGACTTAAACAGAGCCAAATCAAGAATGAACTGCCATTCACAAATACCTAGGAATACAACTAACAAGGAATGTAAAGGACCTCTTCAAGGAGAACTACAAACCACTGCTCAACTAAATAAGAGAGGACACAAACAGATGGAGAAACATTCCATGTTCATGGTTAGGAAGAATCAATATCATGAAAACGGCCATACTGCCCTAAGTAATTTACAGATTCAATGCTATCCCCATCAAGCTACCAATGACCTTCTTCACAGAACTGGAAAAAACCACCTTAAACTTCATATGGAACCAAAAGAGAGCCAGCATAGCCAAGTCAATTCTAAGCAAAAAAACACAGTGGGAGGCATCACACTACCTACAAGACTTCAAACTATACTACAAGGCTACAGTAATCAAAACAGCATGGTACTGGTACCAAAACAGAGATATAAACCAATGGAACAGAACAGAGGCATCAGAGGCAACACAACATATCTACAACCATACAATCTTGGATAAACCTGACAAAAACAAGCAATGGGGAAAGGATTCCCTGTTTAATAAATGGTGTTGGGAAAACTGGTGAGCCATGTGCAGAAAGCAGAAACTGGACCCCTTCTTGACACCTTGCACTAAAATTAACTCCAGATGGATTAAAGACTTAAACATAAGACCTGGCACCGTAAAAACCCTAGGAGAAAATCTAGGCAAAACCATTCAGGACATAGGAGTAGGCAAGGACTTCATGATTAAAACACCAAAAGCATTGGCAACAAAAGCCAAAATAGACAAATGGGACCTAATCAAACTCCACAGCTTCTGCATGGCAAAAGAAACAGTCATTAGAGTGAATCGGCAACCAACAGAATGGGAAAAAATTTTTGCAGTTTACCCATCTGACAAAGGGCTGATATCCAGAATTTACAAAGAACTAAAACAGATTTACAAGAAAAAGACAAACAAGCCCATTCAAAAATGGGCAAAGGATATGAACAGACACTTTACAAAAGAAGACATACATGAGGCCAACAAACATATGAAAAAATGCTCATCATCACTGGTCATCAGAAAAATGCAAATCAAAACTACATTAAGATACCATCTCATGCCAGTTAGAATGTCAATCATTAAAAAATCTGGAGACAACAGATGCTGGAGAGGATGTGGAGCAATAGGAACACTTTTATACTACTGGTGGGAGTGTAAATTAGTTCAACCATTGTGGAAGACAGTGTGGCGATTCCTCAAGGACCTAGAAATAGAAATTCCGTTTGGCCCAGCAATCCCATTACTGGGTATATATCCAAGGTCTATAAATCATTCTACTATAAGGACACATGCACACGAATGTTCATTGCAGTACTGTTTACAATAGCAAAGACCTGGAACCAACCCAAATGCCCATCAATGATAGACTGGACTGGGAAAATGTGTCACATATTCACCATGGAATATTATGCAGCCATCAAAAACGATGAATTCATGTCCTTTGTAGGGACATGGATGAATCTGGAGAACATCATTCTCAGCAAACTGACACAAGAACAGAAAATGAAATACCACATGTTCTCACTCATAGGAGGGTGATGAACAATGAGAACACATGGACACAGGGAAGGGAGCACTACACACTGGGGTCTATTGGGGAGAACAGGGGAGGGACAATGGTGGGGGAGTTGGGGAGGGATAGCATGGGGAGAAATGCCAGATGTGGGTGAAGGGGAGGAAGGCAGCAAATCACACTGCCACGTGTGTACCTATGCAACTATCTTGCATGTTCTGCACATGTACCCCAAAACCTAAAATGCAATAAAAAAACAAAGATAAATAAGGAATTTAGAATCTTATTAGAAAAAAGGGCCATATAGAGATGTGTACACAAATGTTTATGGCTGCTTTATTTGTAAAAGTGAAAAACTAGAAATAACCCAAATGTCCATCAATAGGTAAACGGATAAACAAATTGTTTTCTGAATACACTAGATTAGTCCCCTGTAATAAAAAGGAACGAACTACTGATACATGCTGCATCATAGAGGAATCTCAAATTAATTATGTTGATTCAAAGAAGCTAGACTAAGGAAAAAAAAAACATATATTTGTGTTTCTGTTATAGACTGAATATTTATATGCCCCCAAAATTTATGCATTGAAGCCCTAACCCCTGATGTTACGGTACTTGGAGATTGGGCCTTAGGGAGGTAATTAGGGTTAAATGAGGTTGTTAGGGCCGGGCCCTCACCATGGGAATGATGTCCTTAGGAAAAGAAACACTGAAGAGCTTGCTCCCTTTCTCCCCATGACCACACACAGAGGAGGTCGTGTGAGCCCACAGTGGGCTGGTGGCCATCTACAAGCCAAGAGAAGAGGCCTGAGAATAAAACCTGCCTTTCTGGCACCTTGATCTTAGATTTTCCAGCCTCTAGAGCTGTGAGAAAGAAATTTACATTGTTTAAGCCAGACACAGAGAAAAAGGATTGGGATACATAGGTTGCAAAAAAAAAAAAAAAAAAAAAAACCTCTGAAACAGAAAGAAGAAAAGATTTCTTCTAAATATGTTAATATTGAATGAAACTTAAAAACAGCAAAGGAAACAAACTATTCAAATTTTTAAATATCTTGAATTAGTACCACAAATTTAAACATTCAGGTACCATCTTCTCACCAGACCACGGTTTCTCAATGTTGGTTCTAGCAGCACTTTGGGCTGAATAATGTATTTATTTATGTGTATAAGATTGTCCTGTACAATGTAGGGTGCCTGGCAGCATACCTGGCCTCTACCCGCTAGATGCTGTTGGCACCCATCTCAGTCATGACAACCAAAGCTGCCTCTGTTCATTGTCAAATGTCCCCAGGGGCTAAGTGACCAGTGGTTGAGAATCATTGCCCCAGCCCTTTTTCCCAATACTCCTTTCTCTAATGTTTCAATGAAATGCTTCTTTTACTGTGTCCCAGGTAATTCACACATAAAAAGGACTCCCTGTGTACCACCCCCTTCACAGAAGTGCTCAGTATCTCTCTGATTTTATGCTGCCAAGTTGCTCTGCCTGCTGCTATGTGCTGAAAAGAACATAGCAAGCTTCCACCCATGCCCCCCACCCCCAGCCCCACGGACACGAGGACTCTCTTGGGCTAGTGTTCTCTTCTGGCTGACCTTTACAACTCAGTCACTCTTGGTATTTCCAGGAGAACCCACAGGGTTCCTGTTCTGACCTAGAAGGGAATTACAACTCTTTCAGCAGAGCCTGCATCTGCAGCCGTGATATGATAGTAGAGGAAACTTTCCTCAAATGGGAACTGTGGAGCTTCTAATGTTGCCCTAGCCAGAGATAATTTTGAGTCTCCTCAGGACTGAAAGACCCATGACAACTCCTAATCCCCCCTCTGAAAGCTTTCTGTCCAGGCTCCAAGTGAGATGTTATTGCTAACTATGTTTTTTTAATAAGAGAAATTAATCTCCTCCTAAATCCTATTGCCTCTTTTCTTCAAAGTACAGTGCTTTACAGGGTCAGATGTTGAGAAGGCTCTAGTACATTGTCACAAACACTGGATAGACATATTCAAACTATGGGAGGAGGTAAGGGACAAAAAAGTACTTAATGGGTATAACACGCATTATTTGGGTGATGGTTTCACTAAAAGCCCAGACATCACACTACACAATGTATCCATATACGAAATCTCTACTTGCACCACTTAAATATATACAATTAACAGAAAGAAATATTCAAATTACTCAGACTCCAGGGATAGGGGACAGTGACCTGCCACACCCTGGGAGAAGGACCTCTCTTATGCATAGTACATGTAACATTGTACTGCATCATCTTGACACACAAACACACCCTATTTGACTATAGTTCTGTGATAGCTGGTGTGTATGCTGTTCACCTGTGATTTTCCAGTCCTGGTCACAGCACCTGAACCAGAGTAGGTGTTCAGTAAGTACTTAATTAATAGAAATGAGAAGAAGCATAACCGCAGGAATATCTGAATTTTTCAATCCCTGCTTTCCTGAGTGGAGAATCAGGCAGAGGAAAATAAAAGCTCAAAGTACTTGCTTCAGGCAGCAGACTCAAAACTCACTGGTTTCTTGTCCTGGATGAGAAAATGTAACAAATGTTTACATGACTCAGACATTCGTTTTCTGGTCCTATTTTTGTTTCTGTTTAACCCAGGTCAGTGAAAGTCAAGATGACTGGACTCTCTGCACACGTGCTTCAAGGTCTCTCTGAATCCCAAAACAGCTCTAGCATCCCAGTTAGACCCTAACATTCCATGATATTCTGAGTTCAGCCTTTCCACCTTCCAAGGTTTGGTTTCCACCAAAACCCAATTGCAAAACTTGAGAATGTTGTGGGTTCAGACAGTCTGGAGCTGAGGAAGGATTTTATTTATTATAACTTCATTCCTGCCACAGTCAGCTAATAAGACTTCCAATTATCATCCAATACACTGATGATAAGTTAGCAAAATGATGGTGGTTTCCAGAGAAATGCCTGCAGTTGGGTCCACACTGGCCATAACTTCTGCACAGCTTGATTCTAAACCTCGTTTAAGTTATATTTCCTTTTGAATATAAACAAAAGAAGATTCAGACACTCATACTGCCAATGGGAGTAAAATTGGTAGAGCAATTTTGGAGAACAATTGTGCCACAACTATTAAAATTTCAAATGATCTTATCATATAACCTAGTAATTCCATTTCTCCCCTGGAAAATATGCAAGTGAATAAGATCATAATAAAGGTAAGAAAGCATGTATAAGGTGGATTACTGTAATGTTTACAATACCAAAAAAATAGAAACTAGTTTGTTTCTATAGTGCCCGTCAACTGGGAATGGTAAAATAAATATATATATTCATACTTAGAAATACCTGTCACATGCAGCAGTGGAAATGAAAGCAACCACGGTGTACTAAGATGGCTAGAATTCTAAGGCATATTAAGTTTTTTTCAAAAAGTGCAAATAACACATCCTACTGTAAGCACATTTGCTTAAAACACACACACACACCTGAACATTTGCTAAGAGCACAACACTAGGCACGTAAATCAAAAGGAAGATGCGCAGACAGATACACACTAATCTATCAACAGTGTTTAACTTGGGTTTGAGGGCAGAGGAAAAGCAAGAAGGGGGAAGAACTGAAGATATTGGGAAACTGTAGTTTTGCTTTGTATAATAACTTGTGTTTTGTGAGAAGAAAATATTCATGTATACCTTGTATATTAAAAAAATTTTAAATTTTTAAAGGAAAACAATTTACCTTTTTCTTCCTCTGCAAGAGAAGAAAGGCTAATAAATGGAGCTGCTGGGAAACAGCAGCTCTTGGAATTTATGAGATAATCTGGGGCAGGATTGTATCTTTATATGGGCAAGGTGACAAGGTTTGATTAAGGCCACAGTGCATGCTCCCATTGCAAAAATATCAGTCCTTCACACAGATTCCATGGACATAGTATAAAGTTAGACTAGGTAAATTTTAGTTTTTCATTCTCAGAATACAGCATAACCATCCAATACATAATAGCAAAAGTCACAATCCAGCAAGCATTAGTATGTGCCCAGTACTGTGCTAGGTGCTTTATATGCAGCCTCTAGGTCAATTGTCACAAGCCTGCAGGATTGTATTTTTATCTCTATTCTACAAATGAGAAAACCAAGGTCAGAATAAGTAGTGAACTGAGCTGTGAAGCCACGCCTGCCTCATTTCAAAGTTCACTCTGTTACCAACTGTGCTACACTGTCTGAGAAACTAGGGGACTCTGCCTACTAGAGATGTTTTGAAGGTTTTGCGCTTAACAAAGAGATTGTTGGCCCTCTCTAAAATGCTTCCTAGGGTTCCAACTTAGCTCTGCTGCTTTTTGGGTACCATGGGACAGTTTCTCCTTGTCTAGTAAAATGAAGTTGCCTCTGTAGAATATTTTCCTAGATATGGCATTCTTCACATTCTCTCCCAGGAGCTGTGTGATAATGAAGTTTCATTGTCATTTGAAAGAGGTTGCTGGAAAAGGAAAATGAGCCCCAGGTGTGGCAGATCTGAATGGTGTAACAGAGGAAATGCTGTCCCATGAACACAAGCAGCTGGGTGTCTGGACGCATCATAAAATTTTATTGTGAAATGCACAGATGATGAGCCCAGCTGCAAAGCATCAGGAGTGTTGATCATAATCTCCCAAAGCATTCTGGGTATGCCCCCCTTTGACACTATTTTCGTGGACTTCACCTAGTTGAGATGAAGATGTCAAATAACATCAAGGTGAAACCCTGCTGGGAGGCATGCCTTGTGCTTCCCTCTCTGAAGGTCATTGTCATGATGGGCTAGACCCACAATGGGAAGAAGGAATAAGCAGTAAGTATTAACATGAGAAGATGGCATGACCTGGACTTTAGTGAATCTTCGCTGGTCACATTCAGCAGTAACCAACCCAACAGGAGGCTATTCTACTGACCACACTCTGCCATTGAATGGAATCATCAAACTCTATGACTACGTGTGTATGTGTGTGTTTATGTTTCAGAGACTGAGACAACCTCCAGGTTAATTTTACTCACTGTCTATCTGCACCCACCCTGTACAACTGGGTTCTTACAAGAAGTTCTATCCTTGGTAACAATTCCTCTTTTTGATAAAGCTTAGCCTTTTCCCTTAAAGACCATGACATTCTTATTCAGGGTTCCTCTTCTGAACCACACAATATGGAGGAGAAACAGTAGTTTTGAGTGGCTACTTTCTCTCTTTCAAGGAAAGTACCTAATTGGTACTATTAGTACTATTTAGTACTATTCTCCTGAATAGGAAAGAAATTGCATCATCGCATACAATGTATGCCCTGCACATCAGCTTCTCTCTTCATCAGTCTTTCTCAATCAGGGTTCTCTCACTGAACCCTGATTGAGAAAGACTAGTGAAGTCCTCAAGATTTATACAGCTATAGACTTAGGTCGTGAAATCTCACAACAGAAAAGCCTCTAACTACTTTTCCAGTTCAAAACCCCCTTCTTTGCCATGAATTCCCAGCACTACCCTGAAAAATAGGCAACCAACTTCTACCTGAACAACTCAGCCATCAAAGACAGCCAACACCATTAAGGCGAGCCCTGGTCGCTTGTTCTTCCTCTGAATATGGTAGAAAGAGTTCAGAGGGCAAGGGTCCTTAGAGACTGGGTCAAGAGATCTGGACTGCATCTTGTAGGCAGTAGGAACTCATTAGTCCCCCAGCTCTCTGCAAGGCCAGCACAGGCCCAAGCAAGTTCTCTGATTCCGCCTGATATTATTTCAGGAAGAAGCATCCACAGACCTGCTGACAAGTTTAGAAAGCTTATGCAGCACCAGCAGGTAGATGCGATCAACAGATAATGCCACTCATCTCACACAGAGATCTACCTGGCAGGATAGACAGTGCCTTGAGGAATGGTATCACTGCCTGCAACCTACCAAGATTTCCTCGTACCTCCTTGGACAACTTGAAAATACCCCTGATCTCTTGACCTTGTGATCTGCCTGCCTTGGCCTCCCAAAGTACTGGCATTACAGGCACGAGCCACTGCGCCTGGCACCAGGAAAGAGATTTTAAAAGACCTTTAGAAAAAAACAATTTCTAAAGTTATAATGAGAAAGTAACACGTACGTTTTTTCATATTCTAGTGAAACATTGCAAATAAAGATAAATGCATCTTCAAAAAAAAAAAAAAAAAAAAAAAAAAAAAAAAAAAGAAAATACCCCATCATAATGTCTTATCTTGTTTTCTCACATCAAGCCTGGGCTGAGGTTTCAGGTGCCATGCTGCAGCCAGAAGGGAGATTTATGGTCTTGTTATCAGCCTCAGGCAGCAAGAGGTTGTGGTCACATGAGGGAGGAAACAATAGCCCAGCAACGAAGGTCACAAGCAGGGCTGCCGGTCAGCACCTGGAATCACCTGTGCCTACGCAGTCAGCGCTGGGGGTTGGACTGGGCTGCGTGTTGGAAATAGAAATGTCCTGTTGGTCCTGGGAAAACAGCCCCAACCAGTCAAACTCCGAGTGTGATCACTTACCAGTTCAGAGGGTTGTCACTGGTAGCTAAATCCACTGTCACATATTCCAAAGGTGTTAAATCATTCCAGTAATGTATAAAATGGAAAACATATCCAAGCTGTTTGGCACTAAGAAGGTCATGATAAGCAGAGAGGAAAATAGGACCCCTTTAGGGCCTACTCATGCCCATGTTCAAACCATAGAAGGGGCATCTTGTTGACTTATACAACCGTATGACAGATTGTATGCACCCACACTCCAAGGACAAAAATAAGATCATACAAGACAACTTCTACCTGTCAGACATGGAGAGGAGGGAGTAAATATATTTATTATTTTAGCAACCACAAGTTTTCTCCATCTCAGTCAACCACTGACCATTGTGTGACCTCCCCCATCCCATTGCTAATAAATACTCTCCAACTAAATAAATATCTGTCTTTCACCAGAACACAACTGATATTCTATTAGAAAGGTAAAAGTGGGGAACAAGAAAAGCCTGCTGCTATAGAAAGTGGTTAGAGGTGTAGGCATTTGAGTCAAACTATTTGGGTTCAATGCCTTGTTCTACTTCCAGAGTGTTGAATAAGTCACATGACTTCTCCATGCTTCCATTTTCTCATCTGTGGATGGGGACATATAATCTTTGTATCATAGCATTTTTATGAGGATTAAGTAAATAAATCATATTAAAGAAACTTAAAAATAAAAATAAAAATAAATAAATAAATATCTGTCTTTCCTATAGGGTGTTTTAAGGTACATATCCTCCTTATGTCATTATCTGCTTTGTATAATAAGCTCCTAAAAGTCAGCCCCCATGTATGGCATTTAATTTGCATCATACAAAATACAGTACCAAGAACAAAATGAACGAAGCCCTCACTTCTCCATCCCTAACTCTGCCCTTATGTTGCTGTAGTATGAACACACAGCCCTGCCACCTTCTCTATTGATGCTAAGAGTAGTGTACACTAGAAGAGAGCCTCTCCTATTCTTCTGTCTCACCCGTAGCTCTCTCAGAGCCTTTTGGCATAGACATAAAAGGTGAGAGCACACTTCAGTTGCCTTTAAAGAAATTCCATCTGGAGTTAATTTTAGTGTAAGGTGTCAGAAAGGGGTCCAGTTTCTGCTTTCTGCACATGGCTAGCCAGTTTTCCCAACACCATTTATTAAATAGGGAATCCTTTCCCCACTGCCTGTTTTTGTCTGGTTTATCAAAGATAATATGGTTGTAGATATGTTGTGTTGCCTCTGATGCTTCTGTTCTGTTCCATTGCTCTATATCTCTGTTTTGGTACCAGTACCATGCTGTTTTGATTACTGTAGCCTTGTAGTATAGTTTGAAGTCTGGTAGCGTGATGCCTCCCGCTGTGTTCTTTTTGCTTAGAATTGACTTGGCTATGCGGGCTCTTTTTTGGTTCCATATGAAATTCATGGTGGTTTTTTCCAGTTCTGTGAAGAAATTCAATGGTAGTTTGATGGGGATAGCATTGATTATGTAAATTACTTTGGGCAGTATAGCCATTTTCACAATATTGATTCTTCCTAACCACGAACATGGAATGTTTCTCCATCTGTTTGTGTCCTCTCTTATTTCGTTGAGCAGTTGTTTGTAGTTTTCCTTAAAGAGGTCCCTTACATTCCTAGTGAGTTGTATTCCTAGGTATTTTATTTTCTTTGTAGCAATTGTGAATGACACCATAAAAACCCTACAAGAAAATCTAGGCAAAACCGTTCAGGACATAGGAGTAGGCAAGGACTTCATGAACAAAACACCAAAAGCATTGGCAACAAAAGCCAAAATAGACAAATGGGACCTAATCAAACTCCACAGCTTCTGCACGGCAAAAGAAACAGTCACTAGAGTGAATCGGCAACCATCAGAATGGGAAAAAATCTTTGCAGTTTACGCATCTGACAAAGGGCTGATATCCAGAATTTACAAAGAACTCAAACAGATTTACAGAAAAAAAACAAGCCCATTCAAAAATGGGCAAAGGATATGAACAGAAACTTTACAAAAGACGACATACATGAGGCCAACAAACATATGAAAAAGTGCTCATCATCATTGGTCATTAGAGAGATGCAAATCAAAACCACATTGAGATATCATCTCACACCAGTTAGAATGGCGATCATTAAAAAATCTGGAGACAGCAGATGCTGGAGAGGATGTGGAGAAATAGGAACACTCTTACACTGTTGGTCGGAGTGTAAATTAGTTCAACCATTGTGGAAGACAGTGTGGCAATTCCTCAGGGACCTAGAAATAGAAATTCCATTTGACCCAGCAATCCCATTACTGGGTATCTATCCAAAAGACTATAAATCGTTCTACTATAAGGACACATGCACACGAATGTTCATTGCAGCACTGTTTACAATAGCAAAGACCTGGAACCAACCCAAATGCCCATCGATGATAGACTGGACTGGGAAAATGTGGCACATATACACCATGGAATATTATGCAGCAATCAAAAATGATGAGTTTGTGTCCTTTGTAAGGACATGGATGAATCTGGAGAACATCATTCTCAGCAAACTGACACAAGAACAGAAAAAGAAATACTGCATATACTCACTCATAGGTGGGTGAGAAAAATGAGAACACATGGACACAGAGAGGCGGTCTACTATACACTGGGGACTGTTGGGGGAAATGGGGGAGGGACAGCGGGGGTGGCTGGGGGGGGATAGCCTGGGGATGAATACCAAGTGTGGGTGAAGGGGAGGAAGGCAGCAAAACACACTGCCATGTGTGTACCTATGCAACTATCTTGCATGTTCTGCACATGTACCCCAAAACCTATAATGCAATAAAAATTAAAAAAAAAAAAAAAGAAAAAGAAATTCCAATCCTAGGCAACAGGGAGAACCATCTATTTCTTATTGCCCTCTGATCAGGCTGTCAGCAGAGAAGTTAGATTTGCCAAAACATTTTTTTTTGTTCCATTAGACTCTAGGGTAAAGTCACCACTTATTCCCCCCAGTTTGCCACACAGATATCCTGGTCTGCTGAGTCAGGACCTGGGCTGAACCTAAGCTGGTGACCCTAAAGGAAACGGCTCCAGTATGCCCAGGAGCAGCTGTCTCCTTCAGAGCCCTGCACAAAGCACAGGCTCTCCAGAGACTCTTCTCTGGTTTATCCTGAGTAATCAAGCAGGGGCTGGACTCCAACAAATATTTAGCAAGTGCCTATTATATGGGGAGCATGAGGTAGAGGAGCCATGTCAGTGTGCTTAATTCAGCAAAGATGTATTGGAGAGCTTTTATCAGTGAGAGGTGGAGTGTAATGGCTCAAGAATGAGCTCTGAGCCATTCTGCTTCATTCACATCCTAGGTAAACACCCCTTTGAATGTCGTAAAGTGAAATGAGTTAATACATCCAAGACGGTTAAAAACTGTACCTGATCCAAAATAAATAATACATATTGGTCAGTATTGTGATTACACAGTGGATTCTTGGCTAGGCCCTGGGGATGCAATGGTCAATAAGTTATTCTCCACCGCTCTAAAAAAATGCAATCTATGGAAGAGAAGACTGAAGCAGAGCATTTCAACACAGCAGTATTTCTCAATCAGTCTGCCATGACACACTAATATATGTTCTGCATTTCAAAGGTACATTGTCCCATTGTGAACAACGGACAGTAGGAATGTTTGCTACACTGAACATAAGTACTCCAACAGCTATGTCCATCAGTTAAATCACTGAGCTGAACAGAGAGACAATATTGTGTAAAGAAGGAAGAGTATCAAGCTTGCACCAAAGAAAAATCACATATTACTAGAAAATGTCATATAAGAAAATGTTACCGGACCACAAATAGTTCTGTTTAAACAGCAAAAGTACTCAAGGGTACTTTCTGTCTATTATTGGCAGAAAAGATAAAGGATAGAAAGGATAAAATATAAGAACACTTATTATCTTGCATAACAAAATGCCTTGACAAAGGAAATTCCAAGATTGATTCAGCAGCTCAATTCTATCCTTAAATCCCAGGTTCATTCCATCTTTTCAATTTCCAAAACTAAGAACATTGACATAGTCCTTAAGCATCTATCCTCATGGATGCAGAGTGGCTGCCATAGTCCCAGGTAAACTTGGTAACATTTAGCAAAGAATGTGCCATGAGTGTCTTTTTCAGAGTCACAATTCCCTAAAGTATCATTTGACAATTTTGAATCATATGGCCACGTCCTAGCTTCAAAGCAGTCTGGGAAAACAAGTGTCTGGCATTTTTAGGAGATGAGAGATGAGTTGCATCCAAGTGTGTAACCAAGAATATCTGCATATTGAGTAAGTAAAGTATCCAGAAATTGTGGATGCTTATTCAAACACTTTTGTTTGTACTATAGTAGTAATTGTGTAGTAATTATTACTAGTTCATCAAATGTGGTTTTAAAACATTCAATCCCCTCAAGCATACAGCCAAATATTCTAATATTTTTAAATGAACCACAAACACAGAAAGGGTGAGCACTAGTTCGATACTGTAGTAAATGTTACTCATGCAAGCAAAATGCTATCAAGGGGATGGGAGAATCAGCTAGATCATCTATATTCATATACTTACTCATTTAATAATTAATTTTTTAACATCTGCTGTGTATATTACATCATTGTACATTCGTGAATAAGATGAGGTCCTTGCCCTTACAGAATTTAAATTTTGTAGGTGTGACCACATGGCTTTCAGTTCCCAAGACCCAATGAGTTTTATTCACCCTATGCTCTGTGTCCCTTCTGCCAGTACCTGTGTTGTTAGATTCTAAGACTTGGCAATTGTCTCTATTGTATGTAAATATTCTTATACTATACTTATAAAAGTGTATCTTATTTCCATAAGGTCTGCAAACTTTGGAGAATAAAAAAAACAGGACTTTCAATTATTTCATGCACTCTTAAAAATGGCTAATAACGTACAGGTCATTTAGCTTATTTACAGTGGCAATGTGTCAGGGTAGAAAAAGTAGATTGGTGCACTCATCCCAGCTTTGTTACTCATTAGCCACAGAGTCTTGGACAAGTCATTTTCTGAGCCTCAGTTTTCTCATCTAAAAGTGGGCATGACAGCAAAATAAATAATCAGCAAACAGGCCGGGTGCGGTGGCTCAAGCCTGTAATCCCAGCACTTTGGGAGGCCGAGGCGGGTGGATCACAAGGTCAAGAGATCGAGACCATCCTGGTCAACATGGTGAAACCGCGTCTCTACTAAAGAAACAAAGAATTAGCTGGGCATGGTGGTGCATGCCTGTAATCCCAGCTACTCAGGAGGCTGAGGCAGGAGAATTGCCTGAACCCAGGAGGCAGAGGTTGCGGTGAGCCGAGATCGCGCCATTGCACTCCAGCCTGGGTAACGAATGAAACTCCATCTCAAAAATAATAATAATAATAATAATAATAATCAGCAAACAAACACGCTACAGAATGGGAAAAAATATTTGCACACTATACATCCAACAAAAGACTAGTATACAGAATCTATAAGGAGCTCAAACAATTCACCAATATAAAACAAATAATTCCACTAAAAAGTTGGCTAAAAACATAAACAGATGTCTCTCAAAAGAAGATATACAAATGGCAAACAAACATATGAAAAAATGCTCAACATCACTAATCATCAGGCAAATGCAAATTAAAACCACAGTGAGAAACCACATCACTCCTACAAGAATGGCCATTAGTAAAAAGTCAAAAAACAATAGATGTTAGCATGGACATGGGGAAAAGGGAATGCCTATACACTGCTGGTGGGAATGTGAATTAATACACTCTATGGAAAACAGTAGGAAAATTTTTTAAAGAATTGAAAATTAGGTCAGCCACTCCATCCAGCAATCCCACTACTGGGTGTCTACCCAAAGGAAAAGAAGTCATTTTATGAAAAAGACACATACATGCACACACATTTATAGCAACACAATTCACAATTGCAAAGGTGTAGAACCAACCTAAGTGCCTATCTACTAATGAGTGGATAAAGAAAATGTGATATAAATATATATATATATATATATATATGTGATATATATGTGTATGTATATATATGTATGTATATATCACATACATATGTGTATGTATGTGATATATACATACACACACACACACATATCATGGACTACCACTCAGCCATTAAAGGGAACAAAATATCTTTTGCAGCAACTTAGATGGCGTTAGAGGCCATTATTCTAAGTGAAGTAACCCAGGAGAGGAAAACCAAAGAACTTTTGCCTTCACTTCTAAGTGAGATTTAAGCTATGAATACGCAAAGGCATACAGTGATATGATGGACTTTAGAGATTCAAAGGGGGAAGGGTGGGAGGGAGGCTAGGAATAAAAAACTACACATTAGGTACAATGAACACTAAGGTGATTGGTACTCTAAAAGCTCAGAATTCACCACTATATAATTCGTCCCTGTAAACAAAGTCTACTTGTACCCCAAAAACTATTAAAATATTTTTGAATTAATTAAAAAATAAATTTAAAAAATGGGCATAATGATAAAGCCTACATTGCTCTATAACGCTATAACAACAATGCTAAATCTCGTTACAAAGCTTAGACAAAAGTTGTGTTCAACAGCTGGCCTGCTGTAGACACTTGGTAAATAAGAAGCTAGTAATAGTCATCACTGTTCTTTAACCTAGTCTGATTTGCCATTTGTCAAATAAAGTGAATCTTCAACAGCAGGTGGCCAGGGAAGCCAATTAATGCCTGCAGATGGCACGATGATCTGCTAATTGCTTAAGACTTCCAAGGTCTAAATTGGTGTGGTAGCTCGGTTGCCAAGGACATCGAGTCTTCCCCTCCCTCCCCCTGCCTAAGTCCTGCTCCTGAGAATTCCAATGAAAACTCTGGTCCTCTAGAGACAGGTCAGCAATTTGCACTGTTAAAAATAAGCTATTTGGACCCTGACCTGAGATTTATGTGGAAACAGAAGGCATCCAGTGCCATCTTGAATTTATGTCCACTGCCATTAAAAAAATAAAAATTAAAAAACTTTTGGAGATGTTGGCATTTTTCTCTTGATTTGGATCTTCAACCACCCAAATTCCCCGACCAAGCGTGAGGTGAAAAAAGGACCTGAGAATATACAAGGACCCTCAAGAAAATATCAAGCTCAATTATTTATTCAAATTACAGAGCATGGTGTATACTTGCTGCTATAAATAAATTTTTTTAATTGAGTATTTCCACATATATAAATATATACCTTTTTATCTAATAAATTATCAACTCAGTTTCCCAGCAACTCAAGAAACCATCTGCTTTTTGAACTCTGTCTTCACAGATGTCCTTCCTGAGTTTTAAACCACGACCTCGGCCTGGGCTTCCTGCTAAAAAGGATGGGTAGATTGCCACTTGTCAGGGAAGAGCCTCCACACATATATTTTCATTGCCAGTCTAAAAACGTGGCATGTTACCCATATATCAAAGCATCCACATGTCTCTGGCACATTCTCTCCTATGTGCTTCCTATAGGGGGGTTGATATAATTGAAAGTAGTGGAGAAATGGACTAGGGAGAGAGGGGAAACAGATGGAGAGGAAAAGCTATTCACAGCCCAAAGAGGCACATGTCCATGGTGCTGTGTCTTCTGAAATGAGAAAAGAGAAAGAATTTGAGGAAAAGCCAAGCAAAGTGCAGCCCAATGTGGTCCACTGCCATTCAAGCTGTTGTCATTCAAGGCCAGCATTGATGGGAAGAGAGTCTTTGGAATTGATTATTTCACGGCAAACTTCAAAAGCAAACTGCAGCTTTGCTCCTTGTCCTAGTCAGGCCAAGCTGCCATAACAAAATGCCACAGATTGCAGACTTAAGAAACAGAAATGTATTTCTCACAGTCCTGAGGGCTGGGGCATCCAAGATCCAGGTGCCAGCTGATTCAGTTCCTGGTGAGGACCCTCTTCCTGGCTTGCAATGTACTCATATGGCAGAGAGAAAGATGGGGCGAGGGAGGAGGGGGGTAGAGGGGGAGAGAGAGAGAGAGAGAGAGAGAGAGAGAGAGAGAGAGAGAGAGAGCGAGAGAGAGAGAGAGAGAACAGCTCTGCAGTATCTCTTTTTATAAGCACATTAATCCTATCGGATTAGGGCCCTTAAGACCTCTCTCAAACTTAATTACTTTCTTAAAGGCTCTTTTTTCAAATATAGTCACAATATAGTTTAAAGCTTCAACTAGGACTTTAGGGAAGGAACAACTCAATCCACAACACTGGTAAAGAGCTCACTCTATCTGAAGGTCCCTTTTCATGCCCTGGGTAGTCATCCTTAGCGTGTTTTGTATACCACAAAACATAGGGACCTGGGGGACTCGGGCTCACTAGAAGTCCTTAACTTATCATCCGGCTTTCAAAGAGTTTATTTAATCGATATTCAGATTTATTATTTAAAAGGAATTATCACTATCAAAGAATTTCTCTGATAACACATGTTTTATAAATTGAGAGGTAGGAATATTTGAGTGGGAAGACTTTGAGATATCTGCCCATCAAAGAGTTATTAGAAATGAACATTAAAAGGAATTACAATGATAATGCAGGGCAAATATGAACTTGAGTTGTACCCTACGTTTTGGGAATCCCTCCATTACTAAAATAAGGTCAACCTGCTCTTCATCAGTGATATTATTCTTAGAGTTATTTTGTACAGCTCCATTTTTTTTTTAATTAGAGAAAAACAATGCTCCAAAGCCATAGGGAGAAAAAGGGTAGGGTTACATCTTCCTCTCAAAGCCCACTATCCTATTTAACTCAGCCAATATTTCCCAAGCAGCTACAACAGGCCAAAGATCATTCTAGGCACTGACAAAGCTGAGGCTTAGGGAGTTGATCATTTGCCACATAAAAGGTCTTTCCTTCTTTCTACCCCAAGCCCCGTGAGTCTTGAGGTTGTGCCTGGAAGCCGCACAGAACCAGACTAGTGCATCCAAAGGGCCACTATCCATCCTGGAACTCTGCAACTAACTGCCTTGTGTCCAGCACCATGGCATTCTCCACCTCCAGCCCATCAGTGCCCCATAGAAAACTTTAGGTTTTCTTTACCAGCTAGGGCAGTTTTTCACTGAGCCATTCACACTCAAGATTGTTGACCATGGAACTATACTTACAAGCTGGAGCAGGAATAATGCAAAGTTCATATGCCAGTAGAGGAGTCAATCAGGGAAATGTTAGCAGTGAGGTCTCTGAAAAGCCCACCATGTTCTCCACAGTTCCCAGTTAACTCACTTCATTTTCCTTCTCTCTCTCCCTGCTTCCTCATCCCCTTTATTCTCTTTTGCTTCTCACTCAACTATGCTTTAGAGGGTTTGTGTGCCCCTCTCAGAGATTCACAAAACCCACCAATGAGAAATCCTTCAATAAAGAAACTCATCTATTCCACTTTTTCCCAAATGCATTTCTCTCCTGAGGTCATGCATAACCCTATGGGTGGTTTCTAGGAGTTGCTGACCTGTTTCCAAGAATTTAACCCAGGTGACTAAACTGGCCTAATTATAACTCTAAAGAAGATAGTGTTTGCTTCAGCTCCTTTTTATCCCACCTTCCAAGGTACTGCTCCTCACTTTTGGCATCAACCATGCATCAACCCTACCCACATTCTACCCCTGGCTACTTTAGACTCTGGATAAAGAAGACCACCAGGCCCTGTGCTTTCTACCCAAAACTTGATGCTCTAGGCCAGAATTTCCACCTGTGAGCTCTAAGGATTACTTCTCTTTGAAAAATTATTAAGGAAAAAGGAGAATTCATAGTTAAGCAAGTTTGCATATTAGATCCTCTTCCTAGAGAATTTACTCATCACATTCCTTTATTAAAGGCTCTGAAAAGTTCTGTATTAGAAAACCTTATTAAACCTTACTTTCCCAAATGCACTGGACCATGGACCTCTTTTGTAATAACACCTAATATGATGGCGAAAGGAACTATATTATTCGGCAGACTACATTTTGAGAAACTTGTGCAGAAGAGTTTTCCCTTCTGATCTTCCCCATCACATTTCCCCTGTTGTATGTTTCATTCTGTCAGGATAGAGTTAGACAATTGAAGTAATTATGACAGGCTTAGCTAATAATCATAGCACACATCAACTGTCTGTTTGGTACTAGTTCCTACTCTCAAAAATATGGTGGAATAAAAGGCAGCAACATCTTCATTTTACAGATGAAGAAACTGAGACTTAAAGAAGATAAGGAACTGCCTCAAGTCTTACCCCTAGCAGCAGGTGTTCAGTTGGGATTCAAGCACTGGATCTTCCAGTGATTGTTGTAATACTAACCATTCTGTAAATAAGGGATTAATATACTCCTCTCCTGCGGATCATGCGATCAAGAGATCAAGACCATCCTGGCCAATATGGTGAAACCCTGTCTCTACTAAAAATACAAAAGAAAAATTAGTCAGGTGTGGTGGTACACACCTGTGGTCCCAACTACTCAGGAGGCTGAGGTGGAAGAATTGCTTGAACCCAGGAGGCAGAGGTTGCAGTGAGCCGAGATTGCACTCCAGCCTGGCAGCAGAGCAAGACTCTGTTTCAAAAACAAAAAATAAAATACTCCCCTCCCTAGAGCTGTTTACATTTTAAAGTCAAAGAGAAAAAGTACTTAAATACCAGAAGAATGAAATGAATCCCTACTAGCAGGAATGAGGGAAGACTTTGAAAAAGTCAGGGAGAGAGAACTTGGGGAAGTCAGTGTTCCTGTATGTCTTTCAGGGCACAATCTCCTCTCCTCATGAGTGCAAGGAAAGCTCTGCCTGCTTGGACAGGGAAACTTCAACCCTCCTCCAAGCTAAGGTTGTAAGGATATGCAAACAGCCACATATCTACCTGTAGGCACAGCTATGGATTGGCACTACATAAAAATAACTTTGGATATACTGATTTGTGGAGGCCACATGCATTGCCTCTATTAATAGCTTGGTTTGTGGTTTTATTCCAGTAGATTTAAACTGAAACCTACTGTCCACCATAAATAAATTTTTTCTAATAAAAAACAGGTCCATGCAATGGTGGCTGTATAATATCCAATGTGGTGCTCTCAAAACCAAGAGATTTACTGTACTAGATATTTTCTAAAAATAATCCTGAGAAATTAGTATCCATTTTAAGTATACATTTGCCCCCAAATGGATGGTAGATTCACCCAAGCCACCCCAAAATCAGAAATTGGGGTGAACTTCAGTTAAAGAGGTTTTCTGGATGACATCCCTTCTAATACATTGTCTGTAATGATAACTTTGTCTGCAGTGAAACAGCAATGGAATCTCATTAGGCTCCAATCCTGTTCTGTTTGTACTTCTCCATCACCTTTATTTGTTTAAGAGGCCTGACAAGGCAAACGCTCCTGATGTGATGTTTACATTGCAGCTTTCACTGGAGCTTATTAAACTCATCGTTACTTCATATAAGCTGCAGATAGGTGGCTAGGGCCAGTTAGTGTTGACAGTAAGTAACAGACACCCTGCCACAAGGTAACATGTTTATATACTCCATTGGATGCCTGGTGGATTTTGTCCCTGTAAAACTATCATAGATAATGAAACTACTATCAGATAAGTGACTATAATAAATGACCACAATCAGGCCTCTGGCTGATGAGAGCACTTGGTGGTCTCTCTGGCCTGACTTGGACAAATCCCAGGCTAAGTTCACATGAAAAAAAAATCAAGTTTAAATGAGATTGATTCAGTAGAACATTATTTTATTTCAAAAGGAGCAAGAGTTGAAAGAAATTGAGTTTTCATCTTTCTTTCCAACTTTTTTCCTTATCTATCTTATCTTAAGAATAAATGAATTAACAAATAAAATTCTAAAGTCAGATTCTTATAAAATTCAAAAGCACACAGCATGCCTCCTCCACAAATGTTCCCATGAAATGTAGAGTTCACAACAGCACATCTAAGGTTGGGGAAGCTTCTTTAAAAGGAAAGGCTTGTGTTGAGCTGTTACTACACCCAGAAGAAAAACAGGAGAGACTAAATCACTGAGGGTCTTGACATGGACTTTAATATGGCTGGACAGTCTAGGATCCATTCAGCAGCTTGCAAGACATGACTGTAATCATTTCTTTAAAGGGTTTTTGTTTACACCAAGCAGGCTCTCATTACATGACGGTGAAATAATAGCACAGAATTTAAGTGCTCTGATGAAAAGGTCTTTAAAAGACATTTATTTTCTTGTATGGAATAGTCATTTCCAGGATGACTTATAGATTTACAGTGAGTTTTTTATATATGTATATAACTTAAGAATGTGCTGAAAGAAGGCTTGTAGAACCCTTTTAGGGACCTTAAAAGATGATACTAGACATGTGAAAAATGATTGGCAGGCAAGCATGCCTAGCAAAGCACTGTGAAATTATTTTTCATCAGTGACAACTATTTTGTTTATGTCATGTCATGCTTGCCTGCCCTAGATACCTCCCCACTCCTCTTTCTTACCATTCTCCCCTCGTTTCCCTCCCCCTCCCCATCCCAATGCTCCTACCATGCTCTCAGCCTCCTTTGAATCACAGCTACAGTTTTAAAATTTGGTTAGAGGGAAAGTACTTTTCTGTAAATGTATGTTTTCTCTGGGGGTTTCCATTTTCATTTAATTTAATATTTCCTCATAATAGTTTTAGGGGAAATGATCCTGGATGGTGGAGTGATCTCCCCTAGAAATAAACTCTGTGGTAGTCAGGGGTGGGGCAGGGAGGGGGTGATTGATGGGGCTTTTGTATATCCCTGTTGCCAGAAGACCTCATAAACTCAGGAAAGCTGCCCAGGCATCAGTCTGTTTACCTTTTCACGACTTTAAAGGTGATTTATTTGACCTTTGAAAACCAGGATCATACTTCTTGCTGAAAACAGTGCACATTTCAGCATAAATGGTAACTGTCAAGATGGTGAAGCCTCCAGTTGCGGTCTTTTATCACTTTTTTTCCCTCTTCTAATCAGAATTGGGGGTGTCTTCTGGATTCTTAGTACAAACATATTTGAGGGGCATTGTCTAAATATACCGAGATAAGTGTGTGTTTATGTACCATCTGTACATATAGTTTCCATAATGATTTTTTAAACTATTTATAAATGCCCTGGATATTGGGTAAAGAAGTAGTAGTACAGGTAGAGAAAAAGCCTGAGATTTGAGCTAGGATCTGAGTCTCTCCCTTACCATCTGGTTTACCCTAAGTATATAATGGAGCATCTTACAAGTGAGAACTCTGGAGCCTCACCACCTGCATTGGATTCCCAGCTCTGCCCTTTACTTGCTGTAAAATCTTGGGCAAGACACTTAATGTCTCTGTGCCTTGATGTCCTTATCTATAAAATGGAATCATAATAGTGCTTATACCTCACAAGGTTCATGTGAAGAGTAAATGGGTTGAAACATGTAGATTGCTTAAACTAATGCTTGGCATTTAGAAAACAATAAAAGTTATTAATATTATGTAAAAGAATCATACATACAACAAACAGGTAATGTTGAAACTAACATAAGACAATGCGTGTTAACCACTTTGTACAAGGCTATCTGCTGTTCAAATGCTACTAACTCCCTGAACTGAAGAGAGCTCCTCAAAATCTCCATCTATCTCGCTAGCACTGGATGATGTGACTAGATAGGACTTCACAACTTTTTTAACCCAACTGTGAAGCAATATGGCAGGTCTTCCTATCTTCACTTAACATACGAAGAAACTAAAGGCCAAAAATAAAACAAAATCACTTACTCAATGTCACATAGCTTCTCAGAATATAGTATTAAGAGCATAGCCCCTCAGAATGCTGTGTTAGGAACATTCTAATTAAAATATCATAAAATTATTTATTTGTTGATGAGTAAGGGACAAAGTAATATCTAGTTGTTCTTCAGTTTTGTAACTGAAGGCTGCTTCCCTGCAGGAACCAGTTTCCCCTTCAGAGAGACTCAACCAGCAGAGGAAATGGTTCCCAGAACAGAGAGCGTGTCATTAGCCAAGGTCAGCGTTTTCCTGAGATTTAACAATCAAGAGAGGAAATGAGGAAAAGCATTCAACTGCACAGACTGAATTAAGAGAATTGCTTTACCAACTGCTTTTACTTAGGGACATCAGAAAGGATATTTGGTATCAATAAGATTTCTATTTTAAACCTTTTTATGTCCTTTTAGAGCTCAATCCATCAAGAGAAGAATGGAGAACTGCAAAGCAAATCCATTCTATTAAAACAGAAATGGGTTTGTTTCCACTGATGATTTTGTGCTTTCCCAACAACGGGTCAGGAGAGGGCAGGGATAGGTGAGTGTTGGAGGGACATCGACACTGGATCACCACACATTTTGCAAGCCCAGTTAGGAGCTTGTGGTGTGGCGATTCTTTGGAAAACTCCTGGGAGTCCCACAGGTTCCAGGTGGGGACTCAGGATTTAATGAATTGGTAGGATCAAGAAAGCTACATTTAAAAGGCAGAGGGAACCAGCCTTCTGAGGAATCAGAAGACGAGTCCCTAGGACAGGTGAAACCATGTTTTCCCAGTCATTGGGGTAGGTAGTAGCGATGAGTAGCTGTTCCCTAGAAACCACTTGGAGGTCATCCATCCTGGGAATCTACCTACCTGCCTCCAGTTCTCCCAGAGCCCCATCATTAGAAACTGCTTACAGGCTACACCCTTCCTACGGTCCCAATACCCCAACCTCTCCTGCACCTCTCGGAGGTATCAACATCCATGAGTCCTCCTGCACATCCTTGACCTGCATAGGCCTAGCTCAAAACCCTGTGAACTGAGGACTCTGGGGTTTCCACCAGCCTCCATGATGACAGTGCATAATTTATTAGCCCCTGCATTTCTCTTCAGGACGTGGCAATCGCATGTGTTCTAAGGAGACAGCTGAAGGCCCATTAATCTTCACCCTGGTGGGGAAGAGACTGATGGTAATTTAATTTAACTGGATGGGTGAGGTAGATATAAAAGACCACAAGGTAAAAATGACAAGATTATTAACTGCACGCAGGGCCGTCTGTTTACCAAGCTGCCGCAGTAAATGAAAGCGTGTTGGTTAAACGTGAACCAAGGTTCAAGCAAGGTTTACAGAGGGGAGTTTCTGGCAGATGTGGGTAATGGCAGGGCTCCACATTTCCAGGGAGAAAGCAAAGGACTTTTGTGGTTAGAAGAGGAACTTGGGCTTCAACCATCTTAGCAAGCAGGCTAAAGTTTAAAAGGTCAGGGCAAATTCAGAAATATTTCTCTCCTATACCCACAAAAAGGAAACGGTTGAACTTAATCACCAAGGTCCCCCTTTGAATCCTCTCTTGTCAGACCTCCCATTCCAACTAACTCAATTTTTCCTCCTGTCCAAGTTGTTTTTAAAGGCTGAGCTACACAGCGCTTTGCCTAAGGGGGAGCGAGTCTTCTACCACTACCCTCACCAGCCTGGGGAAGGACTCGAACACCCACAGGCTATCCTGGGGGAGGCTACACCCCAAAGAGAAAGCATCAAGCAAATGCATACGAATGCTCCATTCCTCATGGTCAGTAGACACCATACACAGACCACTGCCAATAAGGAAAACCTTCACTTTCCCAGTTCCTGATCTGGCCCAGGATTTGTGCACAGAAATGTAATGACCAGCTTCCACCTGCTTTCCGTGTCACAGCTTTATACCTAAACTGACCCTGGTCCCAACCCTGTTGAGGCCCTGCCCTTTGCCCCGCTTCCATGCCCAAATTCACCACACCAAACAGATCAGCAGGACCACATAGGTTGTCCCACACAGGACAGTGTTTGCATTAAGACACTAAAGGAATAATGTTTAACACTTTATGCTTTACAAAGCGCTCATCTAAAATGACCCTTATTTAGCCCTGTATCTGGGCAAAGCTGTTAATTTCTCCAGTTTACAGATGAGAAAACTGAGACTCCGAGGGTTTAGGTGTACTAAGGCAGCAGGAAGCACAACAGATATTATGATCCCTCTATAAGTACTTATTTTACTTTTTTGCATATATATATATACACACACACAAACATACACATATATATGCAAAAAAGTAAAGTACTATGTATATATATACACATAGATACACAAATGTAATATATATACGTATGTGTGTATATATGTATATACATACATAATATATAGTATATATATTATATATATATACATATGTGTCTGTGTGTGTATACATACACACACACACACACATATGTATGTGTTATGTGTTACAGTGGCACCTGTAATCTCAGCCGCTCAGGAGGCTAAGGCATAAGAATCACTCAAACCCAGTAAACAGAGGTTGCAGTGAGCCAAGATTGTGTCACTGCACTCCACCCTAGGCAATAGAACAAGACTCTGTTTATAAATAAATAAATAAATAAAATCCTGAATTAAAAAATGAATAAAAACAAAAATAGAATCACTTGGCCAGGCACCGTGGCTCATGCCCGTGTGTGTGTGTGTGTGTGTGTGTGTGTGTGTGTGTGTATGTACAGAGAGAGAGAGAGAGATTTGTATATGTGTGTATCTGTCTATAGCAGACACTATTACTGGCCCCTTCAAAAGTCATTAGCCTGCTTAGTCACAGAACCAGAATTTTCTTTAGTATAGCCAGATGCATTGGCATCTGGAAGTGGACCCAACTTCTGGTCTAAGAATGGGCATATGACCAGTTTCTGATCTATGAGATGAGAGAGGAAGTTGGCTAGAGGGTTTCTGGCAAGATTTTCCTCTATGATAAGAGGGAAGCACCATGAAGAGAAACTCTGCTGCCACACATTGCTCAATGTCCCCTGCTTTCAATCATGGAAAATGAGGGGGTGATGAACGGAACAGCTGCAACTTTTTTGCAGCAAACAGAGAGAAGACCAAAAACATCCAAGAGATGACAGCCCAGAGCCCTGTGATCTTCAAGCCACTAAACTAGCATTAGCAATTGCATTCCACCATACTCCTCGCTGAAGCCATTTTTAGTTGAGCATTTTGTTTACTGGAGCTAAAAGCCCTCCCAGATAATATGCTTCCCCACCAGTTAGTGAGAAACTCAAGGACAGAGACTATCTTTTATTTATGTCTCAGTACCCTGTGGAATTTAGTCCAGAAGTAGTCACTCAATATATGTTTACTAGAATAAAGGCAACAAGGGAGAAAATAGTGTACTTCTAACAGATAGACCTTTGCGTGATGAACTTGTCAGAACCAGCAAAGCAAAATTTTGGGTCTTTGCTGAGATTTCAGTCGATTCTGTGTTAACATTTGTATTACTACTACCATTACTCTGCCTTCCTTCCTAGAACTGTTCTCACTATTTCCATATATCCCAACAACTAAAAACATGTTTTTTATAACATTGAAAAAGTTAGTAATGCACTTCTGCAATGAAGATGTTTTTCTCATTTAAAAATACAAAAATTATCTTGGTGTGGTGGTGAGCACCTGTAATCTCAGCCACTCAGGAGGCTGAGGCAAGAATCACTCAAATCCAGGAGATAGAGGTTGCAGTGAGCCAAGATTGTGTCACTGCACTCCAGCCTGGGCAATAGAACAAGACTCCATTTCAAAATAAATAAATAAATAAAATCCTGAATTAAAAAATAAATAAAAATAGAATCACTTGTCCAGGCACCGTGGCTCATGCCTGTAATCCCAGCACTTTGGGAGGCTGAGGCAGGCAAATCACGAGGTCAAGAGACTGAGACCATCCTGGCCAACTTAGTAAAACCCCCTCTCTACTAAAAATACAAAAATTAGCTGGGTGTGGTGGCACACACCTGTAGTCCCAGCTACTTGGGAGACTGACGCAGGAGAATCACTTGAACCCAGGAGGCAGAAGTTACAGTGAGCCGAGATCACACCACTGCACTGCAGCCTGGCAATAGAGTGAGACTCTATCTCACAAAAGCAAAAGAAAAGAAAAGAAAAATAGAATTACTTAAAGGTGACATTCAAAATTAGTGAAGGTAAGATAAATTATTCACTGAGTGATGAAATCATCTAATAACTATCTGATAAAAAATCAAGTAAGATTCAGGACTATACACCAAAATAAATTCTAGGTAAATTACAGCCTACTGTATTAGAAGGTAAATCCCTACTGAACTTTGTTAAATAATCTGAAGAACATATTAATAAATATTTGGAAGCTTTGGAAGAACCTTGTGTAGCAGAAATCATAAAGAAAAAAATTGAAATACTAACTAAATGAAAAGTTACATTTTTTGAATATTAAAAAAACCATCATAAAAGTATAAAAGAAATAACACTGGAAAAAGTATTTGCATACGAAGACTTCATGTCTTAATTTACATAGAAATCTTACAAGAAAGCATGAAAAAAACTACACCCCAATCACAAATGTGCAAAGACATTAGCTCAAAATTGATTCAAATAAAATAAAAATACCAAAAATTAATACACATATAAAAATATAGAACCTCACTGGTGACAAAAGACATTTGAATTAAAATGAGAACTTCTTCATCATTTTTGCTTATCATATTGGCAAAGATTTTTTTTCATTATTATACCAAGCATTTGGGAGAGGTTGGAAAAAATGTGCTATTTGTAAGCTTCTGCTAGAACCAGAAAACAGAAAATAGAAATTCACAGAAAACAAAATATCAAAAAGAAAAGAAAACCTTTGGGCCATAATATTATTTTACAGAATGTACCCTATTGTAATATTTTTAAGATGAATACAAAAATTTAGCTATAAATATACTTATTGCAGCATTGTGTTTAAGAAGTTTAAAAGGAATTAACCTAAATGTTTGTTAAATGATAGCACAGCTGTTCAGTGTTGTTACAGAGCAAATATTGTTACAGCAAAATGCTCCCTGCCTTAGTGGAAAATGGAACAAGCAAAACAAGCAAATCATTAAATAGTACAAGCACCTTCACATGAAAATGGAAATTGGCAATGGGATGATGGCAGCACAGAATTTTTTTTTGGTGGGGTCTATTCTAAAGTTCCTAAAGTTTTCTGTGAATTACATGTATTATGTTTATAATCAAAAATTGTTATTTTTGATAGATACTAGAGGCAGGGAAGGGTAGGTAGATAGGAGGGGGGACAAAAAGATGTATAGGTATGAACATACAGTTAGACTCGATTATTTGACAGTAGAGTAGAGAGACTACAGTGAACAACAATTGCATCTTTTAAAGCAGTTAGAACAGAGGACTTGAATTATTCTCAACTCATAGAAATGGTAAATGCTCAAAGTGAGGGACACCTCAAATACTCTGACTTGATCATAACACATTCTATGTATGTAACAAAATGTCTCATATATACCATAACTATGTAAAATATTGTATATCAATAAAAATTATTTTTATTTAAAAAAACCTCTTATTTAAATATCACTAGCCAAGAAATATGCTGCTCCCAATAATATTTCAAGTCATAACACATTACTTCCTAGTCACTTTATAAAATTGACACATACACCTAACGAAGCATAAAGTGCTAATAAAAAAATCATTTTGCATTAATAAACTTTTTCAAACAAATCCCATTAATAAAACTAACAAAATTTCCATCTCCACAATGGCATACATGGACACTATTTTGTATAACCTACAGGAGCCCTCTAAGGTGAGAGACTGAGCAAACTGAGGCTCAGGGTATCTAAGTGACTCTGGGTATCTAAGGGAGGAAGTAATAACTGCCATACCTGAGGACTAAAGGCTTCACTACACACTTTGGCCTTCATGCAAGATTTAGATAAAGGAAGAATGGACCTCAGTGAGTCCCACTGACTGCCTGGTTCCCAAGTACTATGACCCAGGAACTGGAGGCCTGAGAGCCCATTCCAGTCTCTGCATAGCCCCCAGTCCCTGGCATTGCCTATGCCCCTCCCTGAAGGGGTCTCCTGGACTATCTCCCTGCCTCTGTTCCCCAGCTATAAAAAGTGGAGCTCAGACCCGCCCCCTCATCTTACAGAAGAGTGGACCAGCTGAACAGCATCCATAGAGAGCCCAGAATGGGTTAAGGCTGAGCATGGTTAGACACAAAGCCTTGTGTAGGAGTCAAGCCAAGCAGGAGGTTGTAGCTCAGCCAGAACTGCCAAATTGGTCTCTGGTGTTTCATCACCTGAAGCCCTTCCCCTTAACATTATGCCAAGGACCAGCAAGGGAACCTGAAAACACAACTCGTTTTCAGAATCGTACTCAATAAAGTTTCTTCTCTTACTGATATCTTATTACAGAATGATCTGCATGGCATATCACAATCTATGCAGAATATAGGGGTTTTTTTTGTTAGCATCTATCTTTTTTAGGCGTGTGTGTCAATTTTGTAAAGTGAGTAGGAAGTAATGTGACATAATATTGGGAGCAGAATGTTTCTTGATTGTGATTTTCAAACAAGAGAGGTTGTAATTATTTTTCTTACATAAAAATAACTATTTTATAATATTATTTTATAATAATATTTTACACATTAATGGAGTACATATGACATTCTGTTACATACATAGAATGTGTAATGAACAAGTCAGTATTTGAGGTGTTCATCACTTTGAGTATCCTTCCTTTTGACAGAAAATAAAGCAAATTCATAATATAGATCCGTTTGTGTCCCATCTACTCACATGACATAGATACCCAGCCTAAGCCGCAGACCTTAATCAGACCTCCCAGGTGACTCCAAGCCATTCCACACTTTGTTCACCTGGTCAGCAATGCTTCATATCTTCTGACGGCCCAGCACCCGTGTCCCCTCCCTGAAGCCATCGTCGTCCTTTCTGCTTCTCCACAGGCCAAGCAGATTTCACTGCAGCTCTCACTACTGTCTCTGAGGCACACAGTCACTACCCAACCCCCTGTGTTGTGGCACTCCCTGATGGTGCTATGCTCAGCTGTCTGCTCATCTCTCTTCTCCACTGTGCTCTGAGCCCCTGGAAAGCAAAGAACCACATCTAATTTCTACAGTGCCTGGCACAGAGACTGGCACATGGTCAGTGTAACGCTTCATTGAGGCAGTTAATCCCTTTGGTATGCTCAAAAGTCCCTGTGAAAAAGCCAGAGAATGGGAACTCATAGCCAATGACAGGGAAGAAATGAGAATTGCAGACATTTCTGCTGCAAAATAGAGAACATAACTGTAAGAATGAATGAACAAATGCATACATACATACTCTCTCTGGTCTGAGAATGACCAAAAACACCAGGAAGGTGTTCACCAGGCAAGTGACAAAGTGCCAAAACTGGAGTTGGGGGACCTGGGTTAGTTATCCAGAAATTTTTCAGCTGTGAAACAAATTCTATTACAGGAAACTTGATTATTTTGATTATTGAAGTACCACATGAACCAACTTCAGAAGAGGCAGTGCCTGGTGGTGCCATGTCTTCATACTTGTTGAATGAGTTAAGTGGTGGCCATACAACGGCCAAATAACCAGATACAGAGGAGTGTTGCAACGGTGTTATTAAAACCACTGTATTTCACAGATGGGGGTTGAAACCCAGAGAAAAGAGAAGACATACTTCAAGAAATATTCTCAGTTACCTGGGTCTAGAACTCAAGTCTCCCAGCTCTCAACTCATTGGGAGAAGAAATTTATTCCTCAGAGTAAAGCAAATGGCAAATTAGAGAAAGAATAGAAATTACAGAGAACTTGGTTATGAGGAAACATATACCTTTGGGATATAAGATGATTTAAAAGCTTTTCTTCTTCTTCCAAGAACTGTTCATGTCAGTTTTTTGGCCCACCTGCAAATTACCTGGATTATCACAATTCAATAATTAGTGAAGAAAATACCAAATCATACTGAGGTGTTATTAGAACAGTTGTTCCACAATGGTGGTTGACTTCATTAATGTTTTTATAACCACATAGAAAAGACATACCTGCCTCCATCTTAAAAGCAAAGCTGGAGGGCTCAGACCCGATACCAATTCCAGCTTCATCATGAAGGATGGTAAGTTTGGGGAAGTTACTTTACTTACCCCGACAAATCTAGCTTCCTTAACTTTAAAATGAAAACAATAATATCTGCCTCATATAGATTATTTCTCATGATTAAATCAGCCATTGGGCAGCGGCCTGGCACATGAAAGGTACTTGATTAAAAATTAGTTCTCCCCTTCCATTTTCCTCCTCTGCAAATTATTCAGAATGTATAATCAGAGCATGAGGAAACTACCACCACCTGGTGTACGGGTCTCAAAACTGCATAAGCAGCAGCAAAGGTGAAAATACAACTTCCACTGAGGAAACTGCAAAACGAAACTTCACAAATGACTGAATGCATCATACATAAAATACATCAATTATTATGGGACAGAGGCCATTGACCATTTCAGGATGATGGGGAGAATCGATCAGGGCAAGCTTCCTGGAATAGGTACACCTTATTTTGAAATGTAAGTGGAGGAAAATGGATGTGGACTGATTGGAAGGAAGGAAGAACAGTTTTCTGCACAGTCAGAAAAACATCTTGGAAGCAAAAGAGGAAGGTCCTGGTGGCAAATAATGTCAACTGGAACCTTTAGCCCAGCCATGCTTGTTAAGCCTGTAGGCCCTTTGATCACAGAAGAACAAGAACTGGGTGTAAGTCGCCTCACTAGGAGGCTGCAACGGCCAGCTGGTAGTATTTGAGCACAACATCTCTAACTTGTGGATGTTCATGGAAACAAAGTATTTTTGTTCAGGACTTGCTTTAATGGACAGAAGGTGTTGGAGGCAGGTGAGACCATTCTAACAAAGAGCAGTCCCTCCCTGTAGAGCCCCAGAGAGAGTGGAAATGTGTTTCTCCTCAAGCGTATGGGTAATATATGTCTTTTCTATGTGGTTATAAAATATAGCAGTCCTGTCTGACCCATCTTGGTGTTCCTGACAATACTTAACTCAGTGCTCAGTACCTGGAAGAAGCTCCATACATGGCTAAGTTGATTTTCCCACCTGATAGGGATCAGAAGTTGTATTATGCAGCAGATATTCTAACCCAGCTCTCTGCATCCTTACTCTACATTCTGGGATGTGCCAGCCCTCTCTTTCAGATCTTTAAAGATGTTTCTTTTTCTGCCTGAAAAATATTCCAAAGGTCCTAGTTGAGACATGGCATCTTCCAAAAAGTCTTCTCTACTTCCTGTAGTGCTAAATAATTCTCTTACAGTCCTAGCATGTATTGCCACATCATATCATGACTTGTCATCCTCAGATTTGAATCTAGGTTTGACTCTAAGTTCCATGAAAACAGAAACAACGATTCTCTTGTTGGTTGCTATTTCCCCAAGAACCTAGTATAGTGCCTGGCACATTAAAGGTCTGTAATAATTTAAGCTGAAATTAGCAGGATGTCCAAAAACCCTAATCTGAGTAGCCTACAAATGAAGGTAACTCAGGAGAGGAGGTGGCTCCCCTAGCAGTGCCCATCTCCACTCCCTGAAGCTTGCCTCTGACACTTCTTTGGTACAGACCAGTGCTGTTGTTGAGTCTAGCACCATCGTGGCAGGGCAGACTTTGGCCACAATATCCCCACCTGCCCTAGGCTTCTGGGGATCCAACTTACCCCACACCTTACACCACACTCTGAGCACGTTTCCATATGTTGAAGAGCCTGGGCAACTGAATTGGGTATGGTGCCTCAAACACAAGGCCATGCACAATTGTTTTCTAGGGAGAGCTCACCCTGATTCTCTAACTCCAACAAAAAGAAGAGAAAACCATGAAAGAGTTAGGCAGGAAAGATGAACCCTCATGGGACTCAGAGCCCAGAGCCCTGGACAGTCACAGTGGGCACTTCCATATGTTACGGGTGACATCAGGTTAAAAGAGACATCCAGAAAAGCCCCGGAGTGGGAAAGAAGTCATACAGGCAGCTTTCGGAGGAAAGGAGGGATTAAAGAAGAAGAGATGAGTACCCCACAATGGAGGGCCAGGCAGCACCAGCCAACTATTTGTACATGGCCCCAGGCATTTATAGCCCCAGTTGCCTGCCAGAGTAACTACCTTCTCCCTCACAGCAGTTTTTCCTCCTCCTCCTATCAGCAACATGAAGAAAAGAAATGTATCTCCCCAAATCTGGAGGATGCACGATGGTGACCTCCAGAGGGAAAAGTCTATTCTGAGGGGCATGAAAGATGTCACAGGCATGTGGCAACTTCCAGCAGCAGACTTCAAAAATTAACCTTGATTCTGCAGTAATATTTCTCCCTCCTCCTTGAATTCAGCTCAGTTATTTAATAATGGGAACTCACTCATCATGTGTTTTTCCCCACAGGGCATACCCTTCCCTGTAGCTAAGCATGACCTAGGTGGCGCATTTCTCCCAAGAAACCTCCCACACTGCTAGATCACTTGTATTTTGCAGGCACTGATGGTATTAGACAGTTCTGCTACTTACTACACCCAGACATCTATACATGGTGGTGGAACTGTTGCGATAAGTGAATTTGGCAAGAGCTGGCCACCGTAACAGAGGCTGGTCCATTTGAGTTCTTCACCCCTATAGTCCCATCCCTTACAACAATCCCTCAATTCTAGACTTTGCCTTCAAAAGTGGACCATGGCCTTGGCTGGGTTCTGCCCCATAGACTTCTTATGACATAATTACTCTTTCCCTCTGACCATGAGTCTAGCCAAGCCTGACCCTCACTCTATTGATTCACCCTGAGTCATTTGTCAACAGAGTGGCTGATTCTCCATGTCTAGGCAAGCAGGGGAGGTATTTCATCAAGATATTTGACACCTTCCTTTGAAAGGTGAATGACAGAACATATGAATGTCTCTGATTAACATCTAAAGGCAGCCTGGCCCCCTGAAATTGCCCCTCCGAGGAGTAGCTCTGAAGTAAATCCACTGTAGGAACCTCTACCGTTTCAACTCATTTATCAGCAATTCCATCTGCTTTAATTTGGGACACTCCATGTGTCTGTGGTTCCGTCATGTCTGCCTGGGGTTGCTCCCTCAAGGGTTTCTGGCCTCCATGCAAGGCCTAATCCAGGCTGTCATCTTTCCCCGTGATATAGCTGGGGCAGCTGTTACTTCTTCCTCGATAGTAGAGGGATGGTTGCCAGAAAGCCTGAGGGGCCCACCATCTAATTTCCATGCTTGGAGCTAAATATGTGTGTGCATGATCTTTCCTTGAAACCGTAGGAGAGGACTCCGACCCTCTACCTTTTACACTAAATTGATTTGATGTCTTCTTAAGGAGTGGTGAGCTCATCCCTGCTTCCATTCAACTTCAAAGGCCAACAGTCTCATTAACCTAATTGCCTGACTTTGAGTAACTTGCTTAAATTACCAATTAATGGTTGGCCATTTCTGTCCAAACAAAACATTTTAAAGCATTCCCACTGAAAAGAAATTGCTTTCAACCATGACAAATGAGTGTCTCCCTGTAGAGAATTATTATAACTATAGTAGGTGTGCTTCTAAGCCCTGAGAAATGTGTGAAAGAAACGTACAAGTGGCAAATTTATATAGATTACAAATGGTGGAATCCTTTTTCAGTAACGGAATTTTGAAAAGTTTTCTATCCAACCAAGCTACACTAACGTATAAAAGTAATTAAATGTCAGGCCTTAGAGCATTTGTCCTTTGGGGTAGGGGGCTGGGGAAATCTCTCAGGAAAAAGAATACTGAAACTATCAGTAGCCCCTGTTGGCTATATTAAAGCTAATAAAATTACTAATGATACATTCCTCGTCAATGAGGGTCCCTGCTGTGCTGCTTCTGTCGGCTTTAGTCACAGCGAACAAGGCAGGAAGATTGAATTATTGGCTGGATTCATTTTATTGGTTTGAGCTTTAGCGGGAGGGAGTTAGTTATATGGGAGATTCTTTACATGTTTTTCTTCTTTGCTCTCAAGAAGCAGCTGGTTTTGTCTTTAGTTTCAAATGTCTATTTAAAAAAATCAGGGCAATCATTAGAAGACAGGAATTTGGACATGGGCACTTCCCAAAACACCTGATGTCAATCCCAGCCGGGTTTGCCAGGAAGGGCGTCTCAAGTCTTAACTGGAAGAGATTTGGGGGAGGAGGAGATAAAGGCTGACAGGTGGCCCTAGGAGAGGAAAGAAGCGGGTGCATGTTAGGAAGTGGCAGAGAGGAAGAAAAGATGTGGACTCGGGGGACCAAAGCTTCAGGGCAGAGACTGGGCCTACAGACCTTGGGCTCACCCATACTACCAAGGTCAGATCTTTCTCCTTTGCTGATGCAAGCTTCCTTTTAAAATTTCTGTATGGAGATGGCAGCTATGGCATGCAAGATATTACAATTCCACTTGCCTCAAGAACAGCATGGGCTTCCTGAAGACAAGATATGCAGTGTAATTTCCTGGGAATGGAAACTTCTGACTGAGACAGAGCTAGTGCTGATTTCAGAGTGTAGTTTCCTGAAAGCCTGGGATCCTATTACTGCTCATTCCTTTTAGCATCAACCAAATAGTCTTCTTCCACCATAGACTGGGGATAACAAAGAGACCCCCAAAACCTGGACTGAAACTTGGCCTCCACTCTCTCAGAGTGTCTCCTTCTAACCGGAAGGGTCCAGACCCAAGATGCCGTGAAAACTCTGGAGTCTATGTCTGTATACCGAACAGCCAACTCTAGCACAGGACACCCCTCTGAGAAACACTGCCTAGAGCCCAGGACTGTGATCATGCCCACGGCTCAACAATGGTCTGGTATTTATGCTCACCTGCACGCTGGCTTTCCTTCAGATTCATTCTCTGTTTTCTGCCCTGTGCAGTGCCCAAGGGGTTGACTTCAGTGGATCTCATCTTCTGCCTTAGCTGATGGGATGCACCTGCAACAGATTGGAGCAGGTGGTCGAGGGTGGCTGAGGAAAGAGAGTTTAGCATATTTCTTCCTCCTGCTCCCTCCCTAAGGTGATAAGGGACACCATTATGACAGTGGCTGTTACTCTCTACCCATAGCCACAGCTAGCTGCCTTCTCTGCCTCAGCTCCAGCAACATTCCTCCCGGAAGTCTGAATCATAACACCTGAAATAGCCAGCTCCTGATCTCCAACACCTGTGAATGTTGCCTTATTTGGCAAAAGGGACTTGCAGATGTGATTTCATTAAGGAGCTTGAGATGCAAGATTAGTCTAGGTTGTCTGGGCAGACACTAAATGCTACCACACGTGTGCTTATGAGAGGAAAACTGGATGCAGAAGAGGAGTCTATGTGACCAGAGAAGCAGAGATTGGAGTGACATAAACACAAGCCAAGGAATGCCAGCAGCAATCAGAGGCTGAAAGACGGAAAGAGCAGCCTCCACCTGGAGTCTCCAGAAGGAACCAGCCTGGCCAGCACCTTGACTTGAACCCAGGGAAACTCATCTAGGACTTCTGGTCTCCCAAACTGTAAGAGAATATATCTCCATTGTTTTAAGTCACTAAGTCTGTGTTAATTTGTGACAGCAGCCTAGGAAACTAATAAACCTCTCCAGTCTGCTGTTGCTCATGGTAATATCTCTTGTTGGTTCCCAGACCTCTGTAAATAGTCCATTATGAAAAGGTCTATTCAAAAATCCCTACTGAGTGTGTCTTCTGTTTTCTCCCCATATCCTATCTGATATATTCCACTTCTTTCCAAAAAGAATGTAAGATACTATGTTTTTAAATGAGACAATAAAATTTTGCTTAATGACAAAGTTCAGAAGAAAAAGAAAATAAAGATAAAAGAAATATGAAGCCAAAATAATATTAGTATCCAAAATTCATGCCATACAGGACTGAACACTTTTCCAGAATTAGCCTGCAGCGTCCACTCTAAGTTCCCCAGCAGCCAACACAAAGAGGAAAATAAGTGTGATCAATTATAGTTCATTATTTCCTAAACTAGCTTGATAATAGGAATCCCCTGACTACCTTGCCAAACATCGAAATATCCAGATATCACGTCATCCAAGACCTGTCAAATCAGAACCTACTAGGGAAGCAGTAAGAATCTGGATTCTAACAAACATCCATGATGAATTAGACAGGTCACATATTCTGTAAGATAAGAACACAACACAAGGTTTGTTCACAAGAAGAACAATGTTAATGATGTGGAAAAAAGGCATCATCTCAGGACCGGAAAGAGGCCTCCAATTGTGTGCCCTTCCAGCTGTGGTCAAGCACTGTCTCCAGTGCCCATGCAGCATACAGCTTCATGATAAGGTGACAAAAGTAATGATCTAATAATGAAAAATAAAATTACACGTTAACTGTGCTCTAAATGAAGATACATACTGTAGTGAACTCCTGCATTGCATCTTCAGTTTCCATTCCCTGTTCCCCTTTCCAGATAACCTCCCAATGTCCTTCCAGGGATTTCTGTGATCAGGAGTAAACAGGCAACTGAGATTAAGGCAACTGAGGTGTTCTATTGCCCTGGCTGTCATGACTGCAGCAACGAGAGGTAGTGAACTACACCAATCCAATCGGGCCTTTTTCTAGATATTCCAGATTTACAGTCAGCTTTTTATTCTAGATGATACAGTATGTACAGGAGTGAGGCACTGACACCAGGAGGGAGGCCAGGCTGAGAATAAAATAGAGAGAGAATTGCAGGGGTAAGAACCCCACAAAAAACAGCACCTCGATCTAACCATGCATGGAACTTACTCCACCACTTCATTTTTTTCAAACATGCAATGCAATAATTTCCTTTATTGGGTCAGCCATCTTCAGTTGGGTTTTCTTTTACTTGCATCTGAAAGCATCATATGCAGTATACCTATTGTATTTATCTAATAGTCTCCATTGGAAATCCACCTATCAAAAAAAATTCAGAAAAACAAATCCTTGGCGAGGGATAAACTCTACCAAAAAGAAGCATTTAATGTTTTTTTAGTGCCTTCTGTTATTTGGGGGATTTTTTTTCTCTCCTCCTGCTTGCCTTATGAAAAGAATTGCTAAGTGAGGAGCATGGATGACATTCTGATTTTTGTCCTCCTGATTACTCACCATCCCCAGGCCTTTCCATGTTACCAGACACTAATCTTGAGCTTATTTTTTAATCTGTTATTGTACTATCAACCTTTCAGGCATTTCCCAGAAAACATCATTTCAAAGACTCAGTGACCTAACTCACCAGCCATCATTGACTCTCTAGACCCAGAATCAGCAACGGTTTGGGAAATCCAAGTGTGTATTCACTGCTTGGTGAAGAGGAGCTGTTAGGATCCACAGTGGGAAAAGAAGATGAATCAATGGAAATGGTATATTCAATGGAAACTGATTGCACTTGGGGGATATGTAATAAAACATCCCCAGTGTCCTCAGCTATTTTGAGTGATGGACACTGGTTTCTTAGCTGGAATGGTTAATACTTAATCCAATATTTCTGATCTAAAGCTTGGAGTCTGGTTTGCATGAACATAAAAACATTTCTAATGGGGAGAGTTGTTAAATGGGTGAAGAGTTTTAGTTTTGCAAAATGAAAGAAGCTCTGGATGTTAGTTACACAACAATACAACCAATATTTAATAATGCTGCACTGTAAACTTAAAAAATATTTAGATGATACATTTTATGTTATTTATATATTAGGTATATATATATATATATATATATATATATATATTCATGTGTAGATGTAGATATTACTGAAAGGGTAGGGGAATTAAATTTTATTGTGGCCCAGTAAGGTTTACACTTTAGATAATAATAATATCTAACACATATGGTAGTTAGAATGTGCCAGTTACCATTTCTTTAATGCTTTTCACTTAATTTACTCCTCGTAACAATCCTGAGGGAGGTGTGATAATTATTATCACTCATATTTTCAATTTACTGACAAGGTAGCAGAGACATGGAGAGGTTTGTTGTTTTTGGAGACAGAGTCTCACTCTGACACCCAGGCTGGAGTGCAGTGATGCGATCTCAGCTCACTGCAACCTCCACCTCATGGAGAGGTTTTGAAACTAGCCCAAAGTCATCTGGGCTGAGCTGAGATACAAGCTTATTCAATTTTGCCCCAAAATTCATACTTTTCCCAAGCAGCTCTGCTGCCTCCCTCTAGTTTATGATCAAGAACTATTACACCCATTTTACAGAAGGAGAAACTGAAGCTCAGAGTTTAAAAAGTGGTCCAAGATTATGAAACTAGCAAGTACAGAGTCCACACACGTATTTGGGAAGTATAGAGTCCAGACAAATATTTAGCCTCTCTAGTTCCAATGCCTTAGTCAAGGGTGCAATCCAGAGAATGTTCTAAGGCAATAATCTCAAACAATCCTAAAAATTACTGAGGATGCTAAAGGTTACTTGTTTGCATGATTATATCTGTTTGTACTTATGGAATGGATTAGTGCTATTCAATAGAAGTTTCTGTGAGAATTGAAGTATTCTGTATCTGCACTGTTCAATATGACAGCCACTAGCCACATGAACAATTGAACAATTGAAATATGGCTGGCGTGGCTGAGGAAATAACATTTTCATTTTGTTTCATATTAATTAACTTACATGTGAATAGCCAGATAAGATAGACATCGCTATAAAACCAAAGCATTTTTTTTTTTTTTTTTTTTTTTGAGACAGAGTCTCTCTCTTGCAGCCCAGGCTAGAGTGCAGTGGCATGATCTCCGCTCACTGCAACCTCCCCCACCTTCAGTGTTCAAGTGATTCTCCTGCCTCAGCCTCCCGAGTAGCTGAGATTACAGACACCAACCACTGAACCTGGCCTTTTTTTTTTTTTTTTTTTAGCAGAGATAGGGTTTTACTATGTTGGCCAGGTTGGTCTCAAACTCCTGACCTCAGGTGATCCACCTGCCTCAGCCTCCCAAAGTGCTGGGATTACAGGCGTGAGCCACTGTGCTGGGCCCCAAAACACATTATTAAAATGCATTTTTATTGTGGTGAAATACAAAACCAAAACATTTGTAAAACACTACAATATGCACACATTCCCTAAGCTACCAGAGCCCTGACATCACCATACTGAATGTGGCCTCTGGGACACTCCATTGCATATTTGTGAAGAAGTAAATAACCTTTCATTATGAAAATAGTTTTGACTTCAGAGACCCTCTTAAAGGATCCTTAAGGACCCAGGACCACACTTTGAGTCCAGGACTGAAGGGGAGCTCAGCTCCTCCATGCCCAGGAAGGACAACTGGTCACCCTGTTCTGAGACTGCTGCCTTCCGCTTTGAGGATCTTTCCCCTTTCCCGGCCCCACCTCCGCCCTCGCCCTGGTAGTTTGTAGTCTTGTTAACAGACCCGAGGCCTTTGACGTGCTGGAGCCAGAAAGAGGCCAGGGACCCACTTTCCAGCTCAGCGGACCTGAGGGAAGAAGAGCAGCCATCGGGGCTCGGCTTTTGCGGGAGAAATCTCCCTCTGAGGTTCCAAGCTTCTAAGGCAGGCAGATCAAACCAAAAAGTAGAAAGAAATGTGCAAAGTGAAATTCAAGATGCTGAAAAAGATGGAAAGGCCTATTCTCCCTGGAGTCTCCTGCTTCTCCCCTCCTTCCGGAGAGCAGGAAAGAGGAGGCCATCAGAGGCGGAGAAGAGAGGGCTTCGCAGGCTCTTCTGGGGCAACTCAATCAAAGAAATTATTTTCCCACAGACGAAGCCAAGACTATCTTAATGGCTCTTTCCTGATTGAGAGATAAATCTTCTATTAATTTATGGCTCAGTCCCAAAGCAGTTGTGTCAACTCCACCCGCCCTCTATAACAATGTGAGAAATGCTTCAGAATTCCACTTATTTTGATGATTTCCATCTTCTCGTTTTTATTTCTCTTCTTTTTTCACTCTGTACTTTCATAGTTCATCCATCCTGATCCTTTCATCCTACCTCTTCTCCTATTTTCAAATCAATCGCCAACTCCTCAATGCCACGTCCCTACCCCAGGGAAAAATCTCCGGACGTACCCAATAAGAAGGGCTAAAGCCTTCCAAAGTGCAACTCCCCTGCACCCCTGTGCAGAGTAAAGACCACGAGAAGAGGTGGATGGCGTCGGAGAGAAGCTACACCCTGTCTAGCGCCGCACCGCCTGCCCAGGCAGCCCTGTGCACCCGGCAGCGCGCGTCTCAACCGAGCAAGCCTCGGTTGCCGCAGAGCGTCTGGGTGCAAAGACCCGGCCGAGACAGTAAATCGAAAGACAGCAGAGGGCGAGAAGCCGGTATCGTAGTGACTCAGGGTCACTACTGCCCAGCGCAATTATGACGCCCTGGGGGTCATTGCTAAATGGCCTGTGTTTATGGGCTCAGCCAGCCGCTCCCGGTGCCAGAGAGGGGCACGCGCCCCTTCGGGAGAAGGTCTGCGAGTGGGTAAACCGACCCGGGGTTCTGTGGGAATTCTGCCCGCTCTCCCCTGACAGTGTGGTACAGATGATTTAGATAATCAAGGCGGTGCAGAGAAGATGTGAGTTACTCCCAAATCTACTTGCTAACTGCATGTCCTTAGGCAAGTTAATTTAAATCTCTTACCACAGTTTCCTGATCTGCTTATCCGTAACATGGGGATAATGTAAGTAATGACCAAAATAGAATTTGGTAAAAGACAAATGAGCTAATACATATCAAGGTTTTAAAATACAGTGCCTAACACATGAGCACAACGGTTTACTATGTACAGATTGAAAAGTCGTGCCTGGTGTTAAAAATTAAGCTGTTACGCAGTTATTGACACCTGTTCTTGTGACAATGTGAGTAAAGGGGACTAGGTAGCACTGACCACCCAGCTTAACTCCCAGCTCCTTTGTGTCCGTGTAGCCCAGCCTGGGAAAATAGTGTGGACGTGCTTCCTGCTAGGAGCTAGATCTCTAGTCTCCACCCGAAATGGGCCTCCTGCCTCCAGACTGACTCCTGGGCCATCTTCCCGCTTTCCCTGGCACCGAAGGCCCACTGGGTTCTCTCATTTGCCCAGCTTTTTAATGGGCCCTTTATCAGCTGCAGACCGCCTCGACGAAACGGAATCAAATCTGGTCCGCAAGGACGAAGGCCGGAGTCTAGGGCCCGACGTAAGCCCAGTAGGAAGCCGCGCAGTTCAGACACCCAGAGCCGGCGACTTGTCTGCACTTCAGGCCACGCGGCGCATCGCTGGGTCTGGAATCCCCCCTTGCATCCACCGCGCTGGATTCCAAACAGCCAATAGAAACAATCCCCTCACCCAACCGCACCCGGGAAGGTGGCGGGACCCAGGCTTCCGAGCAAGGTCCCAGGATTGTCCGTCAGGGTCCGGACGGCACGGCCTGCACCCGCCTCTCGCCCGGACTTTCTTTTACAGCCGCGCCATCCAAGGGAAGGTTTATGGCCATAGTGCTGCAGCATAGAGTTGGGTGGGCACCATACTTGGCCGTGACGCCTGCGGCCCCAGCTCGCGGCCTCGGGCTCGCTCTCAGGGCCCCATCCTTCTGGTGCGCGGGGCTCTGGAGCCAGAAAGTGTACACAGACCATAAATTTCCAGCCCGGCTCGGCGCAGCTCTCAGAGGTCAGGGGCCGCCCGCCTGCAACCGCCTCTGCGCGCCTGCCCCTTAACTTGCGTCCGGTTAACTGGTCGGCAGCAAAGCGCAGCTGGTGCCCTCTGCAGCGCCCAGCCAGACTTCAACGCCACCTCCTCGCCGCTGCTAGAGCACCCTAGCAGCGTCGGGACTCTGGGCACAGTTTTCGGGAGGCTCCCCACCGCTGCCCACGAGGCGGGAGTTGCGGAATCAAGCAAAGCGGGAAGAAGGCGAGGCCTGGGGAGGCCAGGTGAGAATGGAAAGAGAAAGGGATAACTAGGAGCAAGGAGGAGGAAGCTTCTGTGGCTTCTAGACCCATTTGTGTCTTTCTATCCTGAGGTTTGGGGTGACTGGTACACAGCAAGTGCACGTGGCGACCGATGTTCGTTTAAAGATGTTTTTGCACTGGGCCCTCCCTTCCTTCAGTTGTGAACCTTGCATACCGTACCGGGCATACCATACAGGGCTTACCATGAATGCGCTTTCCCTGGGCATGCAGCGAGCTGACTTCTAATAGATTTCTCTATGGTTGCGTCTACACTCACATTGTAAAGTGAATATTTGAAATAATGATCAGAATAATTCGTTAAAAAGAACAAATCATTTCTTCGAACTTTTTTTCTCCTTGACTATAGAGGATTACCGCAGACGGCTAGTTCGGAGATTGGAGTAAGAAACGCGGATTTCTGTCGGAGGCTTCGCCACGCCCCTTACCCACCAAGCACCTTGATCAAATTATCCAATCGCTCTGCTTCTCAAAATGGCCTTCTATAAGTGAGGAAGAATAATGTCTTCGGGCCTGAGTCGCTGTGATGGTTACATGCGATACAAAACTTTCACCTCTTGTCAAAGAGTGGCAAAGACTTGAATGTCTTTCCTCCATTCTTTGTTTGCACACACCCATAGGTGATTTCAAACGGGTAAAGACGCTCTCTCCAGCCAGAATGAACTAGCAGTGTCATCGTGGAAATTGTTTAATAAAAATTTTCACTTACTGAGTGCTTTCTGTTTGCCAGAACTCTGTCTGTGACCGTGCCTGGTATCACATATGCGCCCCTAACCTAAAAACTGCCTCCGGTTTGCTGAGCGAACTGAGGAGAAGAAAATGGGAAGGCATAATTGGAGAGCTGGAGAGGACACAGGGAGGCGGGATGGATCTCCTCACCACCATTCCTCAGCAATGAGGAAAGCAAAAGAGAAGTAACAGGAAAGAGGTGGGAAAGAAAGTTTCCCATCGGTAAAACTTTTAGCTTGGAGGGTATGCATCAGAGCGCCTTCAGATATTTCCAGCTGGAGAAGCTTGACAGTCCCCAGCCCAGAACCACCCCAGAATGTAGTAGAGACTCAATGTGCACATGTGTAGATGAGTAACATAGAGGCTGTGAGTGGCCTTTCTGTCCCCAGCATGTCACCCTTGGCTTTGAGCAATGCTTTTGAGGAGGATGGGACTTTTGTGGGCTTTTAAAAAAAGTATGCAGATCTATTGTAATTTTTAAAAATCGCTGCCTTTCGTTACATTTTGGCTAATACACTGTCCTCCATCACCTCGGAGCTGCTTGGTCTCCCTGTCATTCCTTGTCTCAGGTCACACACTCTGTCCTCCTTGTCCTCCACGGTGGTCATTCGGAGCCAAGCCAGGAGAGTCCAGTTCCCCTTAAAATTCTGAACGGATTCTTAAACAGTACCAAGAGGAAAGGAAGGCCAGGGCACAATGAGCAGAGAGGAGAATACGAAAAGAGAAATGGTGAGGGCACGCAAAGCAGAGGAGCCTGAAGACCAATGGACATGGGAACACTCAAATTGCAGGTGACATTCCATTAAAAAATTGTGTGTCACTGAGAAAGTCTTTAGTTTGATTCTTCCCTTATAGTTTTGACCCCCTTTTTCTCAGCTGCAAAACTGTGCTCTTGGCCTAGAAGAGTAGATAGCACAGGCTACAGGGACCTGAGGGAAGTAAGGAAAATGGGACGTGGCTTAGATCGCTGCTGGTGACCTGAAGTGGCCCCAAAGACGTGTCTCCTGGGCGTTCCGGACCGGCGACCGATTGGCAAAGAGATAAGCTTGGGGGAGGTCGGAGCCAGGGGGCCCGCGCTGACCTTGGACTGAATGAATGTTCAGCTGGCAGGTTGGGGATCCAACCTGCGGAAGACCCAGGACCTCTGCTAGGGAGACCTCTGCTAGAACTAAAGCCATTGCGAACGGGGCGAGAACCTGTGACCCCCAAAGGTTGGGCACTTTGGAGCGAGATCTGCGCCCCAGACCAGGAGAGCCAGGGTGCGTGGAGTCTCAGGAACACCTCTTTGGAGGGCGTGCCCCCCGCGATTCGCCACGTTGTGAAATTCAAAAATGGCCGGATTGCTCTGACGGGTGCAAGTCGGGACTGCCAGATAGAGGATCCTATTCTCTCACTACTTTATTCTTTTAATTTTTCGTTCACTTGCTCATTTCTTGAGTTTCTACCTCGTGCTGGGTGCACTCGTCACCCGGATTCTGAGAAACAAAACAAACAGCCCTGACATATTAAAACGAGGCTGAAATGTGCAGACCGGGAAATCCCTAGCCGAGGACGGTGGGGATTGAGGGTGGCTAGGGAACTCCGCGAAACAGACACTTTTGCTCGGCAGAGAGGCGGCGAGGTGCAGACTCACTAAGACCAACTCACCTAGCATTCTCACCCACTGTGCGTGCGGTGCTCTTCCGTGTTCCAGGAGAGGCTCCGACAGATCTTAGCGCTCCGCACCGCCGCCTGAGTAAGGGACTGAAGAACGCACAGAAAGCTTTGGACTCCTGTCCCGGTTCTTGACGTTAACCACTAGGGAAGTGACCTTGAGTGAGTCATTCAACCTCTCTACTAGTTGGTTTCCACCTACAACGATGCCCAAATGGTGCACAGACAAGCTTTCTTTTGTGAACGCGTTCTCTTGCCCCTCTGTGATGACCTTAGTCTCGGGATCCTAATGAGTCCTCAACCAGGTGATCCGCAGCTCCATCTCCACCCCAGGGGTTACCACCTGGTACTTCCAGATCGTGTTGAACAGCCTCCACCTGTGTTTATAATGCTAACTACGCTTATCCTTGCTATAAATAACCATAAGAGCCACAATAATTACGCTTGCCATGTATTTAGTAAACACTTTTGGGGTGCATTCCCTGTGCCAAGCACTGTGCTAAGTGCTACAGCTTCTCCAACCGTGCAGCCGACCCAGCCCTGCCCTCAAGAAACCTAGGGGGCCTTTTTCCTCCAAAGGAATCGTTAATCTCCTGTTTCCATTTCGAGGACCCTCCCTCGTTGTGATTACTTAAAAATTTAATAAAACTCATGAAGTGCTATTTGTCCCAACATAATCTCAACAGCAGGAACAGAATTTTCCCTTCTGGTCCCCTAGACACTTACTTAAGCTTCCTTCAAATCCTAAGTTTCAGAAAACCAACTTCTTCCTTTCTAACTCCCAAAATTAAGTCCCTACAACACCCACAAGCATTGTATTAACTGCCTGCTGTGAAAATTGTAAATGGAGGTGCTCCTGTGCCCAGTGCCTAGAGCATCAAGATGAAGACGTCCTGGGCTTCTAAACGTAGCAAACCCTGACCTAGCCAGGCAGCATGTTCTAACCCTCTGGGCTACTCCTTAAATGATTTCCTGGTGACAAGGCATCCTCATTCTCATCTAACGATTTAATTATGTGGAGAGTAAAGGTTGTCTTGCATTCTTTTTTTTTCCTCTGCTGTGCAAACACTCACAAGGATCCCAATAAATACTGCATGAAAAAAACGAATGGATGAAGGAATGCAGTAACATCTAGCCTATACAGAACTAATTGTATACCAGCCACTGTTCTCATTTTGTTTTGTGTTGTTGTTCTGTAATTAAGTCTTATGGCGATTTATGAGTTAAGTACCTTTGATTATATCTCATTATACAGCGAAAACAAACCAAATGATTAGATGAATTTCCCAAGGTCATGTAGTTAGTTATTGGTAAGTGGGTGAATGAATGAATGAATGCCTCTGGGGTTAGTTCAGGTCTCCTATGCTGGGTTGGGATCAGGCCCGCTTTTTCCTGCACACTCCACTCTCTACTCCACCTGCTGGTCTCCTCGAATAAATCCCCCAACCCAGAGAGTCATTGCGGATCTCCAGTGAGGCAAGTTCGGAGCACAGATCAGGTGATGCTGCCACAGCCAGCCTCTTTCTGGTTCCTTGTCTGTTGCATGGGGTGTACTGTGCTAGAAAGTGAGGCCTACTATCTGCTGCAGCTATAGGAAGAGAGAAGGAGCCAGCGCAGGGGCTGCCAGGCAGGTGCGATGGGGCCTCGAGTTCCACATCCTTCCCAGAATCCCAAGTGTCAGCAAGGACCAACAGAAGTCAAAAAGCACCATGGGTGTTGCCTCCTTCCATGAGCACAGTGTGGCTGGGATCCTACACATTATTAGCAAAGCTAACCCTGCTATTAGTGCAGTCCAGAGTGGAGGGCAGGGTATCAGCCTGAAAGAGTCCCAGACCTGCAACTCCCAGAGGGACGTCCCTCAGGAACAACCAAGGGGAGGAGGAGAAGCTAACGGGAGCCCAACATCTCAGGCAGTGGTTGAACCTCATGATCTTTTTAAAAACCCATTGGATTTGATCATCTCAATCAGAATCCAGTTGGTCAGGTGTGTCTGGCGCCAGTTTTCTCGTTCCTGTGTACTGCGGGCACTCACTCTCCAGGGCACTTAGAGCAAGTGTCCTCACATCTCAGCCTCCATTACTTCCCTCCTAAAATGAGGGAGTTGGGAGTAATCGCAGCTGCAGGGATATCTTGTCCTGATTTCTAAAATGACAGGAAGCAGTGACAGGGAAGGGATTAAAGGGCCAGCGTTTCTCTGAGCTCACCTGTCCACAGGGCCCAGGGATGCTGGCAGAGCCTGCTGCTCTGTTAGAACCCAAGTTGAAGAGAATCTTAAAAGTGCATCCCACCTTGTGTAAGCAGGCTGAATTCCCCAAGAGTGGCTGTGGCAGGGGGTCAGTGCTGTGGGCTGTAATATCCCAGTGTGTAAAGAGAAGTTTTATAAAAAGTCAACCAGTTTGTCTTCGGGACACCAGCCAATCTCATCATGACCTCAAAAATGGAAGCTGTGAGCTAGACGAGTGCATGAGTTAAATCAAAATTTTGGGTTTTTAAAAATCTTCCCTAGTCCAAACACCTGCAGTTAAAGTCTTCCTTAAAACTTGCATCTTCACAAAGACGTTGGAATGTGCAATCAAGCCTTTCCACACTCCAGAGACTAAAGAAGGGGGAATGTGATGTCCCTGATGTTTAGGGTCCTCTTGGTCATTTTTAAAGCAGTGTCACTACTACACGTGGCAGGGGAGCTGAGCTTGCCTAGTCTTTCTTCTTAAGGGAGGAGGAAGCTGGAGAGGGGACTAGGATGCCCATAAAAGATGGGAGAGTGCATCAACCTCAGCCTCTGGCTTCTCTCTCCCCCTCACTCCCCCCTTTTCTTGCTCCATCCAGCCCACTGAGAGTCTTAGGTAGTTATGGGTTTGAGGAGAGGAGGGTTCGGATCTGTGGAAACAGATTAAAACTCAACCCGTTAAAGTGCAACAGATTAAATTTCAAGCCAAGATGCCCGCAGAAAATCCACTGCTGCAAACCCCGGTTCCTACCACACTCCTCTCCCGACGGGAAGCTTTCATTGGCGGTTGCCCTCCCAGACGGGAGAACCCAGGTTTCACTCTCCTGTTTCCTCAGCCTCTGGCACCTTGAAAAGGAGGTCAGGACACTCCTACTGCGCCTGCTCTGCGCTGGCCACAACCTAGTTCGACACCTGCCAACATCAAACTCCAGACCCTGGGTAGAAAGGGCAGCCAGAGAAAAGATCCCAGAATGACTGGACTTCCTTTATGATTGCCTCTGAGGTGCAAAGGCTGTCAGAGGTGGCAAGCAGAGTCTGACCCGCCTGCAATCCACAGGACTCTGCAGGGAGTAGAGGGAGAGAAGCGGGTACTCTCCTTGGCGGGTATAATGACCTGAGCCTCCCTTGGAAGCAGGACCGCGCCTGGACGTGCCCTGGGGGCTGACGACTTTGGTCTCGGTGGGCACAAGAAGGCGAAGGAGACACACTGCCCACATGGAGGTCTCTGCCCACTCTAGGCTGAAGCGGGCAAAACGGGAGAGAAACGCGGCGCCAGCCTTCAGTGGTTTAGTCCGAGGAATTTGGCGCTAGGAAACTTTTGTGGAGACAAGCGCCCTACCCACCCACACAGGCTGAATGAGGCGGCGGAGGCTCCTCTCTGCTTTGCCATGTGGTGGAGAATGGGGAATTTGATTCGCATGGTTTTACCCACAACGTGCTGAAAAAGCCAGTAGACTGCCTGTCTCTCCTGTGTCTCTGTGAGTCTGCAGGTCTGTGTGCGTCCGCCTTGGAGGGGATGGGGGATGGGTATTGAGTCCCCACACCCGCCCCGAAGTGACACGCACCGTGGTCACCATCCCTCTGTGAGCCTCTGTGCACCTTGGTAGCCTTGCTCGGAGGGCTCCGTGCCGCGGGGACTTCAGCGGGCCAGGTACAGCTTTGCTCAGAGCAAAGAGAAATTGCTGGCTGGAGTCGCGGGTGGTGTGCAGGAGGGGAAGGGCCCGGCTCTGCTCTAACTCGCCCTGCGCTACGCCGGGGTCCGAGCGCTCTCTCCTTCTCGGAGACTCAAGTCTGGACGGTTCTGGCGCCCCGGACGGTCCGCGCTGAGCCTTCTCTTCTGCGTCTGAAAACCCTCAGGCAGAATTTCTAGCTGCCTGACTGCCCTTGCTAGCATCTTGTGCTGCCAAGAAGATTCCAGTACCGGGGTCGAGCGAACTGCCCCGGGATGGGACTACCCCGCTAAATTTCAGCCTTTCTTCTTAGCCACCTGTGACTACCCTTCTTTTAAATGAACTGTAACTTCTTCGGGCCTGTGATGCTCCGTTTGAAATGTTGAAGAACTCCACTGCCAGGGTAAAGCCCCGCAAGAGCTTCTCCTGATAACTGGCCAGGAACTGGGAGTGGGAGTGGATGAGGCAGGGGCGCCTCCTGCGAGCCCCAGGGGAGCATTCGTCGTCCTGGCTGCCGCCCTCAGGTGCCTGCCTCCCGGCTTATTTTGTCCCCGGCCCCCAGCTCCGCTGTGCCCCCTGGTCTGGCGAAAGCTGGGTTGGATAAGGTAGAAATCACATCCTCACATTCCTCGATGACGATTTTCTTCACTTTCAAAGCCCTGGGGCCCGGCCGAGGACTTAGTGTCTGGGTTTGGCGGTAGGGCAAACCTTCAGGGCCCGGTGAGTGGCCGGGGTAGGTGCGGTTTGCAGAAAGCACCCTCCCCATCTCTCTTCCCTAGACTCTGCTCCTCAGCTAAGGGTGTGTGCCGCACATTATTCTCCTTAACGCCAAAACTGGATAATAGTGCCTCAAAATTCAATGTGCTTGGGATATCCTGGTTCCAGAATTTCAAGATTTGGGGTCAGGGGAAATGGATCTCGATAATGCAGCCAAAACTGAGGTACAGAGGGAATCCTGCAGTTTGGTAGCACAGCCTCTGGAAAGCTTGAAGAAACTATTCCAGCCTGGCTGGGACCCAGGGCAGGTAGGGAGGCTACCCTGGCCTGGCAACTCTTGCGGCACAATTAGGGCTAACAGCTAGTTCATGTTCCTGTTGAAGATGAAGCCCTTGTGGTATGCTCTTTCTTTTCTCTCAGCTAAATTGTGCAACTCTGATCACTCCGCCCCACCCCATTCTCACTGCTCTTGACTCAGCTCGATTTGGCGACTGAGGAGGTTGGCTAGGTCCGGAAATGTTCACCTGTGCATCCATGTGTTGACTCTGGGATTTGCTTGTGTATCTAGCTATGCAAGCAAAGGAAGTCTCAATCTGCCACCTCTATTTTACCCCTGGGTGGAAAAGTCTAGAAAATGGAGATCCTAGAATGAGCTCCAGGGGAGTGCCTAAAAGTGGAGGAGATAAGCAAGACCGAGGACTGCTGGAAACTTTCCCACTCTTGCCAGGGGACTGAGGTGTATCCTAGGCTCTCGGATCTCAGCATTTCTCCTCAACTCATTCTGAGTACTGGCTAGCCCGCCTGGATGGTGGGTCTGCAAAAGATCTTATGTCCTTGCAGACACAAGGTCTGCAAGATTGGCACTGAGGTTGGTCAGGATTTCCCAAGGAAATCTATTTGTTACAAAATCTCCACAAAGAGCTTTTACCAACTCTGGACATTTCATAGTTACAAGGGGGATGACAGGTCTTGGAGAGAGGCTCAGCCCCTCAGCTTTAAAAGAAACAAACAAAAACTTTGAATTGCCCATCCTAGTAGCAGTGTCAAGGTTACTATATATTTTCCAGCTGCAGTGGGATGGGGAAACTGCTTTAAGACTTTCAGCAGCATTGAGGAGAAAGAACTCATCTAGGCACCTCCAGTGGCCAAGTTGCAAAGGAAGATTTTTGTGAGCATGAGGGAATGGGGGATGCAATTTCATAGTTCCATCTGTGACCACATGTAGGCCAGGGAAATCTAAATTCTGATCTTGGCTGTGCCTCTGCTTAACCTTGAAGAATTCACCCCTTTGTTTGACATCTTTACAACCAGGCCCCTGGCACTCAAGCTTCCAGCCCTAACCACTGTGGCATGTCTGTCCTTTCCTCCACAATATTATGCATCTGTCCAGTGCCTCTACCTCATCCTGGAGCAAGGGAAAGTTTGTGCAGGAAGAGCCCCATGGCCTCTGGGCAGGAGCTTCACGTCCACCTAGTGAGTACAGCTGTGCCTACCTTGACCCCGCCTGGCAGCACTGCCTTCTCCATTCCAACTCTGCATACTCTAGGAGGGCACACTCATTTCATCCATACTCTGGATGGGGAAACCATCTGTTGCCCTGGCCTAACAGTTTCTATGGCCTGCTCCATTCTCAGGCTACTCAGGTTCTCGGAGGGCACTTTCAGTGGCAGTTGGTACTGGAAACCTCTTAACTGGAAGCCTCCAAGCCCAGATTCCCATCTCTGATGTCTGTAGCAAGATGGCTCTGAGGTTGAGCCACTTTCCCTGAAACTCCAGCCTCCCACCTTCAGTTGCTACATTCTGCATTGCGCCGGGGAGTTTGGAGAACTTGGGCCTTAACAACCCCCAGCAAGCCAAAAGCCTTTACAAACCGTAGTAAACTTTTTATTTACAAGTTTAAGGCGTCTTAAGTGCCTGGGAGCCACGACCCCTGGGGCGAGTCAGAGGAACAGTTTAGTCAAACACTTCACAGTTTAACCAGCTTGCTTCCGGAGAGAAGTGTTCTGCGGGCTAGGGGGACACCGAAACTCCCCTCTGCTCTGGGCAGTGTCCGCTGCAGCCTGCCGGAGCCTTGTGAGGCCAAGCGTGAATGTCAGGAGGTGTATACTCCACGCTGCATCTCCTGCCCTGCCAAGTCGCCAACACTCACAGTCAGCACAAAACCTAGCCCGTGGCTGGGTGACTACACGCAAGGCCCGGATCCCATCCTCCCTGTCCAGTCTATAAGCCGCCAAGCGCGCCTGGGGCTGGCTCAGGGCTTTTGGGAGCACTGCTGGTTGTGGGCTGTGGCACAGGGAGAAGATCCGAGGTGCCGCTGCCGCCAAGGCTGCTGGTGCAACCGGCCCCGGCGCTGCTGCTACTAAGGCTGCTGGCGCTGCTGAAGCTGAAACTGCTGCCGCCGCCGCTGCTCCCACCACTCCCACCATTGCTGGCGGTGATGAGAGCGCCAGTAACCGGGGCCTTAATAACTGTTGTTTGGTGCAGAGAACGCTCAGCCCCCTCAGTCCGCTCGGTGTCGCTGGGGGCCATGTCCAGTGACTCGGAGTCGCTGCTCTCGCTCTCAGCCTCGCCTTCGGAACGGCTGGGGCTCCTCTCATCCTGCTCGCCATCCGCAGCCGGGGCTCCACCTGATGGCTTCTCGCCAGCCTCCTTGTCCTTGTCCTTTTGGGCCTGGGCCTCCTTGGAATGCCGCCACTTCATCCGGCGGTTCTGGAACCACACCTTCACCTGCACCGCGCCACACGGAGGACAAAAAGAGACACAGAGATGAGACACAGGTCCACTCCGATCCGAATCGCTTGCATACAAAAGCCACCTCCCCGGGTGAGAAAGCAACGCTTACCTGGCGACCCTACCAAGGACCCACTGTGGTAGGCGCAGGTGCCAAGGGGCAGAACAGAGGAACACAGGAAGCCAGGAATCCTGGCCTGGGGAACCCACTAAGGCCGTTTTCAAAATGCAGCCCTCAGACCCCAGGACTAAAATGACCTGCGTAACTGTTGGAAAGGCAGATTCCTGCACCCAACCCCCAACATACTCTGTCTCTACTCTAAATCCACGCTTTTTTTGTCTGTCAGGACACCCATGAGAATCTGATTAAAGTTATGGACTCCTGAACCAGAAAAAATACACATATATTCAAGATTTTGCTCCCAATGTCAAAAGTTTGGTGAGCTAGGGTTAAGAATTCCTGTTCTAAGTTAGCCCTCTCCTCTACTGCCACTACCCAAAGCAAGTCCCTACAAAAGCAATATGTTTTTTTCTTTTTTTTAAAGAACTTGGGAAGCAGAAAGGAAAAAGGAGTTTTAAAGTGTTAATCCCCGTAGGGTGGGGGCACTGTTGGGCTTTCAGTAAGAAAGTGTTTCCTTGGTGTGTTTGTATGCAAAAGCTGATAAGGACCCTGCCCCTGTTAAAGATAAACTAATTCTCCTGGGGCTCAGAAAACACAGGAATTAAATGTGTGCAAAGTGAAGGAAGGGGATAGAAATGGGGCAGAGAATCTACACAGACCTATACGATCCCCGATCCCCGGGGGGAGTCAACGGATCCACACAAGTTCCAGTTTCCCCTTTAAAAATAACATCTACAGCTGGTGGAAAATGGCTGGACTCCTCCAGTGTGAGTGAGAGAGAGAGAGAGAGAGAGAGAGAGAGAGAGAGAGAGAGAGAGAGAGAGAGAGAGAGTGTGCTGGGGAGAAGAGTTGTGTAATGGAGGACAGAAAGACACAGAGACAGCAGTTGGGGGACCAAGGAGCTAAGAAAAGGAAGCCTCTGGCTGCTGCCCTGCTAGGGACAGTCAGCACCCCAGGAGTCACAGTCAGCACTACAGGGTACACAAGAGTGACTCTTCCACAGTCAAAGCTTGAAAAGAAAAGAAAAGCCCAGTTCTTAAACTAAAAGAAAAAAAGTTAAACAGGCACTTTCCTGTTGTCTTGAAAAAATTCAAGTAGGCAGAACCTGCCGAAATGCTCTTGGGTATTCTAAGAAAATCATTTTTCTTTCTTTCTTTCCCTCACCTCTTCCCTCCCTCCAGATTTTCTTCAGAGCCTAAGCCTTGGAATATGTGGCCGCTTCAAGCGGACTCCTTGCCCTCCTGGAGCTAACTAATTCCGTTTGAAATGATATTTTCACTTCCTCACAACTGGGGATTTCACAATCCAGCAGCAGCAGGAGGAGGAGGAGGAGGGAGGGTGAGAGGGAAAAAAACTCAACAACAATCTCTTGCCTTTGGGTTTTTATCTTTTCTGAAATAAACCGCCTCCTACAGCGAATTGCACTACAGTTGAGTAGGTCAATGTTATTTCCAGCGGCCCTTTTGCTTTCTCAGTGGTTCTTTAGCCTGTTGGCCAAAATAAACATGCAGTGCTTGTGGACATGCATCTTGGGGATGAGCTCTTCCCTCCATCCTTCTCCCTCACTCCTTCTCCACCCTCAAGTTGTCTAGTCCACAAAGCCTCTTGAAATTCAAGATCCTGCGTTTCCACCGCAGGAGGCTAGTCGGCCAGGGTAGAGGAGGCCTATGGGACTAGGCCGCGCTGCTGCCCGCCCGAGGGCGCTATGCGCTGGAGCCCGAGCTGCCTTACCTGTGCGTCGGTGAGGCCCAGCATCGCTGCCAGCTGCTTTCGATCTGGCTTGGTCACGTATTTCTGAATCTCAAACCTTTTCTCCAGGCCTTTCCTCTGCAGGTTGGAGAAGACAGCCCGTGACCATGAGCGCTTCCTCTTGTACGTCTGCGGCATGGTGTCCTTCGTGAGCACAGCATAGGGACCTGCCACAGGGTGGGAGCGCGAGGGAAGAAAGACAAGAGGGCCGTTCAGTGCCCAGTCCAAGGCCTGGGGGTCCCGTAAGTCTTGAAACCGTTTGGTGTTAACTGTTGATTCCACCCTCATTCAGAAAGCCCTTCTTGCACACAGCGAATGGCCCCTCTAAAGAGGAATTTTACAGCTCTTAAGGCGACAGTCGGAAGACCTAAAGCGAGCATGGAGTGGAGAAGCCTGGCGGCTTGTCCGTTAATTCCAAGGGAAAAACATAAACCTCATACGTGGCCATCAGGCCTACAAAGTGTACACAAAAATGTCCCTCGGGCCTGAATGATGACAACCCTGAATCATCGCGTGCGTGCGTGCGTGTGCGTGTGCGTGTGCGTGTGTGTGTGTGTGTGCTTATTCCCGCATGTGCCCAGGCACCCAGTCGTAAGCTCACCAAGCACAAGCGTTTGCGGTCATCCCAAAATGTGCGTATGTTAATAAGCAACATCGATGCTGCATTTTTCAAGCCACCCTCTGGGGCAAAAAGGCTTCAAGAAAGACCCCTACCCCACGAGTCCACGCACACACTTTCTGGGCTCTCAGGTGCCACTACCCCTTTTCCGGGAGGAACCATCCAAAGCAAGCGCTAGCTCGCTGAGAAATCTTTCGGTTTCTCACTCCTGACTCCTTAACCTCCCGCCCCGACTGCAAGATTGTGACAACGCGGCCGCCCGGGGACGCGTCAGTCCTGAGATTTCTGTCAGTCGGCCCGCCCGGTAGGCAGTACTCTGGAGCTTTTACGTACCTGGAAACGTGTCTTGGAACTGATGCTGAACTGAATTTCTTGGGTTCGAGCTTAAGGGACTCAGGATGGCAGAAGCCTCATTAATGGGATCTAGAGAAGCGAAGAACTGGCCGGCGGAGGACTGCAGGCCTGGGAGGTGCACCCCCGCGGGCCGCCCGCTGGTTAGCAGGGAGGTGAGATCTGGGGACGAGGGAAAAGGAGAGCAGGTTACTTCTCCGGCACACTCAGACTCTGCGCTGATTTCTTCCTCCCCTTCCCCTTGCCCTGGATTCGCTTTTATAGAGCGAAGTCACCGAAGAACTCGTCTCCGAGCTGAAACCTCTCTCTCCCAACAGTTGCCAAGGGGCGACGCAGGAAAAGTTCCTGTGTGTCCCTCACGTCCACATGCATGCATATAGCAAGCAAAGGCTTCACATAACTCAGCTTACGCCCTCACTTTCACGTGCTTTCCAAGAATTCCACAGACCCAAAACCTCCCCCGAAAGGAGGCCCCACTCTGCCTGTTCATCCAGGCGGTTTTGTTTTTTATTTACGTTTCCTGGGTGAAATTTTTACTAGAATTTAGATATGGGAAAGTGTTTCCCAAAAATGCTTTACCTGTCAGAAAATATAATTCTGCGTCTAGTTACATTATTAAAGGGATCGTAATCATTTTAGCTGATAATTACACCAACCATTTTTATGAATATTGATTCTAAGACGTGTTTTTAAAGCATCCCTGGAGTCGTTTTTTGTTTTACATAGAACAGGTGAGTTTTAGACCTAATGTTCTGTAGTTTTCTTAGAGTTTGTTTTCTCCTCTCCCATTTTACTGGTTTGTTCTTAATTGTAAAAACACTCAAAGTCACCCTAAGCCAGCCCGGGGTCAGGGGAGTGTGTCAGGGCCGTGGTCAGAGGCCTGCAGTCTCTCCCGCCCAAGACCTACCTCTCAGAGTATTGCCTTCTTTGACTTTTGGGTCAAATTCTGCAGATAAAATGCGGTCAATTCCAAATTTGAGGTCTTTGCTGGAGGGGCCCGGGGCCGAGCCGCTGTGGTGGGGGTTCGGGACCACTCGAGTCCCTGACGCCGGGGGCTGCAGGGCGCTGGCCCGGGGCGGAGGCGGGGGCTGTTGCTGCTGCGGCTGTTGCTGCTGCGGCTGTTGCTGCTGCTGTTGTTGCTGCGGGTGATGGTGGTGGTAGGCGGCGGAGAGCGGAGACAGCCGCTGAGGGAAGCCAGCCGGGACTTCGGAGGGCGCCACCACTGGGGTGGGTCGAAGCGGGGATCTGGCGGCCGCTTGGAAAGAGGCGTGCGGGTGAACCGAGCCCAAGTGCGCGGTGAGGGCGGCGGCCGAGGCCCCTGCCAGGCCCTCCGGGGCCGCCCCGGGGTCCCCCAGGCCGGCGTGCAGAATGTCTGCGATGCAGAAGGAGGGCTTCTTGACGGCGGCGGGGTCCAAGGGGAAGGAGCAGCCGCCTGGGCCGGCCGAGGAGCAGTAGGCGGCCGACCAGAGGCTGAAGTTGGAGGCGTAGAAGGGAGCCAGCCCGGCTGCGAACATCCTGGCGGGGTGAGCCGCGCGGCTGCCGCAGTCCGGCGGAACCGGGTGGGTCGGGGCGCGGGGAGGGGGCGCGCGAGTCCGGGAGAAGCGGCCGCAGCAGAGGACGATCCGCTTTCGCTTCTCCGCCCGCACTGGAGAAGAGGGGCCGGGAGCCCGAGCGCCAACGAGGGAGGAGGCGAGGGCCGGATCTCGGCCGCTCACCGCCTCGCTCCCTGGCCTCGCTTTCAAGGCGACGCGGCGCCCGCACTCACTCCCCTCGGGCTGGAGGCTAGCGAGCGGCGCTGGGGCCGCAAGGCGGGCGGGGAGCCGGGGAGACGGGAGCCGGACACCGCAAGAAAACCCAAACAGCTAAGCCCTAAGAGCTAAATTTAAAACAACAACAATAATAATCCGTTAGTTGGGGGGTGGGGGGGAGAGAAATAATAGAAAAAAAAAACGCGTCTCTAAAAACTCCCAAAGTTTTGGCAGGAGCTTTCGAGTCAGGCCCGGGGTAGGACCTCGATCCGAGCGCTCATTGGCCATCCTCGTGACCAATGGGAACCGGGAGTGGAGGAGAATTAGGAGCGAGGGGCGTGGCCGGGCCCGAGCCACGCCCCGACCACGCCAAAGTGTTTGCTGTGGCCGCGTGGACTTAGCAGGGCACAGCGCAGCGCGTCTTGCTCCTCTGCTCAGGGACCAGGCAGCCACTCCGGAGGGCTGACTGTCTTCTGACTTCTGCAGCTTCAAACCGCCATGGGGCAAGGAGAGCTGGTCACAGGAGCTTTCCTGAAGCGCTTGTCGCCCGGGGCGAGTGGAGGGAGTGGGGAAAGGGACTGTTATCTCATGCTTCAGGGCGATGTAAAGCCCGCCTCCCGGTGAAGAGCCGAGCGCGCTTTTGGCCCCTTCGCTTTCCTCCTCTTGGCCTTATTCTGCTTTTATTACAGGAGTCTGTGTCCTCGTCAAAGCCCTCCATCTTTCCTGGACCCCTGCCCGAATGCTGCGGCCCTGAGTCCCGGCCCAACTCAGCACCGTGTCTGCCCCGTGCCTCCCAGGAGAGCCTCGGCAAAGCGAGGAGGAGGGGCGGCCGCAAATTAGTTTTCTTCTGAGCTGTCACACAGTGACAACTTGAACGAGTGACTTTTCAAACAAAATAAGATGGATGGCTCCAAACGTCTCCCTTAGACCTAGCCAAACCTTTCCCTCAGACCCTACAAAACAGGCTGCCTCCCGAAACCCGGGAGAGGGGCACGCGCGTTCCCTCCTTTGCTGCACGTTGTAGAAAATGTTAGCCTCCCTCCTCCACCACATCTCCGGATCACGTGGGGTTCGTTGTTTTGCAAGTGCCCACAAGAGCAGATTTCCCTGGGGTTCAATACTGCTTTCAATTCTGTGACAGTTTCCCCAGGAACCCCTTGAGCCTGGTCGCAGGAGGAGCTGCAGTGGTGGTCAACGTCTTCCATTCGTGCCTTGGGTCTTAGAACACAGGGCGGTGGTTGTAGGGGGTTTGTGCAACATCAACATCTCTATTTTAAGAATTCGTTCTCTTTTAAATTACAGTCAGAGTGGATTTCCCCACCCCTCTCCCAAACAAACCACAGGCCACCCGGATGAGCTGTTCTTGCACATTTTCAGGAAGAAAATAAAATAATAGCAATAATGAAACCACGAAATCTTTTGTTTTCGATTGCCCTAATAAGCATCTCCTAACAGAGATTCTGTGGCATTTTTATTTCCCTTCAGCACTAAGGCTCCTCACCAAATAAACCCGGAAAGGCAACTGAACTTTCCATGCCTATCTCGAGTTCGGGATTTGGGCTTAGAAAATTAATTTCTGGTGGCTTCTCTAGCCCCTTGATGCAGATGCTATCCTTTTAAGCTTTTGACTTTTTCCTGGAAAATTATTAATCACTTCCGATCTGCCAGCAGAGATCTTTCCCTCTCTCTCTCTCCTCCTGCCCCCAGCTGTTACTGAAAGTTTTTCTTCCCCTGCTCCACGCAGCCAGGAGAGAGGTGTTATTTCCAGAGATAGATGGGTATGTTTGGGTGAGGGTAGAGGCACCTGGCGCGAGAGGCATAAGACCAGTGCTTTGAGGTCAAGCTGAAGGCAAAGGAGCAAGAGGTAAAAAGGCACTCGAGGCGCTGGCTGAGGGTTCTGGCGAGCCTTCGGTAGGAGTGTGCGTAGGGGAGGCCATGAGCGCTTAACTTTCTAGTGCCACTTCCAGTTTGATTGCGATTCTAATTTGACTGCAAACATTTAGACATCGGCCTAAGCCCAAACTCACAGTTGTGAAAGAGGTGCCTTTACTCCTTACCGGAGGCGGCGCCGCGCGCCCTCGCCTTCTCTCTAAGAAATAAGACTCCCCTACCCGCTTTCATCCTTTCCAAGATTTGCGAAGCTCTGGGTTGGGCACGGGATGCACAACCGGGGGAACGCGGGACCTCGGGGTTCCCTGAGGTGCCCACAACTCGCACCTGCCGAGATTCAAGGCCCGGAGCGTTGGGTAGACGTGGCGAAGGCGAGGCCCTGAGGGCCGCCGACTCTTCGCGTCGCGAGCCTCCCTTTCTCCACCAGGCCAGCTGCTGGATTGCAAGTTGCAACTTCGCCAGCGCACCCCTTGCTCTCCCAGGCCCTTGGCTTCCTTGCAACCGCATCGGCGCCCTCCGAGGCCTTAATTCCAGCTCCCGGAGGCAAACGCGAAAAAACAAGTCTTTGGAGCGACCCCCGTCGCCCCCTCTACCCCTTCCCCACGCCCAAGCCTGGCCCCTTCAGGCCCCTCGCCCAGTTCTGAGCCCGCAGACTCCCGCCCTCCTTACTCCCCACACTTCAGAATCAAGAAAGCAGCAGGAAACCCTGGGCTCGCTGGAGTTCAGGTCATCTCCTGTTTTTGATGGGCTCAAACTCGGACTAAATGAGCGGATGTGCCTGCGAGATTGGTCTCAAAATAGAAGCGGCCTTAGTATTTTAGGATACTGCAGAAATCCTTATTTCTTCCGGAGAAAAACTCTATAATGACTCCTAGCACTTCCCCTTTCAATATTTGTGCAACTTTATCTCCACCGGCAAGTTGCTCGGGTGACGCAAATCCGCCCTTGTGTATTACAACTACCAAAATAAATGCGCGGAAATCAATTCCCTTCTAGCAATGAAAATATAAATATACAGCTGCGACTTTCCCCTTTAATCTTTGCTTTCCGAGAGGCTCCGGGCTGTGGCAAAATGAACTGGCCCAGAGCTATTGAGCCGGGCAGGGAGGTCCTGAGGGCAGAGGCGAGCTCCCCAGGTCCTGGTAGCCATTGGGGTTGAGGCTCTAGGAGGGAAAAAAAAAGGCTTGACTAAACCGAATTAACTTGCGCTTGGTCTACACAGCGGAGACGCTAACTGTGGCCTCATTTTGTGGAAAATGCTGCATTGGCTGGGTTTTTTTATTATTCTGACTGCTGTCTTTAATGCTTTCAACTCACCCTTCATTTTTCCTAGTTAGACTCAGCCAAAGAGGATCTCACCATACTGGGAATGGGTAAGATCAGAGAAAGTTCGTTTTACAATTTAACAATATAGCTTATGGGGATTTAGGATTTAAAAGGGACCTTATGCAATGACTGAGGCAAGAGATGGGTTTCACCATCCTTGGATTCCCCCTGTCTTTGAAGCCTCCATATTTAAATCACCAGTGCAGATTTTTGTCCCAAAACAGGAGACACAGTTCCACACTTAGCATAGGTCAATTATAGTGAATGTTGGACCTTGCATATTATAACTCTGCAAGACCTTGAACTGGCTATATCTGTCCTCTGTTTTTATTTTTCTTGTACATTCTGGGCAAAATAATGTGCAAGGCAGTTGCTCTGTGGACTTGAGAGCCCCTTTCTCCTTAATTTCAAATGTTCTTACAAACATCATACCTACTGGCTTCAAAAAAAAAGACGTGGAAATAATTAAATATTTACAACCAGCAAGAAAAAGAAACACAGCTTATCCAAGTACTTGAGAATTCGAGAAATTTGCAGCAATGTAGGAATCTGTGTATGTTGTGCCTGTCTTTCCGCCAGCTGGAGATTTATGGACCACTGGGCCCGGGAGTCATACTTAGTGGTGGATATGGGAGTTCTGTTCTTTGTGGGTGCCAGATACTAGAGATTAGGATCCTAATGACCCCTTATAGACATGCCCCCCACCCACACACACATACTTTGGCCTATTCTAAGTAGGACACAACTCTCTTTTCTTGGAGACCTTCGAGTTATTCCAGAATTTCTGAGTTGAGAAGAGTTGGACTTTGCTATGGGGTGGGAAAGGCAAATAATGCAAAGGACTGCAAGCATCCATAGCTATTTGATTTATTCTTTTCCTTTTATCCACTTCCCAGATGTGGCAGACTTGCAGGTGGCCAGCCCTTTATTTGGCTGTGGCCCTGCCCTTGAACTTTAGCCATAGGTCTTGCTCCAAAGCTTCAGACAGCCTTTTGGCGCTGATCCCATTTGCCCTTTCCTCTCACAGGGCTTCTCACGTATTTTTCTTCCCTCATTACTAAGATATACCACTTTATATACATGTACCTCTCTCTCTCTCTCTCTCTCTCTCTCTCTCTCTCTCTCTCTCTCTCTCACACACACACACACACACACACACACACACACACACACACACACAGGGAATCTTAGATATGTAGGGAGAAGGAAGGAAGGCAGTTTGGGATTTGCTCCTGTTTCAAAGAGCTGCTTCTCTGCCTCTCCAAGTCATCCTCTCTACATCCAGCCAAGAAAGACCCCAAATCTTATAAAATACGGCAGGACCCATTTCAGCATAGCACATTGTAACAGACTCATATACGTTTGCAATGAAATCATAAAAGTAAAATATGAGAGACCATCTGTAGCATACATGAGCTTAAATACTTCACTGCATGGGCTCCTAATTAGTAGCTTTAAACGGTGCTCTCCCACTGCCAATACATTAGCCACTCACCTTGTAGAAGCTGGATTTGTTGCCTGAATTATTGAATCCAAATGGCTGGTTGTTAAGGTAGGAGAAGGAAGAATAAGTGAAAATCATATATCCAAAACAGGGAGGGATGAAAGGCATTCCCAAAGCAGTATTTCTCTAAACAAACAAGTCTTCTTCCCTTTGAGACAGGTTTTCAAGTTAGAGCACAGGTTCTAAGGCCAGAAGAGGGACTCAGGCCCAGACTAAATAGCAGACATGGGAAGTGATCTTCTGAAGGGAGAGAATCCTGGAGCCAATGAGGGGGACTTTGTAGATAAAGCCGAAGTGGTGTTGTCCCCATCTCAGTGGTCCCAATCTGCCCACCAGCACCCACCAGAACTGGGACAGCCCTGGATTTAATGACGGACTCCCCCCAGCCCTGTCCCAGCCCACCAGGCCCAGGCATCTCCCTCCCTGGAGGAGCCCACTTAGTACTGAAAGTTGGTTCTCTGCTGACACCTGCTGGACCTTCTCTGCATTGTTTTCTGGCAGTAACCATCCCGTGCCGGCAACATTGTTATGATGAAAGTTGACTCTTCCTTTTGCAAAAATGCAGGTTTCTAAAATTGGCTTTGACTAGCAGCTGTTTCCTTCCATATTGCAACAATATAGGAAGATCTTGTACTATGTGTTTAAAATCACTAGACCGAGTAAGGGAAGGAGTAATGTACGGTTCAGGAATAATGCTGTGTACATTTTACGGATCTCAAGGCCAATTCACGTTCATTTTCTCACTTCTTTAAAATAACCAGTTGTAAGGATGTCGATGAGGGATTATTATCCCATTTGACTTTAGGAAGTTGGTCCTCAGAAAGGTTAAGTGGCTTGCCCGAGGTGACATAGTTGGGAAATGGTGCTGGAGGGAACAGAGGTTAGGTTTTCTGGTTCATCAACCAGTACTATACCATCCAGCCAATTTCTTCAGGGGAAACAGTTTATTCAGAGGAAAAATTCTCTGCCCTCAATCAGAATGTGTACTGGTTTCAAACAAGGATCTGGAGAAAAGAAGTATGTCTAACCCAGATCTTGCCACAGAAACACCGTTAAACAAGGGCAGATTTGTGACCACATCATTAATTTGTGACTAGCGGTATTAGGAAGACACTGGATTCAGAATATTTCTCTTCCTTTCTTTTCAGGGAATCTGCAGTTTTACTCCTGAAGGATTATTACTTTGGAGACAGGGCCCTGTGATATGAATGAGTATATCTGACTCCTTTCCTTGCACAAATACCTGAGGGCGAGGCGCTGTTTTGACAGAGAAAAGACATAAGGAGGTTCTAGGCATGAGGTACAACGAAGGTGACAGAATTTTGTGGGGTGCACAGAGAGCAGTATGAGAACAAGGAGCATTAGATCCTTGCAAGGCACTGAAAGAGGGAGGCTGGAGTATGGCATTTTTTAATTTTCCTATGGTCTATTTCCGCTGTCTGTAAGTAGTTGAAATGGTGAGAGGGGAGCCAAGATGGGCACCCCAAACCCTGGTTCTCTGTCATTGATGTTCCTTCCAGTACCAAGTAGTTTCATAGGATTTCAATGCCCTTTCGCACTACACAATGAGAAAATCTTTCACTTTTGAAGCTCACACTTATACACCAGTGTATTTTGTGGCCTGAGTCTTAGGCGTTTAAAATACCAGTAAAACTAGACTTCCTGGGTCTTGAAAGACGACCAGAGTCATAACAAAGAAGAAAGGCAGATCCAGTGTCTCAAAGGACTGGGATTCTCCTTCTAATGAGTGCACGTCCAGCCCTACAGGAGGAGTGGTATGTATGGACAAAGATGAGAAGAATTTGAGATGTTTGGGAGACAGGATTGACAGGATATTAGGTGATTTCATATTTAACCTCTCCCTGTTAGAGAACATACTGTATTAGAATACATATATAACCATATGCTATCACACATGTGTAGATGGAGCACCTGATGATAATTTAACATCTAATTTTATGGCTTTTCTTTTCTTGTGTCTTCTTGTGCTTCCTTCACTGGGAGATGCTAACAAAATGTGTGTGATTCTTCAGTGATCAGTTGTGTTTGAGTTTATACTTCTGAACTCGGGGCTAATTGTTGTGTTTGCTATTAGGCACTAATAACTAAGCGGTTAGGCCCAAGACAGAAATATATACAAAGGCACAATTAACGACTTAAGGATGGCCTTTTGAAGAAGGCAAGGTTGGGAATTTAACCGCACTACCATACCCTCACTTTGCAGAAAATCAAACACATTCAGGTACATTTAACCTGCAGGAGTTTATCTTATATTCACTTAGTGATTGGCTTTAACAGAGCTTTATCAGTAGAATGAGAAATCACATCATTTTGAATTTGTGCCACCCCTTCCTGATGGAGAAGAAAATAATTACAAAACCCATTGCCATGTTAGGGATTTAGTTTCTTCCCTTCCAGCCCTAATGAGCCTCACTTTCTTGTTCGACCACTGAGTTTTTCAGAATCCACAGAAGAAAGAAATTGTGTTTCAAGAATACTAACATTTCCAATGAGAACTCGTCTCCACTGGGAAACTGAGAGCGAGAGGCTAACAGAAAAATGAAGCTGGTAAACATAAGGGTGCTTCACACATGGAATCGAGTGAATGGGTGACAGCTATCCACGTAATCCAGGCCCAAACTCTGAAGAAGGTGCTGTGGAGTTTAGACTCCGTGGGAATGACTGGCGGACTTGTCCTGCATCTCTCTAGCCATCTACTGAAGGGCTCTACTTCTGTGTCTTGTTTGTCCCTCAAACTTCACGTCCTAGAATGAACCCATCATTTACCCCCCAAATTGCTTCTCCTCCAGGGGTTTCAGTAAAAGACATCACAGCTTCACTTTTCTTTTCCTTCAAGCCAAAACCCGATAGTCATCCCTATTTTTTCTGTCATTCTTCACGTCTAATCGGTCTTCCAACTCCCAAGTGCTTCACACATCCTCCTACTTCCCCCTGTCCCCAGGCCACCTCCTCAGGCCCAGTCGTCATCATCTCTATTACAGCTGCTTCCGAACGGCGGACTCTCTGCAGCCAATCTTGCCTCCCTTCCATTGCTTCTATATTCTATGAACCCAGTGATCTGTGAACAATTCATTTATAATCATATGACTACTCTGTCCAAAATCCTACATGGCTTCCTACCACCTGTAGTCAGCAGTTCCTAATCCTTCATGTCACTGCAGAGTCTTGCATGATTAAGGCCCCAGGGACTCTCATCCAGCCCCATCTGGTTCTACTCTTCACTTCATTCTCTGTATGAGAGATGAAGTGGCCTTCTCTAGACACTGTGAACACACTGTGTCCTCTTCTTCTGGGGGAGGGGATGGGGGAGGCATTTGTAGGCACCATTTTCTGACCTGGGCTCAGCCTTCCTTCCCACACCCTTTTGCCTAGCCAATGCTCATTTCTCTTTTAGCTATTAGTTCAACGGACTCTTCTTCCAGGAAGCCTCCCTTGATTCCACAGCTAAGTAAGGTCTGCCTCTTTTTCACTCTCCCCTGTAGTTCTAAGTACTCTTTAAAGTTGTCTTCATCACATGTGTAACCATTTGTTTAATCTTGGTCTTTTGTCTATCCACAACAAACTAAACTCTGTAATGGCAGGGGCTATGTTAATGTGTCTAGCAAAGGGCTAGAAACATTTGTGGACTAATGAATGGTTGAATGAATGAGTTGGCTCATTGCTTCGGGTTGATTCGTACCTGGGTTGGTTCATGTCTGGATTGATTCATTTCATATCTGGGTTGCTTTATTTTATATCTAAGTTGATTCATATCTGGGTTGACTCATTTCTCTCATTGATGGCATCCACATACTCTGTTGCCTATCTTCCTTGTCATAGAAGGAACTAAATCAATAGAGAAGTGCAAAAACAGAGAAGGGAGAACAGTGCTCCTTCCATTCCTTTTACTTGTAACCTGACCATTTTCTTAGTTCTTCACTGAATGGGGCTCTTAGTAGGAAACCCTGTCTCTTCATGCATGGGTCTTCTCTTTAGTCAAAATGTCTGGCTTGATATACCACTGTCACTGTAAAGCAGGAAAATGGAAAGCAAAAGATAAGAGTCTCTCTCTTTGCAAATAGTATTATTAAAAATCAAAGGTAGGCCGGGCACGGTGGCTCAAGCCTGTAATCCCAGCACTTTGGGAGGCCGAGTCAGGTGGATCACGAGGTCAAGAGATCGAGACCATCCTGGTCAACATGGTGAAACCCCGTCTCTACTAAAAATACAAAAAAAATTAGCTGGGTGTGATGGCGTGTGCCTGTAGTCCCAGCTACTCGGGAGGCTGAGGCAGGAGAATTGCCTGAACCCAGGAGGCGGAGGTTGCGGTGAGCCGAGATCACGCCATTGCACTCCAGCCTGGGTAACAAGAGTGAAACTCCGTCTCAAAAAAACAAAGGTAATGAAAAAGTTTGTAATAATATAAGAAAATGCCTTCAATATTAAAATCCTTTCATTTACAACATATTTATACATACATATACACAGAGAAAGATTGGATGGAAATTGCAGAGGGTTACTTTTTCAACCTGCCTAGCACTTTTTCTGTTGGGTAGCTTCCCATCTTCTCTCTGATAGCTGCTAGTGGTCAATCACAGGGCCCTGCATGGGGCAGGAATGCACAGAAGCAGACACGTGACATGCTGGCGTGAAGCTGGAGTGGGACCAGTTGGACTCTCTTTTTGAGACTGATGAAGACAGTGACAGAGAAAGGCTCTCCCCTTTCTTTGGAATCACGAGCTCTGAGGAAAATGTATGCCTGGATGCCCATCTTGCCACTAAGCAGAGAAAGCCTATCTGAAAGAGAAGCCAACGACGGGGAGAGAGGAAGTCCCAACGTCAACATCTGACATTCTGTGTTCTGCTGAGGCTCATGGCCACCCTTTGCAAACTTCACTATTATTCTATTATTTATTTCCAGGGTTTTGTCATCCTTTGTTATCATCCTTGTTGATAATTATGGGCTTTGATCTAATTTTTTATTGCTCATTGCTTTTTATTTGCATAAGTTTTCACCGGGTGAATATCTGATAATAAATATATCATTCCCCTATTAATGGGCATTTACTAGGTTTCCAGGTTTTTCCCACTATGATCCATTCTGCAGTAAGCACCTTTGTGTGTAAGTCCTTATACACGAGTGAGTATTTCTTTGAAACAGATTTTCAAAAGTAGAGTTGTTGAGCTAAAGAATGTATGTCTTATGCAGGTGTTACCAGATTGCTTTCCCAAAGGGCTGTAACAGATCACATTTGCACTGGCAATTACGACATTGCTCTTCTTCCTCACATCCCTACCAGGAACAGGTGTTACTGGTTCTTTTACCTTTTGCCAATCTGACAGATGTAAATTGAAATCTCATTATTACTTTCATTTGCATTTCCCTGACTTCTGGGAAGACCGCCGGATTCTGTTACTCTCTCACGCGGTAGATGTTCACAATCTTTAATGCTTGCCATATTAAATGTAAACATACAATGTATTATATTATATTGTATGTAACATACAATAACTCTTCAAGTGTGCCTGTTTTCCATATGACTTTGTAAGGAGGAAACCCGGAGTCCATGAGCCCCACCCTGAAATTTCTTTCTCTCCTTAGCATTAAGTGAGACTTCCTTGCCTCCCAGTATCATGCCACTTGTAGAATTCTGATTTGGGCAGCTACCCAAATAGTGATGCCCAAATCTGATTTGGGTAGATGCCCCCAATCAAAATTCAACAAATGGCATGATACTGTGTCTGATTCACATCTGCAAATGAAAAGAAGTCCCTCAGTTTATATTCAATTTTGTCTTTGCATTACTAAAAGTAAATCATCCTATTTAAAAATATCCAACCAACAAGATACAGTTTGCCTAGGAAGGCATTTATCTAAACCTTCTCACCCACCCTCCTTGCCCTCCATCATAACATCCCGGTCACCTTTTTCCACTGCAGCTGGAAAGCAGTCCGTTTTGGTTGCCGTCAAAGCCTGACTGCAAGCTCCATGACCCTCGGGATCTGGGCAGGCCTCTCGGCTTCCAATGCTTCATCCCTCTTCCTAGTATTACCCTCGTCTCCCCACCCTATGCTTCTTCCCACAGCAGCCACATGCCATGGAGATTGCCATAGGAAGCATGGCATGTGATGTGCTCAAGAGGCAGGAACTTAAGAAGCCTGTGAGCAGATTTTAACAGGTTTCTATGCAGACCCCAGAAGCAGGCATCCTTGACAGCAGGAAACCTCAAAGCAGACCTAGTGTGCCCTGTTATCCTAGTCTGGTGAGAGGTGAGAGGCTTTCAGTTACTCCCCTTTGCTTTGCTTCTTTTCCTTCCCCCATAGCAAATACAATTTTAGTCATCAAGGTCATATAGAATCTTCTGAAATTTCTTAGAATTTTTCAAACTTACTGCCAACCTCCCTGATTGAGAGTCTCCTTTCTTCATGTCTAGAAAGAGAGAAATGTTGAGTACCAGGGCCATGCACTCTGCTACGCACTCTACAGACATTATCTCATGTGATTCTAATTTTTTTTAAATTTTTTATTTTTAGAGATAGGAGTCTCACTATGTTGCCCAAGCTGGTCTCAAACTCCTGACCTCAAGTGATCCTGCCGTCTTGGTCTCTCAAGGTGCTGGGATTACAGGTGTGAGCCACCACACTTGGCCCTCTCTCATGTGATTGTAAAAACAAGCTCAGGAAGGAGCTATCATTATTTCCATTTTACATGGGGGAAAGGGAGCCTTAGAATGGTTAAGTAACTTACCTGAGGTCACGGAGCACATGCCTAAGGATTCGAAGCTGCATTTTTAGCTAGTAGTCTCCTTGCTCATTTTTGATGTTTAATTTTTGTGTCAACCTGACTTGGCTGTGGGATGCCCAGATAAACATGATTCTGGGAGTGTCTATGAGGGTGTTTTTGGATGACATTAACGTTTAAATTGGCAGACTGAGTAAAGCAGTATTCTCTCCCCAGTGTGGGTACACTTCATCCAATTTATTGGAGTCCTACATAGAACAAAAAGCTGAGGAAGGAGAATTTACTTTCTCTGCCTGACTGTTCTCTAGCTGAAATATTGGTATTCTCCTGCACTGGGACTGGCATTTACACCATGAGTTCTGGTTCTCAGGCCTTCCATTTCAAACTGGAACTACACCATCAACTCTCCTGAGTCTCCAGCATGTAGACAGCAGATCATGGGACTCCTCGGCCTCCATAACTGCTTGAGCAAACTCTATATTTAGCAGGAGATCCCAGCTTCTGCGTGCAGCAGTGGCCTGCTGTGTGCACATGACTACCTTTCCTGACAGCTGAGATCTCAATCTGCTTAGTTTCCTTTTCAGCTCTTCCCAGTTAAACCTCCCAAGGCCAAATAAGTTAAAGCTGTAAAAAAAATAAAATAAAATGGTGAGGTAGAGGCAGTGACACTTAACATAGCCTCAACCAAAAATCCAAAGTTGATTCTATCATGAGCAGGGATTGATGACCACAGCTCTTCATTATAGTTTGTCTTGGACTACATGTTTAATATGATAATATTTTTTTTTTAGTCAGGGTCTCACTCTGTTGTCCAGGTTGGAGTGCAGTGGCATGCTCACAACTCAATGCAGCCTTGACCTTCTGGGTTCAAGAGATCTGCCCACCTCAGCCTCCTGAGTAGCAGAGGCTACAAGTATGTGTCACCACAGCTGGCTAATTTTTGTATTTTTTTTTTTGTAGAGAAGGGGTCTCACCACATTGGCCAGGCTGGTCTTGAACTGATCTCAAGCGATCTGCAGGCCTCAGCCCTGCAATGTGCTGGGAATACAGGTATGAGCCACTGTTCCCAACCTGAAACATGTTTAATGTAATTATCTGATAAACTTCATTGTAATGTTATTTTTTACTGTGTTCACTATGTTATTTTCAATAAATTCCTCTTCTTAATGCTCTCAACATAAGCTCCATTGTCACTATGACAGCAGTCCGGTTTTTGTTTGTTTTTTTGAGATAGAGTCTCCGTCGCCCAGGCTAGAGTGCAATGGCGTGATCTCAGCTCACTATAATCTCTGCATCCCGGGTTCAGTCTATTCTCTTGCCTCAACCTCCTGAGTAGCTGGGGTTACAGGCACCTGCCACCACGCCCAGCTAATTTTGTATTTTTAGTAGAGATAGGGTTTACCACGTTGGACAGGCTGATCTCAAACTCCTGACCTCAAATAATCCACCAACCTTGGCCTCCCAAAGTGCTGGGATTACAGGCATGAGCCACTGCACCCAGCCAGCAGTTTGTTTTTTAAAGCAGGAATACCTCAGTAGATTTGTTAAGTTGGAGGTTACTTAAGAAATGGAGAAAAATCTGGGTGTTTATAGCTCCATCATGTGAACAATGTAATTTTAATCCTATGGCTGGAGACAGTATGGGGAATAGGTCTTGGAGAGACTGGGAGATTCTCAAACCCAAATCCAGACTTAACAACTACTGTATGTAATCCCAGTGGAGACATGAGGTATCTAAAGAATCCCACATGGCTGCATGGGGGGGCTCTTCAATAGGCTTCGATCTTTAAAAAAAGCATCCAGCAAAACTGAAGTTTACGAAGTCCAAGAGAGCGGCAGGAACCTCAAGTGCACTTGCAGATGCCTAGAGCCCACCGTGAAGTCAGACTTGTAACGTATGTGATTGGTAAGTGGGACTTTTAAATCTATGCCTGCACAGAAGGATGAAAAAGTACCAGGCTTCAGTGAACATGTTGAGATAACTGATAACAGACAGAAGTAAGAATTATCCAGCTCTTATTTTACTTAGATCTTCTTATTCAGGGAGAATGTTTTTGAAATTATAATTTTTAAACAAAGAATGTAATTTGAAGTTTCACTGTAGTACATATTTTTACTGTTCCCTCTTCTTCGAAGGTACTTTTTTGAAAAAGTTGTTGCTTAAATTAGCTTGATCCTTGAGAGCTCTGATTTACTGTGAACTATATCTTTGGGAACTTGTGAGAAATAGGAGAGATGCCAAAACCTAGAGGCAAAAAATAGGCCAAATTTTAAAGGGGTTTTAAACTTCAGATTAGTAAATATATTGTTCCCTGGAAATTTCAAACCGGTGTATCAAGTACATTAATTGTCTGCTTTTTGAAAGGCTTACAGGATTCCAGTGCAGCAATATGGATTCTTTTTAAATATCAAGTTAGGTCGAACTAATAACTTTTTTTTCTAAATCGGTGATTACGTTGATTAATTTATTCATTACATTCACAAATAATTTATTGAGCCAGGTACTATATGCCAGGAGTTCATCTAAATACTGGCAGCTGAGTAAAACAAAACAAAACTTCTGGCTTTCAAGAAGCATGCATTCTAGTTGTGAAGCAGGCAAAAAGTGACTAGATTTATGTTAGTAGGGAAAAATGCTGGGAGAAAAATAAAGCACGATAAGGGAATTAAGAGTAAGAACACTGGAAAACTGCATTTTGACATAAGCAAAACACTTCACAGTGGCTCTGTATTAGACTTTGGGACAAGATGATGAAATATGGATTAATGATGTGACGCTCATTGACTGAATTTTTCAACCTTGACACCCAGTAACGGACATGGACCCAGAGGGGTGGGTTTAGTCTGAGGAATATGCCTCACTGTCGCTGATCCAGTCTCGGGCAACACTGGTATCTGTGATTCAGATGGAGATGTAGAAGGTATTCACATCATACCAAGTATGCAGTGCAGCGAAGCTAGGAAGAATAATGGGACAAAGCCAATGGACAAAACACATCCAGTCCTCTATAAAAGCAACAAGAACACAGGAAAATAGGGTCAGAAATCAACTTTTTCAGAACTCTGGAAATTAACCAAAACCTCTTAACAATTTCAGAAGTGTTTGTTCAAGAAAAATGGCAGAATCTTGGTAAGAGTGACAAGATTTGTAGCATTCTCACTTGCTGTATTCTGATTCCTGTCTCCCCAGTTTTTGCAATAGGTCTGAAAGCCAACAGCTTCACCACATGGTATCAGGAAAATCTGAAAGCCAACAACTTCCCCATCATGGTATTACAAAAACCACCAGCCTAGCAGTAACTGGAGCCAGGAGGCAGGGGCAGGGGTGTGGTAGTTTTGGAGGTACCCAAAAATCTCATCCCCAGAGAACTGTCCCTCTTAGATCTCTCTGGCAGTCCTCTGAAGACTCCCACTTGCAGGACTGACCTTTATTCCATCTAACTAGAGCCTAGGAGCATTGATCAAAATAATGAGCAACAACTGTTTCACGTTGCAGCTGCCTGTGGCTGCAATAACCGGTGGGGGCAAACAAGAGGTTGACAAAAAGTTAAAAAGATAGGCTGCAGAATAAGCTGTGCCTAGGAGGCTTTGTAAAACTCTGACATATTCCTGAAAATTTAGAAGACCATATGCATATGCAGACCTGTGCAGGTGCCCCCTAAAACCTAAGGAGGCCCTAATCACTCACCTCTGACTGAAATTGAGGCTATGCAAAGGCACACAATAAAGGCTAACATTTAGTTGTAACCTGCCTTCAAGACCCTTTAAGATGCACTCCTAACACATACACAGAGTCTATTGACAAAGGTGGGGAGAGTTATTGATGTAACGCCCACAAGGAAATTTCTGTCCAATAATTAGTTGAACGGTAAGCTAACCAAACAGAGACTTCATTGCTACAAGTAAAAAAGAATAATGACTTTACACAATTAGTTCAGGGAAGTCACTAAACAAACAACTACAATAACAAACAATAAAAATAAACCCTGTTGAGAGGCAGCATCTGGTTTCCAGAGTTGTCACATAATATTGTTTAGAATGTTGAGCTAAATACAAATCCACACACACACACACACACACACACACACACACACACACACAGCATGAAGTGTGCCTGCAGTCCTAGCTACCTGGGAGACGGAGGTGAGAAATAGGATCCCTCGAGCCCAGGAGTTTGAGACTAGCCTGGGCAACACAACAAGACACCATCTCTAAAACAAACGAATACTACAAGATATACAAAGAAATAGAAAAGTATTCCCCATACTCAAGCAATTAAAGTAGTCAATAAAAACTGTCCCAGAGAAAGTTCACACATTGGACTTACTATGAAAAGTCTTAAAATCAGCTATTATAAATATGTTCAATGAACTAAAGGAAAATGTGAGAATGATGTACCACCAAATAATGCCAATAAAGAAATTGAAATTATTTAAAAGAACAGATAGAAATTCTGGAATTAAAAAGTACAATGACTAAAATAAAATATTCACTAAAGGAGCTCAATAGCAGATTTGAGCTGGCAAAATTGAAAAAAAAAAACCAGTGGATTTATAGATGGTCAATAGATGTCATCCAGTCTCCAGAACAGAAGTAAAAATGAATGAAGAGAAATGAGCAGAAGCTCAAAGATTTACAGGACATCACCAATTGCACCAACATGTGCATAATGGGGGTCCGAGGAGGAACAGAAATAGATAGCAGAAAGAATATTTGAAGAAAAATGACTGAAAGCTTCTCAAAATTTGACTTTAGGAAAAAACATTTATCTACACAGCCTATGTAGCTGAAGCTCAATGAAATACACATAGGATACAATTAAAGAGACCTGTAGCTACACATATCATAGTCGAGAGACAAAGACATTCTTGAAGACAGCAAGAAAGAAACAACTTATCACGTATGAGGAATTCTCAATCAGATAAACAGCAAATTTCTCATTCGTCACAGAAACCATGGAGGCCAGAAGACAGTGGGATGGTATATTTAATGTGTAGAAAGAAAAAAATTGTCAAAAAATTACACTATAGACAGCAAAAATACCCTTCAAAAACAAAATAGAAATTCAAACATTCCTAGTTCAACAAAAACTGAGAGAATCATCACTAGCAGACATTTCCTTCAAAAACAAAATACTAAAGGGAGTTCAAGCTGAAATAAAAGGGTACTAGCCAGTAACTTGAATTCATGTGAAAAAATAAAAAGCACTGGTAAAGAAAACTACATAAGTAAAAATAAAAGACAATATATATGTAATTTTGGTTTGTAATTCTTCTATATTACTTAAAAGATAACTGCATAAAGCAATAATTATAAAAGAGTGTTGAGGGGCTTATGATGTCTAAAGGTGTAATATGTATGATAATATCATGAAGGAGAGCTATATAGGAGCAAAGTTTTGGTACACTATTAAAAATTAATATTACCTCAAATTAGATTGTTACAAAGTAAGATGCTAATTGTAATCAAATATACATATGAAAGAAATGATAACATAACTAGGATGGTACACTAGAAAATGTCTAAAACAAAATAAGGCACTAATGGAAGAAAAGAGGAACAAAATCAATATGAGACACGTAGAAAACAAAATGGCAGGTATGAATCTTACATTTTCTTAATTATATTAAGCATAAATTGATTAAATATTCCAATAAAGAAGTAAAAATTGGCACAATGGATTTTTCAAAATTGATCCAACTATGCTATCTACAAAAGCCACATCCGAGTTTTAAAGACACAAACAGACTGAAAGTAAAAACAGGAAAATATATAGCATGAAAACATTACCAAGAGAGATGGAATGGCTATATCACACAAAATAGAAGTTAAAACGAAAATTATTACTAGAGCCAAAGTGAAGCAGCTTATTATGAGTAAAAGGTCAATCCATCAAGAAGATATAATCACATATGCACTTGATAACAGAGCTCCAAAATACATGTAGCAAAAATTGGCAGAATTGCAAGAAGAAATAGGTAATTAAACAATAACAGTTGGAGACTTTAATATCCCACTTTTAATAATTAATAGAACAGCTAGGCCAAAGATCTATGAGAAAATTGAAAACTGGAATATTCTACCCCATAAGTCAATCAGACCCAACACATTTCTATGAAACACTTCACCCAACAACAGTAGAATATATATGTGCTTCTCAAGTGCACATGGAACAATCTCCAGACTAGATCATATGTTAACCTATAAAATAAGTCTCAACAAATTTGAAAGGATGTAGGTCATAAAAAGTATGTTCTCCATCCACATGAAATTAGAAATTAATAACAGAAAGAAGTTGGAAAATTCACTAATATGTGAAAATTAAATAATATAAGTAATCAATGGCCCAAAAAGTAATCCCAAAGGAAACTAGATAATATTTTGAGGTGAATAAAAATGTATACACAACAAACCAAAACCTCTAAAATGTAGCCAAAGCACTGCTTAGAGAGAAATGTAGGTGAACACTTATTTAACAACAACATCAAAAAAAAAATCTTAAAATCAATGTTAACCTTTCACCTGAAGATCCTGAAGAATGAAAGAGCAGAGCAAGCTAAATCCAAAGCAAGCAGAATGAAGGAAATAATAAATATTAGAGCATACATAAGTAAATTAGAAGATAGAAAAACAAGAGAAAATTAATAAAACCAAGTTTGACTCTATAAAAAGATAAATAAAGTTGATAAATCTTTAGCTACACTGACCAGAAAAGAAGAAAGACTCAAATTACTAATATCAGGAATGAGACATCACTGCTAACCTTACAGAAATAAAAAGAATTATGGATACAATAAACAATGGTATGCCAACAAATTAAACAAAACAGATGAAATGGACAGATTCCTAGAAAAACACAACTACCAAAACTGACCCAAGAAGAAACAGAAGACACAGAATGAATAAAGAGATTGAATTAGTAATCAACACTTCCCACAAAAAATCTTGCCACAAAGTTAAGGACCAGATAGCTTCATGGGTGAATTCTACCAAATGTTTAAAAAAAGCATTAACACTTCACAAACTCTTCAAAAGCTAAAAGAAGAGGTTATGCTTCCCAGTTTATTCTATGAGGCCAGTATTTTCATATCAAAATCGACAAAGATATCACAATAGAGAAAATTACACAATATTTCCTATGAATATAGATGCAAAAATCCTCAACAAAATACTAGCAAATTTAATCCAGCAACATGTAAGTGAGATTATACACTAACCCCAAGTGAGATTCATCCCAGGAATGCAAGGTTATTACCACATACTACAATTAAACAAATAATACACTTCCTTAACAGAATAAAGGAAAAAACCCACCCAATTATTTCAATAGCCAGAACAGCCCTGAAAAACACAAACAAAGTTAGAGTGCTCACACTTCCTGAATGATTTTAAATCTTACTGCAAAGCTACAGAAATCAAGTCAATGTGGTACTTGCACAAAGACAGACATATTAATGAATATAATAGAATTGAGAGTACAGAAATAAACCCTTCCAGTGATTAATAGATTTCTTACAATATTTACAGGTCAAATTAATTAGGAAAAAATTTCCTTTTAATAAATGATGTGTGATAACTGGATATTTACATGTAAAAGTATGAAGCTATTGCTCTACCTCACACCATATATACAAATTAATTCAAAATGGATCATTGACTTAAATATAAGCTATAAAATTATTATAAGAAAACATAGCAGTAAATCTTTGTGATTTTGTATTAGGCATTGTTTATTTTAGATATTAATTAAAATACAGTAAAAGAAAAAATAGACAAATTGGACTTTAACAAAATTAAAACTTTTGTGTTTCAAAAGACATCATTAATAAAATGAAAGACAACTTATGGAAGGAGAAACAAAGAAAAAATATTTGCAAATTATATGTGAGGAAAAAGACTTATGTAAAGAATATATAAAGACAAACTAAAAAAAAAAGGACCCAAATAAATAAAATGAGAGATGAAAAGGGAGATATTACAACTCATACTGCAGAAATTCAAAAGATCATTAGTGGTTACTATAAGTAACTATATACCAATAACTAGAACATCTAGAAGAAGTGAATAAATTCCTAGACACATACAACTTACCAAGATAGAATAACGAAGAAATCCAAAACCTGAAAAGACCAATAACAAGTAACAAGATTAAAGCAATAAAAGAAAGTCTTTCAGAAAGGAAACTCATGGGATCCAATGGCTTCACTGTTGGATTCTGCCAAATATTTAAGGAAGATATCACACCAATCTTACTCAAACTATTCTGAGAAATAGACAATAAGTGAATACTTTCAAACTTATTCCATGAGGCTGGTATTACCCTAATACCAAAACCAGATGAAAATATATCAATAAAAGAAAACTACAGGCCAATATATCAGACGAATATTGATGCAAAAATTCTCAACAAAATATGTGCTAACTGAATTCAACAACACATTTAAAAGATCATTTGTGATGACCAAATGGGATTTATCCCTGGGATTCAAGGATGGTTCAACATATGCAAATCAGTCAGTTTGATACATCATATCAACAGAATAAAGGAAAAAATCTATAATCATTTCACTTGATGCTGAAAAGCATTTAATAAAATTCAACATCCCTTTATGACAAAAACTCTCAAAGAAACTGGATATAGAGTGGATGTACCTCAATATAATAAAGGCCACATAAGACTCACAGCTAATATCATACTGAATGGGAAAAAACTAAAAGTCTTTCCTCTAAGATCTGGAACATAACAAGGATGGACACTTGGACTAGTGTTGTCCAACACAGTACTGGAAGTCCTAGCTAGAGCAATCCAGCAAGAGATAAACACAGGGTATCTAAATTAGAAGTGAAGAAGTCAAATTACTTTTGTTTGCAGACAATATGATCTTATATTTGGAAAACCTAAAGACTCCACCAAAAAACTATGAGAACTGATAAATTCAGTAAAGTTTCAAGATCAAAAAAATCAACATGCAAAAATCAGTAGCTTTTCTATATGCCAAGAGTGAACAATCTGAAAAAAAAAATGTAAAGTAATCCCATTTATGATAGGCACATATAAAATTAAATACCTGGGAATTAACTTAATCAAAGAAGTAAAAGATCTTTATAACAAAACTTTTAAAACACTGAAGAAAGAAATGGAAGTGGCCACCAAAAACTGGAAAGATATTCCATGTTCATGGATTGGAAGAATCAATACTATTAAAATGTCCTTACCACCCAAAGCAATCTACAGATTCAATCTAGTCCCTATCAAAATAGCAATGACATTCCTCACAGAATTAGAAAAAGCAAAGAATGAAACTGATGAAATGACAGTACCTAATTTCAAATTATATTACAGAGCTATAGTAACCAATACAGCATGGTATTGGCACAGAAACAGACACATAGATGAATGAAACAGAATAAAGAACCCAGAAACGAATCTACACATCTATAGTAAACTCATTTTCAGAAAAAGTGCCAAGAGCATACACTGGGAAAAAGACGGTCTCTTCAATAAATGGTGCTGCAAAAACTGGATATCCATATGCAGAAGAATGAAACTAGATCCCCCCTCTCTCTCACCATATACACAAATCAAATCAAAATTGATTAAAGACTTCAACCTAAGACCTCAAACTGTGAAAGTATTACAAGAAAACATCAAAGAAACTCTCTAGGACATTAGTCTGGGCAAAAATTTCATACATAATATCCCACAAGCACAGGCAACCAAAGCCAAAATGGACAAATGGTATCACATTAACTTAAAAAACTTCTGCACAGCAAAGGAAACAATCAACAAAGTGAAGAGACAACCCACAGAATGGGAGAAAATTTTTGCAAACTACCCATCTGACAGGGGATCAATAACCAGAATACATAAGGAGGTCAGACAAACCAACAGAAAAAAATATATATCTAATAATCTGATTTAAAAATGAGCAAAAGATCTGAATACACATTTCTCAAGAGAAGACACACAAATGGCAAACAGGCATATTAAAAGGTGCTTAACATCATTGATCATTAGAGAAATGCAAATCAAAACTACAATGATATCATCTCACCCCAGCTTAAAAGGTTTGTATTCAAAAGACAGGCAGTAACCAGTAAGAAATGGAGATTCCCCTTTGTAAAGAAAGCTACCAAAGCTTTGCACCTTAGCCTCAATAGCTAGTAACCCTAGAGAAGCTGTTTGCTGGAGCTCATCTGCAACTCCCGACTCTCAGGAGAAAAGTGGGTTTTAACCCAAAATTATGAGTGAGCTGTTGACTCCAGAATGTACTTGAGAGACAGGCCAAGTGAGAGGTATGGGTCAACGAAGTGTTACCAAGTAGAAAAGACAGTGCACTGCTTTTCTTTCAGTTTCTGTCTTTTCTTTGGTATATGTTTTACTATTTCCTGTGTCTTAGATTATAAAATTGATTCTTAACAGTTTTGTTCTGAATATTTATTTTTTCCATTGCTAAAAAAAAGATAGGCAATAACAAATCCTAGCAAGGATGTGGAGAAAAGGGAACCCTTGTACACTGTTGGTGGGAATGTAAATTAGTGCAACCTCTATGGAGAACAGTTCGGAGGCTCCTCAATATACTAAAAATAGAACAATCATATGATCGAGCAATCCCACTGCTGGTTATATGCTCAAAAAAAGACATCACTATACCAAAAAATATCCACACTCCCTTGTTTGTTGTAGTACTGTTCACAATAGCTAAAATTTGGAAGCAACCTAAGTGTTCATCAACAGATGAATGAATAAAGGAAATGTGGTACTTATATACAATTAAGTACTATTCAGCCATAAAAAAGAATGAGATTCTGTCATTTGCAACAACATGGATAGAACTGGAGGTGATGTTCTAAGTGAAATAAGCCAGGCCCAGAAAGCAAACGTCACACATTCTCACTTATTTGTGGGATCTAAAAACCAAAACAGTTGAACTCATGGACATAGAGAGTAGAAAGATGGTTACCAGGGGCTGGAAAGGGTAATGGGAGGGTGAGAAGAGATGGGAATGGTTAATGGGTATAAAAAAAAATAGAAAGAAAGAATTAGACATAATATTTGATAGCACCACAGGGTAACTATAGACAATAATAATTTAATTCTACATTGAAAAATAACTAAAAGGTTATAATTAGATTGTTTGTAACACAAAAGATAAATGCTTGGGAAACAGATACCCCACTTTGCATGATGTGATTATTATGTATTGTATGCCTGTATCGAAACATGTCAGGTACTCCATAAATACATACGCCTATTATGTACCCACAGAAATTAAAAATTTTTAAAAGATTACATAAATAACTCTTACAACTCAACAATAAAAAGGTAAACAATAAAAAAATGTTAACAATAAAGTTTAAAAGTAGACAAAGGATTCTTTTCTCCAAAGACATACATATAGCCAATAATTGTACAAAAATACATTCAACATCATTAGTCACGAGGGAAATATAAATCAAAACCACAGTAAGCCAACTGCATGACATCCCTGAAAACATAACGTTTCTTTCTCCTCATTTTGTTGCATTTGTATATACTGTATTCTCTGTTGGGAGCATCCTTCACTTCACCCCATATTTTGTGTTCCTTGCTATATACTGCTTGTCTTCAGAGTTCATCCCACATGATATCTCTTCATGGAAGCCTTCCCTGACCCATTCTTTATTTAATTTATACTAGGATAGTTCCTCTGAAGTCCCAGAGAAATCTGTATTTACCTTGGTCACAGCCCTAGCATGCTATCTTGTAATTGCCCTTACATACACACCCACAGCTAAGTGTCCTTTCCAGCAGGGCTCTTATTCATTCTGTATCCTTCATACCTAGTACATGGACTGACGAAGCATGATGCTTAGTAAATGGCTGTTCAACGACATATTGAGCCGATAGTCCTATCAACGTGATAAAAAGTGGAATTGGCACCACCCCGGAAAAACAAAAACAAAACTGATTGCATTAAAAATATCAAGTGAAAAAGTGATTTTGTGGATTGTACACTGACTTACCCATCAGATAAATTCCTACAAATAGGGAAGAACAATAACAAATAATGGAGGGCCCAGGAAATAACAAAAGACAGACAGAAAGACTTGCAGTTCAAAAATGGTGATTGAGAAGCAAGCTGGTGGCCAGGCTCGGTGGCTCATGTCTGTAATCCCAGCACTGTGGGAGGCCAAGTTGGGCGGATCACCTGAGGTAAAGAATCCAAGATTAGTCTGGCCAACATGGTGAAACCCTGTCTCTACTAAAAATACAAAAAATTATCTGGGTGTGGTAGAGGGCATCTGTAAACCTAGCTACTCAGGAGGCTGAGGCAGGAAAATCGCATAAACCTGGGAGATGCAGGATGCAATGAGCAAGGATTGTGCCGTTGCACTCCAGCCTGGGTGACAGAGTGAAACTCCCTCTCAAAAAAAAAAAAAAAACAAGCTGGCTTCATTCCTCCCCTTCTTCACCCCCAAGAAAACACAACACAAATATATAGCACCAAGATTGTTACCAGCAATATCTCAGAAGTCAAACATGAGGATGTGACAGTTCCCAGGGCCACAGAGAAATGAAAAATCTCTGAGCAAATGAAATGGTAGGAAAATGAGACTTCCATATCCATGATAATCCTCCTCCCATCTGCCTAGCACCAAATGCATGGAAAATTTCCCGTGATTCATGGTTTCTACACTGGAAAAAGTCAGATCAAGTTTGACAACCAGCTTCCACACCATCTTCAGTTCCCTGGCAGAACACCTGCCCTGCCTCAACCCACAGAAAGAATCAAGAAAGCCTGAAGTGGTAAATATCCCTGAAGACAGCCAGAGACAAGGAGGCAAGACTACCATCTCCAGTCCGAGAAACTTGGCTCTGTAAGTCAGCCAAAGGAGATGCTAAACCTGAGTGGCTGTTCGGCAGCACCATGCTGTAGGAGATTTGTTCCATAAGTGTGCTGGGCACAAACCCCTAACCAGCCTTTCCACACTACTGGGATATCCCCTTTGATACACCCATTCAGGACTGGCAGTAGTCTCGTTATTTACTAGAACTGAGGCAAACTGGGTTTAAGGCACCATGACTGATGCCAGAAAAGAGGCAGCAACCTGGCAGAAAGAAAAGAAAAGGAAAAAGGAGCGAAGGGAGATCTGTGACAAGACGAGGATGCCAACTTTCACCACTTTTATTCAATGTAGTACTGGAAATCCTGGCCAGAGCAATTAGACAAAAGAGAAAAACAAAGGGTATTTAAATTGAGAGGAAGAAGTCACATTAGCCTTGTTAGCAGTTGACATGATCTTATACTTAGAAAATCCTAAAGACTCCACCAAAAAATATCCGATTAGAACTGATAAATTCATTAAAGTTGCAGGATAAAAAAATCAACATACGGCCGGGCGCGGTGGCTCAAGCCTGTAATCCCAGCACTTTGGGAGGCTGAGGCGGGTGGATCACGAGGTCAAGAGATCGAGACCATCCTGGTCAACATGGTGAAACCCCGTCTCTACTAAAAATACAAAAAATTAGCTGGGCATGGTGGCGCGTGCCTGTAATCCCAGCTACTCAGGAGGCTGAGGCAGGAGAATTGCCTGAACCCAGGAGGCGGAGGTTGCGGTGAGCCGAGATCGCGCCATTGCACTCCAGCCTGGGTAACAAGAGCGAAACTCCGTCTCAAAAAACAAACAAACAAAAAATCAACACACAAAAATCGGCAGCACTTATATACCCAAGAAATCAAGAAAGTAATCCCATTTACAATAGCTATAAAAATATAAAATACTTAGGACTCAATCTAAACAAAAAAGTAAAATCTCTACAAGAAAAATTATAAAATTCTGAAGAAAGAAATTGAAAAGGAAATGCAAAAATGGAAAGATATTCCAGTTTAAAGACTGGAAGAATTAATACTGTTAAAATGACGATTTTACTCAAAGCAATTTACCAATTCAATGCAATCCCTATCAAAATACCAGTGACATTACAAAAATAGAGAAAAGAATCCTAAAATTTATAAGGAAACACAGAAGACCCCCAATACCCAAAGCAATCCTAAGTGAAAAAAAAGAAAGCCGGAAGCATTACACTACCTGATTTCAAAATATACTACAGTGCTATAGTAAGCAAATTATCATGGTATTGGCATAAAAACAGATATGTAGACCAACGGAACAGAATAAAGAAACTAGATATAAATTCACACATTTATAACCAACTCATTTTCAACAAAGGTACCCAGAACATGCAGTGAGGCAAGGACAGTTTCTTCAATATATGATGCAGGGAAAACTGAATAACCATATGTAGGAGAAAAAGACTAGATCGTATCTCTTCCCATCTACAAAACTCAAACAAAATAAATTAACTACTTAAATCTAAGACCTGAAACTATAAAACTATTAGAAGAAAATATTGGGGAAATGCTCCAGGGCATTGGTCTGGGCAAAGATTATTTGTATAATACCTCAAAAGCACAGCCAGCTAAAGCAAAAATCAACAAATAGGGTTATCAAGCTAAAGTGCTTCTGCACAGCAAAGGAAATCATCAACAAAATGAAGACATAATCCACAGAATGAGAGAAAATATTTGCAAACTATTCATCTGACAAGGGATGAATAGCCAGAATATATAAAAACCTCAAACTACACAATAGCAAAAAACAAATAATCCAATTTTTAAATAGGTAAAAGACCTGCATACAAATATTTCAAAAGAAAATATACAAATGGCCAACAGGTATATGAAAAAAATGCTCAACATCACTAATTATCAGAGAAATGCAAATGAAAGCCACAATATGATATCATTTCACCCCAGCTAAAATGGGTTTTATCAAAAATATGAGGAATAATGAATGCTAACAAGGAAGTGGAGAAATGGGAACTCTTGTACACTGTGTTTGGGAAGGTAAATTAGCACAGCTTAGTATATCAATTGCATGGAGTTCCTTCAAAAAACTAAAAATAGAACTACCATATGATACAGCAATTCCACTACTGGGTATATATCTAAAAGAAAGGAAATCGGCCGGGCGGGGTGGCTCAAGCCTGTAATCCCAGCACTTTGGGAGGCCGAGGCGGGTGGATCACGAGGTCAAGAGATCGAGACCATCCTGGTCAACAGGGTGAAACCCCGTCTCTACTAAAAATACAAAAAATTAGCTGGGCATGGTGACGCGTGCCTGTAATCCCAGCTACTCCGGAGGCTGAGGCAGGAGAATTGCTTGAACCCAGGAGGTGGAGGTTGCAGTGAGCCGAGATCGTGCCATTGCACTCCAGCATGGGTAACAAGAGTGAAACTCCGTCTCAAAAAAAAAAAAAGAAAGAAAGAAAATCAGCATATTGAAGAGATGTTTGCACTCCTATGTCTATTGCAGCATTATTCAAAATAACCAAAATATGGAATAACCTAAGTCAGTCCCCATCAATGGATAAATGGATAAAGAAAATATGGTATATATAAGCAGTGGAATGCTATTGAGCCATAAAAAGAATGAAATTCTGTCATTTGCAGCAACATGGATGGAACTGAAGGTCTTTATGTGAATGAAGTAAGTCAAGCACAGAAAGACAAATATCACATTTTCTCATTTATATGTGGGAGCTAAAACAGTGAATTTCATAAAGATAGAGAGCAAATTAGTGGTTACCAGAGGCTGGGAAGGGTAGTGAGCAAGGAGGGGATGAAGAGAGGTTGATTAATGGTTGAAAACCAAGAATAAGGTAACCATTAATGGAACAAATGAGAGGAAGATAATATGAAAGTAGATTTCATTCCAGTAAACTTTTTTTAAAAAATGTTAACACTAAAGTGAACTACTTTTGCAATTTCCCTGTCACAAAAAAAAAATTAATGGTAATAATAGCAGCTAAACAGTAATTATTCCAGTACAAGTGCTGCATCAAATCCTTTACTTGTGTTGTAATTTAATCCTAGCAATGTTTTATGCAAACAAACCTGAAATCATCTTTACTGATACATTCTTATTTTTATTATTATTATCATTTTCTAATTTTTGAGATGAATTCTCATTCTGTTGCCCAGGCTGGAGTGCAGTTACACAATCTCAACTCACTGCAGCCTCTGACTGCTGGGTTGCAGTGATTTTCCTTTCTTAGCCTCCCGAGTAGCTGGGATTACAGGCACGCACCACCATATCAGGCTAATTTTTGTATTTTTAGTAGAGACAGGGTTGCATCATGTTGGCCAGGCTGGTCTCGAACTCTTAACCTCAGGAGATCCACCCACCTTGGTCTCCCAAAGCACTGGAACTACAGGTGTGAGCCACCGCACCTGGCCAATACTTTATTTAAATAAATATTTGACAACACTTATCCAGTATAATGTAGTCTACAAAAGAAATCCCAAGGACACACAATATCTGCTTTTTAAAATGGTTTAATATATATGCACATTAATATTTTCTATTTTATTTTCTTCTTTTATCATTATTAATTTTGTTTGCTATTGTTATTATTCCTAAGTTGAATGCTTTGATTCTTTTTCAATCCTTTATTTTCTAAGAAAAATGCATTTTAAAACTACAAAATTTCTTCTGAGTATTGTTTTGACTATGTCCCATTTGTTTCAATAAGAGTTCTCATAATTTATTTCTGAATAGTTTTGCTTTGCTTTTATACCCAAGAACGTAGAGGGATATTTTATACTTCCAAGTGGACAGATTTATATATGTGTGTTTATGTGGCTAGCACTTCTGTTAATTTCCATTCTTATTGCATCGCACTCTGAGAATGCAACTCGTATGAGCCCATTTACTTTAGAATTTTTGGTATTTTCTCTGTGGCTCAACATATAAACTGACTTTGTAAATTTCTGTCTTTTTTTTAAATGTGTTATCTCTGTTGAAAACCAAGTTTTACATATATCTATGTGTATGTTATGCAAATGCTATTACTATATAATACCTTCTTTCTGTGTATTTAGTCTTATTTTTTATGAATCATTAGGTTCTCCTCATATTTCTATCAGTTTTGTATATTTTGAAGTTGTTAGATTCATGAAGTTAAGTGACTTCTTAGTGAACTATACTTTCAATATAAAGTATAAATATAAATATATAAATCAATATAATATAATCAATATATATCTCATTTTTTCTTTTATGCATTTGAGCTTAAATTCCATTTTCTTCTATATTAATACTCTAATACTAACTTATTTAAACTTAATTTAAAATTTTTGAATAGTGTTATAGTCACAGAGTTCAATCTTGAAAATGTAAAATCATACTTAAAGAAGTTGTCTTTTCACTCTGGTATTCCCCAACCACAAAATTTCCCTCCGCAGATACAAGTGTTAACCACACATTGAATAAATACCAGGATTGGGATTTGGGCAGGGAAAGCAGACATGTGCTTGAGCCACCATCTTGATTCAGACTGTGAATATTATTTCAGTGGTATGAATGCAGCTAGAATACATTCTCTCACATCAGCCTAGAGTTGCAAATTCACAGGTTGGGCCCAAGGAGAATGTCTTGTGGTCTATCTCAGGCCCTGTGGTCTAGGGAAGCCATTCTGTATTCCAGAACCTGGGCCATTTTCTAGCTTGTTGGTGGTAAAGGGAAGTAGGAAGGGGATAGTGGGTGTAAAATCAGGAAAGTGTTGACATGGATTTGGGCCCTGAAATTACCCATTTTGAAGAAATTTATTTCTTGAAATACCCACTCATGAGAGACTTTCTGATATTTCAAGACTGTTAGGCTCAAGAAATCAATCAACCAATCAACAGTTTGGACTGATACTTAATGTCTTAATATGGGTAATCATTATAGACACAAGCCAGTTCCTACTCTTGAGAACTTAAAATTTAGAGGCTAAAAATATTCAGAAAACAAGTAATAACATGAGGAAACATAAAACCAAATGTATGCCTCAGGATGATCCTGTTGGTCTTAGAAAAGTGGTAAATTCACAGAACTCCTATATACACATGTGAGTTATATATATCCTTAAATAAAGCATCCTTTCCTGCTAACTATTCTTTGCACATAGCATTTGGAAAACAACCCCATGATGTTAATGGGAATCACACCCAAAGTTTGATTTTTATTAGCTGACCGTGGACAGTTGTACCACAGATGAAGAGTTAACTCCTCTCTTTCATTTATCATTTTATTTTTTTCCCCATTCTTGATCTTATTCAGTTTTCTTTTCATCTCTCTCCCCATCTCTTCTCTTTCTTTCTTCACTATCCTTCTCCCACTAATTCTAATGAAGTATTCTCAACAAGCATTCTGAACAACCCCTCCCCTGTGGGCCTCCCTCCTGAGAAATTAGGTGGCTGTGTCAATGCCTCTGATGCCTATTTTTACACTTGTGTTTGTCCGAGTCTGACGTGGTTTATCACAGTCTCTCCAAAGGCCTATTGTTCAGCACTTCAAGAAGAATGTTGTTATATTGACTGTTAGTGCGTCAGCCCGGCTCTCTCTGGAGGAGCTCTTGGATGAAATTAGATAATTTCCATTAGGAGACCGTGCATTATTAGTCCCCCGTGCCAAAGTGGAGAATGAGCCAAGATGACTATTTCTGGCCGGGCTCACCTCAGGAAGGAACCTTCTTGGCTTTAATGGGATTTTGCTATTGTTGGTTGCCTTCTGTTTGACACCAGGCCAGCCCAGGGTTGAAAATTGTTTAGAAAGCTGTATGAAATATAATAGAGCTCCAGCCATTTGCTGAGGCACATTCCTGCGCAATGTTTATTTTGAAGAAGGGAAAAAAATATATTGTCCTTGGCAGACAACAATTAAAAAAAAAAAAGGAAAGAAAGCAGTAACTTGAATCTCTGACCATATGCTTCTTGTTGCCAGTTGTGTTTAAAAACTCCCTGCTGGTATCAGAGAATTTCACACTAAAATGATAAATCTTTTGTAATATGTATAAGCATCTTCATTACAGTCCCAGGAAGATATTTGAAGTCATCAGGACTCCCAAGTTTGAGGCTCTTTTAAATGGGTGGATAATGAGGACAGGAAGACTGAAAGAATATTCCAGGCTCACAGTGGTCCCAGTCTGGGCACCAGATTTCAAGTCAACAAAAATCCCTCGGCTCTTCCTTCTAGTAAAAACCTTTCTCACCTGATTCTAGGAGCTGAGCCCTTGTGAGCTGGTTGTGTTCTGAGCAGAGTTAATCAATAAAGCGGTGGAGGACGGTAGGAAAAAAAACTCATCTTCAGTCTTAATGACATTCAAAGGATCAGATTTTAATCAGAGTTGTGGTGGGAGTCTTGGGCTTTTGGCTTTTTGATTCAGTAACAGCTGGCTCCCCATCAGAGCTGACTATAGAGCAAAAGTTGCCTCTGTTTTGGCATTGCTACTGCAAGAAATGTCTAGGAATATTGAAATGTTGGCACTTTTGAATGAGACTGAAAATTGCTTTCCCTAAATTGCTTTCTTACAAATGTGCTTAACGTTGCAGGCTTAGCCTTATTTTATCGTCCAGTCCCTTTGGGGCTAAGTGTGCATGCAAGAAAATGGTAAACAGAACAAGACAAAACAAAACCTAAGGTGGGGTCTCAATAGGCAATCCTTGAAAAAGCAATTAAATTGTATTTATAAGAGTTCCTTCATTGAATTAAAATGTTTCCCAAGACCGTTTAAAGATATGATCAAGTCAAGAAGCTAATTCCATCAATTGACATTTAGATGTCTTCTGACTGGTTTCCTCTTAGTTATTCGGCTTTAGCCTTGGCCTTTTCCCCTTTAGCTCTTTCAATAAATAATATGCACAACCACGTCTTGACCGAACAACAATGGGGGAGAGGGGAAGCAGAGATAATCACCAAAGCTAACTACCAAATCAACTTTAGACATAAATGTCACCTTTTTCCCATGAAATCTTTCATCAGAAATGCTGACCCATGGCCAAAACGCACTGATGGGTGGTGTGTGAGCCTGTACAAGAGGAAATGGAGACAGGCAATTCCAAAGCACATGTGGCTCATTTATAGTAGACTCTTCTCTGGCTCTGCCTAGATAAGGAGGGCCTGTTTTAACCCGAAGCAGACCAAAGCATCCACCATGCTAGGAATGAGTTTCACATGGCAGGCAGAATTCTAAGATGATCCTCAAATTCTTGCCCCATGGCAGGTGGAATTCTATGATCCTCAAATTCCTGCTCCATGGTGTGGAGCAAATTCTTCCCTCCCTATGAGTGTGGGCAGGTCTTGTGAATAGAGTTGGATATCATTCCTGTGATTAGTGTACCTTATAGAGCAAAAATGAAGAGATTTTGCAGATGTAATTGAGGTCCCAAATCAGTTGATTATGAGTGAACCAAAAAAGACGTTATCTTGCAAGGGTTTGACTTAATCAAATGAAAGTCCCTAAAGAAGGCATGCCTCTTTTCATCAGGAAAAAGGCACTGCCTTAGTCCCTTGGAGGTGCTATAGCAAAGTACCACAGACAGAGTGGCATTTAAACAACAGAAACTTATTTCTCACAGTTCTAGAGGATGGAAGTCCAAAGTCTGACTGTGGGCATGATTAGGTTCTGGTGCAGGCTCTCTTCCTGTTTTGTAGACAGCTTCCTTCTCAAATGGCAGAAAGAGAACTAAAGAGCTCTCTGGAGCCCCTTTTATAGAGGCACTAATCCCGTTAATGAGGGCTCCATCCACCTGGCCTAATAACCTCTCAAAGGCCCCATCTCCTAATATAATTACATTGGGTGTTAGGATTTCAACATACAGATTTGGGGGAGAACACAAACATTCAGTCCATAACAGATGCTCTCCTGTGGGCTTTTAAAAGGAAAACAACCATGTTGTCAACTGCCTCTGGAGGGAGGCAGCATCTAGGAGTTGAGGACCTCTCCCTCTACCATTGGGAGAAATTGAATTCTGCCAACACCTTATGTGAGCTTAGAAGTGGAGCCCAAGCTCCAGATGAGAAAGCAGCTGGCCAACACTTTGTGCCTTGTGAGACTCTGAGCAGAGGACCTAGTTGAGCCACGCCCAGATGCTTGAATGCTGAAACTGTGATATAGTAATATATGTTGTTTTACACCACTAAACTTGCTGTAATTTGTTACACTGCAATAGATGACCAATACGACCACTGTGTGGACAACTTGACCAGTTCTGAAGGGCTGAAAGCTCTGCTTGAATCTTCTGATGCTGCTGGGCTCCAGATGGCAGTTTATCCATGGGCTTGAACTTACAGGGGGCTGAAGGCTTTTCAGAGACCGTGCCTGAGATCTCTCCATTGCCTTCAGCTGGACGTGGCTGGCCGCCTGCAATTCCTGAGGTCCTGAGGAAGCATTGGCTATTTTCTGCTGGAGGCAGCCTTGTGGAGAATAGAAATGACACAGTATGAGGCCACACCAGTCTGGGCGGGGAAGAAAGCGCCTTTTGGTATTTATTAGCCATGTGACTTGGTCAAGTCATTTAAGCTCTTTGAATCTCAGGTGTGTCAAAGGGAGATGATAATACAATTTTTAGAGTTATTTATAGAAGTAAATAAATAATCTATATAAAAACTAACCGAGACTGGAATAGAACACGTGCTAAATCCATAAATTTTCTTTAAAACTTAGCATAAGTGCTATTGGACAGCCTTAGTTCAATTCTGCCTCTGATGCATGCTAGGATGTTACTTAACTGCTCTCTGATCCCATACGATCGTGAATAAAATGAAGATTGCATCCGTACTTTATGTGTACAGTTGTAAGTATTAAATAAAATAATTCAAGTGACGCCCTTATCTGCATGGCACACAGTAACGTTAATTCGTGTTGTTGTTAACCCTTCACTCCCAATTCCCGAACTGGAATTCTTCACTACCCCTTCCATAGTGCCATGAAATGACTGGATTTCTAAGATAGCACTTCTCATAGTCTCAGATACCTGTACTGTAAGAAGCTGTATGCATTTCTTTCTCTCCCACTCTACCTTTCGCTTTGTGAGGCTGGAACCATCATTGATTTATGTCTGCAATCCACCCAGAGCCTTGTCCATCACCTTCCATGTAGTCAGATGACCAAAAGCATTAACCTGACTGAATTTTGAATTAAACTGAACAGAGAGAATGGCAGATAGGTGCTACTTATGTACCCCAAGAAATGGCAGTGATCTCGTGGAATCATTTGCTCTTTTCTTCTTGGTAAATCAAGTCGAACCAGATCAATCTGTCCCTAGCTTTGGTTGAAATAGCCCTACATAAAGAGTTGTTCATATCATTCATGAATCCACCAACTGAGCATTTATTTTCTGGGAGATGTACATCTATAGTATCTAGCAGCTGCTTTGGTGGTACAAACCAAAGGCAGAAGCCAGATTCCCGTTCTCAGAAACCTCCATGAGAAGGCAGGGAAGTCTCCTAGAGACTCCTTTTACTCTAACTCCAGAACTCCTTTTACTCTAACATTGCCCCTGCCCCAGCTCTGCTCATACCTTCTCCTCTGAACTCAGGAAAGACTCCCCGAAACAGCTGCTCCCCATCCTCAGCCACATGAGCCTCACATAATTAAGACCCATTACTGAATCACCCCTCAGCCCTTGCCTCACTTAGGCTCTGCCTGGAAAGCAACGATATTGATGATGACCTGCCTAGTAGGGCGACTGTGAGAAATAACTCATTAAAATGGCCGCACAGTGCAATGAAAAGGGCAGAGAATAAGATCAAGCAGCTCTCCCTGGCACTCCATTCATTTTCAAGGGAAAACAATTCCAAATCAGAGCTATAAAAAGAATGCCAAAGATAAAGCGGAGCCTCTCTCCCCACCTCGGGCTATTTGTTTTCAATGAGGACCCAGGCACTTGCCTGCCTCCTTTTCAGCCTTTATCACAGCACATTTCTCATCTGTTCTTTTACTCATGCTGGGTCATTTTCATTGTCTCCTGCTCAGAAATGTTTGATAAGAATCTAGCTGAGTGGCATTAGGAAAATCCGCTGCTCAACAAAGGAACCTGCCATTGTGCCCCGTGCACTTCAAAGCTCTCACAATATCTTATTTTTATTGTTTCTTTATGTTTTTCAAAAGTACAAACAATGTGGTTTGCGTCCTAGACCATCTGTGGGAAAATATATTTCTCATTAGTTGGATCCTGACCTGCTGATGACTGAAGAAAATGTATAGTAATTCATGTTAAGATTTGTAAAGATGCCTAACAATTCTTTTTCTTCTAGAGTACAGTAGCACTGATTGTACTCTAGCAAAAAAATTGTTAAGTACTTCTGCAAATCTTAACATGATATAACTGAGAGTGTAACAAATGCAAAGTCTTATGATAGGCCTGAGGGGAGCAGAAAGAGCATACCTTTTGGAGGAAGGGCCTGACATATCTACCAGGTACGCAGAAAAGGACAGTAACAAGGGACCAGTGAATGGTATGGACAGACTTCACAACTGTGAGGATTACTCTTAGCAGTACAAAGGGCTAGTTTACCAGATGGAGTTAGTCAAAACAAAATTGCTAATACATTACAGAGAACGAGAATTAAAGGAAATTCCCCAAACGGCAAGGAGGCATAAATTGAAGGGAAATGGTAAAGTGGCTTCCTGTGATTTGTTCATAGAAGCAGAATTAATATTGTGCAAACTCAGCAAAAAGTAGTTATTCTGGACTTTCCTCATCTCAAATACCATCCTTGGCCTTCTCCAGCGACAGACTAACACTCACTCATCAGGGTTAGTTTCCTGGACTATAAGGTGAGGACAGAGGAAGTTCCTAGTTCCTATTTTGTTCAAAACATTTTCCCAGCATCTAGCAAGGTGCCTAGTGCACAGGCATGTTTGTGTTTTATGAATGGATCAAATAAAAACCTGAGTCTAAGGGGCATCTTGAAAGGGACTCCACATTATGTCTCCTTTCTTTCATCAACTCCTATTTTTGGGACACCAGTGGCAGGTATTTAATCATATTTTTCAGTCCATGTCATATCATCATCATCTCTGGCAAGGCTCCTTTCTTATGTTACTTTACTTTATTCATTTCTCCTTTTATTCTTCCAGCCTGGCTTTCTTTCATTTCTATCCCATAAACACCCACTCCTGGGTATCTAATTTATGTTTAGTTAGGTGCATACCCATAAATATCATATATGCGTTTAATTTACACAAATAGTATTTATCTGTGTATCTCATTCTATTCATTACTTTTTCATGCAAAAAGATATTTTTGAGGTTTAGTCATGTTGTCTTTTATAGATTGATTGATAAATAAGATAGATGACTGATTGATTGATTGATAAATTTAAAAATTCTGACCCCTGCATTGTATTCCATTATTTGTTTCTGGCATCTTATAACTACCTGTTCCTTGGGAAGAGACTTACGGTTGTCTTTAACTCCTCACTGTTTCTTTTTTTTTTTTTTTTTTTTTTTGAGGCGGAGTTTGGCTCTTGTTGCCCAGACTGGAGTGCAATGGCACGATCTCAGCTCACTGCAACCTCTGCCTCCTGGATTCAAGCGATTCTCCTGCTTCAGCCTCCCAGGCAGCTGGGATTACAGGCATGCGCCACCACACCTGGCTAATTTTTGTGTTTTTAGTAGAGATGGGGTTTCACCATGTTGGCCAGGCTGGTCTCAAACTTCTGACCTCATGATCTGCCTACCTCAGCCTCCCAAAGTGCTGGGATTACAGGTGTGAGCCACTGCACCAGGCCAACTCCTCACTATTTCAATTGCCTCTACTAAACAATCCTTTCCCCATGGATTTTGTTGGTAACTTATAATTTTGATGCCATTTCAAACTTAAAGAAAAGTTGAAAGAATAGTGCAAGAAATGCCCATGTACTTTTTACCCAGATTTATTAATCATGTAATATTTTATCCCATTTGCTTCATTATTTTCTATTTATATGTATGCATTTTTAATCAGAGTAAGCTGGAGATATCAGCCCATTTATTCCTAAATGTTTCAATGTTTATTTCAATGTTTATTATATAATTAAAAACATAAACATTATTTTATATATCACAGTTCCATTATCAAAATCAGGATACTTAACACTGACATAATACAATACTGTTATGTAATCTATCTACATTGCATATTCAAATGGTACCATTTGTCCCAGTACTGGGCACAGAGCTATTCTGCTCTCCCCAACCAGTATCCAATCCAGGATCATACACTGTACAGTGTTGGCTTATCTCTTTAGCCTCCTTTAATTAGGAACCATTTCTCAGCCTTTTTTCTTAACCTTGACCCTTCTGAAGAGGACAGATCAGTTATTTTGTAGAATATTCTCCAATTTGGGTTTGTCTAAAGTTTCTTGATGTAAGGTGACAATTGCCATATTTCTCCACTGTAAGGGTAGTATTTTCACCTTTGTAACTAATAAGTAATATTTTGCAAGATCCTTTGAGACAATGTAAATATTCTTTTCTTCTCTAAATTTTCACTTTTTAGTTTTAGCACCCATTGATTACTTTCTTTTTTTTTATTGCATTTTAGGTTTTGGGGTACATGTGCAGAACATGCAAGATAGTTGCATAGGTACACAAATGGCAGTGTATTTTTCTGCCTTCCTTCCCTTCACCCACATTTGGTATTTCTCCCCAGGCTATCCCTCCCCAGCTCCACCCCCACCGTTCCTCCCCTATTCCCCCCAATAGACCCCAGTGTGTAGTACTCCCCTCCCTGTGTCCATGTGTTCTCATTGTTCATCACCCGCCTATGAGTGAGAATATGCAGTATTTCATTTTCTGTTCTTGTGTCAGTTTGCTGAGAATAATGTTCTTCAGATTCATCCATGTCCCTACAAAGGACACGAATTCATCATTTTTGATTGCTGCATAATATTCCATGGTGTATATGTGCCACATTTTCCCAGTCCAGTCCATCATCAAGCACCCATCGATTACTTTCTAACTCCATCATTCCTTCTATTACAATAGAAGAGCTTATCATTACAAAGGAAGAGCTTGTTCTTTACCCATATTTATTTATTTATGCATTGACTAATAAAATCAATATGAATTGATGGATTTTCATTTTGCTGAATGAGTTTAATTTATTACTTAGCCAGTGACAGTTCAATTATAAAATTATAATAGATTTGGCCAGTGACAGTCACTTCAGACTGGCTCCAATATGGTTGTAACATACCCTCATTACTAAACAAGCACTTCTTGACTTTCTGGCATGAACAAGATGTTCTAGGCTCATTGCTGACTTTTGCCCCAGCCCCAGAATCAGCCTTCTCTCCAAAGAACTTGATTTCTTTTAATGGAAGGTGGTATTCAGAAACCAAGATCTGGACATCAGATTGCCATCAATGTGTCATGGCTTTTAGGTCTTCTCAGAAGACAGCAGTTAGGAAATATATATAATATGTCATGTATTTTATCATAAGGGTATTCAGACCGATCCCTTTAATCTCAATTCAGCAACACAGGGTACATTCTACTCTTGCTTCTTGCTGTATTTGTAACTCCAACAACGGGAAATCTGGCTCCCATTATTCTCAATATTTTTACTCTTTTGCTAACCGTTACTACCTCAATAAGCAAACTTCATAACTAAGTTTAATGTTTGCTTACCATTCTTTTTCATACACAATTTTCAGAAGTGAAAGGCACAGATCTTAAGTGTGCAGTTTGATGAGTACTGCTAAATGACTTCACCCACCCAACTACACAGCTAACAGGTTATAAAACATTTCCAGGATCCCAGAAAGTTCTTGTCAACCACCTTCCCACCACCAGCAGCCATTCTCTTATTCTGTTTTTTTCACCATAGATTTGTGTCTGTGCCTGTTCTTGGCCTCGTATACATGGGATCGTAAAGTATCTACTCGTGTTTGTTTTGCCTCTCTTGCTCAGCATGTCTGAGATTGATCCACGTCATTGTGTGCCTAACAGTTCTTTCCTTTGTATTGTTCAATAGTACACCATTGTATGACTACACCACATTCATCTATCTATTCTTCCATTCATAGACGTTTGTTTCCAGTCATTGTTTATTATGAATAAAGTTGCTATAAACATTCTTGTAAAGTCTTTTGTGGACATATGTTTTACTTCATTAATCTTTCAAAATAACCCATTTTTGATTTTGTTAATTGTCTCTATTATTTTTCTATTTTCTATGTGATTGGTTTCTTCTCTTATCCCTAGCATTTTTCTCTTTATATTTACTCTGGGTTTAATTGCTCCTCTTTTTCCAGTTTCATAAACTAGAAACCTGGGTTTTATATGGCCTCCCAAAGTGCTGGGATTATAGGCATGAGCCACTGCACCCGACTGACTGGGTATTTTTTAAGCATTTCATTTTGCCTCCTCTACTGGCTACTTAGCCTTACCTCTTTGCACTTTTTTTAGAAGTGGTTTTAGGGATTGCATACACATCCTTAGCTTGTCACTAAGAGCTAATATTGGATGAAATGTAAGAGCATGACAACAGTATAATTCCATCGTCCACTCCCAGCCTTTGTGCTACTGTTACATACATATTATATCTCAATACACTATAAACCCCAAATAGAGTACTCTAATTTTTGCTTAAACAGTCACATATTTTAAAGAAAGGAGAGGAAGAAAAATGCTTTCAGCCCACTGAGCTCTTTATTTCAACTATTATATTTCTCCTATCCTGTATTTCCATTTGGCTCGTATTCATAATTTATATCTGCTTCATGTTTCCAACATCCTTTATTGGAACTTTGAAGATATTTATTACATTTATCTATACTCCTGTTCTTCACTCTGCTTCCTCTGGTATATGTTGTTCTGATTTTGGCCTTTCTTTCATGATGCTTGTGTTCCTCAGAATTCTTTTTTTTGCCCCCTTCTGAAAGCTTATCAGCTACCTTTACCACTAGTGCACACACTGGAGGAGAGTCAAACACCTGGACTGCATAGACTTCAACTGCACTGGGAGAGGAGCATGCCTCTAGGCACTTTGAGGTGATGTTGCATTCTGCTGTAATCCCTACCTATGTAGTGGTGCCCAGAACCTGCACGCAGGCCCTGCTCTTTCCAGAGGCTTTCCCTGTGGTAATCTCTAAGTCCAAAGCATCAGCAGGACATTGCTCTTATAGTTCATATTGCTCTTCTATTTCATGCAATATTAGCTCTAAGTAATAAGTTAGGGGTGTATATGTAATCCCTAGAACAACTGTAAAAAAAAAAAAAACACATGCAAAGAGGTAAGTAACCAGTAGAGGAGGTAAAATGGAGTGTTAAAAGGTTTTGCTAGGGGAATACTCAGAGTGGCCTGTCCAGGAAGCCTCTATTTACTGCCCTAGTCAGGATCTAGAAACTTATTCTGTTGCCTTCGAGAAGCACAACTATTTTCCTGTCCTATAAGGTCCATGTGGTAGGCAGTGATCCACCCAAATAAATATGAAGGAAAGAAAGAAACCAACTGGCGAGCACTTCCCAGGCACAACCCTAGTGTGTTGGTCAAGGTTCTCCAAAGAAACGAAACCAACAGGAGACTAATTGGCTCACAGGATTATGGAGGCTGGCCAAGAAGTCCCAAGGTCAGCAGTCAGCAATTGAAGATGCAGGAAATCCAAAGTGTCATTCCAGTCTGAGTCCAAAGACCTGAGAACCAGGAAAGCTGATGGCATAAGTTCCAGTCTGAAAGCTGCAGGCTCAAAGCCCAGGAAGAACCAATGTTTTCGTTCAAATCCAAAGGTAGAAAAAGGCCGATGTTCCTGCTCAAACAGTCCAGCGGAAGAATTTTCCTCTTACTTGGTCATTTTGTTCTAGCCAAGCCTTCAACTGATTAGATGAGGCCCACCCATATTAGGGAAGGCAATCTGCTTTACTCAGTCTACCAATTCAAATGCCAACCTTATCCAGAAACATGCTCACAAACACACCCAGGATAATGTTTGATCAAATGTCAGGGCATCCATGGTCCAATCAAGCTGACATAAAATTACTCATCACACCCAAAGTGCCTGTGACACTTTGCCCTCTCCCACTCTCACCCTTACCATGTCTTCCCACCCTCACCATGAAAATCTCTACAGATTTTCTCTTAGTTTTCAGGATCTGGCAGCTTCCTCTCACTTCAAGATTGGGCCTTGGGAGGAAGCCAATATTGTGTGCTAGTTCACCACCTTTTATGAAACTAGGGGCTTTCCAAGCATTTAATTTCTACCTGATATAGGAAACTCCTAATTGTGGGATTGCTCTAAGGCAGCCCTTAAAAAGGTACAGAAGACTCATTAACAATTTTCCAACTTCCCTGACCTGAAAGAAGTATAAGAGGAAAACACTGACTTGTTATTAATCAAGTTATGTCTGCCCAGTTTTCTGGGTTTTGTTTTTAATAAATGACTGCTAATAGCTGAAATTCAATATACTAGATATAAGAAATATGACAGGTCATGGGTCGAAAGAAGTCCACAATAGGAAGTGGAAATTTTGAATAAGACAATTAATGAGATTCACTGAGTGATAAATATAGTACATCGTGTGAGTTTTTAGTCCCAGAAGAAAATAATTTTATTGATGGTGCCAGATTTCCCATTCCATGAGGGAGCATTTCCCAGCCTTTCTTCCAAACCTTCCCTTACTCCACACCCTGCTCTCCTTTCCCTAATGGGTTTCTGACGTCCCAGTTAGAGAATGGTGCAGAGTGAATGGAGAGGCGCAGTGTGTCAGGCTGAAAAACAAACCCAGAGAAATCTGCCAAGCATCAACGTGCAGTTAAAACCTGGAGCTGGGCTCTAGTGTGGTCTGTTTGTGTCTTACGTTGCATTTCAAGATGGTTAGACCAGCCTCTTGGTTCTTGAAGAAGAGGGAAGTAGATGAGATTTCCACTGCACTATCACTCATTCCTTCGTCCTATGGAGAGCAGAGTTTTGGTCACCGTTCCAGAGTGAGGCATGCTTATGTTTACTCATATATTTCTTTGTGTTTTCCTTCCTACCAGGCCAGGTGGTTTCCTAAGAGGTAACTGGCTGCCAGGATGCACAGTGTATGAAAGCCAGAAGTAACTCTGGAGATCCTCCAATCACCTGCCACTTTACAGTGGAGGAAACTGAGGCCCAGATGGAGTCAGTAGTTTACTTGAGATCTCACAGTTGCAGAGGTGGACTAGAAGCCAGGTGATCTGATTCCTAAACCCCTGGATTTGCCATTACACTGATTTCCATTACAATGAGACTTCTTCACATTAATACTGATTTTCAAAAATCTGTTCTTCAAGACTTTCAACTATTATGTGAGAGTATATTATTTATCTCGATTTTTTTTTCTTTTTTTTTGAAACGGAGTTTTGCTCTTGTTGCCCAGCCTGGAGTGCAGTGGGGTGATCTCAGCTCACTGCAACCTCTGCCTCCCGATTTCAAGCAATTCTCCTGCATCAGCCTCCAGAATAACTGGGATTACAGACACCCGCCACCATGCCTGGCTAATTTTTTTGTGTTTTTAGAAGAGATGGCATTTCATCATGTTGGCCAGGCTGGTCTCGAACTCCTGACCTCAGGCATCCCAAAGTGCTGGGATTATGGGAATGAGCCACCGCGCCCGGCCTTCGATTTTTTTTTTTTTTTTTTTTCTTAAATGAATGAATGGTCTTGGCTTTCAGAGGTAATGCTTTTACTCCTATTTATTTCTACAGTTTGCTTGTTTAAATTATCCTTTTCTTGGTGGTAGGGAAGTTAGTGGGTAGAAAAAAAGTAGCCTCATTTGAAACAATGAGCCTTAGCTTTTATTTTTTGATGCATGGGTTTATAAAGCCAGAGTTGAGGAAAAGCTAGAGATGGGGCATACAGACCCCCCCGACTTGCTTTCCCAACCCTGAACAACACACAGTCAGTGGGTTGTTGACTCAGCTGTCAGCCAACATGCTTTCTTAGAGCTGCTATGACGTGTCAAGTTGTATACAATGCTGGGCATATAGACCAAAAGTATATGATTTTCATTCTTCAGGCAGCTGAGAAGACACAGCCCAATGAACCAATTTCTTGCCAGCATGTTACAGGCTATAATGGAAGTATGCACAGGTGCTGTGGAGGCACAAAAGAGACACCTGGCCCAGGAGACACTGATATCTCACTGTCATTCTCATTTACACATGTTGCGTCATAATTACCTATACTCCCCAACAGCTTATGGTAGTTGACAAATAATTGTTAAATGAATGAATGCATAGCTAAGCATTACAGATTTTATGAATACAGTATAGAATGGGGAAGGACCCAGGACTTTTACACCCCCAGGTAGCAAACTGGCAGCCACAGGCCTGAATCTGATCCACTGATCCACTGTCTTTTGCCCATGCCATGTTTTATTTTTTTTTTAATTGAGCCATCTTTACTTAAAAATGCTAGTTTCCAGCTTCTTTTGTAAGATCAGAAATATCTGGAAATACTTTGCACTTATTCCAGAGTGACTCCAACAGGTTGGAGCTAAGTAGAATTTAGATCCTATGATGATCAATTTCATGTATGGATTTGACTGGACTAAGGGGGCCCAGATAGCCGGGAAAACAACATCTCCGGGTGTGTCTGTGGGGGTGTTTCTGAACAGGTGTGAATCAGTAGTCTGAGTAAAGAAGATGCATCCTCACCAATGTGGCTAGGCATCATTCAGCCCATTGAGGGCTCAAAAAAACAAAAAGGCAGAGGAAGGGTAAATTCTGTCTTCTGGAGCTGGGACATCTTCCCTTAGACATCAGAGCTTCTGGTTCTCAACACTTTGGACTTTGGAACTTACACCGTCAGTTCTCCTAATTATTATGCCTTTGGATTCAGACTTAATTACTTCAGTGGTTTTCCTGCTTCTCCAGCTTACAGACAGCAGATGGTGGCTCCTCTAGGCCCCCATAATTGCATGAGCCAACTCCCATAATCTCCTTATATATCTATCCAATGCATTCCATTTCTCTGAAGAATGCTGACCAACAAAGATTCCCTTCAATCAAGCAGGAGCCCTGAGTTGTCCATGGTCCTACCTGTCATAATGAGAAAACTCTTCACATTTGTCTTATGGGTCCTGGAGGCATTTGATTATTGGTCTGGACACTCACAGGAAACCCATGTAGGGAACAGCAAGCATACCCAGGAAAACTAGGAGAGAATTCCTGGAGTTTGAAGGACTTGTAGAAGTGCAATGTCAATGAATGCATGATTGAGCCAAGCTGAAGAGAGGGAGGCTGGCCTGCAGGAGAAGAGATCCTTCACTGGTACCTCAATTGGCTCCTGCCAAGGTTATCTCTGCCGATGAGGAAGCTTTTCTTCTAGTCTCTTCCCTAAGAAGGGATATTTTCAATCAACTCTGGCTTTTCATATATGACTTGAAGCTGATGACTGAATAGCCTGGTTGTTGAGGTTCACCCATACGGATCTGCGAGGAAGCCTGAAGCCTGTGATCCATCCAAACCCTCATTTTACACCTGAAGAAACTGAGGCTGAGAGAGGGGAAGTGACTTGGCCAAGGCCACACAGCAAGGTCAAGATCCAAGATTAAAACCAATTGCTTCTCTGTTTTGCCTGTTACTACACCACAGAAATAAAGACAAAGAGAATGAGAGAGAAGAGGCAGGTGTGGGGAAAAGATGGAACAAGTGTTCTGCTTCTAGAATAACTAGAAATTTGAACTCAGAAGACTTATTCTTTTCTTTTAAGAAAGAAATGTTTTTATAATCTAACTTCTGTGGCTTGTGGGAAAAAATGTCCTTCAAGTCCCCAAGGAATGTTATGAAAACCTCCATTAAATTCTAGTCTTCAGATCTGTTTGAGTCCTAATAACTATAATAAACTCTGGGAGTGTTTCCTTAGGATTGCTCTTTTAGGGCGGAGAGGGGGCAGCAAAAAAGAATAGACAAGTTTTCACAAGAAAAACTTGTAAATAGGCAAGCATAACCAGAAAATGTATAAATTGGGATGGCTTTATAATTAAGCACAGCCTAATTGTGCTTATGTGTCTAGTCAAGAAACTCTAGAGTCCCGGGGGAAGAAGGTGTTGGGGACGAGGGAGTAAGATTGCTCTGGGGGTAGTAGACTATATAAGGGCATCATGGTCCTTCCCACGGAGAGCATGTGTGATACTTAATATTAGGCGTCAACTTGATTAGATTGAAGGATGCAAAGTATTACTCCTGGGTGTGTCTGTGAAGGTGTTGTCAAAGAAGATTAACATTTGAGTCAGTGGACTGGGAGAGGAGACCCACCCTCAATCCAGGTGGGCACCATCTAATCAGCTGCCATCGCAGCTAGAATGAAAACAGGACAAGGAACGTTGAAGGAGTAGACTTGCTGAGTCTTCCAATATTCATTTTCTCTCATGCTGGATGCTTCCTGCCCTCAAACATCAGACTCCAAGTTCTTCATCTTTTGGACTCTTGAATTTACACCAGTGGTTTGCCAGGGGCTCTGGGGCCTCCAGAAGGCTGCCCTGTCAGCTTCCCTCCTTTGAAGGTTTGAGGACTCGAACTGGCTTCCCTGCTCTTCAGCTTGCAGACAGGCTCTTGTGGGACCTCATCTTTTGATCGTGTAAGTAAATAGTCCTTAATAAGCTCCCCCTCATTTATGCATCTATCCTATTAGTTCTGTCCCTCTAGAGAACCCTGACTAACATAGCATGTGCATGTGCTATTCCTTTCGCTTGGAATGCTTGCCCCACTCCTACCCTAAGCACCACCACATCCCTCCTTCCCTGAGCTGAGGCTCTGCTGAAATGTTCCCTGGGCAACCTGCACTTCTGCTTCACAGCACTCAAAACGTTTGTCACCTGTGTAATTGGTTGCTCATGCCAGGCTTCCATATTACATGATAAGCTCCATTCATGACAGTGGTGTCTACCTGGCCCACTGTACTGTCTCACTAAGTATTTAACAAAGGGCTTTACGAGGTTATCCCTGCCTCCAGCACCTCAGAATTTTTATGGTGACTGTTCAGAGGGCAGCTAAGCAGAAAAGAAGTTTTTAACAAGGCTATTTCTGGGCTGTTTTCCCTCTGAGTACTACTTGGCAAGTCACATCTTCAAAGGACGGTGCCTGAAGAGTCAGGTCTGGCAGAGAGAGGACTTATTGCCCTGGGTTTAAACAAGCAATCTCAAACTAACTTCCAAAGGCATTGACTGCTTGGAGGAAGTGAGTCCCTTGGGTCATTCCCCTCACTATTGTGGACGCAGGGCTGAGCAGGCCAGAAATGCCACACAGGTGGACTGAGAACAAAGTGATTTCAGATATGGAAGCCCTAAGGTGACATCCCAAGAACAGGTGCTCAGAATCACATGACTTGGTTTTCTGTTGAGCTATTTCTGTCTTGGACAATTGTAGCATAAGCTCTTGGCCAGTGGAGGGGGTTAATTGATTTTAATTCTCCTGGAAAGATTCTCTTAAGTAAAAGTAAACCATGTGCAAACTGGAGTTCGTTGCGTTATTGGTAACAACTTGCTTTGCACGCACCTCATAGCACACTGGCTAATAGCCTCTGCCAAATAACTAACACGTAGGCACTTTGCAAACATATGCAAAGTGCTTCTACGCATTGTGCTATTAGAGCTTCACAACCTGACAGAGAGGTATTAGCACCGTCAGACCTACTTTATGGTTATCCAAACAGAGGTCTCCAAAAGTTAGGAAACCTGCATAGTCACAGAGCCAGTGGAGCCAGAGCTGAGGCATGGACAGGCTGTTCTCCTTCCACCTGCCAGGCCCCTCTTGCCCAACTCATGAGGTTCAAAGTTTTCTCAAAAAACTGGTTGACGTTGATGTTGGAACCTGGAACGTTGCCCTCCAGCAGACAGGCAGGCCTGGACATTGGCATGTCACCATGGGGCCAATCTGATCATTTTCAGTTGGGATCCAAGAAAAAGAAAAGCTCTCCACATGCCAACATTGTTATTAAGTTCTCTTGACCCAGCTACCCAAAAGTGACCCCAAACATTTGGTCTCTCCAGGGTGTGTATGGGAGAGGGCGCAGCTGGGCATGTAGCCTTGTGCACTTTGCACCTGGAGAGGCAGGGACAGGGGTCTGAACCCTGCACAGGGGCTGGCTTTGGGAAGCATGCCCAGCAGCCATGTGGAAGTTCACTGCATTGAGGTGAATTACACCAGGTGGGATGAGTACAGGACAAGGAAGTAGAAGTCGGGCCTGCTTTTCAAAATCAGCCTAGGGCTATTGTCCCCAGAAGAGATCAACCTCAGGGGAGACAAGAGTCCTAGACACAAAACAAAAGAGTAATAAGGGAGGAAGCAAATGAAGTTGCTTATCTCATTTATTTATTTTTCTCTCCCATTTCCGCCTATGCTCCTTCAACTGAACTCCCCCTAGTCTCTGGTTTCCTGGCCGCTATCTGGCCAATAACCTCCACATGAGCATCCCCAGCCCCTCAGTGCTCCCTGTAATCTCTTCTCCAGGCTTTGCTGAGGATGGTATTTACCACCACACAGGATTTCCGTAGGTGATAACAGCAGGGCCTGGTTGGCTTGTCCCTTGTTCAGAGCCAACCCTCTGCTTCTTGCAGTGTCTTCTTACAGCAAGGGAAGAATCCTAATTTCTCCCAAGAATGTGACTCTCTTTAAGTGTCTTACCTACACCCAGCAACTAAGCAAGCTCCTGGATGAGCAACCCCTGACTCTCACATCCTCAACACTTTGGATTAAGAATTTACATTTTTTTTTTTAAAGTCAGGGCACAAGGGAGGAAGGCAGCAAAACACAGTGCCATGTGTGTACCTATGCAACTATCTTGCACGTTTTGCACATGTACCCCAAAGCCTAAAATGCAATTAAAAAAAAAAGGCAGGGCACGATGGCTCACACCTGTAATCCCAGCACTTTGGGAGGCTGAGATGGCAGAATTGCTTGAGGCCACAAGTTTGAGACCAGCCTGGCCAACATAGGGAGACTCCATCTCTACAAAAAATTTTTAAAATTTAGCCAGGCATGGTAATGTGCCCTGTGGTCCCAGCTACAGTCCTGAGCAACAAAGCAGGACCCTGCCTCTAAAAAAAAGTATAAGATAAATGTAAAAAACTGGTCTGTTCTGCTTTGTATGTGTATGGGAGCCCCACATGGAGAGCCATAAGAGGTGCTGAGGTGAATTTTCCGAGGCAGCTCACCCACTCACAAATCTCTAGTCTGAGGATCAGATTGTGGGACTGACCTCCAGAACCCACCTCACCAGGACTTGAACAGGCATTGTCAATCCAGGTCCCCACAGGAATGGGACCCTTGATGGCCGTTCTCACAGAAAATGTCCCCACCCCAGCACATTCACTCACCCCAGGCTGCTAGCTTTTCACTATGCCTTACAGGATGATGTGTTCTTTGTTTTTTAACTTCCTACTGATGTGTAATGCACATTCAGACAAGTACACAAGTCAGAGCTCAATACATTTTCACAAAGTGGACAAACATGGGTCATCTGCAGCAGATCAATAACAGAAGTCCTTGTCTGCACCTCGGCCTCATCACTGCCCACCTCCTTCCCACCCAGTGTAACCACTGTCCCAACTTCGAGCACCACACATCAGGTTTGCCTGCTGGGGGTCACTTTTCAGAAGCTCATTCCAGAAATGCATAGAAAAGACTTTCCTTTTTCTTCATCAATAATGCCTGAAGCTGGGGAGGCTTCTGGAGCCTGTCTTGGGTGTTCTACGTTACTTATAACTGGCAGGATCCCTAACCCTTAACAGCACATAAACCGGAGGAATCATAGAGACAGAATTATCTCAGAGAGAAACACAGTGGTGGGCAGCCAGCCAAGTGTGGAGGAAAGTGAGATGAGATCAACAAGATGAAGGCATTGTCAAGAGGCAGGAGCTGCAAGAGGTCGGGGCCCCCAGGGACAGCCTGCAAAGAAGGCAGGAAACTTAAATATATGCTCATATTTTTACCAAAGGGAGAGGGAAAAGAATTCCAACCCCTTCCCACAGTCTTCCTCCCATCATTGTCTCTTTCCATTTCTTCCCCATTCTAGAGACACTATTGTAAGCAAAACCACACCCTCTACCTCTTTACTTCAAACACCCATTGCACAATAGAAATATAATGTGAGACATATGTAAGTCTTCACTGCAGTAAAAGACACATAACATAAAATTTACGATTCATGGCATGTGGTACCTTCACAATATTGTGTAACTGACACCACTATCTGGTTCCAGAACATTTTAATCATCACAAAAGAAAAGCCAGTGACAACTACGCAATCATTTTCCATCCTCAAAACCATGGTTAATGCCACAAAGCAGGTGGCAATGCCCAAGTTATGTGAGTGTTACACAGGCCTCTTCCATCCTTGTCAAGGGGAATGCTAACCTTCTCTTCTTCTTTTTTAGACAGAGTTTTGCTCTTGTCACCCAGGCTGGAGTGCAATGGTGCGATCTCGGCTCACTGCAACCTCCACCTCCTGGGTTCAAGTGAATCTCCTGCCTCAGCCTCCTGAAGTAGCTGCAACTACAGGCACCTGCTACCACGCCTACCTAAATTTTTTGTATTTTTAGTTGAGACAGGGTTTCACCGTGTTGGCCAGGCTGGTCTTGAACTCCTGACCTCAGGTGATCCACCCACCTCGGCCCCCCCAATATGCTGGGATTACAGGCCTCCACACCCATCTAATCTTTTCTTCTTTACATGACACTCACATATGTAATTTAAAATTTTTTAGTAACCACATTAAGAGGTGAAAAGAGACAGATGAAATTAATTCTAATGTTTTCTTTAACCCAATGTTATACAAACTATTATCATTTCACATGCAATCGTTATTTAAAAAACTGATTACTAAGAGAGCTTACATTTTCAGTTGTACTGAGTCTTTGAAATTGGGTGTGTGTATTTTACATACACCGCACATCTTAATTTGTGCTGACATGTGTCAAGCACTCAACAACCACACATGGTTAATGATTATCATGTCAGACAGTGCAGTTCTAACCAATTCATAAGACGCTATCAATATCCTAAATCACCTTTTTAAAAGGTGATTCTTACAGATGTAAAGATACTAGGCTATAGTTTTAATATAAATTTTATCAATTTTAATTAACAGAAGTGTTAATTGAAAAATTAATATCAATTTTAATAATATAGGCTGGGTACAGTGGTTCACACCTATAATCCCACAGCATTTTGGGAGACCAAGGCAGGTGGCTCACTTGAGCCCAGGAGTTCAAGAACAGCCTGGGCAACATAACAAAACCTCAGCTCTACAAAAAATATAAAATTTAGCCGGGCAGGGCTGTGTCCCAGCTACTCAGGAGGCTGAGGTGGGAGGGTGGCTTGAACCCTGGAGGCGGAGGTTGCAGTGAGCTGAGGTTGCACCACAGCACTCCAACCTGGGTGACAGAGTGAGACCTTGTCTCAGAAAAGAAACTTAATGTTAATTTACTTCCTTAATTATAAAAAATATATTTAGAAGCTAGAGAAAAAAAAGTACCTAAGTTCTAAAACAAGGGCAAGGATGATCACTTTTTAGCACTAGGTGCGTTAGGCCTTCTTTGTGGTCCTTTACTCATGGTACAGCAAATGGAAACTAAAGGTGGAAAACCAAATTGCCACACAGCCACTTACCCGGAGACAAACATCCAGACGTCCAAAGGGTCATGACTGTCAGCATACAAGGTCAGGCAGGGTGACCCCTGGGGATGGTGGCAAGTTTGTCCCATGGCCTGACAACCCTTCTGTTTCATCAGCAATTCTCTAGCATACCAGGAGCTTACACCAGCCAAATCTAGAAACCTGGACTCAGCCCAACATCATGGGAAGCTGCCCTGGCAGTTTTCAGAGATGCAGTTGGTCCCTTCCACCAGGACCTTGTGGAAGATCCATCTAGAATGGTCCCACCTTTGCACCTCTGCAACCATGTGCCCGAGCGTCCCAACTTCGTCACCACTGGAGCCCCCTCCCTTGTGCTGCCTGGTGTTTACTGGGGAGTCCATGAAGACTCCCTTTCTCAAAAAGTCTTTAAAAGGAGGGGAAATGTCCCTTTTGTTGAGGACCCAGGTGGGAAGAGAAGTGAAGGCAAGGGATGAATTCACTGCCCTTTCTAAACCCCTTCCAACCACCAGATCTTTCCAGCATTTTCTCTCACATACATTTGGACCTAAGCTTAAAAATATGATCTGGGTAATGAGGATGTTGGTTAACTAGTTTGTATCTAATAGCCCTTCCAACCCAAACATTCCAGGGTACTAGAACGCCATTCATTCCTCACCCCCCCCCACACACACACACACACACAGACACCCACACACTCTGCTCGAGTCTCCAGGTCCACCCCATAGAGGAGAGCACACAAAGGAATGAGAATGTATCTCCTCAGCCCTGCTAATTCACAGGGAATACACCGATGGCTAAAAAGAAGCAATCTTATTTAGCCATCTGTGCTCAGAAAGAAGGAAATTTAGCAGAAACCAGAGCTGATATCCAAGAATGCAAAAATATTTTTGGGGCATGCTTCGTGCCACAATGCCCCAAGTTGGAAAAAAACGCACCATTTCATATGTTTATAACAACATCTGATCTAATATTATACAGTTTTGCTTCATCGCAAACCAGAACAAATACTGTCAGATTTATTACATCCTTCTGTTCTGAGACTTAAGTAATCATAGTTAGTAATGGAGCCATTCCACAGCTTAAGGGAAAGCTTTACAATTCTTTAGACCTAGGAATCCTGAGAGGGAGGTTATTTTCAAGAAGAATTTAAGGTTTTAAAGCTCTCAATGGAGCTTGTAATTCATCCCTTCCATTTCACATGAAAAGAGTTTCCTCTGAAGCTTGGCTGGGAGGGAGGAAGAGAGAAAAACCAGTTGGCACACAGACTCCCGCTGAGCTTAGAGAAGGGCCATGTTCATCAACATTCCCAATCTTTACCTTGCCTTTTTCTAAAAAAGAAAGAAGGAAGGAAGGAAGGAAAGAAAAGAAAGAATGATTTTACCATTGCCTCTCTTGCTTTTAAAATTGCTAATGCTGTATTTGGGATGCCCTTACTTGTTGATTCAGTAAAAGGCACTAATTGATTTTTATGAGGAAATTAAATTTTATTACAAAACATGCTCTCTCATTTACTCCCCCACACATACATGCACACATTGTCATTTGTTACATGATTTGTGCACAAGTGTTAAGTCCCAAACGTTGCCTCTGCTTGGCTGATGAATTCAGGATTTGTTAATGATGCGGTCACTGACTGTTTCATGGAGGCTCAGATTATAGGTTTGGTGCCTTCAGAGCTTTGCTCCATATACAGTCCTCTGCTGCACCCAAAAGTGGGGCTGTGGTCCCCCGAGGGCTGGGGGAGGTATGTTTGGATCAGTGTGACCCCATCACCTAAAATGAACACATCCACGCTTAGCCATGAAGCATTCTAATGGGTTCCATTTATCTCAGAAAGCTAGAATTTGTTACTCTGGTATTTCTTTACACACCACTAAGAAGAATGTCAACATTAATGTGGGGTGAGTAGGGGTGATGGAAACTTGGTCTACAGAAACTCAAGTAAAAGTTTAGAACAGCTTAGAGTCTTTACAAAAATGAGAAATTCTGGGTTCCATTGCAGAACTACTAAATCAAGATATCTGAGAATCTGCACAGAAACCTGCTTTAGCCATGGTTCGCAGGTGATTCAAATGCACACACCAGTCTTAAAGATCCTTTCATTAACTCATAAGCAATTGTTTCAACACAAGATTGTAGGATCAAACCAGTTTCCAGATGAAGGTACTACCACTCTTTGAATTCGTTCTTGCCAACTTATTTTTAAGCATTGCCGGAAAGCACAAGCCTTCAGTTCTAATTCTAGCCCATCACCTGCAATGTGGACAAGTTACATAACCTCCCCAAAGCTCAGTGACAGGCATTATGCATTCAAGAGAAGAGTGATGATGATACAGAAGCAGCTTACCAAAGACCTTCACATCCATACTACCTCACTGGGTCGTCAGCAAGATCTCATTGCATAGAGTGGACAAAACTGCACTGTGGGCTTTATGGCACTTTACAAATGCAAAGTACACTTAGAACGTGGTCCTACTGGGTTTTGTTTGTGAGTTTTAGTTTTATTTTGAGATCAAAATATCTGCTTTATTTCTGATAGAAATTCCACTGCTTTTGTATTCCTAAAATACACCCTCCAGCCTAGCTTTTATCAATAATACTGAATCCTAACATTGAGTTTATCTCCCCAGCCTTTGGCCGAACTGGGAAATTGCTGGCACCTCCCAACTAGGGAAGGGTCTTTTCTGCCAAAATCACCATTTGGACCAAAGGGACCAGGGTCCCAGCACCTTGAAGGCAGTAAGAACCCAAGTATAAAAGAGAAGGAGAAAGAGCAGAGCTCAAACTCACTACTTCTAAATGTACCAGTCAGATCTCTGCCAAGCAGCAGAATGTGAGGAGGCATAGAGGGGCCGAGTCTAAGGGCTAAGGGATGTCTCTTTATCTGAACACATTAGGGATAAGTGTGATTATAACACATTTATTATAGCTAAATTATCTCTATCCCCAAATTCCTCAATTTTTTGTTCTTTGAGCCCATTATGTTAAACATTACACCTATAGTCATATATAGGTATACATACACAATAGGGATAGCATCTTCACAGAGGGAATCAACTCCGACCCCCATCTCCAGTCACTTCCATGTACATCTTCCTAGAAGGGTACTGTGTGTTTTTGCCCCATGAGGTTCTAAGATGGGCCAGTACAGTACACTGTGTTCTTCAAGACCTTTCTGTACTCAAGATACAAATTGCAGATCCTTTTCTATTTTCCATCTCAAATTATATCCAGACATCACTCGACCAACATAACCTATCAGAAACTGTGCAGCAAAATCAAGTGATATCGCAAAGCTAACCTGACAATAAAATGACAATAAGATGCTCTAGATTTGAACATAAACCTCCTCAACATCAAGTGACCAAGGAGTCTCAAGTCCAAAATTAAATTCCAAGTTAAGGACCAAAGAAGGCAAAATGAGAAATTAAAATCTTAATTCTCAAGTTCAAAAAGCTTTAAATTGCAATTTCCTATTCTTTTTGGTGTCAGCAAGAAGAGTTCTGAATGGTCTGCGTGGGGCTGGTGTTCTTTCAGCAGCAGCAGCCCAGGATGCCTTTCCAGGAACGGACTTCAGAGTTTGGATTAGTGCAACTCCAAGTCTCTGAAGAGCTGCACCTTTTTAAGTTATTGTTTTAAATTGTGGTAAAATATACATAACATAAACGATACCACCATAACCCCGTTTTTTCTTCTTTTAAAGACAGGACCTCACTCTACCGCCCAGGCAGGAATGTAGTGGTGTGAACAATAGCTTACCGTAACCAGGAACTCCTTGACTCAAACTATCTGCCCACCTCAGGCTTCCAGGCAGCTAGGGCTAAAGGCTTGTACCATCATGCCTGGCTAATATTTTCATTTTTTGTAGACACAGGGTCTCACTATGTTGCCCAGGCTGGTCTTGAACTCCTGGCCTCAAGTGATCTTCTCGCCTTGGCCATCATAACCATTTTTTTTTTTTTTTGAGACAGAGTTTTGCTCTTGTTACCCAGGCTGGAGTGCAATGGCGTGATCTCGGCTCACCGCAACCTCTGCCTCCTGGGTTCAGGCAATTCTCCTGCCTCAGCCTCCCGAGTAGCTGGGACTACAGGCACGCGCCACCGTGCCCAGCTAATTTTTTGTATTTTTAGTAGAGACGGGGTTTCACCATGTTGACCAGGATGGTCTCGATCTCTTGACCTCGTGATCCACCCGCCTCGGCCTCCCAACGTGCTGGGATTACAGGCTTGAGCCACCACGCCCAGCCAACCATTTTTTTTTTAAGTGTACAGCTCAGGAGAATTAAGCACATTCACTTTGTTTTGAAAACAATCTCTGGAACTCTTTCCATCTCACAAAACTGAAACTCAATACCCATGAAACAACAATTCCTCATTCTCCATTACCCAACCACGGGCAACTAGCACTCTACGTTCTGTTTCTATGAGTTTTACTGCTCTAAGTATCTTATATTAGTGGAATTATACAGTATTTCCTTATATGACTGGCTTATTTCACTTAGCATAATTTCCTCAGGTTCATCGATGTTATAGCATGTGTCAGAATTTCATTCTTTTTCAAGGCTGAATAATATTCCATTGTATGTAGAGGCTACATTTTGTTTATTCATTCATCTGTCAGTGGACATGGGCTGTTTCCTTTTTTTTTTTTTTTTGCTATTGTAAATAATGCTGCTATGAAGATGGGTGTATGCACTCACTTTTTAAATTGCTAAGTTCAACCAACACAGCAGATGATCACAGCATGAATTTAGAAAATAATCCAGTCTCCAGTCCCAGATAATTTATCCAGGCAAAACTCATTCCTAAAGCCCAATACATGGTGTTGCCAAAAACGACAGCAGATTCAGAAGAGAAAATTGCTTTAGAAGATTCTTCAAAGGGAAAAAGAGTAAATGGTTTTAATTGAAGTGCTCTTCATTTATTGCCAGGTGACCGTAATCTTTGGAGAGGCTAATTCTTTTTTTTTTCCCCCATATCTGGGGGAAATAAACTCATTTCTGTAAACAGTCTGCTCTGACTGCTACAGACAGTAGCATTTGAGACATTACTGCTTTAAAGGCATTTTCATGGCTCAAAATAAAAACACTATTATAAAGTGTTTCTTAAACAAGGATTTATTTTCTCCCTAAGAAGCTAATGTGGACACCACGAGTAATGATCCAAACTTGTGAGTGTGGCAAAACAAAGAGAAAACGAAGCACTCATCCTGCCCTCCAGATCATGCCCAGAACACTGTCTGACAACATGTGGCTTGCCAACTGGTACGATGCAAAATGTCAAACTTACATCTGCGGAAAAGGGGCTTGTCCCACAGGAAGCAAGCTATTGGGGAATGGGGAGAATCATATAATTAGAAATTTAAGACACAGTATAACTCAGAAAAATGTTGGCTGGGCAGTACATTGCTAAGACTTGAAATCTTTATTTTGGTTCTCTTTTCAAAAGCCCTGAGAGTGTAATGAGAAGAATATGGCTTTAAGAACTAAGATTCACCCCATCAGGCATTAATGGTGTCCAGAAACTATGTGAATAATTTTACTCGACACCCCCAAGACGTTTATATCTGTCCAACGCAAAATCAGAGGGGGGAGCATGTTAATTTCCTCAGCCTTTTGATAGCACATATACAAGATCTTTTAGCCCCACAAAAAGCTCTAAATATATTCTCTAGGACTTCAACTGCCTTAAAATATAGACTTGCATTTATCTTGGCCACATTAACGAGATCTGTTTGACCAATACATTTATATTTATGATGACTAAGGGCAGATTATGGTTGTTAAAATTTGTCCTTGGGACATGAAAACACTCCTCTGTCATTAATACATTTTGTAATATAAACTATGATGTCAGGTCAACATAAAGGGTAAAAACGTTCCTAAAGTATGCGCACATCATTTTTTAAAGCAATTGAGCCTAATGGAATAACAAAGGTCATCATAACAAACCATTACAGCCTTGGTCTTGACAACTCTGGCCACAGAAGAACCTCCAAGAAACCATCATCATTCCTCCAATGTTATGGCATCCAGACGACAGGAATGGCTCGCAAATGAGTCATACGGGCTCAGATCCGCGGTAGCTATGTGAGCGCTGGACGATCAATTATTCATGTGTTTACAGAGAGCTTTCCTGGTTGATGTTAACCAGAGCTGCCTGCAACGAAGAGCTCTCCAGCTGTCCTCGGCCATCCCAGGCCTTGGACTAACAAGCGGCTTTAATTGCTGGGCAAGTCATGTGGAAGGTGCCCCTCCCCTAGACCCAGTGAACTCAATCTCTATGAGACTTTATTAGGTGTAAAAATGCTAATCAGAAATAATTATGACAACGAGACTTTATTTACAGTACTCCCAGTAAATTCTAAACAGGGAGACAGAAGTTAGACTCGACTTAGTTCCCACAGGGTTCCACCAGGATTGGAGACGGACCAATACCAGGTCAGGAATTGGTAGAGGGCATAAGAGACGCCAGTGAAGAAGAGGGACTAGGGGTTGTGGATTTCACAAGAAAGGTAAGAGGAAGAGCAGTCTAGAATGCTCTGCAAAGGTAAAGGAGCATGACTGAGGACCACCAGGGTGAATGCATTAGATTGGTCACCAAATAGCCAAATGTGAGTGAACTTGACCTGCCCATCAAAAATGGCCTTGGAAGAAGCTGAACGGGAAGTCACTTCTCAGTCCTATTTGTTACCCTACACAACCTACAGCCTGTCCAAGAAGAGGAATAATGTCATTAAGGCAACTCTTCTCTCTCAGCCAGGCCACAGAGCATGGGAGCAGGTGCTCCACCACGCAATCCTAAGCTGTGTTTGGAGGGAGAGAGGGGTGACAGTCAGAGCTGTGGTCGAGCCTCTTCCTTTGAAGATCGGAGTAGAGCAAGGGATGCCTCAGGTACTTTTCTATTGTCCCAATTCTAAGAACATTTGTGGTACCAAGCCAGAGTCTTCCTCTTGCTTGAAATTTTTACCCATTTCAAAGAAAGTAGTGAAGCAAACAATGTCTGTTCTCACAGATAGCAAAGCACAGTAGTGCTTTGCGCAGATATAGGTAGGGTCAGGGCCATAGGACCCCTGAGGTAATTCTGCTTTATAGGATGGGAGGCAACAGTAGATGAAAGGAGTTGCAACAGAAAGGAAAAGCTAGCGAAAGAGAAACGGGGAAACAGCAGAAACACCTCCCTGCTGCATGACGCATCCTGGAGCGCTTACATCACACGTATTTTTGTAACTTACATCACAGGTATTGCTGTAAGGCCGGGACTACAGAGTCTGGGCTACCTTCCCTCACCCTGATCCTTTATTGGATATCCAGGAATGCACGTTTGGAAAATGATCCCAAAGAAAGAGGAGCTTCTCCCTGAGGCCCACAACAGGAGAGACACTTCCCCACACCTCCTTTAACCTATCAAGTCCCAGTTCCATCCTTTTAACCCAGCAGAAGTGACAAGGGAGAGGACAAGATCCCAAGAGAGGTCTCCTTCACATGGGAACACTTTTAACTTCTTCAGTCTTCCCATGAGTGGACTCCTCCTGCTAATTGGGATTCCTTGGCTGGCTGACTCTCTGTCTGGAGATTAGAGGAGTATTTCTCAAAAGACAGTTCAAAAACAGATCTTTTGGAAGGGTGGCATTAAACACAGTTGTCTTCATGCAGGTCTCTCCAGAGCCTTCTGCCTTTAAAGAGAAATGAGGCAAGCAGGACTTTCCAAACTTACTGGTCCATGGAATTCTTTTTAGGTGCATCCCTAAAGGCAAACTTTCAGAATTCCATGGACCAATAAGACATTGGGAAATGCAGTGTTAGGGTGTGGTATCAACACTCCGATTATGCCTATAATCAATGTCTGGTCTGAGAGCCACTCTGTCACTTTCAAGGGACTTTAATGTATCTGTTCTCCACTATCATGGGTTGCTTTAATTTGTTACACCCTCAGAATGCCCAGAGCACTTGCCTGGAGTTTCAGCTCACCATCACTGTTGGTGACAGCCTCATAGATGGCTTCCCAAAGTCCCATTTGGCTAGTGTAGTCCCATTTACCTGACCTCCCCATGCACTCTTACCAAATTGGCAGACCTCCACAAGCTCATCTCCTCACCCAACTCTATTAGCAGTAAAGAGAGAAGGAAAGCAGGAACATGTCTCCCTGTAGGACAACTGCCTGAATTCCACCAGCCCACCCTGATTTCTTTCTGCCTTTGTTTGTGTAAGTTGTTGCTCTGGTGTTTGGGTTGCAAGTTTCTAACATTTTCTGCAGAATAGCTGCAAAAGCAAGCCTTTAGGACGCCCCTCTGGAGCCTGGCCCACATTGTCCTTTTCAAGACCTTCAGCTCTGAGTTTGTGACTCTCCACTGCCCTGCACAGAAGGAGACGCCCACCGAGGGTAGATACTTTGTCCTGACCCCAAACGTCCATCATCCGCTGTTGTAAGATCTGCAAGTCTGGGCTGGCCTACATACCCAATCCTACATTTTAAGTGGAATAGTGTGCAAATGCTCAGTATCCAAAATAAATGGGACATCAGCCTTGTCTCTGGCATTAACCAACTCATTAAGTATAAAATAAACACAAGTAAATGGCCTTTAAATCTCACTGACAGAAAGCTTGGCAACTACTCTGAGATTCTAGAGGTCACTGGAACTTCTCTCTTCAAACGAGAATCTTCCTCACAGTGTGACAGAACGGCAGGCCTGTCCAGTGAGGAGGGTTTCTGGGTACTCCCTTCCATTTGGGAGCTGCCCTGCAGAGCTAGCTACCCCGAGAGCCTATCCATGGAGAATGAGGGGTACTCCCTGAAGTGTGGCCTTTGGCACTGATCAGGCAGGGAGAAGGGGCCGTTTGTTCTTACAAGTGGTTAGAAATTCAGGACTAAGGCGTTCACTTGCCATTAATTATAAATACCTACCAAAAGCCACCAAACCCAACCTTGGGTTTCTGATTGCTCACGTGGTTTCCTAAATCCCATGTACACTCACTGTCCCACAGGTCCCCCAGGCCTGATTAGTAATGCTACTTGCTGAACACTTCACTTTGTCTCCATCTCTCTGTAGTTTCGACATCAACTGGACTTGTTGGGGAAGGTGATGGCTCAGGTTCTCTGGATAACTGATGTCATTCTTCAGCTCATGCCAAGTGTGCAGAAAACGAATGGTAGTAATTCACCAACCAGAAAACAATCACACGTACCTCTTAGCTCAGAACTTCACCTCAGAGCTCAGCTAGATTTCAGCGATTACTGACCTCTTGTATAAAATCAAAGTGAAAAATGCACAGCTTTTGGTAAAAAGCATGTTGACCTGATAGTCCTTCAAAGGTGGGTGCTTGCCTGGGAGGCTATGGGTTAGCAGGTCCATTGTGCAGAAGACCCAGCTGTGGTCAGGTGTCGGAATTAATCGGCTTTGCCCATTCACCTCGGTCAGTTTTCGTTTTCTTTTTTAGAGACAGGCTCTCACTTTGTCACTCAGGCTGGAGTGTAGTGGTGCAATCACCGCTCACTACAGCCTCAACCTCCTGCTCCTGAGCTCAACCAATCCTTCTGCCTTACCCTCCCAAGTGGCCATAGCCAGGACTGCAGGCATGCGTCACCACACCTAGCACATTTTAAATTTTTTTTGTAGAGAGAAGGTCCCATTATATCGTTTGGGCTGGTCTCAAACTCCTAGGCTTAAGCCATCCTCCCACCTTGGCCTCCCAAAGTGCTGGGATTCCAGGCATGAGCCCCTCTGCCCAGCCTCAGTCAGCTTTCACACTCTAACTTTGTGCCAAGAAGTTAGTAAGATCTGAAACTTACCGAAGTAGCTTCCATTTATTCACAGTTTTTAAAACATTTTTCAAGTTTAGTCAACTTCCCAATATAATCAAAGGGCAAAATGGCAATAAAAGATACATTTCATCAGATCTTAGTGTTATACAATCAGTTAAAAAAATAGATATTGGGTTTTAAACAAACTGACATATGCTTTCGTTTTCTCCCTTTAGAGGTTTTCAGTAGTCTATTTCAAATCACCCAATCACTTCTCCTCTGCAGACTTCAGAACTTTCACCCTGAACTGGAGAAGGAGCACCCAAGCATGAGCTGAGGAGAACGGCAAGGATCCAGGAGGCCTCCGTGACCACACAGCCACCCTCCTGAGCACCTTTAGGGAATCCAAGGCTGTCTGAGGAGCAGCAGCGCCAGACCCAGGATCAATGGAAAATCCGTATCTGCAGTGCTTCCTGAAGCTCGGTTCTTTATTGCCATCTCAAAAGCTAGCCCAGGGCTTGAGAAGAAAAGGGAAGTGACATTCCATCCATATCTGGGGAGCTAATTTTCATTGCATACCTCATGCACAGGGGTAAAAACACATTCTAGGACATTCTTCCGGCCCACCCACTCTTCCTCTTTCTCTTCCTCTCTTTCCCTAACGAGTGAAAGTGACAGGATGAAGGTCTGCATTCTTGGTAGATAAATGGAGAAGGAGGAGAAAGAACTACTCCATAATCACAGTTAAATAATCACATAATCAGAATCCTATCTCGTCACTTAAGTGACTCACTGAAGTCCTACTAAGTTATTGAGACTATAATCCTTTGCTTTGTGTACTGGGACATTGAAGCATTGAGATGCAAGAAGTCCAAAAGAGGAAAAATGTGAAAATCACAAATTTAAAAAAAATGTTGAGGTCTCAGTTCTGAAACACCATGCTTCAAGTGTTGTCATTTTTAAGGGCACTTTAAAAAGGAGTCTAATATTCCAAGACATACAGTTCCTATTACTGGCCCAGCAGGTACACGGGGTCTCCCACTCTGATGGTCCCTGGGTTTTCCAGAACAAAATACTGCCCAAAGAGTGGTGATTTTCCATATAACTTTCGTTCTGAAGGATCACACTGGCGATAACTGCAATAGGAAAAGATCATGATGAGTCACAGCCAAGCGGACGCAAGAGCTCAACAAGCACGTGTCTTGCATCCCACACAGTGCCTCCGCGTACACAGCTCCAGAGGGCACCATCCCATCAAAGCCTAACAGAACAGTGCCTCCTGGAGGGGGCAGTGGACAGCCTGCCCAGCACACAACTACAGAAGTACAAGCAATGGCCACATCCTCACATCTTTTCTCTACGTTCATGTTCCCCCTTTCGACATTAAGACATTGGGTACTCAGTATGTCCAGACATACTTTATCACCTTCCTTTGCCGTAGGCTTCTTTCCCCTTGTCTCCTCCATGTCTGTCACCTGAATCACCGTCCTAGCCATCACTTGGGCTGGGAGCCCATCCTTTATACCTGTCCTCCCTTCCCACAGCCTGTCCACAGTTGCCCGGTCCCAAGGTTCTTCCTGCACAGCATCATTTGACTTGGCTTGCTTTTCCTCGTTCCCACCATCACGATCTTGCTTCCGGCATGCTCAGACTGTTGTAATAACTTCTTAACCAACCTCTCTTCCTCTTTCTCTACCTGTTTTCAACTCACCGTTGACACTGCACTGTATCACTGTCTTAACTGTACCCTGGTCTTACCATTCCTAGGCTCACAAACCTTCCATGGCTCCCCAGTGCCTGCAGAATAACATTCCAACTCTTCAGCCTGGTGTGTAGGGCTCCACCCGGCCCCTGCCTGCTTGTTCAAACCTCTTGCCACCTGCTCCTTACCTGCACCTCTGCAGCTCTCTGCTGGGTTTCACCTTGCTTTGCATTTTACTGACCCAGTGAGTCCTCTGTGATTCCCAGGGGATGCCCCTCCTCCAGATCCTCATGCCTTAGAATTATACCTGCTTCAAGTCTCAACTCAAATACCACATCTCCCAGGAAGGAAGCCCAGGATCCCCCAGTCATGAGTAATTCCCCCTCCTCAATTCTCTTGGCCCTTCCAACACTCACATGTCTTGTTCTGTAATGTCAGGGCACAAGTTTGTCTGCTCTACAAGGCAGAGTCCCAGAGAGCAGGAACTGTGATTAATGCCCTTGTACTGCTCACACCCAATGCTGGGCCTCCTATGTCACCTGTGACCCCCCATTGTTTGCTGGATGGATTGGTATGCTCACAAGTAAAACCATCTGTCAGAGACAGTAGATATATGAATATTTTTGTCCAGCGGAAAACTCAAGAAGCCGCAGGGAGAGGGCACACGAGCAGATGTGTGGGGCTAACATGGCAAGATTCCTCCCACCTTCCCCACCGGGAAGAAGTTAACCTTCAGTTTTTTATTGAATCTAACTCTAATTTTACATCATTTTTATATTTAAAACATTTTTAGATAAATCGTTCATTTCATTCTGCCTTGCTTTTTTAAAAAGTGACTGCAACAACTTAGTTCTAATGTTGTTCTTCAAATCAGAAATGGCTAAGGAGAAAACAGAGTCAGATCTAAAGCCTCCTTCTGGAGACCGGCAGCTCCTTCCCCAGACTGTAAACACCCTGTAGGCAGCACTGTGTCCACTTTGTTCCCTGTTGCATTCTCATGGCCTGGAACAGTGCCTCATACATACACAGTAACCACTGAAAAAATATATATATTGGTTGAACAATGAATAAACAAACAAATGAATGAATGAAAATGATGAGCTGCTGATGCAGGCTTCCCTGCCTTGCCAAGAGTATTTCCTCTCTCTGTAATCAGATTTCTGCAGTGACCTTGGACCTGACAAGCCCAGGCCTCTCTCCCAGCCTGGCTCTCCTCTGTCAGCATGCAATACCCATGACATTCTGGGATCTATCTGTCAGAGGGCCTCTTCAGGAACAGGAGACACATCAGTGGCTTGTATAGCTTGGGATTTCTGTGGCTGCCCAGCTCTGCAGTCTAGAGTCCAGGCTCTCATTACCTTGAGGAGAAACTGAGAGTCGGAGCTCTGCCTATCACACATGGAGAGTTTACAAGGAACTTTACACAACTTGCCTATGTGGGAACTTGTCTCTCTACATTTTACAGTTAAGTCTCAGGAGAGTAACCGACTTGCCTGAGAGCACAGATGTAAGCGGTCCAGCTGGGGCCAGAGCCCAGGCCTGGCTGACTTCAGAGTCTGGTGGGCTCTTCCCACCCAGGATGTAACCTTGGTCATCAGCATCCTCCTGAGTACCCCCACAGGCCTGAGAAGATCCGAGGGTCTCACAATTTAGTCATCTACACAATTTTCTAGCCACTTACAGGTTTTACCTACCCCCTCCCACTAACCACACACATACACTCACTCCCCAACCAGGTCATGAGGAGCAGAGGACCCTAAAGAGGACCCCACCCGGCACAGCCTCCCTAAACTGCACAGATTGGGCTCAGGGAGTTGCTTTGTAAAAGTGCAGGTGTGGTCAGTGGCTCCCAGGCGGCAGTCCACTCCGCTGTCTAGGAGGAGAAGTGGGAAGAGCTATGGGAGTGGAGAAGTGGTTCTCAGCTCGCCAGCCTGCCAGGGCTTCCCTACAGCTGCCTGATTTTTCCGCGGGCTCCCACCGCCTCCTGCTGCTGCTGCTGCTGAAGCCGCCTCCAGGCTGTGGGAAGACTCAACGAGGTGACTAGCGGCCCCTTGTGGCACTACGAGGTGCAAGCGGTCAATGAATGTGTGTGCACACCAAGTTCAACAGACACAAAGAAAATAGTGTTGTTTCATACATGGGTCTTCTGTGATTTTTTTTTTAATATATGACTTTTCGTGTAGGTATTCCTGTTGGTATTAATAAATAACAAACTCATTTAAAATCTTTCTTAGTGCACTTTCTCCTTAAATGAATACGAAACATAACTATTCTAATGAGCAAGAAGCCCAAGACACTTTATTTGGCTTAAACCAACGTCTCCATTATTTGCAAGGTACACTGTAAATGGAAACACTTTGTTACCTTTAAAGTGCTGTGCACCGCAGAGGGCTGTTCCTTGTTTACACTGCCTGGGTTACTCATTCACTGGTCAACGTCCAGGTCATGACTCCAGGCAGTCTCTGCTCGCTGCCCAGTCCCACCACTGGTGTTCATGGGACCATAAGTCACCAGGAGCAGAAGCCATTCCTGACACCTCATGACTGCTTATCTCTATGGCCAGGTTAAGAATTAAACAGCATTGTTAATCTCAACACTTTGGGAAGCCGAGGCAGACACATCACCTGAGGTCAGGAGTTCGAGACCATCCTGGCCAACATGGTGAAACCCCATCTCTACTAAAAATACAAAAATTAGCTAGACCTAGTGGCACACGGCTGTAATCCCAGCTACTCAGGAGGCGGAGGCATGTGAATTGCTTGAACCCGGGAGATGGAGGTTGCAGAGAGCCGAGATCATGCCACTGCACTCCAGCCTGAGTGACAGAGTGAGATTCTGTCTCAAAAAATAAATAAATAAAATAAAATAATTAAACAGCAATGTGAACACTCCAGAGAGAGTTCCCACACTGAACCTCCAGAGGCTGGCCACTGGGCAAGTTCGTGTTGGGTTTCATTCAAAGCAGCCTCTGAGAATGGGAAGAAGTGTTGTCTCAGAAGGTGTCGAGTTTATAAACAGGGACTCTCAATGACCACAGCTTACATGGTCATCGTGTACAGTATTTTTTTTTTTTTTTTTTTTTTTTTGAGACTGAGTTTTGCTCCTTTTGCCCAGGCTGGAGTGCAATGGCGCAATCTTGGCTCACCACAACCTCTGCCTCCCAGGTTCAAGCGATTCTCCTACCTCAGCCTCCTGAGTAGCTGGGATTACAGGCACCTGCCACCCCACCTTGCTAATGTTTTGCATTTTGAGTAGACACCACTCTACTAAAACGTGGGTTTCTCCACATTGATCAGGCTGGTCTCAAACTCCCAACCTCAGGGGACTCCTCCACCTCAGCCTCCCAAAGTGCTGGGATTACAGGCTTGAGCCACCACGCCTGACCTTATGTACAGTATTCTATCATCTATAAAAAAAATTCCTATTTCTTGCCTTATTCCAGTCTCCTGAAGAGGCATTAGAAGTCCAGTTTATACGAATAAAGAAACTGTGAGTTGCCAATCTCACACAATTAGTAGGTGACACAGCTAGAGAGGGGTGGAGGCTCTGTCTCCTCCCATGGAGTCAGCACTGCTATATCCTCTGTGCTTAGCTCAGCAGAGCACAGCCTGACACAAGTGGCTGCTGGCAAACATCATTACTGTCATGGTATTCGTGCATCCAGCAAAACGTTGCTTTGAGTACCCATGCAGTAATTGTGCTATACTTTTTCCATTAGGGGCAAGATGTCATGGAAGCGACAATGACAGGCCAGTCATTCAACCATGGGGATCAGTGTGTACGTCACTTTCCCGTAAGAAAGAGAAGAAAAATTCCATTTTCATATTTTCCTGTTAGCAGACAGGCCTCCACTGTGCTGCCCACTGTGAGTATTTTACAAAGGCTCCCCTATGCCTCTGTATTTCTTTTTCTTGCACTGTGGTGCCACCCGGGCTCTGCCTACGGGGGACTAACATCAGCAGGCAGGGCTGGGCAGGCAGAGGGTTCTCCCAGCTGAGCACTTGCACTCCAGAAGCAACCCCAGCCGTGGGTACCATGAGTACCTGGAGGCAGAAAGCGGTGTAGCTCCAGGCAACCTGCCCAGCGGGAGAGGCTGTGGACACCACTGTTCGCTCCCCTACCCATGATTCATGGGAAGCAGCCGGGACTTTCTCTTCCCGATTTATGACCACCTGCCTTGGGAAGAACATCAATTACACATCCATGGCAGTTTAAATCTCAGTAAGAGATAGGAGAAGACACCTAGGCTAGCTGCACTGTCTCCTGGGGTATTAGAAGCAATTAGGGCCGGATTGGTGGGTTGTACAAAGCCTGCAGAAGATCAGGGAGGTGTGCTGGCTCCTTGCGCCCCCCACCTTCCCACCCTCACTCTGTGTTTAGGGTCAATTATCCTCCTTCTATAAACACAGGCTCCCAGTGGAGGAAGGGGGGCGCTGAAGATTCAGAGAACAAGCCCAAACACACGAAGTGCTTTGCGGAGGCTGTTTCTGCAAGAGCATAAACCTTCTAAATCCAGAGGGAAGGATGCCCCACACCAAGCAACACGCTGGGGGAAAGAGAGAGCAAGATGGACAAAAAAGGATGACAGCCAACTCCCCAAACCATTTTGCTGATTTACACAGAATCATCTATTTCTGTCCTGCCTCCCTTATTTTATAGAGAAGAACACTCAGGGCCTGAGTGGGGGTGGGGACAGGAGGGGACATGCTGGCAAGCACAGCAGTTGGTGTGCTGCAGAGCCAGGTCTCCAGACCCCCAGGCCAGGCTCCTCCTGCTGGCCCACCCTGCTTTCTGCCCCCTGTGGCCCCTCTGTAGCCATGGAAAACAGAAAGACTGAATTCTGGTTTGTTCTGACAGTGAGCGAGCACATTTCAAAAAATAACTATAAAGCTGCTCCTCCAATCAATGTTTCATCACCACATACTGACATTTCCCCAAAAAATTTACTATGAAAATTCTCAAACAGGCAAACAGTAAAATAATTTTACAGCCAACACCCATTTACCCACTGCTCGAATTCCACACTTAACACTTGAGTATATTTTCTTTTTTTTTTTTTTTTTTTTGAGACAGAGTCTCACTCTATCACCCATGCTGGAGTGCAGTGGCACAATCTCAGCTCACTTCAACCTCCGTCTCCCGGTTCAAGCGATTCTGCCTCAGCCTCCCATGTAGCTACAACTACAGTGCCCACCACAATTCCCAGCTAATTTTTGCATTTTTAGTAAAGACAGGGTTTCACTATGTTGGCCAGGCTGGTCTCGAACTCCTCACCTCAAGTGATCCGCCCATCTCAGCCTCCCAAAGTGCTGGGATTACAGGCCTGAGCCACTGTGCCCGACCTTGACTATATTTTCCTTATAACATACATATCTATCCATCAATCTATTGTATTGTCTTTTTACATTTCCAAGTAAGTTGCAGGTATCAGTACATTTCACCTCTGAAGAGTTCAGCTTGAATATTATTACCTAAAGTAAACAACATTGTTTGCTTTTTGTTTGTTTTTGAGGTGAAAGTTACACGGAGTTAAACATACCAATCTTAAATGTTCCATAGTATTAGCTTTTTCAAAAACATTGTTAATGGTTTGAGCATTGAGAAACATCCCTAAAAATGCTGGGATTCCCTTAGGCTGGTCTGTAGCCCCCTCTTTGAATGTTGCTGCAAATCATACCCAACACTGTCGGAGCCAGGTAGAGAGCAGCCACTTGCTATCCGCCTCTAGGAGTCCTTGAGTCCCACAAACCCCCCTTCTCTGTAACTCCCTCTATCAACCCTGTTTGACTTCCCTGCTGACCGCTGTCTCTCTGCCAGGTGGCTTAGGCCCTGATGGCCACCTGCCGACCTTGCAGCAGCCTGGCCCCTTCACTGGGGCTCATCTCCTATTGGACTACAGGTGCTGGCCAGAGAGGTCAGGCCAGACAGAGCCTCGTGCTCAGGTGACAGCTGGGATAAGAGCCCTCCAGCCCAGGGCTTCAGCTTGCCCAGAGAGAGGGCCAGATCTGGGGCAGTAGAATTGTCAGGGAGGGATTGGTGCTGATCAGAGAAGACTGATTTGCCCCCCAAAAGGCCATGAACTTGACAGGAAGGGAGGCAGGCAGCCTCATGTTACAGGGAGTGAGTCCTCCTCCACAAAGCCCAGCACAATCTATCATGTTCTCGTTCATGAAGGTTTTCATGCAAGACAGTCACATCTCAACTGATCCTTCCTCAAGGTTCCCAGGACCCTCCCTTCTACAAGTTACACCTGGGGATGGCAAGTCAGGACGAAGGGTAAGGAGGGGTCTCAGGGACTACAGAGATGAGACCTGACACCCGGCCTGTGACTCAGCATTCAATATCAGAGGGACCAAGGAAGACAAGCACCCTTAGTTCATTTTCAGAGTCAGCAATTTCCTGGGTCCCAAATGTGTCAGGTAACAGAATTGAAGTTCTCAGATACGAAACTGTTGTTGTTGCTGTTTTAGCAAAAGTAATGCAGAGGAATTAAAGAAAGTTTAGAGTCTACATAAAGAACCTTTTTCCATGATTCCATGACTGTACCCAAAAGATCACCTCCGGTAACACTTTGTTTTATATTCTGTCAGCCTTTTATCTACTCATGTGCATTTATGTGTTTTTGAAAAAGTAAATTGTGCTATTTTATAATCACCTTTGTAAAATCAACATGGTACCTTGACTATCCTTACACACAATGTAAAATGATTCTCAGTACTGTGTCTTTCACTTAGAACTTTTTCTCAAGAAACTTTAAAGTAAACATAAACGTAGAATAGTAAAATAACCCCCCACAGAATTTTCACCCAGATTCTATTTATGAAGATTGTGACACATTTTTTAATGTACTCATCTATCCTTTTTTTCTTTTTGCTAAAATATTATATAGCAAGTTCCGGATGCCACATCACTTCACTCCTACACACACACTTCAGTCAGCCTCTCTCAAATATATTGATATTTCTTATATAACCGCAATGCTGTTAGGACACCCAGTATATTTTTTGGTATCAGCTAACACTCAGTGTATAATCAAATTTGCCCAAATATGTCAGCAATTTTTAAAACTTGATTTATTTGAATTATGAATTCTAAATGAAAAATCAAATTATTTTTTAAGCAGACATGCTGGCACCCAAAACACCTGGAAATGTTTCCCAAATTATCTCATTAATGGGACCCCCTTGAGCTTCAAGACTACGTGTGTGGTGTTTTCACTGCTTCCTTGTATAAACAGTAAGCAACAAGTATTACTTTTATTCCAGGCACCTAAGTCCGAGGATGAGACCCCGTCTGCCCAATCCTACCTCTTCAGCGTTTCCAGCGGCTCCTTCCTGCTCATGACACCGGTGTCTGGGTCCACTGTGGTTAAAATGCATCTGGACACACACAAAGAACATCATAAGGGGGACAGAGCAGAGTGACCTTTCCCCACCCCCACCCCACAGGGACAGGAAAGCACCTTACCTGGAACAAGCCATCACCCTTTTCAGTTCCACATCACCGATAAGAAGCTCGTCCCAAGAATCCTGGGGGACAAAGCACAAACTCCCATGAGCACCTCTGGGCCCTGGCCCTGACACGTGTATGGGGACTTCCCAGGAGGCCTCAGACCTAATGATGTCACCTACATCAGCGACGGCAGCCTTCTGTTCACCCCCAGCCCTGCTCTGCCAAGCCATACCTGCTCACCTTCATGTTCCCTCTCTCTGGCTTTGATATGCCAGTTCATTCCCCTGAGATGAGACGCTCTCTCTCCTCTCACTTACAAAACTGTCCTGGAAACTCACCTCCCTCAGGGAGGCTCCCTGACCATCCCACTTGACTCCTGGTCGGGGGTGGGATGCACAAGGTGGATGGGGTGGGTGGAAGTGGGAGGATTACTCATTACTTCAGGTTGTATCAGATCCCTTCGTGCCTGCCTGAAGTTTTACGGATTAATAGCCTTAAATTACATGGATTAAGAGTTATGTCATTGCACATGTGCACGCCTCCCCTGGCCAGATATGGACATATCAGGAGCCAGACCAGTGACCTCACTCCTCTTTTTTTTTTTTTTTTTTTTTTTGAGATAGCGTTTCACTCTTGTTACCCAGGCTGGAGTGCAATGGCGCGATCTCGGCTCACAGCAACCTCCGCCTCCTGGGTTCAGGCAATTCTCCTGCCTCAGCCTCCTGAGTAGCTGGAATTACAGGTACGCACCACCATGCCCAGCTAATTTTTTTGTATTTTTAGTAGAGACGAGGTTTCACCATGTTGACCAGGATGGTCTCGATCTCTTGACCTTGTGATCCACCCTCCTCGGCCTCCCAAAGTGCTGGGATCACAGGCTTGAGCCACCGCGCCCGGCCCTCACTCCTCTTTCATCTTTGCTGGAGCGTTTAGGAAGAACTGCAGCCAGGGGAGCTCTGCAGGCATCGCCTGTGGGTTGGGTCAGTGGAGCCTATTTTCCACGACAAACCACATCAGTGGACCATGCCCCCTAGTCCAGCAGCCGAGATGGGCAATCCATACATGGAACGCCAAAGATCTTCTATTTTTAAGATAGAAGAAGAGCTACAGTGGGAGCTACAATTCAAGATGAGATCTGGGTGGGGACACAGCCAGACCGTATCGCCAACGGAAGCTCCAACCTGCACACTGGACCAAAAAATAGCATTATTTTTAAGAACGCTAAAAATATTCTATCTTTAAATGCCAGAAATATTCACAAAAATCACTCCAGGGCAGCACGTCGTCTTGGTTTAACTGTGCAGGCAATACTTACTCTGGGGATTTAGAGGCACAGCTCTCCAGGCTGGTCTGGTTAGAGGAAGTTTTATGGAATAGGTGAGATGCGTGCTGAGCCTCAAAGGACAGGAACGAAAGAAGAATAAGGGGACTCCAGGCTGAGAGGACAGCAATCAGAAGGAAGGGCTCCGAGGAGGACATTTGATTACAGTCCTGACCTTCTTACTCTCAGAGAGAAGTGCCGGCCATACAAGGGCAAAAGGCAAAGACCCGGAGTTAAAAAGCAAACTGCCAGGCCGGGCGCGGTGGCTCAAGCCTGTAATCCCAGCACTTTGGGAGGCCGAGGCGGGTGGATCATGAGGTTAAGAGATCGAGACCATCCTGGTCAACATGGTGAAACCCCGTCTCTACTAAAAATACAAAAAATTAGCTGGGCATGGTGGCGTGTGCCTGTAATCCCAGCTACTCAGGAGGCTGAGGCAGGAGAATTGCCTGAACCCAGGAGGTGGAGGTTGAGGTGAACCGAGATCGCACCATTGCACTCCAGCCTGGGTAACAAGAGTTACCCATCTCAAAAAAAAAAGCAAACTGCCGTGTCCTTGGTTGATCATGAGCTGAGGGACAGAGTTTCAAGCTCAGCATTTTAACTCCAGTAGCGTGTGTTATTCTTGATACATGCACCGTGGGGGTTTTGTTCTGTGGTAAATCATAAAATGGGTCTCAAGTGCCTATTTTCAACAGTCCAGAAAATGGACACAGCGGATTAACACAGCCACAGCCTGTCCTGTGAACATTTCTCCACAAGGGGGCACTGTGGCCACAAAAACACATAAAGGGTACAAAAGGAGAGAAATGAGGATTCTGCTTAGGGAATTAAGTTATTATTAATTAGAGAAGTACTTCCAGAACTCCTTGATGTCTAGTAAAAACTACTGGGAATTGAGTCATGAGCGATGCTGAGCCCAGGAAAGTCTTCCTTCAGCATCTCGAGGTGACCAGTTAAAACCCAACAAGCCTGGTATGGGAGAGGCGCAGAGCAGAGTGTGGCTTCAGAGAAGGGAGGGGGTGCTTTGAGGTCTGGCCATCAGAGCAAGCTTCCCAGGTAGGGGGCTTTTAATCCAGGCTTTTGGAGAAGGTCAGGAGTTTTAAGCAGGGAAGGGAGTTAAGATTCCCAGGGACCAGGAAACAGCAACTATCTATTAGGTTCTTGGTCCAGTTTGCAGTTTGGAGCTTTCATTGGTGATATGGTTTGGCTGTGTCCCCACCCAAATCTCATCTTGAATTGTAGCTCCCATAATCCCCATATATCCTGAGAGGGACCCACTGGGTGGTAATTGAATCATGGGGGCGGGTCTTCTTCATGCTTTTCTTGTGATAGTAAGTCTCATGAGATCTGATGGTTTATAAAGGGGAGGTCCCCTGCACACGCTCTCTTGCCAGCCACCATGTAGGACATGCCTTTGCTCCTCCTTCGCCTTCTGCCGTGATCGTGAGGCGTCCCCAGCCATGTGGAACTATGAGTCCATTAAACCTCTTTTTCTTTATAAATTACCCAGTCTCGGGCATTCCTTCATAGCAGTATGAAAATGAACTAATATGATTGGTAATAAAGGCCGGAAAAGCAGGCTGTGGCGAGGTTACGGAGGAATGTAATGATTGAGTGGGAAGTTTGAAACTATGCAACATGGAGAGCCACTAAAGGCTTCTGAGCAAGAGTTGTTACAAACTTTTAGAGCGGGAGAGATCATGTTGATCAGCTCTGGGAGGCTTGGCTGTGGCAACGCTCAAGAGGGAGCACTCAGCAGTCCAAATTTAAAGTAACAAAGGTCAGATATGGCTGGTGGCTGAGAATGGAAAGGGGAGCAGACGTGGCTGGGGCTGGGAGGGGGACAGCAGAGGAGCCAGGGCCGACTGTCACTCTGAGCCTGGGTGAAAGAAAAAAACATGCTGCCCTGGATAGAAACTGTGAAGTCAACAGGAGTTTAGGGGCTGTAATCCCAGCACCATGAGAGGCCAAGGGGGGCAGATCACCTGAGGTTAGGAGTTCGAGACCAGCCTGACCAACATGGCAAAACTCTATCTCTAACAAAAACACAAAACTTAGCCGGGTGTGGTGGCACACTCCTGTAATTCCAGCTATTCAGGAGTCTGAGGAAGGAGAATTGCTTGAATCTGGGAGGTGGAGGTTGCAGTGAGCTGAGATCATGCCACTGCACTCCAGCACGGGTGACAGAGTGGACACTGTTTCAACCAAAGGAGAAAGAAAGAGTTTGGGGAGGTGGAGTGAGAGTGTAGGAGCTAGGGAGGGAGCACATAAGTCCCAGTTTCTCCATCAACCAACAGAGAATTGGAACTGCGGTCCAGCACTCCAGAGGAAGCTCAGGATGGGCATTTGAGGGACATATGTCGGGTAATAGAGGGTGATGCTGCAGGAGATAGAGTGATCACCCAGAAGGGGAGAGAAAAAGGTCAAGGCTAGAACTTCTGAAAGTAAGGAACAAGGACAAGCAGTAGAGAAGCAAGGGCTGTGCAGCCAAAGGAGAAACGTTTTAGTCAGTAGTTGCCCATGGGTCCTCAGGGCGGGCTGGTGGCGACTCAGAAAAGGTCTCTGACTATTGCAGGTGGGGTGGGTGTCGACTGTGGCTTTGGGGAGAAGCGAGGTGTAGGAACTGAGTGTGAGGGGTGCAGATGATTAAGTGAAGCAGAGAAAAGTGCTGAGAAGGTAGGTTCCAAGACGAGGAGTGGGTCTGCTTTCCAGAAGCTTCTGTGCGGGTCCTCGGCCTTCCTCCATGCTAGCCTCCTCTCCCAGCTGCATGCTGGCCCTGCCTGCTCTAATCCTTCTCCAGGCTCCTGACAGACACAACTGTGTATTATATAAGTCAGATTCTGTCACTCCCTGGCCAAAAATCCTTCCCAGACCCCCCAAAACCTGACATCAAATACCTGTGCTCTCAGCTCCCCTCCCCTCCTGAGCCCCAGTGCTGTGAGGTGGCTGTTTTCTCATGCCTTCATAGCCCTGTGTATGCACCCCTCCCTCAGTGCTCCCCCTTCTCCTGGACAATACCGATCTGATCATTCATGTCACAGATAATTAGTGAGCACCTACTATGTGCCAGGGGCTCCTCTAGGGGCTGGAACTACAGCAACCCCTGTCCTCAAGGAGCTTGCAAGCATAGGGGAAACAGACAATACACCAGTACCTGGGTGCACACAGCTTGTTAGATGGGGGTATGATGGGTATGATGTGCTGTGGGGGGCTGGGTGAGTGGGGTCCGTGAAGCCAGCAGCAGGTCATGAAAGAGGCACTGGAGCCATGAGGCATGTGAGGGAAGGTATGCCAGGCGGAGGACCCGGCCGGCACACAGAAAGGAGGCCAGTATGGCTGGGGCAATGTGAGACCGCAGAGGGGAGTGAGAGGAGAAGCTGGCAGCCGGGAGCTGGCAGGGTGCAGGACCGCAGAGGGGAGTGAGAGGAGGAGCTGGCAGCCGGGAGCTGGCAGGGTGCAGGACCGCAGAGGGGAGTGAGAGGAGGAGCTGGCAGCCGGGAGCTGGCAGGGTGCAGGACCGCAGAGGGGAGTGAGAGGAGGAGCTGGCAGCCGGGAGCTGGCAGGGTGCAGGACCGCAGAGGGGAGTGAGAGGAGGAGCTGGCAGCCGGGAGCTGGCAGGGTGCAGGTCATGTTAGGCCCTCAAGGCCATCCATAAGGACCCCATCTTTTATTTGACGAAGGTGGAGAACCCCGAGAGGGCTTTGAGTGGAAGAATCACATGATGTTATTCACATCAGCAGGGTTACCTTGACGGATGTGCTGAGAACAGCCCGTGGATGGTGGCAGGGCTGGGGCCAGGACGGGGCAGGGAGACCAGCGAACCAGGCTGCTGCAGCACCAGTAGTGACTGCATCCAGGGAGAGAGGCGAGCGGGGAGGAGGGCCCAGTCACCAGGATTTGACAACTGCAGGAAAAGGGGATGTGAGAGAAAGGGAAGAACAAAGGGTGGTTCGCAGCGAGGAGCCCGAGGCAGCACAAGTCAGAGCTGCTGCGTGCAGAGCCGGGCAAGACGGGCACAGCAGGCTTCGGGTGAAACCCGACCCTCAATTTCAGACATGCCGAGCTTGGATTTGACATCGACGTGGAGATATGGAGAAGGCAGGGGAAAGCTCTGGTGGAAGGGTATTGTTGGCGTCTTCAGGGCAGAGAAGGTTTTGAAAACAGATGATCAAAAAAAAGAAATGAAAGAACAGATCAGAAAAGTGAGTGCAGACAGATGAGAAAGGGTCTGAGCCCGGAGCACCAGGTGCCCCAGGCTTCAGCTCACCCCACGCCACCGCAGGCATTAGTCGCATCCCCATGGCTGGCTGCTCGCCGCCCTCCTGGCCACAGCTCACTGGGATGTCACTGCTTGTTCACTCTCTGACCACCCTGAGCTCCTTAGGAGAAGCAAGTGTGTTTCTTCAATTCTTGTTCCCACACGTCTATCCACAGCACATCCACACAGGGGCAGCAACGCACTAGCTGGTGAGAGAATTACTAAAAACCGGCCTGACTCAGCCACCGTTATGTCACTGCCCAACTCCACATACAGAATGTCCTCAATTAGGAAACACTCAGAGAGAGAGATTCCGGATTTTAGAGTAAGATTCAACTGAAAGAACTCTCGGAGATCTGAAGTTCTACTCTGGACCATCTCCTCCTCTCCTCTCATCCGAATCTTACTGTCACAGAATTCTGGAGTGGAAATGACTTCAGCATGACCCTCAGTGCACAGACCACACCGGGGGGAATGAAAGCTTAACGTCAATCATGGGTAGAAAACTGCTGCCTGAGCCAAGCTCCCAGGAATGAAACTCTTCCTTACCCCTCTGTGGTACTGAATGTCCTAGGACTTTTCCACACATTGTCTTCGACCTCGATTCTCACAGCTCCCATCAGGCGAGGGACCCATTGAAATGGCTCATGTTTTACAACTGCAGGAAGCAGAGGCCTCAGCGGGCTCAGTGACCTGCCCAGGCTTGTACGGTCAATTGCTGAAGCAGGCAGATTAGAATCCAGCTGTCCCAGCCCCACACATATCCCCTAGAATTCTCAGAGTTCCTCTGGCCTTGTAGAGCTGGGGTTCAAAAACCCAGCCCCTCCTTGCTGTGGTATATATAATCTAGGGCAGGCCACCTTGCCTCCCCAAGCCTCTCTCTTCTCTCCTGTGAGATGGAAAAGATAACTTTACCCTGCTGGGCTGCTGCAAGGCATAGAAGGGACAACATCCTTACGTGCAACACAAGTATTCGTTAAAAACCCTCCGCACTCATTTCTCCTTTCCTGAGAAGGAATGCTCTCAGGAGAAATGGCTCTCCTGGCATAGCTGGTGGGAAGATGAATATCGAGGAGAAGGCAACCAATCACTGATCATTTTCATGTTGTCTAAGCCAAGGTGTGCCTTTCCACGCCCAGGAGCAGGACATGCAGAACTCCCTTGTCGCAAAGAAGCACCTAGAGACACTCAACCCAGGTCCGTGGGGGACCTGACACAGTTCAGCTGCCTCACACTAAAAAGTTATCTGCCATCTTTAGAAGAAACGCCACCCTTGGAAGGCTGGAGCAATGAGTATTTTATATAAAGCATTAGAGATGGATTTAGGTGTACTTTTATTATCTTCCATCAGCTGACATTGTGTTTATACATCTCGTAAATTACATTATCCAAATGGATCCTTCAACAGACCTTTAAGGTTACTCTCCGCAGAAATACGATCACCTCATTGTTCAGGCGAGAAAAATGGGACTTGGTGGGGCTGCTCAAAGGCATGCAGAAGCCAACACGGAAGCTGAGACCAGGCGTCACATCCTCTGGTTTGAATGTGGGAATCAAATTCTTAGATTACTTCTCTTTCAGCACAGTTTTGCCTCCGTACAGCAAAAGTGAAGAACAGAATTGGTTCCTCTGAGTATAAAACATTAAATAAAACTCAATTGCTTTGACTCCATTTTTCCCTGTTACGTAGGAAATGGGCAGACATAAGAATCATTATGTTGTCCACTTTACCTCTCCCTTCTCAACATAAACATGAGGCATAACCGGAGCTCCTGAATTCCTAGCTGGGGGCCAGGGTTTCTATTGAGCATCCACAGCTGGTGGGTACTCACCAACCCTCTAGGCCACCAACCTCTGCCTTCCTGGGAGCCCAGGGAGAGAATCAGGTTAAACAGCTGAGGCTATTTATTGCAAAGGTAAAGTTGCTGCCAGAATCATGTAGAATCCTGGAAACCAAGCCTCGGGGCTGTGCAAGCTAAGTCACCATGCAGACATCAAGGGCAGATGGAAGGTGCCACTGCAAGTGTTTTGGGGCAGTGCCATCAAGCTTAGGAGCAACAACCTCTCCCACTCCACCCAGCAGCCATGCAGTAAACGCCTGTCTTCTCCTAGGGAGCCATCTACTAAACAGGAAGACCGTCCTTTCACAAGACAGAGGAGCCCACACTTTGTTCCGTGAGCCACATGGATCATGTAGTCTGTGTAAACAAATTCAGCTCAACAACGAATCTGCCCACTCAGAATTCTCCTTAGAAGCCTTCTGAACTGCCTCCCTGAAGACAGTCTTGACTCATCAATATTTGTATCCTCCACACAGAAGTCTGCACTTACTAGGTGCTCAATAAACCTAAAAATCAAATTGCTGTGTATTCCAGAGTCAATAAATAATGCATCGTTCGGAATCATCTAATCCGCTGTCAAAGACTCATACCCTGAAAAAGAAGTCAAATCCAAGCAGAGATGCAAAGGGGCGCATCATTACCTCTGCATAGACGTTGCATCCTGAAATTACAATATTGGGCCTGAAGTTGGTTACTTTAACTTTCTTCTCTAGCCTGGAGTTGAGATCTGCCAGCGACGCCTCGGAAAGGATCATGAATGGACTGGCGTCTGAGTAAACAATCTGATAAGGAAATAGACATTGTTATAATGTAGCACACCAACTTTTCAGTGGTTAGGTGTGCTTAGCTCTTAGGAATACCCTGCACACTCCACCCCATCTCACACAAAATGTTTCAGAGTATTTCTCTAGTTCTTTTAATAGAAGTCACAGTGACACAGAAGCTTTAAATAGCCTTGTATATAGCAGGAACTGCATGGTGGAAAGGAACAAGAACTCAGCATCAATCCTAGAGCTGCCATGACACATGTGCCCTTGGGGACATCACTGCACCTTTCTCAGCCTCCAATTTCTTAAATGTTTCATAAGGTGGTTGAGTTTGATGACCTCATTATGTTTGATTTAAATGTTCACTAATTCCATGGATACTTATTTGTATGCAACTTACAAATTAATATTTACGTTGACCATAATTTATGCATTTGCTCATCTATTTATTTATTTTGAGACAGGGTCTCTTTGTCGCCCGGGCTGTAGTGCAATGGCACCATCACAGGTCACTGCCGCCTCCACTCCCTGGGCTCGAGCAATCCTCCTACCTCAGCCTCCTTAGTAGCAAGGAATACAGTATAATTTTTTTTATGGCGATGGTAAAAGCAGTATATGGTGCTGTGAACCCTGATTGTATGATGAATCATTACAGCTTTATGCCATTAAGGCTGATCATTTGAGCCTGTGCATCTCCATACCCACGCCAACTTGCACAACTGGAATCTGAGATTCAACTGCAAACTGTAAAATTTCTGTATCCATGTACAATTACAGAATGGAATTTTAAAAAGACACTGGTGCAGAAGAGTTTTGAAACCCTCCTGGCACCAGAATTGCTTCCACAAATAGGAAGCTAGATGCTCAAGGGCAAAAATTTAAGAGTTCCCCAAATGAAGAAACAATACTTCCAAGGGAAGGGCTTTATTTCTGCCTACTGCTTGTGATCTGAGCTACCAGACAGCTGCCCTGAAAACAGAGCCAAGGTCATCAGAGATGTCACCTGTGCCCCTCTGGGCTGGGAGCAACTGCTTTCCACCCATGGAGTCAGCCCAAGCCTCTCACCTGGTCTTTCAGCCGGAACAAGTCTGCTGTTTGGTGAGGATGTCTCGGTCGCATGTGAGGCTCGAAGTGCACCAGGCGGTAGGGCTGTGACTTCAGGAAGCTGGTTATCCACTGGGCAGCGGCCTCACCGCAGTCCCTGCCCTCAATCTCCAGGCTATGTACTCTGCAGGGATGGCAGGGGCAAAGGGCAGGCATGGCTTTGAAAATCTGAGCACCCTAACATGTCCCAGATAGATCAGAAAAGCTGCTCCTGGCTGTGACATTACTGTCATTTCTTAATTACCAGAAGATGCAATTTCAGTCCTAGCCCTGCCTACAAACCTGCATAAGCCCACATGAAAATAAAAGCACCCCTTTAAGCCTTGCTTTCTCCATTTTAAAAATTAAGTAATGTATAGCTGTGTCTCCCTACCTGGAAGGAAAGCAGGGAGGATGAAATGAAATATTTGAAAATGTACTGAGTTCTCCAGAAGAAAATGAATATGACATTATAAAGTAAACAGGCTGGGTGCAGCAGTTCATGCCTGTAATCCCAGCACTTTGGGAGGCCGAGGCAGGCAGATCACCTGAGGTCGGGAGTTCGAGACCAGCCTGACCAACCCCATCTCTACTAAAGATACAAAATTAGCCAGGCATGGTGGCACATGCCTGTAATCCCAGCTACTCAGGAGACTGAGGCAGGAGAATCACTTGAACCTGGGAGGCAGAGGTTGTAGTGAGCTGAGATTGTGCCATTACACTCCAGCCTAGGCAACAAGAGCGAAACTCCATCTCGAAAATAAATAAATAAATAATTAAACTCAGAATTACTGCAAAATCTGGTTCACCCAGCTGAATAGTGACCAGAAATCTTTATCCACAGACATGGCTATACTTTGCCAGTATAGTAATAGCAACAATGTGAAATATTCTATAAAGTCTAAAATGTTACAGATAATAATATTACATAAAACAAACATTAACAATAATAGTCTATTTAATAATGACAATAATCATCTACTGGATTTGATTGCTAGTAATTATTTTGTAGGATTTGAAGTTCCCGGTCTTCAGCACATAGCTGTGTGCAGGGCTATTTGATGTTACGTGAATTTCACAGCTCTAGAGAGGAAATCAATGATATGGTGTAGGCCAGCGCTTCACAAAGTGCAGGACCATTACCACTGCTGGCTTTCAAGATAACTGCAGGTGGCACCTGGGTACAGCATTAAATAACAGTGAATTGCACAGAGAGAAAGTGATTCTTTTCAGCTTCATGGGAATAGACCTCTACCTTTTAGCAACACTTGATAATCACTTCTTTTAACAAAGAAAGAACACACATTAGGTTCAGAGACTTCTGTAGGCAAAGTAATGTTTTAGCACATTGAATGTTTGTTACCTTCTGGCAAATTATATAGGTAGCCATATAAAGCCACATACCTGACAGCCATATAAAGGTTCCTTTTTAAATAAATGTATTTAAGATAAGTTTTTAAGCTGAATCAATTTAAAGAAAAATATTAAGTGAATAAGAGTACAGGTGGCTTGTGGTTTGTCCCACATCATGGTGGTGGTAGGCAAATGCCTGAAGTCTGAGAAAGCTAGGACATCAAGCAAATCTACCTGGGTGCGCATTTCATTTCCACAAATGACTAGCTCCACAGCCTTGGTGAGAGTTTCTTATTCTGAGATACAGTTTCTTTATCAATAAAATGGGGATAGAAGCACAACTTTGTTGTGAGGATTAGGAACAATCCAGAAGTCCCCAAACAATTCTTAGGGCTGGGTTATGCTCAGTAGGTAGTAGCAATGGCTGACAGTCCGCCACCCAAGTTATTTCAAGCTATCTTTGTATAGTTACTCCAGAAATCAAACATTTAATCACATAAAAGTACCCATTCTCTACTAATAATGTATAAATGGAGTTTTATATTGTAAAATATATTGAGTATAGTATCCTATATATTTTTATATTATTTTATTGCTTTTTATCTAAAATGAGAAATTATTACTAAGAGTGTCTGGGTTACATTAAGCAGTGAGATTAGTGTATTCAAAGTTTTCATAAATTTTTTAGAGCTTTTTATAGAAGTATAGCACTCATGTAGAAAAGTGTACTGCTGTAGTATATGGCTTGATGCCTTTTCACACACTGCCATCTGCCAACCCACCCATTCTAAATTGACTTCCTGAGCATCGGAGGGTTGAAATATATACGCAAGGCCTATGGAGTCATGAGACCATTTACAAATACCAGGAGTGTCTGTCTTTTATGGACCAAAATAAAACATAAATAAAATTAATAAAATAAACATACCCAAATTCATACACCCAAGTGGATATTACCTTTCAGAGTAGTCACCTTGGGAAGTAACCATTCTAAGCTAACCTTAATCATATCTGCTTATTACAACTTTTAAGTCTAACCTCATTTTTTAAACCAAAAAAAATATGGTCCTCTATAGGTTGATTGTCTTCTTACTCACAGGATTTAGCTCCAAATAATTGTTTTACTTTTCCCAAAAATCAAATTCACCAGTTCTAGAACCGAGTGTATTTGAGGAGCTTAGCATCTATGTGTGTGTGCGTGTGTGCAGTTTAATGTCTAAAATACTAATATCAGAAGTGCCTTGTGAAATAGCAGCATTACCAAAAATCTATGTATGGAGACAGCCTTGAAGGTCATCTCCTTGTTAGATGCATCTTTGCTGGTGCCTATGCAAAAAAAAAAAGTCAGTCTCCTTTCCCCAGAGTCAAACTCTTACAGCCCATCGAGACACCCTCTCAGTCCCAACCTGCCATTCGGCAGCCCAGGGCTTCCCTTAGTTGCTTTTACAGGAGGGTGGGGGGGCACACAGCAAAGGAGGTGGACAGGAAGGCTGCCTTGACTCCCTAAGGCTTCAGCTGGCAACGACTAGTCTTACAAAGTCAAAGCATTTGCATCTATATTGGGCTATTTAAACATCTGCCCAGTCAATCTGACACTGATTTCCATTGCAACCTCTACTCCTAGATCCTGGGGTTCAGGTTCATAGTCACTCAGAACTTGAGGTTCTATTCAATGAATAGAATTTGTTCAGTCTTCTTCCTGCTCCTCCCACGTTTGTCCTGAGTTCTGATTGGCCTCTGCTGTATCTTGGCCCCAGCACTCCATCTGCACACTGTCCCAGAGAGTGCAAGCAAAAATAAAATAAAGTAAAATTTCAAATGCTCCTACAACTTTTGACCCTTTGACAGAGATAATGCAGGCATGGTTTGAGGTGGTGTGAGGTTTGAGGTAGTTTGCCTGAATAATCCATAGCAAAAGGCCTTAATTCTCTGTGTCTTATTAGTAGCAGGCAAGGCTTGTGAGGTCAAGTAACAACTTTGACCATGAAAACAGGTGTACTGCCATTGATCACAACCTTCTGAAAATGATCCAGAGCCCCAAGAACTCATCAGAAATCTTTATGAAACTGTGGGCTGAGATTACAACTCCCTCGTAAGAGGATAGGTTGGGTTGTCAAAGGAAACTTGAATCCAGAAGATCCCTGGAATCTTTGCTCGAAGAGTCTGTATACTACTGTAGCATTCTAAGCCTTTTCATTCTGCAATTTCCAAGCATACCCTTGTTTAGTCTTTTGGTTATGAACCAAATGCCCATATGGGACTGTGAAAAAAGTTTCCGCACAATTTCAAATAAATGAAAAATTAAACAAAAAAATTAACTATAGGAAAATACGGGTAAGTATCTAACCATGGCAAATAAGCATAAACCAGGATATGGGCAAATATGACTATAAACTACAATAGAAATATTTAAAAGCTTACCTCATTCAGGGAAAAATGCAAATTAAATTAACAAGAAATTGTCATTTTTGACCACAAAAATGGCAAAATATTTTTTAACATAATGGTTAAAAGGCAGTTGGTAAAACCATTCTGCAAACAATTTAGCAAGATGTATAAAAGCCTACAGAATCCATATTCTTATTTCAAACAAAACTACTGCTAGAACTTTTTCCCTTATGAAATGACAAATGATATGAATGAAGAGTTACGCCAAGATAGTCATCACAATCTTCTTCATACCGGGAAAAAAATTAAGACAATCAAAATGTTTAATCATGGGGCAGGTTAAAATGCATTAGATGATACCCACAAAATGAAATATGCCAACATGGAAAATGGTATCGTTGAAGATTTTTTAACAATATGAAAAAATACTCAACATATCAATTTAAGTATATAAACAATATTCAAGGCTTTGGGGGCTTTCTTTGTATTATTTCAATTTGGTTTTAAAATAGTAGGCATAAAGACAGAAAGAAAATACGCCATAATATTAATTACAGTTATCGCAGATCATTGTTTATTTGTTTGTTGTTTGTTTAAGACAGAGTTTTGCTCTTGTTGCCTAGGCTGGAGTGCAATGGCGTGATCTCGGCTCACTGCAACCTCTGCCTCCCAAATCCAAGCGATTTTCCTGTCTCAGCCTCCCGAGTAGCAGGGATTACAGGGGCATGCCACCAAGCCTGGCTAATTTTTGTATTTTTAGTAGAGGCAGGGGTTCATCATATTGGTCAGGCTGGTCTCGAACTCCTGACCTCAAGTGATCCGCCTGTCTCAGCCTCCCAAAGTTCTGGGATTATAGGCATGAGCCACCATACCTGACCACAGATAGTTTTTGTTTCTTTCTCTCTCTTTCTTTTTTTCTTTGTATTTCTCAATTTTTCAACAATGAATATGTACTACTTTTATCATCTGAAAAACCACCAAATTCAATAAAATTATATTATCATGTTTAAAACTCTAAAACATAGAAATTGTATCAGTATTACATTTTATGAACTTTCTCAATGTCTTTAGACATTTTTCAGATGACTACATTTTTTGAGGTCATACCATTTTTTATGATAGGCTATAAACCACATGTAACATTCACACTGCATTTTTATTCCATATGCGGAAACTATAACAAGAATATAACTGGACTGACTTTAATTTTCCCATAATAAGATAAGAAATCAACTCTAGACATGACTTCTTAGAGGCAAAGCTAGTTTTCCCAGAAGAATTGCTTCGTTGCAGCGCTTCTGATGTTGAAGGTAGGGCTTCTGTATAGAGCACGCTTCTGGGTTGCACCCCAGCCTCACTCTGACACCGACCCCTGGGCAGCCGCTGGCCAGATCACTCTTCCAGCTGCAGCTGCTCTTTCTTATTTTGGAACTTCCTTTCATTAGAACTAAATAGCCATTTGTAACTCCTTTCCTAACTCAGATTTAGAAGGTGCCCACCTTTTCCAAGCAAAGTAAGAAAACTTCTATGAGAATATACAGATCGAATCACCACCTCTGCTAGGACACGGGCCCCCACCACTGCAACCCCATTTTTGTGCTCGATCTTTGGGTGGTAGTATTTTCTCTAGCTGAGATGTCAATATGCTTTTTTCTCACGGTTTTCTACATAGCACATAGTCTGTCATCTCTACAACACAAGTTTCTGAAGCGGCTTCCTGCTTTCTCCTACCTTTAGATCTTCATCATGTTGAGGATTTGGCCCTGCATGTGGTACACATGCGATTGATGGTTCATTGTTGAAATGTTTCCCAACATTCCTTCTAGAGTTTGTGCTTTCTTAAAATTGCATGACTATTCATTCACACAAGGGCTAAGACCTTCCCTTCCCTTACCTGCACTTGTGCACTGCATTCGTGGTGGGCGTTTTGATTGGCAGTAGCAGGTCCTTTGTGTAGGCTGCACTGAGAGTCAGGGTGTCACCATCACAGGTCAGGGAAATCAGGACCAGGCGAGGTTCCTGGCGGGCAGTAACCATGTTTCCCTCCTGGTTGATCACAAGCCAGAACCTGTCATTTTCAAAACACAGGATAGTGTGAACCATTATGACAGGAAGCCAGACTCTGGGGGAGTTTCAATTAGACACTGATATCATCTTTGATTTCTTCCCCATAAGCCTGATGTGTGGGAGTTTGAGTGTGTGTGTCTGTCCTAAATATCAAACCAGCAGGACTGAGTCTGTCACTTAATTTCAAAGGGTTTAATAACCACTCAAGCATCCAACATATATCTGCGGAACAGTTTGAGCTCCTTGATGGCACAGAAATCAAAGATGTTAACTGTATTTTCATCTCAATCTCCAGAAAGCCTGATGGCTTTCACCAAACATGCCCCAAGCAGATGACAAGAATCGATTTTACAGGAAGACTTTAAGGGCAGGAGGAAACACAGGATCTGGCAGCAGGTAGACCAGGTGGGCAGTGGGCTCTCGTCAATGGAAATAGGACTGTTGCTCATATAGTTCACAGAGCATGGAGTTTAGCTGAGCAATGTACAGTGCCACTTACACTCTGCCAGTTCCACCTCCCCCACCTTTTAAAAATTGTTATGTTTCAATATTCAGTGCTGTGCATTCTGTAATTTGCTAAATGAGACAGTATATTTCTTTTCTGGCCCAGTATTGCCCTTATCTCTCCTACTGGTGTACAGGTAGTTCCTAGAAAAAAAGAAAAATGGAGAAATAAGGACAATAGAGAGAGCCAGTTCCAGAACAAGAACAACACATTTTTGTAGGTTATCTCTCAGCTACCAAGGAAGCAAAGCATACTGGCATTTCAATCATTTCAGTACACAGTGATCAAATGATTGCAATTATAGAAATAAGCATGTGCTTTTGAGATTTCCAGACGTAAGAAAAAACTATGGCGTTACTTTAGATCATTCAAGGTATTTCTTGCATCACTTCCAGCAGGTTATCATGGTTGAGTTGCTCAGCTACACTAGAAAAATATCCTTAGTGTAAGCCCTTTCCCTAACCGCCCGTTTAGCAGACTTTGCTTCCACACACAGAGGCCTCCCCTGCCCCCAATTCCTTGGGACCAGCAGGTGAATATTCTCTCTAATATTCTTCCTGGTAATGGCAGTTTAGATCTTTCTAAAATGCAAATCTAACTTTATCACCCCCCATTCACAATCTCTCCACGGTTCCTGCTTTCAGGATAAAACCAACTGTTAAGCAAGGCACGCACAGCCCTTCATGATCCAGCGGCTGCTCCAGTCATTCTCACCTCCCCAGGTCTTCACACAGACCAGCCTTTTATATACTTATTTATTTATTTTAATTGCAGTAAAACACATATAACATAAAATACCTGGCATATTCCTATGTATAGACCCAAAAGAATTGAAAACAGGAACTCAAACAGACATTTGCATTATCAGTGTTCACTGCGGCTTTATTCAAAATGCTAAAAGGTAGAAACAGCCCAAGAGAATGGAATTTTTCAATGGTGATTTTAACCATTTCTGAAGTGTACGATTCAGTGGCATTAAGTGCAGTCACAGTGTTGTGCAACCATCACCACTATTTGCAAAACCTTTTCATCATCCCAAACAGAAACTCTGTACCAATTAGGCAATAACTCCCCGTTTTCCCCTTCCCCTAGTCCCTGGTAACATCTAATCTACTTTGTCTCTATGAATTTATCTACTAGACATTTCATATAATAAGAATCATGCAATATTTGTCCTGTTATGTCTAACTTGTTTCAATTAGCGTTATGTTTTCCAGGGCCAGCCATGTTACAGCACATATCAGAACTTGATTCCTTTTCGTGGCTGAATAATATTCCATTATGTGTATATCACACATGTTGCTTATCCACTATCCATCAATGGACACTGGAGTTGTTGCCACCTTTTGTGAATAACGTCATAATGAACATTCAACATTCAATACTGCAAAGAACATTCATCCTATTTATGTCCCAGTTCCTTTTGGTAAATACATTAGAATAAGCCTGTCCAACCCGTGGCCCATGGGCCATGTGTGGTACAGGACAGCTTTGAAAATCCATAAAGTTTCTTAAAACATTATGAGTTTTTTGTGATTTTTTTTTTTTAGTTCATCAGCTATTGTTAGTGTATTTTCTGGGTGGCCCAAGACAATTCTTCTTCCAATGTGGCCCAGGGAAACCAAAAGATTAGACCCCCCACCTGGCATAGAGTCCCCAGCTTTCCCCCAGAATACCCCATCCTCTCAAGCCGAGTACCTTTGCTCAGCTTATTCCCTCTAGAAAGTTCTTCTCCTAACTTACCCAGCAAGTTCTGAATCATTTCCCTGTTTTTAGCTCAAACTGTTACCTCCTCTCTGAAGTTGTCCCTGACGGCCCCAGCCAGCTTCCAGCACTGCGCCCTCTATGCTCCCTGGCACTGTAATAACCTCTATTTAGTCGGTTATCACCTAGGACTGGAAGCCAGTGTTGGCTTCTCTTGATCGCACTTTTTGGGAGTGTGTGATGACGAAAATAAAGCATTTATCATAGTGTCTGTTACAAAGGCCAGCTCTTCCTACCATCTATCGTAATATGAGCTCAAAAACTGCTTTTTAATCTATGTAGTAAAATGCCAGTGCCCTTTGCCTCTGGGGCCTACAAAAACTAATTCGGTAAATTATATCACTTTTCAGAGCCTTCTATAGAAAACATGGAATATTTAGGATTCTTGGCTTCCTTCCTGAAACAAAGAGGTATGCATTCATCACCTTTCAACTATGTCATGAATTGCTCTCTCTCTGGGGAGCTGGTAGGAGAAAGGTTACAGCTCCCATCAGTCCTCTGTTACTTGCTGAGCTGTGAGGGCTGCTCTGGAAAAGAGTTTCAAGTGTAGCCTCACAATGAGTCCCAGAGCTGGTCTGAAGCCAGACCCCAAAGAGGACAAAGCCGCTGGCTCCCGGGTTTTGCAACCTTCGCTGAACCCCAGGAATTTATGCAGCATTGAAAACCCAGACAAGATATTAACAAAATCACTCTTCACAAAGCCCCAGTGCGCTAAAGAAAGTAAGAGGCCTGGTCCCGCTGCTGTGTGGCTCTGAACTCAAGTTTCTTTATCCACAGGAGTGCTGGAGAGAATTGAGGAAAATGGCATTTGCAATGGCCCCCTGTTTATTTTATTTTTATTTCTATTTTATTTTTTATTTTATTTTATTTTTTGAGACAGAGTCTGTCGCCTAGGCCGGAGTGCACTGGTGTGATCTCGGCTCACTGCAACCTTCGCCTCCTGGGTTCAAGAGCTTCTCCTGCCTCAGCCTCCCGAGTTACTGGGACTATAGGCACGCGCCACCACACCCGGCTAATTTTTGTATTTTTTTTTTTTAGTAGAGACAGGGTCTCACCATATTGGTCAAGCTGGTCTCGAACTCCTGATCTTATGATCCACCTGCCTCGGCCTCCCAAAGTCCTGGGCTTACAGGTGTGAGCTCCCACGCCCGGCCAATGGCCCCTTTTATGCTGCAAGAAGGAATTCGTTCAACTGCTGTCATTACTATAATGAGGACTCTGTAGAGCTTTCCCCAAGATCTCAAGAAAGTCACTCAAAATAAAACGACCAGGAACCAATCCCTTTAAACTGGCCGCCACCGCTACATGGAGATTAAGAAGTTTGCTCACTGGCAGACACCTGGGAGCGACACCACACCTCAGCAGGAGCACATGACGCCAAAGAGCCAGTGGGAGGTGGAAATCCGCCCACTCCAGGAAAGCGGGTCCACGTGCTCAGAGTCCCAGAGCCCCGGGGTCTGATGTAGGGACTGAGGGTTCCTTTTTCTCTTTGGCCTTGTCTCACCCAGCTCCCAGTTTCTTTGTAATTGGGGGAAGGAGCTGTCGGCAGACTCTGCCGACCTCCCCTGCACTCCTCCCTTCTCACCCCTGTAACCTAGCCGAGCTGGCGCCGCCCGGTCCCGGCGCTGAGCCGTACCTGTCTCGCAGGTTGCCGCTGCGCAGCCCTAGGGCCGTGCACTCCGCCTCGCTCACCGGCACCCCCTTGCAGGATTTCACCGGGTAGATCCAGAGCTGCGCCACGGTGCCTACCTGCTGCAGCCGCCGCCAGCGCCGCCTGGGCCAAGCGCGGCGCCAGGCGACAGCCCCCAGGGCCACAGCTGCCAGTCCCAGCATGGCGACCCGGAGCCACCCGGGCCGGGGCTGCGCTAGGAGGACAAAGCGGGCCAGTGCGGAGGAGCCGGTGGCGCTCATGGCTGGCTCCTCGGTGAGGTGGCGGCGGCGGGGCCCGGAGCGCACTGGTCGCCCCGGGCCGTGGGTGGGGGGAGGTTTGGCCTTTGGCCCCAAGCCCAAAGGGTGGGCAGCTCCTGAACCCTTCCGGGCCAATCAGAGCACTGCGTCCTTCTGGGGGGTGGTGCAGACCGTGGAAGGTGGTGGCTCAGCTTCCTCGCGGTCTGTGCCTCGCTGCCTCTGCCACCTTTCGTCGCCTGCAGCAGCAGGGCGCTGTGCCCTCCCCCACGATCGCTGCAAGTGACCAATTATTTTATGTATTCATGGAGTTCTTTGACCTAAAATAGACAATATACAACATTTGCAGGACAAAGGGTGATTTTGAAATTAGAAATCAGGCAGCGGGCAGCAGCCTCTCCTGGAAATATTGGGGAGCGGGTCACCCCCCTTGTGCAGCATCCAGCCCTCTGCTGCCGCCGCCCCCACACACACACACAGGCTGCCCAGGGGCTGGGAAGCTTCCAGAGAGTGGGGGTCTGAAGGAGGAGGATGCTACCAGGCCCTCCCGCCAGCAAGCCGAGGCCAGAGTTCTCCCAGCGGCAGCTCGGAGCGCAATGAGCGTTTGAGAGCGCCTCCTACGCGGCCGGGGCTGCTCAACGCCTCCCGAGAGGAGCCTCGAGCTAGAGCTGCTTTGGCAAGGGCCTTGGCTCAGAAGGTTAGCACTGCACAAGGGTTTCAGCTGCTTCCACCGTGAGGGAATGCCACTTGGTCCTGCAGGCACTCACCTCAGTCAGTTGTCATTTCCAAATCAGGTTATAGTCCAAACAACGTCAGCCTACCCCGAACAAGGTGGTTTAGGAGTCAGGCTCCTGTTTGATGTACCAAGCTTTTAAAGAAAAAAAATTACACAGACGCTTGTTAAAAAGATAAGAAAGACTATTCAAGGCTATTGCAACGAGGGCATCACAACAGGGGAAAGAGATCGGGCTCAACTCTGTAGTAAGGCAGAGATAGCTAAGGATTTGTAGCCAAGGAGCAAAGTTCCTCGGGGCCAGTGAATGGAAAATCACTAAGAGGAGACATCAAGTGTAGAGGATTCTTGATAAACCCACTTAACAGGGATTCTACTGAACAAGGTAAGGACTTACACACTGAAGGTGACAGATGAGGAATCTGAATGGACATCAAGGGTGATCAGATATTAAGGATGGGAGAATACTCCCGAAACTGACTAAGCAGGATTCTGGCTAAAACTGGACTCTGCAGGGAGGAGGATGACAAGTTCAAGGCCTCATGAAGAAGACGGCTCAGACAAGATGGAAGTTTGGTCAAGGGGATTCTGTGTCATCCCAGCTCAGCCACGGTCCCCTGAACCAGGAGTGTACGTTTCAAGACTCAGCCAGAATTATCCATGCAGGGCAAGGGTGCCTTGGATGAGAGAAGCGAGAGTTTCCTAAGAGAAAAGAACAACACTCCCTCCAGCTGACAACTCACCGCAGACCAATTCAGTGCTAAGGGAGTCTCTGTCTTTATTGGCCTGAATACTTATCTGTCCTGTTTTTCTTCTCTATTCTCTACCAACCCCAGGTCACACCCTCTCTGTGAAGGACACAACTCAGCAGGGCGAGGGACATGATTCTCCGGCAGAAAGGCAGTTCTGGGGCACCAAATGTTGTGCATTTCTGTTTATCTCCCTCCTGATTTTCTCTTTGAAAATCTAAGAGGAAAATGGCTTCCCTATTTTAATGGTTGACTTTAAAGTTCCAATTTTTCAATTTCATCACTTCCAGAATTTACCCAGGGCTACAGCTCACTTACTACTTTTACCTCACAGGGTGTGGGGAGTGGTGAATTTCAGTCCCAGAACCCAGCAAAGGAAAATGGAGGAGGAGGGAACAGCCGCTCCTCACTGACCACTAGGAAGGTCCCTTGTAGACACTGGCCATTCTGCCGCAGACAGGCCAGCTGTGTGCCCGCAGCTCACGACGCCCTCACCCCTATCAATGACAGAAGCCAATGTTTGTGGAGTCAGACTGTGTCTCTGGAGGCAATCAGAAAGGATAAGGAGGCCGGGCGCAGTGGCTCAAGCCTGTAATCCCAGCACTTTGGGAGGCCGAGGCGGGTGGATCACGAGGTCAAGATATCGAGACCATCCTGGTCAACATGGTGAAACCCCGTCTCTACTAAAGATACAAAAATTAGCCGGGCACGGTGGCGCGTGCCTGTAGTCCCAGCTACTCAGGAGGCTGAGGCAGGAGAATTGCCTGAACCCAGGAGGCAGAGGTTGCGGTGAGCCAAGATCACGCCATTGCACTCCAGCCTGGGTAACAAGAGAGAAACTCCGTCTCAAAAAAAAAAAAGAAGAAAGAAAAGAAAGGATAAGGAAAAATAAATTGCAGTGACTCAAGTTCTAATATAAAGAGAAAAACCCAGGAAGAAGACTCACAAATACCAAAGATAAAGCAGGATTGCAATTCACATTTATTATTTACAAAGAAACCACAAAATTGTAAGTAGTAAAAATTAACTATTTTTGAATTCATCTATAGACCACTTTAGTATTTTTTGCTTAAGATCATACCAAAATAGTTTGTTTCTTTGTTACAAAAAAATTCTTTGCACTGAAAAAAATATGTTCATGCTGTCTTCCTCCCACTCCTACTTTCGAAATCCCATTCTCTTTTAAATGTCATCCTCTCCTTTATCTTACTTGGAGTTCCAGGTAGTATATCTGGCAATTTCATACATGTTACTTTTATATGGCTTAATAAAGGTGTAATAGACAAAAGTGTAAAGCAAAGTCCGTAAGATAATTTCCATAGTCAAGCACAGCCCTGATTCCATAATGCTAGAGTAAAAGGCACGTGAGTGAAAAGTCAATGGGACTCCTAAAGACCAACATTAGGCATTTGTGAGTATGGCAACGTGTGTCCTACTCATCAAGACACGGTGATCCGTTGCTTCCCATTTCTCCTAAAACAGAGACTGACAGGTAATAAAAGATATACATTTAAAAAATATTTTTGCAGCTTTTTAGTTGATTCATTAAACTTGCTTTATTCATCAATATTAAAGTCAGGAAGTAAAAAAGCATAATAGCCATGATAACACCCAAAATAGTTTTTTGATGATATTAACTATTTTTGAAGGCTTCAATACCTAAAACTTACATATATACCTTCATATTCCCACCTCTAATACTTTCCTTGCATTAACCTGGAGCATACACACTGTGAAAAGTCAAAAATCAAGATTCCTCTCCAGGGTAAAGATAGTTGAAGGCTGGATAATAAGGATTTGCTGGTGTACTGTTGCCACTGCTGTTAAGGTCCCAGTCAATCCCTCCTGGTTGCTGAAACCTGAATAAATAATAAGAATCTCTGGTTATTTGGTGATTTATCCTACCATTCATAAATAATTCAAACTCCCACAGAACAGTCACTTATTGAGGTCACACATATAAATGTATGGGACAATGCTGTGCAGAAAACACAGCCTATTACCTCTAAATCGCTTCAGCTCCATGGCCTTCCGTCAGCTAACCTCTCTGAGCTTTTGTTTCTCATTGATAAAATGACCATTATCATATCTATCTCACAGAGATCCTTGCATAGAGAAAGATTATACAAGGCCTTCTGGGGAGCAGAGACAACTGGAAATTGAGACTGAGTGAATCACAGATGTTCCTTGCCTCCATCCATGGCACAATAGGATCTGACTGGGTGAGTTTGTGACCAAGTGATATGGAAAACGCTCCATCATTATGGTATCTCACAACCATTGGGCTCCCACAGATGCAGAGAACATGTAAAAGCCCTTGGCTCACACACTGATCCAGGTCCAGTCAATCATGGCTGGAAAAGCAGGATACAGGATCAGTTTCACTCAAGCCAGATGGCTCAGGCCTGGGTCCATTATCCCCAGATGGGGCTTTTAGAAGTGGCAGGCACTTAGGAGTGTCACAATTTCCTCTCTAGTTTTAATATTTATTGTATTTCATCAAATCCAAGATACACTAATCATAAGATGTACTATTATTTTATGCATCACTGATATTTTTCAAAAGGCATCCTGAATGTTATAAGAAGCTGACAGATATTAGAGACGTTAGAATAGAATCTCAGATCTGATGAAATATGGTTATGGTTATGCAAATGCCTAGTCATAATAGAAGTCAATAGAAATGTATTTCCTTTTTGCCCACCTCGAGGGCTAAGCCTGTGTCATCTTTATACCCACTATAGAACCTAAGACTGGATCCTGATGGAATGATGGCAGTAAAAACAGTAGCTAATATTTACTGAGCACTTGATTTGTATTGCAGTGCTGCAACTTTATGTGAATATACTCAAGATAACTTTTATTGGTTGTTCTGGTAAGTACTACTGTTCTCACTTTGCAGATAAGAGTACTGAGACTTTAAGAGAAATTAAACATCTCAACCAAGTTAGGAAGATGCTTGGATTACAAACCCAAGTCTGTCCAGTGCTAGATCTCGACCTGCTAAGCCACTGTGACACTGTCCTTAAGGACAGTCAGGTTGTGGGTGTAAAGACTTCAAAGGCAAGTAACACACATGAGAAGCCCGGGGCAGAATCAGAGAGAAGGATGGTCAAGGGTTTTGGAGATGAGGTGACTTTAAGAACTGGGTCATGGATTTTATGAGATGACTTGCTTAAAATCTCCAACTTGAGGTGTTCTGACCGACTTTCTCCTTCCTTTATTTTTTTTTAAGAGAGAGAGAAAGAAAAAGGAATGAAGAAGAGGAAAAAGGAGGAAGAGGAGGGGGGAGAGAGAACGGGAGTGTTGTTTAGTTGCCCAGGCTAGAATGCAGTCTAAAAATGGGTATTGAAAACCTCCCTTATACCATCAATTGTGCTTAATAATGGCCAACCAATATTTCATTTAAAGCTGTGAGTAGGTGTGATGTGGTACTGATAAGAGTGCATATCTTGTATGTTTAAAGTGGAGAGTTCTATAAATGTTTATTAAGTTTACTTGTTCCAGATCTGAGTTCAAGTCCTGGATATCCTTATTAATTTTCTGTCCCATTGATCTATCTAATATTGATGTTGAAATCTCCCACTACTACTGTGTGGGAGTCCAAGTCTCTTTACAAGTCTTATGTATCCTGTATTGGGTGCATACACATCCAGGATCGTCAGCTCTTCTTGTTGCGTTGATCCTTTTACCATTATGTCCTCTTTTGATCTTTGTTGCTTTAAAATCCATTCCATCAGAGGTGAGAATTGCAACCTCTTCTTTTTATTTATTTATTTATTTTTGCTCTCCATTTGGTTGACAAATCTTTCTCCATCGCTTTGTTTTGACTCTTTATGTATCCTTGCATGTAAGATGGGTCTGGATGCAGCATACCGATGGGTTTTGGCTGTATCTTTTGATTGGGAGATTAAGTCAATTTAAATTTAAAAGTATTGCCATTTGATGTTAGCTGGCTATTTTGCCCATTAGTTGATATAAATTCTTCACTATGTTGATACTCTTTACTTTTTTGGTATATTTTTAGAAAGGCTAATACTGGTTGTTCCTTTCTGTGTGTAATGCTTCTTTCAGAAGCTCTTGTAAAGCAGGCCTGGTGGTAATAAAATCTCTTGAGTACTTGCTTATTCACAAAAGATTTTATTTTTCCTTCGATTGTAAAGCTTAGTTTGGCTGGATGTGAAATTCTGGGTTGAAAGTTCTTTTCTTTAATGATGTTAAATATCGGCCCCCACTCTCTTCTGGCTTGTAGGGTTTCTGCTGAGAGATCTGCTGTGAGTCTGATGGGCTTCCCTTTGTGGGTAACCTGACCTTTCTCTCTGGCTGCCCTTAGTATTTTCTCCTTCATTTCAACCCTGGTGAATTTAATGATTATGTGCCTTGGGGTTGCTCTTCTTGAGGAATATCTTTGTGGTGTTCTCTGTATTACCTGGAGTTGAATATTGTCCTGCCTTGCTAGGTTAGGAAAGTTTTTCTGAATAATGTCATGAAGAGTATCATTCTTTTAATTTGGGAGTTAGGCTTTTACCTCCAGGAGTCGGGGCTGTATTGGGCACAACGAAATCAACATGAGAACATTATTTCCTAACTCATGATTCAGGAATCACCTTGATGCATGGATTTTTTTTTTCAAACTTCAATTATACTTTAAAATAAATTTGATAAAAAGGCATTCAATTTAAACATTTTCCCCAAGTTGATGTTGAATAATTTAAATATTTCCCCTTCTATCTGAGACAAAAAATAAATACATAACTCTTGAGAATCACTCACCTTCCTTTCCCTATTCCTTAATACTACTCTGTAATGAGCTGTGGGCATACACCTGTCTTTCAGCTGGGGCTCTTCCATCACCATTTATCACTGAATGGGAAATAGGGGTAGAGAAGGCTGGAGCAGGAGTATGCAGATTACTGCGGGGAGTGGAATTTTAGGCATTTTCCGACTCCAAAGATCAGAATGCAAAACTGCTCATTCTCTCAATAATGAAAGCAGCATAACATAAAAAAAAAATTAACACAAGAAAAGGCAGCAAAGGCTTCCAGACTGTATTCAGAAGCAAAGCTGACCCTTTACCATATCACCCTAGTGCATCCGTCACTACAGCATCCGATACACGGCGTCGCCAACTCTCAGACTTCCAACTTTTTCCACCGAATAATAGACCCCAAAAAGTGGAGACGACTTGTACAGTGCCCTCTCAGAAGGATCACACAGGCGGTAGCTGAAACAAGCAACAGTTCAATCATCAGACACCAAAAGGAAACAGTGAAGTACTCTCAATAGAACTCAAGCTCGCCTTCCATGTTATTTACAAATAAACAGCAAGGATTTTCTAAAATGCTGACAGAGAAGCCTGTGGACAATCAGTCAAACCGCAAGTGACTTCTAGCTTTTCTAGAAGTTTTCTGAAAGTCTAAACAACTTCTCCACGGCTTCAGTTTCAGGTCAGAAGGAAAAATCATATGTGTAAGTATAAAATAAATACTTTGGCTATATGGGTACCTTCAACTTCACAGCTCACTGAAACAAATCCCCATGAAAACTCAAAATGGAATGGCCCTGAACTCTGCAAACGTTTTGTTTAGTGCATTTAAGCACCGTGCTTTCAACCCCCTCCAGGTTTATAAGCCCAAGCTGGGGTTCACTGGTGAACAAACCTTCGGACAGACATGCAAGTGGCAAGTGGGCCTGGACTATTGCAGAAGTTTCTCCACTGTCCGGTCTAAAGAAAACAATAACTTTCACGGCATCTTAAATAATTATCACTACATCTTAAAAACCAGAAACAAGCCGGGCGCGGTGGCTCACACCTATAATCCCAGCACTTTGGGAGGCCGAGGCGGGTGGATCACGAGGTCAAGAGATCGAGACCATCCTGGTCAACAAGGTGAAACCCCGTCTCTACTAAAAATACAAAAATTAGCTGGGCACGGTGGTGCATGCCTGTAATCCCAGCTACTCGGGAGGCTGAGGCAGGAGAATTGCTTGAATCCAGAAGGTGGAGGTTGCGGTGAGCCAAGATTGTGCCATTGCACTCCAGTCTGGGTAACAACAGCGAAACTCCATCTCAAAAAAAAAAAACAGAAACAAAATAGATTTGCAAGTCTGGAGGCGTCATGAAATAACCTCTTCTCTCAGCTAAACCCATTGGAAACAAACCACAAAATGGAGGAAAGAGAAACAAACTCGAATACAGTTCCAAAGAACGTTCTGCCTAAAAACACTCCCTACGCTGGGAACTAAAGTCAGCCAGATTTCTTTAAATAACAAAACAAAAGAGAAATTTGTAGCATATAAGAAGCTTCTGGGTAAACCAACTCTAACAACTCATTGCCTTCACTTTTTTCTAATATTTTATTATGTAATTTCAGTTATTCTCATATTCCTTGATATCAATTCTAATAAAGGAATTTGAGTTGCAAGAAACATGACTAAATAAAGTGTTTGAGGCCTAAATTTGGAAAGGCACATATAACTATTATTAAAAATTGAAACAAGAGATGTTAAAATTTCAAAATGTAGTATTGTGCAATTCAAAGTTTATCAAGGCTGGAAGTGGTGGCCCATGCCTGTAATCTCAGCCTGTTGGGAGACCGAGGCAAGCGAATCATTGAGGCCAGGAGTTCAAAGCCAGCCTGGCCAACATGGTGAAACCCTGTCTCTACTAAAAATACAATAATCAGCCAGGCATGGTGGCGCACACCTGTAGTCCCAGCTACTCAGGAGGCCAGGGCAGGAGAATTGCTTGAACTGAGAAAGTGGAGGTTGCAGTGAGCCAAGATCATGCCACTGCACTCCAGACTGAGGGAGAGAGTGGGACTCCTCTCAAAAAAAGAAGGTTTATCCAAACCACTAGAGAATCCATCCAGAAAAAGAGAGGAAGAACAGTGCTCTCATTAACCAACTGACACAAACCGGTCTGAAGACAGAGTGGAAGTTTCTCTGGAGAGAAAGCTTCTATCTTCCTTAAAGCAGACATACCACCTAAACCCACAGGTGGTTCTGGGATGCAGATAATATTTAAAATACACTGGCTCCTTTGGCAGTGTACCTTTTCAGGGTGTCCAGTGGCTCTTTCCTGTCTATGATTCCAGTGTCTGGGTCCACCGTAGTCAAAATACACCTGAGGCAATAACCAAGGGTTAGGTGGTGGTTAGGAACCAATGGGTGGGCCACGCTGCAGTCCTGGGGTCTAGAAAGGTCCTTACCTGGAGCACGCCATTACCCTTTTCATTTCTACACTACCAATTAGGAGTTCATCCCAGGTATCCTAGGAGAAAAGAGAAAGTTATCTTTTAAATGGAGGCTTCATTAGTCTTTGAGTTCATTTATTCTTTGACTCATATCAAATATGAACTTATTACAGCAGAAGAATGCAGCACAAAGTGACACCAAGAAATACCTCCCAAAGACCCAAAGGGAGGCAGCATGCTGGCAAGTTCAGGTCCACCTCCTGATGCCCGGTCTCAAAACCCAATTCCAACATCTCAGGGATGACAGATCCTCTCTAGGGTGCAGTTTGGCATGTGAGTCATAAATTAACAGGAAGGCCAATATGTAGATATACAATGAGAAACATGTAACTTGCCAGACAAGCCCACGCTTTCCTCATAGCTAAGCGGAGATGGAAGCCAAGCTGCAATCTGAGGGTTCGTTGAAGAATGGGGACATCACCCAAGAGAAGGCAGTCATGATTCACACATTCACAGACAGGCAGCCTAACGCGGTCCCGATCCCACCACCAGACTGTGCCTTCCCACCCTTGAATGCAGGCACCACCAGCGCTTGCCAAATGGCTGCACTCAATCCTCACAACTTTGAGGGAGGCACTAGCAAGAGCCCCATTTTACCCAAAGAAATGGAGGACTAGAGAGATACAAAATTGTCCCAAGGTCACACCAGGATGATGCAGGGCAGCTGGGTTTGAAATCTTTCTGATTCTGAAGGTAGGACTTTGAACCACCCAGCTTTTAACCACATATATACAGATTTATATGTGCACACATGCATATACAGAAACATGTATGAGGGATGTATAGATTGTATTATATATAATATGATTTGTTTTTATATATACACACACATATACATATATACATACATATATATATATATGTGTGTGTGTGTGTATATATATATATATATATATATATATATATATATATATATATGGTGGTTATATGGATTATATTATTGGGAGGGAAAATATCACCTCTCCCCTCTTAGGGTCTTTCAGCTAGGCCTGAGAATTAAATTGACATAAGATAGATCAACAGGAAAAATGCATACATATTTATTTAATCTACTTTTACATGGCATAGGAAACTCCATGACAAAATGAAGATGCAATTAGAGTTGAACACTTATATTTATATACAGAATTGGGCAGAGATGTGGCGGGGCTGGGGTACTTAACTGGGTAGAGAGTGGCAGGGAAGGGGAGGGTTGGTTTAACAGGGTTTGTACAGATTTCCCTCAGCCTCAACTTTTTGTCCCTGATGATAAGCATGACACTTTTCTCCTGGTATTGGAAGACATCTTTTACACAGGAATTTCATCTCCTGCTTTAAGAAACAGAAGGAAGGGCAGCATGATTTTCTGGCACCTGCTGTTTTCCAAGTGTCCTTAACTCAAAAAAGTCAGTGTGCTGGAGCAGCATATTCTGGGGCCATGTGATCTTAGCTCCTTCAATATTACATCTACATATATAATATGATACATGCTACGGTTTGGATCTGTGTCCCCACGAATCTCATGCTGGATTGTAATCCCCACTGTTGGAGGTGGGGCCTGGCGCAGGGAACTGAATCATGGGCATGGATCTTTCATGAATGGTTTAGCACCATTACCTTGGTGCTGTTCTCGGGATAGTGAGTGAGTTCTCATGAGATCTGGTTGCTTAAAAGTGTCTGGCACTTCCCATTCACTTTTCTGCTCCTGCTCCTGCCATGTAGGAAGTTGGATTGGAAGCTTCCTGAGGCCTCCCCAGAAGCAGAAGCCGCTGCACATCCTGTACAGCCTGCAGAACCATGAGCTAATTGAACCTCTTTTCTTTTTTTTTTGAGACAGAGTCTCACTCTGTTGCCCAGGCTGGAGTGCAGTGGCACCATCTCGGCTCACTGCAACCACAACCTCCACCTCCCAGGTTCAAGCGATTCTCCTGCCTCAGCCTCCTAATTGGCTGGGATTACAGGCACATGCCACCACACCCAGCTTATTTTCACATTTTTAGTACAGATAGGGTTTCGCCATGTTGGCCAGGCTGGTCTTGAACTCCTGACCTCAGGTGATTTGCCCGCCTTGGCCTCCCAAACTACTCAGATTACAGGCATGAGCCACCGTGCCTGGTCTAAATCTCTTTTCTTCATCAACTATCCAGTCTCGTGTATTTCTTTTTAGCAATGTGAGAACAGACTAATACATATATCCAGACAGATGACAACTTTTTGACTTTGTGATGCGTTTATTGGGAGGTAACTCCATGGTAAGTCAAGAAGCATCCGCACACAGCAGCAGGTGTATGTAGAGCTACATAAAGGTTGCAGGCCTCTCCATGAATAGGGAGGCCATCTGTGTTCTTTATCTTTAAAATCTCTGCTATCTACTGATTTAAGGTTTGAATTTCACAGGGCAATCCTCTGTCCAGGTCTCAAGGTGGGAAGCACTGGGGTATGGGGTCTCACTACTGCCTCTGTAAATCAACAACATAGACTGTGTGAGTCTAAGGAATTTGGAGAAAAAGTCTTCACGAGTTAGGAAACAAAGAAACCTATTCCTACTCACCTGGCTGCTTTGCTTGGGCAGGAGGCATGAGAGATCTGGAGTCTCTGCAGGAGGCAGGCCAGGGTACGGGGTAAGGACTAACCCCATAACATTTCCCCCTCTGCCGCTGATGACCAGGCCATGTCTGGTCCTCCTTCAGCAGTAAGCCAGCCTCTCCCCAACCCCCTCCCCAGCCTATAGTGGTGCTTCAGCAAATGCAAAAGGTTTTCCTGTACCTAACCAAGTCTTCAAAACTCAGAAATCTCCTACTGGGCATGAACACAGCTACAGACTGAAGTAAGGAGGCCTCCATGGATGTGCTGGGTTCTAAACCATCCTTTAGGAAACTGCTGCTTTGTGGAAATAAACACCACCTTCCAACCAGCCGGTTGAGGATAACTGGTGTACACATCATGTGTAAGGAATGGAATCACCATGTCCTACTCAGGACTTATTACCAATACTACTAGTCAGTAACTTACTGCGCAAAACTACAAGACAACCAGAGCGGGGATCTAGCCTTCTGGCAGATCGTGACCTCCGATGGGGTGTGACCCAGGACGGCAGCTCCTGTACTGGGAAGTGAGGACCAATGGGACCCCTCGCCTGAAAGGCAGCCAGGAAAACTGGGCGCATTTCACCACATGAGGGCGCTGCAGACATAGAAATGGGAGCCCACCCAGTTGCCCTGTGCTGAACGAACCCAGCCTCTCCAAGTACTTCCATTCATTTTTTTTTTAAATGAGTGCTGAAGAATTTAAGATTTCCAAGCCACATAACCTTGTCAATTCTGCGTCGTTATTATGACAGGAAGCAGGGAGTCTGACAAATTCACTTAGTCATCTATTCTCACTGTTAGACAACTGCAAGGTCTCGTTTAGAAAATTGTCTGGATTGGTAAGAATCGTCTGCAGCACCCCAAAATGCCAGCTCTAGTTACTTCCTAAAATATTAATCACTACATATAATCACGTATGTTCTCACACGAATCTAATCACTATCAATATTTTGGTGTAAAGCATTATTTGCAGTAAAAAAAATACTCTGCTAATTAAGTTTAAATGCAACTATTAATTCAGTTATTAAAAGCAATAATTTTATACTATTAAAATAAATTTAATAATGGATGAAATTAAAATTTCCATTATATTCTACTAGACATTCATAACAGCAAAATACACTATACAGCAAGTTCCAGTGTCTTCTCAAAGGAAGACAGACGTGACCAACAAGCATATGAAAAATGTTAAATATTACTGATCACTAGGGAAACGCAAATCAAAACCACAGTGAGCGGCCGTCTCATACCAGTCAGAATGACCCTATTACCAAAAAGTAAAAAAATAACAGGTGCTGGTGAGGCTGTGGAGAAAAGGGAACATTTATATAATGTTGGTGGGAATGTAAATTGGTTCCACCACCATGAAAAGCAATCTGGAGATTTCTCAAAGACCTTAAAATAGAACCATTATTCAACCCAGCAGTCCCATTACTGGGAATATACCCAAAGGAATATAAATCATTCTATCACAAAGACACATGCATGCGTATGTTCGTCACAGCACTATTCACAACAGCAATGACATGGAGTTAACCTAGATACCTATCAACAGTGGACTGGATAAAGAAAATGTGGTATGCTTAAACCACGGAATACTATGCAGCCATAATAAAAACAAGGTTATGTCCTTTGCAGCAACATAGAGTTGGAGGCATTATTCTAAGAGAATTACTGTAGGAACAGAAAACCAAATACCATATGCGCTCGCTTAAAAGTGGAGGCTAAATAATGAATACACATGGATACAAAGAAAGGAACAACAGACACGGGGTCTTCTTGAGGGTGGAGGGTAGGAAAAGGGTGAGGATCGAAACACTGGCGGGTACTATGCTTATTACCTGGCTAACAAAATAATCTCTACACCAAACTCCCAGCAATACACAATATAAAAAACCTCCACCTGTAACCCTGAACCTAAAGTAAAAGTCGGAAATAAGAAAATAGGTACAGAAAAAGATTCCAGGGTCTTCCCGTAAACACAGAATCAGCTCACGATGCTTAGTGCGCCCCTGCTGGTAATCAACCTTTCTACAGTCTGCCGAAATCTAGGCCCCAATGACATTTACTTAGAGTGCAGGGATAAAACCATGGAGGTTTCGAACTGAAATAAACAAGGAACTCCCGACATCAGGTGATCCGTTCGCCTCGGCCTCCTAAAGTGCTGGGATTACAGGCGTGAGCCACAGGCCACCAGCGTTGTTTAAGGCTGTCCGGTAGTCCGATGTGCAGCCAGAGTGGAACCCCCCGGCCCGGGTAGATCTCACTGCTGATCTCCTCTTACTCCGTCTTCTGCTGACCACCCTAGCTGCGGGCTTTCCAGGGCTGTCTCGCTTACTCACGGGGTGTAGTGATGAAGAAAGCTGTGTGAGGCTGTGCAAAAGGAACCCCGGAGAAGCATCTCCTCCTTCTCCTACTTATGAAAGATGCTAAAGACCTGGAGTACCTGGGTGTGCCATCTTCCGCTCCCTCTTGCCCAACCCCTAAAAGTCCCTCTGGGAAATATTTCAAATGACACAGGTGTAATCAAAAAAGCAAATGTAGAAGGAGACCTCCTTAAATAAAGGAGGTCTGCTGGCAAATTCTTCAGCAATATGATTGTATTCCTACTCCATCCGCTCCTGATCTCTAGCCTCCTCTTTTAATCATTTGGGCTTTTCTTAATCAAGGCAAACCTATCCAAGACTCTTGCTGGAGTCCCCTCACAATATATGCATGTCAGAAGCTCCCCAGATGAGAACACAGAATCTTTACCTTGAAAGGCATGCCACAAAGGCCCACAGGGAGGGGACAAGGGAATACCCCTGCAGTCTGCCACATGCATCGCCAAAACCCTACTTGGCTCTTTTCATTGATTAAGAAAGAAAAATGGGGGGATTTCTGCCAAGATGGCTGAATAGGAACAGCTCTGGGGTGCAGTTCCCAGCAAGAGCGTCGCAGAAGGTGAGCAATCTCCGCATTTCCAACCAAGGTCCCAGGTTCATTTCAATTGGACTGGTTGGACAGTGGGTGAAGCTTAAAGAGGGCAAAGAAAAATGACTTTCAGATGCTTTCAGCTTGCTTCTAACAGAGTTAATGAACATGAAATTCAGGGTAATCATTATGCCAAAGCTAATGCCTGTTCTTCCTCTCCATTTTTTACTGAGCACAATTGTCCTGCTTCTTTCAGAGGGCAGCCCTTGACACCGATGACCTCCAGCCCACCCACAGTGACTGGGGCCCAATACAGGTTTGTCAGATGACCTGAAAATGGCTTTAACAAGGCGTCAGAGTTATGTAGATATTCATGGACTTTTGACAGCCAGCCAGACTGCAAGTCCTCACTTGACCACATGCTGGCTATGCAGCCTCAAGAGAAGTTACTCACTTTCTCCGAGTCTCAGTTTCCTTATCTGAAAAAGGAAGAATCAAAATACTACCAGCCTCAATGGCTATCATTTTCCACCATGACCCACAGTAAAAATTAAATTTCACACTGTTTCCTAATATTCTCTCATGTGTACATGTCACATATAACAAGCACAAGTTTTGCAAGACAATTCTTAACCCTTCTACGTATAGTTTACTCTGATATCTTTTGTTGCATCCTATTCTTTTGTTAAAAAGTGTTGATCAGGACCCGCTACACTGATATCAGAACCCAATAATGAGTTGTGACCCAGTCTCAAAGGGAACTAGAATTAAGTGAGATAATGCATGTAAAGTGTTTGGCACGCTGCCTGTAACCTAGTAAGTGTTCAATGGCCGTAAGCCATGATTCTTGATGTCATTTTCATAGATTGTTATTATTATTGCTACTTCAAGAAATCCCTGAAGCCTGGTAGAGACCGCTGTTCTTACACCAGAAAAGAGACGTACTATCTCAAATCCTAACCCATCCAAACCCAGGTTCTGGGGTCTGAAAATCTAGTGATCATGATTTATAAAAACTTTGTTTCTCAACAGCTGGAAAGGATAGGACTGGGAGGACCCAATCCACACAGCCAGTAAGCGGTGATGCTCAGAGTCCAACCACAGCTGTCCAGCTTCAAAATCTCCCTCTCTGGACATTTCCTGGAGAAGCACTTCCTGAGTGAAAGATAACACACCAAGAGTTTTCTGCAAGCTTCTCCACAGTTCTTTCATAAGGTGGAGTGAGGACTGACAAAAACAAGACATTCCATTAAAAATATCCAGTTTAGCTCATCAGAACAGTGAGCAAAATTCAGTAAACACTGACCCCACCATGGCTGATGACAGAGACAGGAAGCATTGGTCGATTGTATTATTTTTAAACTGCATTGTGCTTCATTCCCAGAACTCAAGCACATCACACTGACCCAAGGAAGTAGCCTTTTAAAAATTGCTTAATATTCTGAGCTACGTGGAAAAAGTACAAAATACTTTAGGCCACAAACAGTATAAATGTTACACAATACATTCTCCCATTGCGCTGTGTTTTTGCAATAAATGATGGCCTGAATTTCATGCTGAGGTTTGCTATTTTTTAATGATTAATTGGTCTAGTAAATATTTATGGGTTCTATCATATTACATTAATATTTAACAGAGTCCTACTAATTAAAGAGTTACTGTTTTGTGATGGTACCAGGCAGACAGGTTAATGCATTAGCCCTTTAACTACTGGGCTTCCGATTTAAGGAAGAATAAATCAGTAACATTAGCATCATTTAACAGGAAGGATTTTTTTTAATGTGGATGGCCAGAGAACTGTTCCAGCAAACTTAAGAGTGTTCTACCTTATTTGCTATTTCTGTAAGTCCATCACGGTGCAGGAATAAAATGACAAATGGACTTGAGAGCACAAATGTATTTAACAGTTTATTTTCACTATTTATTTATTTATTTATTTAAGAGATAGGGTTTCACTAGGTTGCCCAAGCTGGTCTCAAACTCCTGGACTCACACGACCCGCCCACTTTGGCCTCCCAAAGTTCTGGGCCACACCCGGCCTTTTTTTTTTTTGTATTTTTATTTTCGGTTTATTATTTAAAAAAGAAGAAGAAGAAGAAGAATCCGCTCTCACCGCCTAGGAAAGCAGCATTAGATTTACATTAGCCTTAGGTTCAGTTTGGCAAGTTACAGGACAGCAAAAATGTATCAGCTGAGGACAAATGTGTCTCTTTTTCTTATTTTCTTGGCACAAAATCTTAAACTAAAGTTGATACCAAAATAATCTGTTCTTTAGTGGAGACAAATCAAGAAAAATTTTGTTCCCTAAAAGCAAGTTTCTCAGAAAATCATGGATGAATGACAGGACTCCTGTGGAGGAACTCCTGCTTCGCAGACTAATTTCTATCCCAAGAACTAATTTCCCCCACAAGGTTTAGTAACATACACTCTTAACACAGAGCATTCGCTTCATTTGGTGTTTACCAAGCATTTAATGAATCTGATGTCATGTACACCCTACTAGACAATGTGGGAAACTAGAACTGGGGGAGCAGGCGGGTTTACTGGGGAGCCTGTGAGGCTTGAGCCTCAGGCCTCTTCTTTACACAGAACCTTTCAAGTCCTTGAACCTAATTTTATTTTTGTTACTTTTTTTTTCCCTAAAGGGCCCCCAAATTGTATAAACTTCAGGTCCTACCAAGTCTAGATTCATTCTTAGAGAGAAAAATCTAGTTCCTTCCCTCAAGAAACCAGTCTCCTGAGCACACTGGAGCCTCTTCCTCTCTAGCACTCTCCATGGCCCTCCCAGCCCCACCCTCGTGTCACCTCTGATCATCTCTGACCCCCATGGTCCCTGCACTCCCCTAACTCAGTGCTTCTGCAGACACTGTGGGGGAAGGAGATTCACCTGGGATGATGCTGCCAGTGCAGAGGTACAGGCTTTGTCACAGCGCTCATGTAGGTTTCAGGTAATCTGCACTTTAGAGAAAAGACTCTTAGCTGCGTGAGGTGGCTCATGCCTATAATCCCAGCACTTTGGGAAGCCAAGGCAGGCAGAGTCCGGGAGTTTATGACAAGCCTGGGCAACACAGGGAGACCCTGTCTCTACAAAAAATACAAAATTTAGCCAGGCATGATGGCTTATGCCTGTAGTCCCAGCTACTCAGGAGGTTGGGAGGCTAAGGTCACCTGAGCTGGGGAGTTCAAGGCTGCAGTGAGCTGTGATCACACTACTGTATTCCAGTCTGGGTAACGGGTGAGACCTTGTCTCAAAAAAGAAAAAAGAAAAAAAAAAAGACTCTCTCGTGATTGGGCCTTGCCTTGATATTTCTGTCTCATGTTCAAGAGAGTTGCCTTTCAGTGCATGTTCAAGAGAGTTGCCAGAATATGTGTCTGGCATACTGCACAGGCATTCAGCAGATATTTGTCAGAAGAATGCAAATCATAATTACTTCCTTACTCAGAATCATTACCAGCTCCTCAATATCCACAGTATAAAATCCAAACTCCTTGATGTGATGACCTCTAGCCAGCTCCAGTCCAGCCTCCCTGACATTTCTCCTTGACCCTCATGCTCCTGTGATTCAAAAGTAACTCCCAAGCACCCCTTCATTCATGGCCTCTCATGCTTCTAGGCCTCCCACCCGCCTGTCCCCTTTACCCATAACGACCCTCCTTTGACCCTGGCACACAGTCCACACAAGTACAGGATGAACAGCATTGCTTCGGGGAGCTGAACCTGACCCTTCCCCTGCCCAGGCTTCCCTTCTCCAGGCAGATTTAGGCAGTTCTACTTCTACACATCTCTGGAACCTTCTAAATGTGTACATTAACGCACTTCTGATGCTGGGCTTCATTGTCCCCTGGCCATGCCTCTCACATTGAAACATTCTAAAGGGCGGGATCCAGATCTTTTCATCTCTGTGTCCAGGTTTCTACACACCATGCCTGGCCCACAACAGATGACTGATTTTTAAAAATTAACAAAGGCACAGAGTAATTCAAATAGATCACAAATGACAAGGTAACATCATCAAGTAGACAATTTCTATATAAATTGCTATTTCTCTTTTCTTATTTTTTTTTTTATGAGACAGGGTCTCACTCTGTCACCCAGGCTGGAGTGCAGTGGCACAATCTCCGCCTCCCAGGCTCAAACCATCCTCCCACCTCAGCCTGCCACCAAGTAGCTGGGACTGTAGGCATGTACCACCATTCCTGGCGAATTTATATACATACACATACCTATATACTTTTTTTTTTTTTGAGACAGAGTTTCGCTCTTGTTACCCAGGCTGGAGTGCAATGGTGCAATCTTGGCTCACCACAACCTCTGCCTCCTGGGTTCGAGCAATTCTCCTGCCTCAGCCTCCCGAGTCGCTGGAACTACAGGCATGCGCCACCGTGCCCAGCTAATTTTTGTATTTTTAGTAGAGACAGTGTTTCACCTTGTTGACCAGGATGGTCTCGATTTCTTAACCTCGTGATCCACCCGCCTTGGCCTCCCAAAGTGCTGGGATTATAGGCGTGAGCCACCGCGCCCAGTCAAATTTTTATATTTTCTTTTTAGTAGAGTTGGGGTTTTGCCATGTTATCTAGGCTGATCTCAAACTCCTGAGCTCAAGCAATCCTCCTGCCTCAGCCTCCGAAAGTGCTGGGACTACAGGCATGAGCCACTGAGCCTTGCTGCTATTTTTCAAATTATCAAATAATATGAAGTGCCTACATGTATGATAATTTATACTAGGCTCTGTGCAAAGTTTTATCCTAAAGAACAATGTTTATCAACAAACTAGGGGCCAGGCACAGTGGCTCATGCCTATAATCTGAGCACTTTGGGAGGCTGAGGCAGGTAGATCACCTGAGGTCAGGAGTTCGAGAATGGCCTGACCAACATGGAGAAATCCTACCTCTACTAAAAATATAAAAATTAGCCAAGTGTGGTGGTACGTGACTGTAGTCCCAGCTACTCTGGAGGCTGAGGCAGGAGAATCACATGAACCCAGGAGGTGGTGGTTGTAGTGAGCCCAGATTGTGCCACTGCACTCCAGCCTGGGTGATACAGCGAGGCTTCATCACACACACACAAAAAAAAGGGGGGGGGGCATATTTTACTCACACAAAAGGAAGTGTAGTCATTCAGGGAAGCAAAGAATTGAAAGGGTGTTTAAGAGCCTCTCCTCCCACAGTGAACGACTTTGGATCTCTAAATTGGAACTGTCACCCCAGCTCTGCAGATGCTAGAGTTACAAGTCATGTGTTCTAATGCCAGCACCACCACTTCTCTGCTAGGCGAAGTGTACAACGCCTGTGAGCTTCATTTTCCTTATAAAAAGGAAACAGTAACACAAACGTCACAGGACTATTGCAAAGATCAAATAAAGTACTTTCTCTGAAGTGATTATTTAGCTCAATGCCTAGCATGCAGTAAACACTCAATAAATGGTATTCGTCACTGTTACTCCCACTGCTCAGAAAGTTTAACTCACCCCTCAGGCTTAATGTGACAGCTAATGCTTCTCATTACCAAGCAGTACACAGCCATATGTATTTCATGTAGAGTTCAGGGTTTCTACTGGGTTCTAATGTAGACTTCCCTTAAGACCACAAAAGTATGTCCTTGTAAAGGGGGGGAATTTCTGGTGTCATTCACAAAAGGGCATGTGGGTGCCCTGGGAGAGAACTCAGGCCACAGCATGGTATGTCTCCAGGACAGACTGCCTGTGTCCTCTTGGCCTCCACTTTGGGGCATAGGGCTTCTAAAAGTCTCAAATCTTTGAGTGATGGAGAAGTGGAAAATGGCAATTCTCTTTATCTTCGCTTCCCTCAGTTACCTCTTACACATTCTAACCTCAGATTTGCTACAATTTCGAGTTTTAACTGCTTGCTTTGGGGCTCAAGCATTAAAGGGTGAGAGCAACGCCCCCCTGAGGCCAGTGAGTTGATGGCAGCAGCAATGAGTGAACAACTCCACAAGGTTAAGGTGCATTTGAGGAAGTAGTTTCCCCTCTATTGACCTTGGCGGATCTGAGTTGGCACTGGCTAGAGCAGAGTTCCCTTAGCACCGCGAGCAGCACATCTCAACACAATGCACAAAAGCTGTGGGTCGCTTACCTCCTCAAAAGCATCGCAGCCCGTCACCACGATATTTGGCCTGAAATTCTCCATTTTTACTTTTTTCTCTATCCTGGTATTCAAATCTACCAGCGAGGCATCCGTCATGACCAGGAGGGGACTGTAGTCTGGGTAAGCCACCTTGCCAAGAACACAAGAAAGTCAGGTCCCCACCACTCCACAAAATGGTTTAGACCAACTGCTAAGCTAAGTAATGTCCAGAAGCCAACCCACTTCAGTGCCGAAGAGGGGAGCAGTGTTTGGGAAGGAGAGACTTCGGGCTTGCAAGTGGCCAGGAGCTGGAGACGTTCCCCAACCCATACACAGGGACAGGGCTGCAGCCAGGGCCAGCTCTGGGCCAATTTCACCCACCAGGCTTCCTCTTCCTGGGTCCCCACTCCCACTCCAGCAGTGACCCCTTTCCTACATCATCCTCAAACAGCGGGGTCCTCCTGCCAATCAGCTATACTCCAGTAATAATTTCCTCAACACCATTCACTCAACAGGCCTTTATTGAACACCTAGCCGGCACTGTTCTGGTAGGGTAACAACAGTAAGGAAAGCAGATAAAGACCCTGTGCTCAAGGAGCTTGTAATTTAGGGGCTATGGAGAGAAACTCCCTGAGGTCTTTGTATTTTAAGCCTTAACTCACGGCAGAATCAGAGGCTTTGGTCTTTGGCCCAGAGGACAGTTTTCCTTAGGGGAGGCAGCTTGCCAGCACCTGAAATAAGCACACCTTATAGATTGTGATGGGAGGGTCAGAACTAAGTCCGCTTCTGTAATTCCAGGAAACTTGGATTTAGTCCCAAACAAACTTCTCACTTTTGTTTCTCCAACCAGTTTTCTCTTTCATCTCCTCTGCCTGGCAGTCACCCCTGGCTCTCCGCTCCACAATATCTCCCATATTCAATCCTCCATACACCCTAGAGATCCCAGTCTTGAGGCATCTTTCGTATCCACTTTCTTCTCCATCCCCCAATACCTCTGCCTGCCAGGCTGTGCCCTAATTATCACTCACCGGGGCCATTATCATATTTTCTTAACTGAGGTCCCAAGAGAGGCTCTTTGCTGGCCAGGATGGAAGCCAGAAAGAGAAGGGTAACCAGTAGGAGTGAAGGTGAATCTCTGTAAGCTCACCTGGTAATTCCAATTAATAGGAGCTAGAAGTTTTTTTGATGTTCTTCCCTTCATGTCTGTCTCAAATTGAACCAATCTGTACGCTTCTGTTTTCAAGAAGTTGGTGAACCACTGAGCTGCCTCATTGCCACAGTCTCTGCCTTTAATGTCAAGGCCAAATATTCTGGAAAGGTCACAAAAGAACACCAAGTTACTTACTTATATCAATACACTGAGGGATGGTGTCAAAGATGGACAGCTGGACTGTTGGGACCTGACGATCCCAGAGGGCTGTTAAGTGATCCTTGGGTCAAAGCTGGGCAGAAGCACAGGACATAGGAGTAGAATGTGGCTGGGGAAGAGCTACCCAAACCCTAATGTACGTGCAAAGCCTCCAGGATCTTGTCTGAATGTAGACTCTGGTTCGGTAGGTCTGGGTTGGAGTCTGAGATTCTGTGTTCCCAACAAGCTTCTGGATGCCTAAGCTGCTGGTCCATTAACCATGCTTTGAGTAGCAAGGATTTAGGATACTTTCACAAGAGGAGAGGGGCTGCCCTGTGGCAGATGCACCCTGAGCTTAGAATCAACAGACCCGGGTCAAATTGGAACTCTGCCATTCTCTAGTTCGGTGACCATAAGCAAATCATTTAACTCCTCTGACCTGTCTCCAGCTGTAAATTGGAGATTATAATATGGTACCTACTTATGCCCCTTGGTGGGAATAGGTAACTTTAGATAACACAGTGGCCCTCAAGGTTTTCTTGCTTAAATTCCACTAGAGGAGTTTTAAAAAGCTTCACAGAACTATAAGTTGACAGGTAAACTTTTTCATCATAAGCTTAATTTGTTCTGAAAGATAATTTCCATTGAATTCTAAACATTGATATTTAAAATAAAATGATTATGCTTTTAAAAGTATGGAATGGGATCTAAATGCCATGTGGTTTGATATCCACCATTATCCATTTAAACATTTTTGTATTATTCTTCTTTTTATTCATGAACACATATGTATATTATTTTACTTATGTAATTTTATCCTAATATATATATGAATAATACATACAAATATATATTAAATAAATGTTTATATTAAAAATATAAATATATAATACATATAAATAAAATCTATATTTAATATATATTAGGTTAAAATTACACAAGTACAAAATATACATGTTCGCAAATAAAAAGAATAATACAGAAATGTTTAAATGGTTAATATATATAATATAAATTAGATATACATATATATACTGAGATGGAGTTTCACTCTTGCTGCCCAGGCTGGAGTGCAATGGCACGATTTCGGCTCACTTGCAACCTCCACCTCCCTGGTTCAAGTGATTCTCCTGCCTCAGCCTCCTGAGTCGCTGGGATTACAGGCATACACCACCACATTCAGCTAATTTTGTATTTTTAGTAGAGACAGGGCTTCTCCTTCTTGGTCAGGGTGGTCTCAAACTCCTGATTTAAGGTGGTCTGCCCACCTTGACCTCCCAAAGTGCTAAGATTACAGGCATGAGCTACCACACCCAGCTTTTATCCTAATATACTTTTATGGCTATTGATCACTTACTGTATTTCTTTTGAACCAATTAAATTTGTGGGTTTTTTTCTTAAGCTTTCAAGTGTGAAAAAAATGTTTTCAGGACTGAGTTATTACAGTTATGATTTGCATGCAATTGGCCATAACAAAATAGCTATGCTATATATCTTAATAATTACTGAACATAAAAAATGAGATTTTATTTGAAATTAAATGCTTAATGAACCCTATAGAGTATCCACAAAACTCTGAATGAATCTTATATATTGCCAGAATAAGACAAGGTTCAGTATCAATTTTATTCCTTTCTTTTAAATAAACCCTGCAGAATTTTTCACACAAATAAATAGAAATGGAAGTTGAGTTTTAGTAATTTCACTTATTCTTTGAACCTCTAGGCAATATTTGTTACATAGTGATTTGTCATCAAAAAGTACTTTTAATTATTTATCAGCAACAATTTGATTGGAGGCCCCTTCAATTTAATGTAAGACAATGAGTTTTTACCACTGACTTGAACAGCAGATTTCCCCATCATTAATGTCACCCTGTTTATCCGTACTAGCATTTTGCATTGTTTCAGACCCTGTATGTTTTTCCCTCCAAGGGTAATGCCCCTAATAAGATGTGGGGTGGGCAGACAAAAGCCTTTCCTCTGTACAAAGAGGAAAGGTTTATGGTGGGACAGGAGAACCTGCCAATTATTGATATGATTCAGAGGATCGGAAATTGATTCCCCTACCCTCATCTACCATGGGAAGGGCTTGCCCCTCCCGTAGGAAGGCTCATACCAGTGTGAGGACTCCTGAGGTGATGCACGTGAAGGAATCCAGTGTGGACATCTGAAGTGCTCCCACTTAGATGAACCCGTGTACCCTACAGCTCATAATCCTGGTCTGAGGGTAGAGACTCTCTACCCTCTCACCTCCTCTCCCATCTACTGCCAAATCTCAGTGCTGTTCCTTTCACAGTTATTGAGCCTTTTCTTTCTCTCTAAACCTCCTTCTTGAAGCCACTGATTCACCTCTGATTAACTCTTGGCTCTGTGGACATCTCGTGATCGTCTCCTGGCCTTCTGCCTTTCCCCTAAAACTGATTCCATCCCACTGTTTGGCAGTTCCCTAAGTATCTGCTCCTGGATGGAACTCTTCCCTCATCCCCTCAGAGCAGCAGTGGTACATAAGTGCACTCATGCTACCCACAGCGTTCTCTACCCAAGGAAGCTTATGGGTGGCACTCTGAAAAGTAGAAAGCCCCCAACAGGGCAAGGGAACACTGACTGACCAGGGGCTCTTCCCACCCATGAAAGGATCCCTCCACCAGGCCTGTCTTCCATCCCTGCAGCTAATAGTAGCTTTCCCTCTGCCATTCCGTCTTCTCCAATTCTTGCAGAATTTTCTGCAGAATCTACTCTCCTCCACATTTTAAAACAAAATGTCTCATCAAAACATGCCGTAGAAAAACCCAACTCTCGCTCTGTGCATCCAATAAAACCTCATGATTAAGCAATCTACTAACTCACAAAGCAAAAATAACTCACTAAAAATTAGGGAAGAGGGCATAAAAACTTGAATAGACTCTTACAAAGACTGGCAAGTTCTACCAATACTTAAAGAATAAATAATTCCAATCTTACACAGCAAACCAAAAAAGTGATTTTAAGAGTTGCCATGTAATGGTGGAAGAAAAGAGTAAATGTTTAGGACTAAATCTAACAAAACATGTAAAATTTCATTATAGATAAAATTACACAACTTTATTAAAGAGATAAAATAAGATACAAAAAGTGGAGAAAACTAATATTCAAAGATAGGGTAGATAATACAATAAAGATAATAGCTATTTAAGAACTAATATCTAATTAAGTACCTACTGTGTACCAAGTTCTCTTCCAAGTGCTTTATTTAATACACACACTCACACAGACACACAGGCACACATATTTTCACATCAAGCTTCTCTAAATTGAGCCACAAATTCAATGTAGGGTTGAAGTCATTTCTTATTTTCCCCTACTTTAAAACATTAGCTGCACCTTTTAAGGCAATAATCAGGCCAGGTGCAGTGGCTCATGCCTGTAATCCCAGCACTTCGTGAGGCCAAGGCAGGCAGATCCCTTGAGGTCAGGAGTTCAAGACCAGCCTGGCCAACATGGCAAAACCCCATCTCTACTAAAATACAAAAATTAGCTGGGTATGGTGGTACATGCCTGTAGTCCCAGCTACTCAGGAGGCTGAGACAAGAAAATGGCTTGAACCCAGGAAGCAGAGGTTGCAGTTGCCCAGGCTGGAGCTGAGATGGCACCATTGCACTCCAGCCTGAGCAACAAGAGTGAAACTCCATCTCAAAAAAAAAAAAAAAGATAATAATGATTCATAAAACCTTGCGATAATAAAAAATCTATACCAGTCTATAATTAGTCTAAAAAAAATTAGCACCACACAAGGTGAACAGGGAAAGCTGATTCAAAACACTAACAATGAAAGTTTAAAAATAAAATAAGTCTAGAATAATATAAAATTCATGACACTTCAGCCTTGTTCAAATGGCTGAGGGACTTTTCCTTTTTTCTAACTTGAGGTTGTTGGTTTATGTTATTTGATTTTGAGCTCTGATGGGCTGACTGTGGTAATCACTCTGTCACTCACCATCTGTTAGGGGTTAAATGTTTGTGTCTCTCCAAAATTCCTGTGTTGACACCCTCACCTCCAATGTCAGGTCTTTGGGAGGTAATTAGGTCTAGATGAGGTGGAGCCCTCATGCTGGGGTTGGTCCCCTTATGAGAAGAGGAAGAACCACACAGACACTCTCTCTCTTCATGCAGGCACCAGGAAAGGCCATGTGAAGACATATGAGAAGTGGCCACCTACAACCCTGAAAAGGGACCTCACCAATCCACCAGCACCTTGATCTTGGAATTCCTATCCTCCCAAACTATGAGAAATAAATGTCTGCTGTTTAAGCCACCCAGACTATGTGTTTTGTCACAGCAGCTGGCACTAACTAAACACTAATTTATATCATTTCTTCAGTTTGTAGCAGTTCCCTTGGCAACCAATCCATTAAAAATAGCTGATAAATACAGGCTGAACTAGGTACAGTATGTCTAACCTCCTGGAGAGGGCAGTGCGCTGATTACACCTCTGTGTCAATCCAAATACACAGGTCTCGGTCATTTTCACCAAACTGCCAGGGTACTGGGCTCTCTATTCCCACCTCATCCAGATCTACACTTGATGCATGGAACAGAATGACATAGGAAGAGGCTGCAGGCTGGGTGCGGTGGCTCACACCTGTAATCCCAGCACTTTGGGAGGCAGAGGCAGATGGATCACCTGAGGTCAGGAGTTCAAAATCAGCCTGGCCAACATGGTGAAACCCCATCTCTATTAAAAATACAAAATTAGGGCCAGGTGCGGTGGCTCATGCCTATAATCCCAGCACTTTGGGAGGCCGAGGCAAGTGGATCATGAGGTCAAGAGATCGAGACCACTCTGGACAACATGGTGAAACCCCATCTCTACTGAAAATACAAAAAATTAGCTGGGCACAGTGGTGCGTGCCTGTAATCCCAGCTACTCAGGAGGCTGAGGCAGGAGACTTGCCTGAACCTGGGAGGCGGAGGTTGCGGTGAGCCGAGATCGCGCCATTGCACTCCAGCCTGGGTAACAAGAGCAAAACTCCATCTCAAAAAATATATTATCTATATATAAAATTAGCTGGGAGTGCTGGGAGTGATGGTGCACGCCTGTAATCCCAGCTACTCAGGATGCTGGGGCAGGAGAATCGTTTGAACCTGGGAGGCAGAGGTTGCAGTGAGCTGAGATTGTACCGTTGCACTCCAGCCTGGTGACAAGAGCAAAACTCTGTCAAGAAAAACAGGACAGGACAGGACCAGACAAGACCAGACCAGACCAGACCAGACCAGACCAGACCAGACCAGACAAGACCAGACAAGACCAGACCAGACCAGACCAGACCAGACAAGACCAGACAAGACCAGACCAGACCAGACCAGACCAGACCAGACAAGACCAGACCAGACCAGACCAGACCAGACAAGACCAGACAAGACCAGACAGGACCAGACAGGACCAGACAAGACAAAGACAAAGACAAGACCAGACAAGACAAAGACAAGACCAGACAAGACCAGACAAGACCAGACAAGACAAAGACATGATAAGACCGGACAAGACCAGACCAGACAAGACCAGACAAGACCAGACCAGACAAGACCAGACAAGACAAAGACAAGACCAGACCAGACAAGACCAAGACAAGACAGGACCAGATAAGACCAGACAAGACAAGACCAGACCAGACAAGACCGGACCAGACAAGACCGGACCAGACAAGACCAGACCAGACAAGACCAGACAAGACCAAGACAAGACCAAGACAAGACCAGACAAGACCAGACAAGACAAAGACAAGACCAGACAAGACCAGACCAGACAAGACAAAGACCAGACAAGACCAGACAAGACCAGACAAGACAAAGACAAGACCAGACCAGACAAGACCAAGACAAGACAAGACCAGACAAGACAAGACAAGACCAGACAAGACAAAGACAAGACAAAGACCAGACAAGACCAGACAAGACAAAGACAAGACCAGACAAGACCAGACAAGACAAAGACAAGACAAGACAAAGACAAAAAAAAGACCAGACAAGACAAAGACATGACAAGACCAGACAAGACAAAGACAAGACAAGACCAGACAAGACCAGACGAGACAAGACCAGACAAGACAAAGACAAGACCAGACAAGACCAGACAAGACAAAGACAAGACCAGACAAGACAAGACCAGACAAGACAAAGACCAGATAAGACCAGATAAGACCAGACAAGACCATACCAGACAAGACCAGACAAGACAAAGACAAGACCAGACAAGACAAGACAAAGACAAGACCAGACCAGACAAGACAAAGACAAGACCAGACCAGACAAGACCAAACAAGACAAGACAAAGACCAGACCAGACCAGACAAGACAAAGACAAAGATAAGACCAGACCAGACCAGACAAGACCAGACAAGACAAAGACAAGACCAGACCAGACAAGACCAGACAGGACCAGACAGGACCAGACAAGACAAAGACAAAGACAAGACCAGACAAGACAAAGACAAGACCAGACAAGACCAGACCAGACAAGACCAGACAAGACCAGACAAGACAAAAACAAGACCAGACCAGAAAAGACCAAGACAAGACAGGACCAGGTAAGACCAGACAAGACAAGACCAGACCAGACAAGACCAGACCAGACAAGACCAGACAAGACAAAGACAAAGACAAGACCAGACAAGACAAGACCAGACAAGACAAAGACAAGACCAGACAAGACCAGACCAGACAAGACCAGACAAGACCAGACCAGACAAGACCAGACAAGACAAAAACAAGACCAGACCAGACAAGACCAAGACAAGACAGGACCAGATAAGACCAGACAAGACAAGACCAGACCAGACAAGACCAGACGAGACAAGACCAGACAAGACAAAGACAAAGACAAGACCAGACAAGACAAGACCAGACAAGACAAAGACAAGACCAGACAAGACCAGACAAGACAAAGACAAGACCAGACAAGACCAGACAAGACAAGACAAGACCAGACCAGACAAGACCAGACAAGACAAAGACAAGACCAGACAAGACAAGACCAGACAAGACAGACAAGACAAAGACAAGACCAGACAAGACAAAGACAAGACCAGACAAGACAAGACCAGACAAGACAAAGACCAGATAAGACCAGACAAGACCATACCAGACAAGACCAGACAAGACAAAGACAAGACCAGACAAGACAAGACAAAGACAAGACCAGACCAGACAAGACAAAGACAAGACCAGACCAGACAAGACCAAACAAGACAAGACAAAGACCAGACCAGACCAGACCAGACAAGACAAAGACATGACAAGACCAGACCAGACCAGACCAGACAAGACCAGACCAGACAAGACCAGACCAGACAAGACAAAGACAAAGATAAGACCAGACCAGACCAGACAAGACCAGACAAGACAAAGACAAGACCAGACAAGACAAGACCAGACAAGACAGACAAGACAAAGACAAGACCAGACAAGACAAAGACAAGACCAGACAAGACAAGACCAGACAAGACAAAGACATGACAAGACAAAGACAAGACCAGACAAGACAAAGACATGACAAGACCAGACAAGACAAAGACAAGACCAGACAAGACAAAGACAAGAACAGACAAGACAAGACCAGACAAGACCAGACCAGACCAGACAAGACCAGACAAGACAAAGACAAGACAAGACCAGACAAGACAAGACCAGACAAGACAAAGACAAGACCAGACAAGACCAGACCAGACAAGACAAAGACAAGACAAAGACAAGACCAGACCAGACAAGACAAAGACATGACAAGACCAGACCAGACCAGACAAGACAAAGACGAGACAAGACAAGACCAGACAAGACAAAACAAAGACAAAACAAGACCAGACAAGACCAGACAAGACAAAGACGAGACAAGACAAGACCAGACAAGACAAGACAAAGACAAAACAAGACCAGACAAGACCAGACAAGACAAAGACAAAACAAGACCAGACCAGACCAGACAAGACCAGACAAGACAAGACAAGACCAGACAAGACCAGACAAGACCAGACCAGACAAGACAAAGACAAAACCAGACCAAGACCAGACAAGACAAAGATGAGACAAGACCAGACAAGACAAGACAAAGACAAAACAAGACCAGACAAGACCAGACAAGACAAAGACAAAACAAGACCAGACAAGACCAGACAAGACAAAGACAAGACAAGACCAGACAAGACCAGACCAGACAAAGACAAAGACAAGACCAGACCAGACCAGACAAGACCAGACAAGACAAAGACAAGACCAGACCAGACCAGACCAGACAAGACCAGACAAGACAAAGACAAAGACAAGACCAGACAAGACCAGACAAGACAAAGACGAGACAAGACCAGACAAGACAAAGACGAGATAAGACATGACAAAGACAAGACAAAGACCAGACAAGACAAACACAAGACCAGACAAGACAAACACAAGACAAGACCAGACAAGACCAGACCAGACAAGACCAGACAAGACAAAGACAAAACAAGACCAGACAAGACCAGAGAAGACAAAGACGAGACAAGACCAGACAAGACAAAGACAAGACAAAGACCAGACAAGACCAGACAAGACAAACACAAGACCAGACAAGACAAACACAAGACAAGACCAGACAAGACAAGACCAGACAAGACAAAGACAAGACCAGACAAGACCAGACCAGACAAGACAAAGACAAGACAAGACCAGACCAGACAAGACAAAGACAAGACCAGACCAGACAAGACCAGACAAGACAAAGACAAGACAAAGACAAGACCAGACCAGACAAGACAAAGACAAGACAAGACCAGACAACACCAGACAAGACAAAGACAAGACAAAGACCAGACCAGACAAGACCAGACAGGACCAGACAAGACCAGACAAGACAAGACCAGACAAGACAAACACAAGACCAGACAAGACCAGACAAGACCAGACAAGACAAGACCAGACAAGACAAAGACAAGACCAGACAAGACAAGACCAGACAAGACAAAGACAAGACCAGACCAGACAAGACAAAGACAAGACCAGACCAGACAAGACCAGACAAGACAAAGACAAGACAAGACCAGACAAGACCAGACCAGACCAAAGACCAGACAAAGACAAGACAAACACAAGACCAGACAAGACAAACACAAGACCAGACAAGACAAAGACAAGACAAGACCAGACAAGACCAGACCAGACCAAAGACCAGACAAAGACAAGACAAACACAAGACCAGACAAGACCAGACAAGACAAAGACAAGACAAAGACCAGACCAGACAAAGACCAGACCAGACAAAGACAAGACAAACACAAGACCAGACAAGACAAACACAAGACCAGACAAGACCAGACCAGACCAGACAAGACAAAGACAAGACCAGACCAGACCAGACAAGACCAGACAAGACCAGACCAGACAAGACAAAGACCAGACAAGACCAGACAAGACAAACACAAGACCAGACAAGACCAGACAACACAAGACAAGACAAGACCAGACAAGACCAGACAAGACAAAGACAAAACAAGACCAGACAAGACAAAAACAAAGACAAGACCAGACAAGACAAAGACAAAACAAGACCAGACAAGACCAGACCAGACAAGACCAGACAAGACAAAGACCAGACAAGACCAGACTAGACAAACACAAGACCAGACAAGACCAGACCAGACAAGACAAAGACAAAACAAGACCAGACAAGACCAGACAAGACAAAGACAAAACAAGACCAGACAAGACAAAGACAAGACCAGACAAGACAAAGACAAAGACAAGACCAGACAAGACAAAGACAAAACAAGACCAGACCAGACAAGACAAACACAAGACCAGACAAGACCAGACCAGACAAGACAAAGACAAGACCAGACAAGACAAAGACATGACAAGACCAGACAAGACCAGACAAGACAAAGACAAGACCAGACAAGACAAGACCAGACAAGACAAAGACAAGACCAGACCAGACAAGACAAGACAAAGACAAGACCAGACAAGACCAGACAAGACAAAGACAAGACCAGACCAGACAAGACCAGACAAGACCAGACAAGACAAAGACAAGACCAGACAAGACAAGACCAGACAAGACAAGACCAGACAAGACAAAGACAAGACCAGACCAGACAAGACAAAGACAAGACCAGACAAGACCAGACAAGACCAGACCAGACAAGACCAGACAAGACAAAGACAAAACAAGACCAGACCAGACCAGACAAGACAAAGACAAGACCAGACAAGACAAAGACATGACAAGACCAGACAAGACCAGACAAGACAAAGACAAGACCAGACAAGACAAGACCAGACAAGACAAAGACAAAACAAGACCAGACAAGACCAGACAAGACAAAGACAAAACAAGACCAGACAAGACAAAGACAAGACCAGACAAGACAAAGACAAAGACAAGACCAGACAAGACAAAGACAAGACAAGACCAGACCAGACAAGACAAACACAAGACCAGACAAGACCAGACAAGACCAGACAAGACAAAGACAAGACCAGACAAGACAAAGACAAAACAAGACAAGACCAGACCAGACAAGACAAAGACAAGACCAGACCAGACAAGACAAGACAAAGACAAGACCAGACCAGACAAGACCAGACAAGACCAGACAAGACAAAGACAAGACCAGACAAGACAAGACCAGACAAGACAAAGACAAGACCAGACCAGACAAGACAAGACAAAGACAAGACCAGACAAGACCAGACAAGACAAAGACAAGACCAGACAAGACCAGACAAGACAAAGACAAAACAAGACCAGACAAGACCAGACAAGACAAAGACAAGACCAGACAAGACAAAGACAAAGACAAGACCAGACAAGACAAAGACAAAACAAGACCAGACAAGACCAGACAAGATAAAGACATGACAAGACCAGACAAGACCAGACAAGACCAGACCAGACAAGACCAGACAAGACAAAGACCAGACAAGACAAGACAAGACCAGACAAGACAAAGACCAGACAAGACAAGACCAGACAAGACCAGACAAGACCAGACAAGACAAAGACAAGACAAGACCAGACAAGACAAAGACAAGACCAGACAAGACAAAGACAAGACCAGACAAGACAAGACCAGACAAGACCGGACAAAGACAGGACAAGACCAGACAAGACCGGACAAAGACAGGACAAGACCGGACAAGACAAGGGGTAGGAAGGTGAATGGGAAGGGGAAGGGGAAGAGGAAGGGGAAGGGGAAGGGGAAGGGGAGGGGAAGGGGAAGGGGAAGGGGAGGGGAAGGGGAAGGGGAAGGGGAAGGGAAGGGAAGAAAGGGAAGGGAAGGGGAAGAAAGGGAAGGGAAGGGGAAGAAAGGGAAGGGAAGGGGAAGAAAGGGAAGGGAAGGGAAGAAAGGGAAGAAAGAAAGAACAGGCTGCACTGGTATCTTTTTCAGACCTAGGCAACTCCCCTACAAGGGCTTTCTCTTTCCCTCTTTCCATCCGGGAAGGTGTGTGTGTCCCTAGATTTCTTCCTGTTTAGCTGGTAGAGAGCCTTTGGAGAAAAACTTGCTCGCTGTTGGTGACACAATGAGTCTACAGGCCAACACCCATATTATTCATGTGACATGTGTCAGCTATGTATTTACCTATGGGCTTCACATGTCTTCCAGTCAAGCTAAGATGGCTACACTCTTCCTCTGCAATGAATTGATGGGCTCAAAACCTGTCATTTATGAAAAAGTTTTTCTTTTCCCTACACATATACGTTAAAAGCAAAAGCCTTAGTAGGAATGTGGGTTCAAATCCCAGCTCTGCATTTTTGGGGCAGCGACCTAAGGCCTGGTTTCCTCATTTGTAAAGTGGAATTAATGAAACCACCCACATGGGCTTGCTAAATAATTACCAGAAATACTGAATTCAGCAATTATTGCTTCAGACTTTTAAAAATTGGGAACCATGAGTGGTGGATTTCAGCTTAGACACTTTGCTTGAAAAAGCAAGCGATGAGAGTTGAGGGAGTAACTCTGAGGCTCTCTGAGCCCTGGACCTCGGACAACACCAACTTCCACACACTTCAAAAGCTCAGGTTTTTCAGAAGCTCAGGTTTTGAGGTGTGTGGAAGTTAGCGCTATCCAAGGTCCCAAAAGCTTGACAAGGGGTCCAGATCATCCCTCGCCAAGCAGCTAAGTCCTCCTAATGTGGAAGGACAAGACCCAGGCCTGAGGTGTGTCTTTGCCCAGAAGTGGAAATCTCATACACCCAAGCAATGTGCTTTCATCTCAGTCATGCACTTCAGAGGCTGCAGAGTCAACCCGAAAAGCTCTGGAAGCTCCAGCATCCTTCTCACCCCACCCTGAGATTCAGCTGCTGAAGTCTCCACTAACTCCTGGTTGGAGGGCTGACAATTCTGAATAAAGATTTGAATGAAAGAAGAAAACCCCTAAAGACGAACACATTGGACCACCTTTATACTTGCAGTAATCTTGCTTTCAATTTTCTGCATTTTTTATGCTTTGACATCTTGGAGCCTTGTTGACACTGAGGAAACTACCTTTCCCAAGGCTGACAAATTCCTAGAAATAATGGACTAATGATCTGCCAGTGTGCCTGTAACAGGAACACCGGCCCATGCAGAGCCCACACTCCGAGTCGCCTCCTTTATCGGGTGCTTACATGCCATTCCACTAGTCCCCTACCCTAGTCAACCCCAGGGCCAAGTACCAGACAGCATGTGGCCCAGAGCCTGCTGAAATTATTCAAACTAGCCATCCCTAAGCCTACCACCCCTGCCCTGCTTCTCCTTTCCTGTGGAAAGCACAATAAAGGCCCTTGTCCACATTTTCCCCGCTCCCTCTACCTCCTTACCCACCCTGGTGCTACCCCACCTGGCCTTCTGCGGCAGGGCATGCCTCCAGTTTCTAGGGAATCTGCTGGTACAAACATCTTCTTTTTTTCGGGACAGTCATTTCTGGGTCTGCATGTCTAACCATACCTGAATGAAACAAATCCCAGGTACCCTTAAAACAACATTCTGAATCATCTACTCATGCCTGATCCCAACCCAAATTACACTTCTCTTAAATATTTCCTTTACCAATGCCATCCTCTACTGTAGAAACTATAGCAAGACAGAATGCAGGGAGGAGCCTGAAGGGAAATCAAGCCTGTTGCAGTTCCCCGGATGCCCCCAAGCAGAATACCTGCAGTCGTGGAGTTTGTTTGAGGAAGGCTGCTTCGTAGGCAAAACCAGCTGGTCCATGTCCGGAGCCCTGAAGATCAGGCGGTTGTTCTCATAAGTGATGGAGACCAGCACTAGGCGAGGCTCCTGCCGGGCAGTGACCATGTGCCCATCTTCCTTAATCACCAGCCAAAACCTGCAGAGAAACAAACCGGGGCCCACTCAGAAAATCCTCTTCCGTCCTCCCAGCACCTTCCCTCCAGCTTTCTACTTCCTCATAACCCTCCACCCGCCCTGACTTGGGACCCAACAATTATTTTCTAGATAATTATTCCAGTCCAGCCAAATGATTTGGGTCTAAAAGTTGGTGACCCCAAAATGAGCTTGTCTGGCAGAAACAGTTCTGGGAGAGAGTCTGGCCAATGTATGGAAATCTCCAGTTTCAAACACCAGAACATGAGCCTGGCTCAGAGACTTTCCTTCACTGCTGAGGCGATCCTACCACTTTGCGGGCTCTGCTGTGGTTAGAAGCATCTGTAGGTCTGTGAAATATGTCTCTGTGGCCCTGGGAACAGTAAAATCACTTTCAGGTCCTTTTGTTGTAGAACAAGATGAGGTTGGCCAAGCGAATTGGAGCCTGAGACAAACATCTTGCAATGCTGCCTCCAAGAGGACCCAGGCCGGCCTCTGTTGTTTAACCTGCTGTGGCCTGCAGGTCCTATATCAGGAAACCTCCCAAATGGCATTTCCTCTTCATGCACACATTCTGACATGGAGAACGAAGACTCACAGAAGTCACACGTTAGTTAAGAATCCCACTTATCTCCTAGAGAGCCCACCACTGTGCTGGACTTGGTTTTCACACTTTATATTTCTACGGGATGAGCTGAGGAGTGAGGGAAAGCTGGCCAGGCCCAGTTAGCTAGGCTTTTACCTACAGCCTAGCATAGAGGTTGGGACTGCGCCACATAAAGGACTGGGTTGCCAAAAAGAAAAAATCTTCCACTCCTAGGGAAAATAAATTTCAATATCACTTTTTAGTTTTGTTTTATTTAGTTGTTTTGTTTCTTTTATTTTGAGACAGTCTTGCTCTGTCAGCCAGGCTGGAGTACAGTGGCACAATCTCAGCTCACTGCAACCTCCGCCTCCTGGGTTCAAGTGATTCTCTTGCCTCAGCCTCCTGGGTAGCTAGGATTATAGGTGTGCACCACCACGACAGGCTAATTTTTGTATTTTAATTTCATATTTAAATTTTGTAGTTCACGGTTTTGCTATATTGGCTGGGCTGGGCTCAAACTCCTGGCCTCAAGTAATCTACCCACCTCGGCCTCCCAAAGTACTGGGATTACAGGCGTGATCCACTCTGCCCAGCCCAATACCACTATTTTAGAAAGAAGATAGAATCTGCAGACAAATGGGTGAGGAACTGCAGGGACTGATGAGTAAAAACCACAACTCCTTCCAGATGGAGGGGCGGCTCCTCCCAGGGAGATTTTCCAAACTATGACCGGAGCCAGCAGTGAAAACCTGAGGAGACCTCAGGAGGACATCCAATATCAGATCATACGGAGTTCCATCTCTCCCCTGTCCTGACCCTGGCAGACAGTCTTGTATCTGCAACCTCCTTATCGGTAGAGTCCTTTCCAGGTGCTGGCTAAACTATCCCTTCCCTGCCACCACACCAGAAGACAATGGCTGGCAGCCTCTGGCCTGCTAACTGGCATTATGATGGTGTGGCAGTGTAAACGCATTTCAGTAACTGTCTTGCCTACCTCCTTCCAAAAAGCTGGTGACACAGGGCAGCAGCAAGACCCCATCCCTCTGAGGAGACCATCTTTTCCTAAGTGTATATATGCATATGTGTGTTATTCATTTATTTACATAATTTATATTTAATTAACTAATTTCAAAAGAGAGAGAGACAGGGTCTCACTCCATTACCCAGGCTCTAGAGTGCAGGGGCATGATCTTAGCTCATAGAAGCCTTGAACTGCTAGATTCGAGCAATCCTCCTGCCTCAGTCTCCTGAGTAGCTGGGACTACAGACACATACCACCAAGCCCAGCTCATTTTTTATTTTTTTTTTTGTAGAGATGGAGTCCTACTGTGTTGCCCAAGCTGGTCTGGAACTCCTGGCTCAATTGATCCTTCCTCCTTGGCCTCTCAAAATACTGAGATTACAGATGTGAGCCATCCTGCCTGGTCCAAGATGCCCACAGTTCTCTGGCTCTCTCATCCTGGAGCTAGGTTCTGTAAATCAGAGGATATCTGCCCAGAGAATGAAATGAAATGAAAGAGGCTATAATGAAAGAGGCAGGCATCCTCTGATTTAGATGCCTCATAGAGCTAGGCCCTATTCCCTATTTCCAGCCTTGTCCCTTGGTGCAGAGTTCTTTGGTTAACGTCACCAAAGCCTTCACTCTTAACTCGCAGCATTCCGCATCCCCAGACAAGACTCCCTTTGAGATCTGCACAAAACCAGAGCCATGTCCAAACAGGAGTGGCAAACACGTTTGCACATCACTTCTGATAGCCCCTCCCTGGGCTGAATCTTTTCATCTCCCATTCATCCCTTACTAATGTTGCCCTTCACCGAGGCTCACAGCCTGGCTCATGGCTCCAGCCTATTGTATAACAACACAGGAGTTAAACTGCTGGGGTTAACAGCGGGAAGTGGTCACTAGAGGTTTCCCACTCATCAGTCACTATAAAGGCAAGTGGCAACTTGCAAGGAGTCCAATTTGGGGACGGGAGAAAGACAGCAATCACAGGTTAAAAGGTTGCCATTTGTGACATACCCCAACCATCTCATTTCCCTGTCAACCTGGGCAATAGTATTTTTCACCTCTCATGCACAAAATGATGCCCAGTGAATGAATAACCAGTTTTATTCTGCCAGATCTAAAAGAAGAGATAAGTCTGGAGTGTGGATTTCATCATGACCAAGTTATCCCAACCTAGTCTACAGCACTAAAAGCTGGCACCTTGAATTTACAGGTAAAACATGAGTACATGATAGAGGGATCAGTCCGAAAGTCTGGAGCCCGGATTCCCCAAAACAGCTACAGTGCTCTGAATGACTAACAGCAACAGGTAAGTGGAGCCCGAAACAACGGAAAAAACCTCATTTCTTAATTACGAACTGGCCTGGAGAGCAGGAAGAATTGAAAAGTGAGGGAAAGCAAGAACACTACCACTGAGAGTGGAATGAGAAAGCAGCAGGAATTGGGCAGGGAAAACACTCTGGATAATAACAAACTTAAGGGATTCCTTTCTCTAACACTTAATCATTTGTGCAGAAGAAATAAAGGGCTGGCTTCAGTAAGGGTTTGGACAGATATAACTGATCGGCTCACATATGGCTGCTAAGGAGAGCTGAGATTTCCAAGGTCAGCAAGGACAAGCATGCCCTCCCAGGAGCTGCACCAGGCAGCCAATGCCAGCATTCTGCCAGGTGGACTTTAAATACTCAATGCTTAGCGTGTTCCAGCCAAGTGTTCACAAGTATACTAAGAGCTTTGAACAACATTCCTCTGGAAATTTGAGACCCAGAACAATCCCAGCTTCTTCGAACAGTTAGTTCCAAAAACACAGGTTCAGAATGGAATTCATTAAATAAGGCCTTTCCCTGAACTCCAGGAACATTTGTGTAGTGTTACTATATTGTCAGGTTGAGAGAACAGCAGCCATTAGACTTCTCTCCAGCAAGCCTGTTTTCAAATTGTTAGTTATCCTTTGATAAATAGAATTTAGTTAAAATGGGGCTTTAGAGACCATCAAGTTCAACCTCATTCTTTTGCAAATGAGAAAACTTTGTAAAAGTTTGCCCAGAGTCTCCTGATCCTCCGTGCAATCCTTATACTTTTATATCAAGCACCAGTTTCATACAAACAGCATAAATGATGTGCTCACGCAGATCTTAGTTCAAATCTCTACAGTATACATTGGTTTTCTGGCCTTGGATGAGATACTCATTATTTCTGATACTGTTTCCTTATTTGCAAAATGGTGATAATAATTTCTAGCCCACAAGATTGTTATGAGGCTTAAATATGCTAATCTATGCAACAGGATTCAGCGTCTGCTGCATTTTAACACTGAATTAACATTAATTTCATGGCCTTTCCCTCCACGCCAGGCTTCACATCACCCCACCCCATCCTAGGCATTTACTGTTTAAAACAAGGAAGAGGTAATAGAGCTGTATTTATTTTAGGGTGCCAATGAGAGCAAAAAGCAAAGGACACACATTTTCTTTCATAGTTTCAACAGTCATGGCAAAGCAGTGACAAAGAGAAGTGGGAAAGAAACCATTCTTCAGGTGATCAGAGGAAATGCAGACTCGAACTGGAAATCTGTCAGTGTAACCAGTCCTTCAAGTGAGGAGGGAAGTAATGCAACCTAGTCTGAAACACTAATTTTCTTTGGACATGCATCGTGAAAATTCGGTTCTCCCAGTTTTCTGGAAGGTGTCCAGCTCCACAGAACCCATAGTCTTTCCAGCAATAGGAAGGCTTTTCTTACGCTTCAGATTTGAATAAGCTCTAAACATCTCTTCTTCTTCGTGGTCTCAGATAAAACCCTTTAATTGTAGCATCCAAATCACCAGAGGGAAATTAAACACTCTATGCAAGTTGGTCCCACTCTTGGTGATTCTGCTTCAGTAGTCCTGGATGGGAATCTCAGAAGCTTCCAGGATTAAAAATCTGGGGTGGGAGATTGAAAATCCTCCCATGATTCATATGGTCTGTGTACACAACACTTCCCTAAGACTCACTGAAGTTTTCAAATACTATGGAAGCCCACATTTCTTTTTCTTTTTTTTTTTTTTTTTTTTTTTTTTTGAGATGGAGTTTGGCTCTTGTTGCCCAGGCTGGCGTACAATGGTGCAATCTCGGCTCACTGCAACCTCCACCTCCAGGGTTCAAGTCATTCTCCTGCCTCAGCCTCCCAAGTAGCTGGGATTACAGGCATGCACCACTACACCCGCCTAATTTTGTATTTTTAGTAGAGACGGGGTTTCTCCATGTTGGTCAGGCTGGTCTTGAACTCCCACCTCAGGTGATCTGCCTGCCTCAGCCTCCCAAAGTGCTGTGATTACAGGCATGAGCCACCTCGTCCGGCTGATAGCCCACATTTCTTTAAGAGGGCAGCAGTCTTCAGAAAACAGTGCATTCTCAGGTCCTGGAGTGATCACAGGGATGCAGGTGGCTCTCTGCTAGAGGACTCCTTGTATGATAAACTTGCAAACCTCCCTCCCCTAGGACACAGGGCCACAGCTAAACCATCATCTCGACCAGATAAGAAGGCATCTTGGCCAGGCGTGGTGGCTCATGCCTATAATCTCAGCACTTTGGGAGGCCGAGACAGGTGGATCACCTGAAGTCAGGAGTTCGAGACCAGTCTGGTCAACATGGTGAAACCCCGTTTCTACTAAAAATACAAAAATTAGCCGGGTGTCGTGGCATGCACTTCTAGTCCCAGCTACTCTGGAGGCCGAGGCAGGAGAATTGCTTGAACCTGGGAGGTAGAGGTTGCAGTGAGCCAAGATCATGCCACTGCACTCCATCCTGGGCCACAAAGTGTGACTCTGTCGCCAAAAAAAAAAAACAAAAAAAAAGTATCATAATCTTAAGTATGAACTGTTTATGTGTCAGACCCAAAAGTCCCAAAGTTCCAGGCTGTGAACAACTTTTCCTGTGGGAGAAGAGGGGACACTATTCCCTTAACGGCAAGTATCACACCCCTGACCCAGAGTCCCCATGCCACTTGCTCCTCCTTTGTCAAAGTGTATCAGGCCTCCCCGGCACCCCCAGGATTGGAGAAATGTGAGGAACAAGGCCCAGCAAGGCCTGAGCCAATGTCCTTGACCCACACTTGGTGTCTTTCTTGCTGCTTTCTAGTGCCAATAGCATTTATTTTTCTTTTGTAAACTAGGATAGAATCACAAACTTTAGCGCTAAGGAGCCTTGAAGATACAGGTCAGACTCCCTCCTATTACAGAGGAGGAATCTCTCATCTAGGGAAGGACAAGGAATCGTCCCTACATACTTTTCCAACAAATAAATCTGACATGAGCTCGACCTTCCCAGCCAAACAAGCAACGGCAAAACAGTCAGCCCAGAAACCCAAGTGGCAAACCTCTGTGCTCCTTCGCGGATAGGTCAGGCCCCACCTCCCTCCCCGTCCTCACCCCAGGCAGGCTCCGCGCCGCCCCGCGCCCGCGCTCCGTACCTGTCCCGCAGATTGCCGCTGCGCAGCCCCAGGGCCGTGCACTCCGCCTCGCTCACCGCCACCCCCTTGCAGGATTTCACCGGGTAGATCCAGAGCTTCGCCACGGTGCCCACCTGCTGCAGCCGCCGGCGCCGCCTGGGCCCTGCGCGGCGCCACGCGACAGCCCCCAGCACCACGGCGGCCAGTCCCAGCGCGGCGACCCCGAGCCACCCGGGCCGGCGCTGCGCGAGGAAGGCGAGGCTGGCCGGCATGGAGGAGGTGGAGGCGCCCGTGGCAGAGCGACCGCGGCCGCGGACCTGGGCACAGACCCGGCAGCTACCGGAGCCGGGGAGGCCGAGGAGGCCCTTAAGGATCCCCGCGGGCGGGAGGAGTCAACGATGGCCCAACCTCCTGCGGTCTCACCCTTTCGCCGGCGAGAGGCAGGGCGGTTCCGCGGAGAGCGGGAATGCCTTAATGCGGCGACAAAGCCTGGCGGTAACGGGGGAGACAGGCAGAGAGCGGCCGGGGACCCCAAAGCCTGCGAGCTCAGTGGGCGGCCTCTGGGGTGATCACGTCGCTTTCCTCCTCCTCGCCCCCGGCCTACGCGGCGTGCCACACGACCTTCGGCGCCCGCACTCTGCCGCCTCCTTCTCTGCTAATGCTGCGCGCTTCGTCGCTCGGCCAGAGCACCCCAGAACGGGAAGGAGGGTGCAGAATGGAGAACTCACAAACATTTGGGAACGACTTTTTCTGGCTGGCCGCTTTGAGAACTGCAAGACTGTCTGCACAAAGAGACTCAGTCTAAACCTCTGCAACTCAAAGACGACGAACCCTAGCGTGGCTTATAGGAGCATGACTCAAGGTCCCCCACCCTCCGCTGCCCCCTAACCTCGACCCCAGTAAAATGTCTTCCTGAGAAAGCTCAAGGCAGCCATGAGAATTTCCCGTTTATTCGAGCCAACACCCGATGGTAAGGCCCCTGACCTCCCCTTTTTAGGGTATTTTCTTAAAAGGTAAGGGGAGGAAGGCAGCAAAACACACTGCCATGTGTGTACCTATGCATCTGTCTTGCACGTTCTGCACATGTACCCCAAAACCTAAAATGCAATAAAAATTTAAAATAAAATTAAAAAAAAGAGAGAAGGTCTTACGACTGTGAATCCCTTCTCTGTTGTTGTGAGATGTGTATGCATCGCCTACAACTCAGAAGCATCTTTCTCAAGGACCTGAAAGCCATTGTTTTGAAATGCAATCACGGGGAGGATAGGCCTCTTGGTCCCCCAGTCTCTGTGGGAGAACAGAATCCCAGCTTCATAACTGCTGGCTGCAGGAACAGCTGCCCGCTCATCGATACGGACCACCCCTTCGTGATTTTTCACTTGAGCCCCCGCATCCTTTAAAACGCCCAGTCTCCTCTGCACAAATGAGAATGATCAGCTTTTTCTCCTACTATAAGTAGTTACTTAGTAAAATCTGTTTTCATGCCTTAACTAATGTTCCGCTTTGTTGCCATTTAACAGCTCCATTCAAGCAAGCTATTGGGTTAACAGTGGATTTTCTTAGACAAATTAAGGTTTGAAGTCTTTCATGATTTTGTTGTTGTTCTGTTTTTTTCAAACGTTTTTGTCACATAAACTGTGGCACAGTCCTAGGAAAGTTTAAGGAGGCCCACCAGTGGGCCACCTCCCAAATCTGGCCTGCCCCGCCCCACCCCCCGGGGGAAGAAGCCCACTCCAGGGTGTGGGAAGAGACTCTGGGAGGGATGGAGAACCAGAGGAGCCAGCCGCCCTTCGGCTGTTCCTTGTGAAAAGTGAAAGACAAAACGGCCTGAATCTCTCCCCACCCAGAAAAAAAACCTCAGGCCAACAGAGTTAGTCCCTCAGTCCTCATACATTAACATCATGCTTGGCAGCTGAGACTAAGGCGTTTGTTTTTTGAGCATGGTGTGGTGAATGTGATGTGCGTACACTTGGAGCTGACCCTCTTTGCTCCAGAGGAAGGTCAGAGACCTTCCTGCCCACGAGCCTGCTGTCAGAGTGAGGGGCTTGTAAAGCCATCATCGCCTGACTGTAGGTGAGCTCCCAGACAGGGCAAATGTCTTATTGATTAATCGTCTGTTTCCTTTACCACATAGTTATTAATCATTTACCAGGCTTTGTCCTAGATTGGCACTGGGAATTTAACGTTTAGAAGCTGCCCTTTCATCCAGTTCACCGACTCCCCAGAAGACTGACACCTCCCCTGCAAGTCTAGAAGATAATGCCAGAGGAGAAGCCAGGTCCAGATGCAGAGGAAGTGAGGAGAAAGAGCAGCTGGGTCTCAGAATAGTGCTGTTTTCAGAAGAGGGAGCTTAGGCGCTGAAACTGGAACATGAGGAGGGGTTTGGAGATGGGTAGAGGAGAGGATTCTGGGCAAACAGAACAGCACGTGCAATAGCCTGAAAAAATGGAAGGAACAAGAGAGTGTGGCAGGTTTGGGCAACCACCAGCAATCCAGCTGTATTCGGATGTACCTGTCATGCAGCAGGTGGTGGGAGCTGAGGCAGGACAGGTGGGCAGAGTTCAGATCAACACACATATTATCTCTACTGAATGTGAAGACACCTCAGAATTCTGAACAGCAGGGTGGCATGATTAGATTTGGGTGCTAGGAAGGCCACTCTGGCTGTTCGGAGAACACCAAGGATGGGTGTTAGGAGAGATGTGGTTAGGGGAGATGGTCAGGGGACAGAATTAACAAGAGGTAGTGATGACAGAACACTGAACCAGAGGGAGAGGAGGAGCCCACGGGGCCTCCCTGCTCTGTGGCATCGAAGTCTGGGGTGGGGTGGGGGTACCATTCTCAGAGATTAAGAATTCAATGGAAGAAGATAGTCTGGGGAAAAAAAACTGATGAGCCTGTTGTGTACAGGGAGTGGGAGGTATTCGTGGGACATCAAAGAGGAAATAGTTACCTAGATACATGGGTAACTTGAACTTTCCATGTTGCCAAGTCCTCACGTGCAAAACGATGGGGTCGTATTAGTCCGTCCTCGCACTGCTATGATGAAACCAAGTTATTTGTAAAGATAAAGGTATAATTGGCTCATGGAGCTGCAGGTTGTGCAGGAAGAATGGTGGATTCTGCTTCTGGAAGACCTCAGGGAGCTTTCACTCATGGTAGAAAGCAAAGCCGGAGCAAAGGGAGGAGCAGGACCCAGAGAGACGGGGAGGTCCCATATGCTTTTAAACAGCCAGAACTCGCTCTCGTGATGACAGCACCAAGGGGAATGGGAAACCATGAGAAACTGCCCCCATGATCCAGTTACCTCCTACCAGGCCCCAACTCCAACACTGAGGATGACAATTGAACATAAGATTAGAATAAGGACACAAACCCAAACCGTATCAGAGGTTGAGGATTCATTAGTCTAAACCGCTATTTGTATTTCTTTTGTCCCCTTTGATTTGAATCAACTTATCTATATTTTTCTTGATTTATAAGATCCTTTTGTAAATTAAGAAAATTACCCTTTTATCATGCCTTCCAGACTCATAACTTTTTCCCCAAGTTTGTCATATTTTGTCATCTTCCTAACCCTAACCTCGGGTTAGGAAGAATCTCTCTGTCTAGTGAATAAGACATCATTGTCTCCCTAGAGGCACTGATATAGATAAAGACAACTCTATCAATTAAAATATCAGCCAAGAAAGCAGAGAAAAAAAGAAGCCTAAAACCCAAATATTGCCTTGCCCAGCCAGGCCTTCAGGAAGGTGAGTGCCAGCAGCCATGGAGGTATGCTCTCTTTCCTGGGGAGATGAGCACAGCGAGGACAGTCAACCTTCAACTCCTATAACAAATCTTATGACTCAGGCTAGGCTAAAATGTTGTAAAAACTTCAACATCTCAATGGCCTAACAAAATAAAAGTTTATTTTTCACTTACATCCCAGTTCGATGCAAGCCAAGCATTAATCAAAGGTCCCCTTAGGCCAGGCCCAGTGGCACACACCTGTAATCCTAGTGCTTTGGGACACTGAGGCAGAAGGATCACTTGAGCCCTGGAGTTCAAGACCAGCCTAGGCAACATAATGAGACCCTGTTTCTACAAAAAAATTTAAGACAAAAAAAGAAAGAATGATTCAGGCATGGTGGTTCACACTTGTAATACTACTTACTCTGGATGCTGAGGCAGAAGAGCCACTTAAACTCAGGAGTGTGAATGGATATGAAGCATACACATAGTAGAAGAACCATCGATAAGTCAAAGTGCCTTACTGGCTATGAAAAGCCAGCCACGTGACCAGGGCTCAAAGCACCCATTTACAAACTCAAGTTTGATAGTCAGCATGTTCAGCTTTGAAAGGAAGATGGCATCAGATCTCTCACCTGCTTTCCCTTGAATACGTGAGCCAAGTGGTGGGGACAGAGCAAGATGGCTGATTGGAAGCCTCCACTGATCATCCTCCATGTGGGAACACCAATTTAACAACTATCTGTATTACAAAGCACCTTTATAAGAACTAAAAATCAGGTGAGCAAAGTACCTGCTTTTAACTTTCTATCACTGGAAAAGACACTGAAGAGGGTAGGAAAGATAGTCTCAGATTGCCAACACCACCCCTCCCCAATCTCCTGGCCAAGAGATTGGTGCCAAGAGAGAATCTGTGCTCTTGGGGGAGGGAGAGCACAGCAATTGTGGAACTTCGCATTGGCACTCAGTGCTTCCCTGTCACAGCAGAAAGCAATACAGGGCAGAACTCAGCTGACACCCATGGAGGGAGCACTTAGACCAGCACTAGCCAGAGGGGAATCACCCATCCCAGCAGTCAAAACTTGAGTTTGAGCAAGCCTTGCTTCCACAGGCTAAATAAACTTGAAAGGCAGCGTAAGCCACAAGGACTGCAGCTCCTAAGCAGGTCCTGGAGCTGTGCTGGGCTCAGAGCAATGGACCTGGGAGGCATGCAACCTAGCAAGACACCAGCCAGGGCATCTAAGGGAGTTCTTGACCCACCCTTTTCCTCACCGTGGGCAGCACAGCTCACAGCTGTGAAAGAGACTTCTTACTTGAGGAGCAGAAAAGGGGAGTAAAGAGGGCTTTGTCTTGCAACGTGGATATCAGCTCAGGTCACAGGAGGATAGGATAACAGGCAGAGGTTGTGAAGCCTCCACTCCAGGCCCTAGGTCCTAGGTGACATTTCCAAACATACTCTGGGCCAGAAGAGAACCTGCTGCCTTGAAGGGAAGGACTCAGTCCTGGCAGGATTCATCACCTACTCACTAAAGAGCCCTAGATCTCTGAATAATCAGCAGTGGTATCCAGGTAGTATATGTTGTGAATATACTACACAGCATTTACTAGGTTGTAACCCTAGATTACAATACCCAAGTCCCTTTGAATACCTGGAAAGCTTTCCCAGGATGGGTACAAACAAGCCCAGACTATGAAGACGACAATAGATATCTAACTCTTCAATGCCCAGACACTGGCAAACATCCACAAGCATCAAGAGCATCCAGAAAAACATGACCTCACCAAGTGAACTAAATAAAGCACTAGGAACCGAGTCTCAACTTGGTGAGACTCTGAAACATGCTGGCTTCAGGTGTGACCCAGCACATTCCCGGCAGTGGTGGCTTCAAGGAGAGACTCCTTCCAGCAGAGGGAAGAGTAAACAGGATTTTGTCTTGCAGCAGCTCGGCCACTGTGAAGTACGGCACCAAGTGGGCTCTTGGGGTCTTTGGTTCCAAGACTGGGTGAGCAACTTTCATTCATGTCCTGCTATATGCTAGATGTTAGTATGTAGTCTATGATAGAGGAAGATAGAGTGTCTGATCTCAAGAAGCCAGTAAATTGCTAAGGTCACACAACAGGAAACAGCTACTTCAATCCTGGCTGGAAAGTAAAGAGCAAAGGCCAGAAAAGAGGAGAGTCCTGGGAAGGTAAACAAGCGCAGATGGTAGAAGAAATTATACTGGGGGCAGAAGAATGTGGACTTCATTCCACATAAGTGAGTAACATTGTGTACCAATAAGAAGAGATACTGGGTGGCTGGAAACATGGGAGGAATAAAAACTTCCCTTGTACACTTCTGTCTTTTGTATTTTGAACCATGAAAAGTATTACTTATTCAAAACGTTTTAAAATAAAATTATTTTGAAATATGGTACAATGGGTCTGGTGGTGTACTAGGCTCTGGGTGAGCAGAGTAGACAGGAAACATTCCTTATCAGCTTACAATCTACTAGATCTTTTTAAAGCTTTATGGCCCATCGGTGAACAATGCAGCTTTAGGTAGATTCCCAATGTCAAAAGGTGTGTAATCAAATAATTATAAGCCAAATAATAATTGTTTTCCTAAAGATACAGGCTCAGAGCTTTGAAAGTGCAGGTTGGGGGCTGGACATATTACTCTGCTTGAAGGTTTCTGGGAGGTAACATGTAAACTGGGATTTGAAGAACACATAGGAGTTTCAAAAATGGAAAACAGAGTAAAAGTAACCAATCAATGAGAAATACAATTTTCTGAAAAAAACTTAAATGTTCTTTGAGGACAATAGTTTGGGATGATGATCAGAGCAGCAAAGAGAATGACAGGAGGTAAGGCTGACAGTCAGGATGAGGCCAAATTGTGCAGGCTTTGCCTGTTGTCTGAAGAAGTATGAATTTCTACCCTAGAAAGTTCCAGAAACCTTTCATGGACATTGGTATTCTGGAAGTTGGTAAATACGTACCTTTAGGAAAATTGATTTTATTTCCAAATAGTGGGGAAAAAATTAATGGGAATTTCTTTTTCTATTTTGATTTTTTCCCATAATTTTTACTGAAACATCCTGGTTTTATTCTGGTTAACATAGGATGTTAAGAAAATCAGTATATAGCCAGCAAATATAGATGGGAAAACTCAGAAGCAAGTATGTTAAGTATGTTTGCTCTTTTTTTCTCCTTGTCAAATATGTTCACAGTTGTGATTTTTATATATCATCTAAGATATCTTCTGTTACCAGGACCGTTCCTTGTCAATGTGTTGGGATTAACTATCATCAGTGTGTCATCTTTTCCACAAAAAATCAAAGCTTCCTGACGGTTTGCAACCCCCACAGCCTGGCCCATGGCTTGTTTTATTTGGCTTACACAGTTGTTTTAAAAGAGAAGTTTCTAGCTTGTCTTTTAAAACCAAAATATCTGGCAATATGAGGTCTATATTCAGCATAAGGAGAAGCAAGCGGACCTGACTGGAGCCTGTCCCTTGTAGGCATCATCGCCCTATAGGATCCCCAGTTCCTGCCCACCCAGAATTCAACCGGACCCCCTCCCTCAGCCTTTGACTCTGGCCCGGGGTAGACGGGGGATTTCCCGGGCAGTTGCTCCAGATTTACACGAGGGGGCGCAGTGATCAGAGTTTTGAAGGGAAGGGTGGGGAGGAAGTGTTTGGAGTTGGTTCTAACGGGAAGTGAAAGGAAACCCTCCTTTCCTTTAGGTGAGTAAGTCCTGGAACAACTTCCTGTGACCCAAGTCAGTGAAGAGTCGGAACTAAGATTATTTTGAAATAGAAGGAATACTATATTTGAAATCTCAGAAGTCATAGAAAAGTGTGGGAGAAACAATGCCACACTTTTCTATTTTCCCTGCTATTTGAAAAACACTTTGCAGTCTGTAAAACGCTGTCTGAAACAGAAGGCTGTTCGGTCCTCACAGCAATCCCATGTCCGAAGGAGGAGGGGGCCTGCTCCTGCCCAGCCACTCAGAGTTCCTCGTCTGGCCCAGGAGCGCCCACCCAGCCAGAAAGGGGCAGTTCCCCTGCCTTGGCCGCTTCCTCACACTTTCCTTTTTAGGAGGGGGTGGGGAAGCCCTGGAGAAAGACAGGGTGCCAAGAATATGTGGCGAGAGGAAGGGACAGGCCAGAAGAAAGAAGGTGAGAGATCAGTCCTAGGAAACTTCCTAACTGGAAGGTGCCCTTCCTTGGCTGGGACTTAATGCTTCTCCCTGTGTATCTCAGGCCCAGTAAGTCTCAGTTTATATTTACTAAATAAATAAATAGTCTATGGCATCTGTTGGGCCTTAACCTGTATATAGGAAGGGCCCTGTTATTCCTTCAATATTAGTTACAAAATTATGGGGGCTTGAGCTGATGACACTGAGGCTCCGAGGACCTTCTCACCGCTGGTCGTCCCTGCCCTGGATGGCCCCTAAGCTCCATCAGTGGCCGAGACTGTGTGTCATTGTGGCTTTGATTTTGTGGATGTTATCAGCCAGGATGCAGAATCCTATTTCCTCTCCCAGTTTTCAGTTGCTATTTTTCTGTTTGTTTTCTTTGGCTGCTGTAGGGAGATTTGCTTTTCATCTTGGCAGCACGTGCCCCACTCAGAGTGAAGGAAGAAAGCTATGGCAGGATACAGTGGTCTGGGAAGGGAAGAGAATCTCCTAACTTGGGGACATCCTTTCCCAAACAAGGCCCCTGCAAGGTAAAGGCCTCCTAACATTTCCCTCTGAACTCTCCATGTTCTACTACTTGCCCAAGAAAAAATTACACAAAGTGTCTCCTCACCCATGGTTAGCCACAAAAGACCTCTATTTCCCAGACTCCCTGTCACTCTACTTATTCATCGATTCATCATCCATTGATTCATTTGTTCATTCATTTATTCTATGACACTCTTTAACATCTTTCCTAAGTATGACCAGAAAATAATGACGTATGATCTACTCTACAGCATGTGGGTTGTAACCATTGTCATGGTTTTTTTTAAAAATTGAGATACAACTCACAAAACATAAAATGTACCATTTTAAAGAGTACAATTGTATTAGTCTGTTTTCATGATGCTGAGAAAGACATACCCTAGACTGGGTAATATATAAAGAAAAAGAGGATTGATGGACTCAGTTCCACGTGGCTGGGGAGGCCTTACAAACATGGCAGCAGGCAAGAGAGAATGAGAGCTAAGTGAAAGGGGAAACCCCCTACAAAACTATCAGATCTTGTGAGACTTATTCACTACCACGAGAATGGTATGGGGGAAACTGGTGCCATGATTCAATTATCTCCCACCGAGTCCCTCCCACAACACATGGGAATTTTGGGAGCTATAATTCAAGATGATATTTGGGTAGGGACACAGGAAAACCTTATCAGCAATCCATTGGTTTTTAGTATATTCCCTCACTTCTATATAGAACATTTCTGTCACCACACAAAGAAACCTCATGCCTATCAGCAGTTAGTCCCAACTGTCCTCTTCTTGTCCTCTGGCTATCACTAATCTGCTTTCTGTGGCTAAGGAGTTGCCTATTCTGGACATTTCATACAAAAGGAATCATACAATATGTGGCTTTTTGTGTTTGACTTCTTTTATTTAGCATAGTGTTTTCAGGGTTCACCCCTGAACATACAACATATAACATCCCTTTTTTTCATATATGTGTATATATATACACATACAATGTATATAAAATATATAATCATATATTTAGATATATAATATATATTTATATATTATATTTACATATATAAAACATGTGTTATATATACATTATGTATAATATTTTATATATATAAATATATAAAATAAAAAATATATATATTTTTTGAGATGTAGTCTTGATCTGTCACTCAGGCTGGAGTGCAGTGGCGTTATCTCGGTTCACTGCAACCTCCGCCTCCCAGGTTGAAGTGATTCTCCTGCCTCAACCTTCCAAGTAGCTGGGATTACAGGCACCCACCATTGTACCTAGCTAATTTTTTTCTTTTTTTTGAGACGGAATTTCGCTCTTGTTACCGAGGCTGGAGTGCAATGGCGCAATCTCAGCTCACCGCAACCTCTGCCTCCTGGGTTCAGGCAATTCTCCTGCCTCAGCCTCCCGAGTAGCTGGGATTACAGGCACACGCCACCGTGCCCAGCTAATTTTTTGTATTTTTAGTAGAGACGGGGTTTCACCTTGTTGACCAGGATGGTCTCGATGTCTTGACCTCGTGATCCACCCGCCTCGGTCTCCCAAAGTGCTGGGATTACAGACGTGAGCCACCGCGCCCGGCCCAACACCTAGCTAATTTTTTTTTGTATTTTTAGTAGAGACGGGGTTTCGCCATCTTGGCCAGGCTGGTCTCAAACTCGTTTTTGTGATCCATCCACCTCGGCCTCCCAAAGTACTGGATTACAGGCATGAGCCACCTCACCTGGCTCTCTATTATATGTGTAGCCTATAACAGTTCATTCCTTTTTATAGCTGAATAATATTCCATTGTATGAAGAGACCACATTTTGTTTATCTCGTCATCAGTTGAGGAACTTTGTTTTGGCTATTATTAATACTACTAATATGAATACTCACGTACATCATTTTTTCTTTCTTTTTTTGAGTCAGGCCTTGTTCTGTTGCCCAGGCTGGAGTGCAGTGATGCCATCACAGCTCACCGCAGCCTTGAACTCCTGGGCTCAAGCAATCCTCCTACCTTAGCCTCCTGAGTAGCTAGGTCTATAGACACACCACCACACCTGGCTAATTCTTGTAAGACAACATATTTTCAATACTCATGGGTATATACTGGAGTGGATTCATAGGGTCCTGTGCTAATTCTGTGTTTGACTTTTTGAAGAACTACCAAATTATTTTCTGCAATGACTGTACCATTTTAAATTCCCCCCATCAATATTGAAATTCCCTCTTTCTTAACACAAACAATTTTAGAGATTGTTTAAATGGTCTTAGATGAACCTGTCATCAAGGAGAGGGAGGGCATGAATTGATAGTTGCACAGGACCTGTGCAGAGACACCTGGCAATAACCCTCAGGACACTGGATAATTTATCCCAAGCCATGGTGAGAAAAATGGGGAGGAACAGGGCAGTCAGTAGCATGGAGCAGATTTGCCAATCTCTTATCCTCATCAGTTTAAGGGTTAGGTGTTGGTATTTAAAACATGGAGAAGCAGTCTGAGAACATTTAGTGTATGTCCACTGTTGAAGGGGCAAAAGAGTATAGGCCAGCAATTTTTGTCTCTCTCCTGTAAGACTTCTGAGGTCTCTTTGAATCCAAGCCTCAGAGAATGAACAGCAATAGCTAAGACAATGCCCTTTCTAAGTGTGTAGAGAGTTGAGGAAATGCAGGGGTCGGGGGGGCTTTTCTGTAGAACTGCCCTCTTTTCATGTTCCTTCAAAGGGTACAGTGAAACGGAATACTGTATTGTCAACTAACTTATAAAAAAATGGGCTCAATACATCCTGCTATAGAAATGCCATCAACGTGCTAGTAAGTTTACATTTATCAGAACTCATTATTCAACAGCAGCTGGAGTTGCGTGTGTTCATGGATGTGGAATGAGAATACAGAAGTTCAATCTTTATAAGCACAGAGCAGAAACAGGACAGGTAGAGGGTCAATTTGAGACCATCCCAGTCCATCTTTGATTGGCCTGTGAAACACAACAGGAAACTAATTCGTATGAAAGATGTGCTAAAACACCTGTTGGCTTTAACAAAAGGGATCTTGGCTGATTTTACATTAAAACTTTTAACAAAGGAGAATAAATGCTCTTGGATGAAGAACATGTCTTTATAACCAAAAGCCACATTTGTTACCATATAAACAATTTTTCTTTATGAAAGAATAAAAAATATATATACATGTGTGTGTGTGCATGTGTGTATGTATGTGTATGTGTATGTAAAAGACAAATACAAAACTTCAAAGAAATTCTTTTCCTTTCAGCAAATCACTTGAGCCTTTGACAGTGTGAGAATGTTTTTCTTGGCCAGGCATGGTGGTTCATGCCTGTAACCGCAGCACATTGGGAGGCCAAGGCAGGTGGATCACTTGAGGCCAGGACTTTGAGACCAGCCTGGCCAACATGGTGAAACCCATCTCTACTAAAAATATAAAACTTAGCTGGGTATAGTGGCACATGCCTGCAATCCCAGCTACTAGGGAAGCTGCGACCATTGAATCATTTGAACCCGGGAGGCAGAGGTTGCAAGGAGCCAAGATGACACCCCTGCACTCCAGCTTGGGGGACAGAGCAAGACTCTGTCTCAAAAAAGAGGAAAAAGTAGAAGAAGGAGAAGAAAAGAAACAGTCTTTCTTTGTCTCTCAGTAATCAAAATAGAGAACCGATAGATTTAGTAATACTCACCCCACCCAACCTCATCAGCGTCTCCCCCACAATTATCTCTTTTAGTGTTATTTCCTCACCAGAAGCTGTAATATTGATACATATGAATTCAGACTGAGCAACTATTATATGCAAGACTCTTAAGTTAGCAAAACACATTTGGTGCATTTTTCTCCCTAGAATCTTAGAATCAAGTGTATAATATATATATATATATACACACACACACACACATAAATGTATAAATAAATAAATATAATACAAGGTGAAAAGTGATGAAAGTCATTTGTGAGGTTGGAATCTAGTGATGTAGGGATTCGAAGGGAGGAAAAAAAGCTTTTGGTGTGGAGTCAAGAGAAAGATTCTATCCTTCTTGTTGAAAAAGACCAAAAAGCATATTTTGAATGGGGAGCTCACTCTGGTACCAGGGCACCTATTAAGAGAAGTTTTAAAAGGAAATGCCCAAATAGACTTGGCGTGATCGATGCTAGATACCCAGTTGAAAGAAGAAAGAATCTGTACATGTGCCTCATTTAGGCCTTGTTCCCCTTCTGCTGCATGAATAATTATTTTTGAGACCTAAAAGTCTATCTTCTACCCAATTAGTTCCTGTAATTAAAAGCCATCATGATGACAAATGTTTTCTCTCATATCCTACAGTTTTCCTAATCTAACTGTACAGCTTCTAGGGGTTCTCTTCCAGTTCAGAGGTTTTACAGTTTGTTTTAATATTTGAGAATAATGCAAAAAGGACCAACTTTCCCTAATCATATATATAGGAAAGGGTATACCTTTAGATTTTGATACTCCTTGAGGAAGGCCATGTGGATTTCAAGTGTCACATGGGGAGCCCAAGTCTACAGCTTGGAATGTTCCTAGCCAATTATTAGGATGACTAATGAAAAAATTCCAAAAACCAGTAAGAACTCAGATTAGAAGCATCAAAGACTCCCCACTCTGGCTCACTTTATCGTGACCCCGTCGAGCAATATGGCATAATAAAGACAGTGGGTTAATTGGGAGAGAATATTATAGTAAGAAAATACATGTCTGACCTATAGAAACTTCAGGAAAGTTTTACTGCTTTAGTTTGGCTTGACATGGTACAAAGCCCACTTCCATAATTCATTCATGGAACCAACCATGTCTGGTAGGGACTGAGGATCTAATGGTAAACAAGACAGAAACAATCCTGCCTTCAAGGCAGCCACAATGAAATCATCAAGGTTTCCCAGGTTTCTTTGGGCCAAGTGAACTGCTTTCATTTTTGCGATATTCTAAAGCCCTGAGGAAGCAATGACTAAAAGGAGGAGTCATTGGCAATGATAACAGCAGTCCTTATAAAAACAGAGGCCTGGTTTCCAGTAACATTAAATGGTAGTCTAGAAAACTGAGACACATACAAGAATGTTTTGGGAAGCATTATTGGTGATAGGCAAAACCGACCCCAATGTCTATCAACAGCACACTAGGTAGAAAAAATGTGGTGTATTCATACAGCAAATGGACGTACAGCAAATAAAAATGAACAAACTATAACTACACACACACACACACACACACGTTAACCATCTAAAAAAAATGAGCCAAAGAAGGTCACACAGTGAGTTGTGGAGTCAGATTCCACAAGGCCAGCAAGGTACAAGTGTGCCACCCAGATCCTCCTTCAAGCGAGGACTCTGCCACTTGCTGAGAGTGTTGTCAGCACAGGGCCCTTTCAAGGATTGCTGCAGCAACCCAGAGCTGCCTGGCCTGAAGGTTTCTCTGTCCCAGGGCAGCACACCCACCAGTTGATCAACTGGGGTATAATTGTTACTGGAAAAAGGGGTCTTGGATGTCGTGCAGGAAGGAATTCAAGGCAAGTTGTGGAGTGCAGTCAAAGAAGCGAGTTTATTGAAATGTCTCCATTACAGAGTAGGGTGTCCTCGGAAAGGGAGCAGAGCAATGTCTTTAAGTTCTTTTGTGGGGGCCTTCCGTATGTCAACACGAAGCTGAGCTGTGCCTACATGCATGGGGGCTGACAGCCTGAGAAGTTTTATTATTGTACTGATTTAAAGAAAACTATCCCTAACATTTTAGTGTGTGAATATGTTAAAGTATAACTGTGACTATCTTGAAAGCCTATATTGTTATGGGTACTGGGACATCTGGACTTTCTGTTGTAGGACTTTGTCCTCGAAGGCATTATCAAGCTACTTTCTTAGCTGTAAACATCTCAGGAGAGGTCATGACTGGCAAGGAATCTGTCTTGCTAGCTTTAAGACAGAGTTAATTTTTTTTTTTTTTTTTTTTTTTTTTTTTTGAGATGGGTTTTGCTATTGTTGCCCAGGCTGGAGTGCAATGGCATGATCTTAGCTCACTGTAACCTCTGCCTCCCGGGTTCAAGCACTTTTCCTGCCTCAGCCTCCCGAGTAGCTGGGATTATAGGCACCCACCATCATGCCCAGCTAATTTTGGTATTTTTAGTAGAGAAAGGGTTTCACCATGTTGGCCAGGCTGGTCTTGAACTCCTGACCTCAGGTGATCCACCCACCTTGGCCTCCCAAATTGCTGGGATTAGAGGTGGGAGCCACTGCACCTGGCAGACAGAGTTGATCTTAAAATTGTGTGACTCTGGCTCTCTTAGGACCCTGCTTCCCTAACATAATGGCCTGGCCATCCCATTGCAAGTCAGGTCAACCCTGAAGGGCCATTCAAGTTTCTAAGATCCTAGTGTGGTGGGCTGAGGCCTTTGCTGAGTCTACACTGCAGCTCAACTTCTCCCCCTGTCCATTTCCTGCTACCTTCTCCTGGGGGGCTGATCAAGGCACTCCCGCTAGTCATCACCTGGTACACTAAACTCCAACCCTTAACAGAGAGTCTGACACTAGGACCCACAGCCATAACGGCTCTGTCCCTTCTAACACCTCCCATTAGAGCCCAGCATCTAGCATGAGGCCAGCACCATAGCAGGGGCTCAACTGTGTTTGTTGAATAAATGAATACACACACAAATGAAGAGACCCTTTGGGAGATAAAGGACAGTGCATATTTGCCTTCCAGGCTGTCATAATCGCTACTAATAAGTATGTTTCCATCGTGTTTGCAATGAGCAGTGACAGGGATCCCTGTGCACCTCCTGTGTGAAGATCAATGAGGGCCCAGGGGTTTTCTCATTGATCCTCACACTCCGTTTGTTCTGTGCACGCTTGTGCCTTGAGAAGCTGACAGGACTCTTCCATCCCTTGTTACAGGTAAGTTGAGTTTGGGTATCCAGAAAGAAGGCCATAGGCAGACCAGGAGGAGAAGTGAGTTCAGAACAAAAATGGAGTCCTTCCTTGTCGGGGGTGGCTGGGAGAGACCAAAAGCTATACACAAACCCTTTCTTTCCCGCTGCCTTGAACCAGCCCAGCTCCATCCTCTCCAGGCCTCTCTTTCCTGCTGCTCCAGAGCTCCAGCCCCCAACCCAGGTCCCCTGCAGCTCCTGCTTTCCGGCAAAGGGAAAGCTGGGTCTCCGATCTAGATCATGAGGCTGGAAAGAGAGAAAAGCACTAATGGATGGGGAGGCAGGTTGTGTCTCTCCTCTCCTTTCGCTCCCACGCATGCCTGGTTCCCTCCCTGCGCTCTCCCCACACCCCGCCCCACTCAGGCCTCTTTCCTCTCCTCCCACGGGTCAGAGGCAGCCAACTTTTAGCTAGGGGCAGTTGCAGAGGCAGAACAGTTAATATCCTACAGATTGTTGGGCTCTTAATATACTTCTTAGTTAACCTTCCAAATAAGCCTCTGAAGTCGATGACATCTAATTTGCAAATGAAATTCAAAGTTGAAGAGCTTGTCCAAGGTCACACAGATACAGGATAGGAAGCCAGCTGGTCAGATGCCAACACTGTTCCTGTTAGGCAGGGTGGCATCCTGCTACCGGTGAAGCTTTGAAAGGTGGTTTCTGGGCCCCTGGGGTGAACAACAGAGAGTTGCTTCATGAGAACAAAATTGCAGCCAATGGGAACAGTTACACAGCAGCTGCAGAAATCATCCCAAGAAAGTGTGGCAAAATAGCAAAGTACATTCAACCCCATCGACTTGGGGGACACACACACCCCTTCACATGCTCCTTTCTGTGTTTTAACCGTGGCAAGTCCACAGCTACGCTATCTCAGCATCTCAAAACTCCAGAGTACAATGTCAGCCCCTGAAGCCTTTACTGGAGTCTTGCTAACTACTTTGATTACAATAATGCAACAAGGAATGCATGTTGGCTATAACTACATCTAAAGCTTTCTCTTCCTTGTGGTCACTGAGAGTAACAGGAACGTGAGCCAAAGCAGCAAAGGTAAGAAGCCACGTTCCCTCAACTCCGCCTGCCAGCATCATTTTTCAAAGCCCCTGACTCTGACGACACGTAACTCTCTGGAAAGATGCCCTGAAGGGCACCCCCATATCTCTTGCCTGAGTCACTACATTCCTTAAAAGATAAATGGTCATAGTCCTTGCCTTTTCCCACGCATGAGATAACGTCTCCCAAACAAGCAATAATAGAAGATTGCGATTCATTCCACAGAGTCACTTCACAGTGTGCTGGAGAAGACATCAAGTGATCTAGCAAACATCCATCACCATATGTCTGGGTGGTGGAATGACCAATGGTTCGTGGTTATGCTTCTGTAAGCTAGAGCTAGATGTAATCTTCAACCTAAACTTGGATGTGATTTTGCAGCTACTAAACCTCCACCACCTGCATATAAGCAATGGGCTGAAACATGGTGCTGGGGCCTCTCTAACTGGCTGGTCCTCGGCTTTAACCCTCAATCTAGAAGATTTCTGAATAAAACTGATTTTAATGCTTTAAACTCTTGATTTTTTTTTCCTTCAGTTGATGGGAGCTTGAGAGGAAATGGAAATAAGAGGCAGCTGAAACTGACAGAAAGTGCACAGCCTTGGGTCCTGGTTTCAGCACCTCCTGGCCGAAGCACCACAGCCGAATTCCCCAACTTTCCTCCACTTTGGTTTTATTATCTATAAAACAGAGATGATCATAATAGTATCTACCTCATTGACACTGTTATGGAAAATGAAATGGAGAATTAAATAAAATGATGTTAAACCACCCAGCACAATGTCTCGTGTACCTACTGGATGTTTTATTTATTTTTGAGACTGAGTTTCACTCTGTCACCCAGGCTGGAGTACAGTGGCACAATCTTGGCTCACTGCAATCTCTGCCTCCCGGGTTCAAGTGATTGTCATGCCTCAGCCTCCCAAGTAGCTGAGATTACAGGCACCTGCCATCACACCTGGCTCATTTTTATGTTTTTAATAGAGACCGAGGTTTCACCATGTTGGCCAGGCTGGTCTCAAACTCCTGACCTCAAGTGATCTGCCTGCCTCGGCCTGCCAAAGTGCCGGGATTACAGGCGTGAGTCATCGCACCTGGCCCCTACTGGATATTCAATGCATCTTATTTCGCTCTGATCCTTCATGCCCCACAACTGTGACCAGGGGAAGCAGATGGGATTCTATTCAGGGGCTTGTGGGATTCTATGAATGGCTCACTGCTTTATTAAAATGAAAACACTGAAAGACAAATTCAAGTCTGATTTTGTATAGAAGAATGATAGCTGTGAAAAAAAATCCATCATTATAAGCTTTTTTTCTCCTTGACTCTAATAACTCAAAATGCAAAAATCATCATCCTTGCCAGAAAGCATCTCTGCTTCCGCGCTCTGTGCCCATGGGCATAATACCATGGAATTAAAGAGCAAGTGAAAGGAAGTGTGAACTCTTCAGCTCTATTTCTGTCTGGTCCTTTGGCTCAGATTTTTAGGTCTGGTTTGAACCAGATGCATTTGTTTAGAGTCTTGTCAACAGGTTATGCAAGAGGAACTACCTGAGAAACACTTTTTTAAAAAGCAAAGCCCATCTTCAAGGTGCTTTATTCTGATCATAGTTTGTGTCTTCAAATGAGGCTGAAGGGTAAATTAAGGCATGAAGCACTCAGACTTGGGAGATTTGGCCTGAGGTTTCCAGCAATAGAGTCTTTGAAATGGTCAATGCAGAAGAGACTTTTTTACTCAAGAACCATCTGGGTTTTTGGCAAAACCATGAAACCTCTCAAATGTATTTGTGTGTGTGTTTTTTTTAATTACAAAATAAGCTTCTGGGGTGCTCTCTCAAATGTCCAACAATATTCTGGAGGTGACGGCTTCATTGAGTTTACACAGCTCCTCTGTACTCCTTTAGCCAGACACTGGGAAAATACATCATGGCTGCAAACCCCATAACCACAGCTGCCTAAATCTAACACTGGAATAACTGTTTCTTGATGCCACAAATGTTTTCTGCTTGAAAAAAAAAAAAAGATTACCATTCTTCGGAAGACCACTGGAGGGTGGAGGAGGTGGTCTGAATTCACGTCCTGCCTCTGGCTGCTTCTTGGTCACAGATGCCATCGGGATTTCTCTGGCAAGACACAGGTGCTGGGCAGAGGGACAGCAGGATGACTCCAAGGTGGCTGAAGACACAGTGGTCCCTCGCTTCTGCTTTGCTGTAAGCCTAACAGCAGGTTGGGACCGGTGGGCCCTGATGGCTACCAGGACCACTCCTCTCCTCTCTGCCTACCCCACCTCCAAGACCTTCAATATCACTTCTGTGAGGACTCAGTGAGCAGGCATACCACATGTACTTGGTGCAGGGATGGAACCTGGGATGGAACCTGGCAGGGTCCCTGCTCTGGCCCAGCCTCCCACTTGGAGTCCCACTGGCAGATGCAATGTGCAGCAGGCCCCAGGGGCCAGCATTTCCTAGCTGAGGCAGAGGAACAGCTGCATTAGAGTTTTCTCAGCAGCCTGTGGGCCATGCAGCTTCCTGCCTCCATGCTAGGCTCTCTAAATCTGAGTTGGAGGTTCTAGAAATCTTTTTTTTTTTTTTTTTTTTTTGAGACAGAGTCTCACTCTGTTGCCCAGGCTGGAGTGCAGCGTTGTGCTCTTGGCTCACTGTAACCTCCACCTTCTGGGTTCATGCAATTCAATTCTCCTGCCTCAGCCTCCCGAATAGCTGGGAATACAGGAGTGCACCACCACACCTAGCTAATTTTTGGTATTTTAATAGAGATGAGGTTTTGCCATGTTGCTCAGGCTGGTCTTGAACTCCTGAACTCAGGCAATCTGCCCATCTCAGTGCTAGGATTACAGGCGTGACCCACCGTGCCCAGCCCCATTTTTAACAAACTCATGAGCTGAGGCTCCTACATGGCAAAGCCTGTTCTGCTGGCTTAAAGAGAACTGCCCCCTTTAACACACATGCAGAATTTCCCAGGTGAATTGGGGTCTCTCCCTCCATTGGGTCCTCAGGGAGCAGTTGTGGGCTCCTACTGGTTCCCAGGGAGGTCTCTCTCAACTGGTCATCACCTGCTGTGCCAAGTTCTCAGTGTGGCTGGACTCCAGCAATGTCCCTCAAGCAAGGCCAGAAAGTGAGGAGCCAGGAACCCTTCGTGCAAGAAACTTTACATAAATCGAGGCTTTTATTTACATCATAGGACAAGAAAAGGGCACAAAAGAAGTCTCTCGGTCAAGCACATCAAGCGAAAGCTCTAAAACTCAATTCTCAGTAATGTGGACACTGATATTTAAAAAAGGAAAAAAGAGAGAAAGAAAAGGTAAAATGATTATCTGTGACATGACCCAAATGCTTACACTCCAAGAACTGAGTAAAAGACACCCAGGGCAGGCCTGTCACAGAGGAGGAGGACTCAGGCCGAGTGACATCTGAGGTTCATCTCTGGGAAGGTTTGACTTTTGACATTTCTGAGTTAATTTTTAACCAGATTCTTAAGAATTTCAGGGCCAAACAGGCTTGCCTGTACAGTTTTTCCAATTTGGGGATGTGAGTGGGGAAGTTCTTCCTGGGACAGATTCCCAGGCAAGGAAGGGCCCCAGCAGCTCTGTCCCCTGCCCCCACAGGCCCTCACTCTCTTTCCCACTCACTGTGCTTGGCCTTTTCTTCCACTTACATCTACCTCTCCCTTTCTCTGACACCCAGTGCCATGGGGCAAGCTGTAATTATCTCACGTGTGTGAAAATGTGCCGTATCCACTTTCATCATCTGGGCTAAAGCCAGATCACTTGTTTCATTTTTCCTCACCAACAACACAGGAATTCAGTCCCAGTGAATCTTCAACATGAAGCTGAAGCTTCAGGAAGTGAAGCGGAGTCTAGCTGCACAGCTTCAACCTTGTCCCCCACCCCTTCCGTTTTTCTCTGTCTGTCTGGGTGGGGCTTGATGAGAGAAGCATGAGTGTGGAGGCCTCCCCTGCATGCCTTGGGACGACAGGTGGGTGCTGTCACTGATCCTGCAGACTGCTCAGCAACAGCCCTTTTGGATTTCCAGATATTCTGGAAACAAAGTCAGAACAGTGGCCTATCGGGGAGATGGTAAGGGGGACCTCCTTTCTTTCATCTCCCTGTTCAGCATCCCATGGCAGTCCACAGGTCATCCTTGGTGGGTGTCAGACCTAAGACCCAAGCCCACCCTACCCTTTGAATCCGGGTGAGATGAGGTCACACTGGGTAGCATAGAAGAGCAAAGGATGCTACAAAGGCAGCCAATGAGCTCATGGCCTCAGGGGTTCTAAGCACCAGCCATGACACCTCTGGCCACCCAGCCTCCCCTGTCCCTACTAGCAGCACAGGCCCAGCCTACCTGAACTCCCCACACTGACGCTCCAGGCCTGGCTCCTGGATGGCCACCTTCTTTCTCTCTTCCAGCATCTTCTTGCCTTGTTTCCACTTCCTTCACATCTGTCTCCTACTTACTGCTTCCTTCTCTAAATCCGTATTTTCATTCCTGTGTTATGTCTCCCGCTATCTCTCTCGGCCCCTGTGTCCCACCCAGGACAAGCACTCTTGGTTGGCCTGGCAGAGAGGAGCTGAGCCTCTGGCAGGAGTGCAATGATGGTGTTAGTAGGCCCTGACCACAGCCAGCCACATGTTTGCAGAGATTCTGGTTGCTGCAAACACATGGCTGGGCTGCAGTGGGCAACGCTGGGCACAAGAGCCCTCAGGAGTGGTCCCTTGGCCAACCTGTCCCAGCCACCCACCCAGCCTGCATCCAAACTTGCCCTCCTTCCTCGCCAGCCTCACAGCCATTCAGGATGGGGTAAAATGACGTTTTGTCTACTTTAAACAGTCATGCCACACTGCCAACACAGTTTTCAAAAGCATCATAGCCTTCAAAGAGCTCTTTTCTTCCTTCCCTCTTCTCAAGCCTGTAATTAAATTCCTGGTGACAGAGTGGCAGAGGAAGGAGATCGGGGAGAATGACTTGAGGAATAAACAGCTCCTTAGCTGCCCTCAGAACCGAGGCAGCCCAGGAATGTGAGCGCCTGTCAGCACAACCTTTCCAGGAGAATACAGCAAATCATCTGACTCCAGTAACATCCTCTTCCTCCCCCCAAGATTCTGCTGTACACCCACACTGCTCGGATCTGTCGAGTGTCGGCCTCCACCCCAGCACCGGCCACCTTCACATGAAGGCTCTGGCTTCAGCACACTAGCTCCACTCCCAAACCTAACCTCGGCTCAATTCTCTGCAGGATTGACCATTGGGTCCACACGGGACTGAGAGACGTGAGAAGCTCAGCAGATGGGTAGGGGTGACTCATTCATCATACTCATGTGATTCAGCAAGGAAAGGCATGTTTTCTCTTCCAAGTATGCCACGTGTTCAAGTCTGAGATGCTCCAGATTCACATGGTTCCCACAGCAGGGGCTCCCGTTAGCGCACGAAGGATACCACACTGGTGGCTACCCCGAATGGGGCGGAGTAGGCTGCAGCGAAGCCTTGCAGGCCGATGACCACGTAGCGGCATCCTTTCATGATGACCTTCCCAACGTTCTAGTTTTAGGAATAGAAGGGAAAAGCAAAGGATTAGGGTGGGCAACTTTTTAATTCTGCCATGTTTCACGAAAGAAAAAACACCCATGAGTCATGGCGACATACATAAAGATCATTTTTCCTGATTCTCCCGTGGCAAATCGGCAAGTTACCACGTGCCCACCCCCAGCCTAAGAATATGTGGGGGCTCACAGCAGACATCATCAACTTGCAAAGTGCTTTCAAGCACAGCTTATTTCCAGATAATTCAAAGACCTTCTTGGAAACAGCAGTGAGGCTGCCAAGTCTAAAACTAAAGCAGTTTTGTTTTGTTTTTTAAACCAAAGATCACTCCTCTTCTCTGTTCCAGCTAAAAATTACTAGACCATCAGAAGGCTGGGTTAAGTTTTCCTTCCTTCAACTTATCTGAAAGCCATCTTCTCCTCTGTCTACCTCAAGGGCATGTTTCTGTCTGACCCATGCATCTGTCCCTTTGTAGTCTTCTGTCATTTTCTAATTGCGACATCCACATAAGCTCAGCATTTCCAACACCATTATAGACTCCTTGACGGTCAGGCTTGGGCAATGCTCTCCTGGTAACCACTCCTCCTCTTCATTTTCTGCAAGACTGAATAGGGAACATGCAGGGAATGTCGGGTGCCAGACAGGGGACATCTGAAGGACTCAAATGGGATTGCAACAGAAAAATTACCACCACCACCAATGAACGTTTATTGCATGGCTGCCCCGGTCTTCCCCTCTCTACCCCAACTTCTGTCATCATTCTTAGTGACATCATTGCCCAGGTTATCTAACCTGTGCCTTAGGCCACATACCTTGTCTCTCAGTCCTTTGACTTTTCCATATTACTAGAACCACTCAGACTGGTTTGACTTAAAGTTCCTGATCGCAATCACAAATCTCACCTTGCCTTCCAACACCGCCTGACAAACCTACCGTATCTGTCTGGTAGGATCAATTTCTCTCTCCCCCAAGTACTGCCTCATACCTTTTCCCTTTTTTTTGTTTTTTTTTTTTGTTTTTTTTTTTTGAGACGGAGTTTCGCTCTTGTTACCCAGGCTGGAGTGCAATGGCGCGATCTCGGCTCACTGCAACCTCCGCCTCCTGGGTTCAGGCAATTCTCCTGCCTCAGCCTCCCGAGTAGCTGGGATTACAGGCACGCGCCACCATGCCCAGCTAATTTTTTTGTATTTTTAGTAGAGACGGGGTTTCACCTTGTTGACCAGGATGGTCTCAATCTCTTGACCTAATGATCCACCCGCCTCGGCCTCCCAAATTACCTTTTCCCTTCTTAAGACTCCCCACCTGCAACACAGGCAGACACACCCAAGTCTCCGTACCTCCGTGAGATGATTCCACTTCATCTTTCACAGGAAAACAAAACCAAACCGCAGACATCATCAGGGAACACATTCACCTTCCACCACTCTCTACAGACCCACCTGTGTCTGCCCCTGGCCTCCCTCGCCCGGTCTGTGTTACAGTGGAGAAAATGGTCCTCTTCCTCCAAGCCATTCCCTCGATACTCGCTGTTGGTGCCCTCTCCCACCTTGACCTTGGCTTTCCCTTCTCCAGCTCCGCCATTCACTTCCTTCCACTGGATCCCATTAGCTTACACATGCTCAGGTATCACCTTGCCTCCGTATCCCGCCCCAGTCTCTGCCCTCCATCATGCCAAGCCGGCCAAAGGAGCCAACCACACGTACTTCTCCATGTCTGCACTTCTTACTCCCTCTGACTCTGGCTCCTACCCCGACCTATGCAGGGATTGTCTGGTCATGGCCATCTACTCCCATGCTGCCTGAACCAATGGATGCTTTTCTGCCTTCCTCTCCCTGACCTCTCAGCAGCTTTCAACATACTTTATGAAATAATCATCTGGCCTGTTTAACTCCATATTCTTAGTTCTCTCCTACCTAAACAGGGAGCTACTCCTCAGCTTTCTTTGCTTAATTATCCCTCCACCAGACTTTACTCAGTCCTGGGTCTCTCCTTCTCTCTCTCTTTCCCTACAATCTCTCCTTAGATGGTCTCATCCATTTCTAATGACTATAAGTACTTCCCAGATTTGAAGAATTCTTCAGCTCAGGCTCAAATCTTCAATTCATTACTTGAGATCTCCACTTTTTGAGACCCTCAATTCCTCTGGCATGCGCTCTCCCTCACAGCCCTAAGCACATATACCTAACGTGGATTGGCTGCTGGTATGTTCCTGGTGGCCTCTGTCTATCAGACTTAATAATGAGAAAGCACAGAGAGTTTACATCTGTCCACATTCACATATCTGGTTACAGGCAGAGTTGAAGTTCAATCCTAAAAGAATCTCACTTCAGGGCCTATGACCTTAATCCCCATACTATATTTCCCATTTGAAATAAAGGCAATATGTAAGCTTCCAGCTAACTACTGACGGCCTGGGTGGGCTTCAATTCCAACTCCATCACTTACTTAATTTTCCATGGCCTCAGTTTCCTCATCTATACAATGGGAATATTTAGTAACCACCTCACTGGGTTTTTTTTTTTTTTTTATTTTTTTTTTTTTTTTATTGCATTATAGGTTTGGGGGTTCTCACTGGGTTTTAAGAGGAGTAAATGAGATTATGCAAGGAAAGCACTTAGAACAGCACCCGGTACAAACTGCAGGCAGTGTAAGTGCTCCCCAGTGTCAGCTATTATTACTGCAAAATCACATCTACTTTTTAAAAATTACATAGTAATTTGGGTTTGTGGTGGTAATACATAAACCCAAGGTATCTGTTGTCTCTTTGGGAAACTTTCTTAAGAGTGTAATTTCCTATGACTTCTGGCTTACTTGAGCTTTCTTTTTTCTCTTTTATTTTATTTTTTATTTTTGAGACAAAGTTTTGCTCTTGTTGCCCAGGCTGGAGTGCAACAGCGCAATCTCAGCTCACTGCAACCTCCACTTCCCGGGATCAAGTGATTCTCCTGACTCAGCCTCCGAAGTTGCTGGGATTACAGGCATGTGCCACCATGCCTGGCTAATTTTTTGTATTTTTAGTAGAGAAAAGGTTTCACTGTGTTGGTCAGCCTGGTTTTGAACTCCTGACCTCAGGTGATCCACCTGCCTTTGCCTCCTAACACGCTGGGATGACAGGCGTGAGCCACTGTGCCCGGCCGATCTTTCAATAGTTTAAATTACAGGGTTCCTCGAGATAACATAAGGAGGGCGGGGCCTCGGTTGTGGTCATTACCGTATTTTGAGCACACAGAAAGATGCTGGGTGTTTCCTTTGGTACCTCTCCTGCTAAATGAAGAGCTTTGCAAGAACCAAGTACTGCCTGTGTCTTCTGTAGACATTACTTTCCTGGACATTATTACCTGTTGATTTCTCAGAGACAATGGGCTGGGGCATGCGCATGTGTGAGTATGTGATGTTGCTAAGAGATACACTCCTCTAAATGTGTGATAAGACTCATTGGGGGAATTTTGCTTATAGGTTTGAAACAACAAAAGAAAAACATTCTCTGGGAACAAGCTTAACAATCAAGAGTGATCCATTATAAACAAGATCAGAATCACAAGTGCCTGCATTAAATATGACATTTTTGGTATTTGTGCATCCATTTTGCTCAGCCTGTTATACTTTAAAAGCTGCTTGTCACTTTGTCTTTGTAATTTAGGGGGGAAATCTACTAAAATAGTTCATTAACTGGAACACTGTCAAAAACACAGGTTTGAGAAATGAAATGCGAAGAAATGTAAAATATCTCTCGACCACTATTTCAGTGTCATTTAAGAGAGTGCATTTGGGATTCTTTGATCTGAGTAGAGCTTTCTACCCAACTAGTCTCTCAGAGGGGAGCTGGGGTCTAAGGGAACAAAGAGAGTCACCTGTTTTATTTCTCCATGTTTGAGGCTGGTAACCCTCTCAGTTGGCTCCAAGAAAGTAGAAGCTGAAGTCATTCTTTGAAGGTCAGAAAGGAGAGATCCGACCCTAACCTGACGATGTCCTCTCGCCTGGTCTCCTGGGTCCACTGAACTAACACTCTAGAGCTTTCATGCCCACAGCCGAGCTTGTGATGGTCCCTCTACCTCAAACGACACCACTTCTCTATCCAGTGAAATCTTTTTTTTTTTTTTCATTTGTTTTCATTAAGGCAAAATTTACATAATGTGAAATTCACCATTTTAAAGTACGTACAGCCCAGTGGCATTTAGTACTTTTGCAATGTTGTGCAACCCCCACTTCCATCTAGCTCCAAAACATTTTCATCATCCCCAAGAAAAAACACATGACAATTAAGCAGATGCACTCCATTCCTCTTGCCCCAGTCCCTGGCAACCACCAATCCGTGTTCCATCTCCTTGGGTTGACCTATCATAGACATTCCATACAAATAGAATCATATGCACCATACGTGACCCTGTGGGTCTGACTTACTTCACTTAGCATAAGTAACCTCATTTTTAGAGGTTCACCATGCTATAGCATGGATTAGTACATTTCCTTCCTTTTATGGCTGAATACTATTCCACTGTATGGATATAACACACTTATTTATCCATCCATCCATTCATGGACACTTGGGTTGTTTCTGCCTTTCGGCTATCGTAAATAATGCTTCTATGAAAATGTGTATATAAACATTGATTTGGGTACCTGTTTTCATTCTCTCGGTTACACACCTAGGAGTGGAACTGCTGGATCGCAAAATGAGTCTACATGGAACTTCTGGAGGAACTGCCAAATTGTTTTTCACAGTGGCTGTCCCACTTCACATTCCCACCAGCAATGTACCAGGGTTCTAATTTCTCTACATGTTCGCCAACAATTGTTATTTGGTTTGTTTGGACATTTTTTGGAGCAGCCTTCCTAGTGGGTATGAAGTGTACCCACTTCAGACCACTTCACTGTTACCTGGTGAAATCTTAACTCGTCCTTCTGTGCCCAGTTTTCATGTCAGCATGGTTTGAAAACTTCCCTGCCTTTATAAGCTCACTGCTGAGGAGTGAACTGCCTGAGCTTTGTGCCCTGGAACCCCTGGGGGTGGCGCCCCAGCTATGTCAGTGTCTCCCTGGGAGGCTGTGCACTTCTCTAGGGCAGGGCTCACTGTATTCATTTTCACACCCCTACTGTTCAATACAATGCCTGCCACATAGTGAGGGCCCCCAAAATATCTTCAAGTCCTACTCCTTGAGCTGGGATTTCTGCAATATCACTTTACCAGTGGAGAGGGACACGACGGCTTCTTTGTGCTCAACCTGGACCCAGACCAGAGATTATTCGTCCTACAAGGGCTCTAAGCCTGAAAGACCTAACTTTACAGCTTTTATTAATATTTTTTACTCTTGCCTGTGTTGTGCTCCAGAAGCTGCTGGTGTACCTTTAAAGAGGATGATAAACGTAAACTCTCAGGCATGGAGACTGAATGGCTTCAGGTTTAAGAGGGCATTGGGTGACACAGATAACTGGACAATAAATCAGATGAGGCCCGTGGCCATTGGCCAGGACAGTCACTTCTGTGACTTTATTCTGGGTGGCCTTGTCCAGGCCAGGAGAGCTTCAGGCAGCAGCTTCCGGTGCTTCTAGGCAGAAACACCTGGGAAGTGCATCTGGGCTTTGATTTCTGAGAAGGAAACTGTCATTTTTCTCCCATATTCATCCTTCCTAACCCCATCTCCCAGAGACAAATGGCAGAATGTTTTGAAGGTCCCACAATACACAGATAGTTGTCTAGAAAAGAAAAATAAAGTCAGCAAGCGCCTATTTATGTATTTGTTGCGCTCCCAAGCCCTGGAAATAACCTTGGAAATGTTTGGGGGAAGAACCCAAATATTTCTGGACTAGTAGGATATCATGGAGGGATGTTACTGGAAAACAGATACAGTGGATTGCAATTTCTTTCTTTCTTTTTGAGACGGAATCTTGCTCTGTCGCCAGGCTGGAGTACCGTGGGGCAATCTCGGCTCACTTCAACCTCCACCTCCCGGATTCAAGCGATTCTTCTGCCTCAGCCTCCCAAGTAGCTGAATTTCTTTCTTTCTTTCCAAAGGGGCCACCTTCTCCAAGTCACCTGCCACGCTAACGCTTCAGTATCCTATCTGTAATCAGGGACACTGGTTCCTGATCTTACATAAGAACCGCCTTGGTAAGAGCCCCTTGAGAATGTTCTTAACCAGCCAGGAGCGCAGTAGCAGGCACAGCGGGGCCCACCCTGTGCAACCCCCGATTTAAGTTTCAATCACGACTCGAAACTCGCGGCTCCCCTTTGGCGAGGGAGTGGGAGTGGGGGAGAAGGGGGTCGCAGGTGCAGCCCGGAGAAACTGGGTGAGTCGACCGTCAGGACCCGGCTCCCGCTCCCCGGCGGGCCACCGCCCCCGCGCCCCCCGGGCAGTGGCGGCGCAGGGCCCCTACCTTGCCGTATTTCTTCAGCTTCCGCCGGTACCTCCTCCTGGGCTTCTCGCCCGGCGCCGGCTCCTCCAGCGGCTCGTAGCGCTCCGGCAGGACGGCGAGGTGCACCCTCCGCGCGCCCCCGGCCCCCGGGCCCCGCTCGCCCGCCGCGTTCGCCGCGCTCGCCCCGCTCGCCCCGCTCTCGGGCGCCGCCTCCGCCTCCGCCTCGTCTCCGTACTCTAGGTGGTCCAGGATGGCTGCCGCCTCCTCGTCCCCCTCGGTCCGCCCTCGCCCTCGGGGCCCGCGGCGCAGGAGGCTGCTCTCCGCCTTGCTTCTGAGCCTGGCTCCCACCGTCATGATGCCGCGGACCCTCTGGCGAAGGTCCGAACGCCAAGACGCCAACCTTTGCTCCCCGCCCGCTTCTCCGCCTCTGCCCGGACGGGGCGGGGGTTGGAGGGCTGCAGCGCCCCCTGGCCGTGGGGCCCGGGATGGCAGCGGCGCGGCTCCAGACTGGACTCCCAGGCCAGCGGACGCGCTCCGACAGCCCCGCCCAGTATCCCACCTGCCGGCCAAAGGGTGCAGGTGTAATCTCACCTGTAATCCCAGCGCGCACCGCACAATGAACATAAAAAACACCTTCAACTGCACTTGCTACGAAATCAATGACCCCAAAATAATAGGACTCCATCTGTCCATGTTCAAATTAGCAACTATGGTAATGACACGAGAGATCACGCTCAGTGTTGGGGAGAGCATGGCGAGACGGTCACGGTAACAGTATTCGTGGGAGTGCAAATTGGTGTCAAGCTTTTGGCAAGGCGATCAGAAAATCTTTACCGTGAGTCTTAAGAAACGTCTGTATCCTTCTAGGAAATATTCGGAAACGCAAGACAGTATGTCCACGGTGTTCAACGGTCTGAATTCAGTGAAAAAGTGGAGCAAACCAACGGGGAGGGGGCAAAGGAAATTCTGCTCCAGACATGCCAGCATATGGCGCAGTCATTACAGTCATGATTTTCAGGAATATCTCTCTGTGAGATAAGCATTCTCAATGTACTGTGAATCTCAACAAGCTGAGAATGCCCTATTTTCTTAAGTGGGTAAATGCCTTTGAATTCTGGCTAATGTGGATTTAAGGGCTGGGAGCAGTGGTTTGCGCTTGTAATCCCAGCACTTCGAGATGCAGAGAGGATAGCTTCAGCCCAGGAGTTCAAGAACAGCCTGGGCAACATAGTTAGACCTCTATCTCTACAAAAATAAAAAAATACAAAAATTAGCCAGGCATGGTGGTGTGTGCCTGTGGTCCCAGCTATTCTGGAGGATAGCTTGAGCCTGGGAGTCTGAGACTAACCTGGGCAGCAAGGGAGACCTCATCTCTATAAATTAAAAAAAATAAATAAATAAATAACCAAAATTCACCTGTAGTCCCAGTAAGGCAGGAGGATCGCTTGATCCTGGAAGGTGGAGGTTGCAGTGAGCTATGATTGTGTCACTGCACTCCAAGGGGGATCAACAGAATGAGATCTCATCTCAAAAAAATACTTAAGTACAAAAAATATAGACTGTTAGTTTTTCTATTTTACCATTAAAGTTTGTGATATATTTAAGAATAATGTGGATATGTTGGTACAAGTACACACAATGTTTGACAATTTAGTTCATTAGGATGCCAAAGAAATTAATTTTGTGATTCCAACTTAAAATGTGAGCCAGCATGGTGACTTTCACCTGTAATCCCAGCAACTCTAGAGGCTGTGGTGGGAGGATCCCTTGAGGCCAGGAAGTCTGAGCAACATAGTGAGGCCCCATTTCTAAAAAAATTTAAATGCGGGCAGGCGCAGAGGCTCATGCCTGTAATTCCAGCACTTTGGTAGGCCGAGGTGGGCGGATCACAAGGTCAGTATATCGAAACCATCCTTTCACCATTCAACACGGTGAAACCCCGTCTCTACTAAAAAATAAAATAAAAATACAAAAATTAGCTGGGCGTGGTGGCGCGTGCCTGAAGTCCCAGCTACTCCGGGCTGAGGCAAGAAAATCGCTTGAACCCAGGAGGCGGAGGTTGCAGCAAGCCGAGATCATGCCACTGCACTCCAGCCTGGGCAACAAGAGCAAAACTCTGTCTCAAAAACAAACAAACAAAAACAAATGTGTAAACAAGTAACCGATTTAGTCTTTTAACTGTTTAATGCAATAAGTAATGACTTATATTTAATATTATATAATCTTTATATGTAAAATTATGTATAAAATTTATATACAATTCAATTTCAGGTGAAAGGGGTGTGAAAATAAATTTAACTTAATATATTTATAAGACTTAGAGTTTTGTTATATAATTGAAGTACTTGAGAAGAAAGCAGAATATTAAATTTGTAAAAGTTGATTGAAATGTTTGGGGGAACTAAATTAAATAAAGAGTAAAAGGAGCTCCTTACAGTAATCGTGAAATTTTATTGGATTTGGAAATAGTTTAAAACAGTATGTAATTTGAATGTAAAAAGTTAAGAGAAAGTAGATTTGTAACTTCACTAAAGCAACTATTGCTTTATATACAAATAGAGACCCTCGGAGTCCCTTTTCTGTGTACAAAACTGACCTCAAAGACCTCTAGGCTGCTTATCAAATGGTGATATGGTTTGGTTCTATGTCCCCACCAAATTTCATGTTGAATTGTAATTCCCAATGTTGGAGGTGGGGCCTGGTGGGAGGTGACTGGATCATAAGGGTGGTCCTTCATGAATGGCTTAGCACCATCCCCTGGGTGCTATTCTCGTGATAGTGAGGGAGTGAGCTATCGTGAGATCTGGTTGTTTAAAAGTGTGTGGTGCACACCTCCCCCTTCTATCTCTCTCATTCCTGCTTTGGCCATGTTTGCCTGTTTTTCCTTCACTTTCTGCCATGATTTTAAGTTTTCTGAAGCCGTCCCAGAAGCAGAAGCCTCCTGGACAACCAGCAGAACTGTGAGTCAATTAACCCTCTTTTCTTTATAAATTACTCAGTCTCAGGTATTTCTTTAGAGCAGTGCGAGAAAGAACGAATCCAAATAGAGACAAAGTTAGAACATCCATGGACCTAAAATACGTTTTTGTCAGAACAAACTATTGTTCAAACGTCACAACAACATTACGTTTGCCTTCAAAGGCAGAACACTAGAACGATTAAAAAAATTGATCTCCAGATTCAGTCTGTATAACCAGTGAACAAGCAGGATTTAAGATGTAATCAGAAACTGTCTTTATGTTGCATTCCTTTGTCTCTCTGCAAGTTATTCTGTGCGGAGACTGAGTCTCTTTCTCCTGGGTGAAAATTTAGGCAGTCCTATAGTTTTTCTGTTCACACAGAGGTAATAAGTCCCAAAGTTGTAAATATAGTCTTAATCTATATAATCCTAAATTGCATATGTTCAATTCCATGTAATACTCAGAACCTGGAACCTGATTTAAGTACATCCTCTCTCCTCCCTCAGGCAGCACCTGATGTGGGTGTGTACCTGTGTGCGGTGGTGATGAGGGAGTGGGGACTGGGGAGAAACAATAGTTTCTCTTCTGTTTCCCCCACCTAGTGTTTCTCAGTCTCCCAAGCTTGCAAAGTGATTTCTGACCCTTCCAGGGTTAAAACAGAGAAGAGCGATGAAAATATCTTCCATCACTAGCATTGGCCAAGGTGCTGCCTCACCCACAAGGCCTAGCAGATATTTGAAGCTGCTTTTCTATAGTTCTTCACAGGCCCTCACTGGAAACATTCTACTGTACTGGTTATGACCCAGCAAATACTCTTGAACCCGTGATCACCTACGCCCTCCTCAATCTGTAGGGGTCCTGTGGTTACGTGCCAATGCTATGGTCGGAATGTCTGTGTCCCACCCTCCCACATTCATGTGTTAAATTTCTAACTCCAAGGTGATAGGATCAGGCGATGGGAGGCTTCTGGGAGGTGATTAGGTCATGAAATGGAGCCCTCATGGGACTAATGCCCATATAAACAGAGGCCCCAGAGAGAAATCCCTCACCTCTTCTGCAATATGAGGACACAGCAAGAGATAGAATCTGCTGGCACCTTGATCTTGGACTTCCTAAGCTCCAGAACACTGAGAAATAAGTTTCTATTGTTTGCAAGTTACCCAGTTTATGATTTTTTTTATAGCAACCCAAATGGACTATGACAACTGGTTTTCCTATCCTGCACCTTTAAGATGGCCATGTGGATACAGGATTTGATATAAGGACTTCAGTGCTTCCCCATTTGGTAAAGGGCTCGAATAGCAAGCTCTGGGCTGGGCCATCTCCAGCGTAACTCCTAGAATGACCACAGAGCTGTTACTTGTGCTGTAGTGAGGAAGCTGGGGCACCAGGAGGCTGCCACTGGAGCTGGTGGCTGTAAGGATATACCACTTCAGCTGCCACCTGGGAAGCCCTCAAATCCCCACAGTTAGCTACAGTCCAGCCCTGCCTGTGTCCCTGTCTGCTAGAGCTGCCATAACAAAATACAGCAGACTGGTGGCTTAACGAAGAGAAATTAATTTTCCCACAGTTCTGGAGGCTGAAAGTCTGAGTTTAAGGTGTTAGCAGGTTTGGTTTCTCCTCAGGCCTCTCTCTTTGGCTTGCAGATGGCCGCCTTCTCTCTGTCCTCACATCACCTTTGCTCTGCGCATGCACCTCCTCGCTCCTTCTTCCTCTTTTTAAAAGGACACTAGTCCTATTGGATCAGAGCCCCATCCTGATGACCTCATTACACCTGTGTGTCCTTCTTTCTTTTTGACAGGGTCTGGAGTGCCGTGGTGTGATCTCAGCTCACTGCAACCTTTGCCTCCTGGGTTCAAGCCATCCTTCCACCTCAGCCTCCCAAGCAGCTGTGACTACAGGCCTGAGCCACCATGTCCAGCTATTTTTTGTAGTTTTTGTGGATACTGGGTTTTGCCATGTTGCCCAGGCTGGTCTTGAACTGGGCTCAAGCAATCCACCTTCCTCAGCCTCCCAAAGTGCTGGGATTACAAGTGTGAGCCATCTCACCCAGCCTCAGTCAACCTTAATGACCTCTTCGAAGGCCCTATCTTCAAATACAATCATATCTAAGGTACTAAAGGTTCGTGTTTCAACCTGCGAATTGGGAGGTATGGGGCACAGTTCAGTCCATAACAGACTGCTGGTCTGCACTGGCAGCACACAGGCACCCCTCCCCTTTCTTTCAATACCCATGAGACTGAGGAGCAGACACTGGCATTCTAGCATGAAAATTCCAACACCTGCAGGAGTGTGCTTGTCAGCAGAAACAGCATAAACAGCTGAAGCTTGGCTTCCCCCCCTCTGCCTTCCAATGCTCGTGGGAGTGCACCTGATTAACCTAAGCTAACTGCTCAATTTCCTCCAGTACCGCAGGGACCCTAAGTGATTTCACCTCCTGGACTGCAGGCTGGAAAGAGGGTGAGAAGAATGCCGAGCACAAACCCACAACGTTCACCTCCTGTAGGAATCTTTCTTCACTGATAAGAATTAGAAACTTGTTTTCCAAAGGAGCAAGGACATTGGAGAGCTAAGAGTCATGAAAACACATCGTTAGTTACTGAGTTCAAAAATGTGTAAAGACCTCAGAAGCTTAAAAGTCATTGCTTATTTGGAATGACTTGCATAGAAACAGCTACACATATTTAATTGAAAACAAAGTTTCCGTTTGTCCTTATGTTTTACTGTTTACTCTTCCTTTTATAACAAATGTGTGAATTTAGTGAGAGCACATGTATAGACCTGAGACTATGAATTAAAGTTGTTTAAAACAATTTACAAGATAGATATAGACTCAAGAAGAAATACGTCTTTGGCTGATAAGAGCTGGTTACAAACCACGGACCAGACAGGAAAACATTTTTAATTTTCCAAAGATTGCAGCTTAAAAGGAAGACGGGGGCACAGAGGTGGTGGGAGTGGCAGCCTCATATACCAGCTAAGCCTCAGTTTTTGGTGCAGTCTAAAAAAAAATGGATGGTTAAAAAAATTACCTTTTCTTAGTTTGAAAAATTTACTTTTTAAAGATTATTTTTAATTGGGGCCTTCCACATTACCCTTTGTTTCTTTTCCTGCCATGTCACCTATTTTTATCACTTTTTTAGTTCAAAAAGTGATAAAAATAGGTGACATGGCAGGAAAAGAAACATTTTCACTTAAGTTTTAAGTATTTTCCTCAAATACATATCTACAGTAATCATACAGTCCCCATAAAATGCACAGTTAGAAATCTCAGGCACAGCACATTTTCATTTCACCTGAAGGGTTAGAGTTCTACACAGAGGTAAGGGGCAAAGACTTGACATACAGCGTATCGTGAAATTGCAGTTAAAGGGCATTGCAACTAGAATTTGCTACAATTATAAAACAAGGGTCTTCCATATATTTTTTCTTGTGGAATCTGAAGAATTTTTAAAATTCAAGAGCAACACTTTTCATTGTTGGTGGCTGTCCTGAGGGACTGACCATTAAAACCCACCAAGAGGCTGGGTGTGATGGCTCACGCCTGGAATCCCAGCACTTTGGGAGGCCGAGGTCAGGAGATCGAGACCGTCCTGGCCAACATGGTGAAACCCCGTCTCTACTAAAAATACAAAAATTAGGTAGGTGTTGTGACACGTGCCTGTAATCCCAGCTACTCAGGAGGCTGAGACAAGAGAATTGCTTGAACCAGGGAGGCGGAGGTTGCAGTGAGCCGAGATCGTGCCATTGCACTCCCGCCTGGGCAATAAGAGTGAAACTCCGTCTCAAAAAAAGAAAAAAAAAAAAAAACCCACCACCAAGAGTAAGCTCAGCTGGGATGGGGGTGGGCCGGGGCACTAATCAGAGTACATTCACATTCACCTCTGGCTAGCACAAGCATCGACCTTCTGGGCCATCATGGTCCACGGCCCAAAGCCTTTGGTCTTGCGAGGCTTTGAGCTGGGAGGAGACGGAGCGCAGCGTGGGCATTTGGGTTCACCTTTGGCTCCATCTCCAGCAGAGCCCAGGCACCAACCGCTGTGCTGATACACGAGAAAGCACGTGAGCTCTGCTTTGCAGGGCTCCCTCCCGCGGCTATCTCAGCATAACTGTGGGGGTGAGAGTGGCATCACAGGACTGCATGATTCGTTTATTTTCTTACTGGGGGCTTTTCCAAATTCCAATCTGTCCTCCCAGCCCACACTGTAACTATTATAAAAGCATGGCTGACTTCTCCTCACTCCAGAAGAGGCACCTGAGTGCCAGGCCCACTTTTTCATAAAAGAGCCCACTTTCCAGAAAAAGCCCACTTTCCACCCAGTCCTACCCAGCATAGCGACTTGCCCAGGTGTGGAAACAGCTGTAGCTCACTGCTCACCAAGGAAAGGCATGCCCATCTCTAGAATCCCGTGCACCAAGCTTTCTTGCTCTCTTTGATATCACAGCTCTCTTTGATATCACAGCAGAATGCAATTTTTACTTGTGTGTGCACAGATTTATATCTGTGTTATCACCAAATTGGAAAGTCTTTTGAATCATTCTATATCAGAAGCAGAATCAGAAGTCTCCTGCGGATAAAGTTTCGAAGCATAATAAGTCATTGGAGGTGAGGCAGACAGTGAATAAATAAACTTTTTACTGGTACTTTGAAAACTGAACTGTTAGGATATTTCTGTTTGTCTTAGTAATAAAACTGACTTACTCTTTTGCCCATGGCCCCATATAGACTCTAAGCAGAAAGTGAAAGCTAAAATCCTAAGAACTCAAACTGAAAATGAACTGGAACATTTGGACAGACTTCTGCAACCCACAGAGTGAGGATTTATTTCAGAGAGTACTCTAGACCAGAGTAATTGTACTCTGTATCCTATGCCCTCTGTATCCTGCACTCTAAGGACAAAGGAAAGTTACAAATAGACATTGGAATTTCACTTAGTGGCTTTATAGTTAGTATAGTATCGCTATTTTGGACCTATTTGTTTTATTGGACCTATTTTGGATCTAAAATAAATAAATGATTGTTAGCTTTGTTATGAATCAAGAGCTTCAGAGTGGCCAATGTATGAGTCATCCATTAAAAAGAAAACAAAGCACAATTATAGTTTGAGTATAGGATCAAGAATTTAAGTATTATGGTCATGAAGTAACATTGGGACAACTTGAAACTAGCTGTGAACTTTTTAGACATATGTTTATGTGTGTGTGTATACTTTTCCCATGGCCGTCCATTGAAATGGCCCATAAGTTACATTATTCCAGCAGCACGAAGCCAGATAAGCACCTCGCAGTGCTCACGGTTGGGTCTCTAATATCAGTTTTGCCTGAAAGAAATTGGGGCTTTGAAAATTGGTTGATTTCACATCTGGGACCAGATGCACAAAATGGGCTTGGGGCATCTTGTTGCCAAAAAGCAAAGTTACTTTAAATATTTTGCATGTTTTTTGTAAAAAGGCTACATGGGCCAGTTAAAAGTTTCCTTTGGCTAAATTGTGACATTTTGATCACTGAAAAAGAACTGATGACTACAAATAATTGAAACAAATTGTGTCAATGAAAAGCCATTGGTTCCTCACAGCAATCGGAGAAAAAAGTATATCAAAAGAATATAGCTGTAAAAGATTATGTTATTTTTAGATGTTATTTTAATACTGAGGCTTTAGCCCCATCAGTTACATAATACAAAAAGAATGCAGAATTCCATCACGTTTTCATCAAAATTGTCATCAAAACTTTTATCAAAATTTACTGAGAGAATTTTCATCAAAATGTATCAAATTTGATTAAAAATATATGAAAGCTTTTACTTGTGGATATGAGGGATCCAATGAAATAGAATTAAAATGCCCTTGTAGCTGGATGGAAAGATGTTTAAATCACATGAGCAAATAAAAAAGTACAAACTCCAACTTAAGCAGGGAAGGATGTTAGCCTCAAATCCATGAGTAGGCAGAAGGAAAAAGACATGCTGTTAGTTAAGTTTAGGGCATGTGGGACACAAAACCAGGTGCTTCTTGGGGAGAGGGCTTTGGGGTGTCTGTGATACAGACAGATCCAGAGGGTTCTGGCTGTTTGCAGGTGGTGGGACAGAAGCACTGTGTCTTGGGCAGATGTTTTCCCTGACCTCTAGTAGTTCTCTCTGGTAATGACAGAAAATAACAGTTTCAATGTGTCAAAACCTTTAAAAGAAATGGCATGGTATTTCTGTCCTTTTGGCTGGGCTTATGTCTGCTCAATAGAGTAGCAGAGATTATCTGATACCAGAATATTTAATTGACAAATGGATTATTATTTAAATGCAGCTTGATGGAACCAACCTTTCAAAAGTTAGGTCCACAGGCTGGGCACAGTGGATCACGCCTGTAATTCCAGCACTTTAGGAGGCCAAGGTGGGTGGATTACGAGATCAAGAGATCAAGACCATCCTGGCCAACATGGTGAAACTCCATCTCTACTAAAAATACAAAAATTAGCCGGGCGTTTGGCACACGCCTGTAGTCCCAGCTACTCGAGAGGCTGAGGCAGAAGAATCACTTGAACCCGGGAGGCAAGGGCTGCAGTGAGCCAAGACTCTGCCACTGCACTCCAGTGAGCCTGGCAACAGAGCAAGATGCCATCTCAAAAAAAAAAAAAAGTTAGGTCCACAAAGAGAAACGTGGGTGTTGGTAGGTGGTTGTTGATGATGATGTTGGAAAGAACCAGCAGTGCAACAGGCTGGGATTCCAAAAGCCAGGGTGGAGACTTTGCTGGAAAAGACTTTGGATCAAATCACTTAAGACATCTTTGAACCCAGGTTCCTCAGGAGAGGACTGAAGGCATGACTAAAATAGTGTCTCAGGCCTCATCATCCCCAATCTTCTGAGAACGCTAAGTATGGAAGCAAAATTGGAATCAGTTTTTCAGTCTAGAACCTGTTTTTCAGTCTGGATACATTTACTTCCATAGTTAAGTAAAATTCATTTAAGAGACCAGATTATACCTTTAAAAAGGAACAGATTAAAGAAAAAATACTACCACTCAAGTTTAGATCCCACTTTGTACTCAACATCTGAAGTCAAACTGCTTGGAATAATCCAACCTTTTCAGCTCCTTTACAATAGCTGAGAAAAACAAGTTATGTCAGCTGTGTGCCTTTTTTGGGGTCATTTAATTTTCAAATAATAGCAACAATAAGTAGAATGCATTTTTATGAGTTAAAACATCAAATTTTTAAAATTTTTACTTAATTATTATTTGATGAGGAGAAGGGCTACCGGAAAGCTGCAAGGGAAGTGAGAAAAGAACTCTTTTTATAGGGAGAAAGCAGAGACCACATTGATGCTCATAAAACTGAGGTGTCACCGGGCACAGTGGCTCACACCTCTAATCCCAGCACTTCGGGAGACCAAGACGGTGGATCACTTGAGGTCAGGAGTTCGAGATCAGCCTGGTCAAGATGATGAAACCTCATTTCCACTAAAACTACAAAAATTAGCCAGGCGTGGTAGCACATGCTTGTAGTCCCAACTGCTCGGGAGGCTGAGGCAGGAGAACCGCTTGAACCCAAAAGGTGGAGGTTGCAGTGAGCTGAGATGACACCACTGCACTTCATCTTGGGTGATAGACTGAGACTCTGAAAATAAAAGTGAGAGAGAGAGAGAGAGAGAGAAGGAAGGAAGGAAGGAAGGAAGGAAGGAAGGAAGGAAGGAAGGAAGGAAGGAAGGAAGGAAGGAGAAAGAGAGAGAAGGAAATAAAGAAAGAAGAAAAGAAAAAAATAGAAACACATGTCACAGGGAAGAATCTCTGATGGCTGTCCTGTTTTGCAGTACTTGTCAGATATTCTTTACCCAAATCAGTCTGCTCTAAAGGAAGGGCAAAGGAGAGATTAAGATGCAAAGTCACTCAAAAGTATACAAATTTGGAATTACTATCTTGAAAAGAGAATATTGGAAGAGGCCCACGAATGAAGCTGTAGGGACTGAATTATATCTGCTAAGTTTAGGGAAAAAAAGAATAAATTATGTAAGAGAATATGTGTCTCACTAGGACGAGGGATAGCTTCGATGAGCTGGGGGTTGTCTCTGCCCTTTGTTGGTGTCCTAACTCATCTTTATCCCCTCTCCCTAGCCCCTGGCAACCACTGATTTTTCTGTTTCTATGAAATTGACTACTCTAGATACCTCATATAAGAGGAACCATACTGTGTTTGTCCTCTTGTGACTGTTTATTTCACTTAGTATAATGTCCTGAAGGCCCATCCATACTGTAGCATGTATTAGAATTTCATTCCCTTTTCAAATGGAATAATATTCCATTGTACATATACATCACATTACGTTTACCATTCATTATCCATTCATCTGTCAATGAACACCGGGTTGCTTCCACCTTTTGGCTATTGTGGACAATGCTACTATGAATATGGTTGTGCAAATACACTGGAGTCCCTGCTTTCAATTCTTTTATGTATATATCCAGAAGTAGAATTGCTGGACCATATGGTATTTCTATTTTTAACTTTTTGAGGAATCACCATACTGTTTTTTACAGGGGCTGCACATTACATTCCCATCAGCAATTCACAAGAGTTCCAATTTCTCCACATACTTGCCAATACTTTTTGTTTTGTTTTTTTATAGTAGGCATCAAATCGGTGTCAAGTGTATCTCATTGTGGTTTTGATTTGCATTGCCCTAGGGATTAGTGATCTTGAACATCTTTTTGTGTGTTTACTGGCCATTTTTATATCTTCTTTGCAGAAATGTCTATCCAGTTCCTTTGCCCATTTTTAATCAGGTTATTTGTTACTGTCGTTGTTTCTTTTCTTTTTTTTTTTTTTGAGATGGAGTCTCGCTCTGTTGCCCAGGCTGGAATGCAATGGCGCTATCTTGGCTCACTGCAACCTCCACCCCCTGGGTTCAAATGATTCTCTTGCCTCAGCCTTCAGAGTAGCTGGGATTACAGGCACACAAAAGCACGCCTGGCTAATTTTTGTATTTTTAGTAGAGATGAGTTTTCACCATGTTAAGTTGGCAAGGCTGGTCTTAGCACTCCTGACCTCAGGTGATCTGCCTGCCAAAGCCTCCCAAAGTGCTTGGATTACAGATGTGAGCCACCAGAGCCCAGCCTGTCATTGCTATTTCTAAGCAACATGTCTTCTTCTTTTTTTTTTTTTTTTTTTTTTGAGATAGAGTCTTACTCTGTCACACAGGCTGGAGTGTAGTGGTATGATCTCAGCTCACTGAAACCTCCACCTCCTAGGTTCAAGTGGTTCTCCTGCCTCAGCCTCCCAAGTAGCTGGGATTACAGGCATGCACCACCACACCCAGCTAATTTTTTTGTATTTTTAGTAGAGACCGGGTTTCACCATGTTGACCAGGATGATCTCAATCTCTTTACCTCGTGATCCACCCTCCTTGGCCTCCCAAAGTGCTGGGACTATAGGCGTGAGCCACCACGCCCAGCCCAGAGTCCTTTTTATATTATTCTCTGGATTTTAAGAAATAATTGGAACATTGGAAAAGAATGCCAGCATACCTGCAGTCATTTTCTCCACCTGGGGTAATAAGCTAATCCACCCTGACACAAATGTTTTCTTCTGTGCCCCTTACCTCCCTGGCTCTGTCCACCTGCATGCAGTGGGTGGGCTATGGGGGTACTGCTGTTTCTCACAGGGTGGGAGCTAGAATGGAGTTTTGTCACAAGTATTGTCTTGTGGCTGGATAGTCTGGGATATTGATATGTGGTTCCTCCATTGTTGGACAAAATCTAGTTTTTTCCATTTCTTTTTCTGGTTTCCTCCCCGTGAGGTTTCCAGCAACTCCATGTGGAGGCTAATGCAGCTCCATCTTGGATGCTGACATGCTATCGTGACTTCTGATTAACCTGTTCCAGGAATGACTCTAAGATTTCTACTTTATCTGCTGTTACCTTACATCCTGCCCTTAGGCCCAAGCAAACTTGACCATGAATCCTGGCTTTAGGCAGACTCACAGAGCATTCTCGCCTTTCCCCGAGGGGTCAGCTTCAACTGTCCTACACATTCCTTCCCTGCGGTGGGTAAGTCCTGGTCCTGGGGATAATGGCACAGGGATCTACTGTTCCTCTGAACGCTGCCTGGGACATGGCTTTTGTTTGTAAGTCCCTAATAAATGTTTTTTTCTAAGAAACTGGATTTGTCAGCCTCTTTCCTTGGCCTTTGGGGGTGGGTTTGCATAGACCAGCCCACCACAGAACACCAAGCATCTGGCAGCTTTCACAAGGCACTTAGCTTTGGCCCAGAAGCAAAAGAAGCCTCTTGCCCCAGAGAGTAGCATGGGTCCCCACCAGTTAAACAGATGGTTCTGTTCTTTCTTCCTCCTTGATTGGCAAGCAGGAGGAATTTAAGAAGCCTTCACAGTTTATCTTCCAGGAAAAGAGGCAGGGGCACTGGTGAAAGGAACCCTGGAGAAGCTGCCGCTGCCTTCAGGCAATTTCTAGAAGCCAGTATGGGGTCTTACACAGGGAGGTGCTCAGCCTCAGGGGCATGCAGTGACACCCCACTCACATCTCCTGGAGTCCCTCCTTGCTCAGCTCCCAAAAGCAAGCTATCATTTGGAAGACTGCCAAAATGCTTCCTCTTTTAAGCAGCCTTCCAGGACTATGAGAAGAGAAATAATGGAATTCCACCCAACATGCGCACGTATACACACACACACACACACATACCACACACCACACACACACACACACACCACACACACACACACACGCACACACACACACACACACACACTCTACCTCCTCATCTCCTGCAGATAAAAGCACTTGCCTTTGTCCAGCACTGAAAATGAGACTTGTCTGGTGTTCGAGTCAGGCTTAGAATGGGCCCAGAGGCTTCTATTTGATTTGCTGATGTCACAAGGTCAGCAGTGGGGAGGGCAATGGTTTGGGAAAAAAACATAGTCTATTGTCCTGGCTTTCTCACTTGCAGTGCTAAATGAGCAAGTTGCTAGCTTATTCTGAGCTCATGATCTCAGCACGCGTGGGAGTAAAGGGCATCGGAGCTCCCCATCGCTGTACTGTTTTGGGATTCTTCGTAGAGCGGCCCAGGGACGAAAGAACATGGTGTCTGGTGCGGGAGTGGGAGCCAGGAGGCAGGGCCACCCTCTGGGACATCTCTGGGTTTTTGCAGCTCCCAGCCCTGCTGCACACAGCCTGTCTTCCTCCTCTGGCTGGAGCCCCATGCGGTCACACCAGGGCCTGCCCTCTCCAGCTCCACCCTTGGCACCAGGTCCTGGGGCCGCACTAACTACGTGCCTAGAAAGCCTTTGTCGAGGAAATGAATGTGGGGCTAGTGTGCAGGGAGGGTGGATGTGGTGAATGAAAAATAGAGCACTTAGAGTTCCTGGGGGTAGGATTCCAGCTGCTTATGGGTCTATCAGTGAACACGCTGTAGGAAAAGCTTCCAGAAAGAACTGTTCTCAGTCCCTCTGGTACCAGCAGCAAGCCCTCTCCTCTGACTTCGGGGAAGGATTACATTAGAGCAGCCATACTCTTGTCCCTGGCCTGGCTTCTCCATAGAAAGGTGCTGTAGGAAGAGGCAGGTTACTGAACTGGGAACCCTACAGAGGACAGGGGAACGGAGCTCCTCGGGCCTCACCGCTATGGCTCATGTCTCAGCCTCGTTTATCTCGGAGCCCAGCCCTCGGCGAGGTGGCTGCTGAGAGACATCACTGGCTGTGTGGAGAAGTCTTGGAAATAAATGTTGGAAATGGATGCTCGCTGCCACAAAGAAAAATAGCACTGAGACGAAGGATCTTTCAGCAACGCAATGTTTACTTCCTGGACTGCAGGAAGAATACTCCCAGCAGCCATTGTGCCACAAGAATACAATGAACAAAGGAAAACACACAAATTTATCCCTGATGCATTTGGGGTTGTCCTTACTGCTGTGTCTGATCTCTGTTGCCTGGAGTCAGACCTCACAATGTAAACTAAAACCTGATTGGTTAGTAACTTAAAACTTTTCTAAACAGGTTAAAGCAATGGAGAGTTGGGACATGCCCGTGAGCACATCCGGCACAGATATCTTGGTTAAAGCACAAGGACACAGAACGTACTGTGTGCCTGTAAGCATGGCATGTCTAACAGCTACATAGGATGGGGCTTAACAAAGTTATTAGCACACATTCTTTAATAAGAAAGGAAAATTTTAAAAGAAACTTTTCTACTTCCCACAAGAAGGGAGATCCAGGAGTTGGGAGGCAGGAGCCCCAGGGAAGGGGTGTCGGTAAAGGGGGAACCTGATGGTGTCTGGAAGGAGAGACTGTGGAGAGAGTCGACGTCCATGGGCAATTGGTGGAGTTTGCCGAGCTGCACAGGTGCAGTGAACACCTCCCTGTTCAGCTCTTCTCTAAAACTTTCAGCAACTTCTGGTTTAGCCAGACTTCCTGGAGAATGGCAGAGGTGCTGCGCCCATGTGAAGAGTCACACAGAGCAAGAGCAGGCCCTGTGTCCTCGGTGGGGTTGCCCTGGGAGTCCTGGGCCTACCTCCAAGCTCCAGTGGCAGTGTGTCCAATAACCTGCACCCCTCCATGTTGCTAATGGCCCTTCCTAGAGGCCATCATTCTACTTGACCTCTTGTTGGCATGTAACATCGCAGAACACTCTATATTCTTTCGTTTTTTAGACAGTCTTGCTGTAGCCCAAGCTGAATTTCAGTGAGCAGTGATGTGATCTCTGCTCACTGCAACTTCCTCCACCTCCCAGGTTCAAGCGATTCTCCTGCCTTAGCCTCCAAAGTAGCTGGGATTACAGGCATGCACTGCCATGCCCAGCTAATTTTTGTATTTTTAGTAGAGACAGGGTTTCACCATGTTGGCCAGTCTGGTCTCGAACTTCTGACCTCAGGTGATCTGCCTGCCTTGGCCTCTCAAAGTGCCGGGATTACAGGCCTGAGCCACTGTGCCTGGCTCACTATATTCTTCATATTTCCTTTCTGCCTTTCCGAGAAGCAGACGCTGGAACGAGGACTTAGGTGTAGCTTCCAGGACTTGGGAGGTGGTCCAGGAAGCAGAAACAAGAGTGCAAGGAGAGTGAGACAGGAAGGAGGAAAGTCAGCATAGCTATGTTATCAAGGTCACTGCTGAGGGCAACACGGCTGCAGGGTACGATTCTGTGAAACCTCCTAAGAACTGTAACAACGTGCCTTCCAGAACTGTCCATGTGTTGGACAGGAATGAGGAGTAGTTATCTTCTGGTTCCTGTCTCCCAACTGAAGATTGTCCTGGTGATATTAACTGCCCCACACCTCAGGAACACACTTGCACACGGGCCCAGTGAGTTTCCCTGGCCTCAGAGGGCAGAGACTGAAAAGGTGGCTGTGAGTTTGAGCTGGAATGTTATCAATGAAAGGAACTCCTGATCTCAAACACAATGGTCCACCAGAGCCGCTCTGTAGGCAGAGGAGGGATGGGGGATGTGATGGGGTCACAGAGGCATTGCAAGTGTCACTGGCCACTCTTCCCCCCATCTGTTGACAGTGAACATCTGTTAATGCCACATGATGTCCACCTCCTTTCTTAAATGCTCACATGCTCCCAGGAATCAGAACACCACCCTGATGGCCTCCAGGTCTGTGCTTTAGCCAAATCCTTTCTTCTGCATATGGAACTAGTCCCGGGGCCTCTCCTCCCTGGAGCCATGAAATCTCGTCCTCCACCTCCAAGCCAAAGCCACACTCTGCTTCCCCTCCGATCTGCTCCTCATCCTGGATGCCGCATCTCACCACCACAGGCTCAGTCCTCTTCCTGGATGCCGCATCTCACTGCCATCCTCCTCCTCCTCCTGGACACCGAGTCTCACTTCAACGGGCTCAGTCCTAGATGCCATCGTCCAGGACATCTCACTGCCGTCAACTCAGCTGCCCGAGTCAGAATTTCCTGACGATTCCCCTCTCTCCTTTATTCTCCATACCAAGTCCAGGCAGCCTCTGGTAGCCAGGCGATGGACTCTGCCAGGCTGCTTCATTGCTCTGGACTCACCAACTTTCTTCTCTGGGAACTGATGTGAGACTCTGCTAAGATTCACATGTGATGTTCAGGTTCACCTGAGCCATGTTAATCCCACAGGGTTGCTCCTTCTACCGCGTTACCACAAATAGCATCTCTTACCTTCCTAGGCCCCAGCACGTCCCCTCTACAGCCTCACAGCCCTCCCAAAAGGGCCCCTGTGCAGCTTTGCCACTTCAGGTTTTCTTGACTCTAATGCAATGCCACATGGCTGGCTCCATCTTCCCATTGATTTCCCATTATTCTGCCTCATCCCGGAAGCACTTCTAGGTTGAGCAGAAGGGAGGTTCTGACTGTCTTAAGCCTCCTCCACTGCCAGGACCTGGATGGAGAAAGTGCAGGCTCTCCACCACCCTCTAGTGATCCCCTGTCTTCCTCACCTCCCTGGGAATGTGCATCCTTGGATTTCTAGGTGATGTCAGCACCCCACATCCATTCCTGCCTTCCTTACGTCTGTTGTCTGTGGTCATTGAGCCGGTGACATTATGCCTCTTGGGGCCCTTTCAGGTTCAGGAGAGCAGGGCGCAAGTCTATGGTATTTGTTTAGCACAGACCAAGCCCAGTCCCTCTGGCTACTGCCTTCTCTGTGGGTACAGCAAACACGAACTTAGCTTTTACTGTGTGCTGGGGCTTGGTCTCCTTGCCCTCGGGGAGCTCTTCTTCTGCAGGGATACTGATTAAATGCTCAGGAAATGGTGTGAAGCACAGCCAATTCTTGTTATTCACAGTAGTTATTATCTATAAAGTTGGGAATTAGAAAACACTGAACCACTGCTCCTAGTGGAAGCACAGGGTGAGGTTCAGTCCTCATCCTGTATGGGGTTCTCGTCATGACATTTTTGTCAGCTGACCAATGCGTAACCTTGTTTTATGTGCATTTTTTTCTCTTTTCTTGTCTTTTCTTTTTTAGTGATGGGGTTTCACTATATTGGTCAGGCTAGTCTTGAACCCCTGACCTCAGGCGATCCATCTGCCTCTGCCTCCCAAAGTGCTGGGATTACAGGTGTGAGCCACGGCGCCCAGCCAGTGAATTTTTTTTTTTTTTTTTTTTGAGATGGAGTCTTGCTCTGTCACCCAGGCTGGAGTGCAGTGGCATAATCTTGGCTCACTGCAACCTCCACCTCCCAGGTTTCAGTGATTCTCCTGCCTCAGCCTCCTGAGTAGTTGGGACTACAGCCACATGCCACCATGCCCAGCTAATTCTTTTGTATTTTTAGTAGAAACAGCGGGTTTGCCAAGCAGGATACAGTTACAATGGTTACAAGTGTTAAAAACAGTAGGCTTTAACACTTCTAAGTGCAGCATGACCCAGTTATGTACCCAAAGGGGCTGTGGTAGGGAGGGGAAATCTAGGCTGGAGTTTACAGCTAAGATGAAGTCAGTGATGCTAGCTCAAGGTAGGACCATGTTGTCCAGGATGGTCTCGATCTCTTGACCTCATGATCCGCCCACCTCGGCCTCCCAAAGTGCTGGGATTACAGGCGTGAGCCACCATGTTCAGCCTTATGTGCATTTCTATTGAAAGACACCTTACTTACTCTATATTGTTGATTCATTAGCATTGAACTCAAGGCCAGCAGTGCTAAGTCAGGCTTGAAGGAAGCCGCTCTAACTCCTGTAGTAAAGTGTGTCACTGCCTCCCTGCGTTTATGAACACTAGCCAGCCCTTCATCAATGTGCTTAGGGCCATTGTCAACATCAAAATCACCAAAACAAGCACAAAGTCTAAAAAGTGGGGCACGAAATAGACTGTGAAAAGAGATCATGAGAGCTGAAGCAAGAAGGTAGAGCAAGCCTTGTTCAAGCTCAGCAGGAAACGCGTCCGTCAGGTCACTAACATTTTTCTACATGTCTAGAATGACCACAAAAGTATAGGTTGTTGCAAAAGTAATTACTTTTAATGCCAAAAACTGCAAATACTCTTATAGCAACCTAATACTATGAGGCCAGGCGCGGTGGCTCACACCTGTAATCCCAGCACTTTGGGAGGCTGAGGCAGGGGATCACTTGAATTTAGGAGTTGGAGACAAGCCTGGCCTACATGGCCAAACCCTGTCTCTACTAAAAAATACAAAATTAGCTGGGAGTGGTGGCTCACACCTGTAATTCCAGCTACTTGGGAGGCTGAGGTGAGAGGATCGCTTGAACCTGGGAGGCAGAGGCTGCAGTGAGCTAAGAGCACACCATTTTACTCCAGCCTGGGAAACAGAACGAGACTCTGTATCAGAAAAGAAAGGTCTGAGTGTTGATTTTGGGATTACAGATAAATGTCAGTGAGTAGGGACATTTGCCAGTACTTTAATGAGTAATGAGGATCAACTCTGTGTACAGCAGTAAGAATGAGGCTTCTGGCCAGGCACAGTGGCTCATGCCTGTAATCCTAGCACTTTAGAAGGCCAAGGTGGGTGGCTCCCCTGAGGTCAGGAGTTCAAGACCATCCTGGCCAACATAGTGAAACCTCGGCTCTACTAAAAATATAAAAATTAGCTGGGTGTGGTGGCACATGCCTATAATGCCAGCTTCTTGGGAGGCTGAGGCAGAATTGCTTGAACCTGGGAGGTGGTTGCCGTGACTGGAGATCATGTCATTGTACTCCAGCCTGGGCAACAAGAGCAAAAGTCCATCTCAACAAACAAACAAAAAGAATGAGTCTTCAGAGTGGAGAGGAGGGAGCCATAGACAAAGGAAAATTTACAAAAGTGTCACAAGGAAGCTAAACTTTGAGGGATAAGTCAATTTCCCAGGTAGGAGGGGACTCCGGGTGGAGTGGGCACCATGCACAGAGGCATGAGACAACATGGGATGAAGTGATGTCTTTAAGGCAATAATAAGAAAACCAGACGTGAACATGTCGAAGAGCCCTGACATCCAGGAACCTGGGAAAGGCAGCGCTTCCACACCCACCCCTTCTCACAGGGCTGGTGCATGCTGGGTGGTGCCAACTGCTGTTACAGAAAACCCCCAACTCGGTGCTTTGACTCAATAAGCACATGATTTTTTGCACATATTAGAGTTCAACATGAATGATCAGTGAGTAGCTTTTCAGAAGTGATTTAGGGATCTAGACTCCTTCAAAACTGTATCTCCTCCACCCCCGAGGGCCTCAGAGTTCTGGCTGATGACCAGTAAAGGGGAAAGGTGGAAGGTGGACAGTTGCACAGGGGTGTCTACATGCCACACCTTGAAGTGGCCCACGTCCCTTCCATCTACGCCCTATCATCACATGGCCACACCTAGATGGGAGAGGGGATGGGGAAGGAAGTCCTGGCTGGACAGCTGCTTCCCAGCGCATATTTACTACATGTTCATGTACTCTGGAGGAGAAACGTGACTGGTGGACAGCTAGCCATTTCTGCCACAGGCCCTCAGATTAGTCCGTCAGACCACAGGGCAGAACTGAAAAGAAGTGGTGGTGAGTGATTCTATGGAAATGGAGTGTCAAGATGCCGTCTAGAGAGTCGATAGCCAATGAATGCCTGGTGAGTGAATGAGAAATGCATTATGCCTCATTCCCAGCCAGCTGGCAGGGAAGGAACGTTCTCGTTTTTCCTGCAGTCAGACACATTGCTTCCTGTACCTGATGTCTGAATCCATTTGGGCTACTACAACAGAATACCATAAACTGGTGGCTTATAAATGACAGAAATTTATTTCTCACAGCTCTCGAGGCTGGGAAATCCAAGATCAAGATGCCAGTAGAGTCAGTGTCTGCTGACTTCCTAGTTCATGGAGGCATCTTCTCAGTGTCCTCACTTGGTGGAAAGGCCAAGGAGCTCTCTAAGACTGTTTCATAAGGGCAGTAATCTCATTCCTGAAGGCTCTCCTCTTATGACCTAATCACCCCAAAAGGGTCCCACCTCCTAACCATCACCTTGGGAGATTCAACGTCGAATTTTGGGGAGGACATATGTTCAATCCATAGCACCTGAAGAGGAAACATGGCCACAGGAATAGAAAGAGGGATGCCCAGAGTGACAAGTTCTAGATAACTGCAAGTCTGGGCTGTACCTATGAATATTCTGTCAGTTTGTTTCAACTTCATTTGGGATTTGGGCTACACAGAGCTTCTGCAGGACTTGGAAAACCCAGTGCATGACTGAGTGGTTAGAAATGGTTTGGAGGCCGGGTGCGGTGGCTCACACCTGTAATCTCAGCACTTTGGGAGGCTGAAGTGGGCAGATCATGAGGTTAGGAGATCGAGACCATCCTGGCCAACACACTGAAACTCCATCTCTACTAAAAATACAGAAAATTAGCCGTGCATGGTGGCACGCACCTGTAGTCCCAGCTACTCAGGAGGCGGAGGCAGGAGAATCCCTTGAATCCAGGAGGCAGAGGCTGCAATGAGCTGAGATCACGTCACTGCACTCTAGGCTGGGTGACAAGAGCAAGACTATCTCAAAAGAAAAGGAAAAAAAAAAGAAGAAATGGTTTGAAATAGCCTGGAAAGACTCCAGGGAGGAGAGAACAGGAGGAGTGCACATGCACGTGCACACACACACACACACACACACACAGAGCCAGGACTCTTCTTTAGTTTCCATGCGAATTTCAATCCAGCCTTGCCTGCAATCACCTCGTAACTCCACATTTCCAATGTATTAATCAAATACCATCTACGAGGCAATGTTGCAGGCCCCACTGGTGCTTTTGCATTTGATGGTTGCCGAATATCTAACTATGCTTCAGCAACTTCCATCCATGCCAAATGAGAAAAAAACAACCACCACCTTTTCTTCCCAGAGCAAATTCACGCTCAGCAAGGATAATCACAAACTCTCCACAGGTGAACACATCAGAATAAAAAAGCAGTCAACACACCCACCAAGGCATGTGAGTTATGGTGTCAAAGCAGCTGTCAGGGAGCATCCTGGGGTAGGGGATGCCTCCATCTCCTAATCACAGGCACTACTTGAAAAATGCAGGAGAGGCGCTGGGGGAAATTCCTGTAACATGGATCATCTGTGTGCCTGTTCCCTGGTGTCCCAGGATCAGGAGTCCTGAAGCTCATCTGGCCTCAGCAGCTGCTGCGATGGAATCTTTCCCATGGCTCAAAACATTGGCCTCTATGACCTCATTTACATTTATTGTGTGTGCCTTAGACGGGGAGAGATGAACACAAAAGCATGGCTATAGAAAAGGGAGGAATGGTTTTTACTCAAACACAGAATGGTCGGTAGCAGACCCAAGGTTGTACTACTTGGAGATAAAAGTCTTTAACTCTGGGCCCTAATGGCGTCCCTGCTCCTCACCTGCCTGCCAGACTTCCACCTCCTCCTTGCCTGATCCAGCACACACAGGCTTGGCTGGGACACGTGCAGAGGGAAGAGCCAGGCTCAGCCAGCTCCTAGCCCCTGTAGAACGGTGCTTTAGAAATCCGTGCTGCACAGATGAGCATGTGACTTGGTCCCTGGCCCGTCTCCTCATTGCCATTGTCTTGTCATCCCCTGCTCCCTCCCCTACAGTGTGGAAATGCCTCGTAATTTCTGCCCTTGGACCTCCAAGCCATGCCCCTTGGGAAAGTGCCAGGAGAGTGTTGGGGGTATTCAGAGGTGGGGACTCCCAGTTACCTGCTTTGGGTGACTCTGGCCTTAGCTGGCCCTGAGGTGGAGGCTGCCTGGGAACTGTGGGTCAGAGGAGGTCAGCTTCAGCTCCCTCAAATGTGGGGATCTTCCATCCCCAAGTGACCCTCTCAATCTTTGGGACTGTTGTGCTGTGAACTGATCAAGAGAAGTATATGATTCAGCTCCTGACCAAGATCCCTGCCTGCAATATGAATGGGGAGGGAAGGTGGACGGAACCAGGCATGATGACAACTCACCCTGGGTCGAGATCATGCAGGCAGGCAGGTGGGCAAAAAATGAGTCTGTTTCATCAGCCATTGTTTAATTTCTTCTTAGCTTACTTTCTGCTTTATTTCCAACACAAGCAAAACCAGATGTGTGCAAAAGTCACTCCATACCCAGCACAGTATTACCGAAGATCTATTATCATGCAGCTTCATGCCCATTAAGGTATTCCCATGCCTCTCACAGGGCAGCGTGCATCTGTTCTGGTGCCATCTAATGTCTGTTAGGTGCAAGCTGGCCCACACGTGGCTCCTAGCCAGAACAGTCTACAAGCGACAGTGTGGCCAGAGAGCAGAGACAGGAAGGAGGCCCGGACCTGAGTGTGGGAAGCGCAGAACTGCAGCAGGATGCTTCTGCTGGCCCCAAATGTCCTCTCAAATACCTCCACATCAATGCTCTGTGCTCCCTGTTCCCTCTTTTCCTGGATAGCCCCTCCTTCCGAAAGTCACAACTGCCTGCTCTTGAGCTTGCATTGAGGGAAGGAAATAATTTAGAGAAGCAGAGGGGAAGACAGGCGAGGGATCTGGTGGGGCTAATGTGGAATCCCACCTCTCCTGTAGGAGGGAGTTGATGGAAAGGGAATCACCATCCAGGAGCCCCCTGCCCACCAGGCAGGAAACATGTGCCAGTAGCAGGCACACCTGGGGCTCTGCAGAGGGTTGCGGGAGCATGTCGCCCAGTTTGCGCTGCACTGAGCATCGGCTGGAGGAGGAAGGGGCCCAGAATGCCATCTGGACACAAGTGCTCCCTTACGACCGGGGCCTGGTCGTCTCGGGCTTTTGTGTCGGCTCAGCCACTCCCTCTACAGATAATGCTGCTCAAGGCAAAGAGGCTTAGGTGGGTCTCCAGGGCAACTGCAGCTCAGGAGCTGGCCCGCCTCCATGGTTCATCAGGGAAACTGTGGCTCCAGCCTCCTGGGACACACACACACACACATACGCACACACGCACATACGGACGCACACCGCACAAACAACAGCCCAGGCTGGATCTTTCCTCCAGTCTCTTCTCTTGGTAAAACTTCTCGGAGACCCAAAGAGAGGACACAAAATCCTGAGGCCAGCTGGCAGCAGCAGAGAAGCCGACGGAGACTAGAGGATGTAGTCTGCCCTGCCCTGCTGTGGCTGCTGAACTTTCTTCTTTTTCCTGAAAACATCCAGACTCTTTCTTCTCCCAGACTGGGAAGCAGAACACAGGGCCCCTGCTGTGACGCTGCCCCTGAGCAGAGGTTGACCTCAGAGGTAAGAGGGAAGTCTCCCCGGAAGACAGTGTCTTTCCCACCTGTGCCCTGGCAGAGCTGCACCTTTGGAAGTTAGGGCCGAGGCCTGGAGCTGGGTGGGGTGGCCTCAGAGGGTGTGGTAGACTGGAGAGCATAGAAAGCCATCCACCACCAGGGCCCAGATGGCCACAGGGAGGCCCCTTCAGTCCTCACCAGTTCCACAGGAATTGGCAGCCCCTGCAGCATCCTCGGGGCTATAGCCTGCTCCTTGTTGTATAAGCCTGTGGGAGGCCTTTGCTTCTGTCTCTTCTGGAACTACAAGTCCCTCGGGGAGGACTCAGTTCCAGCAGGTTGCCTTCTGCCTGTATAGAGCAGACACAGGCGGGGGAAAGGAAAGTGAAACCCAGATCAGAGACTCTTGCATTGGTTTGTGAACTGTGATTCAAGCACCTACCAAGTCCCAGGCACACAGTCAGGCTCTGGGGATGCAGCAGCACCCAGTGCCTGAGGGTGATGGATGTGCCTCAGTCCCCTCGACCACAGAACAGTCTGTGCATCCCTGGTTACGTGCCCAGGAGAGCGGGGCTGGGCAGATGCGTTCGGGGTGTGGCGCCAGTGAGAAGATCAGGCTTGGAAGGAAAGCCTGTCTGCAGCCAAGGCATGAGGGTTGTTCCCTTCCCACTGTGATCATTCAGACCTGTGTTCACGCCCTCTCCAGGCTGCACCTCTGCCTCAGAATGGGGAGGACTGGCTGCCATTCACTCATTCATTCAGGAACCGCTTATCAAGGGCCACTGTGTGCAGAAGATTCAACCAGCACAGCTCCCGCCCTTGCAGAGTTCATAGCTGGGTGCGGGAGAGAGAAACACAACCAAAAATGTGAGAAATGTATTTGCTGGATGCTGTGGTGCTGGGCCCCTGTGCCAGGCCCTGGTGGTCAGGATCAGTGCTCCATGGGTGGGGGGCAGTGAGGGGCCAGCTGCAGAGAGGAGTTGTTTCTTGAGGGGTTCCTGACAAGTGAGCAGATGTCTGTCAGGTGGGCAGAGGATCCACAGGTCAGGCCCCCTCACCCCTGGCTTGGTGGATTACAGGTTATTTTTCTATGATGCCAAAGAGAAATAAGATCAATTTGCAATCTGTAAAGTTGGACTTGGGCCTTATCACACATGGGGCTGGAAGGAAGATTAGCCAGAGAAGCGCCTACTCTCTGCCCCTACTGGGAAGTCTCTGCCCAGTCTGAGGTTCTGGGGTCAGCAGAGTCAGCCTGCTGGTGCAGTGAAGCAGCCGGTGCTTTGGGACAGCCTGGCTCAGGTGCTGCTCTGTCCCGGGGCCTGGCAGGTCACAAGGGCAGCCCCTCTCCCTGGCCTGCAGATACCCAGCTCAGCTTGAGAGGTGGAGGACCCGGGTGGGATCCCCTGGCCATGGCTCCTTTGCACCGAGAAATCAGCCTTCCTGGACAAGGTCTGCACGCCCTCACTGGTTGGTTGGAGCCAGCGCGGGGCCTCGGTTCTCACTAGAGGTGAGAGCACTCTCATCCCTGCCACAGGGGATCAGAGCCCTGTTTCTAGCTCCAAGGGCACACCCCACATGGTTCCCACCATTGAGACATCCCTGGTCCCCCTCTGAGTGCCAACTGCATGGAACCAGAGACTCCTCTTGCCCTTCAGGCAGCATGGAGGGTTCTTCCAGCACAGCTAATGAGCCACAGCTGGCAGCAGTGCCTCCCAGGGAGCACGGGAAAGACTTTAGCCTCAGGGGTGTGCAAAATAGGCTGAAAGGAAGGCTCTGAGACTGTGTGCGCAGGGGAGGGGGCAATGAGGAGGAAAGGAAAGAGGAAAGAGAACATCAGAGAATGGAAGATAACGGCTGTGGGTGAGTGATGCCAAAGGACAGAGACAGAACACACGAGGGCTTCCCTATCATCCGCTCTGCTCTGTAAACCCGAGGCTGCACCACCTGGGCCTCTTGAAATAGGGAGGCTCAGCTCTCCCAATGCAGTGACCAGAAGCCAGGGCTGGGGAAGGCCAGGAACCAAATTGGGGTCAAGATTACACCAAGCCAGGTGGTCCTTTACTTTGCGTGCCTTGGGCCCCTTTGGGAGTCTGTGAAGCCTGTGAACAATTCTCAGAAAAATGCTTCTAAATGCATAACAGCAAGTTGATTGGGTTACATAGGAAACAAGCTCTATTGAAATGCAGCTCTCAAAAAACAAAAAAAAAAACAACAATTTGTGATACAGTAATTAATACGTGTGCTTCCCTATCAACATGTGAAGTAATAAGCCTAGTAGCAAGTCTAGTAAATGTCATGATTTCACAGTAGTGATGAGCATACCTGATAATTCAAGAATAATGACTTTAAAGTGCTTTATGAAAAATCTCTGACTTCTGCAGGAGATAAAGCCACTGGGCTACTGATACTGTGATCTACAGCCCTCATTCACAGCTGAAGGAAATACCACATTTTGGTTAAAGGTTAGTGGAAATAAAATGACTTTCTTCCCCATCCAAGTTCATAAATCTCTTAATCTTCCCTAGGACCCCAGGGTAAGAATCTGCACTAAGCCACAATGGTAGCCACTGATCTAGGTGAACCAGCTTCTTGTTAGCTTATAAAAATAAAAGAGTTACACAGACATGACATCATTGGATTTTCACAGTAACTTGAAGTAACTGAGAAATCTCTGCCCAGACTGAGAGTCTTTATTATTCCCTTATAGACTGGGGAAACTGAGGCTTGGGCCGATGAATGTAACTTGAACACAGGCAGCATACATGCTAAGGGAAGGGAAGGTTGTAGGGACTGAATTCAGGTTTTCTCTGCTGAAGTCTGCGCCGTCTCCCGAAGCCCAGCCTGCTCCACCTGAGCTGGTGATCAAGTGAAGGCGGAGTGGGGGCGCAGCCAGGCCTCCAGCATGCATCTGAGGTCAAAAGCAGTGGAGGTGGTGAGTAGGGGTGAGAGTGGGGAGGGCACTGGACCCCAGGCCCCAGACTCTGGAGGGAATATGGGGAGAGGGAACAGAAGGCATCTGTTGAGGGACAGCAGCAACCGTGTCCCCACCCAGGCTCCCAGAGGGAAAAGGGCAACAGCCCAAAGATTCTCACTGAGGACCCCGAGGTGGATGGAGGTCTTAACAAGCAGGGCCCAGCCCATGCTCCTAGCTGGCTTTCATTTCTTTTCTTCTCGCTTTGTGTCATCATTGGATTTGGTCATCTGTCTCCTCTCCACAGGGTCTTCACCTCTTTCCAGGTGGGCTTTTGGTTTTTGTTTTTGTTCTTGAGACAGTCTTGCTATGTCGCCCAGGCTAGAGTGCAGTGGCACTGCCTTGGGTCACTGCAGTCTCCACCTCCCGAGTTCAAGCAGTTCTCATTCCTCAGCCTCCCGAGTAGCTGGGATTACAGGAATCCGCCACCACACCTGGCTAATTTTTGTATTTTTAGCAGAGATGGGGTTTCACTATATTGGCCAGGCTGGTCTCAAATTCCTGGCCTCAAGTGATCCACCTGCCTCGGCCTCCCAAAGTGCTGGGATTACAGGTGTGAGCCACCACTCCTGGCCTTCAGGTGAACTTTTTAGCCACCTGATTGTGTCATTAAAATTATAACCCCTGGCCAGGCGCGGTGGCTCAAGCCTGTAATCCCAGCACTTTGGGAGGCTGAGGCAGGTGGATCACAAGGTCAAGAGATCGAGACCATCCTGGTCAACATAGTGAAACCCCGTCTCTACTAAAAATACAAAAAATTAGCTGGGCATGGTGGTGTGTACCTATAATCCCAGCTACTTAGGAGGCTGAGGCAGGAGAATTGCCTGAACCCGGGAGGCAGAGGTTGCAGTGAGCCGCGACCGCGCCATTGTACTCCAGCCTGGGTAACAAGAGCGAAATTCCATCTCAAAAAAAAAAAAAAAAAAAAATTACAACCCCTGATTACTGCACAGGATTTTTATAATTTACCGAATGTTTCCACGTACTGTCTTTCACTGGAGTCTCAGAGGAACCCTGTGGAGTGGGCTGAGCTGGTGTCTTAACACCACTGTTTAAATGCAGAAACCAAGGCCTCGCTGGTTAATGAGCCGTAATGTTATGCAGAGAATAGTGGGCAGGCACTTCCTGGGCACACCCTGCATGGATTGTGCAGCCAAAGCCCAGGAGTGCCCTTCCGCTCAGGAGACCTGTGCCTTTGGCAGCATCGCAATAGCTTGTCTGCTTGTTTTCCTCCCTCTCTTGAGTGTATACTCCTGAGGGAGTCCCAGCACCTAGCACAGCGACAGACATACCCGCCCTGTGTTTGCTGAACGAGTGACTGGATGAGGACTCAGCCTGCACTTCAGTCTCCAGACCCTAGATGCCCCACACACTCCACTGTGCCAGCCCTTGATGCCCAGGCTCATGGGTGGAGAAAGGCACAGCAGTGGAAATCAGCAGAACGGGAACTGCGGGCAGGGGTCCCAGGGAACGAAGCAGGCCGTGAGGTAGAGCAAATCAGGAAGGCCTCCTGCACAAGTGAGTTTTGAGGTAGGGTTTTTCCAACTTTTAGACTATGAATATGCATAAACATGCAGAAAAGTGCAATAAATATCCATCAATACCACCCAGATACAACAATTGCTAGTATTTTGTCATATTTGCCCTTGTAGGGGCCAAGGGCTTGGCCCTCTGAAGGTTCAATGAAAAATCAACTCCAGAAAGGCTGATAAATTGGAGAAAAGGCGTACAAATTTATAATGAATGTGTACACAGGGAGAATCACAGAGGAACTGCTCATCTTACACTGGGGATTGGAAGCTTCTATACCATCCTGGCAAAGCAGGTTATGGGAGGGGAGGAAGAGCAGTTCTGGTGAGAGGATTACTAGGGAGAATGAATGGGTCAGGGAACAGAAATGAGCCATTGTACCTGTGAGAGGGTCTGTTCAGGTGGGGGTCATTCTCGGTCTTCAGGAAGGGAAGAGGCCGTGATCATATAGTGGTCGGTACTCTGCGTTGTGGCCGCAGCAACCTCAGTTCGTATCCAAGTCACGGCACCAAAAAAAAAGGAAGGGAAGAAAAAACCATTGTTCCCTTTGGTGGGTCTGGATCTTAGACAGATACAGGTTTTTGGAGGGACAGTGTTCCCGGGGAGGGCCAGAGAGACCATGCAGCTTCTTCAGTTCAGCATGTCCAAATGCCGTATCTTGCTATATTGGTTTCAGAGCCCCAATACCCTATTTATTGGGTGTGTGTATATATATTTATGTAATGTTTTCTGAACTATTTGAATCCAAAATACTGTGGACACCCATAAACACTTTAGCACCTCCTAAGACTGAGCTATTGGCCAATATTCCACACGGATCCTTTTCTTTGGAGATGGAGTTTTGCTCTTGTCGCCCAGGCTGTAGTGCAATGGTGCAATCTCGGCTCACTGTAACCTCCGCCTCTCAGGTTCAAGTCATTCTCTTGCCTCAGTCTCCCAAGTAGCTGGGATTACAGGCACATGCCATCACTCCTGGCTAATTTTTGTATTATTAGTAGAGATGGGGTTTCACCATGTTGGCCAGGTTAGTCTCAAACTCCTGACCTCAGGTGATCCACCCGCCTCAGCCTCCCAAAGTGCTGGGATTACAGACATCAGCCACCGCACCCAGTCCCATGGAGCATTTTCTAACATCCAGCTCATATTCAAATTTCCTTAATTATCCTAATTTTTTTTTTTTCCGTTGGAGTCTCATTCTGTCACCCAGGCTGGAGTGCAGTGTGGCACGATCTCAGCTCACTGCAACCTCTGCCTCCTGGGTTCAAGCAATTCTCCCACCTCAGCCTCTCAAGTAACTTGGATTACAGATGCCCGCCACCATGCCTGGCTAATTTTTGTATCATTTGTAGAGACAGGGTTTCACTGTGTTGGCCAGGCTGGTCTCGAACTCCTGACCTTAAGTAATCTACCCTCCTCAGCCTCCTCCTAAAGTGCTGTGATTACAGGTGTGAGCCACCACACCCAGCCCTTTTTTCTTTTAAATATAAAGATGGGGATCTTTCCTGACTTGATAAAGGGTATTTCCATTTTTTTTTTTTTTTTTTTTTGAGATGGGGTCTCACTCTGTCACCCGGGCTGGAGTGCAGTGTCATGACCTCAGCTCACTGCCACATTTACCTCCCAGGCTCAAGTTATCCTCTAACCTCACATTCCCAGATAGTTGAGACTACAGGCACGTGCCACCACATCCAACTAGTTTTTTGTATTTTTGGTAGAGATGGAATTTCACCACGTTGCCCAGGCTGGTCTTGAACTCCTGAATTCAGGCCTCCCAAAGTGCTGGGATTACAGAGATGAGCCATCATGCCTGGCCTATCCTAATTTTTAAAAACAAGGATTCAATCAGCGCTCATGCATTTGAGGCAGGTTGTAAGTGCCGTTGACTGAGTAGGAAGCGTTTGTCATGGGAAGCTCTGAGGTCACCGTGGCACTGCCACTCTCCAGGTGGTGAGCCAAGTTTGGGGGCCTCGAGGCTTAAACTGAGGAGTTGGCTCTGCCACAATGGTGAATTAGAGCCAGGCTGTATAGAAAATTGTGCCAGACACTCAGCGAAGGTTGCTTTTGCTGTAGTTTAACAGACTTCCTCCAGGCACCGCGTCCTTCCCAGTCTCAGCTGCGGGTCAGGTTCTGGGGATACCCTGGGATGAGGCAGCCCCTCTGGAGTCTGTCTGGCTTGCCCATCTGCCTCTCTGTTCCCATTTTTCCTCCCTCTGTCTCTCCCTCCCTCCTTTGCCCTTAAGAACTTAATCAGACCCACTGAAGAGCCTCCCGGGGGAGCAGCTGGCGCCGGGACAGAAATAGCACCAGCAGAAATCTTGTCTCTGCCAAAGCCTCCAGTCCTGGCCAGAGTTGCAGGGAGTGAGGGGTTGGGGAAGAGATGACTCAGAACACCTTCCTCCCGTGAGACCCTACATCTGGGCCAAAGAGGCTCAGAGCCCACAGAATTCAGGACTCAGGTGGGATCTCCCCACTCAGCCCCTGCCATCTGAAGCTGGGGGAGGCGGGTGACAAAGCACCTTCTCTAGAGGCCAGCTCAGGTCAGGAGCCTTAAGCCTAGGGAAGCAGGACCCCACAGAGGCTGCACCCTAGGCTGCACTCGGGCTTGCTTCTGGCCTCACTCTGCCTCAAGGTGAGGAGTCTAGGGGTTCAGGAGACATGCCACCCTGTGGGCACTTCCCTTCCAGATCGGGCTTAGGGACTGAAATCAGAATTCCTTGCCAGACAGTCACCCGCCCACTTCTCCACAAAAGGGGCCACTGAGGAGGGCAGGTGGTGGTGCCAGCGAGCAACACTAATCCACAGGGTGGCAAAGAGGTGGCTGGTTGTGGGGGTGTGGTTGGACCTTGGAGGTGGAAACTGGGGTGTCCCCATGCATGTTTGCAAGGCCTCTTACCATGTGGGTGAAGCAGAGGTGGGAAGAGAGGCAGGCAGGCTGGGGGCCAGGAGCTGTCCCTACCCGACTCCGTGTGCCAGAAAAGAACTCTGAGGAGTCCAAGAATGCTGTCTGAATCTCACCCTTCATGTTGTTAGGAAGGTATAGTTGACAAGGAAGGAAATGGCATATGCTTTATTTCACAGTTCATTAGCTTATGTGGCCATGGCATGGATACTCTGAAGTCCATTTAACCTGGAGGCAAAAGTTATCTTCAGTGTCTCCCATTGCTTGTCCCACATTTCTCTCGGCCACAGGAGAGCCCTCCATTCCCAAGCCACTCTCTTGCAATCTTCTTTCAGCTCAAATGCAAAACCAGATTAAGAAGAAAAAAAGCTCCTAAGGATCTTGGAAAAATGCCCTCATGTTTGGGGTCAGGTCAGGTCAGGTCAGGTCTGTGGGGCTTGTTCCTTGATCCAGCCATATGGCTTCTCCATCACTGATTCATTCCTTTGTTCGGGCACTCATTCATTCATTTGCTATTATTAAGTGCCTATTGACTATGTGCCCAGCAGCAGGGATGGAAAGGTGAATAAGGCACAGGCCCTGTCCACATACCACACCCAGGGTCAGGGAGGTAGGCAGTCACACTCCATAAAGTGCTCTTGAGCTATGAAAAACACCTGTGCAGCCAGGTGTGGTGGCTCATGCCTGTAATCCCAGCACTTTGGGAAGCCAAGGCGGGTGGATCATGAGGTCAGGAGTTTAAGACCAACCTGACCAACACGGTGAAACCCCATCTCTACTAAAAATACAAAATATTAGCTGGGTGTAGTGGTGCACACCTGTAATCCCAGCTACTCAGGAGGCTGAGGCAAGAGGCAGGAGAATGGCTTGAACCTGGGAGGCGGAGGTTACAGTGACCCCATATCGCACCAGTGCACTCCAGTGTGGGTGACAGAGCGAGACTCCATCTCAAAAAAAAAAAAAAGGAAAGAAAATGAAAAACATCTGTGCAGAATGCAGTCAAGGGACAAGGTAGAGAGTGGCCACATCTACCTGGGAGGTGGGAAGGTCAGGAAAAGCTTCCAAGGGTGCTGACCCTAGACCTGGTCTCCACGCAGAATGGGTAGGCATTTCAGGCAGAGCGAGGAACACTGACAAAGGCATGGAGCTGTGGAATGGTCCAGCACGTTCAGTAACCCTTGCAGGAACGAGTGACTAAGTCTGCTTGTAGTACTTTTCAGTGGCTACACTATTCACTCTTTTGGTGCTGAGCATCGACCTTAGCCATATACTTTTAAAAAGACTCCAGGGAAAGTGACATATTAAGTTACAGTTACAGCCCTTGTGCCTGATGGAATCCTTTAGCCTTAGGCAGAGGCTCCCAGTGCTCACGGCTCTCTAGCCATAACACCCCCAACTCTGTGCTCCTACCCCACAGTACACACAGCAGTGCCCAGCTCCTTTATTCTGGGCACATAAAGCAGGTAAGGGCTGAAAAGTGCGTGTCCTAGCTGCTATTGACCCCAGGATCAGGGTCTAATGGTCCATTCTTCCATCCCAACCTCCCAGGGAGGGGTCAGCTGTGTAATCTGAATCCTCCATTGGTGATAGGCTTAGGTTGAGTGGAGAATGAAAGTTTTCAGATTTTTTTCTTTTTTTTTTGAGATGGAGTCTTGTTCTGTCACCCAGGCTGGAATGCAGTGGCACCGTCTCAGCTCACTGAAACCTCCGCCTCCCCAGTTTAAGTGATTCTCCTGTCTCAGCCTCCTGAGTAGCTGGGACTACAGGCATGTGCCACCAAGCCCAGCTAATTTTTGTATTTTTAGTAGTGACGGGGTTTCACCGTGTTGGCCAGGCAGGCCTCAAACTGCTGATCTCAAATGATCCACCCACCTTGGCCTCCCAAAGTAGCTGGGATTACAGGCATGAGCCACCATGCCTGGCCTGTTTTCAGATTTCTTAATTCTGATGGTTGCTAAAGGAGTTGGTCATTCAAATCTCCAATGCTAAGTAGGGATTTAGTTGTGGCCTTCCAGAAAGCTGCTGCTACCCCATCGTAATGTTCCCTCTGTGCCTGATTCTCTATCTTAAAAATTCATTTCTCTGGGTTATGCATTGGGATGCAGGTGGTGGGAGGGTGGCCTAAAAATGCATGTGTCCTCCGGAGGTGACACCTACCTCATCACCATGCTGTTGAGACTGAGCTCATCTGGCCTCTTTCTCTGCATCTGGAGGGTCTAAGCAGGAACAGGATCATTGGTGCATGGAAGGGGGGGACTTCTTGGAGGGAGGAAGGTGCAGAAAGGGAAGTGGGGTACCTTGAAGACCCACTTCAGGCTTTAGCTCGGGAATGTCATTTCCCTTCACTGTTGTTAGAAGCACAGACCACATCTGACAGGTCATGGAGTAGATAATTCACCCATTCATTCATTCATTCATTCATTCATCTATTCAGTCAGTCCTTTATCAAATCTGTATTGAGCAGGCCTGTTTGGGGGCTCCATGATGAGTTAGGATAGCTGCTGTCATACCTCCTGCTCCACTTAGCTGTCTCACCTTGTGCTATGGCTGAATCCTCCCTCCACCTGGGACCCCTTCTCCATCAGACCATGAGTCTGAAGCTCACAGTCACCTCTCAGCCCGTTCTGGCCCCTTTCACCATCTAGGGTCACTCCTTCCCCTCTCACATCAGTGCTGACTCTATGCTTCACCAGAATTCCCTCTCTCCATTGATGTCAATGCATTTACTAATCAAATCTTGCATCTTCTGGAGAGCAGGATCCTGGGATCCTTTCGTGTTTGTGTCCCTCCACAGATGTGTACACAGTGCTTGATTAATGCTGAATGGGTGAATGAATGAATGGTGGGTACGCTGGGTTTCTTCAGGTTAATGTCAACCCCATACGGTTCTAAGTGTCCTTCATCAATAAGCTGGAGGCATTTAGAAACTGAGGGTGTTTTCCTGGTACACTGAAACAGGATGCATCTGTCCTGAGTGTATGTGTGTGTGTTCCTTTAGATTAACATAGGATGTATCTGTTCTGAGTGTGTGTGTGTGTGTGTGTGTGTGTGTGTGTTCTCCTAGATTAACATAGGATGTATCTGTTCTGAGTGTATATGTGTGTGTTCTCCTAGATTAACATAGGATGTATCTGTTCTGAGTGTGTATGTGTGTGTTCTAGTAGATTAACATAGGATGTATCTGTTCTGAGTGTGTATGTGTGTGTGTGTGTGTGTGTGAGAGAGAGAGAGTGTGTGTGTGTTCCCCTTAAATCATAGGGAAAGCTTGTGCTTGGCCATAGTCAGTATGTTTCCTGCTCTGTTGGGAGTTAGTGGGGATTCAGAAGGCCATTTCTCTGGGCACAATCCTGGGGATGCTTTAAGGATTGTTGTAACTGTTAGAGTCTCTTACTTTTATATGATCTTACCATATACCAAGTTTATTCACAACTGCTTCTCACAACAGCCCTATCTTGTCTTACAGAATTAGAAATGATTGCCCACACCTACTTGAGGCCACTCAGCTGTGAGGGCAGAGCAGGTCTTTTCCCCTGGGTCCCAGCTCTCCTCCCTCCCCCTTGGGTTCCCAGGTTCCCCGGTTCCCCACCCTAACTAACAGAGGGGCCCAGGAAAGACGCACACCTGTCCTGTCTCAGCAGGACCAGGGGCCATGTCCCTCATCTCATGGCTTCGGTGGAATGAGGCCCCATCCCGGCTGTCCTCCAGGAGCCCTGCTGAGATGGTGTTGGAGACACTTATGATGGAGCTGACGGGGCAGATGCGAGAGGCTGAGAGGCAGCAGCGGGAGCGCAGCAATGTGGTCAGGAAGGTCTGCACTGGTGTGGACTACAGCTGGCTGGCCAGCACACCCCGGCCCACCTATGACCTCAGCCTCAGTGAACGGCTGCAGCTGGAGGATGTCTGCATCAAGATCCACCCATCCTACTGTGGGCCTGCCATCCTCAGGTGAGTGCTGGGAGGGGGAACCCTGTTGGGCTGCAGGCTCCAGGAAAGCTGGCTGCAGTGGCAGGGGCCTGAGGCCACCATGACTAGAGCCAGGAAGCCTGGATCAGAAGGAGCTAGTTAGATTAGAAGGAGCAAGACCTAGTTAGATTAGAAGGAGCAAGAGGGGAAAAGAAATCTGAAGGAGACCAGGAATGCTGGGCTAGGGTTAGAGTCCAGCAGGAGGCAGGAGGCAGCTCCTGGAGGCATGTGAGTTTTGATTCATGAGAACACAATGCCTCTGAGTTTCTCTTCTCCCTGCCCAAATTGTTATTGTCCTGGATTTTAATTTACCTGGCTTCTTTTCTTTCATCAGTGTATCTTCAATATTATCTTCTTGGAGAAATTTTCCCAGATGTCTCTCCAAAATCAGATTCTCAATTATCCTAGCTTCCGTTAGCTTTCACACTAGTCTGCCCACAGGTGAGTGAGCGTGCACATGTGTGTGCGCGCATGTGTGTGTGAGAGAGGGAGAGTGTGTGTGTGTATATAGGGAAAGTTCAGACAGAACCCTGGGGCACTGCTTGGGTACTACAATGTTCCTGAATATAAATGTAACCTTACTGAAGTTGTGACCACATGGTCCTGTCTCAGAAGGATTGGTGCTGATGTCAGAGAAGCATTGGATAATTTCAAAATAATTCAAGTTCTTCATCTACACTTCTCTTTGTAAAGGAATATAAATCAAAACATCTTAAAATTCCTGTTAGTCTCCCAAAATCTTCCCTCACCCATCCCTTTAACCAACATATGCATTAACTGTACACCTTTTTCTTTGAAATTGCCTTTAAAAGCTCCTCTCCTTCAGCCCCATTCACCTTCTTCAGCCCCATCCACATTCCTTGTTTTTTGTAGTTGCTTTTACCAGCCCTCCCCTTTCTTCATCCGGGCGGAGAACCTCACCCTCCTCCAGTTTTCTGATTCTGCACTGCAGAAGCCTCCCAAAGTGTATCTATTCCAGAAGCACCTGGGGACAGGGGTGGGTCATGGGATGGACCTGCTGATAAGGGAATCTGGGCTAGCAAATCAATCCTCAAAAGTGAGGGGGAAGGCTGGGTATACACAGGTCATGATTTTCCTGTCTCATTTCCCATCTCATGTCACTGCTGAGAAGACTGAGAAGTCCTGACTCTCAATCTGGTGGAGGAAGTCTGGTATTAAATAGACTTGCTAACCTTAACTCATGATCTCTAAGCAGAGCTAGCCTAGGCAGAGCAAACAGCTTGGGAAAACACACAGGCCCCCGGGAGAACCTGGCACATATGGGGGCCACAAGTGATTCTTCCCAGCTAATGTGCAGGGTCTTCTGGGGAAGTATCAGGGGACCCCTGTGCATGGCAAACAGCTCACCTGGAATATCACAGGGGCTGTGACATCATCAGATATATGTTTCAGAAAGATCATGCTGGCCAGTGGGTAAAGAGACAGGAGAGGCTTAGCCAGAAGGCCTCCCGTCAGTAAGGCTGTCACAGCAAAGGACTCCCCTTAATACTCTGTCATCGGCCGGGCGCGGTGGCTCAAGCCTGTAATCCCAGCACTTTGGGAGGCCGAGGCGGGTGGATCACGAGGTCAAAAGATCGAGACCATCCTGGGCAACACGGTGAAACCCCGTCTCTACTAAAAATACAAAAAATTAGCTGGGCATGGTGGCGCGTGCCTGTAATCCCAGCTACTCAGGAGGCTGAGGCAGAATTGCCTGAACCCAGGAGGTGGAGGTTGCGGTGAGCCGAGATCGCGCCATTGCACTCCAGCCTGGGTAACAAGAGCGAAACTCCGTCTCAAAAAAAAAAAAAAAAACTCTGTCATCAACAACCTTAGGTAAGTGTCAGGATCTTTACACACCTTCGTTCATTATAGCTCACAAAAAAACAGCTATCATCTCAGATTACAGACGAGGAGGCTGAGGCCCACGGAGGTCAGAAGTGGCAGAGCTGGGTTTTGAACTCAAGATTGGTTGAAGCAGTAGCAACGTGGGGTGGTTTCTGATGCACTTCAGGAGCAGGGTAGAGTGGGCAAACTGGCCACCAGGATGCACGGGCAGCCCCTGGGGTTAGACACCCCGGGTGCCAGGCTGGCTGTTGCTGGTGAATGGTCCCACGCGCCCTCCCCTCCCGCCCAGGTTCCGGCAGCTGCTGGAGGAGCAGGAGCCAGAGGTGCAGGAGGTGTCCCGGCTCTTCCGCTCGGTGCTGCAGGAGGTCCTGGAGAGGACGAAGCAGGAGGAGGAGGCCCATAAGCTGACGCGCCAGTGGAGCCTGCGGCCCCGCGGCAGCCTGGCCACCTTCAAGACCCGCGCGCGCATCTCCCCCTTCGCCAGCGACATCCGGACCATCTCCGAGGACGTGGAGCGGGACACGCCGCCGCCGCCGCTGCGGTCCTGGAGCATGCCCGAATTCCGGGCTCCCAAAGCTGACTGACCCCTGCCGCTCCCCTGCCCAGAAGTGGAGCCGTCTACAGGGGGCATGATAGGCTGGTGACCGGGGCGCCGGGCCCTGGAACCTCCCCACCTAGCCCTGACGAGGAGACCCGAGGCGGCCCCATCCCAAGACGCTGCTATACAATGAAGCAACTCCCCGGCCCACCCTCTTCCTCTGGCCACAAAGCCGAGTTAGGTCGTAGAGCAGCACCGCCCTCGCCCTCGCCCTCTCCTGCACTAGCCTGCAGGAGCACCCCTTCCCTAACTGGCAGATTCAAGACCTTGGAAGACAGACCATTGCCCCGTCCTCATCTCCCGCTTCTGTCTAAAAGGGGAGAGTTGCCCTACCTTTTTGTAAGACCTAGAGTCTTACCCCCGTTTCAGGGATGTCCCATTCACTCCCCTACCCCCATCCCCAGTGATAAGGGACCTGTTGAATGGTATCCATTCTTGCTAGTGACTGGCCGAGCTCACCACTGCAGGTGGGTCACAGCCTCACGAGCAGGTGCAGCTGGAAGTGACCAGAGAGACAATTAGAGCCACTCTCTTCAGCTAGTAAATTCGGAAATTGAGGCTCAGAGAGGAACACTTCTTTCACCTTTAACTGTAGCCAGCTCCTCATGAACAGTGAGACTGTTCCTGCATGAATAGTGCCTGTTCCTGGGTCTGGAATCCTGGGCTGTGATGGGACAGGTCCAAAGGATACATCTCTCCCTACCTGTGGCATGATCTATCTCTTACCTTGGCACTGGGATGAGGGTCTAAGCTGCTCTCCAAGAAGTGTAGCTAGGGGTAGAGGTAGGTTACTCATTACCCCATGCCACAGTGTCATCACATGGGCTGTGGCCAGTGCCTAGCAGCTTCTTCCTGAGGCTAAACTTCAAGGCCTTCAGACGCTGCTCTAAAGAGCCCAGATTTTTCAATTCCAGGATTCCCCGTTCTGCAGCTGGTCACACTTGCTCTCTGACTTTCTCCAGGAAGTGATGCCCAACCCCCTGACTGACCATAAGGCACCTGAGTGAAAGGTTCTAGAAGAGCTTCCTGCAGACTTCACTGTCCTTCCATTTTCTAACATGGTTAGGCCTTGATGATGGCCATGTGAATTACCCAATGTGTGGATCACTCGTGGAAAATCTGGAAGGCCAGGAGCCCTTCCCGCCTTCTCACACACTCTGGGGTTGAAGTGGAGTATAAAGGGGATGGGTGGGGAAAGTGTGTACCCTAACTACCAGTGCACATGCAGAAAATGCAAGTGGATCTCAGTAGCCTAAATAAAATGCCAGGAGGAGATATAATCAACGGAGAGTTGGGGGGGCCAGAATCTGTGTATTCCCTCAGTGGAAAAAGTTTTTTTTTTTTTTTTTTGAATGATTTGGTTTTGAATGATTTTCACTGGAATCTGGACAGAGAATCATAGGATGGTGGAACACCTCTGATCCAACACTATCAAGGTGGAAGAGTTGATTGGCTTATTAATATAATTGGTAGAGTTTGAGAATCATTTAAAATACACATGTTAAACATCTTACATATTTTATTTGAAGACATAAAAAGTTCACTTGATTGCCAAACTTTTTTTTTTTTTTTGAGATGGAGTCTTGCTCTGTCACCCAGGATGGAGTGCAGTGGCACAATCTTGGCTCATTACAACCTCCACCTCCTGGGTTCAAGCGATTCTCCTGCCTCAGCCTCCCAAGTAGTTGGAACTACAGGTGTGCGTCACCATGCCCGGCTAATTTTTGTATTTTTAGTAGAGATGGGGTTTCACTATGTTGGCCAGGCTGTTCTCAAACTCCTGACATCGTGATCCACTCTCCTTGGCCTCCCAAAGTGCTGGAATTATAGGCATGAGCCACCAGGCCCAGCCTCCAAACTTTTGATTAAGTACAAGCTGTGCTTTTTTGTCACCTGTATGTTTTGTCTGGTGGGAGTCCTACACTTAAGTTTTCTTGGTTTGTACTTTAAACATAACAGTAAGAACAAGTGGCATAAAAGAATTTTGGAACAAGCAGAAGTGACCCTTGGTAAGCAGACAGCTCAGCTGGTAGGGGCAAAAGTGCTGGGGAGAATTAGAAAAAGGTCTCCATACTGTGGGCTTTCTGGGTGGCCTGGATGTGGGTCAGCAGATGTTTTAGAGGAAATGGTTAACCTGGAGGGAGATTCAAAGGCGGCTGGATAAGAGAATATCTATTTTTCTTCCCTACCACCTTACACATACCTATTCTTTCCAAAGAAAGGGAAGACCTGAGGCTTTCAACGTGGTGTTCTTTTTTAAGTTTAAGTAACTGGCTGCCAATGAAAACCTTTCCTGCCAACTGCAGCCATGTGAACAGAACCCACCAGCCTCCTCGACACTGGTTGTCCTGCTACAGGTAATCCCAGCTGGTGGCTGTCAAAGTCATGAGGGTCCAGAAGTTGTTCCTCTGGATTCAGGTTGTTAAAGGGACTAATGATGTCTGCCTCCATTTCTATTTTTAAAAACTCACTAACCACAAATAAAAGAAGAAAAAGTTTGAGAGTGTCCTTGTAAGTATTTGATGAGTGGCTGGTGGTATTTTGGAGGGGACAAGTTGAGCATGTTTAAGACTGCCACAGCCAGCCTGTTTGCACCCGGATCACCACCTCTAGCCACTAGAGGGAGTGGGTGAGAGGCTTGGACTACTTGGTGACTACATTTTTTTTTTTTTTTTTAGCTTATTATGAAAATTTTCAAACACACAAAAAAGTAGAGGGAAAAGTTTAAGAAGCCCCATATGCCTATCACCAAGGTTTAATGCTTACTGACATTTGGCCATATTTTATTTTTGTGTGTGGAATATTTTAAGATAAATCCCAAGATGTTGTGACTCTGAATACTTCAGTATGCACTATATAGGCATAAGAACTTCTTCCTATAAGACTATACTACCATTATCACTCGTAACAAAATTAACAATAATTCCTTAATATTATCTAATGTCCTGTCCATACTCAAATTTCCCTGTTCCCAAGAAATGATTCTTGCAGTTTATTTCTTTGAACAAGGATCTAGTCAAGCCCCACACGTTGACAAGAAAGTTGAAGTTTATTTTTGTTGTTATTTTATTCGCGGCTTGTTTTAAAGTGGTTATATAGTATTATGTAATTCCACAATTAAGCATTGTTTGATGACAGAGTGCTTATGGAGCACTCATGTTAACATGCAATAAGTTAATGACTGAACAAACTCAAATGATAAAAATTCTACAATTTAGCCTAATGATTCTCTTACTCAGATTTTTATTATGTCATCTGATTAAAATTCTTCCACAGTTGCAACCAAGATTTCTTCATATTTTGAAAAGAAATGTTAAAAATTGAGAGTAGACTGGGCATGGTGGCTCAGACCTGCAATCCCAGCACTTTGGGAGGCCAAGATGGGCAGATCACTTGAAGTCAGGAGTTCACGTCCAGCCTGGCCAATATGGTGAAACCCTGTCTCTACTAAAAATACAAAAATTTAGCCAGGCATGGAGACACATGCCTGTAATCCCAGCTACTCAGGAAGCTGAGGCAGGAGAATCATTTCATCCTGGGAAGTGAAGGCTGTAGTCAGCTGAGATGGCACCACTGCACTCCAGCTGGGCACCAGAGCCAGACTCCATCTCAAAAAAAATAATTGATAGTGACAGTATATTTAATATGACTTTTCATTTGATGAAAATACTTGTCATATCGTATGTTTTATTTTCTAGGACATGCTTGCAAATAGCAACCTAAAACCTTCTCCCTTTTTCTTGCCACTTAGAAACAAAACACTAAAATTTATCAAAATAACTCAAGGGAAATCTTAAGAATTCCAGTAACAGATAATGGAAAAATTTTGTCTATTTTTGATGCCATCGTTTATCATGTAGTTAAATTTCAGTCTATGTCTTAATATTCATATGATCTCCCAACAAAACACAAAGTTACTTCAAAATTTATTCATAGACAAATTATTTTTAGATAATTATTTTGATTTGGCACCTCGACTCATTTGTTAAAAAAGGAAATTGGCATCTGTTTCCTTTTATGAATATTATTACATATTGCATCAAATTAGCATTATTAAAGACTTCAACATAAGACCTAACACCATAAAAACCCTAGAAGAAAACCTAGGCAAAACCATTCAGGGCATAGGCCCAGGCAAGGACTTCATGACTAAAACACCAAAAGCATTGGCAACAAAAGCCAAAATAGACAAATGGGACCTAATTAAACTCCGGAGCTTCTGCACGGCAAAAGAAACAATCATTAGAGTGAATTGGCAACCAACAGAATGGGAAAAACTTTTTGCAATCTACCCATCGGACAAAGGGCTAGTATCTACAAAGAACTAAAAATCTACAGAATCTACAAAGAACTAAAACAGATTTACAAGAAAAAAACAAACAAACCCATTCAAAAGTGGGTGAAAGATATGAACAGACACTTTGCAAAAGAAGACATATATGAGGCCAACAAACATACGAAAAAATGCTTATCATCACTGGTCATTAGAGAAATGCAAATCAAAACTACATTGAGATACCATCTCCCACCAGTTAGAATGGCGATCATTAAAAAATCTGGAGACAACAGATGCTGGAGAGGATGCGGAGAAATAGGAACACTTTGACACTGTTGGTGGGAGTGTAAATTAGTTCAACCATCGTGGAAGACAGTGTGGCTATTCCTCAAGGACCTAGAAATAGAAATTCCATTTGACCCAGCAATCCCATTACTGGGTATGTATCCAAAGGATTATAAATCATTCTATCATAAGGACAGATGCACATGAATGTTCATTGCAGCACTGTTTACAATAGCAAAGACTTGGAACCAACCCAAATGCCCATCAATAATAGACTGGACAGGGAAAATGTGGCACATATACACCATGGAATACTATGCAGCCATCAAAAATGATGAGTTTGTTTCCTTTGTAGGGACATGGATGAACCTGGAAACCATCATTCTCAGCCAACTGACACAAGAACAGAAAATCAAACACCACATGTTCTCACTCATAGGTGGGTGCTGAACAATGAGAACACATGGACACAGGGAGGGGAGCATCACACCACACTGGGGTCTGTGTGGGGGAACTAGGGAGGAGGGACAGTGGTGGGTAGGGAGTTGGGGAGGGATAATATAGGGAGAAATGCCAGATATAGGTGATGGGGACGAAGGCAGCAAACCACATTGCCATCTATGTACCTATGCTACAATCTTGCATGTTCTTCACATGTACCCCAAAACCTAAAACACAATAAAATATATATTTTTTAAAAATTAGCATTATAATACTAAGGTGCTAAAGACAAAAACAAAAATTATTTCTTTATCATATTCAAGGCAAAAATAATAATTTGAGTTTCTAAAAACGTGCAAGTTTTTATATAACTGAAAAAGGTGTTCACAAGCCAATAGAGGTTGGGAAGTGTTTTCTAGAACATTTTATTGTATTGCATTCCAGTTACAATTCTTTTGCTGGAACAAATATAATATTCTTAAAGAACTGCAGTAAAACTTGGAAGTTTTCCAACTCAGGCTCCCGTCTCAGCTAGGATTTGATTCAGGGAAAATTACATTCCAGAAACAAGCTGTTCCTATCTGTGTGAACTGAGCACTGCCACTAACTGCTTCCAAGCCACTTCTGGTACCTGCTCAGGGCCATGGGACTTTCTAGAATCCAGGGCAAAGGGTGATACAGTTGAGGTTAGCCTCTCCTTAGGAGAAAAGAAATCAAGCCACTAAGCATAAGAAAAAAAAAAAGCTCCAAACTCCAAACGGAATGGGAGAAATATGTACTTTATCCAAATAAGCCATCCCAATAATACTGCTATAAACGGAAAAGACTTTGTCATCAAGAAATTCCTTTATTAACATTTGAATGATGCTTTACAGTTTACAAAGTGCTTTCACTCATATTATTTCACTTGATCTTGAGGGGGTGGGAGAGTAGGGGGTAAGGTGCATTATGTTTTGTTTCAGATGGCATTAAGTGGCTGCCTAGAACTGGAAAACAGAGCTCCTTCCATATGCTGTAAGCATCACAGATCCTTCTGTGTTCTCAGAACAGCCCCCAAACACTCTATCACTGTACTTACCACAAAGTGATGTAAATGCACATGCTTTTGCTGTTGCTTCTTCCTCCCACTTTACTGTTCCCTCACCTCCAGTAGTTTATGAAATCTTTAAGTGCAGGAAGCAGGACTTTTACCTCTGTGTCCCCATCATCTGGGTACACAGTAGGTACTTTACAAACGCGCTTAACAGATAGGTGCATAGGGACACCAACATAGACAGCTTACCTAGGACAGAAGCAGAATGAAGAGATGAATGAACATTGAGGCAATTATGATGCAGCTGTATCATTCATTAGATTATACATTCTTTGAGGCACTGCAGTGCTCATGTCTGATTTCAGTTTGTGTCACTCAAGATATGTCTCTTACACAGTAGTCAAAAACTTAAGAATGCATTCATTTGCTCATCAAATATTTACTGAACAACCATGTGTAATGATTATAAAGGAGATGCGGCAGGGGTGTGGTTACCTCATCTATAAGTCTTCTAGCCAGATAAGACTCTTGCTGTCTTGAAATTATTAATACTTTTTTAACAAAGGGCTCCAAATTTAATTTTGCCCTTATGTAGCTGCAAATTATGAGGCTGGTCCTGATGGCACCCATAATTGAGAAGTTCAGGGTTGTTACTGACCAAACCTGAACACAATGGAATGTGCGCTCTCTCCTCCTCCTCTTCTTCTTCTCCTTCTCTCTGTCTCTCTTGTCTTTCTCCCCTTCTACTCTCTTTTTTACCATCTTTTAGCTCTGCCTTCTTCTATGTGATGGTTGACTCTTAGCCACTTCTTTTAGTGTGAGCCACTTCTTTTAGATGAGCAAAGAAGTATGGTGTGTAGGGTACAATGTAGAGAAGCTGATGGTCTTGTAGCTCCTTCTAGATGGGTTATTATGAGGTGAATTCCCAGAACATCAGGTATAGATGTTGGGAGTTGGGGAACCCAATAAATGACACCTCACTCTTCCCCACCTGTGCTCAAAACAAATTGAGACACCCGGAAGTTGGGCACATAGATCAAAATGACCCTGATATTTACTGATAAAGCTGTTTGGAGAATGCAGAAATAATGGGCTTTCTAACATTACAGTCTAAATTAAGATGGACTTACCCAGTCACAAACAGAGCTACCCAACTAGGGGTCTCCCCAAGGGGGACTGTCCCTGTAAAACCGACAGCATGGAGGAACGGAATGTGTGTTTTCTCTCCAGCAGGTCCCAAACAGAAAACAGGAATGGGACTGAGCAAACTCACCAACCACATGAATCATTCCTCTCCCCGGGGAGGAGAGAATGAAGGGAAGCCAGGAGTATTACTCCGATGGGAAAGTGGGTTCCAGCCTCCTATCCACCCACTGCCCAAGAACAGGTGCCCAACATTGGCACAAAAGCTCCTTTAGAGCCAAACATGAATTGGGGATGATCTCAGTCATTAACATGGATAAGAGTTTGCTCTTGTGACACTTGATTAATGACACACTGATTCTTTTTCTTGCCGGAGATGGACTTTGTTTGTTTTGATGGAGGAAGAGATGATTTTGATAATTATAATGTCGAAGAATGTTTAGGGTTCTTGGAACTGTACAATTCTGCAACCGGAGATGCTGAGAAAGTTGTAGAAAAAACTTCACAGGATGTGGAACAAAACCCTGAATTATCTAAGGAAAGTGAACCTGAGCCTGAACCAGTAGAAGCCAACTCAGAGGAAGGTGACAGAGTGTTTAAAAGTAGTTGGGTATAGTGGTGCACACCTGTGGTCCCAGCTACTTGGGAGACTGAGGTAGGAGGATTGCTTGAGCCCCGGAGGTGGAGGTTGCAGTGAGCTGAGGTTGTGCCCCTGCATTCCAGCCTGGGCAACAGAGCCAGATCCTGTCTCAAATAAAAAGAAATCTAAGCCTTGTGCAGCAAGACTCTATACACCCATTAGTTCTCAGAAAGTTTAACAGCATAACGAATGGTGTTATTGTCTGAGTCCCTTTTGGTTGGGTAGCAATAAACAGATCTTTAAGTACCGAATAATGGTGCCCTTATCCAATCATAACATTTTAAATTCTTTTTTTTTTTTTTTTTTTTTTTTTGAGACGGAATTTCGCTCTTGTTACCCAGGCTGGAGTGTAGTGGCACGATCTCGGCTCACCGCAACCTCTGCCTCCTGGGATCAGGCAATTCTCCTGCCTCAGACTCCCGAGTAGCTGGGATTACAGGCACGTACCACCATGCCCAGCTAATTTTTTGTATTTTTAGTAGAGACAGGGTTTCACCATGTTGACCAGGATGGTCTCGATGCCTTGACCTCGTGATCCACCCGCCTCGGCCTCCCAAAGTGCTGGGATTACAGGCTTGAGCCACTGCACCTGGCCCAGATTTTAAATTCTTTAGCCAATGCATTTTCAAATAAATGAGGGCTATCTTCAAACCCCTGGGGAGGAACAGTCCAAGTTAATTGAGAAACTAAATGACTATGTGGGTCAGTCCATTCAAAAGCAAAGATGGATTGTGAGTCAGCCTGCACCAAAATACGGAAAAAGGCTTCCTTAAGATCTAAAATTGTAAACCAGTTAGCATCCCCAGGGACCTGGGCTAACAGCCTGTAGGGATTGCATATTACAGGAGGTAGGGGAACAATACCCTCATTGACAATCAGGAGGTCTTGAACAAATCTATAGTCTCCATTTGTCTTTTTAACTGGCAAGATTGGGGTATTACAGGGAGACTCAGAGTCTCAGCAAACCAAATTGCAGAAAGTTAGTTATTAATGGCTGGATTCCTCTTTGTGCCTCTGTTCTCAGAGGATATTGTCTTTTCTAGGGAATATGGAACACCAGGTTTAAGTTAAATACAAACTGGAGGATATTTAACGCCCTCTCCAGAACTGAAATGTCTCAAACCATAGGATCTACTCGGGAGGTTACTACAACATGCAAGCTAGCTGAATCTCCATTAATTATTCTCCTTTGTCACGGAGAGAAGTAAAAGCAATTCCTCATCCACCTGGTGATCTCTGAAAGAGAGTACAGTTTGAGGCCAGGTTAATAAATTGCTTCCCAACAGAGAGGCAGGGCATTCAGACATTAAAAGAAAAGGCTTGCATTAAAAAATCATCTAGAATATCTAAGTATTTTTCCTCTTTTGCTTTCATTACACATGCACATGCTTGTTATAAGTTTTATCCCGACTAAGCAATAAAAATGGTTGAACATTGAAGTATACAATTAAAGCCTGTTCTATTAGGTGGCCGTTTTTCTCGACTTTCCAAATAACATTATTATTTTGAATAATAACATTATTATTTGGCCCCATTAGAGACAAACAGGATTACGTAAAATTATAAATTTCTTTTTCCTAAGCCCACCTAATTTAAATTGGTCCCAATGCTCTAATATGTGTTATGCTGGACCAAGCATAGAAAGTCAACACCAAGACAAAAGTATGTCAAATTGCAGGGTTTATTGCTGGCGACCACGGAGGACTCGCGTCTCTCCAACCCGTGGCAGAGAAAGAAGGATGACAAGACCTTATAATACCCGTAAAACCACCTTGGGAGTGGGGGTGAGAGGCAGGGATGGGGGTGAGGGGCTTCAGACATTCCGAGGGCTAGTGGATTCTGCAAATCACCTTCTGGGAGGAGATGAGGGTGAGGGGCAGGGATGGGGGTGAGGGGTTTCCGGACATTCTGAGGGCCAGGGGACTATTTGACATTCTGATTGTTACTTAAGTGGCTCACAAAAGCTAAGATCAGCATTCGTCTACACATTGTCTGGGTAGGGTGGGGATCACAGTCCTTAATTACTTATTCACATTAGGGTTCTAGAGAGCAGTTTCAACAGAAAGCTGAGGTGTGGTTGAGGTATGCAGTTTGATGGGCTTTTTACCATGTCACATATGTACCCTAGTGGTAAGCTTTTTAGGATTAAGGCTGTGTTACCCATGAGGGGAGCAGGTAAAGGGGAAAGTAGAGATCCTCATGAATGAGGTTGTACTGCCACTGGCCGAGCTCCACGAAAAGGATGAAAGAGCTTTCAGAGCCAAACGAGCAAGGGAAAATGATCATGCAGTCACAATTTTTTTTGTTAGAGTAAAAATAGAGACAGTGTCTTGCTTTGTTGCCCAGGCTGGTCTTGAACTCCTGAGCTCAAATAATCCTCCTGCCTTGGCCTCCCAAAGTGCGAGGATTACAGGTGTTAGCCACTACACCCAGCCCCTGTGGTCACTTTAATTCAACTATTCATATTACCTAAATAAAACAAATGAGAGAGACCACAATAGGAGACGTGACAAAAGAAATGTCTCACTAAGTAAGGGAAATGACACAGACCCAGAAAGGAATGTCCAGGCTCAGGACAGTGATGGACAGAGGGTGAGACTTACATGATCTTGCTGTCCATAACCAAGAAGTAAGGGTCATCTGATTAGTGAGCAGATAAAAAGGAACTGGTCAAAACAAATTTCCAATTCCCTATCCTAGAGCTGTTTGCCTACAGGGGACTGGCATAATTGCTGCTTGGCTCAATCAGACACCCCGGAATTTTTTATTTAAAATTTGTAAGTACAGAGCAGCTACCGCTGAGCCGCCGGAGGGACGGCCGCCTTCGCCCGCCTTCGCCCGCCTTCGCCCGCCTTCGCCCGCCGAGAGCGACTGGGACACGGTGACGGTGCTGCGCAAGAAGGGCCCTACGGCCGCCCAGGCCAAGTCCAAGCAGGCTATCTTAGCAGCACAGAGACGAGGAGAGGATGTAGAGACTGCCAAGAAATGGGCTGCTGGCCAGAACAAACAGCATTCTATCACCAAGAACACAGCCAAGCTGGACCGGGAGACGGAGGAGCTGCACCATGACAGGGTGACCCTGGAGGTGGGCAAAGTGATCCAGCAGGGTCGGCAGAGCAAGGGGCTCACGCAGAAGGACCTGGCCACGAAAATCAATGAGAAGCCACAGGTGATCGCGGACTATGAGAGTGGACGGGCCATCCCCAATAACCAGGTGCTGGGCAAAATCGAGCGGGCCATTGGCCTCAAGCTCCGGGGGAAGGACATTGGAAAGCCCATCGAGAAGGGGCCTAGGGCGAAATGAACACAAAGCCTCGAAATCAGTGCGTTCCAGCTGGTCTCGTCTGGGTTCCCCTTGGCCGCCAGCACCGCCGTGGGGCTCCTCATGGGCCGAGTGGAACAAGGGGTCCAGCTTGTGGGGGCCTCCCCAGCCCATTCCTGCTGTCAAACAAAAAAAACCTTGCAAAGCGAAAAATAAAAAATAAAAATAAAATAAAATTTGTAAGTACAGGCTGGGTGTGGAGGCTCACGTCTGTAATCTCAGCACTTTGGAAGGCCGAGGTGGGTGGGATCACTTGAGGTCAGGAGTTCAAGTCCAGCTTGGCCAATAGGGCAAAATCCTGTCTCTACTGAAAACACAAAAATTAGCCAGGCATGGTGGTGCACACCTGTTGCCTCAGCTACTTGGGAGGCTGAGGCAGGAGAATTGCTTGAACCTGATAGAATGAGTTTGCAGTGAGTTGAGACGGAGGTTGCCACTGTACTCTAGCCTGGGCAACAGAGCAAGACTTTAGACTTCATCTCTAAAAAAAATTTGGACATATCAAGTTTCAATTAATCTTTTGAGAGAAGGGGAGGCAATAAATAATTCATGTAAATGGGCTACACATAGGGAAAGTAAATCTTGCAGAGCCATTCATCTCCAGTGTATCTTAACTGTATGCCGGAGCAGACAGGCAAAGAGCCGAGAATCCAAAGTCAAATGAGGAAAGTGAAAGTTAAAAATACCAGGACTGGCCAGGGTGCGGTGGCTCACACCTGTAATCCCAGCACTTTGGGAGGTCAAGGTGGGCAGATCACCAGGTCAAGAGATAGAGACCATCCTGGCCAACATGGTGAAACCCCATCTCTACTAAAAATACAAAACTTAGCTGGGCGTAGGGGTATGTGCCTGTAGTCCCAGCTACTCAGGAGGCTGAGGCAGGAGAATCACTTGAACCTGGGAGGTAGGGATTGCAGTGAGCCGAGATCATACCACGGCACTCCAGCCTGGGGACAGAACAAGACTGCATCTCAAAAAAAAAAAAAAAAAAAAATACCAGGACTGGTCAAGTGAGGCCTCTGAAAAGCAGCAGTAAAGCATAGACAGCAATCAGGAAACTGGCAGGGAGCAGACTTTAATAGCAGCAGAGAGCGCAAGGAGGGCTGAAAGGGAATAATGGTTAATATCTTGTAGCACTGAATCCATATCCAGCTGTGAGGATGTGGGGGGCCTGCAAACCTTCCTAATTGGGCCTCTAACCCAATTTTGGACAGGTACCCCTGTCCTTTACCGTATAAAAATATTTTCCAATTAGTGCTGCACAGTCTATTTCCTTTGGGTTGACGGGTGGGGGGTGGTGGTGGTGCAGGTGGAGGTCTCACCTTGTTAAGGTCCTGGTGGTGGAGATGTAATGGGAAAATGTTACAAGAAAAGGGGTCTCATCCCAAAACCCAAGAGCAGTTTCTTAGATCTTACAGGGAAATAATTCAGGGAAAGTCACCCAGTATAGCAGTAAAGTTTAAATGGTTTGTTAGAAACCACTCTATTACAGAGTAGGGCATGTTCAGAAAGCAAGAGGAGGAACACTCCTACTTTGATGTAATGCTTGCTTATATAGGATATTAGGGCTAACGATAGTGTACTTTATTACAAAGTCTTGTGATCAGCTTGTGACAGGATATTAGTATTCATAGTCTCTTGTGTAACTATTGATTTCAGTAAGAGTTAATGGGTATATTATTAACAGTATCATTACAGTAAAACCCATGTTTAAACTAAGAATGCCTTTTTCTGTTAACTTGTTTCCTCAAGCCTACACATCTTGTGATGAAGAGTGCCTAACTTCCTGGGAAAGTCACCCTGCAGGTTTGGCTTTATCTGGCCTTTATTCAAGATGGAGTCACTCTGGTTAGGACACCTGTGACAGAGTAAGTTTAAATGATAATGGAACAAGGCTGGCTAAAGCTGGGAGGCTACTGCAATAATCTGGGTGGGAGATGATGGTTGCTTGGACCAGGGTGATGCCTGGGGAGGTGGTGAGAGGTGGCTGACTATGGATGTGTTTTGAAGATGTGGCTGATAGAATTTGCTGACAGATGAGACTTGTGATGCGAGAAACAGAGAGGAGTCAAGGGTGACTTCACAGTTGTTGGCCTTAGCAACTGGAAAGATGGAATTGCCATTTATTGATACAGGAGCAGATATTGGAGGAGAAGATCAAGATCAATTGGGGACTTGTTCATTTTGTGGCGTGTGTTAGACATCTAACTGAATGTATCAAATTGGCAATTAAATATACAAGTCTAGAATGAGGGGAGAGTTCTGGGCTGGAGACAGACATTTTGGAATTCACTGGCGTAGGTGCTGAATGTAAAGCCACGGGAATGTATGAGATTGCCAAGGGACGTGCATGCAGACAGGGAGGACTTAGCTCGTAACATTTGGTGGTTGGGAGAACAGGCAAAGGAGACCAGAGAAGGGCTCCCTGTGTGCCAGGTATTGGTTTCAGCACTTTGATGTTTCTAAGCTCATTTAATCCTCACTTTAACTCTGTGACATAATTGTTACTATGTCAGGGAACCTTAAGTACCTCACCTAGCTCTCACAGTAGGTGACAGAGCCAAGTCAAGCACAGGTTATGTGGCCTACAGCCTGCCCCTACCCACCAGGCTATCATTTCCCCAGCAACTATTCCAAAATGTTTATACTTTCACTTATTTAACAGGCTGGGGCTGGGTGTGGTGGCTCATGCCTGTAATCCCAGCACTTTGGGAGGCTGAGGCGGGCGGATCACCTGAGGTCGGGAGCTTGAGACCAGCATGACCAACACGGAGAAACCCTGTCTCTATGAAAGATACAAAATTAGCCAGACATGGCGGCACATGCCTGTAATCCCAGCTACTCTGGAGTCTGAGGCAGGAGAATCACTTGAACCCGGGAGGCGGAGGTTGCGCCGAGATCACGCCATTGCACTCCAGCCTCGGCAACAACAACAAAACTCTGTCTCAAAAAAACAAAAAACAGAAAGACAGAATGTGCTTCTAGTGCAGAGTGACCTAAACAGGATCTGTGTCCACTAACTTTACTCTGAATCTCAATTTCCACATTAGTAACATGCCAGCCTACCTCTTTCATAGGATTGTGTTAAAACTAACGGTGGTAGTGGACTTGTAAAGCTCGAAGTGCAGTATCTATGTTACACTGTGTCACAAGATCTCTGGGATGTAGGAGGCCCTTGAAAATCCCGAATAGAAGGGCCGGGCGTGGTGGCTCACACCTGTAATCCCAGCACTTTGGGAGGCCGAGGTGGGTGGATCACGAGGTCAAGAGATCGAGACCATCCTGGTCAACATGGTGAGACCCTGTCTCTACTAAAAATACAAAACATTAGCTGGGCACGGTGGCGTGTGCCTGTAATCCCAGCTACTCAGGAGGCTGAGGCAGGAGAATTGCCTGAACCCAGGAGGTGGAGGTTGAATCATGCTGCTTCTCTGCTTGGGACCTTTCTCTTTCTACGGTTCTGTTTGTTAGGAACATCTTTAAGCCAAAAGATCCTTGTAATTTCTATGGATCACATACAGCTCCCCACTCCCTGAGATGCTAAGGATGAGTCTACACATGAATAGCATGCTCTTAGGCTCTTGGATTTCTCCAGGCACCCCTGTGATTGTCATTTTCTCCTTGAAGCCAGACATATTTTTCCAAAGCACTTGGAATCAGTTAGTCACCTGCAAAAAAAATGGAAAGTATTCTTTTCTTTATTTTTATTTTGAGATGGAGTCTCACTCTGTTACCTGGGCTGGAGTGCAGTGGTGCAATCTCCACTGCCTGCAACCTCTGCTTCCCGTGTTCAAACAATTCCCCTGCCTCAGCCTCTCGAGTAACTGGAATTACAGGCACCTGCCACTATGCCCAGCTAATTTTTTTTGTATTTTTAGTAGAGTTTGGGGAGGCGGTGTCACCATATTGAACAGGATGGTCTCGAACTCCCAACCTTGTGATTCACTTGTCTCCGCCTCCCAAAGTGCTGGGATTATAGGCGTGAGCCACTGCACCCTTTTCTTTCTTTTTTTTTTTTTTTTTTGAGACGGAGTTTCGCTCTTGTTACCCAGGCTGGAGTGAAATGGCGCGATCTCGGCTCACCGCAACCTCCGCCTCCTGGGTTCAGGCAATTCTCCTGCCTCAGCCTCCTGAGTAGCTGGGATTACAGGCACGTGCCACCGTGCCCAGCTAATTTTTTGTATTTTTAGTAGAGACGGGGTTTCACCGCATTGACCAGGATGGTCTCGATCTCTTGACCTCGTGATCCACCCGCCTCGGCCTCCCAAAGTGCTGGGATTACAGGCTTGAGCCACCGCACCCGGACCACTTTTCCTTCTTTTTAAATTTAAGTTCCAGGATACATGTGCAGAAAATGTGCAGGTTTGTTACATAGGTAAAGGTGTGTCATGGTGGTTTGTTGCATCTATCAGCCCATCACCTGTTTATACTCTGTCTCTCCAGACTAGCATGAAAGAGCCACAAAAGCCAGGACCCAAGGGTACCTTATTCATTTCTGTATCCCAGTACCCAGCACATTATATTTGTTAAGCCAAGTTTTATATTTTATTAGCCAGTATCTCCTTCAAATGTGGGAGCCCATAATTTTCCAGTTTGGTCATACCAACAAAGACTAGAGAAGAATGTTAGGGCTGGAATAGAATTCTCTGGTTCCTTATAGCTCTAGTATTCTATGGTCGTGTGATCTTGTTCTATCAAGTACCCTTGTATTAACACAATAAGGAATTGAATTAGTGGTCTGCTGTTGTTGATTTGTTTTGGTAAACAACTGTTAAATGAAATGGTTGGAATCAGTGTTCCATTAATAAACTTAACAAACATTTGTTGAGTACCTGCAATGTGTTAGGCACTGTGTATGTTGTCCCATATAACAGCTGTAAGAGCAGAAGGCCTGGGATAGGGTTGAGTGTTCAGGAGAGGTGATGGGTACCTCCCATTGCTAATGCTCCAGGAGGTCCAGGGTTCTTTGATATGGCTGGCACTACTCTGCTCATCACTGAGGAGGGAAGAGGCTCCCAGTGGCCTGAGTGGAGGGGTTACCAAGCTGCAGCTGCAAGGGACACAGAGCAGCATTCACCGAGGCACAACAGGCAACCTCTATCTGCTTCACCACTAAGCAGCTGAGGGCGCCCATATATCAGCTGTTTCAGGCAGTGGGAGGAGAGGAAGGTGTGGTCTTCAGGTCCACCCTGCCACAGTGCCAACACCAGATTTTAGGCCACATTTAGGGCTTGAGGCTGCTTCTGTGGCTGAACAGTGCCTTTGGGCTTTCTCTGCACGATCTTTTCTTTTTGCTTACATGGGCCTTGTCAGACAGGGCGGGGTTTAGCTGTTGCATTCTAAGGCGAGGAGAGGAGGGCTTACAGTATTGCAAGACCTAATGGTGAAGGTCAGAGCCAGGACAGGAACCTAGGGGTACTCCTGCCCTTGGAATAATGGAGAGAACATCAGCTCTGTAGTCTACCCCTAGATGAAATAATCTTCACTTGATTACTGCTCCACCCACATCCTTTCTGAAACAAAGTACCTCAGTTTCCTCATTTGTAAAAGAGGAAGAAAAATGTCCTCCTACAGGGTTCCTTGCAGAATCAAGGGCATAATGTGAGTCAGAGCGCTTTGTAACATACAAAGTGCTCTCCAGACATTTATTACGGTTCTAAACTGCCAGGCCAAGCTTCCTCTTGCAATTATAGTTTAGGGGCTTCTACTCATCTCTCATCTGACTTCGTTCCACTTTCTACTCCTCTTCTCCGTCCCTCCCCATCCAACAAACAGAGGAAGTGAGAGATGCAGAGGCAAACGTCTAAGGACCAGCTTAGCTGGCCCAGGGTCACAGGCAAGCTTTGCCGCCCCTAGGGGTGTGACAGCCGCCTCCACTCAGAACTACATTTCCCAGCAACCACCCTATCGCGGCTCCTGCGCGGTAGCGGCCGGGCGCATGCGCCGAGTACAGATGAGATTTACCTAAGGCCTGCCATTTTTTAGTGTAGGATCTTGGCTGGAATCTGGCCTTGGACAAATTTCTGTATTCCTCCTCCCATCCCCTTTATTCCATCTGTTTTCTTTGTCTGAAAGGAGTCTGAGGGCTTTTAACCAATGTTGTGGATTCCATGCCTGGTCTCCGGGACGCCCCTCTGTACCGGTTTCGCCTCGCGGAGTCCGCAGGTCCAGGTGCAGCGGCCGCAGTGCTGCCTCTCTGCACCGCGGGCAGTGGCGGTCTCAGGTGTGCAGAAGCTCTGGTCAGTGCCATGATCCGGTAGGAGCACTCCACATCCTACCAGGAGGTAGGAGGTTGTGAGAGACGGAAGGGAAGTTTCCTGTGAGGAGGAGGAGCAGGGTCCCGGGGGTCTGGGTGGATGCGGGGCGGGGGCGTCGGGGCTGCGAGGCCGAGGGCTCTTCGGAGGGACCGGCGAGTGCGTCTGTAGAAGGCTCCGGGGTTGCAGAGGAGCGGCCCAGGGGCAGGAAGGAAGCGAGGTGGCGAAGTGGGCGCCCAGCCTCCTCCGGATGCTGCGGGTTGTTTGGCGGAGGGCCGGAGTAGGGTCCCTGGCGCCGCGACCCGTAAACAGCAGGTGAATGATTAAAGCTACCTGAGGCCCAGCTTTCCGCGCTCCCAGCTGGAGCGGCAGCCGGGTGGCCCCGAGGAACCCGGCGTTCTTTGCAACAAGTGGAGCGCCCTCGCCCTCCTCCCGGTGAGAGCAGATGCGCGGTTGGCGTCGTGGGCATCCTCTCCCTCCAAGCCCAAGACCTCGTGGTCTCCGCGGCTGGTGACAGGATTGATGACCTGTTTTTTGGTGACCGCCTAGCTGTGAAAAAGTGCCTTCATGGACTTTGCTGGTGTTCGTTCCTCTCGGTCTCTCCCTCCAGTCTCACCTCCTCCCACGACTTTACCACTTGTGCAGTTCTTTGTCTTTTCTCTGTCCTGCGCTGCAGGCTTTGCGTCCAGCGCTTCCTTCGGGCCAACCCTGCCTCCTGACTTCTCCAGCTGTAGTCAGTGAAACTTCTCTCCTCCTCCTCCTCTTCTCGGGTCCCAGACCTTGGTCATCTTTGGCAACCGTCCTCTTCTGGACGTGCCCCCTCACTGGCCAAGGGCAGGCACCGGTCCTCCTCCAGTTTGTGTCCCTGTGTTTGCTGTAACCCCTGAGTGTGATACTGTGTTACCATCCTTCCCTTCAGTCTCTTGTACTCTCCAGATTTGCCTGGAGGCCCTGCCTTGACCTCGGAGCATTCCTTTTTTCTCAGACCTGACACCGCCCTTGGTCTCCCTAGTCCAGACTTCTCAGCAAGCTCCCAAAGCTCCGTGCAGTGTAGCAGCCGTGTCTCTCATTACCTTTGCCACCTCCTCACCCACCTAGGCTGTGGCCACAGTGGAAACTCAGTTTTAAAATGTGCTCCTGCTTCTGTGCATGTGCTCACACCATTTTTTCACCAACCCTCCGCCAAACTTCACTGGGTAAAACGCCCCCATAAGTCAAAGGCTACTTCAAGTTCCATGTGCTCCGTGCGGGATGACTTTCCAGACTTGTCTGGCGTTCTGTTTGTCCTTCTCATATGAACTTGCTGCCTTCTGCCTTAGTCAATAGTTACTGCTGTACATATCTCCCTTTGTGAAAAGACTGTGATTCACAGAAGGGCTTTATGGACTATATAAAGCAGGTGGCTTAGCCCTACAGTGGAGGAGAAAGCCAAGTTGAAGGCAGATGAGATTTGCCTAAGGCCTGCCATTTCTTAGTGTAGGATCTTGGCTGGAATCTGGCCTTGGATAGATTTCTGTATTTCTCCTCCCATCCCCTTTATTCCATCTGTTTTCTTTGTCTGAAAGGAGTCTGAGGGCTTTTAACCAATGTTGTGGATTCCATGGCCCCTAGATTCTGCACCCTAAACAGTGGGGGAATCCTGGGGAATGAGATGTGTCTGAAAGTTTTTTGGTTGATAGGCACAGTGGACAAATACTAGGGATTTCAAGTCAGAAAGCCCACATTCCTGTCTTGGCTTTGTCTCTCACCATTTGTGTGACTTTTATCAAGTCATGTAAGTTTCCAAGCCTCAGTTTCTTTGTCTGAAAGATGAAGATTAATAAGAGTCTCTACCTCCTAGGGTTGGTTGGGGATTAGATGAGTTGGTGTGGAAAGTGCTTGGCTCAGTGTCTGGCAGATAGTGACCCCACAGTGAATGATAGCTCTTGTTTACAGGGTGTGGGCAGCTCCTGCATCTAGGGTGCTTTGGGATCCTAGCTAAGCAGGAACGTGAGCCTCACCATCCACACGTAGCCAGCCGTATCTCCTCACCTAGCAGGGCTCATAAAATATATATTAAAATATAGGCACTTATCCCTCTTGCAGGGCCGAGGCCCAGGGTGGACTCAGTTTCTCTTTGGAGGCATCTCCCAAGGTGCCTCCAAAGCACTGGAAGGGTCCCTTCCCCTTGCCTTCTTCAGAGGCCTGTTCTATACCACCTGGGTCTTCCCTCTTCAGAGAAAGGGGCCACCCAGAGAATGTCCAGCATCTTTCTTGCCTGAACCATTCTGTGAGTGTACCTAGCTGTGAGTAGGTTTATTTACTGGGGGGGGGGGGGATTTTGCCTTAGGGAGGGTGGGATATACTGAGAACTTGGCCAGGGGCAGGCAAGGAGGTAGGCTCATTATGGCTGCGGGTAATCAGGGAACTTCCCGGGAGAGTGTTAGCACCTGGATCAGGGTGGAGCTGGGTGAGGCTTGGATTAGGGAACTTTGAAACTTCCTAGAACTGACATCCTCCTCTCCCTTTGGCCAGTGAAACCTCTGGGGACTTACTTATCTCCCACTAGTGGCTTCTATCTCTTGGTGCCTTCACCAGCCTCCCTGCCCCTTTCACACTGGTTGCTTTCCTTTTTTTTTTTGAGACGGAGTTTCATTTTTGTCACCCAGGCTGGAGTGCCGTGGTGCGATATTGTCTCACTGCAGCCTCCGCCTTTGAGGTTCAAGAGATTCTCCTGCCTCATCCTCCCAGGTAGCTGGCACTACAGGTATGTACTACCATGCCTAGCTAATTTTTGTATTTTTTAGTAGAGATGGGGTTTCATTTTGACCAGACTTATCTCCAACTCCTGATCTCAAAAGATTCGCCCACCTCAGCCTCCCAAAGTGCTCGAATTACAGGCATGAGCCACCACACCAAGCCCCGCACTCAGCGTTTTCTTTTGTGCTTGGAGGGCTTTAAACTGGAGGTTTTGCCTGATTATAAGGGGCTGGAGTGGAGTCGTGGGGAGGGAGATAGAAAAACAGATGCATAAGAGCTGTTTTTCACTGATCTCTTGGAGGTGAGTTTTTAATGAAAATGTCTTGAAACCTTAAACACTGATGCTGTGAGCCTGAAAAAATGCTTGGGAAAGCTGTCCCCTCTCCCTTCAATTCAGGAATGACGTCCCTTCTAAGCTCTAGTGTTGACCTCTCTTGCCCTCCTCCTTCATCCTGCAGAGACTTGTTGATTATCACGGTATCCTTTCCATCCTTCTACCCTTCTCCATGGTATTTCCCCATTTGACCGGTGAGACCACTGGTGAAGTGAGGTTGAGGTTGTGGTTGCCGGCTATCAGGTTGCTGATTATAGTTAGCACCTAGCCCTGTGATGGACTGCCTGCCCCTCCTGCTTTGTTCTGCTATTTGCAGCCCAAATTGGTGGACTTTGGCCAGAGTGCCAGAGAGAGCTGTGACACCACCTTCACTGTTCCCTATTCTCTTTCAGCAGACTCTAAGCCGCATTTCCTCTTCCTTTGGGAAGTGGTTAAGACCATAGGCTTTGGAACCAGACCAACTTGGATTTGACTCCTGGCTGTATCTTTCCCTGGCTTTGTGGTCATTGAGTTGTGTTTCCTTAAATAAGATATGTTGAAGTCCCAACCCCAGGTACCTCAGATTGTGACCTTGTTTGGAAATGGGGTCATTGCAGGTGTAATTTGTTAAGATGAGGACATATAGGAGTAGGGTGGGCCCCTAATCCAACATGGCTGGTGTCCTTGAAGACCATGACCATGTGAAGACACACAGAGAGAACACCTTGTGAAGATGGCCGCAGGGAGCAGAAATTGGATGCCTCTACAAGCCAATGAATGCCAAGATTGCTGGCTGTCACCAGAAGCCAGGAGAGAGGCATGGAACAGATTCCCTCACCACTCGCAGAAGGAACCAACCCTGCCAACACCTTGACTTAAGACTTCTAGCCTCCAGAGCTGTGAGAGAAGACATTTCTGTTATTTTAAGCTGTTCAGTTTGTGGTACTTGTTATAGTCGTCCTAGGAACATAGCGGGCAGGAAGCTTCTTGAGCTTTTTTTTAATTTTTATTTTTATTTTATTTTTGTGGAAAACAAAAGCAGAAAAACTAAAACCCCAAACTCCAGAAAAAATCCTAAAAAATATGTTTTTTTCTTAAAAAATACTGTATAAGTCTCTACTCTTCCCTTCCTCCCAACAGCCCTTCTTAGGTTCTTTCTTCTAAGTACCCTACCCCCCACCCCCATGACTATCCACTGTTCTTGCTATTGTACCCCCACTTCCCAATATCTATCCAGGATGTGCACCCCATGTTCTCTTACCTGGTGTCTTACTTTGCTCTCCCTCAAATTTCGGCAAGCCTCATACTCTCAATCCCATTTCCCCAGCATGCAAGAACTGTCTCCCCCTTCCTTTTCTGGGACTCAATAATCTTTTCCCCTTACCACTCCCTCACCCCAGGTCTATTCTAAGCAGGAGCATGTCCTCCTGCCAAATTCCCTCCCTGTTCCCACCCACCCACCCACCATTCTTACCTCAAGAAGTGTCAGAACCTTCCCCTGGGCAGCCTTAGCCAGGAATAAAACATTTTTGTCTTTGTCTTCCCTCGTTCTATAGGACCCTTTCCCCTCCCTCCACATATACATGCACCTCAAAGAGAAGGAAATCTTTCTCTGGGACCCCTGTATTACCCTGGCCTACTCCAAGAACCCTGTCCTCAGCGCCAGCTTCTTGTGCTCTCCAGAGCAAGTCTTCTCTCCAAGGAATCATCTTCCCTCTCTCAAGATGCCTGAGTGTGCTCAGCCTCCCACTCTACCTTTCTGCCCCAGACCCTCCCACCCCACAATTCTCCTGGGCCAAAGAGCCCTCTTCCCACCCAGCCCAGGGACCCCCAGGCTCCTGGCCTCCACGCCTGCGCGGCCAGCGGATGAGGACGTTGATCTCGGCCACGCTGGCCTCCAGCACGTTCTCGGCCTTGGTCTTGCCGTGTTGCTCCTTTAGGTGCCGCCTAATGGCAGGCTTGTGGGCGAAGCGCACGTCGCAGTAGGAGCAGCGGTAGGGCCGCGCTCCCGAGTGCAGGTTGAGGTGGTCGTGCAGGGTGGACTTCTGGGTGAAGCACTTGCCGCAGATGCCGCACGAATGTGACTTGACACCAAGGTGCACGTTCATGTGGCGGTTGAGGTTGCTGCTGTGGTTGAACTGCTTGCCACAGCGAGGGCACATGAAGATGAAGTGCTGCGCCCGCATGTGGAAGACCAGCTTCTCCACGCCCTGGAACACTTCCGGGCACTTGGTGCATTTGATGTTCTTTAAGGGGTTTCCACCTGAGAAGCCCCCAGGCAGGGGTCCCCGGCTGCCCCCCGCCCCTAGGCTGCCCCCCACCCCCCGGGCAGCCATGGCCACCGCTGCTGCTTCCACCAAGCCAGAGGTGGCCCCCACGCTGGCCCGGCCTCCGGGAATCAACAGCAGGCCCTCCCCTTCCGCGTCCTCGGACAGGCTATAGCAGGCCTTCACCACACCTTGCTGTGGGGCTACAGTGCTGGGGGGCACGCTGCTCTGGGCCAGCTCCCCAAGGTGGCCACCTACGGAGCCTCCAATACCCCGACCCCCTCCCAGGCCTCCAGGGGGTTTGAGCCGGTGTGCCACCTCTAGGGCCGATTCCACCTTGACGATGCAGATGTCAGACACGTCCTCGTCCTCATCCTCATCCTCATCCTCATCCTCTTCCTCGGCTTTTAGCTCCAAGTCCTCATCCAGTGGGAACTCCAGCTTCACGGGCGCAGGAGTGGAGGGGGTAGAGGAGGTTGGGGTAGGGGCTTCGGGGCTGGCTTTGGGGTCCTGGCTGGAGTGAGGAGGGACTTGGTGGCGCTGACGCTGCTCACAAGGCCAGCCTCACTGACCCCATCCTCTTTGAGGCCTATTTTGGGCTCAATGAACTGGCTGAGGGCATTCTGGCATTTCTCCACCACGTGCTCCATCTGCAGGTAGGAGACTGCTGTCAGGTAGTTGACGATGTCCCTAACAGCGAATTCCAGGGCGCCCGTGTAGCAGGAGAGGAGCAGGTCGGCCACAATGCGTGCACTGTGCATCAGGGAGACCTGCAGCTCCGAGCTGGGGTTCAGCAGGAACTGATCCCGCAGGAACGGTGAGCAGGCGGCCAAGATGACTTTGTGGCCTCGAAACTTGAGGCTGTCGGCTACAATGGTCACGTCACAGATCCGCTCCTCTGCCCGGAGCTGGTTCATGTTCCGTAGCGTAGCGGCCTCGTGGCCAGGCAGCTGGAAGCGCAGGACTTCCACCCCAGAGGCCATTGTGGCGGGGGTGGGCAACCCTGGCCCGGTTCCGCACGCTGTTTTTTTATCCCCGATTTTCCCCACCCCCACCCCCCCCCGGCAGCGCCCCCCACACACGGGCAGGGCCTGGGCAGCGCGCAGGCGCGAGGGTGCACGGGGCGTGCGCGCGCGGCCGACTCCGGGTGGGCCTAAGTGGGGAGGGGCGGGTGCGGCGGCGGCTCGTGCCCTGCGTTCCAGGCTCCGCGCGCATGCGCGCGGCAGCGGCATCCGCTTCTTGAGCTCTCTGAGCTTTGGTGTCCTCATCTGTAAAATAGCTGTAATGCACTCTACATCATGTGGTTTTTGATGACAATTAAGTGAGAAGCAGCTTCTGCTTTCTTATTCTAAAAAGCAAGGCTGACATAGTTGACTCAGTTTTGCTCTCTTTGCTTCTCTCTTTAGCTAAGTGAGGAGTTGGACCAGGTGGTTGAGAACTCAGAACTGGCAGACGAGCAGGACGAGGAGACAGTCAAAGTCCAAGGTCCAGGTGTCTTCCCAGGTGAGTGGGTTTGCTGCTTTGCTGTGCTGTTGCTGCAATTGGACGCCCCAGTCCAGGCACCTTGCCAACTGTGGGAGAGGAGGAACCCCCTGCCCTGCACTCTGGTGTCAGATCTCAAGAATTGCCCTAGTTTTAAAGCTATACATATTTAACCAGCTTTGGAACAGAGGCTGTGTCTAGGCTGGTATCTGTTCTTAATTCCAATTTGAGCCAGTTCCTGAGGCCAGGTCATGGCATACAATGGCAAATGCCTGGATCTTGGTTCTTCTCTTCCTCTTTCCCTTGAAGCTGCTAACAGGTGAGCCTCTAATATCTAAGTCAAAGAAAATCTAATAGGCCCCACCTTTGAGATACCAGGTCTATCTAATAATGCTGCTAAGTTGGGTAAGCAGGGTCCTATCAGTCCCTTGGCATCTCATGGAGCCTTACAGCAGTGTTTGACACTGCCGACTACTTTTTCCTCCCGGATACATGCTGCTCTCTTAGCTTCTGTGATGGAGAATTTCTCAGGCCACTTCTTCCAGGCTCCGTTACAGTTACTCTCTCCAGCTCTTAGGCATTCAGTGTTGGTTGCAGGGCCCTTTCGCTTACTCTGATAGGCAGCTCCCCCCAGGCCTGCTCCCCTGCTTCAGCCACAGGTGCTCACATGTGTCTCCCATGTTTACATCTCTAGCCCAGAGGTTACCTACAAACTCCAAACTTACATATCCTGTATTTCCAGCTGCCCAGGTGATAGTTCTGCTTGGATTTCCCAAAGGTTCCCTCAACTCCACATGTCCAAAATTGACCTCATGATCTTCTCAGTCCCAGCTTGGTCCTCTTCCAGTATTTCCTGTTTCCAGGAATGGAATTGCCACTTATTCAGCTGAACTTCAGAGTAGCTCTCTCTCCCTTCCTTCCCCTCATCCATCCCCTTTTTCTCTGGCCCTCAGCCATGCTGATCTTTCTAAATTTAGGCTTCATTCCCTTTCACCATAGGGCCTTTTTGTTGTTTATTTCTCTGCTTTGAATTCACTTTCCTTCTTCACATAGTTAATGCCCAATCATTCTTCAGCTTTCAGTTCTTTCATTTTTTTCTACAGAGCCTTCTCTAAACTTCTGGCCAGACTACCTCCCACCTTCCAGCACTGTCTCATAGTCCATGTGCCTCTCCTTTCCAGCTGTTGCTGTTGGAGTGGTGCATTTGTCTGTCTGACTAGTGTCTGTCTGTTCTACTAGAGCAGTCCCCAGTCTTTTTGACATCAGGGACTGGTTTGTGAAAGGCAGTGTTTCCACAAATGGAGGTTGGGGAATGGTTTCAGGCTGAAACTGTTTCGCCTCTGATTATCAGGCATAGTTAGATTTTCATGAGTGCACAGCCTAGATCCCTTGTATGCACAGTTTGTGATAGGGTTTGCACTCCTGTGAGAATATAATACTACAGCTGATCTGACAGGAGGTGGAGCTCAGGCAGTAATGCTCGCTCACTGCTCACCTCCTACTGTGTGGCCCAGTTCCTAACAGGCCAAGGACCCATACTGGTCTGTGGCCTGGAGTTTGGGGACCCCTGTTCTACTAGAATGAAGCTTTCTGAGGACAGAAGACCAGTCTGTTTTACTCACCACCCTAGCCTTGACCACATAGTAAAGATTAATCGAGTGAATGAATGAAGCCCCAGCCTGACTTCAGCTTCTTGGGTGGGTCCCATCTATTTGTGGGAGAGGGAGCAGGACAGGAACTAATGTGATTCTGCCTTCTCCTTAGAGAATACTGCATGGAAGGGACCAGGCATGGTGCCTCATGCCTGTAATCCCAGCACTTTGGGAGGCTGAGGCAGGTGGATCACCTGAGGTCAGGAGTTTGAGATTAGCCTGGCCAATGTGGTAAAACCCTATATCTACTTAAAAAAGCAAAAATTAGCCAGAGGTGATGGCATGTGCCTGTAATCTCGGCTACTCGGGAGGCAGAAGTAGGAGAATCACTTGAACCCTGGAGGTGGAGTTCACAGTAAGACGAGATCATGCCGCTGCATTCCAGCCTGGGTGACAAGATTGAGTCTCTGTCTCAAAAAAAAAAAAAAAAAGTATTACATGGAAAGAAGGAGGCTGGAAGGACAGCTAGCATTTCCTGACTGCTTCCCCTGTGCCAGGATGTGTCCTACCCTATTTGTCCCATTTAATTCTCACATCAACCCTGTGAGGTGGTTATCCCTCTTTTACAGATGAGGCCTCCAGGGTCAGGGAGGTTGAGTAAAGCACAGGGAGGTCATACAGCTGGAAAACACAGACTGAATTAAGCTTCACCCAGCTCTAAACTCTACTACACCAGTGGTTTTTAAACACTGTTTTAAGTGGTGGTAATCCCAATACTTTGGGAAGCCAAGATGGGAGGATCTCTTGAGGTCAGGAATTTGAGACTAGCCTCAACAGCAAAGCAAGATCCTGTCTCTACCAAATAGACAAAAACCAAAAATGCTCACCCAAAACAATATTTTAAGCATTTTTTATTAAAGCCCAATGTGTGAAAGATAGTGGCATGGCTAACATTCCCTCTGACACCAGGCATTGCCTCTAAAGCCCTAAGGCTCCAGGGAGAACAATTTGAAAGCCCTGTATATTAGTTTTGTATTGTTTCTATAACAAATTACCACAAACTTAGTGGCTTAAAAAAACACAAATTTATTATCTTACAGTTCTGGAGGTCAGGAGTCCAAAATGGATCTCACTGGGTGAAAAGCTGTTGGCAGGCCTGAATTCCTTTCTAGGGGCTCAAGGAGAGAATTTGGTCTTTGCCTTTTCTAGCTTCTGGAGACCTCTTGCATTCCTTGGCTTGTGGCCCCTTCTTCCAGCTTCAAAAGCAGCAGTGGCTTGTCAAGTCTTTCTCACATCCCATCACTCTGATGCTGACTCTCCTGCCTCCTTTATCCATGTTTAAAGGGCCTTTATGATCACATTGGGCCCACCCAGATAACCCAGGAAAATCTCTGTACTTTAAAGTCAGTTGATTAACAACGTTAGTCTCATCTGCTGCCCTAATATTACCCTTTTCCATGCAACTTGACATATTTATAGGCTGTAAGGATTAACACTTGGACATCTTTGGGAGCCTTTATTTTGCCTCCCACACCTTGCACTACCATCTTGTCCCCAACCAGAGGCATAGATGGAGGCAGGAGGAAGAAGAGGAAGGAGGCCTGACTTGAAGTGATGAGGCTTGCCTTTGTGTTTCCTGTCATAGAGAAGTGTCCAGGTAAATTAGGAGGTGGCCCTGATGACCTTGGACCTTCGCAGCCTCTCTTTTGCCTCAGATTCCTGGAGCTGCAAAGCCTGAGATCGATCAGAATAGGAAGCCAGGCCTCAGGCAGAGCAAATTTTGGGTAGTTCATCAACTGGCAAGAGCCTTCCCAGTTGCTTTGGGGGAAGCAGATGAGCTGGGCTCACTTTCTAAACCACAGAAGATTCAGATCTCAGTCCATTTGGCTGTCCTAATAGTGAGTTGGCTCAAAGTTGGTGGACTGACACAACTCTCAGAGCTCATTTCCTGCCTCGGAGTTTTTTTTTTTTTTTTTTTTAAATACTGAGTCTTGCTGTGTCACCCAGGCTACAGTGCAGTGACACAATCTCAGCTTGCTGCAGTCACAACCTCCTGAGTTCAAGCAGTCCTCATGCTTCAGCCCTGGGAGTAGCTGGGATTACAGGCATTTGGAATCACTCTTGGCTAATTTTCATATTTTATTAGAAATGGAGTTTCACCGTGTTGGCCAGGCTGGTCTCAAACTCCTGACCTCAAGTGATCTGCCTTCCTCAGCCCCCCAAAGTCCTAGGATTATAGATGTGAGCCATTGCACTTGCCCCTTTGAGTATTATAATAGTAATCAAAATAATGGTAATGATGATAATAGTTGCTATTTTGGGGCTGCTTTCATGTACTAGGACTGTGTAGGGCTCTTTTTTTTTTTGACACTTGAGTTTCGCTGTTGTTACCCAGACTAGTGTGCAATGGCATGATCTCAGCTCACCACAACCTCCCCCTCCTGGGTTCAAGCAATTCTCCTGCCTCAGCCACCCGAGTAGCTGGGACTACAGGCACGCACCACCATGCCTAGCTAATTTTTGTATTTTTAGTAGAGACGGGGTTTCACCTTGTTGACCAGGATGGTCTCGATTTCTTGACCTTGTGATCCACCCACCTCGGCCTCCCAAAGTGCTGGAATTATAGGTGTGAGCCATCGTGCCCAGCCTTCTTTTTTTTTTTTTAAGATGGGGCCTTGCTTTGTGGACCGGGCTACAGTGCAGTGGTGTGATCATGGCTCACTTCAGCCTCTTGAGGAGTTGGGACTACAGGCATGTACCACCATTGCTGGCAAATGGTTAAATTTTTTTAAGAGACAAGGTTATGCAGTTTTGCCCAGGCTGGTCTCAAACTCCTGAGCTCAAGCCTGCCTTGACCTCCCAAAGTGCTGAGAGAACTTGGTCTCTTACAGGTGGGAGCCACTGCTCCCAGCCTATAGGGCTTTTTTTTTCTTTTGAGAGTTTCGCTCTTGTCGCTCACTGCAACCCCTGCCTTCTGGGTTCAAGTGCTTCAGCCTCCCAAGTAGCTGGAATTACTGGTACCTGCCACCACGCCCAGCTGATTTTTTGCATTTTTTTAAGTAGAGGTGGACACCATGTTGGTCAGACTGGTCTTGAACTCCTGACCTCAGGCAATCCACCTGCCTTGGCCTCCCAAAGTGCTGGGATTATAGGCATGAGCCACTGCACCCAGCCTATAGGGCTTTTTGTATACACTTTATCCCATAATCTTCACAGCCACTCTGTGAGGCACATGGTTGGTTAGTCCTAGTTTATAGCTGAGGAACCCAAGGTACAGACATTAAGGAACATACTCAGAGCTCATGAGTGGCAGGGCTCAAATTTGCTATCTCCCAGGGTAATCTGCTCTGTCACCTGCTATCTTCCAAGATCATCTGCTCCAAAAGTATTCTGACTCTGGCTCAGTTGTTCCTAGATGAGAGCTTTCCTGCTTCAAATTCTCCCTTCCCTCTAGCAGATCACTTATGAACTGCTTCACCTGTTATGCCAAGTGCTAACACCACAAAGAGGGTGAGTAAGAGCCTTCCTTGACTTCCCTGATGAGGTCCTTTTCCCCTGTGATATGCTTTCCTTTGTAACACTTAGCATACTTGATAGGTCACATTTATTGAGTTTGATTATTCAGTTAATTGCTGTCCACTCCTTGGCATTGCCCTGCAAGTTCTATGAGGCACACAGATTTTGTCTTCTTCTTACTGTAACTCCAGTGCCTGGTGTGAAGTGTATTATAGAAGTATGACTCCATAGAAGTCAGACTTCTATGGAGTATGAGTACTGTAGGAACTCAGTACCTATTTGTTCTCTGGGGAAGAGCAGTGGGATTTAAAGTCGGATAGTGTCTCATCTAGGAGCAACTGAGCCAGCTGGAATGAATGAATGAGAGCCAAATAAATGGTAGAATCAGGTGCTTCAAAATGAATAAAGGGGCCAGCCGCAGTGGCTCACACCTGAAGGGGCTCATGCTGTGGCTCATCTCAGCACTTTAGTAGTCTGAAGGGAGCAGATTACCTGAGGTCAAGAGTTCAAGACCCAGCCTGGCTAACATTGGAGATTCAAATGAAGCACCCAAATGTGCAGGGTTGTATTCCAGTTTTATTCTCTGGAATACATAATTCCATACCATAATGCAGTAAAAACTATTCATTTCCTGTCTGTCAAGTGAATGAGAATCACTTAGTATTTTGTTCAAAGGGAGAAATGACACCAGACATGCTAATAGAATAAGCAGTTTTTTATTCCAGAGATGTAATCAAACTGAGGAAAACCCTTGGTTAATTAGTCATTATACAGGAAAACACACTGCCATGTGTGTACCTATGCAACTATCTTGCATGTTCTGCACATGTACCCCCAAACCTAAACTGCAATTAAAAAAAAAAAATAGTCATTATAATCAGTTCTTCCTGGAAACAACTGTTTATAATGGGATAGACAAAAAATTCATACATCAGACCTTACCAAAATGAACACATTGGCTGGGCATGGTGGCTCGCAGCTGTAATTCCAGCACTTTGGGAAGCCGAAGCAGATGGATAACCCGAGGTCAGGATTTGGAGACCAGCCTGGCCAACATAGTGAAACCCCACCTCTACTAAAAATACAAAGTTAGCCAGGTGTGGTGGCTCATGCCTGAAATTCGAGCTACTCAGAAGGCTGAGGCAGAAGAATTGCTCAGCGATTTCATCATTGGCAATAGACTAGGTTCTTGTTGTTTGATGGAGGCTTTACAGAGTTGTGATTAGAAAGGAGCTTACTACCTGCATTTGAATCTTGGCTCCATCACTCACTAGGTGTTTGAATGCCTTTTGGGTCCCCCAACCCTGCACTCCCCAACCCTGTGCCAGATATTGGATAAAGCATCCAGGGGGGTGTGGGAGAGGGCCTTGTCTAAAGAAGTCCACGACTTAGTGAAAACCAACTGACACGAAAACGACTAAACAATAAATTTTATTGTCAGAGCAGGGAAAACTAGTTAATAGCGGCTAACATTTATTGAGTGCTTTGTGCCCAGTTAGCAGTCCTCTCTGAAATGGGGATCAAAATAGTACCTACTACTGTAAGGTGCTGTTGTTGTGAAGATTAAATTAATTTAATTTATACGTGTAAAGACCCTAGAATAACAACTAGGCACAAAGCACTCAATAAATGTTAGCTGCTATTAACTAGTTTTCCCTGCTCTGACATTTATTGTTTAGTCGTTTTCATGTCAGTTGGTTTTCACTAAGTCGTGGACTTCTTTAGACAAGGCCCTCTCCCACACCACCCTGGATGCTTTATCCAATGTCTGGCACAGGGTTGGGGAGCACAGCGTTGGGGGACCCAAACGGGCAGAGGAGTCACGCGGAGGTTCTGTGAGGTAATGGGGCAAAGGCAGGTGATTGGATGTGGGAGAAGAAGCAAGAGTTCTGGTTGCCAAGGCAGCGACCAGAGGAAAACACTTCAGGGTGAGGACTAGGCTGCCAGTCCCCTTCCTGGAGGTCTCCCTCAGTCCTTCTGGTGGTCCCCTGCATCCCTCTTAAAGTCCCTGCTGACGTGTCAGTCGGGAACTGCTCAGACCTTCCCGGGCGCCGCCTAGGGGCGGCGCTCCGCCTCCCACCCCCTTCTCCGTGTTACCGGCTCTTCAAGGTGACCACAGCATGGCTGCGGCGCCTTGGCTGCTCTTCTGGCTGTTCGCGCTCAGGCTGCCATGGCCGGACCCCAGCACTGGCCAACGCTTCTCGGAGAACAAACTCTGTGCAGACGAGGAGTGCAGCCGTAAGTGAGCCTGCGAGGCGGCCGGCCCCAGGGTCTCCGTGTCGGCGCCACCGGCTTGGCTCAGGGGTAGCAAGTGGGATGGGTGGGAGGCGGGGGTGGGCTGGCTGTAGGTCTCTGTGTCTGCCTTCTCCTACTGGAGAAGGTGCGCCCAGCCACTCAGGCCTGACCGTGGGGGCTGCACCTCCCACTTGTTGCCAGCGTTTTGTTTTTCCTCTGCTGAGATGGGGCGGGGGTGGGGGGGTTGCTTGCAGTGGTCCTTGGTTTCCCCAGGAGTAGCTCACAGCGTCCCTTCCCCACCCCGCAATCCGCCTGGGCTCCGAGGGTAGATGTGGTTGCGCATCGCTACTGGGCTCCCCACACCGCAGCCAAATGCTTTATTGCTCTGGCGAGTGCAGTACCCCAGGAGATGCGCTAAGGGCTCGGTAAGTGTTTTCCCAGTGGCAGATTGATGGTGGGGCTTCCCCTTTGCCTTTTCACTCCATTGGGATTTGGGCTTAGACCTCCTTTTGAACAGGAATTGGAAGTTTAGGTTTGGGATGAGTCCGGAGTCCAAGCACTCATTGTATTCCGACATCTCTACCCCGACTCTGTTCAATCCTGTCATTTCTGTGCTTGGAAGCCTTTTTGCAGACTGCTAGGCAGGGCACCAGGAAGGCCAAAAGCTTTTGCTCTGTAAAGAGGCCGAGGATCTGCACCGGCCACCTGGGAGTGGCAGCCTCCTCTTCTGTGCGCAGGAAGCGGAATTGCTCTCCAGTCCGGGATTGGAGGTGGGCGGTGCGGAGATCTTCAGGCTCAGATGAAGAGGGTTATTACAGGAATGATAGTAAATACCCCAAGGGTCTCAAAAGCCAAGGTAGGTTTAGACTTAGCCACTTGCGTGTTGAAACCTCTTCTCTGTGTTCCCTGAACCAGGATCATTCTTAAAGCCTTTCAGCTGGTCTCAAACAACCTTGTAACTTAACAGCCACTGCGGAAACGGTTTTTCATACATTGTTAAGTAATGCTTATAGAAAAGTATTCATTTTAGAAAGGCCAAGAACCCTATAGTTTGGCTATTTATATTCAAATTTGTTATCCAAAGCAAATTTCATAATTTGAACTTGTTTGTATCTCTACAACACTAATCAAGAAAAGAGATGTAACCCTGTGGCTGATGTGAATAAGCTGTCAAAAGCAGAATGACTGCCATGATTTTTCCCTTTAGTTTTCTTGGAGCAAAACCAGGCTGTTATCCATTTGCTGTTGGCGATGGCAAGATAGTTGGTATTCTTTGCTTGCAAGCATGGCCCTGCCTGGGTTCATCAAAACAGGTTACCTGGAGTATCGTCACATCACTGATGCTTCTTCAGTACTGAGGCCTGATGTTAGAAGAGCTCATGGTTGTAACATAACTTGAGAAATGGTGTGTGTTCAAGCAGAGGAAACCAAACATAACAGGCAACAACAGGAGCAACATCTGGATGGGTCTGTGTTGTGTCGTATGAAGTGTTTTGTAATTTGAGTGTGTACAGTGTCCTTGTGTGCTTTTCAAATAGCTGTTCCACTTGTATGTTGGCCTCTGATATGTTATTCTAAATCCTCTATGATCTTTTCTAAGGGAGAGCAAGAAAAACACTGCCATTTCCGATTTTGATCTTATTCCCAATCTTAAATTGTCCATGGCCTTAAACCTGGCCTCTCACTCAATAATGTCTGAACTACAAAGTTGACATGTTGGAAAATAATCAGAGTCTAGCTTCAAAAAACAAATAACTCCCTCCAAATCTATATGTTTGTATAGCCATTTAAAGACATGTTTTAAATGTACTTTATTGCAAATTGGCTTTTGGAAAAAGTCTAATTTCCATTTTCCTTCATTGTCTCTGCTGTTTAAATATAGTTATTGTCCATTTTGTCTTACATGGGAAACTGTTTATATGGCCACAGGAAAAAAAGTACTGCTTTACAGTTTCCAAATCAAGCATGATTTAAGCCTGCATTTTCAGCATGAAGGGAATTACTGATCTATTCTCAGTTTGCTTAGTCCTGGCCACATGCGATGTCGACTTTTGATTTTGTTTATAGAAACATATACATAAGGGTATTTTTTCTTTGTTTTGAAACTTTCTTAATGTTAGATGCAGTCAACATTATTTACTTTCAGAAAATACTGCCTTGTGATGCAGTTGAATGTATAGTAGGGTGTGATAGATATCCTTTTCCATTAATCTACCCAGACACTGTACAGAGAGAAAAACTTGGCTGCCAGTGAAATTGACAGTGTTTACTGCTACATAGTAGTGGTTACAGCCACTTGAAGGTAGAGCCTTTTAATGATTAGTTCAAGTTAATTGGCCTCTTGGAAGTTCCTGAGTACTCTGGTTCCCTATTACCTCTTCACATAGCCATGCTTAAGCTAGTCATCATCTGGGCTTGCACTTGCCAATTTGCAAAAGGAAGCTCTTTATGAATATGAAACAGAAAAGATTGAGGAACTGGGAAGTTAGAGAGGGAATCCAGAGTTTCACTTGAGTAAGAAAAGCCATGTGTGGTAGTTGACACTTTGCTTTTTGTTTCTCAGTATTATCCACAGAGAAAAATAGAGAAGGTTTTCCTTTCCCCTGTCTACTTGCAGAAGATACAATTTATAGCAGTAAAGCTCTAAGGATTTGAGATACTTTGAGCAAATAAAAAAATTCCAGAGTACTGGAAAAACTTGGTTATTATTTATATTGGGATTCTTATATTTCCTGATAAATCAATATAGAGTGTGAACATTGAATCTTGATAATCTGGCTATTTTTTCCTCACTCTTTTTATACAGTGTTAATGTACCAGGGTGAAGCTCTCAAAGATTTCACAGGCCCAGATTGTCGTTTTGTGAATTTAACAAAAGGTGACCCTGTATATGTCTACTATAAACTGGCAAGAGGATCGCCTGAAGTTTGGGCGGGAATTGTAAGTAAAATTTTGACATACTTTATTTACTTAATTTTTATTGGCTTGTTTAGCACTGTATATTTAAATGATTGGGACCTTTGATGGAATTAACCTGTCCTCTGTGCCAGACTGTGAAAAAAGATGGCCCTGTGTCCCCAGTGGCCTTGGGTCTGCACATAGTAGGGGCTCAGCAGAGCCTTCTGAAATAGAACTGATTCTAGCAAGTTCCCCTCAGTGTCAACCTCTAGGATGCTGCATACATATTAGAAGTTGAAATGGTAAGAGCTGAAAAATTCTTTACTTCATTGCTTTAAAAATGAAGGATTCATGGGGATTAGACTTACTCCTGTAAACTATGTGTGAGAGTGTTTAACATTTAAACTTTAAACATGTAAATTTAAAGTTGATTTTGGACAGGTGCGGTGGCTCGTGCCCATAATCCCATCACTTCGGGAGGCCAAGGTGGGAAGATTACAAGGTCAGGAGATGGAGACCATTCTGGCCAACATGGGGAAACCCATCTCTACTAAAATACGAAACCTTAGCCGCATGTGGTGGTATGTGCCTGTAGTCCCACTTACCTGGGAGGCTGAGGCAGGAGAATCCCTTGAACCTGGGAGGTGGAGGTTGCAGTGAACCAAGATCGAGCCACTGCACTCCAGCCTGGTGACAGAGCAAGACTCCATCTCAAGAGGTTTTTTAAAAAAGTTGATTTTGTGTGATTTCTGTGTTTATATTAATATTTATGAAAAAGTGACAGTCTTGGGAATAGTTCCCTAGTCATCTGTGCTGTTATTAGTCTGTAAAAAAGCAAAACGTGTGTTTCCTGTGTGTTTTCTTGTGTGTTTTTATTTGCAGCTTTGCGGTCATCCTTGTCCTGCTTTTCAGACACTGGGTGTGGAGGTTACCCCAGGGGCTCTGTTCCCAGCTGATTTTATGGGTGCCCTGATATCAGACATGGCAATCAATGACTGCATCATGCTTTGGTGTTTTAATGAGATTCACTGGGAGTGACCTCTGGTTGAGAGGCTTGTCTTATGAGTTATTATCCTTTCCTTTTTTAGACAGTGTGATGTGTGGACTGTGTCTTTCCTTTGAGTAGTAAGGGTCCTCGATGTCTTTAGGATCATCCCAACTTAGAGAAATACCCATCCCAGTTGTCACTCTCAATAAAACACCAACCAACCAAACAAACAGAAAATAGGCTTGAGAAATCCCCTTGGGAAAACAGACTTATTTTATTGGCATTCCAGGTTCCCAGGGAATAATCTTGGGAAACAACAAGTCTTCAGGTTCATCCTATTTAGAGAGCATCCCCAGTGACTCACTCCCTACCAAGACAAATCTATTCTCTTTCTTTCAAGTCTGCCTAAGGAGATTTGTTGGTAGTCTTTACTCTTGGAAATGTTTTTCCATGTATCTAGGCTGAGTTTTTCCTAGAACCGTTAAGCTTTCTTTTCCACTCCTCATCTTTGAGCATTCGGATGAATGAACTTGACTTAACATTTTCTTCCCACTGCAGTTTTTCTTATAAACGTATTCAGCTCTAGTTGTCCCATCAGTCTTTCCGGGTCACAGCTCTCATCCTGCCTTCTTAAGGAACACTGCCTTCAGCACCCAGCCAGAAGGGATCTTTGCTGCCTGATGATGGTTTGGGTGGCACTTTGTTTGCACTGTTCATGTGGCATTTGCTTTACTGCTTTGTATGGCAGTTAGTTTGTGTACTGTCTTAGCTCACATAAAGTCAAGGACTCTTTAATGGAAGGGCTCATGCCTTATCTGTCTTCCTTTTCAGTATTTCCTTATGGGGCAATGACATTTATTTATATTTCTCCTGATATTAACTTATCCAGAATTTGTTCTCTTAAGGCAATATGCTACTTACCCCCACCCCCTACAAATGAAATCAACAGTACCTTGGCAGAAGAAAGATTACTTCTTGTCATGTGGGCCTACAATTCTGCAAATTTTTTTTTTTTTTTTTTTTGGTCAAATGATAAGAAATGAGATGCCACCACCTGTGGTCTCAATTGACAAAGATTAAGGAAGGTAAATGTATACTGTTTCCCTTTCTCTACATACCTCTGATTTATTTCCTTTTTCCAGGTTCTCCCTTAATAAAATAGTCTCCCCTCTAATTTGATGAACCTTCTTCTTAGGAAATTAAAAACTCTTTCTTCAGCTTCCAAAATGATTCTTGTTTCTGTTTCTTAGTTTTCATTCTGCAGTCTTTTTCGGTTTCTCAGCATTTTAGACTTGATCTGCCAATAACACAAAGTTTAATTGCCCTTATCTAATCTTCATGGCAGTATTTTACTGCTAATGCTGGCTTCCACGTAGTTTTCAGATAGAACAAGAACACTCATCAATAGAATAGGGGTAAGATGGCCTTTTTTTCTTTTTGTGCATTTGATTTACATGCCAGCCTCCTCCCTTAATGATTGGGAGATCTACCTCTTCCTTTCAGACAGTGGCTAGTAAAAGACTGTGTGTTTCTCAAGAGGGCACGTTTTACATACCTTAGCTACTAGTGCTGAAAATGAATGGGATTATTTTCTATAAAGATTTGGCTTTGCATGAAACGAAAGCTGGGTGTGCAGATTAGTGTGTGTTACATTGTAGTTTTATTTTGTCTCCAGACACCTGTAGTGTCATTTTGGAAAATGACAGTATAACACATCATATCAGCAAATACAGCTGATCCTAGAGCAACACAGGTTTTAACTCTGTGGGTCCACTTATATGCAGATTTCTTTCAATAAATGTTTTATAAAATTTCATGGAGGTTTGTGATAATTTGAAAATTCTCTCAGATTGCATAGCCTAGAAATATTGAAAGAAGAAAAAGTTAGGTATGTTATTAATATATAAAATATATGTAGATCCTAGTGTATTCTTTACTACCATAAAGCATACACAAATCTATATAAAGAGTTAAAATTTATCAAAACATACACACACAAACTCAGGTCTTACATGGCATCTTTCGCAGTCGAGAAAAATGTAAAATGTAAAGATAAAATATTAAATCATAATTGCATAAATTAACTTTACTACAGTATTTCATAACCACCTGCTTTTGCTATTCTGGTGAGCTCAAGTATTGTGAGTATCCACTTAAAATGCCATGTGACACTAATTATTCCACATGAGTAATTTATCTCTCCAATAAATTGTATAGTGCTTAAAAAGTGATATCTTGTGGTTCTCGTGTACTTTTTGTGTTGAGTGCAATACTGTAAACCTTGAATAACACTCTGAGACCCATACAGAGTGTCACTAATGATGTTAGAAGTACTCTCAAGTAGCAGAGAAAAGTAATGACATTCCACAAAAAAGTTGAATTGCTTGATAGGTGCCATAGATTGAGGATTGCAGCTGTGTTTGCAAGGTTAACAAATCTAGCATAAGGACCATTATAAAAAAGAAAAGGAAATTCCTGAAGCTTTTATTGCAGCTAAGCCAGCAGTCATGAAGATCTTACAGTTTTTGTTTTGCAAAGTACCATTTTATGTACTATTAAAAATACAGCTTTTATGTGGTTATAGGCTTGCTGTCAGAAAGGCATAGCTATAGATTCTAATGTGATTTAAGTCAAAGCAAAGTCATTGTGTAACAACTTAAAGCAAAAGGAAAGTGAAGGGTCTAACACCGGAGAATGTAATGCCAGCAAAGGATGGTTGGATAATTTTAGAAAACTGTTTGAGTTAAAGAAAGTCAAACCAACAGCAGAAGCAGCTTCTGCCAACCAGGAGGCAGTAGAATGTTTCATAGACACCATTAAGAAAATCATTTAGGAGAGAGGCTATATGCCTGAACAGGTTTTTAATGTTGACAGAAGTGCTCTATTTTGGGGGAAAAAAATGCCATAAAGGACATTTGTTAATAAGGAAAACAAGGGAGCACCAGGATTTAGAAGAGGAAGGGATAAGCTAACTTCATTGTTTTGTGCAAATGCAGCCAGGTTTATGATCACGACTGCCTTCTGCCTTTATCTATAAATTTGCTAACCCCTGAGTCTTGAAGGGAAAGTTGAATACCAGCTGCCATTCTTTTGGATATACTAGTGCCAGACAGTGAGGAAGAAGACATAAATAAAGGTCAGAAAACAAGTCAGTATCAGACAGTCCGATAGAAGGGTTTCAGTTATTAAAGATGGCTATTAACTTCTGTTATAACATGGACCAATGTCTGATATGGGCACTGAAAATAAGGCAAACAGTAGAAGAATTGGTACCACACAGAAACATAATGAAAAAGCAAAAGAGGCTAGATAGAAGTTACATTGTATTTCCATAAAGTTACATCAAGTGTGTGTGCCTCCTCTTCTACCTCCTCTGCCTCTGCTACTGCTGAAACAGCAGGACCAACCCTTCCTTTTCTTCCTCTGCTTCAGACTTCCCAGTATGAAGATGATGAGGATGATTATCCACTTCCACTTAATGATGAATAGTAAATATGATTTTCTTAATACTTTATCACCCAGGCTCGAGTGCAGTGGTGCCATCATGGCTCACTAAGGTCTCACTGCAGCCTGAATCTCCTGGGCTCAAGTCATCCTTTCACCTCAGCTTCCCCAGTATTTGGGACTACAGGTGCATGGCACTGTGCTCAGCTAGGTTTTCAAAAAATTCTTTTGTAGAGACAAGGTCTCACTATGTCAGCAGGCTGGTCTGGAACTCCTGAACTTAGGTGATCTTCCTTCCTGCCTCTGCCCAGTGTGATTACAGGCATGATTCACAATGCCTGGCCTTAATAACCTTTTCTTTTCTCTAGCTTACTCTACTGTAAGAATAAAACATATACCTATAACATGTAAAATATGTATTAATTGACCATTTATGTTGTTGATAAGGCTTCTAGTCAGTAGTAGGCTATTCGTAGTTAAGTTTTTGTGAAGTCAGAAGTTCTATGCAGATTTTTGACTGTGCTCCTAACACCTGTATTGTTTAAGGGTCAGCTGTATTTGCCTTTTCTTGTAGTGGTCATGTATTTTAGAAACTTTGTATTCTTTTTACTTATGACATGGCTGTTGTTTATTGTTTAAGAAATACTTATAAGTCCTGGGTGTAATGTGCAGCTACATTTTTGCTAGAGGTCATTTGGAATTGTGTTTATAACCAGCTTTGCTATGCATAGTTTTAATCATATAAAATATACAATAATAATCTCTTACACAGATCTTTTATCTACTTCTAAACACTAACTTCACATGTCCTGCATTTAGTAATAAAAAAAATTCTGCTGTTTTAGAAATGTTTGCTTAACAATTTTCTGTACTTAAATTTTCAGAGTAATAAGTAATAATCTTGGTGTAATTACAACAGCAACTCTCTGTCTCTCTTAGTTATATCTACTTACCTATGTTTTTGTATATTTTCTACACTACTGAGAAGTCTCTTGTTTATATTTCTCATACAGAATTTGATTGGTATTTGTCCCTTTTGCCCATTTCGTATAGGCCGGGCCCGTTTTTGGATATTTTCCAAAAGACTTAATTCAGGTAGTTCATGAATATACCAAAGAAGAGCTACAAGTTCCAACAGATGTAAGTTGTGGTTTCTGCCTTGTTCTCAGTTATAACTTGGCTTATACGTGTCTACCTAGAAAGAGAGAAAGAAAAATTTCCAAAGAATTTAAATGAGATTTTATCATAATCTGATAGTTATCTAATATATTGAAATAGATATTGTTATATAAGGCTGTGTACTCTTATACAAGGCTTTTCTTTGCTGCTTTATATGTGAAATACTAAGAATTCAATGGTTTTGTATTTACTTATCAATGTGAGAAGGCAAATAACTTCATTTTATGAGCAAAAGGAGAAGCTGTATCCCAATTTGAAAACTATTTATTAGATAGCTGTTAGACTTGTTAAGGATATAGAAATCAGGTTACATTAATCAAGCTCTAATTTTATACTGAGCCAGAAATGCAGACTTACACAGGTTTTCTTATTATTGACTCTAATGATTTAAGGAATTATGGGTATAGATTTGGAAAAGAGCACCTGATAGTTTCAGGTAAGGTCCAGTGTCAAATCTCTAAGGCACTGACTACACATTCTGTAAAGCATTTATCTATGGTGCACAATGGTTTTGTACTAAAAGGATTTTGTTTTCTGGAATCTGCATTCCATCTGATTATTATTTTTTTGAGATGGAGTCTCGCTCTGCTGCCCAGGCTGGAGTACAGTGGTGCAGTCTCAGCTCACTGCAGCCTCTGCCTCCAAGGTTCAAGTAATTCTCCTACCTCAGCCTCCGAGTAGCTGGGACTACAGGCCTGCCACCACACTTGAATGTTTTGTATTTTTAGTAGAGATGAGGTTTCACCATGTTGGCCAGGCTCCTCTCAAACTCCTGACCTCAAGTGATCCACATGCCTTGGCCTCCCAAAGTGCTAGGATTATGGGCTGCATAATATATCTATAACACTGTGCCTGGCCCCATGTGATTATTTTCTGACTTTATTTAGAATTTATAGTAATTGATGCCTGTCTTCATTCAGAAGTCTGAATAGCTCTTTGGGGTTACTGCAGAGCATGCAGGCTGCTGGGCTGGGGCAATTCTTAGATGAGAATGGCAGAATCAAGTCACAGAGCTATCACTATGCTTAAAATTTCTGGATGCCCTCAGGGGTTACATAGTCCTATTGCCTGTTTGGCTTCACTCCTGATGAAGAGACTGCTCAGGATATGAGTGTGAGACAGCAGTTCATTGGTCACAGAGACCTGACCTGTTCTGGATTCTGTGTAGTAATTGCAGTTCCCATTGCATGATTCCCTTGATATTAAAAACAGTTGGCTCAGAAGTGGGCATGACAGAAAGAGGGACATCACTCATCTCTAGTACACCAGACAGGTCTCCCCCAGAAGATTGTGAATGTTTAGTTAGGGGGAGAAAATAATCTTTGTTGGTTTTTTAACTTTTCCGTGTTTTATGGCTCCTTGTCTGTCAATTTACTTACTGGTGGAGGAAAGGAAAAATCTAAATTTACTGATAATCCTGAGAGCAGATCTCAGTGACTGCCTAGAACTCTTATTTGGAGTTAGGTACCTACCTACCTGAATCCTGTTTTCAGGTTGTTCTTGTGACAGTAACACAATGGGGTGCCCCCTTTATACCATTATTTGTTCTCTTATATTTTTACATCTCGTGCACCTCTTCTCAGTAAGTTCCTTCTGAAGCTGATTTATCTTTCTCAATCCAAGGAAAACATGATCCCCAGATCCCTGTAGACTAGGTGCCTGACAGCCAGGTGATTCTGCCTGTTTCTGACTGGATGAGCAGAGAAGTATGGTGTGTAGGGCACAATGTAGAGAAGCTGATGGTCTTTTAGCTCCTTCTAGATGGGTTATTATGAGGTGAATTCCCAGAACATCAGGTATAGATGTTGGGAGTTGGGGAACCCAATAAATGACACCTCACTCTTCCCCACCTGTGCTCAAAACAGATTGAGACACCCGGAAGTTGGGCACATAGATCAAAATGACCCTGTTATTTACTGATAAGGCTGTTTGGAGTATGCAGAAATAATGGGCTTTCTAACATTACAGTCTAAATTAAGACAAATTTACTCAGTCACAAACAGAGCTACGCAACTAGGGGTCTCCCCAAGGGGAACTGTCCCTGCAAAACCGACAACGTGGAGGAACGGAATGTGTGTTTTCTCTCCAGCAGGTCCCAAACAGAAAACAGGAATGGGACTGAGCAAACTCACCAACCACATGAATCATTCCTCTCCCCTGGGGAAGAGAGAATGAAGGGAAGCCCAGGAGTATTACTCAGATGGGAAAGTGGGTTCCAGCCTCCTATCCACCCACTGCCCAAGAACAGGTGCCCAACATTGGCACAAAAGCTCCTTTAGAGCCAAACGTGAATTGGGGATGATCTCAGTCATTAACATGGATAAGAGTTTGCTCTTGTGACACTTGATTAGTTACACACTGGTTTTTTTTTTTCTTGCAGGAGACGGATTTTGTTTGTTCCCATGGAGGAAGAGATTATTTTCATACTTATAATGTTGAAGAACTTCTAGGGTTTTTGGAAGTGAAGAATTCTTCACCTGGAGATGCTGAGAAAGTTGTAGAGAAAACATCCCAGGATGTGAAAAGAAACCCTGAATTATCTAAGGAAAGTGAACCTGTACCTGAACCAGTAGAAGCCAAGTCAGAGGAAAGTGACAGAGTGTTCTCAGAAAAGGCAAAGGATCTTCAGGAACAGTTGACAGCTCAGAAGCACCACCCCCATACAAACAGCCAAGCCGATCATGCTCAGGGAGAGCAGCCTTCATTTGAAGCTTTTGAAGAAATGCTGCAAGATAAACTAAAGATGCCAGAAAATGAAAACAACAAAACCAGCAATAGTTCTCAGGTCTCAAATGAACAGCATAAGAGTGATGCCTATAACCTTTTGAAAAAAGAAATTACTCTAGACTTGAAAACCAAATTTGGCTCAACCGCTGATGCACTTATATCTGATGATGAGACAACCAGACTTGTTACTTCATTAGAAGATGATTTTGATGAGGATTTGGATGCTGAGTATTATGCAGTTGGGAAGGAAGATGAGCAGAAGCAAGAAGACTTTGATAAGCTGCCACTAGTCACCTTTACAGATGGGGAAGAATTTTCTGACAGCATAAAGACTCAGACTTCACAGTTAGGTGAAGTGTTTCAGAATAAATATTCTGATTACCTGAAGGATGACAACCGTGAGGAACATCTGAAGACCTCATGGCTTGCAGAGAAGCCTGAGGGAGAACTCTCAAAGGAGGACCATGAGAATGCCGAGAAACACGTGGGCACGGAAAGCCAGGGGTCTGCTGCTGCAGACCTTGAAGATGACTTGTTCCGTTGGACTCCCTGGTCAACTGTAGAACCTGAGTATAGTGACAAGAGGGAGGACTTGCCGATCATAAGCAGCTTCTTTAAAGAACAGCAGTCTTTGCGGCGGTTTCAGAAGTACTTTAATGTCCATGTTGTGGAAGCCTTATTACAAAAAATGTTATCAAAACTGAAGTCAGCACAGCAGGAGAGCCTGCCCGATAATGTGAAAAAGGGCCTAGATAAGGTCTATTATGGTTTCGAGTCACAAGTTGTGAGCATGGCAGAAAAAGTGCTTGATCCTCCTGTGGCTGTATATAGACACCTGGAGATGAAGGAAAATAACATATTTGAAAAGGGTGCAGTGCTTGATGACATTCTAGACCTCACCTATTTTGTCAGATACAAGTACTTCACAGCAGAGGAGACAGCCACTGTACAAGTGATGGCACCAGCTCTAGAGGAAGGCTTGGGTGGAGCAATGGAAGGTGAGATACTATGGCTTAGTAGAATTGGGCTTGGGAAGCAGGCAGAGCAGGGTTCACTGAGGTGCCTTGTATCTCACTTGTAAAGCTCTGTTGAGTTTCCAGGGTGCCTAATGGAGGGACAACACAGGGAGGCCCACATACTCCTTCCTGCCTTCTTTTAGGCTGCAGCATGGAGGATGATTTCTTGCTGTTTCCCTTGGAATAGCTGAGACTGGTTAGCATTTTCAAAAGGAAACTTTATAAAAAGTTAAAGAGAAAGATGTAAACCAGAAAGTAATGTACAAAATACAGATGTCATGTAAAATTATGAAAGGATTTTGTTGAACACAGTTTTTCAATCATAAGATAACTGCTCTCTAACCATGGATTGACTGGTATAACTTTTAGATCCATGCCTTGGCTGAATTCCTGTGTTCTCTCCAGTTTTATCTTTTGTGGATGGCTTTTTCTTCCTGTTTTTTGGAAGCACTTACTCCAGTTCAACCCTCCTGGACCCTAAGGTTTTTCATTCAGATTAATCAAGGTTGGGACAGGGATGGGAAGCCTTCTGAGGCAGCACTTGATGCATGGAAACCATTCAGTTGCACTGACTCTGAGCCAATATCTTGACATAAGTGTTCTGATTTCTAGGTCCTTGTTCTGTTCTCTGCATGCAGGTTTTTCTTTCTTTTCTTTCTCTTTTTCTGGCCACCCTCCCTTCCTTCCTCTTTCTCTTTCTTTTTTTCTTCAGACAGGATATCACTCTGTCACCCAGGCTGGAGTGCAGTGGCATGATCATAGCTCATTGCAGCTTCTAACTCCTAGGCTCAAGTGAACCTCCCACCTCAGCCTGCCAAGCAGCCAGGACTACAGGCATGCATCACTGTACCCAACTAATTTTTCATCTATTATGGAGACAGGGTTTTGATATGTTGCCCAGGCCAATCTTGCCCTATAGGCCTCAAGTGACCCTCCTACTTTGGCCTCTCAGAGTACTGAGATTACGTGTGTGAGCTACTGCACCTGGTGTATCCCCGCTTTTCAGACAGATGTATCTGAATCAAGAGCACCAGGGGGACAGAAAGCCAAAGGCAAATGTATTTCCCCAGAGTGCTAATTTTTCCTGAGACTTGGGGGAGGGGAACTCTTTTTGCATTTAATTAAAACATATGTTTTGGATGAGAATGCAAAATTCAGGTGAATTTTCAGGGTAAAATAGGAGACTACAAAGAAATTCACCTTTACTGTGGATCACACTGGACTGTCCCCTGAGCCTCTTAGGGAAGGAGATGGGTTCACTTCCTTTGACTCTTTGAGGTACTTTGAAAGTATTCAAAAGACATTTCAGCAAGCTGCCCTGCCATGGAATGTCCTTGTCTGTACTAGTTCTGTGAGAAAAAGCATTCTCGTGTATGCAAGAGTTCATGTTACTTCTCTGCAGAAGACATGTTTCACATTTCTGCTCTTAAGTGGAATTCTGTTTTGCACATTTGTTTGTGTGGGCATAGGTAAGTTTGCCAAGAAAAGAAGTTACTGAAGTCCCTACCACAAATATAATTATTTATGAAATACTCCTCTGTAGATTTTATTATGTAGGTTAGTTATCCTTTAAATGGAATAAAAGAAACTGAAATTCTTATTTCCCTGCCCAGTTGTGGTCCATGGAATGCCTGTGCATGGAGGGCAATGTTGAGGTGCCCTGGAGCTGGTATGGTTGGTGGGATTAGCCAAACATGTAGTGTCAAGCTGTGCTAGCCCAATGCATTCTTCTCACCTGCAGAGATGCAACCACCACATGAAGATGACGTGTCACAAGAGAACATAGCCGAACTGAGCGTGCAGGTTCCTGAAGAGCCAACCCGCTTGAACCAACCTCTGATGAGGAACACTCATGCCTCAGAAGTGTCCCCGAAGCCACATACTGAGAAAGACTTGGACCCAGGTAAATCTTGCTGATTTTTTTCTACAAAGTGGAGACATGATAAAAAAAAGGCCTTCTAGGAGATTCATTGTCAGAGGTGGTAGCTAGAGACATGTTAAACTCAAAGGAAAAGTGGATCCCAGAGCTAACAGAGAAAAGCAGGCATTAAGACAGATAGAGATCAAAAATAGGAAAGCCACCAGCGACTGTAACTAACCTACAAACCAGTGTTTGGCTGTCACTGTCTTGTGTAAATTATTTCAATCTAAAATATTATTCTTCAAAGGCCTTATGCTCTAAAACAGTAGTTTTCAACCAGACCGACAGCATTAGAAACTCTGGGGGCCGGGCGCGGTGGCTCAAGCCTGTAATCCCAGCACTTTGGGAGGCCGAGGCGGGTGGATCACGAGGTCAAGAGATCGAGACCATCTGGTCAACATGGTGAAACCCCGTCTCTACTAAAAAATACAAAAATTAGCTGGGCATGGTGGTGCGTGCCTGTAATCCTGGCTACACGGGAGGCTGAGGCAGGAGAATTGCCTGAACCCAGGAGGCGGAGGTTGCGGTGAGCCGAGATCGCGCCATTGCACTCCGCCTGGGTAACAGCAGCGAAACTCCGTCTCAAAAAAAAAAAAAAAAAAAAAAAAAAAAAGAAAAAAAAAAAAAGAAACTCTGGGGGTGGGACCAGCAGTCTGTTTGACAAAATACTGATTGATTATCCCTCCAGGAAAGACTGACCTGATGCAAATTAGCAGTGGTTGGAGAACCACTGCTCTAAAACTTACAAATTCTGTTTTCCTTCTACTCTACCCCCTCTCTTTCCAAATAGAGTACAGTGCAATGCAGTTCTTTTTTTTGATTTGTTATCTGGACATGATAAATAAAACTTTTTAAAATACAGTGAAGGGGTCCAGGTATGTTTATACCATAAGCTTATAGGAGACAGTGTGGACACTGAAGTGTGTAATAGTCCAGGGCAGACTGACACGAAGTGTATTTCACCATAGTGCTCGGGCAACATCAGGTGAGAGATGGGAAAGTTGACTTTCCAGGCACAGTGCCTAACATTTAGTTGATCCTCAATAAGTATTTATTTTCAAATGAGAAACAATTCTTATTCTAAAGCACAAAATATCTTTTTCCTCCCTGTTCTAGGGCCAATTACAGCAGAAGACCCTCCTACAGATGGTGTTGAAGCATACAAGCAACTAGCGATGGTTGCTGAAGAGCCAGCCAGCATCATACCCTTGGAAAAGACAATCCTTCTAATCTCTTCATTCATGTTTTATTTAACTAAGTTGGTAAGTTTGACACATAGGGCTTTTTTTTTTTTTTTCAGCTAAAATGTTGATTATTACAGTTTCTAAATTGATTTTGAGCATGAGGTGTTTGACTTAAAATGTGTTTATGAAGATGACTCCTGATCCTGTGAAGAGAGATCCTGAAATGAGCCACAGGTGTGTGGGTTTAATGGGCTCTTAGGTCAGCACATGAGGAGGCTTTATTATATGCTCGAGCTGGGCACAGGCACAGCTGTCAAATGCAGTTCTTCTCTTCAGGACTCTTTCAGTCTAGCCAGGAGAGAGACATTCACCTGAAATGTACTATAATAATGAGCAGGAAGAGAAGTATTTACCTGATGGTAGCACAATCTATGGCATAAATTGGTTCACTGTGGTGGGAGAGTGATACGAAAGGCCAGAAGTTTGCTTAGAGATGCTTTCAGCACAGTTGAAAGACAGTTGGGAGCTTGACTTGGAGTTGCCAAATAGAAGGGCTGGGGAGGGAGATGGGCAGGGGGGCGGGCACCATGAAGTCAGGCAGAAAACATAACACATTCAGAGAAGTGAAGGCCTGAAGAAAAGGTTATTTGGGGAAGTCAGGGAAGCGTGAGTAGTTGGTGTTAATACTTTTTTCCTTTTTTTTTTTTTTGAGACAGGGTTTTGTTCTGTCATCCAGGTTGGAGTGCAGTGGCGTGATCTCAGCTCACTTCAACCTCTGCCTCCTGGGCTCAAGTGATCCTCCTGCCTTAGTCCACTTAGTGGCTGGGATCACAAGTGTGCACCACCACATCTGGCTTTTTTTTTTTTTTTTTTTTGTATTTTTAGTAGAGGTGGGGTTTTGCAATTTTTGCCCAGGCTGGTCTGGAAGTCCTTAGCCCATGGGAGCCATCCACCATGGTCTCCCAAAGTTCTGGGATTACAGGCATGAGCCACTGTTCTTGACCAGTTGGTGCTGTTAAAGTGTGGAGTTAAGATTAGCTGGGCATGGTGATGTGTACCTGTAATTCTGGTTATTGGGAGGCTGAGGCAGGGGAATTGCTTGAGCCCAGGAGGCAGAGGTTGCACTTAGTGGAGATTGTGCCACCACGCTCCAGCCTGGACAACAGAGCAAGACCCTGTCTCAGAAAAAATAGAAATTAAAAAGTATGGAGCTAAGAGAGGGAAGGTCTGTTGTAGGGACACGGGAGAAGTCAGAAAATTGTGTGCCATGGTGAGTGGTCAGATCATTGTTGGCAGAGATCCTTGGAAGATTTTAAGCAGGAAAGGGGTTGTCAGGCCTGTTTCTTAGAAAGAGTCACTTATGGCAGAATATTTATTCAGAATTTTCTAAGAGAGCCATGCTTGAAATGAGACATTTAATGTCTGGAAGCTTATCTAGGCTTGTTAGGACTTAGTTCCCCCTTGTTGGTACTTGCTGAAATTGGACATTTTTCTCTTGGTGAGTTAGAGGAATAAGCAAGCTCTCAAAGTTGGAGGCCAGGTTTCCCTTAGAGCTACAGAGAAAGTATGCATCTCACCAAACCAGTTTCTTCTAAGTCCTGTTATTTCAAGACTCGATAGGAAAGAGGGTTTTTGTTGTTTTTCTGTTAAAATGCATGGGTTTCAAGCCAGGATGATTTGCTTTCAAAGCCTAAAGCCATTACTTAGAGGTTTAGGGCCAATGACTAAACTTTGAACCTGAACTTTCTCATCTGAAAAATGTAGATAATACCGACTCCAATTTTTCATAAAATTCAATGATTTAATAATGCAAAATGTCTGATATAGCATCTGGCATTTTAAGATCTCATACCTCACCTAATTCTCATTTGGATGGTCAGAGGGCATATGAAGACATTGAATACCTGGGGATTTCAGGAGAAAGACCTCCAGAATGGAAAACAAGTAGGAAAACCAAACCATTTTTCAGTATTCTCCATGGTCGTGGTGGTGAAGATGTGTATTATCTGTGCCATTGGGATAATGAAATTTTCAGTGATTGAGACCATCTCAGAATTCAGAATTTGGTTTTCAGAATAAAATTATCACTTGAAAAGTTTAATAGAATTCCCCAGTTGTGGAAGGAATTCTTTATTCATTGTATTTCTACATAGCCACAGAGCCCTCTTCTAGGCCTGGTTGGGGGGATAGGAGTGGTGTGGGATATGATCTGTGATTAGGGGCAAACAAGGAAAGACAGACATGAATGGCAAGATAGAGGGGAACAGAGTTATAAGTTGCTGACTTGAGAGGGATTGTCAAAAGAGAACTTTGATGGCAAAATATGTAACAGAAATTGCTAGGCATAAAAGATTCTAAGAGATATAAAGTATAATTTTGACTTTTGAAAGGCTTAAAAAGAGGTTTACCAAATGTATGTGAAAATTGGAGAAAATAAAAGATATATACAATATGTGAAGTATCAAGTAGTATATATATATAATTATTTGATAGGGTTGGGGAGTCATGGGGTGCTGACTTTATTGGGAAAACTACACCAGAGGTCAGACTCATAGATCAATAGTTGATTAACAGTGGAATTTTAGGGTTGAAAGAGACCTTAGAAGCCTACTAGTCTAACTTCTCAGTAATTGTAGCAATTCCCTTTTTTTTGTTGTTCTACGATAGGGTCTCTGTTGCCTAGGCTGAAGTGCAGTGGTGTGATCATGACTCACTGCATCCTCCACCCCCCTGAGTGCAGGTGGTCCTTCTACCTCAGCCTCCTGAGTAGCTGGGACTGTAGATGTGCGCTACCACTCATAGCTCATTTTTAATGTTTTTTCCTTTTGTACAGACAGGGTTTCACCGTGTTTCTCAGTCTGGTCTCAAAATCCCGGGCTCAAGTAATTTGCCCGCCTCAGCCTCCCTAAGTGTTGGGATTACAGACTTGAGCCACCATGCCTGGCCAGTTATTCCTATTGATGATCGATTTGTCTTATTTTTGAATGGACGCCTGTTCAGCTTGTTCCTGGGCCCGTTTGACACCCCTAGTGGTCATTACTACTTTCCATGCTTTCTGTTAATAGTATGACAAGATGTTCCAAGCACATCTTGTACATTTCCTGCCCAAATCTTGAAGGAACTATTTCTCCAAAGAATTTTGGGTCCTTTTAATGAGAGGCACTGTTTAGAGATTACATTCTAGGTACTAAGATGCTTATTGCTTATTGCTTATGAGTTAGCTGTGACTTCTAGGACTTTTCAGAGGACAAAGCTAGGAAGTATGTGATGGTTTTTTATGTGAATATTCATCATAATGTCATATGGATAATTCCAGTAGAAAGTAAGGCTGCTAGACAAACTTTTCTCACTTCATCGATCTTAAATTTGTATCTTGTTTCTTCAGTGTTGGAAATCTCAGTTTCACAGCAACATAGTGTTTTTATTTTACAGTATTCATACAACAGTATTAAAAACACAAACACTAACACTGCCACCAATAATGTGTTACTGAAAATATCTTAATGTTTTGCAGTCTTTTTTGTCTTTAAGCTAAATCCCACTAGGCTGTGTTTGAACTAATTCCTTTCTGTGGTCCTTCCACCAAGTCAATATATGGGTTAATTTATTTTTTGTTTCAAGTTTTAGGGATTGCCCTTTAAGATATTTTTGTTTTACAATTATCTAACATGGGGTGTCCAATCTTTTGGCTTCCCTGGGCCACATTAGAAGAAGGAGAATTGCCTTGAGCCACACATAAAATACACTAACTGATGAGCTTAAAAAAAAAAAACTCATAATGTTTTAGAAAGGTTTATGAATTTGCCTCAGGCTGCATTAAAAGCTGTCCTGGGCTGCATGTGGCCTGTGGGCTGTGGATTGGACAAGCTTGATCTAACATATTTACAAGATCCAAAGTCAATTTGTCAAACAAGATCTGTTTGGAGAACTCTAGCTTTTGTTTCAGTTCCATCCACCCTGTCATTTTCCTCCTCTATAAGAAACGTTATTTTGTTATTTCTCCTACCATTAAGAAATAAGCAAATGATTTGCACATCCATTCATGATGGCTTTATAGGGTCAGCTTTACCCTCCCAACTGAAGCAATTTAAAAAAAACCAGACAAAATAAATGAAACAATATTTTTCAAGACATTGAACATCAGGCAACAAAGGACAGTAAGTCTTGAAAGAGAAGGAACATATGCCATGAGCTCTCCAGTTGTCCCAGATCACTCCATCAAGAGAGTTCCCAGGCCATCACACAGAAAGAGGGAACCCAAGTGGAGCCCAGTGGACACCCTGAGTTGAGGAAATGGTACTGGGAGTCCAAAGAGGCCCAGGTAGCTAGAGTTCACAGGGTGGAGTAGCAAGAAGAGAGAGCTATGCAGAGAGAGAACTCTGGGAGTCTGTGAAGGGTCCCCTGTGAGTATTCAGCAGAATACTGATTGGCACATGAGTGTAACAGAACTACTCACAGTCAACAGAAATCATCTAAGTGATCAGAGGGAATGGTTTTTGACACAGAGCTAGAAGTAGTGCCTGGAAAACCTAATAACTGTGGAGCAATCCAGAGTACTCAGAAGGGCCTTGCCTCTGACTAAAGGCTACTGATGTCTTGCTTGACAAATCTTAAGACTGAAAACCAAACTGTTTCCAAGTAATTGAATTACATCCTAGTGCAGAGCTCAAGGATATGTGTTCGTAAGCATGCCATCCATTCAAAGATTATCAGGCATGCAAAGAAGCAAGAAAATATAAACCAGGATGAGAAGAAAAATCAACCCATCAAAGCCAACCAAGAACTGCCAGAGATGTTAGATTTAGGCAAGTGTATTAAATCAGTGACTATTCCTGTACTTCAGGTGTTTAAAAAGTAAGGAGAGACAGCCAGGCACGGTGGCTCATGCCTGTAATCCCAGCACTTTGGGAGGCTGAGGAGGGCAAATCACAAGGTCAGAAATTCGAGGCCAGCCTTGCCAACACAATGAAACCCTATCTCTACTAAAAATACAAAAATTAGCCAGATGTGGTGGCATGTGCCTGTAGTCCCAGCTACTCGGGAGGCTGAGGTGGCAGAATCACTTGAACCTGAGAGGCAGAGGTTGCAGTGAGCTGAGACTACACCACTGCACTCCAGCCTGCAGAGTGAAACTCCGTCTCAAAAAAAAAAAAGACATTTTACAGAGAGAGAGAGGAAGCATGACACAAATGACATTAGACTTCAATAATAAGGCATGAGAGCATACAATGGAGTAATAGCTTTAATGTACTTGAAGGCAATATTGTTAACCTGCAATATCAAACTCAGCAAATATCTTTCAAAACCAAAGGTGAAATGAAGACCTTTCTTGACACCGACATGCAAGACCTGAAAGAATTCACCAATATGTTTGCACCATAAGAAATGTTAAAGGAAGTCCTTTAGGCATATGGAAAATGACAAAAGATGGAAATAATGGAACTACACAAAGGAGTGAAGAATGGCAGGTGATAGAACACTCCACACAGGAAGAGCATTTACCAAAGTAAACTATATTCTCAGCCATGAAACAAGTCTTGATGAATATAAAATGATTCAAGTAGTGTAAAGTGTGTTCTCTTCACAGTATAATTAGGTTAGAAATCAGCAATGGAAAGATCTGGAAAAATCTCCAAATATTTGGAAACTAGATGGCACACTTCTTTCTGAACATCTTATGAGTTTAAAAGGAAAAGGAGAAATTATTATTTTGAGATAAATGAAAAAGAAAACAGGTGAGAAACAGGCTCATGCCTGTCATCTTAGCACTTTGGAAGGCTGAGGCAGGAGGATTCCTTGGGCCCAGAACTTCAAGACCAACCTGAACAACATATTGAAAGCCTATTTCTATAACACACACACACACACACACACACACACACACACACACGTGTGTGTGTGGCATGGTGGCATGTGCCTGTAGTCCCAGCTACTTGGGAGGCTGAAGTGAGAGTATTGCTTGAGCACAGAAAGTTGAGGCTGTAGTGAGCAGAGATTGCATCACTGCACTCCAGCCTGGGTGACAGAATGAGACCTTGTCTCAAGAAAAGAAAAAAATAAATAAAATGAAAACAAGTATGTCAAATATGTACAGTGTTGCCAAAGCACTAGTGGGAAATGTATAGCACTATGTATTTTAGAAGAAAAAAAAAGGGGGGGGTCTCAAATAAGTGACTTTATTTTCCACCATAAGACACTAGAAAAAGAAGAGCAAACTAATCCTCAATTAAGCAGAAGAAAAGAAATAATAAAGACAGAAGTATAATTCAATGAAATAGAAAACAAAAGGAAAAGAAAGAAAATCAATGTAACCAAAACCTGATTCTCTGAGATTAATAGCCAGAGTGAACAGGGAAAGAAGGGATACAGATACCAATAGCAGCGATCAGGAAGACATCACCACAGATTCTTTAGATGTTAGAATGATAATAAGGGAATACTATGAGTAACTTATGTCAACTAATTTGACAGTTTAGATGAAGAAATTGTAAGACACAGACTGCAAAAGCTCTTTCAGGAAGAAACAGATAACCTTATGACTGTCAAATAAATTGCATTTGACTGGGTGTGGTGGCTCACCCCTGTAATTCCAGCACTTTGGGAGGCCAAAGTGGGTAGCTCACGAGGTCAGGAGTTTGAGACCAGCCTGACCAACATGGTGAAACCCCATCTCTACTAAAAATACCAAAATTAGCCAGGCATGGTGGCACACACCTGTAATCCTACCTACTAGGCAGGCTGAGGCAAAAGAATCACTCAATCCTGGGAGGCAGAGGTTGCAGTGAGCCGAGATCATGCCACTGCACTCTATCCTGAGCAACAGAGTGAGACTCCGTCTCAAAAAGATAAATAAATACATTGGATTTACAGCTAAAACCCTTCCACAGAGGAAGCCCCAGGCCCAGATGGCTTCACTGCTGAATTGTATTAACCTTATGAGGAAGAAATAATATGAATTCTACACAAACTCTTCTATTAAACAAGAGGAGAAAATAACTTCCCAGATCATTTATGAAGCTAATATTACCAGGATATCCAAACAAGGCAAAGACAAGGCAGGGTAGAAAGACCGCACAGGGCAATGGCACCACATCTGAATGGTGGTTCTTCTATGCTGTGACAGGAAGGGCCAGCTCCGGGCTGGCACGAGAGGCCTGCCTTTCTCCATTTACCCAGCTGCCACCCACAATCCTCCTCTGGGTAGCTCCCTGGCCTCCTAGCTCAGGGCTTTTTTTTTTTTTTTTTTTTAATTATTTTATTTTTTGAGACGGGGTTTCGCTCGTTACCCAGGCTGGAGTGTAATGGCACGATCTCGGCTCACTGCAACCTCCGCCTCCTGGGTTCAGGCAATTCTCCTGCCTCAGCCTCCTGAGTAGCTGGGATTACAGGCATGTGCCACCATGCATGCCCAGCTAATTTTTTGTATTTTTAGTAGAGACGGGGTTTCACCATGTTCACCAGGATGGTCTCAATCTCTTGACCTCGTGAGCCACCCGCCTCGGCCTCCCAAAGTGCTGGGATTACAGGCGTGAGCCACCGCGCCCATCCGCTCCGGCCTTTTTAAATCGCGGGTTCCTGGAGGAAGCGCCAGTCACCCCCGCCCCTCTTTACATGGATTCTTCCGCTCTAGCTCTATTTGTTCTCCCCACCGCTCCCTCGACAGTTGGTTCCGTCCACTCTAGCCCCGCCCCCATGGGCCGGCTCCTTAGGTGCCGTGAAGTGTGCCAGGGGACAGTGGCTGATGACGTGTTTTATAGGAGGCCTAAAGCGAAAGTGCCAGGAGCTGCGGAAGGCGAAGTTTAATCCCAGTGTCCGCCCCCTAAAATGGAGCCTTTCCGAAGGAGGAAGCTCTGAAACACAGGGGCCCAGTGCTGTTCCGCAGGAACGCGCTTTGTTGTTCAGCTGTTCTACACAATGGACTCAGTACCTGCCACCATATCTTCTATCCCCGCCACCCCGGGGGACCTGGAACTTCTGGGACCCCTGTCGGTGCTCTGTGCAGCCTTCATAGCCAAGCTGCTGGAGGTGACGGTCCCCATTCCCAGGGAGGGACCCCACTTTTGGCAGGCGAGCGGATGAATTCTAAGCAGAGTGGGTGCACTGATTGTCTATACAAAGGAGAAACAAGAGTGTCAGATCCGAGGAAGGCAAGACGTTTTATGCTGTTTAGGGAGTCAGGTGGAAGTGTGTTTGAGGTTTCACCACTTTTTTTTTAGTTGAGTACTTAACGAAATGACAGCACTTCTGTTCTGGTGTACAGTCATGATCAAAACAGCCTACAGGTCTTTTCACTATAACCCCCGTCTCTGTTGGGGGATGGGGCCAGTATGATAGTGTACTTGCAGAGGACCGTGAAAACAGCATAGAGCAGACAGGTGTTTAATGTACTGTCTTCAAGGAAACATTTAGAATTAAGGCACTAAATTCAAAGCAGTTTATGTTATCAGGAGCTATCATTTACTCATTATTTGTTCTTTGTTTATGTAAGAGTTGATTTAAGATTGTAAATCTTAGAGGAATAGCACTTCTTTGTGGTATTATCATAATGCTGGTTTTATTTTTAGCCATAAAAAGTTGGTCACTTGTATATTTAAGGTTTTTTGTCTTATGTGTTTTCTTAAACAACAAAAACCAACTTATTCAAGAGAAAAGTACGATCCAGAGAGATTCTAGCCATGTTTTAGATAACATATTGTATCAGGGCCTATTGCAAACTAGAAATACATGCTCAACTTAAAGACATTTAGACTCTTAATACTTTGAAACACTACAAGCCAAACAATAACTGTAAGCCAAACAATAACATGTAACCAGTGTCCTATTTTTCTTGAAGCAGTGAGAGCTATGGAAGATTTTTGAGGGGATAGGTATCTGACAGAGTTGTTTTAGAGTTTCTATGGATGAGCCTTTGTGACTGCTTTATGTTGTTTCTTTAAGGTTTTTCATTATTTCTAATATGCCGTTTTCAGCTAGTTTCTACATTGCCTGATGATGTTCAGCCTGGGCCTGATTTTTATGGACTGCCATGGAAACCTGTTCTTATCACTGCCTTCTTGGGAATTGCTTCAGTTGCTGTTGTCTTCTGGAGAACTATCCTTGTTGTGAGTAAATTAATGTATACTATATCTCATAAATTCAAGTACGGTGTTATAATCATAGCCCTTTTGTTTCTTTTTTAGTTACTAACATGAACAGAAATTAACACTTTTAATTCAAGCTAACCCTGTAAAATAATTTGGTGTAATTTTTGGTCAATTGTCTTTTTTTTTTTTTTTTGAGACAGAGTCTTGCTCTGTCCCCCAGGCAGCTCTTGGTTCACTGCAACCTCCATCTCCTGGGTTCAAGCAATTCTCTGCCTCAGCCTCCTGAGTAGCTGGGATTATTGGCACCCACCACCATTCCCAGCTAATTTTTTTCTTCGTATTTTCAGTAGAGATGGGGTTTCACCATCTTGGCCAAGCTGGTCTTGAACTCCTGACCTTGTGATCCACCCACCTCGGCCTCCCAAAGTGCTGGGATTACGGGTGTGAGTCACTGCAATCAGCCCTTGTGTTGATAAATTCTTAAGTAAACAAGATAACATGTATAATCTGGATGGGAAAATTTCAATTTATATGTCCCTTATATCAAAATTTATATAATAAGAATTAGTTGGGTCTTTATCTCAACTCAAAAAGGAAAAAAACAATTGGATCAGTCATATGTACACTGTTAGTAGGATTGGGAATTCTTAGAGCCATCCTGAAAAGTAGTTTCATGATGTGTGTCAGAAGTCTTAAAAATGGTTATCTCCTTTTATACTGTATTGCTATCATGTTTAGTAATCTATCCAAAGGAAATAACTAGTCAGCCGGGCACGGTGGCTCGCACCTCTAATCTCAGCACTTTGGGAGTCCAAGGCAGGCAGATCACTGAGGCCATGATTTTGAGACCAGCCTGGCCAACATGATGAAACTTCATCTCTACTAAAAATTAAAAAACTAGCCGGGTGTTATGGTGCACGCCGGTAATTCCAGCTACTTGGGAGTCTGAGGCAGAGAATCACTTAAACCTGGGAGGCGGAGGCTGCAGTGAGGCCAGATGCACTACTGCATTCCAGCCTAGACCACAGAGTGAAACTCCATCTCAAAAAAAAAAAAAGAAAAGAAAAGAAAAATAACCAGTCATACATTAAATATCTTGCATAGCTGGGCCTGGTAGCTCACACCTGTGATCTTAGCATTTTGGGAAGCCAAGGCAGGTGGATCACATGAGGCTAGGAGTTTGAGACCAGTCTGGGCAACAAGATGAACCCCCATCTCTACTAAAAATACAAAAATTAGCTGGGTGTGGTGGCAGAAGCTTGTAATCCCAGCTACTCTGGAGGCTGAGGCAGGAGAATCACCTGAACCAGGGAGGCAGATTGTGCCACTGCACTCCAGCCTAGATGACAGAGTGAGAATCTGTATAAAAAAAAAAGTTTTAAATATCTTACATAAGAGCATTCAATGGAACAGTATTTATTAGAGTGAAAACTTTGCACAACCTACTGTGATTCACAGTAGGAAAATGGTTAAATTATTTTATGTTCATATAATGGGATATTAGTCTGCTTTATATAATTCAAAAACAGGAGCACAACAAATACTCACAATTTAACATGAAGCAGAAAAAAAGTAGAAACTAAGCCTTTAAGGTGTAGATAAACTGTTGTAAATATACACACAGAAAATAAATGCTGCAAGGAAATACAACAAAATAATAAAAATTCTTTTATCTAGATGAGGTAAGTTTTCAGTTTTTAAAAGATGTGTGTTTCTGATTTGATTATGTACTATTTTACTCAAAATAGTTTTTATTTGGAAATACAGATTATATCATGTGCAAAGACACACCATTGAGGTTTTTTAATCTTTTAGTCTTCTGTGCAGAATTTATCTTTCAGACTTAAACATAGTGTAAGTGTATATACTAATACTTGTACATACTTATGATTATACTGTATTGCATTTAGCTTAGCGTATTTGGGATAATATGTTATTTTAACATAATTAGGAGAAGATTATTTTATATAAATAAGCTTTGCAGATATGAAAAGCTTTCAATTGAAATTTAACAGTTAAAATGGCCAAAATTATTGAATGCAAATCTTTCTAAAACTAAGTATTCTTCTTCTGATTTCATAATTATATCACATACATCATCGTTAATAATTTTTCTCTGCTTTCATAGTTGATTGTGAAATCACTTATAAAGAAGGGTCTTTCTTCCTGTGAGGCTTTCTCGAACCTCACGGGCCTTTTTCTCAGATAAAAAGGGAGAATCGAAGGGTAAATGGAAGGGGAAAAGGTGAAAACATTTTACATTTCCCACTCTTGTTTCTCCTAGTTATTAATAAAAAAAACTAACACCTTTTTTGTTTTTCAGAAAGTTATATAGGCTCTCTGTCCTAACTGCTATTCCTCGGCCTCAGCATTTGAGTTTTGGAACCTTGGTCTCTGCTTGCCTGTTAGTTTGGGTGAAATAGAGCACAGGAAGTTTACTCTCATTAGCAAGGCTGTTCGAGAGTAATTTCTTTCCATGTTGGAAATTTCTGAATGCATATTCCTATAATAATAGTATTTTAAGTGAGATTTAGATACTGTAATTATTATGTATACAGTATATTGCTATATATAACAGTATATTATACAGTATATTATGTAAACAGTATATTAATTTAGTGAGATTATTATGGGTGATTTGTGAACTGGTGTTAGTATCTCATCACCATTTATAACATTTGAAAGGGATGAATATGTTCTGGGTTGCAAAGACATTTAGTAATATTCTTTTTTAAAAAATTAGTTACTGCTTGGCTTTTATTGTCCCATAGTTTAGCAGTGTGTTTGGGGGATGGTTTGGGTTTTGCCCTTTCAGTAAGATGATAGTTGTCATTTCTCTTGTTGCTTGTCCATTTTCCCCTAGCAATCTTCCCTTCCCTGTCAGGTTCATGAGCACTGTTTTTAGTGGTCTAAGAAAGTCAAGTGATCTACCTTAGTGTTAATAGAATTGTTTCTAAATTCAGCCAGTAGTCAACTTTGAATAGGATTTCTCAGATATTTTCTGGAAAGCAAAAGAGATGTATCTTAGTATGAAGATGATACCTTTAATTTTGTTTCCTCAGAGTCTTTTTGAGTCATCAATGTTTTTAGATTTCATTCTGGCTCTTTGGAGTTGTCAAATAAGTGACTTTGAGAAAATAAAATGTTAATATATTTATTATAAAAATATTAGCCATTTCTGTTATTCAAGTTAAGTGCTCATTTCATAAGACTGGTGTTCATTTAGATATGTAAACATATCTTCAGCTGCAGAGTAAGATATTTATCTTAGTGCTTTATCTGTCAGACTGCAACATATCACTACTGGTTAAATTTGAAATGCTTTTGTAACCTTTTTAAATGTTTTAATCTTGTGGATTTATTATGCTAAAGCAAACTGTTATTAAATTCTCATTTGGTTACAATTCCAACTGTTGTGTTAGGAACTATATACACCTATGAATGAGATGTTGGACATAAAATTTCATTTTTATTTCTCTTTTCTAGGTGAAGAGTAGAGTATATCAAGGTAAATCTTTAGGCTTGTTTAATTATTTGTACTATTCCCTCTATATTGGTGTTTGATATGGGTTTTATATGTAAGTAGTTTTAGTGACTTCTGATGTCTGACTGACTTACATCTTATGAAAACTTTCCTACTCCTAGGTTGCTAGCTTGGATGGTAGAATAAATGGTGATGCTACCAACTGAGATAGGAGATGAGGAGGAACAAATTGTGGGAGTAGGGAGAAGATTATTAGTTTCACTGGGGGCAGATTTACCTTAAACATTGATGTACTAGTTTATTACATGTGACCAGTTTTTGTGTGCTAATGATTTAGTATATTAAATATTTATTTAAATAGATAATTTCAGGACTAGAAATATAAATCAGCATGCTTGCATTTTCTGTTTCTCTTTGCCAATGACATATTTGAAGCAATGCCATTTTCTGAGAAGAAAAAATGCTTCATGCAGGGAGGAATATTGACGTATAACATTTTACTGTGTTTCCCATCTTGGAAATAAATTTAAATTAGACTCTCATTGAAATAAAAGTTCTTACTATATTTTTCTTAAATTGTAACAACATTTTTACATTCTTATTCCTATTAGCAGATTGCTTTTTGTATTAATCTGTTCTCACACTGCTGTAAAGAAATACCCAAGGCCAGGTGGGATGGCTCATGCTTGTAATCCCAACACTTTGGGAGGCTGAGGCAGGAGGATTGCTTGAGCTCAGGAATTTGAGACCAGCCTGGGAAACATGGAGAAACCCCTTCTCTATAAAAAATATATATATATACAAAAATTAGCCAGGTGTGGTGGCACACACCTGTGGTCTCAGGTACTTGGGAGTCTGAGACAGGAGAATTGCTTGGGCTCAGGAGGTGGAGTTTGCAGTGAGCTGAGATTGTGCCACTGAACTGCAGCCTGGGCAACAGACCGAGACCCTGTCTCAAAAAAAACAAATACCTGAGACTGGGTAATTTATGAGAAAGGGGTTTAATTAGCTCATAATTCTGCAGGCTATACAGGAAGCATAGTGGCATGTGCCTCTGGGGAGGCCTCAGGGAGATTTTACCCATAGTAGGAGGCAAAGCAAGAGCAGGCCATCTTACATGGCAGGAGCAGGGGCAAGAGAGAGTGAGCGGGGAGGTGCTGCACACTTTTAAACAACCAGACTCCACAAGAACTCAGTCACTGTCATAAGAACAGCACCACAGGGATGGTGATAAACCACTCATGAGAAGTCACACCTATGATCCAGTCACCTCCCACCAGGCCCCAGCTCCAACATTGGGGACTATAATTTGACTTGAGATTTGGTGGGGACACAATCCAAACCATATCACATTTCAAAACCATAATAGTTATGCTAAGAAGTTCTTTTTCCTCGTAGTGCCAGATAACATGTCTTTCTGCTGATACCTGGGTAATTCAGTTTCATTTAGTGATCATGATAACCTTATATATTTTCTTTTTTCAGTCACCGAACAGCAGATTTCTGAGAAGTTGAAGATTATTAGGAAAGAAAATACAGAACTTGTACAGAAATTGTCAAATTATGAACAGAAGGTATAATTATTCTTTTTTTTTTTTCCCCATGTTCCCAGCTTGAATGATTTTCACCAATCTTATAGTTCAGTTACTATGGTATTTTACAATAATATTTATTATTCCATTAATTTCTATAAACCATCCAGATCTTAGGCAATCATATGTGTAAAGTGCTGTGTTCTTCTATAAGAGGTCAGTCACATCAAAGTAAGTTCCAATAGCATAGTACTGTGTTTCTCTGGATTCTGAATGCTTTATTATTTGTAGATCAAGAAATTAAAGAAACATATTCAAGAAACCAGGAAACAAAGAATGATTCTCCCTGGTAAAGCAACTAAATTGAAGGTAAAAACTTCTTTTGGGGATTACATTTTAAAACACAAGTAAAAATTAATGAGTATAACTAATCTTAAAATCTCTTTTGTAGGATAAAATCAAGAAACTTGAAAAAGAAAAGGAAATTCTGGGTGACAAAGCTAAAAAACTTCGGGTGATGTTAGAATCTGCGAGAGAACAGAGTGTCAAGAATCAGGATTTGGTAAGAGTTTTGCTGCTAAGTGTTACTAATAATTTGGTTTTTGAACTCTGTAGATGGAGTTGAAGTTTTTATTTTCCATGGTGTTCTGTGAAGTAAGAGTGTGAGTCAGGGAAGTTGAACCTGTTTCTGTCCGTTTTTGTGGGATTTTAAGTACTTACACAAGAAGTTACTCTTACGGGCCTAGGAAGTATTTTGGTTCTCAACCCTAGGTAATTGTTGTATTGCTTGGCTCTGCCCTCCAAAACATGTGGAGCAACTAAGAAACCACAATCCAGTTGAACAGCCCTTGGGTTTTTTTGTTTTTTTGTTTTTTTTTTTTTTGCAAAGTTTTCTTTTTCACTATAAGCATTTTACTTTATTAATAGAATAATTTCAGAATGACATAAAAATTGCAAAGATAGTAAAGAGGGTTCCCATGAATCCCACATCCTGTTAATCTTGATGACCTCACTGAGCTTAGTATTGCCAGGTTTCTTCACTGTAAAATTACTTTTTTTTTTTTTAAACTTTTTGCATTATTGTACTCTTTGGAAGGAAGTTAGCAACACAGCCAACAGTTAAAAAGTGAAGGATTATGCTTCATCCCCTTGAGGAGCCAGGATCTTCATAAATTATTTGGATTCTTGTATATGCATGATCTGTGTATTCTCACTCCAATTCTACCATTTTTAATTTAGGCAAGAGAATTTTTAAAGCAACTTGGGGATTTTTTTCTCTCTCTTGCCCCAAGGGAAAAAAACCACATTGATTTGAACTGGTTAACTTGAAAGTTTCTTCAATTTCTTTTCTTTCATCTTTTAGTCTCGCCATCCACCACATTTTATTCTAACAAGGAAGGTTGTGTATGCCATGAAATATTTATGCTTTTGATTATTTTTCTTACCTCTCTTAAGTTCTTGATTTTTCCCTAGGGCAAGACTGAAAAACCTGCTTTTACCTGAAACACAGGATGGCTCTGGGATATACTTTGTTGATGTTTCCTCTTTTTAGTGTATATCCCAGTATTTCTACTGAAATCCTAATATGCATTTTGTGTTCTGTTTTTACATGGCAGATATCAGAAAAGAAGAAATCTATTGAGAAGTTAAAAGATGTTATTTCCATGAATGCTTTAGAATTTTCAGAGGTAAAGCTGAGTATAATTCCTGCAGGATATTAAAACCATATCATGGTTTTATTGAGGAGCAAAAAATTGACATGTGCTTAAATGTGCAAAATATGAAAACTACGTGATGTTGGGTTGGGAAAGTAACTTTTTTTGGTTTTCTTTGGAATTCACTAATAGGAGTGTTTTGCATTAGGTTCAAATTGCACTTACTGAAGCTAAGCTTAGTGAAGAGAAGGTGAAGTCTGAATGCCATCGAATTCAAGAAGAAAATGCTAGGCTTAAGAAGAAAAAAGAGCAGGTAAAGGAAAGTACATGCCCTGGGTCATGTAAAATAGAGAACTCACTATCATATCACAGGAATGCCTTTTTTCAGATCTAGCATAATGTACATAGAGGATTCTGTACTTAGATATGCCAAGTTTAAACTATACTTCCAAAATTGAGTATTGGTATACATTTTCCGTCTGTTCTGGATTTTCTGTACAATTTATTTTACTTATCAGGGTGTTTAATCTTGTCTCTTTTTTTTAATTGCATTTTAGGTTTTGGGGTACATGTGCAGAACATGCAAGATAGTTGCATAGGTACACACGTGGCAGTGTGATTTGCTGTCTTCCTCCCCTTCACCCACATCTGGCATTTCTCCCCATGCTCTCTCTCCACAGTTCCCCCACCCTGCTGTCCCTCCCCTATTCCCCCCAACTGACCCCAGTGTGTAGTGCTCCCCTCCCTGTGTCCATGTGTTCTCATTGTTCATCACCCACCTGTGAGTGAGAATATGTGGTATTTCATTTTCTGTTCTTGTGTCAGTTTGCTGAGAATGATGTTCTCCAGATTCATCCATGTCCCTACAAAGGACATGAACTGATCATTTTTGATGGCTGCATAATGTTCCATGGTGTATATGTGCCACATTTTTCCAGTCCAGTCTATCATCAGTGGGCACTTGGGTTGGTTCCAGGTCTTTGCTATTGTAAACAGTGCTGCAATGAACATTCATGTGCATGTGTCCTTACAGTAGAATGATTTATAGTCCTTTGGATATATACCCAGTAATGGGATTGCTGGGTCAAATGGAATTTCTATTTCTAGGTCTTTGAGGAATTGCCACACCATCTTCCACAATGGTTGAACTTATTTACACTCCCACCAGCAGTGTAAAAGTGTTCCTATTTCTCCACATCCTCTCCAGCATCTGTTGTCTCCAGATTTTTTAATGATCGCCATTCTAACTGGCGTGAGATGGTATCTCAAGGTAGTTTTGATTTGCATTTCTCTGATGACCAGTGATGATGAGCATTTTTTTCATGTTTGTTAGCCTCATGTATGTCTTCTTTTGTAAAGTGTCTGTTCATATTCTTTGCCCATTTTTGAATGGGCTTGTTTTTTTTCTTGTAAATCTGTTTGAGTTCTTTGTAAATTCTGGGTATCAGCCCTTTGTCAGATGGGTAAACCGCAAATATTTTTTCCCATTCTGTTGGTTGCTGATTCACTCTAGTGACTGTTTCTTTTGCCATGCAGAAGCAGTGGTGTTTGATTAGGTCCCATTTGTCTATTTTGGCTTTTGCTTCCAATGCTTTTGGTGTTTTGGTCATGAAGTCCTTGCCTACTCCTAAGTCCTGAATGGTTTTGCCTAGATTTTCTTCTAGGGTTTTTATGGTGCCAGGTCTTATGTTTAAGTCTTTAATCCATGTGGAGTTAATTTTAGTGTAAGGTGTCAGGAAGGGGTCCAGTTTCTGCTTTCTGCACATGGCTAGCCAGTTTTCCCAACACCATTTATTGAACAGAATGTTTAGTCTTGTTTTGTCAAACACCAATTACAATTAATTTGAGTAGCCTTAAGTGGGTAATAGATTGACTTTTTAAAGAAAGTCAATCTATTGACTTAGATATAAAATATCTAAGAATTAGATATTTTATCACCCTCCTTTTAGTAGTTACTACTTCACTAGCGAAAGGAAGGTTACATGATCAGGAGTCTAGACTTGAGAGATAGTAGGATGAGCACTTCAGTTCTTTCTGGAAGTAAGTTATTTGAATTGGCTGTAATTTTCTGAAGGATGCAATAAATGAGATCAATTTCCTTGTCAGCTCTGATGTTCTCACTACAGCTCTGAGGATTGGGGTCACTCCTCCCACTTAACCAAGGTCTTAGCCCACAGTGACAGGCTAAGGAGAGGCATGGCTTCTTACCTCCCTGTCTCATTCACTTGGTCTTGTCCCCAGTGCAAAAGCCCTAACCTGTGGGAATCATGTGTTTTAACTTTTCAGTTGCAGCATGAAATCAACGACTGGAGTAAATTACATGCCAAGCTCAGTGAACAAATCAAATCATTAGAGAAGTCTCAGAAAGATTTGGAAGTAGCCCTTACTCACAAGGATGGTTATATTAATGTAAGTACATTCTCATGAATACAAACTTAATTCTTGTGAATTATCATGAAATCTGTTGAACTAAACTGGAAAGACTCTTAGTGCCCTTTTACTTCTTTTCTAGGATTTGACTAATTGCATTACACATTTGAATCGATTAGAATGTGAATCTGAATCTGAGGGTCAAAATAAAGGAGGAAATGATTCAGATGAATTAGCAAGTGGAGAAGTGGCAGGTAAGATCAGTCTAAAGGAGGATGGACCCCTTTTCCCTTCCTATCTTTAAGTACACTAATGCTACTTTTCAGCTGGCTGAATTTCCTCTTAAGCTTTAGAGTTGTTAACAGGTATCACTGGATTTGTGTATATGTCTATTTGCATTGGGCAGAGGTGGATTGCTAGGGTATGGTGTAGCAATAAGCATGCAAGAAACACTGGCTGTGTTTTCACATCCCATTGAAACTAGAAGGGTGCACGGGAGCTGCACTGGTCATGTCTTACACCTCTAAGTATTGAACATACACAGTAGTAGAAACTATTTCTCAATTTCATGGAGATAACATTTTAAAACTCATCGTCTCAGGAGCTGTTTGATTTTAAGGCCCACAACTGGTTTTAAGAGTACTGAGGTGATTGGAGGCATAAACTAAGGCCATGAGAGAAAACCACAACCGGTTTTAAGAGTACTGAGGTGGCTGGATCCAGAAACTAAGGCCATGAGAGTAGAAGCAGTGGAAGATAGGGTAGAAGAAGAGTAGAAGATAGGGCAGCAGTGTTTACTGATGAGGAAAGTGTTTCTAGATGTCTCTCAAGTTGGATATTGCTTACGTAGTGAGTGTTTTAAACCACACCTGATAACCAATTCTGGAGGAGAATAGGAGGGAATCTTTCTGAATGAGACACTTACTAAGCCCAGGTGGAGACAGATCTGAGATTGAAGAAAGAGCTTTATGTCACATATTGTTTCTTTCTCAAGAATGGCATGTATAACGTTTATTGTGCAAATAGGAATTCACTTTTTGAATCTAGGTTTGCAGTTCTCTTAAAAGTCAGTCTAATCCTGTTCTATTTTTGTTTGTTCTTATAAATGTTTGAACATGATAATTATTTAGTTTTGCATAAATCAAGAAAATACAGATTTAAAATGCAAGGGAAGAAAAAGCAATGAAAGTCTTTTGTTTTTTAGGTGACTGGAAAGAGAAGATGAAAAATCAAATTAAGCAGATGATGGATGTCTCTCGGGTATAATCCTTTTTTAGAGTCCTATTAGTGCCTGTGAATGCTTTTACTGTGTCTCACTTATATGAATACTTCTCTTTTCTGTAATTTTTAGACGCAGACTGCAATATCAGTAGTTGAAGCGGATCTAAACCTTTTACGCTCTAAGCTAAGAGCCTCCAGGTCCACTAAATGTAACCTGGAAGGTAGGTTGCTTCTTGAGAAGAAATTTCTGTATATTGGAAAGATGCAAAATTGCATTAGATAGATAAAGAGTGGTTTCCTGCTTTCATGCTTCTCATTCCTCTCAGCACCAAACCCCCAATCAAGTTCTCAAGGTCTTGTGCACACACATAGAGCTCAAATGTTTTACCCTTTGCAGACCAGATAAAGAAATTGGAAGATGACCGCAACTCACTACAATCTGCCAAAAACAGACTGGAAGATGAGCGCAGAACCCTGAGGCAGAAAGTGGAGATTCTGAGTGAACTGTATCAGCAGAAGGAGATGGCTTTGCAAAAGTAAGATTTTCATTTACTGTTCACTGTCATGTGACTAAATAAAGGTGTACTAATATAGCCAATGTTATCTTTCTTAGGATTATTTATACTTTTTTCCATCTCTAATTAGTACAAATTTGTCTTTCTTCCTATCTGCTTTGTTTCTCATAACCTGCATTTTTTTTTTCCTTTCTAACTAGTTGTCAGAAACTGTTGCCTGTAGCTCATGTAAGAGGGAGCATTTGCCTGGTACTGACAGTTACTGCTGTGGAAGTGCTTCTCTTTTGAAGATCTGTCCATGCCTTTTCTGTGGCTCCACCACTTATTTCACTTTCCTTTCTTTGTGGTCAATTACATAATTTCCTTTAAAAAGTCTGAGTGATTTGTATGACATGTGTTAGTAGAATAAAAACTTCAAAAAAGGACATTTTACTCATTAAAGGTACATTAAGTTTTGGACTTCACAGAGTCAAATATTCAGACTAAACATAATTGTGGCAAAGATGAGGAGTTTTGAATATAGAAGTATTTGGTGTATATATTGAGATACTAATCTTCTGAAATACACATCTCAAATTTTAAGCTAGGTATCTTTTGAAAACTATATTTTTATAATTCAAGTTTTTTCTCCAAAAAAACATCTGAATTCTCTAAAAATATGTTGTGGCAGTTACTATTTGTGTTTGCTCTTATATTTTACTCTATGGTGTATATGGCAGTGCGTGAGAAGACCTCTCTTGCTAAGCAAATTTAACCTTTTAAAATGCTTAGTCTGCTACTGCCATATGCCATTAAACATTAAAACTATACCATTAACTTTTTCTCTAATTCTTTGCTTACCAAGCAGCCCGTTTAGGTTTTCCAGATTTTGCTCAGGCCAGCTCTAAATGCCTGTCCTGCTTCAGAGAGACATTCCTCATTTCATTACTTTTTTAAAAAGAGCACTTCTCTGCCTCCAATAGTAATGTGAATTATTTAAATGGCAACTGTTTTTCTTCATGATCCAGTTAACCCATTTATGTGCCACAACATTCATTCAGTCTCCATGTGTGGTTTGTACTCTGCTGTCCACCCCTGAAGTCACTGCGTGTGTTCAGGCCCTTGTCATTTTTATGCCAGTCCCCTAGCTAATCACCTATCTGTCTTCAGTCTCTCTTACACATCTGCTTCCAAATTCTGATTGTCTCTATAGCTGCTAGAGTGAACTTTCTAAAATACACGTCTGTCCGTGTCATTATGTGCTTAAAATCTATAAGTATGCTCCATTCCCTTGAGGGTCAATTCCATAGTCCTTAACAGGTACAGAGGCCACTTTCCCCTCAGCTAGCCCTGAGCTGCCTCTCCAGGTACACTTCCTGCAGTTTCTTCTGATGCTTCTGGAACTGTAGACACTCAACAGTTCCTCCATGCCACTCTAAACTTCTTTGTCTCTATGTATGCTGTTTTTTCTGCAGTAAAAATGTCCTTTATTGTTTCTGCCTGGCAGTCACCTACCTACTCACATGTTCATGCTCCTAAAAATCTTTCTTGGAGTGAGTAGCATAAATAAATAGGTAGCTACACAGACTGAGCACTCATTTGCTTTTTAAATGTAATTCCTAAAATATATTTGAGTTTAAATCTACATATTGGTATCTGCTCTTTATTTGATGGCCTGTTCTGTATTCCTTTTTCCTTTTTTTGAATTATTAGAGTATTTTAAATTCTTCTGCTCTTCTCTATTTAAGCTTGGTGGTTACAAGTTGTTCTACTTGTCTTGTTGTATTTACCTTAAAGGCCACAGTATATATCCTGGACTTATTACAAAGTCTGACATAAGGGAGTTACCTCTTTATTCATAGAGGAGTTACCTTTCTTTTCTTTTTTTTTTTTTTTTTTTTTTTTTGTGAGACAGGGTCTCTCTCTGTCGGCAGGCTGGAGTGCAGTGGCACGATCTCAGCTTACTGCAACTTCTGCCTCCTGGGTTCAAGTGATTCTCCTGCCTCAAGTAGCTGGGACTACAGGGGCCCACCACCATGCCTGGCTAATTTTTGTATTTTTATAGAGATGTATTTTGTTTCAGAGACAAGCTTTCACCATGTTGGCCAGGATGGTCTCAATCTCTTGACCTCATGATCCACCCACCTTATCTTCCCAAAGTGCTGGGACTACAGGCGTGAACCACAATACCAGGCACCAGGCCGAGGAGTTTCCTCTTTCTGGGCTTTAACTTCCTCCTGACTTAAATGTTATTGTGATAATGTATTGAAATGCTCCATATAGCTCAAACTCCACAAAATGTTTTGTGTTTTACAGTGCTATCCTGCTGATACTCAATTTACATACATATTTATAGTTACTATCACACTTTATTCTCCTGCATCTTCTGTCTTCCATTTGCAATCACTGTCATTCTATTTGAAGAATATACTTCAATTCAGGTTCAGTGAGTTCATTTTTGTATGAAAATGTCTTTATTTTGACTCTATTTTAAAAGGACCTTTTTTTTTTTTGAGACAGAGTTTCGTTCTTGTTGTCCAGGCTGGAGTGCAACAGTGCTATCCCTGCTCATTGCAATCTCTGCCTCCCAGGTGCAAGTGATTCTCCTGCCTCAGCCTCCTGAGTATCTGGGATTACAGGCATGCACCACCATGCCCAGCTAATTTCTTTTTTTCTTTTTTTTTTTAGCAGAGATGAGGTTTCTCCATGTTGGTCAGACTGGTCTCGAACTCCTGACCTCAGGTGATCCACCTGCCTCGGGCTCCCAAAGTGCTGGGATTACAGGTGTGAGCCACTGCGCCCAGCCTTAAAAGGATCTTTCTACTGGTTATGGAATTTTGATAGTTGTTTAATACCAGCACTTTAAAGATAACCAGTTATGTTCTGGTTTTAAAGTTTCTTTGAGGAATCTATTATCATTCTTATTTTCCCTTTTTCAAATGCATCATGCCTTCCCTAGCTGCCTTTAGTCATTTTCCTTTTTGGTTTTTCAGCAGTTTTGTTGGGAGGTGCCTCAGGTAGGGCTTTGTCATCACCCCCCACCCCCACCCCCTGCTTTTTCTTTTGCATTTATGCTGCTTGAGGTTATAAACCTCTCTTGAATTCGGGGCCTCTTTTTTCACATATTAATTCCATTTCATTCTCTCTTGTCCTGAGAATCCCATTCAACATACTAGGATCCCTCATTCCTACCCCTTGCCCAGTGCTCCTATATCCTGAATTTGCTTCATTCTGGATGTTTTCTTCTGACCTATCTTCCAGTGTGCTAAAATGTCACCTCAGTTATCTAATCTGCTGCAATCCTTAATTGAGTTCACTTACTACTTTTTACTTTTATAGTTTCTGATCCTCTGCTGAAATTCATAATCTTGACTTTTCCTTCCTTCCTTCAATATATAAGGCACAATTGTTTTTAAATCTGTAGTAATCCTATCATGTGGATCCCTTATGAGTCTGTTTCTCTTGTCTTTTAGATTGCAGCCACATTGTCTTGTCTTATGGAATGCCTGGTTGGTTTTGATGGGGTGGGAAACATTGTTTATGAAAATTGTAGGGGAAATTTGAGTTCTTGGATGATGTTACCATCCTACAGAAAAGATTTGAGATTACCTCTAGCAGGTGGTGGTCACTTTATTCCAGTTAGCAATTAAGTTCATTGAAAAATGGCTTGGTCTGTTTAAAGGACATTACATTGCCTGTTCAGTTCTCCAAGTGTGCAGCTCTTTTCCGGTCTCAACCCAAAGCCTAGGGCTTTTTCTTGGGGACCTTCTCATTGTGAGCCCTGAACTCCACCTCTTGTTTCTCTGAACCCAGGGATCTGTTGAAAGTTCTTCTCAACCTTCATATATGTCTGGCTTATCTTTAATGTGTGGATGAACTTGGGGGACAATGGCTTAAAATGCCAGACTTACTTATAATTCTGTGCTTTTTCCTACTGGATTTTCTTCACTGTCTTATTAGCTTTCTGATGCCTTCAAGCACATTCTTTATATTTTTGTCCATATGTTCTTATTTTCAGTGTTTGCAGACTAACTCATCTGTTATTCAAAGCAAAATTCTCTTGAATCTTTCTTTAAGACTTGTTTTTTCCACATCCCCTCCTAAACCAGAGTCAGGGAGGGATTGTTCTAGTCTTATATGCACCTTTTATACATTCAACTCTGAGCTCTTTTAGTGCAGAGGTGGTACTTACCATACCCAAACCTTTATCTTAGCCTCTTATAAGGTAACTAGTATATTATAACCACTCACAAAATATTTGCTGAAATATTAAATGAGCAGTTATAAAAGAATACATAAATTTTTTTCTCTTTGGGGTTAATAACCTTTTATACTATAGATCCTCTATTTTTGTTTCCAATTTATGGAAAAGTTTCAAGTATCTTTTGTATGAGAACTGTGAGTAAAGAAGTACAAGGGTAACTACAAGTAGCACTTTTAAGCCGTTAAATGTTGCTGCCTTTACAGTCTGTGTTACAGTATGTTGACATCTTGAGCTTGAAAATTATCAGGATAAAACCAATTTTCAGTACATAGCACCCTGATTACGGGACAGTTTGGATTCTTTTTCTGTTCAACAGACATTGGCAATACTCAGATTTGTCTCTCTGCTCAATCATGATTCCTTTGAAATAGGTAGGGGAGCTCCATATCTGAAGTGTGAAAATGTTCTGTGGTTAACTGTACAGTTAGAAGGCATGTTCTAAAAAGCCCTTTCCTTGGCCGTCTTGATCATGGTACCAGTCTTGGATTGAGAAACAGCGCATAAGAAAATAATTAGTGGTTTTTCCATGGTGAAAAATAAGAGAAGTAATTATCCCCTGTTTTATCCTAAGAAGCTTAACTGGGTCCTGGCTTTCTACATTGAAGAAAAGTGAGCATTCATCAGTTCAACACAACAGTCTTTTCCATGGGACACACAGGGTTTGTTTATTACATTTACTTACTAGTGAGGAAAGAATTACGAGACATTAGAAAATGCTGGTGATGTATCAACAGGCCAAAGTTGGATTTTTATCCGAAAGGACACTTTGAATTCCTTCCTATGACTTTGTATAGTCTGTGCATTTTTAAGAATAGGATAGGAAGTGACATTTTAGTAGAGCATTCAGACAGAATGCCAGGAGGAAAAGAGAAATACTTTCACTGACAACCGGTTTTATTTTAGGAAATTAAGTCAAGAAGAGTATGATCGGCGAGAACGAGAGCAGAGGCTATCAGCCGCTGATGAAAAGGCAGTTTTGGCTGCAGAGGAAGTAAAAACTTACAAGTAAGTTCACTCTCTAAGATGGTGCCACTGGCTAATGAAACTAGTTTTTGTTTTTCTTTAGCACAAAAGTCTAAATAAAGGGTCAGAGAACATGAATACATAAATTAACACAAAAGAAAAACTAAATTTTAAGTTAACAAATGGAAAAATATTAACAAATACCCAGTGCTGGCAAAACTGTAAGGGAACTTGGTTCATGCAAACAGCTCTGGGGGTAGAGGGCGGGGAGGGTGGCAGTTTGTTGTATGATGTATCAAAAGCCATTAAAGTGATTTTGCCACTTGATAGACCCAGTAATCCTACCTTTGGGAAATTTCTTTATGATATAATTAAAGGATGAAAAAAGGAAAAGAAAGTTTATAGTGGAAGATAACAGGATTAATTGAGAAACCTATTTAGGAACAGTTAAAGTAGCTCTATTAGGGTGCAGTTATTAGGGTAAGTGTTAACATCATCATATTGTTTGGGTTTTATTTGGTTGTGCCTTAACTCATAAAGCCAAGTGTAATTTTTAGGCGGAGAATTGAAGAAATGGAGGATGAGTTACAGAAAACAGAGCGGTTATTTAAAAACCAGGTAATGATTCTAGTCTCCTATTTAGTGTCCAGAATTCTTTCATAATTAATACAGGCAATTATAATGAATCTGTAAGCATATTTTGTGATGTATTATCTTTTTTAGATTGCTACCCATGAGAAGAAAGCTCATGAAAACTGGGTAAGATTTCTTTTTTCTTTCCTTTATTTGGTGCATAGTCTCCTAGAACTTAATTTGAATATATTTCTTCAATAGCTCAAAGCTCGTGCTGCACAAAGAGCAGTAGCCGAGGAGAAAAGGAAAGGTGGCAACTTGAGACAGAAGTATGTGATTTTGGTGCCTATGTCTTCAGTATTGTCTCTTAAGGAATTGGTTTCTGTTTCATATTTAAGTCTTTCTTAAATACTCTTTCTCTACATTCAAGATTATTAGAATTAACAGAAAATCTGGCAATGCTTCAGGAAGAAGCTATGATTGTAAAACCAATGCTGGGAAGACCAAATACACAGAACCCTCCCCGGAGAGGTAAGGGAGCACCTCGTAAAGGGCAACAATCTGTTTTTGGTGTAAAATGTATATAAATGACTTTTGTTTCTGTGTGTAATGGTTATGATACCCTAGGAATAATCTCAAGAACTTAAGAAAAAAAGCCTGTCTTAAAATGGTAAGACGCTGTCATCTTTAGGTCCTCTGAGCCAGAATGGCTCTTTTGGCCCATCCCCTGTGAGCAGTGGAGAATGCTCCCCTCCACTGACAGTGGATCCACCTGTGAGACCAGTCTCTGCTACTCTCAGTCAAAGAGATATGCCTAGAAGTGAATTTAGTGAGCATTCACATGTTTCCTTAAAATACTGTTTCAGGTGGCTTTTTCCCTTTTATTTGAGGATTCTAATGCAAACAACACTTTAGAATTTGGGTCTGTCCAGTATAGAAAAGAAAATTTCTTAATTTGTCTTGGTGGATAAGTATTCAACTGCAAGGTTTGTTTTAGAACAAAAAGCATTTATTATTTCCATTAAGGTCCTTTTATTGTTTCTTTTTAATTCTTTTACTATGAAGTGTAAAAAATTTTACTTTATCTTTAAATTAAAGTTCTGTGGGATTCTTCTCCCAAATACATCTGACCCTTGAACAACACAGGTTTGATTTGTGCAGGTCTGCTTATATGCAGAGTTTTTTCAAAAAGTACCTTGGGAAATTTTTTGGAACTTTGCAATACTTTGAAAGAACTTGCAGATGAACCACACAGCCTAGAAATATTGAAAAAAAATTAGGTATGTCATGAATGCATAAAATATATGTAGATACTAGTCTATTTTATCATATACTATTGTAAAATATACAAAAATCTATTTTAAAAAGTTTATCAACACTTGTGCAAACACAGATATATGTGACACCATTCACAATTGGGAGAAAGTAAACACGCGTAAAGACACAGTATTAAATCATAAATGCATAAAGTTAGCTGTAGTATACACTGCACTAGTGTAATTTCATAGCCACCTCCTGTTGTTGTGGCAGTGAGCTCAAGCATGGCGAGTATCCGCTTTAAACACCATGTATGTTAATCTCTATGTAAACATAATCTTTCACAGTTCTTGTGTATTTTTTATGTTTAGTGCAATAACATAAACCTTGAATAACACCATTTGACCCATATAAAATGTCACTAGTGATGCTGGAAGTATTCTCAAGAAGCAAAGTCATGACATTACTAGAGAAGTTGAATTGCTTTGATACAGACCATACATTGGAGTGTGCAGCAGCGTTATCTGTCATTTCTGTCAGATGATTCCTCTTGAACAGATCCTGCACACTTACAGTATAGACAAATACAATACAGTATTGTACATACATTTCCTCTTAGGATTTCAGTAACATTTTCTTTAGCTTACTCTATTAAGGTAAGAATACAGTATAATATATATATATATGCAGAATATGTGTTAATCAGCTGTTTAGGTTATTGGTAAGGCTTCTGGTCAGTAGTAGGCTATTTATTAGTAGGTAGGCTTTGGGAAGTCAAAAGTTACATGTGGGTTTTTGACTGCACAGGGGATCAGCACACCTAACCCCTGCATTGTTCAAGAATCAACTGCATTTGCCTTAGTAACTTCATAGTTTATGAGGCATACATGTTTCCACTTCTCATTACTACAGTATGAAATGCTGTTGAGTCTATTTTGAATCCTAAATATGTCTACAATAGTAAGATATGGAAGTCAGATTATGTATACACTGAACAAAAATCACAATGTAGAATACTGTATATAGAAGTCTATAGCTTGAAGTATAGACCAGAGCCGTTAATGTGCAGGGTTTATTGTTCTTTCATGCAAGGCATTGCTTATTTTAATTCTTTAAGTCTGTGCATAAATTATAGATGATTTGCCTTCATGAGTATCGGGAGACCCGTTTTTAATGTTGCTTTCCAGATAGACTTGAACCCTAACCTGTCTACAATTTGTTATTTCTTCTGAAAAATACATATAAGGGCTCTGTTATTTCTTTCACAAGGATCTGTGGACGGGCCTCTTACTGATCCTCAATGGTCAGCTGAGGCATCTGGGAAACCCTTTCCTCATAAGGGAGCAAGAGTGTTTAAAGAGTCTAAAACCATGCAGGAAGTGGGGAGAGGATTTTTTTTATCCTCCTCATAGTGTACACAAGTCAGAATAAGCCTATGTCAATTCTCTGGTCTCTGACAGATCCAGGATCTGGTACAGCTGCTGTGAACAACAGCTCAAGACAGCTCTCTTACCCTACCAGGATGATGGACGAAGGCAAGGTAAATGCACCCATTTTGAATAGTTATTTCAAGAAAGAACATGTAGCTTTTCCTACAACTCTCTTTGCTTCATCTCTTATTTGTGTGTTCTATCTGACCTATCTCATTTATTTTTCTAAAAAAGCAAACTGTTCTCCAAGAGCCTGAAGTCCCCTCATTTCCCAGCATTGCATCTTCAGCTGAGCATCCAGTAGCAGTAAGTACTTAGAAGTGTGGACTGAACTGGGCTATAAATTGCCTGGCGATATTGATCTTACTTTTGTCCTTGACTTGGGAGTGTTGCTGAAATCTGACTGATTTGTTGGCCTTTTCTCCCTCTCCTGTTTGATTAGACATTTAACGTGTGTAGAGCATTTGCTGTAACTGTAATTAACTTAAACAAAAGTGAGAAGTCCCCACTCTTCTGCATTTCAGTGTTTAATGCTCTTATGCAAAGTAAATTCATTGTAAGTTATGTAATTCATTATTATGTCTTCATTTGGAAATGTGCTATTTGAGAATTATCTTCAATTGTCTACTAGGCAAAACCTATTTTGAATGATCTGAAATTACAGATTGATAACAAAAAAGTACTGAGTAGTAGAAGTCTATAATTACCCATTGAGCCAGTTCTCAGCAGTTGCCTTAAACAGTGTTCACATAAGTGTATTTTCTTGTAACTTGTGTAGCTGTTAAGGCTGGTAAGTCCTCTGGTCAGACCTCACCATGCTTCTCTGTATTGAAATCAAAATACGTTTATTTTAATGGTTGAGAGTTTCCAAACCACTTTCCCATAGGAAATGATTACTCAGTGTCTCGTAGTAGACAGTATTACTAGTGAATGAATGTAATTAGAGTATGCCGGTGTCATTTGTGTATATAACATTGTTTCTCTTAAAAAATGCTTCAGAGTTCCAGCACATGACTCGACGAATATACATGTCTTGAGAAATCTTTTTATCCAAGGGCAGTTTGGATAAGACCCAAGACCCCTTTGAAGTAGAAGACTTCAGAGAGAATAAAAACTACTTTGTTAGAGAGAAGTAGAGGTGGAAAGGATGTGGACTTGGAGTCAAACCTGGCATTGAATTCCAGCCCAGCTTCTTACATGCTGTGTGACTGTCAGCAAATTATCTAATACTCTCTGTGCCTGCGTTCCTGCTTATTTAGAACAAGAAGGTCCTATTAGAGATTCAGAGATAGAAGAATTTGAGTTAACATATGTGAGGCCTGTTGAAGGTACTCTGAATAATTGCTATTACATGGTAGAGAATGGATTTTTCATTCCCTTTCATTCTCTGCATTCTAAATATGGAAATTATTCTGATGGGAGGGAGGGACGTGCAGAGGGAGTAACTGCCATAGAGATAGTATTAGTCAGGAATGACTTCCCTTTATAAACTTTGCTTGCCCTTCCATTGCAGATATAAGCAATAATACGATTATAGCAAAAGTGTTCACTCCTGTGACATACTTTTAACCTTTCTAAGCTGTCAGTGGGAACAAACGAGAGTGGTAGTTGTTGCACTGATTCTGCTCTTTGGACAAGTGCCTGACATCTGCTTCATTGGGTTTTAGCTTTTACTGGTGTTGGTACTTTTGTCTGTCATACCAGAGTATTTTAAAACTTCAATTGCTTCTATTCCACAGGTTAATATGACTCCAGAAGGGCCCCCTCCTTTCCCAGGAGTCCCTCTTATGAGCACCCCCATGGGAGGCCCTGTACCACCACCCATTCCATATGGACCACCACCTCAGCTCTATGGACCTTGTGGACCTTTTTGGCCTCGGCCAATTCCTCCACCCTTTGGTAAGTTGATCTGAACAGTAGTAATTGACCTGTAAAGCATGGTCATCTTCTCTATCACTTGTTAAAACAATTGCAATTGCTTTGGGAGTGATGCAACTGTAAAACTTTCTGGTTTGGCTTGCAGTATTTCAGATCTAGGAAAACACACTCAACACTCTCACACTTTGTTAGTTGTTTTGGCCATCTGTGGTCAGGATATCTGCTGCTAGGAATGCTGTGGAGGTGACATGCTCACAGTGCCCTGAGGACATATTGGCCCTTTACTAACACACTGAATGCCTCTTGGCAGAGCCATTTGAGATCCTTGAATAACTCAGTACCAGGACTGCTTACTCTGAGTTACTCAGTCATCAATTAACAAAGTAGTAAGAAAGAGAAGTTTCGGAAGCTCTAATTCCTCTTCATTCCTCCCCCTTCCCAGACACCAGCTGATGTCTAGAAAAAGCAAGTACCTGCATGAGTATTTTTCAACTTTCTGAACTTTTCAAAACCTCAGGCTGTAAGGAATAGGAATACATTTTGGCTTTTCTATGCCCTAGAGATGGTTTTCTAAGAGTCCCAGGCCCTTCAAGGAAGGCTCACTGGCATCACCAGGCATCTTTTTAGAAAATAAAGCCACTTGCTACAGAAAAACTGTCTTTTCCCCACCTTTCCAACATTTCAGAGAACCCACTCAGTTTTCCATTCTAGACCCACTCTCTACCCTCCAATGCAAAAGTGTTCCAAATGCCTTGAATTTGGTGTGCAGTCTGTTATGTTGATACAATGAATTCTGAGCACTTTCCCCAGCTCACTTTCAGTCCAGATTATATTTTTGCCACATGTGTTTGAAGAAAGACCATATGAGCAAAGAAAGCAGAGTGGGCTCAGACATTTAGTCCAGAGGTTAGATCCAATCTCCTTGAACTGGCCTGGGGTTTTCAGCTGTTTGAACAAATAACTCTGAGTTAATCCCCTCCATCTTTATCTTACCATCTTCATCTGAAAAAAAGCTAAAAGTGTGAAATATCCAGTTGGTTAGAATCTGAAGTTTATTTCAATCCTAGAGAGTATTCATAAGAGCTATAAAGGTAGATAAGGGAAAAACTGTATGAGAAAGATGAAGGAAGACAACTTAAAGATGATCAAAAAAATGTGCAGAAAACAATGACGAGTGTTTAGCATCTTCAGTAAAGACAGAACAAGAGAAAAAGAGAGGTTTGATGGATTCCTGTTAGGTAAGGTTACCTGAAGTAAAAAGATAGAACCTGCTTCAATGGAAGTCTTTAAAAATATATCTATCCAGAGTATGTCTAGCCCCATCTAAAACAGTGATCATATGACCTCAAAAGTTAATAACACTGGTATTTTAGGCTTTTGTTCTCCTTAAACCAAATTGCCTACACTCTTCTGGATGTTTTGCATAATATGAAGAACTTCATGAAAATAGGGACCATTTCCTCTCTTAGTTCTTCATTCCTCAAATACATAGTTCAAAAGCCACAATCCTTCACTGAGGGCCTGCGTGAAGGCAGGTGCACAGCAGACTGCAAGCGGGCATTGGTTCTAGTCCAGCTGAACTAGACTAGAACTGCCATCCAGTCACTTAACCTCACAAAGCTTCAGTTTTCTCATCTTCAATGGGGGTTATGTGGCAACAGAGAGAGCAAGGCTTTGCGGTTTCATGAGAAGGTATAACCTTGGCACATACTAGGTATTCAAATAAAATGTAGTTGTTTATTATGCTATGTGCACGATAAGGCCAAACAGTGAAGCTTCCTTTGCAAAGATGATGATGGTGAGAGAAGCCTGGCATGGCAGACTCCCTCTTGCTCCCAGCATCATGGGGTGGCTGTCCTCACTCATTCCTGACATATGCCAAGCTAACCATGGAAGGAATTTAGTTTATAGTTTAACTTTGAAGAAAGAATGATAATAGTCCCTCCCTAAAATTAACTACCTCCTTGCTCAGGGACTGAAGCTGCCTTTGTAAAACTGTTGAAAGGCCACTAGATTATGGGAGGGGTCTGAATTCTGCTAAAATGTAAGCAGAGTTTCTATAATCCCTTATGCTCAGGAGTTATGTGGTCAGAGGTCACGAGATTTGTGACTTCTCCAATTGCTCCTATAGATAACATCACTATTATAGCACCTTAGATTGGTCTTTTGAGATGTTTTTCAGATGGTTGCATTCTGGCAACCAACTAACCCTATCCAAATTTGTGATTCATGACTCAACAGGTCCTGCGGCTGCAATTCAGAGGCAGATTCAGCGCACAAGGACTGTTCCTCACACCCCTGATTTCATCCTCAACCAATCAGCAGCACACATTCCCTAGCCCCTCCCCCACCAAACTATCCATAAAAACTCCAGCCTCTGAGTTCTATGAGACCGATTTGAGTAATAATTCAAGTCCTTCTACTTGGCAGGCTTTGTGTTATTAAACTATCTCTATTGCAATACTGTGGTCTCAGAATTGGTTTTGTCTGTGCACTATACAGGAAGAACCTGTCAGGCAATTACGATAGTAAGTGCTGGAGGTACAGAACTGAACTTGCTGTTGTTCATGTCATGAGCTTTGGGCTGGGGAAAGGAGATAACACAGTTAAACAGTCTTTCCTTGAAAGCTTGTCACAGGCTTCCTCTTAGAACTGGGATGAGGCAGGAGGGTGAAATATGGTTCTTATGCAAGTGTGGTATACCATGCTAGATTTCCTAATGTCAAACAAACATCCAGGGTATCAAAGGATATGTGTCAGTTTGAGCAAATGTTGATTTATTAACTCAGACTGTAAGCATTTATAAGACAAAATGGAGATATCCAGTGTGATTCCAAGCAGGCTTATGGACTAGCACACACAATAACCCAGGCGCACTGGCGATCTGGGATATGGTCTCCTATAGAAGCACTGTATACAGAGAAGGTGCATTTGTTCACTCAATAGACAGCAAGATTTCCCAAGGAGAGGAAAACCACCCTGCCCCACCTCCACCCTGGCTTTCCAGACTTCTAACGTGTTTATTCAGCAGTGACTTTCATTTGATGACGTGGCTCTCCACTCTCATGTCACCCCGTCGGCCACCTTAACCAACAGGTCAAGGAAGACTTCTGCCAGCTTGCCTCTGCTCTGCTGATGGCCTCATCCTGCCACCGTGGCTTTTCAGGCTCTTCCTCCTCTTGCCCTGAGGGCCCTGGGGCCCCACTCTGGCTTTCTTCTTTGTACCCAGCCCTCGCAATGTTTCCTTGCCGCTTGCCCGAGAAGCCAGCTTCTTGGAGGAGCCTTTCTCAGACAAACCCTGGGATGGGCTGGAGGCTAAGGCTGCACTGGAGGATCTTCTAGCAGCTTTCTCTGATTGCTCCTTTAGCAAGTCCGAAACTGTCTCTGAGAAATAAGCATTTATTTAGTGAAAAATATAAGTCCCAGAAAGTAGCTATAAGAGAAGCACCAGTCAGGAAACCTATAACTGCAATAGAGTTCTTTAATATAAATTCTTTTTATTAATACTTTTAATTCCCTAACTGCCCTTGATCTAAATATATTACTTTTTTAAAAGGGTCACTCCAGTGATACATGGTTCTGTAATAGTTTCCTTAAGATAGTATCCTTCCTTGAATAGAAGTGCACATGTTAAAAAACAATAATAATAATAATTAAGATAGTATCCTTCCTCTGTAAGTCATCCCTGACTCCCCACCCTACCCCAAGGAAGCATTCCTCATTTGAGGTGTCCTCTCAGTTCCCTGAACATCCTTCTATACCAGAACCTTAGTGCTACACTTATTTCTTTATTTGCCTGCACTTTCCATCCCCACTCCTATTTAACTCCCAAGTTTCTACACATCTGAGACTTTTAAGTGTTCATTGCTGTATCCCTAGGGATTGGCATAGTTCCTGCCACAAAGTACGTATGAAATGAATGATGCCAAATGAATGAATACATGAATGATTGAATGAATGAATGAATGAATGAATGACTAGAGGAAACTGGTCACAGTAGAAACAGGTGTCCTCATACTCATAACTCCTCTGTTATGCAGAAGAGATGTATAGACTGGGCTAAAATTAACAGTCCTCATTTAAAAGAACACCCCTCAGAGGGAAACTAAGAGTCCACCATGGGAATTACAGCTTGCTTGCTGAGGGCACTGTCTTGGCCTTTGCCCAAGGCATGACCCTAAGACTCAAAGATGGACTTACTGGCAAGTGGTCTGAATGGGATCGGCTTACTCTTGGTTCTCACTGGCACTGCCTTGTATTTGCACTTGCCTGGGGGTGCTTGCCTAAAAACACAAAGCATAAGGATGCAAGACTGCAGATGCAACCAGAAAATCAAGGTCACCAGAGGGTGTATATTTGCAAGAATTTGGGTCAGCTTTCAATTATCCATGCGGATAAGGTAGATGTAATAGGAAATATGCTGTGAATTCAGAAGGAGAGGTAAAAGGGCACAGACATCACAAAGCACCTCAGGCCTTTGAGAGACAGTGCAGAGAGGGAGTTAGGAGTATGGGCATGGTGGCAGTCAAAATGGGTTCACATCCTGGTAACCAGGGGCAAGAAAACCTTGCTAATTCTCAGTCTCCACATCTATAAAATGCAAAAACTAACAGTACCCATCTTGCAGGGATATGTGAAGATTAAATGAGAGCTATGTACCTGACACACTGTAAGTGACTGATAAAGAATGAGAGTTTGGCCAGGCACCGTGGCTCAACCCTGTAATCCCAGCACTTTGGGAGGCTGAGACGGGTGGATCACGAGGTCAAGAGATCTAGACCATCCTGGTTAATATGGTGAAACCCCATCTCTACTAAAAACACAAAAAATTAGCTGGGCATGGTGGCGCATGCCTGTAATCCCAGCTACTCAGGAGGCTGAGGCAGGAGAATTGCCTGAACCCAGGAGGCGGAGGTTGCGGTGAGCCGAGATCGCGCCATTGCACTCCAGCCTGGGTAACAAGAGCGAAACTCTGTCTCAAAAAAAAGAATGAGAGTTTGAGAAAGAACACTTGGAACAGTGCCCAGCACATAACAAGAGCTCAGCAGATGAGGATGAAGAGGATGATTCTGCTGCTGCTTCTGACAGTGATGCTGGTGATTTCCTTTAAAGAAAATGTCTTCAAAAACTCAAGGCACAGTCCTTAGGCAATGCCAGCTTCTCTGCCTAATAACACACATTCTTATACTGCTTGTCCCCTGGATGCATCTTCTGAAATAAAAGGGACTTTGAGGACAGAGAGTACTTCCACTGTAGAGAGCAGAGCTGGAACTTCCCAGCCAGTCCCCACTGCCTTCTCTGCCTTGTTCCAACTCTATCCCTCACCACCAGCCTCCCAAGTCCAGGTGGGGAAAAAAAGGTAATTGAATTTATTTAACCAACACTTAGGTAGTGCTTAGGCACCGTTCTAAATACTTTGCAAATATTAACTCACTGAGTCTTCCTAACAACCCTGTGAAGTAAGTACTATTATTATCCTCATTTTACAGAGGGGAAACTGAGGCTCACACAGGCTAAGGAACAGGTCCAAGGCCAAACAGCCAGTGACAAAGCCAAGATTCCAAGCCCAGGCTTAAGTCCATGTTCTTAACCATTGTATTTAGTTACCCCTAAAGGAAAGGTAGGAGGAAAAGATGGGAGGGGGAAAATCATACATAATTAATCAAGTGCCCTCAGAATGCTGGGATTGGTGCATTTAGTGCAAAGACAGGCTGAATAAGTAATCAGAGCAGAATCTGGTCCACTAACAGAAGCTTTAAAAAGTCTATGTGATTTAGTGTAGTTATAATGAAACAGAGGGGATAGTGCTGAAATGACCAGTCCACAAAGAGAACTGAGCTCCTATTCCAGGCTCCTCTTACTAGCTGTACCTGGGGCAAGTATTTTAACTTACCTAGCCTTCAGTTTCTTTCTCCATAGAGTGAGGATGTTAACCTGCACCTGGTTGGAATTCTGTAGGCATTAATTGAAAGTCCGCATGCAAGGCACTTAGCACAGTGCCTGGCACACAGGAAAAACTCCATAAATGTCAACTTAAAAAAAAAAAGTGAACAAGGAAGGATGTCTTCAGTGTGAAAATGCTTTATGGGTGCTTTCTGTGTGGATGCTCACAGCTGCTCTTGTGAAAGTGGGGAGTTAAATTATCTCCCAACTAAATCAGAAAACTGCCAAAGGAAAGAAAAGTGGATTCCCACAGGAAGCCTATTAGCAGAAAGAGAACTCCCACCAAGGCATTGTCCACATCAGAAACACTTTAAAGATGCTGAGCCTGCTCTATCCCCTAAGCCCAGGATATTTGCACAAAAGCAGACCCAACAGTGGAAACAGCCCAGTACTAAACTCACCCCTTGGCTATCCATGCTCCACCATCCGCAAAGCACCCTGGGCACAACCTCAAGGACAGCCTCTTCCAAGAACTTCTGAGAATGTACAAACTGAGAGCCCTGTGGCCAAATGGAAGCTGAGCTAGGGCTGGCCCCTGAGTGCTCACTAGTGGCTGGACCTATAAATGCCCATGTCTACTGAATGCCAATCCAGATATGGGTAACATAAGCCTCTGGGGGAAGTTTTCCTCTACAGGTCTATCAGTCAGCTAATTCATGGGGAGATTCTCTTGTTTGGGCAAGAATTTTTAGATAAATCTAGAGCACTGGAACAGGGCGCACGGTGGCTCACACCTGTAATCTCAGCACTTTGGGAGTTTGAGGCAGGTGGATCGCTTGAGCCTAGGAGTTTGAGACCATCCTGGGCTCAAGGCAAACCCTGTCTCTACTAAAAATACAAAAATTAGCTAGGTGTAGTGCTGCATGCCTGTAATCCCAGTGATTTGGGAGGCTGAGGCACAAGAATAGCTTGAACCCAGGAGGCAGAGGTTGCAGTGAGCTGAGATCGTGCCACTGCAGTCCAGCCTGGGAGACAGCAAAACTCTGTCTTGAAAAAAAAAAAAAAATCTAGTGCACTGCCAAGACTCCTCAGGATGGATACAATGCATCACCCTCCCTGGGGCAGATAGCCTGACCCAGATTCAACCACCTCTCAAATGGGAAGTGATATTGCAGCTTTTGCCCATGATGGTGGAGGTTGGTCAGCCTCTGAGAGAGATGGGCAAGGAAGCAGAAGGAAACAGCATAGAGCCCAGCAAGTGAATAAACACTAAACAGAAAAGATCAGGTGGAGCTACTGAGGAACCTACCAGTTAAACCTATTTGCCAAAGACCTAGAGATCTGCACCAAGCCCAGGGGACAGGGGAGCAGTACTTACTCAGGTGGTCAGAGGTATACACCTGTTATTGTTAGCTGACCTCACTTCCAGAAGCATATTAAAAAAAAAAAAAGCCAGGCACAGTGGCTCATGCCCATAATCCCAGCACTTTGGGAGGCTGAGGCAGGTGGATCACCTGAGTTCAGGAGTTCAGGACCAGCCTCACCAACATGGGGAAACCCAGTCTCTACCAAAAACACAAAATTAGCTGGGCGTGGTGGTGCATGCCTGTAATCCCAGATACTCAGGAGGCTGAGGCAGGAGAATCTCTTGAACCTGGGAGGCAGAGGTGGTGGTGAGCCAAAATCATGCCATTACACTCCAACCTGGGCAACAAGAGAGAAATTCCATCTCAAAAAAACAAAACAAAAAAGCCACAGACCTAAACCAACCCTAGAAAGGCTCAAGGTCTTCATATTGAACTGCAAAGAGACAATTTCCCAAATATTTCATAATTTCTATAGACGCATTGTCCTACACCATTATCTGTCCAAACTGCTTTTCATCTAGAACGTGGGTTTGCTTCATTGATAATTTTTGGCAACTTGAGGGACAGTGAGGACTGTTTTTATGTCCTGCCATTGAGTTAAGAAATGAGAAAAAAATGGCCAGACATGGTGGCTCATGCCTGTAATCCCAGCACTTTGGGAGGCCAAGGCAGGTGGATCACAAGGTCAAGAGTTCGAGACCAGTCTGGCCAACATAGCAAAATCCCATCTCTACTAAAGAAACAAATACAAAAATTAGCCAGGAGTGGTGGCAGGCACCTGTAGTCCCAGCTACTCAGGAGGCTGAGGCAGGGGAATTGCTTGAACTCGGGAGGCAGAGGTTGCAGTAAGCCAAGATCATGCCACTGCACTTCTTCAGCCTGGCCTTCAGAGTGAGATTCTGTCTCAAAAGACAAAAAAAAAGAAAAAGAAAAAAGAAATGAGAAAAAAATGCATTTGAGAAGAAAATGACATCAAATCTCACCTTGAGGGATCAACAAATTTGTAAATAGATCCATGTGGTGCATAGGCACTTGGGTAAGAGGTTGCCAGGAAATACAGCTCCCCTAGGCAACAGAAATAGACAAGCAATAATGGGACATTAGGCAGCACTGAGACACAGATACACAGAAAACAGTCAAAATGAGTTTATGGCCCTAAAATCCAGCAAGCCCCAAGAACAGAATCCCAGAAACCTGAGAGGCATTGGCTTTGCTGGCCTGTGAACTCCTTGAAAAGTGCATCTTTGAACCCCAAAAACGAGCTCAGCGTATGGACGAGCAGAGGTAATTTCTCGTGTATGCTTATTTATCAAACCAAATAGGTTTCTTCTGTTTGCAGGAGACCCCTTTTGCTTGGCTCTCATTTTCTCTCATGTGTCACCATGTAAGATTTGCCTTTCACTTTCCACCATGCCCAGCCACATGGAACTATGGGTCTACTTAACCTCTTTTTCTTTATAAATTACCCAGTTTCAGGTATGTTTTTATCAGCAGTGTGAAAACAGACTAATACGCTCTTAGACAGCGCCCTGCTCCTTCCCATTTCTCCCAGCTGGAACTCTGGGAAATGTTATTTTCACCTATTTACTTTCTCATTCCACCTCGTTTTCTAGTTATTTATGAGGGACAGTATGCTATGAAGTCACGAGCCCCACTGGAGAGTCCCAGAAGTCTGTTTTGATTTCTGATAACATCAATTCCTTTGTATGCTATCTTGGGAGACCTCTTCCCCCACACAACCCTCAAGATATTTATTCACTTGTAAAATGGAGATCACAATGCTCAAATGACTGTTAGGTATTCCATTAGAAAGTGTTAGATAAGGTCAGGTGCAGTGGCTTATGCCTGGTGGCTCACACCTGTAATCCCAGCACTTTGGGAGACCAAGGCAGGTGGATTACCTGAGGTTGGGAGTTTGAGAACAGCCTGATCAACATGGAGAAACCCTGTCTCTACTAAAAACAAAAATATTAGCTGGGTATGGTGGCACATGCCTGTAAGCCCAGCTACTCAGAAGGCTGAGGTAGGAGAATCCCTTGAACCTGGGAGGTGGAGGTTGCAGTGAGCTGAGATCGTGCCATTGCACTTCAGCCTGGGCAACAAGAGCAAAATTCCATCTCAAAAAAAAAAAAAAGAAAAAGACTGTTAGATAATTGGGATGGGCACAGTGGCTCATGCCTGTAATCCCAGCACTTTGGGAGGCCGAGGCAGGTGGATCACATGAGGTCAGGAGTTCAAGACCAGCCTGGCTAACATGGCAAAACCCCATCTCTACTAAAAATACAAAAATTTCCAGGCATGGTGGCTCATGCCTATAATCCCAGCACTTTGGGAGGCCAAGGCAGGCAGATCACAATATCAGAAGTTCGAGACCAGCCTGACCAACATGGTGAAACCCCGTCTCTACTAAAAATACAAAAGAATTAGGTGTGGTGGTGCATGCCTGTAATTCCAGCTACTTAGGAGGCTGAGGCAGGAGAATCACTTGAACCTGAAAGGCAGAGGTTACAGTAAGCTGAGATCATGCCACTGCACTCCAGCCTGGGCAACAGAGCGAAACTCCATCTCAAAAAAAAAAAAGTTATCTGGGTGTGGTGGCACATGCTTGTAATCCCAGATACTCAGGATGCTGAGACACAAGAATCACTTAAACCCAGCAGGTGGATGTTGCAGTGAGCCAAGACTGTGCCAGTGCACTCCAGCCTGGGCAATAGAGCAACAAGACTGTCTCAAAAAAGAAAAAAAGAAAGAAAAACAAAGAAAGTGTTTGATAATCATAGTTATTACCACTTTCTCATCTCTGGCCCAATGTTTTTGCCATTACACTAAATGAAATTCACTGGCTGTTACGTGCCTTACACAACTCTTTCTCAGTGTGGTAAAAGAAAATGTTTATTAAGTTGCAATTCTGGGAAGCCTAGAGCTTTATACAGCTCTGAGTTACTGAACAACTGATTCTTTTTTTTTTTTTTTAATTTTGAGACAAGGTCTTGCTTTTTCATCGACTAGTGTGCAGCGGCACAGTCACAGCTCACTGCATTCTCAGCTTCCTGGGCTCAAGCAAACCTTCCACCTCAGTCTCTCAAGTAGCTGGGATGACAGGTGCATGCCACTATATCAGGCTAATTTTTTTTAACTTTTTGTAGAGATGGGGTCTCCCTATGTTGCTCAGGCTGGTCTCAAACTCCTGCACTCAAGCAATCCTCCCTCCTCCACCTCCCAAAGCAGTAGGATTACAGGCATGAGCCACCACACAATGGCTCTAAACCACTGCTTTTTGTGGAGAACAGAGACCCGTGTTTGTCTTGTGCCAAGTGTGAGCCTCACGGTCTTTGCATAGCCCCTACACAGGGTAGCAGCTGCCTAACAGTCTATGGTCTGTGTACTGGCAAACTAGATTTCTAATCTTCCCCATGTAAGAGGTCTAATGAATTAGGACACACCCTCCCTTAGAGTCAGTTTGCTCTGTCTGAATGGAAACCCCAGGCACCATCCAGAGTGATTCTACCATTAGATAAATGTAGTGTCTACCAAAGGTCCACGTGTACACTGGTCACTCTCAGGCAGGGGACCCTGGAAACCATACAAAGGCCTTCCCAGTCTAAAAAGAAAATTGAAAACCCTGCCTATATGAGACTACAGTTTGTGTAAATTGTGTGTCTTCCACATTCCATAGACTTCCCATTGTATTTTTAGGAGAAAACAATGCTAGAGATGAATTTCATCTGTAGCATCCAACTGACATTTCTAACATATGTCTTAGGGGAGGAAAAAAAAAACAATATATGCCATGCTATACAAATTGACTGCAAACATAATTCATTTGACCAGCCCTCTTGGGAATGTGCTTCAGTGACTGACTTTCAGAAACCCCATCAATCAAACTTCAGCATGGGCGACTCCACACCAACCATTCGCTCAGCAGCAATTCATACCAGCTATCAACTACTCTCAGGATTCAGGAGGTGAACTGTAGCCAGAGGTGAGGCAGAACTCAAGTTCCAAGTAAAAGGTGACTTATCTAAAGCCAGTGGACTGATAATAAAATAATAAAATTGGTCAGGCACCAGCACTTTGGGAGTCCAAGGTGGGTGGATCATGATGTCAAGAGATCGAGACCATCCTGGCCAACATGGTGAAACCTCATTTCTACTATAAATACAAAAATTAGCTGGGCATGGTGGCACATGCCTATAATCCCAGCTACTCAGGAAGCTGAAGCAGGAGAATCGCTTGAACCTGAGAGGCAGAGGTTGCAGTGAGCCAAGATAGCACCACTGCACTTCAGCCTGGGCAACAAAGCAGACTCTGTCTCAAAAATAATAAATAAATAAAATAATGAAATAATGTCCAGATCTAAAAATGCCTCTAACAGGAAAATATGCCAACAGCAGAGAATATGAATCAGTTTATGCAAAACACAAGAGCAAGCAACTCTGGAAAAAAAAAATAACTTGACTCAGGAACAACAGCCTCATTAGCCTCAGGACCACCCTTGGGCAAAGCCTTAGAAAACTTTGCAAGTCTCTTCATAAAATTCAACCAAGGGTGCTGTTTTGTTTGCCAGATGTACCATGGCTGTTTTTTGTAACTGTCTGTTTTCTAGTGCGAGACGTCTACAAGCACAACAAACCAAGCCACCAAAGCCAGGATTTCTGTGGCCTCCTAAAGAAGAACAAGCCACAGAAGACAGCAAGCCAGGACCCCTTGGCAGACCTGCCTCTGGGGGTCCACCCTCTGGGGGTCCACCCTCTTGGGTTCCACACTCGGGGGCATTCAGCAGAGGAGAGGCCCTACCACCGCCTGTAGCTTTCACGTCACCACTTTCCACTGGGCATCGTGCTGCCCGCCTGTGGTTTCTCTCCTTTTTCATATGTTTGAACTTCCAATTTGGAACTCACATAGACATTTTCCTGTCAAAAATACTTGAAGTTTCCAACATTTTTGAAGTTTCCTTTGCTCCTATAAAACATTCATCTCAAACTATCCGTTCATCAGCTAGCTGAGAGGAAAGGGTCGGGGAGGTGACTGGGTCTCTTTATGTCCCACTCAAGTGAAAGTCCCTGCAGCCACCCCATGGTCCAGAGGAGAAAGAAACCAAATCCTTCAGAACCCTTCGAGACTCTGGGTTACACCTATAGAGAGTCTTTTTTTTCTTTTTTCCTTTTTTCTTTGTGTGTGTGTGTGTGTGTGTGTGTGTTTTGTTTTGTTTTTGTTTTCTGTTAATTATTTTTTTCCCCACGTATAGAGAATCTAGATGTGGAAGGGACCCTGAGAGGTAACTTTATTCTCTCTGCCTCTAAACATGACTATATCTAGTGCCAAATACTGAAAAGTTCAAAGTCCTCACAAAACAAAAAGCATATATTTAAAATTTGAATATTTTTATCTTTCTGAGTGAAACATAACTTATGTAAAGCTGAAGCTAAAAATCAGTTTTCTGATTATAAAATTTTTGGAGGCCAGGCACGATGGCTCATGCCTGTAATCCCAGCACTTTGGAAGACTGAGGCAGGCAGATCATCTGAGGTCAGGAGTTCGAAACTAGCCTGGCCAACACAGTGAAATCTTGTCTCTACTAAAAATACCAAAAAAAAAAAGTTAGCTGGGCATGATGGCATACACCTGTAATCCCAGCTACTGAGGAGACTGAGGCAGGAGAATCACTTGAACCCAGGAGGTGGAGATTGCAGTGAGCCAAGATTGCCTCACTGCACTCCAGCCTGAACCACAAAGCAAGATTCCATTTAGAAAAAAATCAGAACTGCTCCTCTCTTCCTTTCTCCACCATCGTGGTGTGTGCTTTATTCCGTTTCTCGCCATGTCTTCTCCCAAGACTTTCAGGATTAAGCGATTCCTGGCCAAGAAACAAAAGCAAAATCGTCCCATTCCCCAGTGGATTCAGATGAAAACTGGTAATAAAATCAGGTACAACTCCAAAAGGAGACACTGGAGAAGAACCAAGCTGGGTCTATAAGAAATTACACATGCGATGGCACACATATTTATGCTGTCTGAAAGTCACAGTTGTGTTACCAAATCAAGCTGAAAAATGTCACCGCTATCTGGAGAAGTTTGAACAGTTTCCTCTCTGGATCTGTTATGAAGGCATTAGTTAGTACAACACACAGTGCTTCCATTATTCATGTTAAAAAAAAAAATCAGAACTGTATTAGAGCTGAGTCTTTCTGTCTCTTGCTCATGTGTACATGTGCACATCATGCTTCATGGATGCCCTTAACATGTGCCTCATCTGTATTGAGTAACCTACTACCCAGATGTCTACCTTTTTCTCAGATTTCTGAAAAAAAAAAAAAAAATCCTCCTTTGCTCACAAACTCTTGGCAAGGTTGGGAAAGAGCCTGGCCCAACCAGCGGGATTCCCACCAGAGGTCCCTTTCCAAGACAGCGCCAGCAGAATAAACACCACTGCTTATCTAGTCTGGCCCACTGTGGACCCTTTTCACGTTCCTAAAACTGCGGTTCAGAACAGATCTTCCCCTCACAATGAGATGTGTAGTTCAACCAGGAAGGAGCAGGTTGGCATATTCAGTCTGTTCCTTCGTTGGTGAAATGAGCATTATAATTATATCATGGGGCTGGATGTGGTGGCTGATGCCTGTAATCCCAGCCTATTGGGAGGCTCAGGTGGGCAGATCACCTGAGGTCAGGAATTTGAGACCAGCCTGACCAAGACAGCAAAACCCCATCTCTACTAAAAATACAAAAATTAGCCAGGCATGGTGGTGCCCGCCTGTAATTCTAGCTACTTGGGAGGCTGAGGCAGGAGAGTTGCTTGAACTCTGGAAGAAAATGTTGCAGTAAGCCGGGATCGCACCACTGCTCTCCATCCTGGGTGATAGAGCAAGACTCTGTCTCAAAAAATAAATAAATAAAACATAATTACATCATGGGGGTGTTGTGATTACAAAATAAGGTGAAAAATGTGAAGTGCTTAGAACAGTATCCAGTACATTATAAAAGATGACTAAATGACAATGATCATAGAAGTGCTAATTATATTTAAAATAAACGTTCACTTGATGCCTGTGATTATCCAAGTTCCAGGAAGCAGAAATCAACAACTGCTTGATTTGTTACCTGCTTCATCTTCAGCAAAGGAGATGATGAACTTGCTGTGGGTACTGATCAGCCCTGGGAAGGCACAGGATGTGGTACTGCCAAGGCAAAGATCCCGCTTCTTCCATTTCCTGGTTTTTCTATCTTCCTGCAAAGCCATAAGTCGACTAGATGTAAAATAAAACATTATGTTTTAGGAATCCATATATCCACTCTGCAGAATACTTTTTCTCCTAAAATCAGGGATGCCTGAGTACTAGGACTGAGTCCCCCATTAAGAGATGAATAACTAGCCTCCCTCCAAGCACCCAGAAAGCTGCTTCAGAGCTACTTCAATCACCCACTTGCCCTAGATGTGGAAGTTCATATTCTACATAAAAGGAGTTCAGGTCAGGCCCAGGGACTCACACCTGTAAACCCAGCACTTTGGGAGGCCAAGGCGAGCAGATCACTTGAGCTCAGAAGTTCAAGACCAGTCTGGACAACAGGGTGAAACCCTGTCTCTACTAAAAATACAAAAATTAGTGGGACAGGGTGGTGCACGCCTGTAGTCCCAGCTACTTGGGAAGCTGAAGCACAAGAATCTCTTGAATCCCGGAGGTGGATATTGCAGTGAGCCAAGATCATGCTACTGCACACTCCAGCCTGTGTGACAGAGTGAGACTTCGTCTCAAAAAAAATAAATAAATAAAGGTTAGTGCCATGTGGATTGTGTAGGCAGCACCACTACAAAAGACTGATCTGATTTTTATTACTTGTGTGACCTTTGGATAGTTGCCCAATATCTCTAAGCTTCAGATTCCTCCTCTGTAAAATGGGGAGTGATAACACAATTTACCATAGGGGAGGATTGCAAAGGTTAAATAAAATAATATAAATAAAGATATCACCAATGTGTGTGGCACATAGTAAGGGCTAAAAAGACTACTAGCTGTTATTATTGCTATTATTATTTATGTCTATATAGTAGCAGAAAGATGCTTCATGTCCCTCTATCATTGATATGAACTAAAAGCAGGTTTTTAGAAGAAAAGGGAAAGGAAGTTGGTCGGACCCAAGGTGCTCATCAGAATCACCTGGAAAGTTTTATGGAAACAGAGATCCCAAACCCAGGGGATTTTGATAAGTACACCTCAATTAAGAATCACTGCCTATTGACAGGGTGCAGTGGCTTATGCCTGTAATCCCAATACTCTGGGAGGCTGAGGCACACAGATCACCTGAGACCAGGAGTTTGAGACCAGCCTGGCCAACATAGCAAAACCCCATCTCTACTGAAAACACAAAAATTAGGCAGGTGTGCTGGTGTGCACCTGTAGTCCCAGGTGCTTGGGAGGCTGAGGAAGGAGAATCACTTGAATCTGGGAGGCAGAGTTTGCAGTGAGCCAAGATCGCACTATGGCACTCCAGCCAGGGTGACAAAGGGAGAAACTAGCTCAAAAAAAAAAGGATCACTGCATTTAACCAAATGATGTGTGTATAGGGGCAGAGTGGTGAGTGGAGGTTGTAGGGAAAAAACCATAAAGAACAACAAAATCCCAGAGATCTAGTAAGTGATGATAAAGGACCTGAATAGAAATCGATGGCAGTAACTTCACTCCATCTCCATAACTAAGAATTGCAGCATGAAAATCGAACAGCTTTTTTAACAGAAACCAGATTTACTCTCCCATCTTAAACAATCTGAAACCTGCACAAGATAGAATCATAATGGCTTTAAAGATTCTGAAGTTCAGGCAGTATAGTCATGTGTTCTCAGAGATAAGAAACAAACAAGGTCAACCCTATGATTGTTCCAACGTACTACCTTGAGAGTTTCCAGCACAGGGAGGGAAAATACAGGCAAAGCCCAGCAGGCTCCTTGAGCTGAAAAGACATTGCTGAGAGTCCAGGAAAACCAATGCAGCAAGAGATTGCAGGACAGATACTGGAGAGAAGGAAACTGCACAGAGAATGAATGCCGGAGAGCTGCAAATGGTTCCCCTGAAGTAATCATCAGTATACTCGACAGCAGGTACATGTGGAAAGTATTGTAAAACAAAGGAAAGAATGAGAAGAAAATACTTGGTACTTACTTGGGATCAGGAATAGCATAAGTATCACAGGGCATAGGTGGAATTCAGTAGTGAGGAATAGAAAGCTCTAGAAAAAGCACTACCTTGATTCTATTTAGCAAATATTAATAGCAAGACCTGAAAGAATCACACTACTTCCAGATAACTATGTCTCCAAAAGAAATTCAAAGTCATTTATAGTAATACAAAAATATCCAGCACCTACCGACTTATAAATTAATGATTTCTGGCATCAATCAAAAATTATAAGGCAAGTAAAAAAGGAGAATATAACCCATAATAAAGAGTTAAATTTGTCCATTGAAACTGACACAGAACTGATAAAGATGTTAAAATTAGCACACAAGAACATTCAAACAATGATTCTTAACTATATTCCATATGTTCAAAAAGTTATATAGAGATAGGAGAGATGCAAAACAGACCCAAATCAAGTTTCTAGAGGTGAAAAAATACATTGAGATTACACACACACACTCAGTGGGATGAACGGCTGGCTAGACATTACAAAAGAAAAGATTCATGAACTAAAGACATAGCAATGGAAACTACCCCAAATTAAACACAGATAATTTTTTTAACATAAACAGATCATCAGTGAACTGTGGAACAACTTTAAGCAGCCCAATATACATGTAATTAGAGCCTCTGAATAAAAGGAGAGAAGGGGTGGGAGACAGAGGAAAACATATTTGAAGATATAAAGGCCAAAAATGTTGCAAATTTCATGAAAACTATAAATTCACAGATTCAATGACTTCAACAAACTCCAAGCACAAGAAATATGAAGAACACCAAACTAAGGCATATCTTAATGAAACTGCACAAAACTAATGAGAAAGAGAAAATCTTAAAAAGTGGTCATGGGGAAAGATGACATCTTACACATGAGGAAACAAACAGAAGTCTGACAGCCAACTTCTCATTGGAAACGATGCACGCCAGAACATAGCGGGGCAACCCCCAAACAATCAAAGAAAAAACATGTTAACATAGACTTCTATACCCAGGGAAAATATCTTTCAAAACTGAAGGCAAAATAAAGACTGCAAAAGTGAAAATAATTCATCACTATAGACCCCACTGACAAAAAATGTTAAAGGAAGTTCTTCAGACAGAAGAAAAATGATATCAGTTAGAAACATGCATCTACCCAAAGGAATTGAGAGCATTAGGAATGGTAACATTCTTATTGCCACTATAACAGCTTACCACAACTACAAATTACCACAACCTGTGGCTTAAAACAACATACACTTATTCTTTTACAGTGTTGGATGCCAGAACTCTGAAATGGTTTTCACTGAGCCAAGATCAAGATGTTGGCAGGACTGGGCTCCCTCCAGACACTGGAGGACAGTTGGTTTCCTTTCTCTTTCCAGCTTCTGAAGGCTGTCCCTACACCTTGACTCAAGGCCTTCATCTTGTCACCTTTTCTCCCTCTGCCTTTGTTGTCATGTCACCTTCTATCCCTCCCAGCTTCAAATTTCCCCCTACCTTTCTCTTCTAAACACACTTGTGATTTCATTTAGGACCCACCCAGAAAATCCAAGATAGTCCTCTGAGTCATATACAGTGTGTTCTAGGACCACAATAAATAGAAAATAGAAATCAATAGCAGGAAGATCTCTGAAAAATCTTTAGATATTTGGAAACTAAATAGCACACTTTGAAATAACTCATGGGACAATGAAATCAAAAGGTAAATTAGAAAATGTTTTTAACTGAATGAAAATGAAAACAATATGTCAACATTTACGGGATGCTGCTAAAGTAGCACTTGGGGAGAAATTTATAGCACTAAACACATAGTAGAAGAGATGAAAGTCTCAGATCAATTACCTCAGCTTCCATCTTGAGAAACTAAAAGTAGAAGAGCAAATTAAACCCAAATCAAGCAGAAGGAAGGAAAAAGAGCATAAATCAATGAAATAAAAAAACATTAAAATAATAGGAAAAAATCAATGAACACAAAAGCTGGTTCTTATAGAAGACCAATAAGATGGATAAACCTCTAACCAACTGTATCTAGAATAAGACAAGCAACATCACCATAGTTTCTACAGATGTTAAAAGAATAATAAAGGAATATTACGAACAACTGGATGCCAATACACTTGACAACGTAGGTGAACTGGACAAATACCTTGAAAGGCACAGACTACCAAAGCTCTCTCAGAAAGAAACAGATAAACTCAACAATTAAATCTAATAAAGAAATTAAATTGGGGGCCCAAAGTGGCTCCGGCCGGATGTCGTGGCACTTGCGAAGGCGAGGCCAAGAGTTCAAGGCCAACCAACCTCAGCAACCTTACAAGCTCTCATTGATTGGCAAAAAAAAAAAAAAAGAAATTAAATTTAGAGCTGGATGCAGTGGCTCAAGCCTGTAATCCCAGCACTTTGGGAGGCCAAGACGGGTGGATCACGAGGTCAAGAGATCTAGACCATCCTGGTTAATATGGTGAAACCCCATCTCTACTAAAAATACAAAAAATTAGCTGGGCATGGTGGCACGTGCCTGTAATCCCAGGTACTCAGGAGGCTGAGGCAGGAGAATTGCCTAAACCCAAGAGGCAGAGGTTGTGGTAAGCTGAGATCACACCATTGCACTCCAGCCTGGGTAACAAGAGCGAAACTCCTTCTCAAAAAAAAAAAAATTAAATTTGTAATTAAAAGTCTTTTCACATAGAAAACTTCAGGCCCAGATGGTTTTCCTTGGAAGGAAGAACACATAAGAAAGAAATAATACATATTTTACACAAACTCTTGCAGATAATTGAACAGGAGTACTCATTCTCTAAAGCCTGTCTACCCTGATTTCAAACTCTGACAAATACATTACAAGGAAGAAAAACTATAGTTCACTATTCATTCATGAACTCAGATTTTAAAATTTCAAACAACACATCAGCAAATCAAATCCTACCATATATAAAAAGGATGGGGCCGGGGGCAGTGGCTCATGCCTGTAATCCCAGCACTTTGGGAGGCAAGGTGGGAGGATAGCTTGAAGCCAGGAGTTCAAGGCCAGCCTGGGCAACACAGTAAGACCCCATCTCTACAAAAATAATTTTTTTTTTAATTAGCTGGGTGCCACCAGCTACTTGGGAGGCTGAGATGGGAGGATCACTTGAGCCCAGGAGTTTGAGGCTGTAGTGAGCTATGATCCTGCCATCGCAGTCCAGCCTGGGTTACAGAGCAAAAGCTTGTTTCAAAACATAATACAATAATGCATTATGACCAAGTGGTATTCATCCTCAGAATGCAAGACTTCTCTAACAATTTTTATTTATTTATTTATTTATTTATTTATTTATTTTGAGATGGAGTTTCTCTCTTGTTACCCAGGCTGGAGTGCAATGGCACGATCTCAGCTCACTGAAACCTCTGCCTCCTGGGTTCAGGCAATTCTCCTGCCTCAGCCTCCTGAGTAGCTGGGCACCACCATGCCCAGCTAATTTTTTGTATTTTTAGTAGAGACGACATTTCACCATGTTGACCAGGATGGTCTCAATCTCTCGACCTCGTGATCCACCCGTCTCGGCCTTCCAAAGTGCTGGGATTACAGGCTTGAGCCACCGCGCCCGGCCTTCTCTAACAATTTCTAAATCAATCAGTAAAATACACCGTATTAAGAAATTAAAAGTTTTTTAAACCCACATGATTCAGCAAAAGATGAAAAGAAGCATTTGACAAAACCCAACATCAATATTGAATACAAATTCTCCGAGGACTAGAAGTAGAAGAAAACATCCCCAGCCTGATAAAGGGTGTGTAGAAAACACCTGCAGCTGACATCATATTGGTGTGACGTCACACAGTAACATCACACTAATACGATGGTGAAAATGAATGCTTTCCCCAGTTCTATTCAACACTGAACTGAGATTAAGATAGAGCAATAAGCCAGTTAAAAAATAAGAACAGGCTTCCAGTTTTTAAAAAGAAAGTAAAAGTGTCTATATTTACAGACCTTCTAATAAAATGACCTTTCAAATAGAAATCCAGTAGAATCTACAAAAAAGCAATCAGAATGAACAAGGTGTTCAGGAACATTGCCAGATATAAGCTCAATATAAAAAAATTCTATATACTATGAATTAACAATCAGAAACTGAAATTTTACAAACTAACATTTACCATAACCTCAAACACTATGAGATAGGTAAATATACAAGATCTCTACATTGAAAACTACAAAACACAGTTGCCATGTTATTCACAACATGGCTATAACTGGGAATAGCCAAATGTTCATCAGTAACACAGAGAATAGATGAATAAATTGTGGTGTATTCATACAATTGAATATTACAAAGCAATAAAAAAGACAAATTACTGATATATGGAACAATATTGAGGAATCCCACAAACATTACTGAATTTAAAAAACCAAGCACAAAAAGAAGAGTACACACTATAATGATTCCATTTATATATGAAGTCACAGAAGCAAAATAAGCTGTGGTGAGTGTGCTTATCTCTGGCTGGTGTGTGTGTGTGTGAATTCTTTTTGGCATGGATGGCTATATGTACATATTCACTGGGGATGGGGGACAGGCTGGAGATCCCTTTGGCATGTTTGGAAATGCTCAGAACAAGTAAGCTGGATAGAAGCTGGGCCCCTGCTCCTTTAAAGTGAGCCCTTGGTATGTGACAGAGAGACAGAGATGGGGCAATAGGCAAGAAGAAGCCTTCTAGGGTGATTGAAGTGTTCTACATCTTGATATGGTTGGTGACAATATGAGTGCATACATTTGTTAAACATCATACAACTGTGCTCTCATGTGATTGTATTTCACCATATGTAAGTTACACCTCAGTAAAATAAAAAGAGGGAAAAGGGACATCAGTCCTTCCTTACCCACTTGTGAAGTCTCCAAAGATATACAGGCCATTCAGGTTTGGGGATTCACAACCCCAATAGACATAACCTCCAGTGACTGACTTCCCCACTGCATGGCCATAAGCATAGATTGGCAGAACATCATCTGTCCAGGAGAGAGGAAAGAGAGTGAATGCTGTGGCCTAAAACTGAAAGCTTCAAGGAGGAAGAAGGGGACTTTTTAATGCAGTTGCCTATTTCAGTGAAGAACACTTCATCTCCTGGTCTTCAGTAGGACAGGCAATCAAGTGAATCATGTTTATTGTTCTCAATAGACTAGCCACAATATTTGCAAGCTTCCTATTTAACCGCTCTCTGCAGGCAGAGAGGAAGCCAAAAATTCCCTCCATCTATGAGGCAGTGACCTGGAAATCCACACAGCTAAGCTTTCCCCATAGGTTGATATGGCAGATATCCAGGTTTAAGGATATGGAAAATGTCACAGTCTGTAAGACTGTTTTGTAACTTAGAGGACAAAAAAAGACTAAGAAGTAGTGATAGAGTCAGAACACTAGAATTTTGAGCCAGGTGGAGTTTCAAGCATGCCTCAATTATCAGTGTTTAAAAAGTCTCGTTGGCTGGATATGGTGGCTCATGCCTGTAATCCCAGCATTTTGGGCAGTTGGGGCGGGCAGATCATGAGGTCAGGAGATCGAGACCATCCCAGCCAATATGGTGAAACCCCATCTCTTCTAAAAATACAAAAATTAGCTGGGCATGGTGGTGTGCACCTGTAGTCCCAGCTACTCGGGAGGCTGAGGCAGGAGAATTGCTTGAACCCAGGAGGCGGAGGTTGTGGTGAGCCAAGATCAGGCCATTGTACTCCAGCCTGGGTAACAAGAGCAAAACTCCATCTCATAATAATAATAATAATAATATGCCTAAAATTAATGTGGGTAACTTATTTAAAATACAGATTCCTGGGTCAATCTCATTCCTCCAATCCACCCAAAATTCAAATTCTTTAGGTCTGAGGCAGAGTCTGGGAATTCACTTTTTTAAAACAGCCACTGCCAAGATGTGTCTGGTGCCAGCGAGTGGCTGGGGGACCACTTGGAGAAGTACTATGCCACAGGACACAAACAAGGCATTATGTAAATGACCTGCAGGGTGGGACATTCAGGTTTTATTCCCCACCTCCACCTCCAACCCACTCAACTCATCCAAGAAATCAGCCACAGAGCTTCTTTCTTACCCAAAGAAGCATTGTGACAAAGTTTTTTGTCATAACACGAAAATCCTTCCTTTGCTCTCCAGCCATAGTTTCCGCCTTTCACAATGAGGTCAACCTCTTCAAACCTGTTCTGGCCCACGTCCCCACAGAATATCCAGCCTTAGCCCTGGTGTGTGACAGGGTCCCCTCAGTCTACAGCACAACACCACATTCCTGATCCCATAGGCATAGATGGTGGCGGGGGGCCTGGCTCAGAAACAAACGGATTGTCCAAGGGGACTCAGTACCACTTACCATCTGAGCCCGCCCTGTTCACATCAATCCTTAAAACTTTTCCCAGCAGGGAACTTCTGAAAGAAAGAAGGCCCAGAAACAGAATCAGGTAAATGAGGAAAGCCACAGGACTGAAGAGTCCACCCAGAAGGGCCGACTCATAGTTGATGCCAAGAGACTGCTGGAGATCACATGGGAAGATGTGACTTCTTATTTTCCTTCTTTTTTTTTGTACCAGCAAGAATGAGCTTGAAGATTTTCTTTTAAATCTATATAAGATATTTAAGACTGCCCCATGTTTGGCTCAAAGAGAACTACTAGGCAAAGTTTGATGTGATCCTGGCCCATGGGACCCTGAGCAAGTTTCAGCTTCTGTTCTTATTTTAATGATGAAGACGGCTTCTCTCTGACTTGGGCCAATATGACAATTTTTTTAAAGAAGCTGGTTATATTGTTTGCTCTTTATTTAACAACATGGTCAGTTAAAAGAATAGAACAGAAGCTTTTGAGAGGCTCTGCTCATGACTATGGTCTCTGGGGCTGACTTTCCTCATTTGAAAGGCAGAGGAGAGTAACTGATAGCCTTGTGCCACCACTTCCTGCGAGGATGAGAAATTCCACACTCAAGTCAAGGGTCTGGGATCTAACAGACACACAATTATCAAAGGCTGTTATTATATTTAATATATTGGCCAGGTATGTGGCTCATGCCTGTAATCCCACATTTTGGGAGGCTGAGGTAGGAGGACAGCTTGAGGCCAGGAGTTCAAGAACAGCCTGGGCAATACAGTGAGACCCCATCTCTATTTAAAATATATAGCTAGATAAATATTATTTACCTTGCAGTGTGGTTGTGATGTAAGGGTTAAGTGTTACTGTGTATATAGCACTTAATGCAATTCTTGAATCACCATAGGTATTTGACAAATGTTAGCTTTGTTTTATTTATTTATTCATTTATTTAGTTTGAGATGGAGTTTCACTCTTGTCACCCAGGCTGGAGTTCAATGGCGCTATCTCGGTTCACCACAACCTCCACCTCCCGGATTCAAGTGATTCTCCTGCCTCAGCCTCCCGAGTAGTTGGGATTACAGGCCTGTGCCACCATGCCCAGTTAATTTTGTATTTTTAGTAAGGATGGGAGTTCTCTATGTTGATCAGGCTGGTCTCGAACTCCCAACCTCGGGTGATCCGCCCACCTCAGCCTCCCAAAGTGCTAGGATTTCAGGCATGAGACACCACGCCCAGCTAGTTTTGTATTATTATAACCTCAATATTTTTATTACTAGGAATACTAGGAGCCAAGTGCTTACTGGGTGCAAAGAGCAGAAGGACCACATGACCTTTATTTAGGCAACTCAGCATCACTGGGCCCTGGTGCCGTATCATGTGGGTGGGGATTTTTTTTTCCACTTACTCACTGTATGACCTCTGTGCCTCCATTTTCCTGTCTGTAAAATAGATATTATTATATGTATAATTCATAGGATTCATTCATTCCACGTGCAATTATGGGGCAGCTCCCTTGTGCCAGGCACTGTCCTAAGTGCTGGTGATATATCAATTAACAAAATAGATATAAATTCTTGCCCTTGAAGGTTTTTAGAATTACCTTCTCAAATACATGTAAAGATTTAGACCAGTGTCTGACAAGCTGCAAGCACCCAATACACATTGGCTCTCAGTATTTAGTTTCTCATGTGTCTCCAGGACCTAGCGCAGTGCCTGGAACACAGTGTTCAATAATATTATTGAGTTGAATTGAATTAAATGATTAGTGTGGTAAATAATGACCTGCTAATATATATTTAAAATCCTGAATTCTCCTTTACATAACATTCTGATGGTTATATTGAGCATCAGTAATGTTAACTACCAAAATATACTATGTGTGAAAGTTATGCAACAGAAAACCAAATATTCCTCCCATTGCCCCATCGGAGTGGACCACATCTTGCAGTATGTGATTTGAGTTTGATGCCATCCCTGCAAAAATGTCATAGCAGGGTCTCACTCTAAAGGGACAGGGGCCCAGCCTCCATCCAGCTTACTTGTTCTGAGCATTTCCAAACATGCCAAAGGGATCTCCAGCCTGTCCCCCGTCCCGAGTGAATACGTACATAAGCCATCCAGGCCAAAAAGAAGTTGTCCACCATTATGGTTTGAGGCTGGTTCTTCGATCTCCAAGATGACCCTGGAAGAGAAAAAGAAACCATGCATTAGGCTTTGACACAAGCTGAAGCTGCATCCTCTTGAGAGACCCAAAAATGACCGGTCCAAGCCACCAAAATTTGCCAAGCCAGCAAGACCTGCTTCTGAGTTTTCAAGGATCACAAAGTAGGTAGCTTTAGGGCTCTGAGATGCCCCTTATTTCCTGGTTAACTCTTTCATGGCTCATTTTTGGTTTTTTCTTTTTTTGTTTTTGAGACAGAGTCTCACTCTGCACCCAAGCTGGAGTGTAATGGTACAATCACAGCTCACTGCAACCTCTGCCTCCAGGTTCAACCAATTCTCTTGCCTCAGCCTTCCTAGTAGCTGGGATTACAGGCACGGGCTGCCACCATGCCTGGATAATTTTTTGAGACCTTGCCCTGTAGCCCAGGTTGGAATGCAGTGGTGCAATCTCGGCTCACTGCAACCTCTGTCTCCTGGGTTCATGCGATTCTCCTGCCTCAGCCTCCTGAGTAGCTGGGGACTACAGGTATGTGCCACCACACCCGGTTAATTTTTGGTAGAGAGTGGGTTTCACCATGTTGGCCAGGCTGGTCTTGAACTCCTGACCTCAAGTGATCCACCTGCCTCAGCTTCCCAAAGTGTTGTGATTACAGGCATGAACCACCATGACCAGCCAATTTTTCTTTCATGCCGTGACTTAATGAGCTGTGGACCTGGCCAGGGTAACAGCCGTTCTTTTTTAGGGCTTGCCTTTACTATCTGCCCTATCAGGACATTCCATCCCTTCCTTCCAGCAACTTAAGATGGTTAATCTATCAGTTCTTTATGCTTTTTGCAATCCCCCAACCTGTCTATAATGAGAAAAGAGGCAAGAGAGAAAGAAGAAGGAAAAAAAAAACAAGGCAGAGTGGTAGAGCGGAAACAGCATGAGCTTTGGATCAGTTAGAACAGTCCTCACCTGGCCATGCATCCAATAGCTTGATGGCCTGGTATCACAGCTTCCAGTGAGAATGAGAAACCCCACATTCAAAGTAAAGGGCCTGGGATCTAATGGCTGCATAATAATCACAGGCTACTATTATGTTTCATAGGTTGATACTATCATCTTTTCTCAGATTCCTATGGCTGCTGGTCCTTGCTTACCCTTTGAAGACAGGCAAGCCTGGCTTTACTTAGGGTAACTGTAAGGTGACAGCTACACCCCATTAAACAGCCTTGACTCAAGACTCTAACCCGGGCCTCCTGCAGTCAGCAGTGACTCCTTTCTCAACAGTTCCAGCTAGTGCCATAAAACCGGTAAAGCTCCCCTCTGCTGTCTCACCGGCCTGGCATCATTTCGGAACAGGGCACAGCTGCAGGCTCTCCCGAGTATGTCTCACCTCTCCGATTTCAGGCCAGCTTTGTTGGGATCAGCCCGAGAAACCATCTCACTAATCCGGATCTTTTCTACCTTCTTCTTGTCCAGGCACGAATAATAAATGTAGAACTTGCGGTTGTGGCGGAATTTCAGGTGAAAAGCCAACCCCAAGAAGCCTCTCTCATCCCCGATCCACGGGGTGGTCAACACGATGTTCTTGAGGTCCAGAAAGGGTTGCTCCAGGCGACTGCCATCGGGGAGATAGACCCACACCACTCCTACCTGCTCGGCAACAAAGAAGCGATGGGTGCCGTCCCCAGCATGGACCATGGAGACAGGGTTCCTGAGCCTGTTGGCCACCTTGCTCAGGCACAGCTGCAGGCAGAGTTATGGTGATCAGCAAGTTCAGGAACAGTTGCACCAGGAGTCATGAAGAGACGCCTGTGGATGGCCAAGGCATTGCGCTGAGAAGCCCAGGGGGGTCTCAGATCAAAAGGCTGCCTGGACTTCCTGTCTCACCTCCCCATCATCATTAGAGGGGTCCTCCCCATGCCACCTCTTTCATCAGCTTTCCAAATGCTGACCTCTCCCCATTCACCCCCAGACACCTTCTTCCTGCAAAGTCTGTGTGTGCCGCCTGCACCTGTCTTGTTTTCAGGCTGAGCTCAACCAAAACGATGCCTCCCAGGGATGTGGATTTTGGCCGTTGAGCAGCCAGGAGAAGCAGAAACTGTGAGTCACTGCTACTCAGCAGCTTGTATCTCTCTCCCAGCTCTGGAATGTTGGGCAGACAGAACTCTGGAGAGAGTCCCCAACCCCTGCCGCTGCCACTGTCACGCCAGCGATGATCTGGCACAAATCACCCAGATGAGAAAGAACGGAACCCCAGCAGATGCCACCAGCCCCTCCCTGAATGCACTTCGTAAATGCCATGGGGATAAGTGCCTAACTCTCTGAGCATGGCAGAGGATGCAAATAATAATTTGCCATGCACAGCAGAGGGAGCGTGGCAAATAATGGCTACTCTGAGAACTTGAGGAAGAGTATCCTTCTCATTCTCCTGGAGCCTGGGGAAGAATCAGGGCCAGCAGAATCCCAGAGGGAGAGCTTTGGGGAACCCATAGAAATCAAATATAGCACACCTTCACATCAGTGTGCCTGTCCAAAGCCGGCAGCTCCAAGGTGAAGCACCCAGCCTGTGAACTTCTAAAGGGCCGGGCTCCCAAAGCACCCCTCCCCTCAGGTCCCACACCATGCAGCCCAGCACACAAAACCCTGGGGCTGGAAGGCACTTTTACTACCTGGCAGAGGATGTCTTTAATGTAATCTGCACACAGCTCATGTCTCTTCAGATCAAAGTATTCCATGATGTCTCAATACCGGGCAGCGATGCGGCGGTCCTTGTGCTGGTCACAGCAGCCAAAGGGCTCATAGTCAGAGCAAAATGCAAGGTGCAGAAGGGGCCGGAAAGGGGGCCCATAATCCAGGCACTGGGGGTGTCCCTGCAGCAAGCCCACCTGGCCCAACAAGAATGTGAGGCAGAGGCAGGAAATGCCAGAAGAGAGCCAGGGGGTCCAGCAACACAGACCGCCGCGCAGACTGAGTGGACGTTCTCAGCATTTTGGCCTTGGGAACACTTGGGCTGCTGTGTTTGCTCAGGTTGGCTTCCCCGCTCTGCCCAAGGTCCTCCCTCTCTTCCTCCCCCCACTCCACCCTGTTTTCCCTTCCTTCCTCCTCTTCCCCTCCTCTCCCACTGAGGTGGTTTCTGAGCAGTGTCCCTTCTGTGGACTCCCTTTGAAAAGAGTGAAAGGTGTCCCTTCCCCCTTCCTCAACCCATCTAAACAGGAAGCCCCACTCTAGGCTGCTAGTGTTATGGGGTCACATGTTTACTCAGCCAAAAGTGCAATGGTGTCAATGGCAAAGGTGCTTTGATTCCTTAAAACTACAAAGAATTCCTGCTGTGTGTGGGGAGGCCCAGAAATTTACAATTTTTTACTGTTTCTTCACAGGCTGAGGGTCCAGAGTCATCATGAGAACACCATATATTACATCATCCATCGCACTCTGTGGAAGGAAAGCTTCAAGAATTCCTACAGTGCTGAAGGGCACCAAGGGGGAGGGGGACATGGAGGGACCATGGCAGGAGGCACGTGTCCTGCAGAGCTCTCGGATCTGGCAAGGTATAGGAAGAGAGGGCATTTCATGAATCTTGCATCCACAGTAAGGACCAAGGAGAGGAAAGAGGGAGGACACAGTGAAGGAAAAGAAGGAGGGGTCTTAGTCCATGCTGCTGTAACAAAACACCACAGAGTGTAATTTACAAATAATAGAAATGTATTGGTCATAGTCATGGAGGCTGAAAAGTCCAGGATCAATATGGCCATAGGGACTGGGTATGGTGGCTCATGCCTGTAATCCCAGCACTTTGGGAGCCTGAGGCAGGAGGATCACTTGAGCCCAGGTTGAGACCAGACTGGAAACATTGTGAGACCCCATCTCTACAAATATAAAAAGAAAATTGGCCGGGCGCGGTGGCTCAAGCCTGTAATCCCAGCACTTTCAGAGGCTGAGGCGGGTGGATCACAAGGTCAAGAGATTGAGACCATCCTGATCAATGTGGTGAAACCCTGTCTCTACTAAAAATACAAAAAATTAGCTGGGCATGGTGGTGCATGCAGGAGGCTGAGGCAGGAGAATTGCTTGAGTCCAGGAGTTTGAGGCTGCAGTCAGCTATGATCATGCCACTGCACTCTGGCCTGGGCAACAGAGCAAGACCATCTCTAAAAATAAAAAATAAGAGATGCCAACAGGTTCACTGTCTGGTGAGGGCTCTGTTCCTCATTGATGGTGAGTTCTTGCAACATCCTCCCATGGTGGAAGGAACAGAAGAGTTTAAATCCACTCCTTCAAGACCTTTAATTAGGACCCAAATCCTACCCATGAGCTATCTACCCTCAAGACCTAATCACCTAGTAAAGGCCCCACTTCTTAATACTATCACATTGGTGATTACATTTCAATACATGAATCTGAGGTAGGGAGGGACACATTCAGACCATAGGAGAGGGAAGGTGGTCCAGTGAAAACAAGGAGTCAACAAGGAATGTTTGGGACATTGTCCCCAGGAAGCACAGGATGACTGGGTGCCTTTCTTTGCCAAATCTATACCTGCTGTAGGGACCCTCCTCCTCACTTAGTGTATGTTCCACATTACTATTTAAAAATGTGTTCTGTGGCTGGGTGTGGTGGCTCACACCTGTAATCCTAGCACTTTTGGAGGATGAGGCAGGCAGATCACAAGGTCAGGAGTTCAAGACCAGTGTGACCAGCATGGTGAAACCCCATCTCTACTAAAAATACAAAAAGAAATTAGCTAGGCCTGGTGGTACATGCCTGTAATCCTAGCTGCTCCAGAGGCTGAGGCAGAAGAATTGCTTGAATCCAGCAGGTGGAGGCTGCAGTGAGCCAAGAGCACACCACTGCACTCCAGCCTGAGTGACAGAGACTGTCTCAAAAAAATAAAATAAAATAAAATTAGTCAGGCATAGTGGGGGGGCGCCTGTAATCCCAGACACTTGGGAGGCTGAGGCAGAATTGTTTGAACCCAGAAGGCAGAGGTTACAGTGAGCTGAGACTGTGCCATTGCACTCCAGCCTGGGCAACAAGAGCAAAACTCCATCTCAAAAAATAATAATAAAATAAACAATAAAATAAAAATGTGTTTTGCTTTGTACATGTCCCTTGCACATGACAGGCTTTGATAAATATTTCTTGAATGAATGAATGAATGCAGAACATGGAGTCCCAAACTCACACAGCCCCAAACCCAAACAGGCATGAGCCGGGCATAGGTCCATGGGATCATTTGGCACTTGAGCTAACTCTTTTAGCATTTTCCATGGTTCTGGTCCACCTTGAATTTCCCTACTGGCAAAAGCTTCCATTTGAAATGCAGATGAAGTCCAATTTTCTTCTTATTCCAGATGTGCTTTACAGAGGGCACCCAACCTGGCTGCCCAACTCACACCAGGAACAGCGTTTGCCGGGATATCATCAGGAAGGGACAGTGAACCTCAGTCTACCTAAGTCTATATTCACAATGTTCTGAATTATAAAAGACCCAAATAGCATTTAAAATACAAAAAAATTGGCCAGGTGTGGTGGTTAATGCCTGTAATCCCAGGACTTGGGAGATCAAGATGGGAGGATCACTTGAGCCCAAAATTTGAGACCAGAATGGGCAATGCAGTGAGACCCTGTTGCTATAAAAATTTTAAAAATTAGCTGGGCATGGTGGCATGTACCTGTAGTCCTAGTTACTTGGAAGCCTAAGGTGGGAGAATTGCTTGAGCCCAGGAGTTCGAGGCTGTGGTGAGCTGCAATCACACCACTGCACTCCAGCCTAGGTAACAGAGTGAGACCCCGTAGATAGGTAGGTAGATAGAAGGATAGGTAGGTAGTAGATAGATAGATAGATGATAGGTAGATAGGAGGGAGTAGTTAGAATGATTATCAGCACAGTCATGCTTTCTTATTTTACTGTTCAACATTACACCTAGTTAGCCAGAAGCAGTGGCTCACACCTGTAATCTCTTTGGGAGGCCAAGGTGGGTGGATCACTTGAGGCCAGGAGTTCAGGACCAGCCTGGCCAACATAGGGAACTCTGTCTCTACTAGAAATACACACACAAACCAAAAAATTTAGCTGAGTGTGGTGGCACACACCTGTAATCCCAACTACTCAGGAGGCCAAGGCAGGAGAATCACTTGAACTCAGGAGGTGGAGGCTGCAGTGAGCTGAGATCACACCATTGCATTCCAGCCTGGGTGACAGAGTAAAACTCGGTCTCAAAAAAAAAAAAAGCATACCTAGTTGAGTGGTGTTTTTTAAAACATGGATCACGCTTATAATCCCAACACTTTGGGAAGCCGAGGTGGGTGGATGGCTTGAGCCCAGAAGTTTCAAACCAGCCTGGGCAACATAGTGAGACTGTCTCTACAAAAAATAAAAATAAAAAATTAGCCAGATATGATGGTGCATGACTGTGGTCCCAGCTACTTGGGAGGCTGACGTAGGAGGACTGCTTGAGCCCAGAAGGTCAAGGCTGCAGTGAGTCATTATTGCACCACTGGACTCCAGCCTGGGTGACAGAGTGAGACCCTGTCTCAAAATAAATAAAAAATAAAATAAAATAAACGTTGTCCATGATTCACTGGCATCTGTTGCTCTTTCTTCTGGGTTTGCTCAAATGTCACAGAATGTCATGGTTCTGGAAGCCTTGAGCAGGAGGAGTAACATTGGACTAACTTCAGCCAGTGAATTCACCCCTATTGCCTTCTCAGAACCATCTAACCCTGGGATTTCTAAGAATGAGTGCATTCTCTCATTCATATAGGACCTGGGAGTATTTTCCTTTTTTTTTTTCTTTTTTTTTTGAGACGGAGTTTTGCTCTTGTTACCCAGGCTGGAGTGCAATGGCGCGATCTCGGCTCACTGCAACCTCCGCCTCCTGGGTTCAGGCAATTCTCCTGCCTCAGCCTCCTGAGTAGCTGGGATTACCGTGCCTGGCCCCCTGGGAGTATTTTCTAATCTCATGAAATTCATGTCTCCGTTTCCCCTTTGCCATGAAAAATATGGAAATCTTGTTGTTTTGAGCAGAGTCACTGCACGATTAGCAGGGAATGATCGGCAGGCAGAATCTGATCAGACATAGTGACAGCATGAGTTTCTGATATCAAAATATGTAACATTTCAGATGATGCTACACTTTAGATATAATTGTATAATATGTATAATTATGTAATAATCATGCAATAATTTTACAAAAGATTTCGTGGTGTTAATTCAGTAAATACATATTATTTTGTCTGAAGAATGCTGGAAGAGAAATCTTTAACAGAAAACTAACATATAAAACATTTTCAAGGAGTTTGTGCTCTGAGAAAAAAGGATTAAAGTATCCAAATAACACAAGGCAGACATACGATTAAGATAACAGCCAGGAGCAAACTGCTGTGAGGGATCACAAGGAGGGAGAGATGACATTAGACTGCATGGGGATTAAGAATATTGTAATCAAAGTTGAGTGGGGCTCTTAGATAAGGTATGGATGCAAAAGAACAGAAAACGCATTTTCACTGAGTGTTAGGTGAGCTTATGAAATAACTCTGGAACTGTAAGCTAGGACCAGAGTATCTGAAATCACTCAGCTTCCACTTTTGAAGCAAACATAATCTTTTAAAAAAATTATTTAGTTTGCTAGGGCTGCTGTAACAGCAGAGGTCTCCCAAAATGCTGGAATTACAGGCGTGAGCCACCGCGCCCGATGCAAGTGCCTTTTAAAAAGTGATATTGAGAGTCAGGTGTTTATCCTAAATCACGTCATGGAATAGAACAGAGAGTTCATGTCATCACAGGCTCAGGGGCTTTGTGAAATCATGCTGGCAAGCAGAAATGAGCAGACCTGGCTTCTGCTGTTTTGTCTCACTCTACCTAGCTCAGTGCTCTGCACGTAGTCAACAGCGACTGCACTGGGAGGTCATACAGCTACTGCGTGAGAGTGTGATCTTTGGAACCACACCGATTGGGTTAGGATCCTGGTGCCAACACCTACAAACTCTGACCATGGCAAGTTACTTATCTCCAATGACTTCATTTTCTTTATTGGTAAAATAGGAATAATTCATAGAATTGTGGTGGTTATATGATCAAAGGTAAAACCCAAAGTGCTTGATAAGTTGTAGCTATTACTATTATTCATAGAAGCAGCCTAAACATCAATGGACCTCAAAAAAAGTTTCACAGGTGAATTGCACTACTCTTACTGAACAATTAGATAAGAACATCTAATTATTCTTATCTAATTGTTCTGATGTAAACTTTTTTTTTTTGAGATGGAGTTTCACTCTCATTACCCAGGCTGGAGTGCAATGGCGCGATCTCGGCTCACCGCAACCTCCGCCTCCTGGGTTCAGGTAATTCTCCTGCCTCAGCCTCCTGAGTAGCTGGGATTACAGGCATGCGCCACCATGCCCAGCTAATTTTTTGTATTTTTAGTAGAGACGGGGTTTCAACATGTTAACCAGGATGGTCTCGATCTCTTGACCTCCTGATCCACCTGCCTCGGCCTCCCAAAGTGCTGGGATTACAGGCATGAGCCACTGCGCCCGGCCTGATGTAAACATTTTAAGAGACAGTTTTGTATGGAAACCAAGAATCGTATCTACTCATTTCTTTTATCCTCACCTCCATTTTCTTAGAGATCAAGAGAAATCATAATCCTATTTTATAGCTTTTGGCTAAAAAAGAGAAAAAGGAGAGGGGACACGTGAGTTCTAAGCATGTTTTAGACTGCTGTGCCAGGCACCAAAAAAGCCAAGAGCCCATTAAAATTAGGCCAGTGCCAGCTGAAAAGAGCCAGACTTCTACACTGCTGTGACCCAAATTAGTCCTCTAGAGTCAAAGGTCTCTCTCTAGCAGGAGGATATTTTGCCCCAAACTGTCATGTCTTTATACTGAAAAAGAAAAAGTATTTTTCTAAATCCTTCCTTCTTCTCAAAATTCCTCAACAGAACTCATCACCAATATATTTCTTCACCGCAATATACCTAAAATTGATTAATTAAAATAAAAAGAATGCCAATTCATTTCACAGTACCACAAGTTGTATTTTATTACACAATAGCCAGAGGAAAATTATTTGCAAACAATAACTGCTGTAGAGCTATATTCTCTACTTAAGTATTTTTTCATTTCAACAATTATTCCTTAACAAATGTAACATTTAACATTACAAAAAAGAAAACAGAGGTATTCACAAAGAGCAAAGGCAGTAATATTGCTTCTCTAGCTATAAATAAAAAAATTAAAGTATATAAAAATAAGTTTTCTAGACTCATATAAGCTTCTTCATACACTACATAAATACATTCAGTAACTACTGAGCTGCTTACTATGTAGCTATTACTGTGAAATAACAAAAATCCAGCATCAGAGTCTTGGATTTACAACACTGTATTTCTTCACCCATCTCTTCATCCGCTTAATTTTCTTCCCTAAGATTTGGTGATCTTGCTTTAAAATATACCGAAAATATCTACAACCTAAAAAGTAAAGCAAAATAAAATACTCATCATTTTTTCTCAAGTATAGTTCTACATTTTTAAAATTTGGCTTTAACTTTGGCACATTAATGATTATGAAAATAAATCTGTAGTATCTACACCAATATGGCCTAAGCATATTCTCAGCTGTGTCCAATGAAACATATTTCCTCCTATATACAAAGATGTTTCTAATCTATCATAATTAAAGCACAGACTTTAATTTGTTTTCTACCTTCCTCCTGCACCCTAGCAATGGTGACAGGCATATTATATACAGTCACGTATTAAATGAGCCTTCTCTAGAGGCGCATTTGTATAGATTCCTTCTCAATGTTAGCTTATAAATCAGCCAAAGTTACATTTATAACAGTAAGAAAGTTCTCTGTAGAAAATCTTGGTGTGAAGGATTAGAATAAACAAATCATAGGTTAGAAATGGTCAGACATTATCTATTCATTCTAGCCATGTAGCAAGCAGCAAAGTAGAGACTATGTATCTCTGACAGAGGTGCCTCATGCTCATTAGAAGTTCCACCTGCTCTTCACAGTCTTACAACACAAAGGACTGTCAAGTATTTGTCAAATACTTCAGACAAATGAATCGTATTTCTGTAAGAAAAAGTAAACTGGATATTGAGTTCCTTTTAGAGTTGGTCAATGGACAAGACCATAAATCACATGTGAAAAATTAATTTCACTACAGTTTCAGCTTGTATGCAATATCTTCTTGAGAAGATGCAAGGACATATACTGTACCTATAGTAACCATTTTTGCCATTCTGGAAACTAGTATGCCAGAATTGCTAATATTTTGTTTGCTGTTTTTCCTGAGATGGGGTCTCACTATGTGGCACACTCTGGTCTCAAAACTCCTGTTCTCAAGCAATCCTCCCACCTCAGTTTCCCAAGCAGCTAGGATTACAGGAGCACTGCATGCCACTGCACCCAGCTCAGAATTGGTAATGTTTTACTGGCTGAGAAGCAGTGGTGTCTGTAGTATTGCTAAAATAATTTGTGTTTCTAAACATATCATACTCACCTTAGTAAAAAACAAAATACTTTGCGCACAGAATTCTGTCTCTACCTACACTGAAAGCTGGGAATAACTTGGTTCCCACCCCAATAGAGAAAAAGCTTAATAAACTTCAAATATTAACTCTCGAGTCCACCGGAGAGCTGGAATTGCCGGGCAACCAAGTAGTTTCAATCGCAACAAGAAAAGGCCCCTCCAAGGAGAAATGAGCCTAGCTTGCTTTTAGCAGGGCATAGGAAGAAAGATAGCCACCATACCCAACTCTAAGCATGAAGCAAAGGAAGACCACGACTAGAATTTGAATCCTATAGAGTAAGGTTGGTAACCACAGCAAGAAGAAAACCCAGCTTAACTAATGAATAGACTGACTCAACCCCACACTAACAGCTTGAGAGGAGATGTGGCTCTTGCAGGAGTAACTGATACCTGATATTTGTAGAGTACTTTAGAAATTGTGAAGCACTTTGACGCGATGTTCACATGATACTTACAACAATAAGATGGGTATTACAATGCCCACTTCACAGAAAAAGTTCCTAAAAGCTAATTGCTTGACTTAAGTTACATAGCAAGTGAGAGAACTGCAAAATTAACCCAGATCTTCCTACTCTGCTCAGAGACCTCTAGATAATTGTGCTAGATGTCTCTCCACTCATATAGTAGAAAATGACAATCCAAATCACCTTTCTGTTCCTTGTCATCAGTGTATCAGAGAATTTTTATTTTTCTTTTCTTTTTAGAGATGGGGTCTCGCTATGCTGCCAGGCTGGAGTGCAGTGGCTATTCATAGGCGCAATCCCACTACTGATCAGCACAGGAGTTCTGACCTGCTCCGTTTCCAATCTGGACTGGTTCACCCCTCCTTAGGCAACCTGGTGGTCCCTTGCTCCTGGGAGGTCACCAAATTGATGCCGCACTTAGTGCAGACATGCGATCGGCATAGCACACTACAGCCCAGAACTCCTGGACTCAAGCGATCCTCCCACCTCAGCATCCCGAGTACAGGCACGCGCCACTGCGCCTGGCTTATTTTCTTCTTAATCAAATTTTATTACATTCACTGAGACTACTAATTCCAAAATAATAGAAACCATGTTCAAAAGTGAATTGCAGAATCTCTTCAGCACACCTTAAACTCCATAGCAATGGACTGCTTGCTAGTGGTCACTGAAGATTTACTTTCTTCATTTCTGGACATAATTTCTGGCAGTTTCATTTTAGTACTGGCCACCTTTTCATGTTTCAGTGGTACAAAGCAGGCAAGAGTTTTACCACCCAAAATATTCCTTTTCTTTGAAGAAAAAATCAATATCCCTTTTCTTTGAAGAGAATTTTTTTCATATGCTAGTAGGAGGTATTTTATTCTCTTAAGTGGAGGAAATGTTTCATGCTTTCAGGAACAGATAAGTAAATATTAGTAGAATATGGAGCTATTAAAGAACAATGAGGTCAATAAATAATATTTTCATACATTTAATAAAGTAAAACATCTCAGTAAATTTTCTATAAAACCAAGGCCAAATGGTCGATTACTGTGAAAAGTCTGTATCACATATGCCAATGCCCCCTAGCAACACTCACGTCAGAAGGTGAAAACCAATCACAATCGATGTGAAATCGCCGAATTGGATTCATCCTTTCAACAAGCAGTTATTTCTTAAGTGCCTAGCATTTTTAGGTACCATAGCAGGTAAGCTCTAAATGAAGGCCATACTTTGTAATTTCAAATTTAGCCAAAAAACTGTGTCTAGATAAAAAGAAAGCAAAAACATGTACCTTTTCCTAACAGTAATCCAGCCACAAAGGCTTTCTCACAGGCCAAAGCTGTGTCTTCCTTCCAATCGCTTTTTGCCCAAAAGTAGCTGAAATGAAAGCTTGGCCACCAGTTTTTCCTGGAGTTTCACTCTTCTCAAACCCACACAAGGTGGTTTCTGGAAAAGAAAAATGTGAAAAGAGAAGGTCAATGACGGGAACAAATCTATATTATCAGGATTTAGGTTCAACTGGAGTCTATGGAAAGATGACAGGGACGATGTTTCCAAACTAAATTCTGAATATGGCAAAGGCAGAACACATGATTGGCAACAACAGGAAAGCAAATCCTTTTTTGTTCTCTTCCAACCCCATATCCCACTTTCCATTTCACTAAACAGACACTTATTTAGCACAGTAGTTACACAACAGACTCAAAGCCAGAATCCTGGATTCAAATATCAGCTCTTCCATTTATTATCTATGTGATCCTGGGGCAAGCTGTTGAACCTCTCTGAGCTTCAGTGTCCTTGAGGACATTAGTGGTACCGATCTCACAGGACTATTATTAAGATTAAACTATTCCAGTAGTAGGGTATGGCAGGTCTCATATAACGCTCTTTGCATAGTGTCTGGTACATAGTAAATATTCAATCAATTTTATCTATTACTATTACTTAAGTAAAACCTTACTTAAAATTATATGCTGCCATGAATTATTATCCAAATCAAGATACCATTATTATACAAATACATGAACACATAGGTTTAACTATTAAATGCAGGCAATGCTATGTGTCTGTGAATAATTATTTCACTATATATTCAAGGTATACAACATGTTTTATATACAAATAGTTAACTGTTGTGTGTGGTAGGAGCACCTGAACTCTACTCTTAGTAAACTTCCTATATGCAATACAATATTATTAACTACAGTCTGTGATGTATATTAGATCTCTGTAATTTAACTGAACAAGTACTTACTTAGCACCCACGTGCCCCCTATGGTAGAACATCAAAAAAATGAACCTCTTTGCTTTTAAGGACCTTATAATCTAGTAGGAGTTTATTCAGTGCTTGAGATTTAGAAAGTGGTTTACAGGGAGTACATCAACATATGACACCAAAACCATTTTATAAACAGCACTGTTCCATCAGGACAAGTTAGCTCTGAAGCCTGAAACAAGTTCCAACTGATAACGAATTGCCTAACAACCAAAATGGATGTAATAAATACATGAAACCACTTTGTGATATCCCTTCTTATCACACACTAAGTAAAAATAACAAGAAACTCATTTTCTTTTACTCAAAATGTGATGCTAATAAGATCATGATCAGAGGTACATGTTTAGATACCCAAGTCACAACGGATTTAATGAGTATTTGTTGAATAAATAGGGTATGATCATCTTGTGAGGTCCTAACAAAAGCCACTGAAAATGATCAAACACAGGTAGGAGGAAAGCTGCTTCTCACGTGGTCTTCCAAGTTAATGATGCACAAATCAGAGTCTTTAGCAGACAGTGATCCCTGCTAGTCTTTGTTTCCAATGGGAAAACACATATGTATTCCTTAGCAAACAGTACTGCTAAGCACAGTATTTATTTTGATAGCATAAAAAATTGATAGAATTTTTGTATGTTTTCCTTATGACTCTATTTCTTTGCTTCAGAAGAAAATGTGTGCAGAAAACAGCTGGACATAGTTCAAGAAATTAAAAAACATAAGCAAGGATGTTTAAAAATTGATAGATGTTAGCTAAAATATTGGGAAAAATTATTTATGATGATCTAGTAATAAATACTTCATGTTTCTTACCCCATTAACGTCTTCTTCAGATATTTTGTCAAGTATTTCCAAGCAGTTATATTCTTAGTCCATCAGGCAAAATCTAAGACTCCAAATAATACCTCCAACCCCAGTTTATGGTGTTCTTCCTTTTCTGTAACGGTTGTAACAGTTCAAGTTTACACAAGGTATTAAAGTGTACCAAGTTAAAATACACATGTATATATTTTGTCAATTGTACATGTACTTTACATACATATAGTTGATAAAATACTGAATCATAAGCCTTTTAACAGTTTTTAAAAATTCATTTTGCTCTTACTCCTGTGATGAATCTAAAAAACTCAGTAATTGCATCCATGTTAATGAGGTCATGGTGATGAGTCTGATCCCAATACGAGTTACACTCCACTACTGAGAACATTTAAAGTACTTGCCCTGTTTGGGCATTTTATACATGTTCTCTTACATTCAGAGAGGAATGTAGGCAGTCCTAGGACCAGTTTGGGCTTAGCCAGTTGATTTCCTTCTATGAAAGAATATACTCTTTTCTATGGTGTGCTGAAATCTAGCAGGGATTAAAATGGAGTGAATTCTATAAATTGAAGCCATTTCTCTTTTGCAAACTGCTGCCTTCATTGTATAACAGGAGTAGGCAAACTTTTTCTATAACGGGACAGACAGTAAATACTTTAAGCTTTGCAAGACATACATTCTCTATCATAACTACACAGCTCTGTCACTACAGTGCAAAGCAGCCACAGACAATACATGAACAAATGGACTCCAACAGAACTTGATGTATAAAATCAGGCAAGGGGTGGATTTGGCCGATGGGCCATAGTTTGCTGGTCCCTGGTCTATAGCTTGTCCACACAAGGCATAAAATGAACTTACTTATTACCTGATGTTCTAAGTAATGTATGGAATTCCAACATCAATTTATGAGATGGCACAATCTGATACAAAATCTGAAAGAAAGAACAGTCTTGTAATTTTTACATACTTGTAAAAGCATTTCTCAAATTTCAGCTACTTTCAAAATAAAGTTCTTACTGTCTAATATACTCTAAGTTTATTATGTATCTTTAAAATACCTTGCTTTTTATTCTAGTTTCAATCTAAGTATAGAAAAGCATTTTCTGTAAAACTGGTTTTTTTTTGGTTTTTTTTTTTTTAAGTTTCTGCTAACAAGATAGTCAGGAGAACTGAGGGAAATAGACAGGGACTATTTGCCCCATATACACATCTATACTGTTTACCATGCTTAGGAACTTAAAATAATTTCTTTCAGAAGCCAAGACTGAAGAAAAATATAAAGAAAAAATTCAATTATCACACAGAAAATATACTTATTTACTGAACAGAAAAATCACAGGACATTCATATAAAGCAAAAAAAAAACCAAAAAGGCTGGAAGGTAATTTCACAGATTGTGCTCAGGAACACAGTTTACGAAGGGTATGTGAGTAAATATTTTAACAACATTTTACACAATAAAAAATTTTAAGGTTTTTCTTTTTAAAAATAGGAAGGACTGTTTTTATGAATATTCAAAAACAGAATTTAAAGTAAAACTGTATTCTTCATTTTAACATTTAATAGTAGAAATGAATTTATTCTGTCTGCTTACTGAAGTGCTTTGACCTTACATTGAAATAATTTCCAACAAAATTAAAAGTAAATTTTGTTAATTTATCTTAATCATTTTTAAGATCAATCAAGATCAATACACCAATATCAGAAATATTACTGAAACTGGGTTCCTATGAAAGTCACATATGTCTCATGATTTTATAGAATTCTGCATATGGCTCAACTCACTTAGTTTTTTATTGAAATATAATATGTCGTGGAAATATACACAAATCATGACATCCAATCAGTTAAGTTCAACACGTAGGTAACCGGCACCCAGATCAAATAATGGCACATCACCAGAATACTAGAAATTCTGCATTAGTTTTGAAAAACTCTTAGCCATCAGCTCTTCAAATATTAGGGTTTTTAAACAATTTCTTTGCTTCTGTTCTATTCAGAGGTCCTCCATCTAGGACTCCAGTGACAAGTATGTCGGATCTTTTCAGCAATTTACTTGTATGCTTGTTTCTACACCTTTCATCCTTTTTGTTCTCCATGGTTTAGCCTGATATTTTCTATGCAGTTCATTAGTCTTCTATTTTGCTATGTTCAATCTGCTATTAACCCCATGTATTGAGATCTTAATTCCAAATACTATATTTTTTAAATGGAAAAGCAGAATTTCTCTAAATCCATCTTGTCTTGAATGAGATAAGTATTTGACATATTTTCTGTAGCATTTTAAAAAATATTTTCAAAAACAGCATTAGTGATTGATAGCCTGAGTGAAAGCACAGTCTTGCTTTTGTTGTAACAATCCTTAATATTTTGTAACATAAATTAGTCAAAAGTTGTTATCTTAAGAGAGTAAAACAAAAATAGCAACTTTTAAAGTATTATTTAGTCCAGCCTGGGCAACAGAGCAAAACCCCATCTCTCCAAAAAATACAAAAGATTAGCCGGGCATCATGGTGTGTGCCTGTAGTCCCAGCTACTCAGGAGGCTGAGGTGGCAGGATCACCTGAGCCAGGGAGGTGGGGGCTGCAGTGAGATGTGATTGTGCCACTGCACTCCAGCCTGGACAACAGAGTGGGACCCTGTTTCAAACAATAACAAAGGATTGTAGTAAAACAAAGCCTGATGAAAAATTCATAAAACACAGTTTCCACATCTGAAGGTTTGATAATGCCAATTTTAATCATGAAAGTATAGATTAAAGACAATCAGACTTTTAAAATAAAACAGAGTTAACAACTTTTCTCTGTCATTTCTTTAGGTTGAAGAAGATCTTTGTCTCTCACCTCTAAAATACCATGATTAAAAACTGAACACAAAATATACAAAGAACTCCTATAACTTAACAACAAAAAACAAAAACCAAAGAACCCAATTCAAAAAGGGGCAAAGGACTTGAATAGACATTTGCCAAAGAAGATATACAAATGGCCAATAAGCACATGAAAGCACATCACTAGACATTAAGGAAATGCAAACCGAAACCACAATGAAACAGAGATACCACTTCACACCCACTGGGATAGCGGTCCCCAACCTTTTTGGCACCAGGGACTGGTTTCATAGAAGACAATTTTTCCATGGACCAGGGCTCTGAGGATGGAGGATGGCTTCAGGATTACATTATTTATGCACTTTACATTTATTGTGCACTTCACATCATTACATTATAATACATAATTAAGTAATTATACAACTCACCGTAATTAGTGAGAGCCCTGTTTTCCTTCATCTGGGGGTAACAGGAGACAGTGATAGATCTTCAGGCATTAAATTCTCATAAGGAGCACAATCTAGATCCCTCACATGTGCAGTTCACAATATGATTTCTGCTCCTATGAGAATCTAATGCCACCGCTTGTCTGACAGGAGGCAGAGCTCAGGGGTAATGCTCACTTGCCTGCCGCTCACCTTCTGCTGTGTGGCCTGGTTCCTAACAGGCCACAAACAATTACTGGTCCATGACCCAGGGTTTTGGGACCCCCTGCACTAGGATATCAATGATCAAAAAAAGGCGATGGAGAATAGAAGGATGTGGAACTGCTGATGGGAATGTAAAATAGTGTAGCTGCTGTGGAAAACAGTTAGACAGTTCCTCAAAAAGTTAAAGAATTACCATATAATGCAGCAATTTCACTCCTAGGTATACAAACAAAAGAAGTGAAAGTAAGGACTCAAAGTACACTAATTTTTAGAGCAGCATTATTTATAATAGCCAAACAACAGACATAACCCAAATGTCTACCAAAAAATGAATGGATAAGCAAAATGTCATAGGTACATAAAATGGAATATTATTCAGCCTTAAATAAAGATGGGCATTTTGATATATGCTACAACATGGATGAACCTTGAAAACATTATGCTAAGTGAAATTAGCAAGACACAAAGGGACAAATGTTGTATGATTCCACTTACATGAGGTAGCTAGAATAATCAAATTCACAAAGATGGAAATTAGCACAGAGGTTTTCAGGGGCTGGGAGGAGCGGGTAATGAGGTGTTATTGTTTAATGAGTAGTTTCTACTTGGAATAATGAAAACATTCTGGAAATAGTCATGGTGGTTGCAAAAAATTTCAAATGAATGTACTTAATGCCACTAAATTATGTGATTTAAAAATGATCAAAATGTTAACATTTATTTTTCTAAATATTTTCCTACAATTAAAAAATTTAAGCAATATTATATACAACCCCATGAAACATGGACAAATTTAACAAAATACATATACTAACAACTAAAACAAAGTTCAGAGGGAAATGAAAAACGTACATAAATGGAGAGAAATACCATGTTTACACTTTAGAAACCTCAATACTGTGAAGATGTCAATTCTCTCAAACTGGTCTACAGATTCAAACTCTCAGCAAGACCTTTTTGTAGCTAAAGATGAGTCAATTATAAAGTATACATGGAAAGTTAAAGAACCTAGAAAAGCCAAAAACAATTTGGAAAAAGAACAAATTTGTATAACTTTCATGATATGATTCTGAGACTTGCTACAAAGCTACAGTAATCATATTGAGGACATATGAGATAGTACTACACAACCACTAACAGCAACAGCTCAAATTCAAAAGACCTACAATACCAAGTACTGGCAAGGATGTGGAGAAACTGAATTTTCACGTATCGATGTGGAAATACACATCACCAGAACACGAGGGACTTCATATATAGCCTACTGGTTTTCAACCAAGTTCCAAATGTACTAAATGGAGAAAGGAGAGTCTTCAATATAGTGCTGAAGAACCATATGGGAAAAAATAAACCCTGGACTTTGCCTCACACTACCCACAGAAAAATAGCTAAAAATCTACCATAGGCCTAAACATAAAACTATATAACGCATCTAGAATAAAAAAGTAGAAGAGACTCTTCATTAACTTGAGATAGGCAAGGATTTCTTAGACAAAAAGCACTAACCATAAAAGAAAAAAATGTATGAACTGAACATCATAATTGGAAGTTTCTGCTCTTTGAAAGATACCACTATGGAAACCAAAAGGCAAGGCACAGTTGGAGAGAAAATATTCATAATTCATATTCTTCAAAAAGGACTTATATCCAGATCATATAAGAATTTCCAAATCAATAAGAAGACAACCAATCTCCACAAAAAGAGACTAAGTAGTTGGACACTTGACAAAAGAAGATATAGGAATGGCCAACAGACATATTAAAAGATCCTCAACATCATCAGTAACTAGAGAAATACAATTTAATGCCACATGAGAAACCACTACATACACCCACAAGAGGCTATTATTCAAAAGACCTCCAATACCAACTGTTGGCAGATGTGGACAAACTGAATTTTCATATATTGATGTGTGACTGTCAATGGTACAGTCACTTCAGAAAACAGCTGGGCAGTTTCTTAAGAAGTTAAGCATATACTTTTCTTACTACTCTTAGGCAGCAAATCCTCTCTCAGGTAGCTACCCAAGAAATATCAAAATATATGTGTATACAAAGTCTTGTACCTGAATGTTCTTAGCAGCATAATTCATAATAGCCACAAATTAAAAACTACCCAAATGTCATCAAGAAGTGAATGTATAAAAATGCAATACTACTCAGCAGTAATAAGGAACAAACTACTAATATACACAGTAACATGGGTGAATCTCTACGTTATGCTGAGCAAGAAAAGTCAGATTAAAATGAATACATACGATTCCATTTATATGAAATTCCAGAAGAGGTAAAAATCTATAGTGACAAAAACCTTAACGATGATTGTGTGGGGCCAGGGGTGTGTGGACAGACTGGCTGCTAAGGGAAATGAAAGGCATTCCGAGGGTGACAGAAATGTTCTATATCTTGATTACCACGGTGGTTCATGAACGTAAAGCATCCAAGAATATACTTAAGTGTTTACTGTCTGAAAATTAAATTTCAATAAAGTTGATTTTCAAAAAATATCAATGTAGAGCATTCCAACCAGGGTTGCACAAGATTTCTGAAATCCTGATCCTCTCTCCTCAGTCTCACCTGGGCGGCAGGGGATGGTTTGGATGATACTTATGTGGAGATGGCAGCTGGAGCCAACTTTCTCATTTATCTCAGTGTACTGTACATTACTGTAATTTTCTGCAGATGCTATAAAAGTTAGAAAGCAATGGCCTAAGAATGTTTTAATGTACATTCCCAACCCTGTTCAAACACTGAGATAAAAATTCTATACCTTAAGCACACTTATCAGTTTTGATCTTGGTGCCTTCTGTCTCTTTAGAAAGTTGTATAAGTAGATGTAGGCATTTGGATTTGATGGAAACTTTTCATCATATGCATAATTGGTGAGTACCTCTTGGGCTCCATCTCGATCCCCATAGAGTTCCAGCATCTATATAAAATAAATCAGAATATATTAGCTGAATTCTGTAAGACAGCTATATGAAAGATAATATACACCAGTTTACTGATGGATATTTTTTAAAAAGCACAAAACTGACAGGGCTCCCTTTTTCCACCCTGTATTTTGTTACTATTAATAAAAAATGCAACAACCTCAACATAAATACTCTTCCTATAAAAAATAAGAGTCCTCAAAGCAGGGAATACTAATCCTTGAAAACGTGTTGCAACTAACCTCAGTGCCCTACATAACTGCAGTCACAAAGGAGTACACAGGAATTATAGTTCATTTCATTCTGTTCCCACCTTTATACAGGAATTTCCAGGTTATGATTTTGGAGATTATCTTCTGACAACACAATCATCACGTTAGCATTCATTAATTTTCACAAAGCAAATTATTTTGAAGATTTATTCCTAGTGCCTAGCACCAAGGCCCTCAGTCCTTTTACAATGACTCTGTGATGGCAGGACATTATTATGAACCTCCAAAAAGCCATCATTCTTCATCTCATATATTGTGACCCACTTTTGGATTTTTGTCCTCTTTCCTTCTATATCCCACCAAATCATAAACTACCTTACTGCATTTATTTTAAGCTCAACAAGAATAAGATTGAATTCACATTTACAACTATACTGCTATTTATTTTACAGATATTTGGTCATGATGGCTTACGGTGGTGAAAATAAATTCAGAACAAAAAAGAGATGCCATATTTTTGTTTTCTTCTAAATAATTTTTTCCATTAGTTTCTTTCTGATCAATAAAGATTAGGTATGCAGTCTCTGCATAGGCTTTTGACAAAATAAAACCAATAAATTTAATAAAAATTCTACTTACTTCTACATAACTCTTCACAAAAGAGTCCCAAACTCGAGGAATTTTAATCAATGCAGAAATATTTACAGACGTCTTCCAGCTGTGGTTGAACACATCTTGGGCTACTGAGCTGTAAACATAAACATCCATATCTGCCCAAAAATAAAAGATCTGTTAACACTGATTAAGTACAGAGGGACTTATATTAAACTAGGAATATAAAAAACTACCCACAAGAAAAACTCAGTTCCTGATAGCTACAATGGTAAATTCCAAAAAATATTTAAAGGACAATACTAATTCTTCACAAATTCTCCAAAAAAAAGGACAGAAAAGAATACTTCCCAACTTATTCTAAGCCAGTATTACCATGATATCAAAACCAAACAAAGACAACACAATAAACCTACAGATCAGTCTCTCTTATGAATACAGCTGCAAAAATCTTTAACAAAATACTAGCAAACTGAGGCCAACAACATATAAAAAGCATTAAATATCATGCCCAAGTGGGATCTATTCCAGGAATGCAAGGTTGGCTTAACATATGAAAATCAGCTAATGCGGTCGGGCGCGGTGGCTCAAGCCTGTAATCCCAGCACTTTGGGAGGCCGAGGCGGGTGGATCACGAGGTCAACAGATCGAGACCATCCTGGTCAACATGGTGAAACCCCGTCTCTACTAAAAATGTAAAAAATTAGCTGGGCATGGTGGCGCGTGCCTGTAATCCCAGCTACTCAGGAGGCTGAGGCAGGAGAATTGCCCGAACCCAGGAGGCGGAGGTTGCGGTGAGCCGAGATCGCGCCATTGCACTCCAGCCTGGGTAACAAGAGCGAAACTCCGTCTCAAAAAAAAAAAAAAAAAAAAAAAAAAGAAAAGAAAATCAGCTAATGCAAGTAGTAAAATAGTGGCCTATTGATCTAAACCATACCAAAAGAATACAGGACCAAAACTGCATGATTGTCACAATAGATGCAGAAAAAGTGTGTGAAAAAAAATACCAGGATCCTTCGTCATAAAAACACTCAATGATTTAGGACTAGAAGGAACTTCCTCAATCCGATAAAAGGCATCTATGAAAAACCCATAGCTAACACGGAACTAAATGATAAAAGATTGCATGCTTTCCCCCTAAAATCAGGAACAAGACAGAGATGTCCTTTTTCACTACTTTTGTTCATTATATTGGTGGTTCCAGCCAGGACAATTAAGCAAGAACATGACAAAAAGACATCCAAGATTGGAAAGAAAGAAGAAAAACTACCTCCATTTGTAGATGACGTGGTCTTGTACACAGAAAATTCCTAAGAATCCACTAAAAATTTACTGAACTAATAAATGAGTTCACGAAGGCTGCAGAGTACAAGATCAAAAAGCAATAATCAACTGTGTGTCTATATACTTGCAATGAACAATTAGGAAATAAAATTAGGAAAACAATGCCATTGCAAAAGCATCGAAAGTAACAAAATGGGTGTAAATTTAACAAAAGAGATGTAAATTTTTATTCTGAAAAGTGATACTGTTAAAAAATTTTAAAGACCTAAATGAATGAAAAGACACCCTATACTCAGTTTACTATTAGAGGAGAGAGGGCCAAAATCTGGGGCGAGGAGATCTGAACAATCAACGTGAACTGCAATTATGCCAATAACAAGGGGGCCGGAGCCGCAGCGGGCCTTTTGGAAGGGCAAAGGGACGGAACAGGAGGCGAGAGCCGCGCGGGCCCGCGAATTGCATCGTGCCCATCGCCTGGGCTGCCGGGCAAAAGGACCTGGGGCAGGGTCGGGCTGAGCACAGCTACTTTTCCCCTTAGCCGAGCCAGAAACCGCCCTCCAGGACGGCCGCGGGGGTTTCTGCTCCTCAGTTCGTCCTGTCCCGGCTGCTGCTGCAGCCTGAGGCCGGGCCCAACCGCCGCCGCCGCGACCCGCCCGCCCGCGGTCCTGGTGCTGCTGCGGGCGGGAGCTGGTTTGCGCTCGCGCCCCATGGCGGCTTCCCGGGCGGCCCCCGGCGGCTGGGCAAGCACCCCAGCAAGGAGCCCAGGGAGGCGCTGAACACCGCACAGGGCGCGCGCGACTTCATCTATAACCTGCACTCCACGGAGAGCTGCTGCCCGCTCAAAGTATTACTATTTTATACACATTATATAAGCTTAGAGAAAATATCTTAATAAGGGCTGTTGAACAATAGCTTCAGTTCACAAAGGGTATCCCTCCAGAACTTTGGGAGGCCGAGGCGGGTGGATCACGAGGTCAAGAGATCGAGACCATCCTGGTCAACACGGTGAAACCCCTTCTCTACTAAAAATACAAAAATTAGCTGGGCACGGTGGCGCATGCCTGTAGTCCCAGCAACTCGAGAGGGTAAGGCAGGAGAATTGCTTGAACCCAGGAGGCGGAGGTTGCGGTGAGCCAAGATCACGCCATTGTACTCCAGCCTGGGTAAGGAGCAAAACTCTGTCTCAAATAATAATAATAATAATAATAATAATTAAAAAAAGACAGTGAGAAAGAACAGAAAATATTTGAAATTTATATATCTGATAACGGACTTGTCTCTAGAATATACAAGGAACCCTTACAACTCAATAACAAAAAAATAAATAACCCGATTTGAAAATGGGCAAAGGATTTGAATAGACATTTCTCCAAAGAAACTATTCAATGGCCCATAAGCAAATGCAAGGTTACTCAACACTGGATACGTTGAATCCTATCCAGTGTATCTTTTTATCTTAGACATTGGTTTTTTTTCACCTCCCTAAGTTTGAATTCAATTGTTTTTACATCTTCTTTTTTGGTCCTTTACATATGTTATGTTTTTCTGTAGCATTTTGAATATAGGGTCTATAACTGTGTTCATCTACTTGTGCAGTAATTTCATCATTAGTGTCATTTTTGATCATTTCTATTGATTGATTTCTCTTCATTATGGGTTACATTTTCTTACTTCTTTGCATACCTTATAGTTTTTTACTGCATTCCAGACATTGTGAATTTACCTTGTTGAGTGTTCGATATTTTTGTATTGTTTTAAATATGCTAGAGCTTTATTCTGGAATGCAGTTAATTTACTTAGAAGCATTTTGATCTTTTCAAGGCTTGCTTTCAAATTTTGTTATGCAGGACCAAGGTAGCCTTTAACCTTGGGCTTCTTTTTCCCCTTTACTGAATACTTTACTTGATGCCGTTTATTACAGTTTTCTTCTCTGGCTGGTGATAATACAAACTGTTCTGCACTCTTAACAAGTGTCTCTTCCATTCCTCTCTGGTGTTCTCTTTCCTGGCTGTGTCCTGGAAACTCTCCAGGCAGTAAGCAAGGGCAATCATAGTACTCATCTCATCTCTCAACTTATCTTAGGGATTAATGTTCTGTATTGGCTTATTGTCCAAGTCTAAAAGCATTTCATATATTTTGCCCAATTTTTTAGATGTTTAATGTAAAAGGGTAAATCCTGTCCCTGTTACTCCATCTTGGATGGCAGCTATAGTCCTCAATAAATGTTTTACTGTAGTCTGTAAACACTCAGTGATTTCATCATTGGCAATAGACTAGGTTCTTGTTGTTTGATGGAGGCTCTACAGAGTTGTGATTAAAAAGGAGCATACTACCTGCATTTGAATCTTAGCTCCATCACTCACTAGGTGTTTGAATGCCTTTAGGTAGTCCTCTCTGAAATGGGGATCAAAATAGTACCTATTACTGTAAGGTGCTGTTGTTGTGAAGATTAAATTAATTTAATGTATACGTGTAAAGACCCTAGAATAACAACTGGGCACAAAGCACTCAATACATGTTAGCTGCTATTAACTAGTTTTCCCTGCTCTGACATTTATTGCTTAGTCGTTTTTCATGTCAGTTGGTTTTCGCTAAGTCGTGGCCTTCTTTAGACAAGGCCTTCTCCCACACCACCCTGGATGTTTTATCCAATGTCTGGCACAGGGTTGGGGGGCACAGCGTTGGGGGACCCAAACGGGCGGAGAAGGAGTCACGTGGTTCTGCCAGGGACTGGGGCAAAGGCAGGTGATTGGATGTGGGAGAACAAGCAAGAGTTTTGGTTGCCAAGGCAGGGACCAGAGGAAAACACTTCAGGGTGAGGACTAGGCTGCCAGTCCCCTTCCTGGAGGTCTCCCTCAGTCCTTCTGGTGGTCCCCCGCATCCCTCTTGAAGTCCCTGCTGACGTGTCAGTCGGTAACCGCTCAGACTTTCCCGGGCGCTGCCGAGGGGCGGCGCCCGGTTTTCCACCCGCCCCCGGCGCTCCGCCCCCGGCCCCACCCCCGCGTCAACGGCTCCCTGAGGTGACCACAGCATGACTGTGGCGCCCTGGCTGCTCTTCTGGCTGTTCGTGCTCCGGACTCAGTGGCGAGTGCCGGGCCAGCCGGACCCCAGCACTGGCCGGCGCTTCTCGGAGAACAAACTGTGCAGACGACGAGTGCAGCAGTGAGTGAGCCTGCGAGGCAGCCGGCCCCGGGGTCTCCGCGTCGGCGCTGCCCGGCTTGTGCTAGGGCTGGAGCTCGGCAGCCCAGCCGGCCGGCTCGGGGGTCACAAGCGGGACGGGCGGGAGGCGGCGGTGGGCTGGCTGCGGGTCCCTGTGTCTGCCCTCTCTGGCTCTGCCAGAGAGGGTGCCCCCAGCCACTCAGGCCTGACCGTGGGGGCTGCACCTCCCACTTGTTGCCAGCGTTTTATTTTTCCTCTGCTGAGATGGGGGGTTGCTTGCAGTGGTCCCTGGTTTCCCCGGGAGTAGCTCACAGCGTCCCTTCCAAACCATCCGCCTGGGCTCTGAGGGTAGATGTGGTTGTGCATCGCGCTACTGGGCTCCCCACGCCGCAGCCAAATGCTTTATTGCTCGCGCCACGGGGACCTCGGCGGGTGCAGTACCCCGGGAGATGCACTAAGGGCTCGGTGGGCGTTTTCCCAGTGGCAGGTTGATGGTGGGGCTTCTCTGGAAAGGCTCTCTGGGGCTGCCCCTTTGCCCTTTCGCTTCACTGGGATTTGGGCTTAGACCGCCTTTTGAACAGGAAGTGGGAGTTTAGGTTTGGGACGAGTCCGGAGTCCAAGCACTCATTGTATTCCGAGGTCTCCCCGACTTTGATCAATCCTGTCATTTCTGTGCTTGGAAGCCTTTTTTGCAGACTGCTAGGCAGGGCGGCAGGAAGGCCAAAAGGTTTCCGTCTGCAAAGAGGCCGAGGATCTGCACCGGCCACCTGGGACTGGCAGCCTCCTCTTCTGTGCGCAGGAAGCAGAATTGCTCCCACTTTGGGAAGCCAAGGTGGGAGGATTACAAGGGTCAGGAGATGGAGACCATTCTGGCCAACATGGGGAAATCCATCTCTACTAAAATACAAAACCTTAGCTGGGTGTGGTGGTATGTTCCTGTAGTCCCACTTACCTGGGAGGCTGAGGCAGGAGAATCCCTTGAACCTGGGAGGCGGAGGTTGCAGTGAACCAAGATCGAGCCACTGCACTCCAGCCTGGGGCCAAGTAAGACTCCATCTCAAAAGTTTTTTTAAAAAAGTTGATTTTGTGTGATTTCTTTGTTTATATTAATATTTATGAAAAAGTGACATTCTTGGGAATAGTTCCCTAGTCATCTGTGCTGTTATTAGTCTGTAAAATAGTAAAACATGTGTTTCCTGTGTGCTTTCTTGTGTGTTTTTTTGTTTGCAGCTTTGCAGTCATCCTTGTCCTACTTTTTAGACACTGGGTGTGGAAGTTACCCCAGGGGCTCTGTTCCCAGCTGATTTTATGGGTGCCCTGATATCAGACATGGCAATCAATGACTGCATCACGCTTTGGTGTTTTAATGAGATTCACTGGGAGTGACCTCTGGTTGAGAGGCTTGTCTTATGAGTTATTATCCTTTTCTTTTTAGACAGTGTGATGTGTGGACTGTGTCTTTACTTCAAGTAGTAAGGGTCCTCGATGTCTTTAGGATCGTCCCAACTTAGAGAAATACCCATCCCAACTGTAAAAGTTGTCACTCTCAATAAAACACCAAACAAACAAACAAACAGAAAATAGGCTTGAGAAATCCCCTTGGGAAAACAGACTCATTTTGTTGGCATTCCAGGTTCCCAGGGAATAATCTTGGGAAACAAGTGTTCAGGTTCATCCTATTTAGAGAGCATCCCCAGTGACTCACTCCATACTAAGACAAATCTATTCTTTTCCTTTCAAGTCTGCCTAAGGAGATTTATTGGTGGTCTTTATTCTTGGAAATGTTTTTCCATGTATCTAGGCTGAGATTTTCCTGGAACAGTTAAGTTTTCTTTTCCACTCCTCATCTTTGAGCATTCGGATGAATGCACTTGACTTAACATTTTCCTCCCACTGCAGTTTTTCTTATAAATGTATTCAGCTCTAGATGTCCCATCAGTTTTTCTGGGTCGCAGCTCTCATCCTGCCTTCTTAAGGAACACTGCCTTCAGCACCCAGCCAGAAGGGATCTTTGCTGCCTGATGATTGTTTGGGTGGCACTTTGTTTGCACTGTTCATGTGGCATTTGCTTTACTGCTTTGTATGGCAGTTAATTTGTGTACTGTCTTAGCTCACATAAAGTCAAGGACTCTTTAATGGAAGGGCTCATGCCTTATCTGTCTTCCTTTTCAGTATTTCCTTATGGGGCAATGACATTTATTTATATTTCTCCTGATATTAACTTATCCAGAATTTGTTCTCTTAAGGCAATATGCTACTTACCCCCACCCCCTACAAATGAAATCAACAGTACCTTGGCAGAAGAAAGATTACTTCTTGTCATGTGGGCCTACAATTCTGCAACTTATTTTTTTCGTCAAATGATAAGAAATGAGATGCCACCTGTGGTGTCAATTGACAAAGATTAAGGAAGGTAAATGTATAGTGCTTCCCTTTCTCTACATGCCTCTGATTGTTTCCTTTTTCCAGGTTCTCCCTTAATAAAATAGTCTCTCCTCTAATTTGATGAACCTTCTTCTTAGGAAATTAAAAACTCCCTCTTCAGCTTCCAAAATGATTCTTGTTTCTGTTTCTTAGTTTTCATTCTGCAGTCTTTTTAGGTTTCTTAGCATTTTAGACTTGATCTGCCAGTAACACAAAGTTTAACTGCCCTTATGTAATCTTCATGGCAGTATTTTACTACTAATGCTGGCTTCCATGTAGTTATCAGATACAACAAAAACACTCATCAATAGAATAGGGATGAGATGGCCTTTTTTTCTTTTTGTGCATTTGATTTACATGCCAGCCTCCTCCCTTAATGATTGGGAGATCTACCTCTTCCTTTCAGACAGTGGCTAGTAAAAGACTGTGTGTTTCTCAAGAGGGCACGTTTTACATACCTTAGCTACTAGTGCTGAAAATGAATGGAATTATTTTCTATAAAGATTTGGCTTTGCATGAAATGAAAGCTTGCTGTGCAGATTAGTGCGTGTTACATTGTAATTTTATTTTGTCTCCAGACACCTACTGTAATGTTATTTTGGAAAATAACAGTATAACATATCATATCAGCAAATAAGGCTGATCCTAGAGCAACACAGGTTCGAACCCTGTGGGTCCACTTATATGCAGATTTCTTTCAATAAATATATCATAAAATTTCATGGAGGTTTGTGATAATTTGAAAAAACTCTCAGACTGCATAGCCTAGAAATATTGAAAGAATTAAGAAAAAGTTAGGTATGTTATTAATATATAAAATATATGTAGATCCTAGTGTATTCTTTACTACCATAAAACATACACAAATCTATATAAAAAGTTAAAATTTATCAAAACATACACACACAAACTCAGGTCTTACATGTCATCTTTTGCAGTCGAGAAAAATTTAAAACATAAAGATAAAATATTAAATTGTAATTGCATAAATTAATTTCACTACAATATTTCATAACCACCTACTCTTGCTATTATTGTGAGCTCAAGTATTGTGAGTATCCACTTAAAATGCCATGTGACACTAATTATTCCATGTGAGCAATTCAATTAATCTCTCCAATAAATTGTATAGTGCCTAAAAAGTGATCTCTTGTGGTTCTCGTGTACTTTTTGTGTTGAGTGCAATACTGTAAACCTTGAATAACACTCTGAGACCCATACAGAGTGTCACTAGTGATGTTGGAAGTGCTCTCAAGTAGCAGAGAAAAGTAATGACATTCCACGCAAAAGTTGAATTGCTTGATAGGTGCCGTAGATTGAGGTTTGCAGCTGTGTTTGCAAGATTAACAAATCTAGCATAAGGACCATTATAAAAAAGAAAAGGAAATTCCTGAAGTTGTTATTGCAGCTAAGCCCACAGTCATGAAGATCTTACACTTTTTGTTTTGCAAAATACCATTTTATGTACTATGAAAAATATAGCTTTTATGTGGTTATAGGCTTGCTGTCAGGAAGGCATACCTATAGATTCTAATGTGATTTAAGTCAAAGCAAAGTCATTGTATAACAACTGAAAGCAAAAGGAAAGTGAAGGGTCTAACACCGGAGAATGTAATGCCAGCAAAGGATGGTTGGATAATTTTAGAAAATGGTTTGAGTTAAAGAAAGTCAAACCAACAGCAGAAGCAGCTTCTGCCAACCAGGAGGCAGTAGAATGTTTTGTAGACACAATTAAGAAAATCATTTAGGAGAGAGGCTATATGCCTAAACAGGTTTTTAATGTTGACAGAAGTGCCCTATTTTGGGGGAAAAAATGCCATAAAGGACATTTACTAATACGGAAGACAAGTGAGCACCAGAATTTAGAAGAGGAAGGGATAAGCCAACTCCATTGTTTTGTGCAAATGCAGCCAGGTTTATGATCAGGACTGCCTTCTGCCTTTATCTATAAATCTGCTAACCCCTGAGTCTTGAAGGGAAAGTTGAATCCCAGCTGCCAGTCTTTTGCACATACTAGTGCCAGACAGTGAGGAAGAAGACATAAAGGCCAGAAAACAAGTCAGTATCAGACAGTCTGATAGAAGGGTTTCAGTTATTAAAGATGGCTATTAACTTCTGTTATAACATGGACCAATGTCTGATATGGGCACTGAAAATAAGGCAAACAGTAGAAGAAGAATTGGCACCATACAGAAACATAATGAAAAAGCAAAAGAAGCTAGACAGAAATTACATTGTATTTCCATAAAGTTACATCAAGTGTGTGTGCCTCCCCTTTTACCTCCTCTGCCTCTGCTACTGCTGAAACAGCAGGACCAACTCCTCCTCTTCTTCCTTTGCTTCATACTACCCAGTATGAAGATGATGAGAATGATTATCCACTTTCACTTAATGTTGAATAATAAATATGTTTTTTTCAATTTTCATAATACTTTATCACCTAGGCTCGAGTGCAGTGGTGCCATCATGGCTCACTAACGCCTTACTGCAGCCTGAATCTCCTGGGCTCAAGTCATCCTCCCACCTCAGCCTCTCCAGTAGTTGGGACTACAGGTGCATGGCACTGTGCTCAGCTAGTTTTAAAAAAAAAAATTTGTGGAGACAAGGTCTCACTATGTCACCAGGCTGTTCTCGATCTCCTGAACTTAAGTGATCTTCCTGCCTCTGCCCAGTGTGATTACAGGCATGATCCATGATGCCTGGCCTTAATAACCTTTTCTTTTCTCTAGCTTACTCTACTGTAAGAATAAAACATACCTATAAAATGTAAAATATGTATTAATTGACCATTTATGTTATTTATAAGGCTTCTAGTCAGTAATAGGCTATTCGTAGTTAAGTTTTGGTGAAGTCAGAAGTTATATGCAGATTTTTGACTGTGCTCCTAACACCTGTATTGTTTAAGGGTCAGCTGTATTTGCCTTTTCTTGTAGTGGTCATGTATTTTAGAAACTTTGTATTCTTTTTACTTATGACATGGCTGTTGTTTATTGTTTAAGAAATACTTATAAGTCCTGGGTTTAATGTGCAGCTACATTTTTGCTAGAGGTTATTTGGAATTGTGTTTATAACCAGCTTTGCTATGCATAGTTTTAATCATATAAAATATACAATAATATTCTCTTACACAGATCTTTTATCTACTTCTAAACACTAACTTTACATGTCCTGCATTTAGAATTAAGCTGAATGTAATAAAAAAAACCTGCAGTTTTAGAAATGTTTGCTTAACAATTTTCTGTACTTAAATTTTCAGAGAAATAAGTAATAATCTTGGTGTAATTACAACAGCAACTCTCTACCTCTTTTAGTTATATCTACTTACCTATGTATTTGTATATTTTCTACACTACTAAGAAGTCTCTTGTTTATATTTCTCATACAGAATTTGATTGGTATTTGTCCCTTTTGCCCATTCTTTTATAAAGGTCCAGCCCCTTTTTGGATATTTTCCAATAGATCTAATCCAGGTAGTTCGTGAATATACCAAAGAAGAGCTACAAGTTCCAACAGAAGTAAGTTGTGGTTTCTGCCTTGTTCTCAGTTATAAGTTGGCTTATATGTGACCACCTAGAAAGAAAGAAAGAAAAATTTTGAAAAAATTTAAATGAGATTTTATCATAATCTGATAGTTATCTAATATATTGAAATAGATATTGTTATATAAGGCTGTGTACTCTTATACAAGGCTTTTCTTTGCTGCTTTATATGTGAAAAACCAAGAATTCAATAGTTTTGTATTTACTTATTAATGTGAGAAGGCAAATTACTTCATTTTATGAGCAAAAGGAGAAGCTGTATCCCAATTTGAAAACTATTTATTGGATAGCTGTTAGACTTGTTAAGGATATAGAAATCAGGTTACATTAATCAAGCTCTAATTTTATACTGAGCCAGAAATGCAGACTTACAAAGGTTTTCTTATTATTGACTCTTGAATGATTTAAGGAATTATGGCTAGGAAAAGGGCACCTGATAGTTTCAGGTAAGGTCCAGTGTCAATTCTCTAAGGCATTGACTACACATTCTGTAAAGCATTTATCTATGGTGCACGATGGTTCTGTACTAAAAGGATTTTGTTTTCTGGAATCCGCATTCCATCTGATTATTATTTTTTTGAGATGGAGTCCCGCTCTGCTGCCCAGGCTGGAGTACAGTGGTACAGTCTCAGCTCACTGCAGCCTCTGCCTCCAAGGTTCAAGTAATTCTCCTACCTCAGCCTCCGAGTAGCTGGGACTACAGGCCTGCCACCACACCTGGTGAATGTTTTGTATTTTTAGTAGAGATGAAGTTTCACCGTGTTGACCAGGCTGGTCTCAAACTCCTGACCTCAAGTGATCCACCTGCCTTGGCCTCCCAAAGTGCTAGGATTATGGGCTGCATAATATATCTATAACACTGTGCCCGGCCCCATGTGATTATTTTCTGAGTTTATTTAGAATTTATAGTAATTGATGCCTGTCTTCATTCAGAAGTCTGAATAGCTCTTTGGGGTTACTGCAGAGCATGCAAGCTGCTGGGCTGGGGCAATTCTTAGATGAGAATGGCAGAATCAAGTCACAGAGCTATCACTATGCTTAAAATTTCTCGATGCCCTCAGGGGTTACATAGTCAGTCCTATTGCCTGTTTGGCTTCACTCCTGATGAAGAGACTGCTCAGGATATGAGTGTGAGACAGCAGTTCATTGGTCACAGAGACATGACCTGTTCTGGATTCTGTGTAGTAATTGCAGTTCCCATTGCATGATTCTCTTGATATTAAAAACAGTTGGCTCAGAAGTGGGCATGACAGAAAGAGGGACATCACTCATCTCTAGTATACCGGACAGGTCTCCCCCAGAAGACTGTGAATGTTTAGTTAGGGGGAGAAAATAATCTTTGTTGGTTTTTTAACTTTTCCGTGTTTTATGTCTCCTTGTCTGTCGATTTACTTACTGGTGGAGGAAAGGAAAAATCTAAATTTACTGATAATCCTGAGAGCAGATCTCAGTGACTGCCTAGAACCCTTATTTGGAGTTAGGTACCTACCTAACTGAATCCTGTTTTCAGGTTGTTCTTGTGATAGTAACACAATGGGGCACCCCCTTTATACCATTATTTGTTCTCTTACATTTTTACATCTCGTGCACCTCTTCTCAGTAAGTTCCTTCTGAAGCTGATTTATCTTTCTCAGTCCAAGGAAAATATGATCCCCAGATCCCTGTAGACTAGAAGCCTGACAGCCAGGTGATTCTGCCTGTTTCTGACTGGATGAGCAGAGAAGTATGGCATGTAGGGCACAATGTAGAGAAGCTGATGGTCTTTTAGCTCCTTCTAGATGGGTTATTATGAGGTGAATTCCCAGAACATCAGGTATAGATGTTGGGAGTTGGGGAACCCCATAAATGACAGCTCACTCTTCCCCACCTGTGCTCAAAACAAATTGGGACACCCAGAAGTTGGGCACATAGATCAAAATGACCCTGTTATTTACTGATAAGGCTGTTTGGAGTATGCAGAAATAATGGGCTTTCTAACATTACAGTCTAAATTAAGATGAACTTACCCAGTCACAAACAGAGCTACCCAACTAGGGGTCTCCCCAAGGGGGACTATCCCTGTAAAACCAACAGCATGGAGGAAGGGAATGTGTGTTTTCTCTCCAGCAGGTCCCAAACAGAAAACAGGAATGGGACTGAGCAAACTCACCAACCACATGAATCATTCCTCTCCCCGGGGAAGAGAGAATGAAGGGAAGCCAGGAGTATTACTCAGATGGGAAAGTGGGTTCCAGCCTCCTATCTACCCACTGCTCAAGAACAGGTGCCCAACATTGGCACAAAAGCTCCTTTAGAGCCAAACGTGAATTGGGGATGATCTCAGTCATTAACATGGATAAGAGTTTGCTCTTGTGACACTTGATTAGTGACACACTGGTTTTTTTTCTTGCAGGAGATGGATTTTGTTTGTTTTGATGGAGGAAGATATGATTTTGATACTTATAATGTCGAAGAACTTTTAGGGTTCTTGGAACTGAACAATTCTTCAACTGGAGATGCTGAGAAAGTTGTAGAGAAAACTTCACAGGATGTGGAAAGAAACCCTGAATTATCTAAGGAAAGTGAACCTGAGCCTGAACCAGTAGAAGCCAACTCAGAGGAAAGTGACAGAGTGTTCTCAGAAAAGGCAAAGTCTCTTCAGAAACAGTTTACAGCTCAGAAGCACCACCCCCATACAAACAGCCAAGCAGATCATCCTCAGGGAGAGCAGCCTTCATTTGAAGCTTTTGAAGAAATGCTGCAAGATAAACTAAAAGTGCCAGAAAGTGAAAACAACAAAACCAGCAATAGTTCTCAGGTCTCAAATGAACAGCATAAGACTGATGCCTATAAACTTTTGAAAAAAGAAATGACTCTAGACTTGAAAACCAAATTTGGCTCAACCGCTGATGCACTTGTATCTGATGATGAGACAACCAGACTTGTTACTTCATTAGAAGATGATTTTGATGAGGATTTGGATGCTGAGGCTTGAGTCTTTGTAGACTTATTATGCAGAGCTCAAGGTAATAAAAGGTAATAATTAATATTACTTGAGTACTTACTGTATACCGGATACCTTACATTTAACCCCCATAAGCTTCACAAGAGCTTTAGGAAGTAGGTGTTATTATTAATATGACCAGTTTATAGATGTGGAAACTGAGGCACAGAGATGTTAAGTAATTTGCCTATCATCATACATTCAGAACATTGGAAGTGGCAGCTTTGGGATTTGAACTAAGGCAGCCTGACTTGAGAACTCTAGTTTACATAGAGGGTAGATACAGAAGTATGAATTCATCACCCAGTACATAATAATTTGGGGATGCTAATCCAGAAATTTCTCCATCATAACATCAGCACTATGTTTACACTCTGGGCATTGGATTTTGATTAAGAAAAATATGATTTATCACATTAAAGTAATGTCATCTGCTTAATTTTTTTGTTGGCATTACATTTTTTTTTAAACCAACTTTGTGATTTTTATTGATGGGTGACAACTTTATACTCCTAGGTATCACTAAACTGTACAATTAGGGGTGCAGCATTAGGGAAGAGCAGACAGCAGAATTAAACGGAGGCTGAAGGAGAGACCACTCTTCATTAATTGCTCGTTTTCATTACGTGTACACAGAAGCGTGAATGCGATTTGAAATTTTTAATGGCAATAAAGTTACAGTTACCCATCAATGTAGACTAACATTTTAACTTTAAATATCTCATGGGCAGTGTATATAAGCTGTTTCTCTCTGCACAATTATTACAATTTTTCCCTGTTAGGAACCAACAACTTATTTTTTATGTTTATTTTTCTTCTGAAATAAGAACTAGTTCTTCTTTGATAACTGGCTCATTTTTCTCATGTATCAAAAACTAAAGGGCAGGGGAAGAAAAGTGTGATGGATTAAAAAATCTGTTTTAAGGAAAGATAAAATTCATTTTCACAAATTTACAAGTGTTGCTGGTGCAGGATTTCTTCTACTAAGCAATGAGACTGGGAATCAAATGCGACTTCCACCTTCTTCAGGAATCAGCACTAGTTCAGAAATAGGGGAGTTTGTGTATTTTCTAAAATCAAGCCACGGTCTATTTCAACCAAATGATTCTGATTCGGAAGTGAAAGGTCAACATAAACCATGCTGTGCATGAACCCCAAGGCATCTCGTTTGCATTCCAGCCTGTTTTCACAAAAGGGAGAAAGAGTTTCTCTCTAATGAGCCACTAAAGAGAGGCAGGAAGTTAGTGTGAGTTGGTGTCCTATGAAGCAGGCACGGGGCACACGGTGCACAGAGGGTCTACAGCAGGTCCACTCGGTGGTAATACAGGAGCTAGGCTGTGCGTTCAGCCGTGGGTCTCACCACCTGGTACTGGTTGATCAGCTTGACTGTCTGGTCATCAATGCACAGCCAGCCATCCAGACCGATCTGGAAGACGTCTGTAGTGTAATGCCCGCCTTTCGCGCTGTTGCCGGGATGGTAGACCACTGCAAAGAGCCGATAGGTTCTGTGGCATTTAAAATTCTTATTTTTAACCCCAGGAGAAAGCAGTTCTCTACTAATCTCCAAGTCCACAGGATATTCAATATTTTTGATGAGCTTCTGGCATCCACCAGTCTTCTTGTAAACAAACCATTTCAGGTGTAGCACGAGAACATGAGGGAGCTTTTCCAGAGTCCCTCTTCGACTTATCTCAACCTGTTGTTTGGTTTTTGTGGTATAACCTTGGACAGATTCTTTTGCCACCAAGCTCTCCAGTGCATCCTGGACTGTGCGTATCTTGTCAGACTGGATATCCAGCTGCAACGTGAAAAATGGCTGCAAAGTGGCAGATTCTTCTGAACTCTGCTGGTAAACGACAGACCTGATGTGTCCACCAAAAATGCTGGTGATTGAGGTCTGAACAAAATCTGCCTGGCTGGTGATTGGCATCTTATTCCGGGGGCCCACATGCTCCCATTCACCCTCACTTCCTTTCCCTTGTTCTTCCTGCTCTTCACGGACCAAGTGGTTTTTGGGGCCATTGGAAATTGTAAGTTTTTCATTATTTGGTGAGAGAAGCTTCTTTAGGTTCACCATTTCCTCATGGAGTCCATTTAGAATGAAGCCCAAATATTCCTCAGCATCTTCTTGTTGACCCTTTTCAGACAGGCTTGACTTGTTAACTGTTCAGGAGTTTGTAAATATACGTGGGCTCAAAGGCAGCTCCAGGGCAAATATCCCTCACCATTTTATCTCCAAGAGTTTGTCGGGGTTTCGGAGGTACTGGCATATTAGTAAACTCATTCATTAGTCGGACAAAGCTATCTATCATGGGTGTTGACGTACAAGGCCTTTGTGCTTTGGAATACAGAGGAATGAACTTCATCAGGTGATACATCAGAGGGCAAGCCACCAGTGCCTGCAGTGTAGCATTAATGTAGCACCAGTTTCCTTTATTGATCAGTCCACGGGGTTGCAGTGACATGGATCATGGTTGGTTTATGGATCATGGTTACATTCTCCAGTAACTCTGAAATCTTTATGGCTACAGGATCCTCTGAAACTGGAACAAGGCCTTCTTTGACTTCAACCTGCTTTTCAGAAACCAGGGGAGATATGGCAGGAGGGGAATACTTAGTTTCCACATGGCCACCGGTATGGAGGAAGAGGGCTTTGAATCATGAAAGAGACTGGCCCAGGACTTGGGCTGGCTGACAGGAAGGGAGCCTGACACGGAGCCCATGCCATCAGTGGGAGGTGATGCACTCTCAGGTTTGATGGGGCCCAAGTATATGCTTTTCATGGTATGTACCTCCACCCTGTTGGCAGCTGTGCCCTCACCCAAAGATTCAAGTATTTGTCCATTAGCAACTCCAAGGTTTTCAGTAGTATCAGTACCAATGCAGGTCTGAGCCCCAGCTGTCCTTGACAGGGTGTCTCTGCCAGCCTCTGCAGGGAAGCAGGAGTGACCAAAATCAGCCCCAGGTGCCCCCCTCCAGCTGCCCTGCAGTCCTGGTGTCACTGCCAAGTGCTCCGGGGAAAGGACTGTCAGGCATAGTGTCACTGACAGAGTCCGTGGAGTTCTGGGGGTTGTTACAAGTCCTGGGTGTAACTGATGGGAGCATGTCCCCCATACATTCTGCATCCTCCGTGCTGACACTGTTCGGGACTGCTGAACTGGCATGGCCATTGACCAGGGCCTCTGTGGAAATATCATCATCGCCACCATCTTTCAAATAGCTGTAGTATCCAGGTGGCCGCTTTTTCTTCTCTTTACACTCCCTTTGTCCAAGACCACCTGAGACACCATCATTTTCCAAAACTTCCACCTCCACATTAGAACCTCCATCCAAAGCGAGGGCAGAGCCTGGGTACAGGCAGTCAATGGAGCCATAGCTTGCTTCTTTAGTGATGCCATCAGGAGTCATTTTGGAAGGTGTACAACCGAGAATAAATTCAGGGGCCTGAGGGTTCAACGTGCTTGAAATACTGTAGTTGGAGGTTCTCGGCAAAGTGTCACTGGGTTCGATGACTTCATTGACACCAATTCTCTGATATTCTTGTCCATCAGGTAGTTGATCCACAGCCTGTGTGCCACATAGAACTGTTCCACTGTATGGGGAAGCTCAACTGAAGATTGAGGAGTCACAAAGAACTGATTTAATTCATCAGGGCTAAAATCTCCAAAATATTAGCCTATAATGTCATAATATATCATATTATATATAATTTGCTGAGATTTAATGCGTTGCTTCCTCTGAGAAATTTGCATGTTCATGATAGACAATGCTATAAAATGAGGAGCTGCTGAAATGTGAAATTTCAGGGATCACTAGGTCAGTCCGGAAGGGCTCGGGTTAGGTGAGGAGAGTGAGGCTAATCATGCAAGTACAGGCTCTAATTCAGTTTTTATTAAAATTTTTGATATTCTCCTTATGATTTTTCTGTTAGTTTTTTATTTTTGAAAAGATTGCATCAAAATATTTATCTTGATTACTAAGTTTTTGGACACCTCCTTAAATTCTGCACACCACGGCCAGGCGCGGTGGCTCAAGCCTGTAATCCCAGCACTTTGGGAGGCCAAGGCGGGTGGATCACAAGGTCAAGAGATCGAGACCATCCTGGTCAACATGGTGAAACCCGTCTCTACTAAAAATACAAAAAATTAGCTGGGCATGGTGGCACGTGCCTGTAATCCCAGCTACTCAGGAGGCAGAGGCAGGAGAAATGCCTGAACCCAGGAGGCGGAGGTTGCGGTGAGCCAAGATCACGCCGTTGCAGTCCATCCTGGGTAACAATAGCAAAACTCCGTCTCAAAAAAAAAAAAAAAATCCTGCACACCACTCTACTGCCCCCAAGTTCAGTGCCTTACTTGCTTCACCCTAGTCCTTGCCCATTCAAGAGGAAGTAATCTTTTTTAGGGGTGGTAGCGGGGAGGTTTCCACCATTCCCAGTATTCTAGATATTACACTGCAAAGTTGCCAACCAGTCCACCTTCCCAACTGAACTCAATGACCACCAATAAATAGTTTCACCACGTCTCTCAGAAGTACACTCTGTAGGGCAACTGAACTGGAAACTTGCCACCAGTCCAGTGATGTTGGAAAGGTTTAACGGGTTCACGTAACAAGGGAGGAGGACGTCCATGGGTTCAAAGGATCATAAAATAGTAAAGTCATATTACATTTTTGAATTACTCTAATATAAAAAACTGCCATGTTGCAATGATATCTGTAGTCCAGGAATGATATTTCACTTTGCATAGCTAAGTGCTCAGTAGTCATTATTTTTCACATTTCAAATCGTGGCTTTTTCTGGTAGAATGAAATAGATGTAACTGGGTTCGAGATGATATGTTCTAAAAGCATGGGGTTTAATATTGACTTCCCAGAGAGACAAATGAAGGCTTCTAGTGAGCACCTCAGTTGCCTTGGTGAGAGCTGAAGGCTCAGTACTCCCAAGCCTGGAGTGTGACCAGATTTCAGCCTTCAAAGGTCAGCATCTGAGGCTTCTGAAATGCAGTATTTGGAGTGCTTTTGAGGCTTACGACAGGGAAGAATAGTTTTGTTGTGGTCAGCAACCCTGAGGATTCACAGGCAATGCTGTTTTGAGTTGAATGTATAATGTGTTTTGGTGGAGTTTGTTTTCCTTCTGTAGATCAGTTTCCTAGTTTTAGCAAAATAGGGGACCTAAATAGGGAAGCTCTTAATTGCAGCTGGGCAAGAAGATAGGGCTACAGAGAGGATGATCTGGATAAAAACACAAAGTTTAAATTCACTTATAACTTTGCTTTTATACACAAAAATAGATCCCCATCCAATGTAGGCTTTGCATTTCATTTCAGTGTGACTGAGACATCTTCATCATTGTGTTTATCAGGAATTAAAATCTTGATGGGGAAAAGTCTAATAAATTCATTTAAGAGCTGCCTAGAACTCATTGTGGAAGAAACCTGGCTACAAATAACTAGCCAGTCTCATAGTTGATTCAAGCTTGATTAATAATGGTGATGGCAGCTATGCATACTCTTTATTTTTCAACTCACAAAAGTCAGAGAAAAGAATAAACTAATCCTATATTAGGAGATCACTTTGTCATATTTATAAAAAGCATTAGTATATGCTAGAAATTAAATTATAATAAATGTTGCTTTTCTTGATATCCTTTTCATGACCAGCCTGGGCAACACGGTGAACCGCATGGGAAAATGATGCAATCTTTTCATGGGAAATTTTATGTTTGTGTGTTTTCAGATCCCCCCGACCCCATACATAGGGTTTTAAAACAAATTTCATTAATGACTTTCTAACCTTGAGTATACTGAAATTGGATAGAAATTCAGCTAAAACCCTTGTACTTTATTTAATAAGATCTTTAAATTCATATTTTAAAATTAAGAGAATTATTTGTTTTAAAACATTAGGTGTCAAACACATAAATAAGAGTAACTGGCAGAATTGAAGAGTCTTATTTATATCATTTAAGCAGCACTATTAGGCAACACTTCTGTCTAGGAAAAGCAGTCAAAACTCCTAGAGTTAATATGTGTAATGAAGAAATGTTCATTAACCTTGTAATCTTTTGCAAGTGTCAAGAAGTTTGCAAAAGTGTTTTTTCATACAAAAACCTTCCATTTGTCTTTTTATTTTTCTATATTTAAACTTTCCATTATCCAACACTTTTTTTTTTTAAGTTGGAGTCTTGCTTTGTTGCTCAGGCTGCAGTACAGTAGTGTGATCTCAGCTTATTGCAACCTCTGCATCCCCAGTTCAAGCAATTCTCCTGCCTCAGCCTCCCAATTAGCTGGGTTTAGAGATGTGCACCACCATGTCTGGCTAAGTTTTGTAGTTTTAGTAGAGATGGGGTTTCACCATGTTGCCCAGGCTGGTCTTGAACTCCTCACCTCAAGTGATCTGCCCGCCTCTTTTCATTAAGAAAAACCTCTTCCTTAATGGTCCCTCCTGAGAATTAACTGCCCTCACACGCCTTTCTCCCAATACAGAGTTTCTTTTGGCCTTGTTTACTTCCTCCTATGTATTATTCCATTCTTTCATTCCTTTTAAAAACTACCTGAAATGGGGTAATTTATAAAAAAAAAAGTTATAATTGACTCATAGTTCCACAGGCTGGCTATACAGGAAGCACAGCAGTGGCAAGGCCTTAGGAAACTTACAATTATGGCAGAAGGTGAAGGGGAAGCAGGCACATGTTCACATGGGAAGCAGGAGAGAGAGCCAAGGGGTAGGTGCTGCACACTTTTAAACAACCAGATCTTGTGGGAATTCTGTCACAAGACAGCACTAGAAGGCTGGTGCTGAATCATTAGAAACCACCCCCGAGATCCAGTCACCTCCCACCAGGTCTCACCTTCAGCCCTGGGGATTACAATTCAACATAAGATTTGGTTGGGAACACAGAGCCAAATCATATCAGCCTATAAAAGAAAAGCTCTTTTTTTGCCTAATGAAACACTAATAGATCCTATATTGGAAGCTTTCTCTCTACTGTAAGTTCCCATTAGTCTATAATAATAATACTCCTCCCTTTATGGCAATAAGCTGTTGAATTAATCTTTTCTTCTGTCCAGATTTGTGTTTTATTTGACACTCTTGCCTTCCAAAGGGTTCCAGGTCAGAAAAGTAGGTCCAGCAACTAGGCCGAAATTTGTCTGTTCATTGGGGCAGCTGCCCTCAGATTCATGATCATCCATTGATTTTTTTGGTTGTATACATTGATCAATGTACTTACTGGTAGCCTGTCTACATTTTTCCCAGAAAAAAACCTTACTCTCTTTGTATGTCTATATCTCTTTGGGTTAGGATAATTTGGCTAGAATTCTAGTCTTACGACTTTTTACAATAATTGCACCCACCTTACTTATGATGATTAAGTGCTTCCACTGGTTGATTCACTCTAGTTTTTAGGTCCCCATTATTCCCCTGGCAATCAGAGAGGCAAGTTCTCTACAGCATCTCCCCCTATTACCCCAACCTGCAAATGACAGACACTATGGAGTTTCTCAGAGATTCTAATGATCTTTTTATTAGAGCACTCCACATCACTCTGGGAAGTATCCTTCGGGCCCTCTCATAAGATATTGTTTATTCACTTTAGCATGCCTACTTCTCTAAGACTTCTGTTCTCTACTTCTACCATATTTCACACAGTTATCATATTTCTACTTGACTTATTCTGTGGCTACTGCTTCTGAGAGCAATTCAAACTCATTCTAATGGGGTCATTTTCAAGGTATACAACTCTGTGTCTTATACAATAATGACATTCTTCTTTATATCCAACTGTGTATTTCAACGCCTTTGATCCAGCACCCTCAGGATTCAGTCCTATACATACTCTCCTGGTTCCTGCCAGTACTTACTGACTATGTAATGCAGCACCTTTGGATTACAGATAATTTCTTTTTGTAGCCAGTCCATCACTTCTTTAGCTAGATCATGTTGTTGGTTGTGTGGATAAGAGCAGAGAAAGTTCAGGAAGGAGACATGTGTTGGCTTTCAAGGCAGTCTCTGCATGTTCTCCAAGCAAGGGGGAATATCCCCTTTCAATAGAGAGAAATGAGCCCATTAGGTAAGCACAAAAGATTCAGGGAAATCTGGGCATTCTTGAATGTCTTGTGCATTGATCCACATGTTTTTCTTTTAAATGTCAGTGTTCCATTCCTTCCCAGTTCTGACCTTAACGGAGCAGCTTTCTCTGGGTGAAGAGTTTAATTTTCTCTGGAGCTCTGCTTCTCACTGATTAAGTCCTGTGCTAGGCCTTCAGCTTTCTTTTATTTGCCCTGCAGCTGCAGGAGATGAAAGGTTTGGTTTATGCTTCTTAGGAGAACTTTTGGCTCTTACTATTTGCCTCAAAGTGATGTTTAATTATTCTCATCTTGTCTTTGTTGTCCCTTCATAAATAGCCCTGAACAATAGACATCTAAATACTACTTTTCTTATATCTCTCAATGGCCTAAGATATTGCACCCTCCAATGCATCCCCTACCAAAAGTTGACAATTACAATTCACTACCAGTGAAGGTTTTAATAATTGCATTGCTGCATCACACCAGAGGCTGGTGATACTCCACCCATCACTGGTGATGTAGTTCTTACTTTTACTAGGCTGATGTTTTCAGCTCTCAAGTCTTATTTTAAGGTATGTCTTTTGTAACAAAATATCACTGGCTGAATTATTTAATAAACAATTGCTAAGGCAGATTCTTACATAAAGGTGAATTAAACAATTTACTTTCATAACACACACTGTAAGAAATTTTTTTTAAAATAAAGCTCATTAAAAAAAATCTAAATATAATAGAATGCAAATAGAAACCATTAACAAAAGAATATCTGAAAAACTCCAAATATCTAGAAATTAAACAACACTTCTAGGCCAGGTACACTGGCTCATGCCTGTAATTCCAGCACTTGGGGAGGCCAAGGCAGGAGGGTCACTTGAAGCCAGGAGTTAGAGACCATCTTGGACAAAAAAGCAAGACCCCATTCCTACAAAGAAAACAATTAATAAATGTAAGATAAAACTGAAATAATTATCAAATAACACTTCTAAATAACCCATGGATCAAAAAAATTTCAGAATAAATTCAATGTATTTTGTACTAACTGCATAGAATGCAGTGAAAGCAGTGCTTATAGAAAAATTTATAGGATTAATTCATATTTTTAAAGTAGAAAAAGTTATAATCAATAGAAAGGGGAAAAAGTTAATCATGCTAAAGCAAGCAATCATAAAAATAAACTAGCAATTGATGAAATTAAAAATACAAAAATGGTTTTAAAAAAATGAAACCAAAAACATTATTATTATTGTTATTATTTGAGACAGGGTCTTACACTGTGGCCCAGGCCAGAATGCAGTGGCATAATCACTGCTCACTGTAGCCTTGACTGTCTGGACTCAAGTGACTCTTCTGCCAGAGCCTCTTGAGTAGCTGGGATCACAGGTATGCACCACCCACCTGGCTAATTATTTCATTTTTTGAAATACAGCCAGGGTTTTCCTATACTGCAGAAGCTGGCAAAAACTTGTTCTTTTAAATGAATCAATAAAATTGAAAATATTCTGACCATGCTAATCAAGAATAAGAGAGGACATGATGATCAATATCAAAAGTGAAAGAAGATTTATGCCTAGTACTGGCATAAAAACAGATTCACTGACCAATGGACCAGGATAGAAGGCCTGGAAACAAACACACGTTTATGGTCAATTGATTTTTGACAAAGGTACCAAGAATACACAATGGGGAAAGGAAGGTCTACTTAATAAATGGTGTGCTGGGAAAATCGGTTATCCATATGCAGAAGAATAAAAGTAAAACCTTATTTTACACCATACACAAAAATCAACCCAAAATTGATTAAAAACTTAAACGTAAGACCTGAAATTATAAAACGACCAGAACAAAACATAGGGCATGAAAAACCTAATGACATTGGTGCGGGCAAAAGTATTTTTGGATATGACCCTAAACACTCAGCCAAGAGAACCAAAAATAGACAAATAGGATTGTATCAAACTAAAAAACTTTTGTCCAGCAAAAGAAACAATAAACAAAGTGAAAGGACCACCCACAAATTGGGACACAATATTTACAAACCATACGTCTTATAATACCCAAAATATATAAGGAATTCAAATAATAGCAAGACAAATAACCCAATTAACAAATGAAATCTTAAAAAGGTGATACCATAGAACTAGAGAGCAGAATGGTGATTACAAGGTGCTGGGATTTTTGGTGAAGGTGGGATTGGGGAGGTGGTCCAAGCATATAAAATTTCAGTTAGATAGGAGAAATAAGTTCAAGAGATCTATTGTACAACACGGTAACTAAGTTAATAACAACATATGGTATTCTTGAAAATGCTAGGAGAGTGGGTGTTAAATGTTCTCATCTCAAAAATAACATGAAATAGTATGTATTTTAATTAACTAGATTTAGAGATTTCACATGTATATATATTTCAAAAGATCATGTTGTACACAATAAACACATACAGATTTATATGTCAATTTAAAAAATAAAATACCGGCCGGGCGCAGTGGCTCAAGCCTGTAATCCCAGCACTTTGGAAGGCCAAGGTGGGTGGATCACGAGGTCAGGAGTTCAAGACGAGCCTGCTCAAGATGGTGAAACCCCATCTCTACTAAAAATACAAAAAAAAAATTAGCTGGACGTGGTGGCAGGAGCCTGTAATCCCAACTACTCGGAAGGCTGAGGCAGGATCCCTTGAACCCGGGTGGGTAGAGGTTGCAGTGAACCGAGATCACGCCACTGCACTCTAGCCTGGGCTGTTGTGAGACTGTCTCAAAAATAAAAAATAAATAAATGAAATGAAATAAAATACCAAAAAATTGGGCAAAGGACCTGAAGAGACCATTCTCAAATTGATACATGCAAATGACTAATGGGTTCATAAGAAAACGCTTAGCATCACTAATCATTAGGGAGATTCAAATTGACATTACAGTGATTTACCACCTTACATTTGTTAGAAGAGCATTTATCCATAAACACTTCAATAGTTATTTGTCTATTAAAAAGAAAATTTTAAAATAATTTTTTTTTTTTTGAGGCGGCATTTCGCTCTTGTTACCCAGGCTGGAGTGCAATGGAGCGATCTCGGCTTGGCGCAGCTACCATTAGGCATCTGCAAAAGAGAGAATCCATTAGCAACAAAGTTGCAAGACTCCCCTTTGCCGGTATGCAGAAGAAAAGACTCAAAATAGAAGTGACGCCTTTATTTCATCCTGAAACAAGTCAGCCTGGGTAACAAGAGCAAAACTCCATCTCAAAAAAAAACAAAAAAAAAAAACAAACTCGTTTCAGCTGGATGAAATAAAGGCTTTTTTTTTTTTTGAGACCGAGTTTGTCTCTTGTTACCCAGGCTGGAGTGCAATGGCGCGATCTCAGCTCACCGCAACCTCCGAAAGGCTCACTTTTATTTTGAGTCTTTTCTTCTGCATGTGGGCCAAGGAGAGTCTTGCAACTTTATTGCTAATAGACTCTCTGATTGTTTTGCAGATGCCTAACGGTAGCTGCGCCGGGCTGAGATCGCGCCATTGCACTCCAGCCTGGGTAACAAGAGTGAAACCCCATCTCAAAAAAAAAAAAAAAAAAACCCTCGTTTCAGCTGGATGAAATAAAGGCGTCACTTTTTTTTTTTTGAGATGGGAGTTTCGCTCTTGTTACCCAGGCTGGAGTGCAATGGCGCGATCTCGGCTCGGCGCAGCTACCATTAGGCATCTGCAAAACAGAGAATCTATTAGCAACAAAGTTGCAAGACTCCCCTTTGCCGGTAGACAGAAGAAAAGACTCAAAATAGAAGTGACGCCTTTATTTCATCCGCTGAAAAGAGTCAGCCTGGGTAACAAGAGCGAAACTCCATCTCAAGAAAAAGAAAAAACAACTCGTTTCAGCTGGATGAAATAAAGGCTTTTTTTTTTCTTTTTTTTTTTTGAGACCGAGTTTCTCTCTTGTTACCCAGGCTGGAGTGCAATGGCGCGATCTCAGCTCACTGCAACCTCCGCCTCCTGGATTCAGGCAATTCTCCTGCCTCAGCCTCCTGAGTAGCTGGGATTACAGGCACACGCCACTATGCTCAGCTGATTTTTTTGTATTTTTAGTAGAGACAGGGTTTCACCATGTTGACCAGGATGGTCTCGATCTGTTGCCCTCGTGATCCACCCTCCTCGGCCTCCCAAAGTGCTGGGCATTTTGTATATTTTTTAATGTGTAGCAAATATTTTCCTCCACACTATAGTGTAGGGGAGGCAAGATAACATGGTGGCTATACACATAGGCACTGGAATCTAACTGCCTGGGTTTGAATTCCAACTGTGCTACTTAGTTGTATGATCCTGAGCAAGTGACATAACTATGTGCCTCAGTTTCCTTATCTGTGAAATGGAAACATTCATAGTTCCTATCTCGCATGGTTTTTTGGCATACTGTGTCTTCACCTCATCTGGTTTTGAAGATTAAATGAGTTAATTCAGGTACAGAGCTGGGGTAATTGGTGAAAGGCTGACATTGATTGAGTGCTTTCTATATATGCCACTTGGTTTCTCATTTTTTGATATTTTTTTTTTTTTGGTATATACATATTTTAATATTTGTAGAAAATTAGTCCTTCTTATTTACGTGAACTAAATGTTTTGGATGTTGTGTTTTATGATTAGGAAGGCTATTCCCAAGAGGTGTACTCTACAATGAAATGGTAACAATTGTGAACTATTATGAATTGGATAACCGCATAGAACGGAATCTGTCAGAAACAGGAGCAGAAGTTGCTTTACATAGTACTGTTCTATGAGTGAGATATAACAGGGATTTAGGGAATCTTTTAAAAAGTTAGATTGTTTTATGATATTGTTAAAATTTATGGGAAGTCATTGATCTGGACTGAGCTCCGGCACTAGGCTGTTTGCTTGTAAGATCTGAGTTCCAGGAAATCAGGAGAGATGATAGCCAAATCATTAAGTCTAGTAACTTTGAAATGGCGTCTGCTTTTCGTTCCGTTTTTGCTTTCTTCAGCCTTTTCTGCCTATAAACTTCACCCTGCCCACTCAGTTCATCAGAGATACTATTTGTAGAAAGGTTTAGGAATATCTAATACTAGCCAATTAGATCTGTACAACTCGATTTGCTGAAATTTTACTATTTTACAATATTTTCACTGAAGGTTGTGCTGCCCACAATGGTAGTCATGACCCAAGTGTGCCTGCTGAGGCCTTGCCGTGTGTTTAGTCCAGATTGAGATGTGCAGCATGTGCAAAGTACATGTCAGATTTCAAAGGCTTCCTATGAATAGAATATGTAAAATATCTTAGTTCTTATTGGCTATATGTTAAAGTAATGCAATCAGAGCTATGTTGTGTTAAATTAAAATAACTATATTTTTAAAAAGGAGGGCACAGTGATTGGAATATGAGCCGCACCCTTCCCAGCCTCCGTGAAGCTGGGCCCGCCCCCGGGCGGGTTTAGGGAGGACCCGGAGGTGGCTCCGTCTCCGCGGACTCCCGGAAAGCGGTGTCCGTCCCGGCTACCCGCTTCTTCCCCGCCCCTTCCGTTCCCCGGGCGCGTGCGCCCTTTTATTCGGCTCTGCTAGGAAACGTTTCCGGGGGTCCTGCCCATTCCAGCCCGGACGGGAGCGAAGGATCACAGGCCTAGGGGTATCCCGACTATGCGTTGGGGGCTGCGCCCTCGCAGGCCTGGGGCGGCGGCCGTGCCCACGGCCCGAAGTTTGTGGGGGACGCCTCGCTTTCCCTGCCGCCCGGGATGGCTACAGGCGACGAAAAGGCTTCTGGTGCAGTCGGTCTCCGGGGCCAGTAACCACCTGCCGAACTCGAATGGCGGCAGATACCGGGACACGGTGCTGCTGCCGCAGACCACCTTCCCCATGAAGCTGCTGGGCCGCCAGCAGCCGGACACGGAACTGGAAATCCAGCAGGTACGGGCCCTGCTTCGGCGCGGGGCCTCCAGAGAGGCCAGACCCCGCTGCGGGCTCCTGGCGCTCGGCGGGAGCCACACCTCTGCGCTCCACGCCGGTGCGGGTGGGCGGGGGGTGTGACCACATTGGTGGAATTCTGCCTCGCACGGATTTTGTGGGCTGAAAACCTAAGTGTAGAAATCTCTAGATGAGTCCCTCCTTTGTAGCAGGTTCCGGGGCGGGAAATTAAGGGGGACACTAGCGATACCCAGACACCAGCATGTATCGCACGTATGCCCCATTTCTCCCATAGGCAAAACGGATCAACTTTGGGCACTTTTCCAATGCCTTGTATAAAGTAAATTCACATGTCCACAGGCAAATAAAAACCTAGGCTGGGCGCAGTGGCTCACAGGCGGGAGGAAAGACGTCCCGCGCTCTGGAGCTCGCCCAGCGGGGAGAGGCCCTCGCTAATTTTTTTTTTTTTTTTTTTTGCTTTTCCTGGATGCTTTATTACATATGACAGCAATCAGTCAGCTCACCACAGAGGGGGTTTTTCAACACGGTAGAATACCCTTCTCCACCTCCCTCCACCAGGACCACCGGGTTGGGGGAAGAAAAAGGCGGAGGACAGAAAGGCCCCTCAGTAGGTCATCTGGTACACAGAGGCGTGCTCACTGAAGCCGGTGACAATGAGGCGGTTGTTGCACGAGATGTCACAGCACAGGATCGGGGATGTCTCGGGTACCTGGAACACGTTTGCCCCCACTGGCATGCTGTGGACGCCGAGCAAGCCATCCATCCCCACGCTCGCCCACCACTGGCCGAAGGGGGAGAACTTGACGCTGAGGATGACGCTGTCTTTCTGCCCCACCAGCTGCTGCTGGCTGTCACTGGTGCTCTGCAGCCACTGCTGGCCATTGGCCATGCCCAGCAGCAGCCAGTCCTCTTGGGGGCTGTAGGACAGGCTCATTATCTGGGACTCGAATTGGTATTCCAGAGGCTTTGTGATACTCCTCTGATCCCAGCACCGCAGGCAGGCGTCCAGGCCCCCAGTCCAGATGCTGTAACCTTTGACCGCGATGTCTTTCACTCAGTCAGGGTAATCCCTGAGGTCCCTGACCACGCTCTGATCACGCACGTCCCAGATCCTGACCACGCCATTGGTGAAGCCGGCGAAGGCCAGGTTGGCATCCAGGTCGGCGGCCAGCGTCTGGCAGTTGAGACCAGCACAGGGCAACTCCTCCTTCATGTGCAGGGAGGGCGCCACCAGGTCCCACACGCTCACGCTGGGCAGGTTGTAGCCCCCCGCCAACAGACTCCTACTGTTTGAGGACAGCAGGCAGGTGCGCAGGAAGGCCCCAGGGGTCTGTACAGGCAGGTGGCTCTAGTGTTCCTTTAGGAACATCTAGACGGACCTTCCATATCAGGCAATCAGCTCTGAAATCCCAGCATTTCAAAAGGCCAAGACGGGAGAATCGCTTGAGCCAAGAGTTCAAGACCATATTGGCTAGGCCTCCTCCCGCCCCACCTTGTTCTTAAAAAAAAAACAACAACCTTAAAAACCTCAATAATGAATGAGGGGGAAGCTGAAGTCCACCTTTTGGGCTCTTCAGATCCCTAGTTGGAATTATGACTCGTTTGAAATATAAAGTAGCAGTCCTTGCTCAGAGTCCCCTTTATAGACTGTGCGTCTATCTCCTATACTAACCTAAGCCTTTTTTTTTTTTTTTGAGACAGAGTTTTGCTCTGTCACCCGGGCTGGAGTGCAATGGCACGATCTTGGCTCTCTGCAACCTCCGTCTCCCGGGTTCAAGCGATTCTCATGCCTCAGCCTCCCAAGTAGCTGGGATTACAGGCATATGCCACGACTCCTGGCTAATTGTTGTATGTTTAATAGAGACAAGGTTTCACCATGTTGTCCAGGCTGGTCTTGAACTCCTCACCTCAAGTGATCTGCCCGCCTTGGCCTCCCAAAGTGCTGGGATTACAGGTGTGAACCACCGTGCCCAGCCTAGACTGAACTTTTAAGGGCAGAGATTCCTTTCGTTCGTATCTGTAATTCTAGTCTTTAAAAATCTCTGATATTCTTGGAATACTGGTTAAGTAAATATACTTAGCTAAATATTCTGACAGTTAATCTTTTTTTTTTTTTTTTTTTTTTTGAGATGGAGTCTTGCTCTGTCTCCCAGGTCAGAGTGCGGTGGAACGAACTCGGCTCACTGCAACCTCCACCTCCTGGGTTCAAGCGATTCTCCTGCCTCAGCCTCCCGAGTACCTGGGACTACAGGTGTGCACCACCACGCCTGGCTAATTTTTGTATTTTTCAGTAGAAACAGAGTTTCACCATACTGGACAGGCTGTTCTGGAACTCCTGACCTCAGGTGATCCGCCCGCCTCAGCCTCCCAAAGTGCCAGGATTACAAGCGTGAGCCACCGTGCCCGCCCAGAGTTCACCTTATTTTTTAAAGGCTTTTTATTCAGTACCTTCTCTATGCTAGAGTGACAGTTTCCAATGTTTCCTTGTTTAATCTTTACACCAGCCCTGTGCGATGGATATTATTAACACCTTTTTTTTCTTTTTTCTTTTTTTTTGAGACGGAGTTTTGCTCTTGTTACCCAGGCTGGAGTGCAATGGCGCGATCTCGGCTCACTGCAACCTCCGCCTCCAGAGTTCAGGCAATTCTCCTGCCTTAGCCTCCTGAGTAGCTGGGATTACAGGCACGTGCCACCATGCCTGTAATTTTTTTTGTGTTTTTAGTAGAGACAGGGTTTCACCATGTTGACCAGGGTGGTCTTGATCTCTTGACCTCGTTATCCACCCACCTCTGCCTCCCAAAGTGCTGGGATTACAGGCGTGAGCCACCGCAGCAGGCCCGTAAGTGCATAGTAACTTGGCCAAGATCACACAGCAAGTGAGGGAAGGGAAGTAAGACTGCTGCTGTACATGTTGTTCCCAGATTTTGGGAATGGCAAGCATCGCAGCCAAATAGCAAGAATGTGTGTATCGGGAATCTGTAGGTCCTTCAACATGGTGGGGGTGGGAGTGATGAGAGAATCCGCAAGAACTTAGTGGTACTGAACCTTTGGAGGGTCCTGCATATCATGTAAAGAGTTTAGACTTCAGTCTTGAGGTGTGTGGGGAAACTGCTGAAAGGTTTGAAGAGATGTGTACTCAGACACACATTTCAGAAACCTCACCTTGTATTTCAGAGTTGAATAGATTGGAATGGAATTGGAATGGAAATAAGCAAGTGTTGGCTGTTATTGATTGTAAGACTCAGGAGTATGTATTTATATGATGTTTAGATATCATTCTTTTTAAACAGAAATGTGGATTTTCAGAACTTTATTCATGGCAAAGAGAAAGAAAAGTAAAGACAGAATTTTGCCTTCATGATGGACCTCCTTATGCAAATGGTGACCCTCATGTTGGACATGCTTTAAATAAGGTAATTATAATTTAGGTTATGACACTTGAAAGAAAGTGTTTATGTAAATACTCTTAGAGAGTGTACTCTAATTATATGATAATTGATGTAAATTTACATTGGCATGTAAAACTAAAATGTTTTCCTACAAAACAATATATAATTTTAGTACTGCATGAAGAAAACATTGCTGGTATTTGCTTTGAGCTTAATGTTATTTTATATTAGTAAACATCATCTTATTCAGTACATAATTATCGTGCAAGGCATTGTTTCTGGGAATAGCAGTAGACAAAAAAGTTATGTCTTGGTGGGGTGCAGTGGGTCATGCCTGTAATCCGTGCCTGGGCCACGGCATGGATGTCAATAATAATCAGTTTGGGCTGGGCGCAGTGGCTCACGCCTATAATCCCAGCACTTTGGGAGGCCTAGGTGGGTGGATCACGAGGTCAAGAGGTTGAGACCATCTTGGTCAACATGGTGAAACCCCGTCTACTAAAAATTACAAAAAAATTAGCTGGGCACGGTGGTGCGTGCCTGTAATCCCAGCTACTCGGGAGGCTGAGGCAGGAGAATTGCCTGAACCCAGGAGGTGGAGGTTGCGGTGAGCCGAGATCACGCCATTGCACTCCAGCCTGGGTAATGAGAGCAAAATTCCGTCTAAGAAAAAAAAATAATAATAATAATAATCACTTCACTCATTTTTCAGTTCTTTATGTAGATTTCAGTGGAAATTTTGGGGAGCATGTGGCCTTGAGCATCTGTAGTTTCAAAACCAGGAATTTGGTGACTGAATGGGTCAATAGTGCTATTAGAGGCCAGGCGCAGTGGCTCACACCTGTAATCCCAGCACTTTGGGAGGCTGAGGTGGGTTGATCACTTGTGGTCAGGAGTTCGAGAGCAGCCTGGCCAACATGGCAAAACCCTGTCTCTACTAAAAATACAAAAATTAGTTGGGCGTGGTGGAGCACTCCTGTAATCCTAGCTACTCAGGAGGCTGAGGCAGGAGAATCATTTGAACCCAGGGTGGGGGATGGAGGTTGCAGTGAGCTGAGTTTGCACCATTGTACTCCAGCCTGGGTGACAGAGCGAGACTGTCTCAAAATACCAACAAACTGCTATCAGAGTAGTATTACTACATATTGTGATATACATTGCATATTGTATTATGTAGTAAATTATATAGAAAACTTCTGAAACATTTTAGACATGTTACACATCTTGCACATTTGTCAGTATTATTTGCTTCCACACAAGCCAAACTACGCTCTACTGCTTGCTGGTTTACTTTTTAATTTTTAGACATATGATATCAGATGGTATAATAAAGCATTTACTTCTTTCAGTGGAGAAACTGATGTGCTCGATTTTATTTTGGTACATGCTATTTGATACCAATTTCATTAAAATTATATTTTTGGCCGGGTGTGGTGGCTCAAACCTGTAATCCCAGCACTTTGGGAGGCCGAGGCGGTGGATCACGACGTCAAGAGATCGAGACCATCCTGGTCACATGGTGAAACCCCGTCTCTACTAAAAATACAAAAAAATTAGCTGGGCATGGTGGAGTGTGCCTGTAATCCCAGCTACTCAGGAGGCTGAGGCAGGAGAGTTGCCTGAACCCAGGAGGTGGAGGTTGCGGTGAGCCAAGATCGCGCCATTGCACTCCAGCCTGGGTAACAAGAGCGAAACTCCATCTCAAAAAAAAAAAAAAAATTATTTTTGTTAAACTTTACATTTCAGATATTGATTCAAATGAAATTTTAAGAATACGGATCTCTTGTACATCTTACTCAGTTTTCCCTAATGATGACATTTTGCAAAACCGTAGTATAATATTACAAGTAGGATATTAACATTGATACAGTTAAGATGTTAAGCATTACTGTAAGAATCCCTCGTGTCGCCCTTTTACAAGCAAGTTATCTTCCTCATGTTGCACTCTAACTGCTTTCAACCGTGGATATAGTCTCCATTTCTATATTTTTGTTATTTCAAGAATGCTATAAATGAAAACATGCAGTTTATAATCTTTTGGGATTGATTTTTTTCACTCAACATGATTTCCTTGAGATTCGTCTAAGCTTTTTAGTAGTAGTATTTTTTTCATTGCTGAGTAGTATTCTATGGTGTGGATGTATCACAGTTTACTCATAAACCTGTTGAAGTACAACTGGGTCGTTTACAGTTTTTGGGTATTATGAATAAAGGTGCTGAAAACATTAATGTACAGGTTTTATGTGAATGTAATTTTTTTTTTTTTTTTGAGCCAGGCTCTTTCTCTTACCCAGGCTGGAGTGCAGTGGCGCGATCATAGCTCACTGCAGCCTCAATTTTCTGGGCTCATTCTATGCTCTCACCTCAGCCTCCCAAGTAACTGAGACCACAGGTGAAGGCTACCAGGCCTGGCTAATTTTTCAATTCTTGTAGAGATGGTGTTTTGCCATGTTGCCCAGGTGGGTCTTGAACTCCTAAGCTCAAGCAGTTCACCTGCTTCGGCCTCCCAAAGTCTCTAACTTGCACCTTTTTTTTTTTTTTTTTTTTTTTGAAGACAGAGTTTCACTGTTGTTAACCAGGCTGGAGTGCAATGGCGTGATCTCAGCTCACTGCAACCTCTGCCTCCTGGGTTCAGGCAATTCTCCTGCCTCAGCCTACTGAGTAGCTGGGATTACAGGCACGTGCCACCATGCCCAGCTAATTTTTTGTATTTTTAGTAGAGACGGGGTTTCACCATGTTAACCAGGATGGTCTCGATCTCTTGACCTCGTGATCCACCCGCCTCGGCCTCCCAAAGTGCTGGGATTACAGGTGTGAGCCACTGCGCCCAGCCTACCTTGCACCTTTTTACTGTGATGTCTTTTTTCCATTTCTTTGTGTTTTTTCCTTCTTGGAGTTCATTGAACTTTCTGGATGTATGGGTTGGTGTTTTTAATACATTTGAGAAATTTTCAGTTATTACTTCTTTGGATATTTTTTCTGCCTCTGTTTTGTCTCCTCTGAAACTCTCATTATGCATTTGTTGGTTTGCTGAATGATGTGTGTAATGATGGCTCTGAGGCTCTGTTTAGTTTTGTTATTATTCTTTGAATTATATAGTATTTATTGATCTATCTTAAGTTTATTTTTTCTTCTGCTAGATTGTATCTACTGTTGAACCTCTCCACTGACTTTTTCATTTTGGGTCTTTTTTATTGTTGTTTGAGATGGAGTCTTGCTGTCACCCAGGTTGGGAGTGCAGTGGCGCAATATTGGCTTATTGCAACCTCCGCCTCCGGGTTCAAGCGATTCTCCCGCCTCTGCCTCCTGAGTAGCTTGGATTACAGGTGCCTGCCATCATGCCCAGCTAATTTTTGTATTTATAGTAGGGCAGGGTTTTGCTAAGTTGGTCAGGCTGATCTTGAATTCCTGACCTTGTGATCTGCCTGCCTTAGCCTCCCAAATTGCTGGGATTACAGGCGTGAGCCACCAAGCCCGGCCATTTTGGGTCTCTTTTTTTGTTTGTTTTTTGAGACGGAGTTTCGCTGTTGTTACCCAGACTGGAGTGCAATGGCATGATCTCAGCTCACCGCAACCTCTGCCCTCTGGGTTCAAGCAATTCTCCTGCCTAAGCCTCCCAAGTAGCTGGGACTACAGGCGTGCGCCACCATGCCCAGCCAATTTTTTTTATTTTTAGTAGAGATGGGGTTTCACCATGTTGACCAGAATGGTCTCAATCTGTTGACCTCATGATCCACCCGCGTCGGCCTCCTAAAGTGCTGGGATTATAGGCGTGAGCCACTGCGCCCGGCTGGGTTTTTTTTTTTTTTTTTAAGAACAACTTCTATTTCTTTAGTGATATTCTCTGTTAGATGTGACATTATCATCATACCTTCCTTTATCTCTTTAATCATGGATTCTGTTAGTTCTTTGAACATTTATAATGTCAGTTTTGAAGTCTTCTTCTATAACATTTGACATCTGATTACTTTTATAGGTAGTTTCTATTTTTGTGTGTGTGTGTGTGAGACTGAGTCTCACTTTGTTACCAGGCCAGAGTGCAGTGGCATGATCTCGTCTGCTATCTCTGCCTCCCTGGTTCAAGTGATTCTCCTGCCTCAGCCTCCCAAGTAACTGGTACTACAGGCACGTGCCACCACACCCAGCTAATTTTTGCATTTTTAGTAGAGATGGAGTTTCACCGTGTTGCCCAGGGTGGTCTTGGTCTCTGGACCTTGTGATCCACCTGTCTCCGCCTCCCAAAGTGCTGGGATTACAGGAGTGAGCCACCGGGCCCAGCCTCTATTTTCTGCTTTCTTTTTCCAGTGTATGTGCCATAGTTTGTATTTCTTTGTATGTCTTGTAATTTTTTTGTTGGAAACTGGGCATTTTAGATGTAGTAAATCTGAATAATGGTCTCTCCCCACTCTCAGAGCTTGTAATTGTTATTTACTTGTGACTGGCTATAGTATTTTCATGAAGTCTGTTTCTGCCCCCTCCCATTCTTCCCTTGTGTTAAGCCTCTGATTCTCAGGGAGGCATAGCTTTGGGTGTGTCCACAGTCACCCTGGGATGACAGTGATTTTGGCAATACTCCTATCCTCTCTTTCCCTGACAACACCAATTTATTTAGCTCTGAAATTTCCCAGCTCTTGACTCTGTTGTTTTCAACAATTCCCTGGGGCATAAATTGCTCTGTAGACTAATAGAATCAAATTTGAGGTCTTTTGAAGGGTTAGTTCTTAAGGTCAGTGTCTGATACTCGTTCTGATCCTAAGAGGGCTTCTGTTAGCTGTTTCTCTCTGTGGTTCTCTCCTCCAAGCTATGTGGCCTGTAGTTTAGCCTGTATCATCTTGAACGTATGGATCTTCCAATTGCCTTTTTCTACAGCTTTCACTGTTTCTTCTAAGAGCCCCGTTAGGCCTGAACCTCTGAATGCTCTAACAATGGGAAGAGTTTAGAAATTATTCATGTTATTGCCTGCTTCTCTTCCAGTCCAGCAGTGTCTTCCAGTCAGGGCTCTGGAGTAAGAACAACTGTACAGGTCTATCAGGGACACTCCCACTTTAGGAGTCAGGTGTTTATGGGGTCGGCAGTAGCATGAGGTCCTCTTGAGTGGCCTCTCTGGTATGGAATCACCATCTTGAGTGAGGACAAGGGTGATTGGATTCCCAGTATTCCCAGCAGACGTACACTGTTCCATGATTGGGGACTGAGTGAAGAAAGGGAGCTTCTGCTTCTTGACTACACTTGCCCAGAACTTAGCTGGGGAATAGGTAGCAACAGGTAGCTCCTCGGAAAGATGGGCCTAGACTGGGAGCTGGGGGAATAGGGAACCTTGTGTTCTAGGCTGCAGCAGTATGGAGTGGTAGTCTTGGCTCCTTTGAACTAACTGGTACAGAGGAGAGAGGGAGTGGTCTTGGGTCAAATACCATAGACACTCACTTTTCTTACCTAGTTTTTGAAGATTTGTCTTATATAGATGTTTCTTCATTTGGTGTATACCTTTAGGATCAATTCCAGAGGCTTTAAATGTTTGTTTTTTTTTTTTTTTTTTTTTTTTTTTTTTTTTTTTGAGACAGAGTCTCACTCCGTTGCCAGGCGCCAGGCTGGAGTGCAGTGGTGCGATCTTGGCTCACTGCAACCTCCACCTCCCAGGTTCAAGCAATTCTCCTAACTGAGCCTCCTGAGTAGCTGGGACTACAAGTGCACGCCACCACGCCCAGCTAATTTTTCTATTTATAGTAGAGATGGGGTTTCACCATGTTGGCCAGGATGGTCTTGATTTTTTGACCTTGTGATTCGCCTTCCTCAGCCTCCCAAAGTGCTGGGATTAAGGGTATGAGCCACTGTGCCCAGCCCTAAAAAATAATTTTTACCAATTTTACTAGGAAACACGTCCACATGGCTTCTCATGCTATCGTTCCTGAAATCAGACTTTGTTTCACTGTTTTTTTTTTTCCGTTTTACATTTCACTGATTTCTGCTTTCATCTTTTTTTTTTTCTATTTTTCTTTTTTTTTTTTTTTTGAGACAGAGTCTTGCTCTGTCGCCCGTGCTGGAGTGCAGTAGTGCTATCATGGCTCACTGCAACCTCTGCCTCCTGGGTTCGAGCAATTCTTGTGCCTCAGCCTCCTGAGTAACTGGGATTACAGGTGTGTGCTACCATGCCCTGCTGATTTTTGTATTTTTAGTAGAGATGGGGTTTCACCATGTTGGCCAGGCTGGTTTCAAAGTCCTGACCTCAAGTTATCCACCTATCTTGGCCTTTCAAAGTGCTGGGATTACAGGCATGAGCCACAGTGCCCAGCTGGCTTATGTCTTTATTTTCTTATTTCTGCTTGCTTTGGGTTCATTTTGCCCCACTTTTTCTAGTTTCTTGAGGTGGAATTTTACACTATTGACAGGCATCCCTTTTCTAATGTATGCACTTTAATGCTATAAATTTTCCTTTCAGCACTGCTTTAGCTATACCCCACCAATTTTGACATGTTGTACTTCAATTTTTTTTTTTTTTTTTTTTTTTTGAGATGGAGTTTCCCTCTTATTACCCAGTCTGGAGTGCAATGATGTGATCTCGGCTCACCGCAACCTCCACCTCCTGGGTTCAGGCAATTCTCCTGCCTCAGCCTCCTGAGTAGCTGGCACTACAAGCGTGTGCCACCATGCCCAGCTAATTTTTTTTATTTTTAGTAGAGACAGGGTTTCACCATGTTGACCAGGATGGTCTGGATCTGTTGACCTCGTGATCCACCCTCCTCGGCCTCCCAAAGTGCTGGGATTACAGGCTTGAGCCTCTGCGCCCGGCCTGTACTTCAATTTTTATTCAGTTGATTGTGCTTTTAAAATTTTCTTTTGGCCAGGTGCAGTGGCTCAAGCCTTAATCCCAGCAATTTGGGAGGCCAAGGCAGGCAGAATACTTGACGCCAGGAGTTCCAGATAAGCCTGGGCCACATGGTGAAACCCTGTATCTACTAAGAAAACAAAAATTAGCTGGACAAGGTGGCATGCGCCTCTGGTCTCATCTACTTGGGAAGCTGAGGTTGGAGAATCACCTGAGCCTGGGAAGTTAAAAGTGGCATTGAGCCATGATCACACCACTGTATTCCAGCTTGGGCGACTGTAGGGTCCAGCCCTACAGGGTCCTATGAGGCCCTCTCTGCTGGTGTGGAGGCAAGAAATTGTAGAAATAAAAGACACAAGACGCAGATATAGAGAAAAGAGAGTTTGGGGCCAGGGGTCCACTGCCAACCAAAGTGCTGGGTCAAGCAGTGGCCCCGAGTGCCTGGACACTCTGGCTTTTATTGAGTACAAAGCTGGGGGCAGGTATGTAGGGCGTGGCATTTGCAGTCAGTGATAGGGTCAGGTACATCACATGTTATATAGGTTGGGGCCCAAGGCTTTCAGGTTGCCGAGATAAGGTCAGGAGCATAATGTGTCAGCACTTTTTCTGTACTTGTTAAGAAAGAATAAAGACATTAAGATTTATGTTACTTTTACTGATGATTTCTTCTGAGAAAAAAGGAACCAGGTACAGAAGTAGAACATGAGAGTGGACATGGAATGTGACTACTGAAGCACAGTATCACATAGAGACATTTAAGCCCCCGGATGCCTGGGGCCTACCTGACAGCCTCAGGTAGGAGGAGTTCGGAGGAGTTTTCTCCTAACTCCCCCGGGGAAGAAGATGTCTTGGCCATCTTGGACATCTTCTTCCCTAGCTGGCTAAAGAGTGGGCACTTTCCCAGCACCGGTGCAGCGGCACAGCTGAGATGCCCTCCAGTAGTCCTTAGGGGGACCAGCATGACAGAGAGCTTAAAGCGTCTTGCCTTAGGGTCATTTATTTCACAATATCACCCCAGGTTTGCTTCTGACCTAAGAGGCATTAGTGAGAGAATTAGGATCACCTACGAGTAACTAAGATCACCTGTGAATGGCTAGTAACTACTATGGTTATATTTCTAGTTGCTTTCTTCTTTATTACTTATATGGAAATAGGCTGAGGCTTCTGGCTCCTGCCTAGGCACTTACGAGGTCTCCCCCCTACAGGCGACAGAGCGAGACCGTGTTTCAACAACTACAACCAAAATTGTCCTTGAAAATTCCTTTCTGATTCATGAATTTTTTGCATGTGTGCTGTTTATAGTTTGTACTTATTTTTTATTTTTTGTAGAGACAAATTCTTGCTCTATTAACCAGGCTGGTTTCAAACTTCTGGCCTCAAATCATCCTCTTGCCCTTGACATCCCAAATTTTGAGATTACAGGTGTGAGCCACTGTATCTGGCCTTCTATGTGTCTTGTTTAGTTTTTAGGTGTTTGAAGATCTTTCTGTTCTTTCCCTTATTCATTTTAATCCATTATGGATGAAGAGCATATTCTATGATTTCAGTTCTTTTTTTTTTTTTTTTTTTTTTTGAGATGCAGTCTTGAACTGTCGCCCAGGCTGGAGTGTAATGGCATGATGTGGGCTTGCTGCAACCTCCACCTCCTAGGTTCAAGCGATTTTCCTGCTTTAGCCTCCTGACTAGCTGGGATTACAGGCACCCACCACCATGCCTGGCTAATTTCTTTCTTCTTCTTTTTTTTTTTTGCTCTTGATGCTCAGGCTGGAGTGTATTAACGCAATCTCGGGCTCACTGCAACCTCTGCCTCCCAGGTTTAAGCTATTCTCCTGCCTCAGCCTTCCAAGTAGCTGGGATTACAGGCATTTGCCACTATGCCCAACTAATTTTGTAGTTTTAGTAGAGATGTGGTTTCTCTATGTTGGTCAGGCTGGTCTCGAGCTCCTGACCTCAGGTGATCCACCTGTTTTGGCCTTACAAAATGCTGGGATTACAAGCATGAGCCACCATGCCCGGCCCAATTTTTTGTATTTTTAGCAGAGATAGGGTTTCACTATGTTGGTAAGGCTGATCTTGAACTCCTGACCTGATGATCAGCCTGCCTTGGCCTCCCAAAGTGTTGGGATTACAGGCATAAGCCACTACACCCAGCCTGATTCCAGTTCTTTTAAATTTGTTGAGTTTTATTTTTATGACCCAAGAGATGGTTTATTATATTTTTTGTTTTGTTGACACATGATAGAAATATACATGTTCATGTCCTTTGCAGGGACATGGATGTAGCTGGAAACCATCATTCTCAGCAAACTAACACAAGAACAGAAAACCAAACACTGCATGTTCTCACTCATAAGTGGGAGTTGAACAATGAGAACACGTGGACACAGGGAGGGGAACATCACACACCGAGGTCTGTCATGGGTGGGGGTCTAGCAGAGGGATAGCATTAGGAGAAATACCTAGTGTAGATGACAGGTTGATGGGTGCAGCAAACCACCCTGATACGGGTATACCTATGTAACAAACCTGCACGTTCTGCATGTGTACCTCAGAACTTAAAGTATAACAATAAAAAAAAATTTTGAGATATATCACATTCTTTTCATAACACGTTTGAAATTGGTTATATATTTCATAATTTACATCACATCTGAATTTGGACTAGCACCAAAAATAGCATGTGGCCAGTGGCTACCGTATAAGATACCATGGCTTAGAGTATATATGATGCATGCATGCATTCATGTATTTGATAAATATTTATAGAATAGTGCCAAAAATCATTTGAAATGCTGGAATTCATGGGTGAAGAGGACAGATGGGCTCTCTGAGTTCATGGAGCTTATGTTTTACAGAGAAGAGACAGATAATAAAGAGACGATTTCCAAAGAGATAAGTAGAAAGGAGGTTATTTATATGATTTAAATAATTACCCAGAGTAAAGTATACCAATCTTAAGTATATGTAGCTAGATAATTTTTTTTTTTTCTGAGATGGAGTCTCACTCTGTCTCTCAGGCTGGAGTGCAGTGGCACTATCTTGGCTCACTGCAACCTCCAGCTCCTGGGTTCAAGCGATTCTCCTGCCTCAGCCTCCTAGGGAGCTGAGATTACAGGTGCATGCTACCATGCTCAGCTAATTTTTCTATTTTTAGTAGAGGTGGGATTTCACCATGTTGGCCAAGATGGTCTCGATCTGACCTTGTGATCTGCCCACCTTGGCCTCCCAAAGTGCTGGGATTACAGGTGTGAGCCACCACACCCAGCCTCTGATAATTTTTTTTTTAATGTGACAACCACTCAGATTATAAGGCTCCTTCATGTTCACTAGTAAACAGTTTGAAATTAGGGTTTTTAAAGTGGGCAAGAGATGGGAGAAGAACATAATATCTTTTCGACTTTTCCATAGGTATGGAATGGAGGAAATTGTTTTCTGGACTACTGGGCTAGTGGTCAGAGCCCTGTTTCATCTTGGGAAGAGGGAAATTGAGCTTGGAGCCAAGTCTATTCTTTGCCTTTGATTCTCTCATTCTATTATAATAATACATTATTTTAAAAGGCTCTGCTGCCCTTTAGTATTTAAAATGAACTTAAAAAGGTAAATTAGTTCTAAAACTATACTAATGAAGAGGTCTACTGTATTAGTAAGGGTTTTGTCAGTGACGGAGTTAACCATAATATTGGCATTCTCTGAGTACACTGTAAGTTCTGCAATGATTTGATGATACTTCTTAGCTCAGTATAAATAATACTAGGCTATTTGTGTTAATAGTTTCTTATAAAAGTTAATTTGTATATTTCCTTTTCAAATTGCAGTGTTTTTTTTTTCAAATTGCAATTTTTAAAATGGTATTAAATTTTAAAAAAAGAATCTAAATTGTAGGTCAAATGTTTTATGTATGAATGATAATTATAATTTTATCTTTGCAGATTTTGAAAGACATAGCCAATCGATTCCATATGATGACTGGTTCCAAAATACATTTTGTGCCCGGCTGGGATTGTCATGGGTTGCCCATTGAAGTAAAAGTATTAGCAGAACTTGGTAGAGAAGCTCAGAATCTTTCAGCTATAGAAATTCGAGAGAAAGGTAAAATAATGTCTGTTTCTGTTTTAAAATGATATTTGTAAACAGGTTCCTTGGAAAAGTCACAGCTTTACCAAAGGAACCTTTTGTTTTGGTTTGGTTTGGGTGAGATTTATTGGAAATGCCTTTCTGTCACAGGAAATTCAGATGTATTTTATTGATTTTTATAAGAACGTATGAGACGGAGTTTTGCTCTTGTTGCCCCAGCTACAGTGCAATGGCACAATCTTGGCTCATAGCAACCTCTGCCTCCCAGGTTTAAGGGATTCTCCTGCCTCATCCTCCCAAATAGTTGGGATTACAGGCATGTGCCAGCATGCCTGGCTAATTTTTGTATTTTTAGTAGAGGTGGGATTTCTCCATGTTGGCCAGATTGGTCTTGAATTCCTGACCTCAGGTGATCTACCATGGCTTCCCAAAGTGCTGGGAGTACAGGCGTGAGCCACCGCGCCCAGCCTCTGTTTGGCTATTGAAGGAAAGACTTTGTGAGCATTTCTAATTGCATTCTCAGTTTCTCAATGTTCATAGTTTATACAATTATTTTTTTGTAATTTTTTTTTAACTTTCCTCAAGGGGGCTTGTTGACTTATTTCTGGGGTTAAGACAAGAGTAAATTCTAAAATACATACATTTTGCATTATTCCTTTATTTGTTCCTTTTTCTTTGTAGACTGGGCCAGGGAGGGCTCGCTTTTTCTTATATGTTATACTTTGTACATTTGGATATAACTGAAGATTTTTTTACTTTCTTCTGAAACATATTATCATTGGCTTAGATTTGATATTCAGATTAATATTTTGTGTATAATGAAATGAAAATTATCTGAACTTTTTTTTTTTTTTGAGACGGAGTTTTGTTCGTTACCCAGGCTGGAGTGCAATGGCGCGATCTCGGCTTACCGCAACCTCCGCCTCCTGGGTTCAGGCAATTCTTCGGCCTCAGCCTCCTGTGTAGCTGGGATTACAGGCATGCGCCACCATGCCCAGCTAATTTTTTGTATTTTTAGTGGAGATGGGGTTTCACCATGTTGCCCAGGATGGTGTCGATCTCCTGACCTCGTGATCCACCCGCCTTGGCCTCCCAAAGTGCTGGGATTACAGGCTTGAGCCACCGTGCCCGGCCTGAACTTTCCTTAAATTAAGAAATAATAAGGAATAATTTTTCTAGTTTATTTTTCCTAAATGTGAGGTCACTGTATAGTCTGGAAAATACAGAAGACAGTAATAAAATTTTAACTTTTGCAATTCCAGTTAATTTTAGAATTTGTAGGTATCTCCTGAACACTGTTGACCTTTGTATTATTTTTTTATTAAAAAATTTTATAAGCTGGGCACAGTGGCTCACACCTGTAATCCCAGCACTTTGGGAGGCCAAGGTAGATGAATTGCCTGAGGTCAGGAGTTCAAGATCAGCCTGGCCAACATGACGAAACCCCATCTCTACTAAAAATACCAAAAAAATTAGCTGGGCTTGGTGGGCCACGCCTGTAGTCCCAGCTGCTTCAGAGACTGAGGCATGAGAATTGCTTGAACCTGGGTGGTAGAGGTTACAGTGAGCCACGATCATGCCACTGCAGTGTAGCCTAGGCAGCAAAGCTTGACTTCCTCTGAAAAAAAAAAAAAATCTTATATTCTAAACTGTCTACAGCATTTGTATTTAGAGAGATACATGCTAAACCATGTTTCTAAGAGTTCAAATTCATTGGTATTCAGAAGCTTTTTTTCCCCCTTTTTTTTAGCTAGATCATTTGCTAAAGCAGCCATTGAGAAACAGAAATTAGCATTTATTCGTTGGGGAATAATGGCAGATTGGAATAATTGCTACTTTACATTTGATGGGAAATATGAAGCCAAACAGTTGAGAAATTTTTACCAAATGTATGAAAAGGTAAAGAGATATTTTTACTTCTTTGAGTAGGTTGAAGTATGTGTTAACAAAATTCTACCTTTAACGTAATACTTTGTCTTTTATAGGGCTTGGTTTATCGATCTTATAAACCTGTGTTTTGGTCTCCCTCATCTAGGTATATATGCATTTTTTGATAATTAAAAGGGAGAAATTTGTGAGGCTTCCGAATATTAATGTTTAATATTTCTAAACCTTAGGACTGCATTGGCTGAAGCAGAACTTGAATATAATCCTGAGCATGTCAGTCGTTCCATATACGTAAAATTTCCTCTCTTAAAACCTTCTTCTAAATTGGCATCTCTTCTTATAGGTAAGATGTATTCATAGCTTGATGAGTGTACTAAAGTTACAGAATGATCCCATTTGCTAACATATTTACAATTTTATTTTCACAGATGGTTCATCTCCTGTTAGTTTTTTGGTCTGGACCACACAGCCTTGGACAATTCCAGCCAATCAAGCTGTTTGCTATATGCCAGAATCAACGTGGGTATATTACTGTATTTTTTATTTTAGTCACAAATTGAATCTATTCCGTCATTACCATTATTTTGAATTTATTTTATCTTCTTTATTATTTTAAAATTTAATGAATTATACCTCAGTTATTATGTTCATATAGATTTTATTAACCTTTAGATGATCCTTTTTAAGACCTTATCCAGCTTTTGAGGAAAATGAAATAGAAATATATGTTATGAAGTCTTTTGAAAATAGTGCAGTTTCATCTCGAAGTCAGTTTTTTAAAAATGATATTTAAAAATTAAAATGACATTTGTGGCTTTTCCTGTTTCATTACTGATAATTCTCTCCTAAAATTTTGTTAGGTATGCTGTTGTGAAATGTTCTAAGTCTGGAGACCTCTACATACTGGCTGCAGATAAAGTAGCATCTGTTGCTTCTACTTTGGAAACAACATTTGAGACTATTTCAGCATTTTCAGGTGAAGACTTTTAGATATCTGACAACATAGTCATCAAAATACTGGGCTAACTTGAATTTACTGCTTTGCTGAACAGTGCCCATTGTGAATTGAAACAGTTATGGCCTTTACCTTTCTAGAATACATTTTACATGGATTACACTAAAGGAGAATATACATTAAGCATGATAGGAGTATAGAAATACATGAATATTGATAAATGTACAACAGATAAAAACAATTGCTGGCAATAGCCAATAATTACTTGGTAACATTTTATGCAAAATTAATTTTTAAAGTTGTTTTTATCTGCTTTAATAAAAGGAACAAGAAAGGAAATGAATGTATTTACTTTTTGGCATATGATTTTAATAGAGAATTGAATAAATTCTGAAAATTATTCAAAAAGCAGTTTTTCTATCAAAGGAATTTTACGTTATTTTATTTTTTTTTTTTTTGAGACAGAGTTTCACTCTTGTTGCCCAGGCTGGAGTGCATTGGTGCAGTCTCAGCTCACTGCAACCTCTGCCTCACAGGTTCAAGTAATTCTCCTGCCTCAGCCTTCTGAGTAGCTGGGATTACAGGCATGCACCACCATGCCTGGCTAATTTTGTATTTTTAGTAGAAACGGGATTTCTCCATGTTGGTCAGGCTGGTCTTTTGAACTCCTTACCTCAGGTGATCTGCCTGCCTTGGCCTTCCAAAGTGCTGGGATTATAGGCATGAGCCACTGTGTCTGGCCTTTATTTTATTTTTTTAAAGAGACAGGGTCTCATTCTGTTGCCCATGCTGGAATGCAGTGGGCCAGTCAGCTCATTGCGGCTTCAAACTCCTGGGCTCAAGTGATCCTCCTGCCCTGGCCACCCAAGTAGCTGGGACTATAGGCTTGTGCCACCACATCTAGCTGATTTTGAGAAAATATTTTGTAGAGACAGGTTCTTATTGTATAGCCCAGGCTGGTCTGGAATTCCTGGGCTCAAGTGATCTGCCCGCCTTGGCCTGCCAAATTGCTGGGATTACAGGCATGAGCACTCTGCCTGGCCCAGAAGAATTCTTTGTGAGCTATAATTTGGGGCTTTTGAGGTAGTGACTGGTTTTGAAATATAATTATGGAAGTCTAGGGAAGTTTAAAATTAACTATTTTTTGGCCTTTTTTTTTTTTTGAGACGTGGTCTTGCTCTGTCACCCAGGCTGGAGTGCAGTGGTGCCATCTTGGCTCACTGGCAGCCTCTGGGTCCCAAGCTCAAGTGATCTTCCTGCCTCAGCCTCTTGCATAGCTGGGACCACAAGTGTGTGTGCCACCATGCTGGGCTATTTTTAATTTTTTTGGTAGAGATTGGGTCTTGCTACATCACCCAGGCTGGTCTTGAACTCCTGGCCTCAAGTGATCCTCCTGCCTTGGTCTTTTAAAGTGCTGGGATTATAGACATGAGCCACTATGCCTAGACTAGAATTTTATTTTATTTATATATTTTTAAAGACATGAGGTCTCACTATGTTGCCCAGGCAGGTCTTGAACTCCTGAGCTCAAGTGTTCCTCCTGCCTCTGCCTCCCAAAGTGCTAGGATTATAGATGTGAGCCACCACACCTGGCCTAAAATTATCTTTTATCCTTAGGTATGATTAAAAAAAATTCAGTCACATGAATAAAGGTACAAAAACTGCCTGGAGAGACTGCCTAGCTAAATAGGAAAGCCCTCCAAATTAATCTGTTCAGATACAAGCCAATGAGAAGTTTAAACAACCTTAACAAAACTAAAAAGATTTTTACATCAAAGACAGCAAAGGATCTTAAGAATTTTTAGATGATTTGATCCTCTTTGGTGCAATAGGATAATAAAAATAAAAACCAAAATAATAATTTACTTTGCACCCTCCCATTTTTTTTTTTTTAAATAGAGGTGGGATCTCACTGTGTTGCCCAGGCTTGTCTCAAACTCTTGGGCTCAAGCAGTCTTCCTGCCTGCAATTACAGACATAAGCTATTGCACCCAGCCCCTGCCTCTTTTTTAAATGCAGAGGCTATTAAAGAATTCATTGTTAAGTTACGTGTTATCATAGAAGCTAAAAATCATAAGGTTTTTGAAAGTTTTGAGGTTGAATTTAAAGGTCTTTTGTCTATATAACATTGTTTCAAATTCTTAGTATCAGATAATTATTGAGTTGCTATTTGAGTCACCATATTGTGGAGGATTATATATATATTTCTTATCCCTGTCAAAATAAGCTGGTGTCATGTAGCTTTCTACTTATTAAAGCAGTAGACATTTTGAAGAATGAAGTAATTTGTATGGGGTAGATTTTCTTTCCAGAAGAAAAATGAATTATTTCTCATTGATTACACCCTCTTTTTGGGAGGGTGGTGAGGGAGAGAATGTTAAGTGGTAAAACTTAACATTTTGTTAAGTATCAAAACACTTAAACTACATTAACTTGTTTATTCTCACAGCAACCTCTGAGATGGGAATCAGAATTATCTGCATTTTGTAGATTCCAGAAGGTCACAGAACAAGTTAAAGGGGAAGGTAGAATTTGAGCCTAGCCAGTCTTGTTCTACATTCTGCACATTTAACCTCATATTCTATTGTTAAGCTTAAGGAGATAGATTTGCCATATAAAATGATTCTTTTTTTTTTTTTTGAGATGGAGTTTCACAGTTGTTACCCAGACTGGAGTGCAATGGCACGATCTCGGCTCACCGCAACCTTCGCCTTCTGGGTTCAAGCAATTCTCCTGCCTCAGCCTCCCAAGTAGCTGGGACTACAGGCGCACACCACCATGCCCAGTTAATTTTTTTTGTATTTTTAGTAGAGACGGGGTTTCACCTCATTGACCAGGAAGGTCTGGATCTCTTGACCTCGTGATCCACTCGCCTCGGCCTCCCAGAGTGCTGGGATTATAGGCGTGAGCTACCGCGCCCGGCCATAAAATGATTCTTAATAGTGGTTTTCTTTCCCCACAGGTGTTGATTTGGAAAATGGTACTTGTCGTCATCCATTAGTTCCTAATAAAGCCTCTCCTCTTTTACCTGCAAATCACGTGACCATGGCAAAAGGAACAGGATTGGTTCACACAGCCCCAGCTCATGGTATGGAAGATTACAGTGTAGCATCTCAGCACAACCTGCCCATGGTACTGTTCTTCTTTTTTCAGTTTTAATTATTCATCTTAATGAAAGGGAATGATAAATTCTAACCAACATCTTTATTTTTAAAAAATGATGACTTTTGTCATATAATTGTAAAATGCTTATGGTTGTTTAGTACTCCAAAGTTTCATTAATTCACACTAATTGAAAAATATTTCCCAGAACTAGGAGAAAATTTACACATTAGAATTGAAGAATATATATTATATTTTATACTTCTAAAATATTTTCTTTCTAGGATTAAGTCATATAGACAAATTACTTTTACTCCCTGAAAAGGTCTGTTTGTTTGTTTTAGCTAAACAGTGCTTTCTACACTTATTTATGCACTTCAGTTACTTAGCAAGTATTTCCATTTAGTTAAAAGGTGAGTCTGAAAGGGAACAACTGTGTACATTGCCATAGATTTAGAAATAACAGAGACCACTCAAAGATGTTTTAATATATTTTGTTACTTAAGTTTATGTATATGCTTCAATAACACATTTTGCCTTTGGTGATTTAAATGTATAAAATTCACAAATTCCTATTTCTTTTCTTTTGTGTGTGTGATGGAGTCTTACTCTGTCACCCAGACTAGAGTGCAGTGGCACCATCTCGGTTCACTGCAACCTCTATCTCTAGGGTTCAAGTAACTCTCCTGCCTCAGCCTCCCAAGTAGCTGGGATTACAGGTGCATGCCACCATGCCTGGCTAATTTCGTATTTGTATTTTTAGTAGAAATGGGTTTTTGCCATGTTGCCAGGCTGGTCTCAAACTCCTGACCTCAAGTGATCTGCCTGCCTCAACCTCCCACAGTACTGGGATTACAGGCAATGAGCACTGCGCCCAGCCAAGTAACTGGGGTTTCAGCGTAGAGAAGGACTAGGCTATATGTTTTACATATATTGTTTTGCCAGATCATCATAAGAGAAAATGTCTTGATATTTTAATTGTTTAAAATGATACTTTATAGGATTGTTTAGTGAATGAAGATGGAATTTTCACAGATGTCGCAGGTCCTGAACTTCAAAACAAGGCTGTCCTCGAAGAGGGAACTGATGTGGGTGAGCATTACATCTGTTGATATCATGTATGTTTTCTGAAAAGCAGCTAGCAGTAGCCTTTGCTCTCTATTTTCCCTTCTTATGCTTTAACAGAAACAAAAAACTAAAAATATATCTTGTTTTGCCACATGTTTTAAAATGGAGTTTGGTACACTTTTTTATCTTTTGCTCTGAAGCTGCTCTATTTAAGCAAGTCAGGGCAGTAACAGGGAGTGAAGTTATTTTAGGGCTGTGGAGGTAATAATCAGCAGTATTACTTTTGTGGAAGGATAAAATCAAGATCAGGGCTGGGTGTTGACTGTAAACTACACATTCCCCACTCACTGTTTAACCCTTGTAAATAACTGACCCATATAGAGTGATTTATGTATTAGGATCTCGAGAATCCTCCAGTCTTGAATTGTCTTTCTTTCTTTACAGGTTCAGAGACCAGGTGCTATGGAAACCTCTCTTTGCCCACACTAAGACTAAGGCTAATTAGACCTGATATATTACTTTTCTAGGGGTACTAGAAAAAAGCGCCATAAACTTGGTGGTTTAAAAAAACATAAATTTGGCCGGGCGCGGTGGCTCAAGCCTGTAATCCCAGCACTTTGGGAAGCCGAGGCGGGTAGATCACGAGGTCAAGAGATGGAGACTATCTTGGTCAACATGGTGAAACCCCGTCTCTACTAAAAGTACAAAAAATTAGCTGGGCATGGTGGCGCGTGCCTGTAATCCCAGCTACTCAGGAGGCTGAGGCAGGAGAATTGCCTGCACCCAGGAGGCGGAGGTTGCGGTGAGCCGAGATCGCGCCATTACACTCCAGCCTGGGTAACAAGAGCGAAACTCCGTCTCAAAAAAAAAACAAAAAGCATAAATTTATTCTCTCTTGCCTCTTTCTAGCTTTTGGTGGCTCCTGGAAATCCTTGACATGCCTTGGTTTATGACTGCGTTATTCCACTCTCTGCCTCTCTTGTCACATGGCCTTTTTTAGATCTTATTCGTTTCTTTGAGACAGTCTCACTTCTTCACCCAGGCTGGTGTGGAGTGGCATGCTCTTCGCTCGCTGCCGCCTCCATGTCCTAGGTTCAAGTGATTCTTGTGCCTTAGCTTCCTGAGCAGCTGGGATTACAGGCACACATCATCATACCCAGCTAACTTTATTTTATTTTATTTTTATTTTTTGAGACAGAGTCTTACTCTGTGGCTCAGGCTGGAGTGCAGTGGTGTGATCTCAGTCTCCTGGATTCAAGTGAGTCTCTTGCCTCAGCCTCCCAAGTAGCTGGGATTACAGGCACACACTACGACTCCCGGCTAATTTTTGTATTTTTAGTAGAGATAGGGTTTCACTATGCTGATCAGGTTGGTCTTGAACTTCTGTCCTCAGTTGATCTGCCCGCCTTGGCCTCTCAAAGTGCTGGGATTACAGGGGTGAGACCCTACCGTGTCAAGCCACAATTTTTTAATTTTTTATTTTTAGTTGGAGTCTCACCATGTTGGCCACACTGGTCTTGAACTCCTGGCCTCAAGTGGTCCATGTGCCTAGGCCTCCCAAAGTGTTGGGATTATAGGCGTGAGCCACCGCACCTGGCTACCTTCTTTAGGTCTTATATGTATCTCTGTGAATCCTCTTTTTTTTTTTTTTAATTGGAGAGACTGGTTCTTTATTTCAAAAGGACACTTGTCAGTATTTAGTATCAAAACAGTTGCACTATTGATTTCTGTTTTTCCCAATCAGCCTACGTCAGTCTACATCAAAGGAGAGTACATTGTAAGCCAGTAAGCTGTAGGATGTACGCCTGACAGACCTTAAAGAAACTTTACCAGAAAGTGGGGATTGGGTAGGGAAAGAAACTTTAAAAGATCAGCAAACTGCCAGCTTGAGTGGACGTGTTGGCTCACGTCTGTAATCCCAGCACTTTGGGAGGCCGAGGCTGATGGATCATGAGGTCAGGAGTTGGAGACCAGCCTGGCCAATGTGGTGAAACCCCATATCTACTAAAATACAAAAAATTAGCCAGGTGTGGTGGCATGTGCCTGTAATCCTAGCTACACGGGAGGCAGAGGCAGGAATCACTTGAACCTGGGAGGTGGAGGTTGCAGTGAACCGAGACCACACCACTGCCCTCCGGCCTGGGCAACAGAGCAAGACTCCATCCCAGAAACAAACACCTAAAAACACCTGCCAGTCCACAGACTGTAGAGGGCTGTCACAGTCAGCTTCAGTGGCCAGGGTGCCATAAAGAAGCACAGTTTGAAAACAATATAAAAATTTACAAGTTTTGTCACAAAGCAAGAGAGGGAGCAAGACAGAGTCAAAGGCGAGATGTCACATCCAACCAAATCTCATGAGAACTCACTCACCATCACGATGATAGCACCAGGCCATGAGGGGTCCACCCATGACTCCAACACCTTCCACCAGGCCCTACCTTCAACACTGGGAATTAGGTTTCAACATGAGATTTAGAGGGGGCAACATCCAAACCAAGTCAGAGTCTTGAAGAAACAAAAACAAAAAGAGAATAGTAATTTTCAATGGAAAAGAAACTATATGTTTTTCATGTTGATTTTTCATGGAGATACATGTCTTTCTTCGTCTAACAAGACTGCCATTAACCTAAGGCTCTTCCTGCTTATTGGGATTTTAGATTTAAATTCACATCTTTTCACAGTTTTTATTCCTAAACTATGCTCTTCATTAAGAAGCTTATCATTTGGGTCTCAGCTAAGTGTCCCCTCCCTGGACAGGCCTCCCCCAAACAAAAAAATAAAAAATAAAAGAATTGTAAGTTTTGTACATAAGCTGTGTGATACTAAGCACAATGAGATGGCACTTTTAGAGACAGCAGCTTCAAACCCAGAAAAGGATATTGAGATGAATTTCACATAGCTAAATCAGTGGCAACAACAATCATCTTTCTATCCTCTTCATTTTAAGAACACCAGGGCTCCCTAATACAGTGTGACCTCACTGAAACTTGATTTAGGGTCCTTTCTAATGCAGTGTGACCTCGTATTAACTTGATTACATCTGCAGAAACCTGATTTCTAAGTAAGGTCACATTCACTAGGGTTGGGGTTTATTTCTTCTTGGGTCCACAGGTCAACCCATTACACCTGTTTTCTTCCAGATTACCTGGAGACCATTTTAAGATTCATGGCATGAGAGATTATGACTCTAAATTTCAATCTAGAATTCTAGATATAATCTGTTCCTCTTTGATGTGAAAAGAGGTGGAAGTGGCATAAATTTGGAGTCTGATTAAGATTTTACAGTCCCTGCTTTTTTTTTTTGCCAGGAGATGCCAAGAGCATGCCTTTGATACCTGGAAGGTGACTACTTTTTGTGTGTGTGTGTGTGTGAGATGGAGTCTTGCTTTGTTGCCCAGGCTGGAGTGCAGTGGCATGATCTCAGTTCACTGTAGCCTCTGCTTCCCAGGTTCAGATGATTCTCCCACCTTAGCCTCCCAAGTAGCTGGGATTACAGGCGCATGGCACTACACCCTGCTAATTTTTTTTGTATTTTTAGTAGAGATGGGGTTTCACCATGCACAGCAGGCTGGTCTTGAATTCCTAGCCTCAAGTGATCCTCCTGCCTCTGCCCTTCAAAGTGCTGGGATTATAGGCATGAGCCACCATGCCCGGCCAAGGTGACTACGCTTTTTTTTTTTTTTTGAGACGGTCACACTCTGTCACCCAGGCTGGAGTACAGTGATGTGATCTCGGCTCACTGCAGCCTCCGCCTCCTGGGTTCAAGCAATTCTCCTGCCTCAGCCTCCCAAATAGCTGGGACTACAGGCGCACACCACCATATCCAGCTAATTTTTGTATTTTTGGTAGAGACGGAGTTTCACCATGTTGGCCAGGATGGTCCTGATCTCCTGACCTCATGATCCACCCACCTTGGCCTCCCAAAGTGCTGGGATTACAGGCACAAGCCACCACACCCGGCCCAAGGTGACTACTCTTCTTGACACCTATTGCTGCAGATTTAGGACTTCCTGGAAGTTTAGAGCATTATTAGGATTTTCATAGTTCTTTTAAATTATGTGTAATATAATTTGGTATTTTTTTTTTAAAGTTATAAAGATGCTTCAGACTGCAAAGAATTTATTAAAAGAAGAAAAATTGGTACACAGCTATCCCTATGACTGGAGGACTAAGAAACCAGTGGTTATTCGTGCCAGCAAGCAGTGGTTTATAAATATCGCGGATATTAAGACTACAGCCAAGGTATGAAAAGCATCCTAGTATAAGGGTTTGGGTTTATCATTCCCTCAGTATAAAAGGGCTGCCTATGAGGTTGAGGTGGGGTTTCAGAAGTGGAAAGCATTGTTGCTGTTATGATTTAGTTTAATAAAGTTGTAGAATTTTAGATCTGGAATGACCTTGGACTTCCATTTTTTTCATTATACATGTGTGGGAAATGAGGCATAAAAAGGTTAAGTGATTTGTCCAGATCACACTGTTAGTAGATAGACTTTCTTGCTCAGTGTAGTCAAATTTGGACAGAACTATGTCCTAGTTTAACCTGCCGCAGCCTCTGTTTTCTCATCTATATAAAGTGATGATAATGCCTATCTCATAGAGTAAGGGAATACAAGTTTCCAGAATATGATCTGATACATAATAAGCATTCAGTACAATTTTTTTAAACCCTTTGCTTCCTTGGATTGGAATTGCAATTAATTTAAAAAGTTACTGTTCTAGTTACAAAGGAAACATATTAAAAAGAAAAACTAATAATATACAAAGTTGTTTCTTTTAGTTAACGAATTCTTATTACTGGTGTTCTAAATACTATACATATATTTGAGCCCTTTCATTTAATATATATCTTTCTATGTGGGTGTGTGTAAACATCTCTCACACTTGATTCTGTTTAATGAAAGAGCTTAAATATATATGTGTTTGCAGAAATAGGAACGCTTTTACTGTTGGTGGAAGTATAAATTAGTTCAACCATGTGGAAGTTAGTGTGGTGATTCCTAAAAGATCTAGAAATAGAAATACAGTTTGACCCAGCAATCCCGTTACTGGGTATATACCCAAAGGATTATAAATCATTCTTTAAAGACACATTCACATGTATGTTCATTGTGGCGCTGTTTATAATAGCAATGACTTGGAACTAACCCAAATGCCCATCAGTGATAGACTGAATAAAGAAAATATGGCATATATACACCATGGAATACTATGCAGCCATAAAAAGGATCAGTTCATGTCCTTTGCAGGGACATGGATGAATCTGGAAACCATCATTCTCAGCAAACTGACACAGGAACAAAAAACCAAACACCATTTGTTCTTACTCATAGGTGGGTGTTGAACAGTGAGAACACATGGACCCAGGGAGAACAACACACACTGGGGTCTGCTGGGGGCTGAGGGTCTAGGGAAGGGATAGCAGGGGATGGAGATTGAGGAGGGATAACATTAGGAGAAATACCTAATGTAGGTGATGGGGGGATGGAGGCAGCAAACCACCATGGCATGTGTAACAGTCCTGCAAGGTCTGCCCATGTACCCCAGAACTTAAAATCTAATTAAAAAAAAAAAAAAATATATATATATATATATATATGTGTGTGTGTGTGTGTGTGTGTGTGTGTGTGTGTGTGTTAACCAGTTTGACTATGTAGATATTTTACTTCACAGTTTGAAATATATTACTGTATTAAGCTGGTTTATTGGCCTGGCAATTTGGGGTCCTTGCCAAAACTATTTATAGCAGTTTATACTTTCTATACTTGTGTAATGTGGACAATGGTAATATATAGTATGTTTTGTTTTTTTTCTTCATTTAAAGCCTCTCTTCCTTATTTGTCAGAGTTAAAATTTGTAAATTGCAGATTTGTCAATTGTAGCTCTGCACCGATTTTTGGTGTCCAAGTCTGATGCAATGTATTTAAGCTCGGTTTGTTTGTTTTTTTAACTTTTTTGTAAAGTTAAAAATTGTTGTGGCCAGGCATGGTGACTGACGCCTGTGGTCCCAGCACTTTGGGAGGCTGAGGCGGGCAGATCGTGAGGTCAAGAGATCGAGACCATCCTGGCCAACATGGTGAAACCCCATCACTAAAAAAAACAAAAATTGTTCCTTGCAGAAGTAGTAAGAATGAGATAATGTATTGTCATAGTCCCATCACTCAGTTTCAACAATAATGAGCTTTTGGTTAATTTTGTTTCATTTTATTTTGTTTTGAAACGGAGTCTTGCCCTGTTACCAGGCTGGAGTGCAGTGGCATGATCTCTGCTCACTGCAACCTCCACCTGCTGGTTGAAGCAATTCTCCTGCCTCAGCCTCCCAAGTAGCTGGGACTACAGGCACGTGCCACCATCCCTGGCTAATTTTTGTATTTTTAGTAGAGATGGGGTTTCACCATGTTGGCCAGGCTGGTCTTGAACTCCTGAGCTTGTGATCTGCCTGCCCCCGCCTCCCAAAGTGCTGGGATTACAGGTGTGAGCCACCATGCCTGGTCAATTTTGTTTTTATCTACATCTCTTCTACCACCCACTTTTTACCCCTTACCAATTGTATTATTTTGAAGCAAACTCCAGGCTTTATTTTTTCCATATTATATATTGTCCTGGCAGTATCTTAGCACATATATTTGAAAGGTAAACTCTTTTTATTTTGAGACGGAGTTTCGCTCTTGTTACCCAGGCTGGAGTGCAGTGGCACGATCTTGACTTACTGCAACCTCTGCCTCCTGGGTTCAGGCAATTCTCCTGCCTTGGCCTCCTGAGTATTTGGAATTACAGGCACACGCCACCATGCCCAGCTAATTTTTTGTATTTTTAGTAGAGACGGGGTTTCGCCATGTTGACCAGAATGGTCTCAATCTCTTGACCTCGTGATCTACCCGCCTCGGCTTCCCAAAGTGCTGGGATTATGGGCTTGAGCCACCACGCCTGGCCCAGACCCTTTTTTTTTTTTTTTTTTAAAGTAGGGTCTTGCTCTGTCACCCGGGCTGGAGTGCAGTGGTGTGATCTCAGCTCACTGAAACTTTCACCTCTTGGGCTCAAATGATCCCCCCATCTCAGCCTCCTGAGTAGCTGGGACTACAGGCGTGTGCCACTGTGCCTGGCTGATTTTTGTATTTTTTGTAGAGATAGGGTTTCGTCAGGTTGCCTAGGTTGGTCTTGAACTCCTGAGTTCAAAGCAGTCTGCCTGCTTCAACCTCTGAAAGTGCTAGGATTACAGGCATGAGCCCAAGATAAACTCTTTAAAGCGTAATTCTCATGCTGTTATCACAGCATTTAAAAAGCGATAGTTATTCCTTAGCATAATCAAGTATCTATTCATTATTCACGTTTCTTGTACTTTTAAACCAAGTATAGTATTAATCAAATTGATTTGTAGGCATTTTGCCATTCTGCCAATAGATGGTGCCACAGAGAGTTTTGGGGGAGGGGACTTCTGGTAGTAAAGGGGAGTGAGGAAAGGATTTAAACCGTCTCTGAAAATGTAACAATGCTTTTATTAATGGATAGAAAGATTTTTTAAAATGAAATTAACATTTTGACCTTTTGGAGACTATTAATAAACATTTTTGCTATACAATTCATCTTTTGCTAATTGACAAAATCAAATGATAGCAGTTTTTAGCCTTTTTGTGGGAGTGAAGGAAGGCAGCTTTATTGAGAAGAAGTAACTGTTATCCATTTGTCTATTTATAGATAGATATTTATTTTAGAGACAGGCTCTTGCTCTGTCGCCCAGGCTGGAGTGCAGTGCCATGGTCATAGCTCACTGCAACCTTGAACTCCTGGGCTCAGGTGATCCTCCCACTTCAGCTTCCCAAAATGCTAGGATTACAGGGGTGAGCCACATGCTTGGCCTTATTTTGAGAAAGTGTTTTCTATATTGTAAACTATATTATGTAAAATTAGGCATATTGCATTTTTTTTGGCAGCTTACGATAGTAATTTATTTTATGTATTTTTATTATTTTTGAGATGGAGTTTCACTCTTGTTGCCCAGTTTGGAGTGCAATGGCATGATCTTGGCTTATGGCAACCTCTGCCTCTTTGGTTCAAGTGATTCTCCTGCCTCAGCTTCTTGAGTAGCTGGGATTACAGGCATGTGGCACCATGCCTGGCTAATTTTTTATTTTTGGTGGAGATAGGGTTTCTCCATATTGCTCAGGCTGGTCTTGAACTCCTGACCTCAAGTGATCCACCGACCTCGGCCTCCCAAAGTGGTGGGATTACAGGCGTGGGCCACTGTGCCCAGCCCAATAATTTATTTTTTAAGCATTTTAAAAAATGCTTTAAAAATGGTGGAAATCAAGTTTGAATTGATTTTTAACTATACTTCAGTGAAGTATTATACTTCTATGAAAGCTTTTTTTTTTTTTTTTTTTTGAGACGGAGTTTCACTCTTGTTACCCAGGCTGGAGTGCAATGGCGCGATCTCGGCTCACCGCAACCTCCGCCTCCTGGGTTCAGGCAATTCTCCTGCCTCAGCCTCCTGAGTAGCTGGGATTACAGGCACGCGCCACCGTGCCCAGCTAATTTTTTGTATCTTTAGTAGAGACGGGGTTTCACCATGTTGACCAGGATGGTCTCGATCTCTTGACCTCGTGATCCACCCGCCTCGGCCTCCCAAAGTGCTGGGATTACAGGCTTGAGCCACCGCGCCCGGCCATCTATGAAAGCTTTTATTACCAGTTTTGATCTAGGGTTGGTGTAAATTGGAAATTGGCATGAAATCTTTTGTAACATTGTTCAAAGGTGAAGTCTGCTCCTGATATTATTTATTAAGTTCTTTATGGCTCCATTTTTACTTTGCCTTATTTGCTTTGAAATCTTTTAGTTTTTCAGGTTTTTTTGTGGGGGGCGGGCAGGTAAAGGAGGCATGTGAATGGCTACGAACATCCAAAAGAAAGAAATGCATTTCGAAAATTTACTGTCTAGAATCTTTGTTCTGCTTTCTCTCACAAGACTTGGTTTATGAATTAATTGCAGGAATTGTTAAAAAAGGTGAAATTTATTCCTGGATCAGCACTGAATGCCATGGTTGAAATGATGGACAGGCGGCCATATTGGTGTATATCAAGGCAAAGAACTTGGGGTGTTCCAATTCCTGTGTTTCATCATAAGACAAAGGATGAATACTTGATCAACAGGTAGAATGCTTTCTAAAATTTTTCAGTGTTTTAGAGTGAGTTGTTTTTTCTTCAAAAATGGAAAAATAATGTGGATGATTGAGAACTGTTTATATATGTTAAATAAAATATGCTAAAATAGTCTTTTTGGGGGACTAAAATATAAACTCAAAAAGATTCTTTCATACAGTTAAAATATTAAAAACCAGATATACATAAATATTGATACTTAGAAGTAAAGGCCCTGATATTTTTCTATGAGAATTTGTTGGGCTGGATTAAGATATCCTGGATCCAAAGATGGACAGTATTTAGCAGGGGAACCTGAAATTTCATTTTTCTTCATGAATGAAGAGAATCACTTTCATATTCTGAGTCTTCTCTCCTTTTCAGTGGAAATGGAATCATGTAATTGTGTAGTTACTTAAAATCCAAGAAATGATAATATAGTTAAATGGACATCATTACACTGATCGTTATATTCCCAGTTCTTTCTTGTTTCTTTCCTTATTATTTTTTAAAATTTGGAAAGATAATAGATGAACATAGTGAAGAATTCATAATAGAAAAGCTTGTACACTGAAAAGCAGGCTTTTTCCTACTACAGGTACCTGGAACCATTTATTTTATTTTTATTATTTATTTTTTTTAATTTTAGGGTTCTGGGATTTTTTTTTTTTTGAAATTGTAATCCATTTTATTTGTGGCACCACAATATTATGAAGCTCTCTTTATACACAGTCTGCAGTTTGTATTAGCTATCCCAGTGTAACTCTGCCCTTACTTTTGAGACAATCTTTTTGCTGGGTGGCGTTCTAGAAGGTCTGGGCCTGGGCAGCAGTCAGTGGGAAGCCCCCTGTGCTTTCCCCCCTCTGGGTGGGGGGTGGCAGCAGAGACCCTGAGAATCAGCGGTTACGGGAACTGAGCTGTGTGCTCTTGGCTTTGGCTTCAGCACGTCCTGCCTAGGAGTCTCCAGCAGCTGATGGCTTTGGCTTCAGCACGTCCTGCCTAGGAGTCTCCAGCAGCTGATGTCCCCTTGGACTGCATGCTTTTCCTCTTGATGACAATCGTGACAGGTCCATCAGGCAGTGCCTTGATGATGTTCCAGGCTTCAAACCGTGTGAGGCCCTGCATGGCAGTGCCAGCCAGGTGCAAGATTTCATCTCCAGGCTGGACTGTGTCACTTTGTTCTGAGGCTGCTCCTTTGAAAATCCTGTTAATGGTGAGAGGCTTGTCTCCGTGCAGCGAGCCAAGAATATTTTTTTGTTTTTTGAGACAGAGTGTTGCTCTGTCGCCTAGGCTGGAATGCAGTGGTACAGTCTTGGCTCCCTGGAACCTCTGCCTCCTGAGTTCAAGTGATTTTCTGCCCCAACCTGCTAGGTAGTGGGACTACAGGTGCCCACCACTACGCCTGGCTAATTTTTCTTTTTGAGATGGGGTTTTTCTCTATGGCTAGGCTGGAGTGCAATGGCACAATCTCTGCTCATTGCAGCCTCTGCCTCCTGGGTTCAAGCGATTCCCCTGTCTCAGCCTCCTGAGTAACTGGGACTATAGGTGCGTGCCACCATGCCCAGCTAAGTTTTTTTTCATTTATTAGAGAGCAAAATATCTAGGGAATTTTACTGAAGTGATTGAGGTGGGTGGGGATTCCTTGGTGAAATAGCCCTCTGGACTCTGAGGTGGATCATATGTATATATTAGTAAATATAGCAAACTGTATAATTTCATCCTGACAATTAAATGGTACATCGGTTGACTGGTCAGTAAGTTAGGTGAAATAAAAATGAGCTTTGTCAGAAAAACACAAACGAGTTTTCATTAGGTATATTTATGTTTTATTTACTCAATACATTTATGTTACAGTGTTACAGATTCTTCTGTGTATCTGCCAATGCGTTGGTTGCGTGGTGTTAGTTGATTTCTGATGAAGTAGCATAGTCATACAGAATATTGGCCTAAAGAAATGACAGACAGGCCGGGCACGGTGGCTCAAGCCTGTAATCCTAGCACTTTGGGAGGCCGAGGTGGGTGGATCACAAGGTCAAGAGATCTAGACCATCCTGGTCAACATGGTGAAACCCCGTCTCTACTAAAGATAAAAAAATTAGCTGGGCATGGTGGTGCGTGCCTGTAATCCCAGCTACTCAGGAGGCTGAGGCAGGAGAATTGCCTGAACCCAGGAGGCGGAGGTGTCAGTGAGCCGAGATCGTGCCATTGCACTCCTGAGGTCTCTAATTCTCTTCCCTTATTGGATCTTTTTGGTGATATAACACTTGAATTTAAGAATATTGATATTATTTCTTAACCATTTGTTGATTTTTTTTTCTTTGTAAATGAATGAGAGGTTCTTATGTTGCCCAGGTTGGCCTTGAATGCATAGCGTTCCCTCCTCAAGCACCAGGACAACTGGCCCAAGCCACCGTGGCTCTTCCGTTTGTTGATTTTACAAAACAGGTTGAAAGTGTATCTTGTTTCTGCCAGAATCAAATCAGATTCCAAGTGACCACAATTTTCTGTCTTTCTTTATTATACTTTTATATTGTAGCAGGTTGGTAACCATCAAAAGTAACAGCATCTCCACTGGAAATTGGTACACAGTCCACATGGAGTTGCTGTTACACTTGATAACACCATTAAACATACAAGAAGGTTCCTTTTGCTCTAGATGAGATCTGTACTTTATCTCTAAGTAAACTCGTTTCACAGAAGAAAGTCTCAATATATTCATGTTCCAAATATGTTTAGGGACTGGTGTATTTGAAACTCTGTTTCTTTGTGATTTGAATTAATGGTGTAATTTGTATTTTATATCATATTTGTATTTTCTCAAGAAATAATTCCAATTCTGGCTTTACTATAATTGGTCATTTTTTTCAATCTGTGATATAATGCCATTAGAAGTTATGTTGAAATCTGTTACTAGTCAATAAAAACAGAATGAATAATTTTTAGCATAAAAAAGATGGCTACCTAGGAAGGAAAAGAAGTTGGTTAAATTTCTTTCATCATTTCAGACAGTTATAATCAGTTTCATGCTATTAATGCTATAGCTAACATATGGAAACTTAGCCCCTGACTTCTGGAAGTTATGAGATATTTAGTAAAAATAGGCAAGGAATTTTCAGTATAATTTGAGTGTTAACTTTAGCTACCTCAAATTTTTTCTCAGTTAACAATCATAAACCTTTTGTTCAAAAAATTTATGTTTATTGAAGAAAAATTTCTCCAAAATGGTTTCCTGTTACCTTTATAACATAAATCTAGGATTAAATTAAAAATAGAATTTTCCCTTCCAAATTTCACTGTGTTCTAGCATTAAATTTAGTAAACAAATGTGAAACATTTAGCCTCTTACCTCATTCTTCCAGTAAGTTACAGAAGAAAAGTTATGTTAATAATCCTTAAAATTTTTGCTTCTAAATGCAAAACAGGGAAGACAGTGGGAAGATAGCAGCAGTAGTTTCTTTGTTACTTAGTAACCTTAATGCTGCTTAATTTCCACAATATGCTAAATAAGTCTCATTCCAGTTGATAGCGAAGTTCAAAATGGTTGGTTGGTGTTTTAGTTGCTCATGCTACCCACTGGTATTTCATAGATTGAAACCTAAGAAGGAACACGTAATGCATGTGTTTAGATAAGGCCTTTGAGTAAAGTACAAGGTTTTATGATTGATTTATTACTTTGTGAAATACGGCATTAAGATGGAAGCATATAGATTACATACTGATAAGTGGTTTCACCCACTTTTATCAGCACTCATTTATACTGATCTTTGGGTTATAAGTTAACTATGTGTTTGTGTTAAGTATAGGATAGTAAAGAAATAAAGGGAGAATTTTAAAATTTCAGACAAATTTAGACTTTTTTCTTGTATTTTTTTTCTTGAAGAATATTAAATGTCATAAGGAAATAGAAAATGGTTTACAAAATTTTTAAAGTATTATCTCAGTTTCATTATTAAAAAAAAAATTCCACTTCTAAGTATTTACCAAAGGAAATAAGAGGACTAGTGTCTCTTGTGTGGAGGTATGTATATAAGATGTCCAATACAGTTGTTTTTATAAAGGAACGTAATGATATACAAAAGAAGATGTAATTTAGGTTAGTGACAGAAGAATGAATATGCACCTGTAAAAATGCCAGCTTAGCTCCTAATGGTTGGCTAGTTCCTTGTGTATAAAAATCAAATGAACATAATGTATTCAGTGTTTGGATTTTGCAAGATTTTTGTCATATCTCTATAATGAGTATCTTTTGAGCACTTGTTCACTGTTAACTTTATATATTTTTTCAAATTATTTTTTCAAATTTTGTTTAAACCTTAAATTCATCTTTGTTTTTATCATCATTATACCTAGCTCAAGTTTGTGTGTTATATGTCTGTTTATTTTTATTACAATTTTTGTTTTCAAAATCTGTCACACTATTTACAGAAATTCAGAATACCAGAGTATAAGGCGAGAGAAAGCTTTCTTTTGGTGATACCAATTCTGTGCACTTAAATTTTCATTTGTTTGGATTGTGAGGATGTTTTTATCTTAGAAATCTGTATTTTTGTTTGTCATAAACTTTGTGTTTTTTTTACTTTTTATTTTTTATTTTATTTTTTTTTGAGACGGAGTTTTGCTGTTGTTACCCAGACTGGAGTGCAATGGCATGATCTCGGCTTACCGCAACCTCTGCCTCCTGGGTTCAAGCAATTCTCCTGCCTCAGCCTCCCAAGTAGCTGGGACTACAGGCGCACGCCACCATGCCCAGCTAATTTTTGTATTTTTAGTAGAGAGGGGGTTTCACCTTGTTGACCAGGATGGTCTCGATCTCTTGACCTTGGGATCCACCCGCCTTGGCCTCCCAAAGTGCTGGGATTATAGGCATGAGCCACCCCACCTGGCCAGTTTATTTATTGAAATTAATTTTTCTTTTTGTTTTGAGACGGAGTCTTGCTCTGTTGCCAGGCTGGAGTGCAATGGTGTGATCTCGGCTCACTGCAACCTCTGCCTTCTGGGTTCAAGCAGTTCTCCTGCCTCAGCCACCTGAGTAGCTGAGATTACAGCTGTGTGCCACCATGCCCAGCTAATTTTTGTATTTTGAGTAGAGATGAGGTTTCACCATGTTGGCCAGGATGGTCTTGATCTCTTAGCCTCCTGATCTGCCCACCTTGGCCTCCCCAAGTGCTAGGATTACAGGTGTGAGCCACTGTGCCCAGACTTTTTTTTAAACAGGATCTTACTCTGTCACCCAGGCTGGAGTGCAGTGGTGCAATCTCAGCTCACTGCAACCCTGCAACCTTTGCCTCCCGGGTTCAAGTGATCATCCTGCCTCAATACCCCCCATCTTCAAGTAGCTGAGACTACAGTCATGCATCACCATGCCTGGCTAATTTTTGTATTTTTTTAGAGACAGGGTTTTGCCATGTTGCCCAGGCTGGTCTTGAACTTTTGAGCTCAAGCGATCCATCCACCTCAGCCTTCCAAAGTGCTAGGATTACAGGTGTGAACCACCGTGCCTGCCCAAAATTAATTTATTTGATAAAAATTGCATATATTGCCGGGCGCGGTGGCTCAAGCCTGTAATCCCAGCACTTTGGGAGGCCGAGGCGGGTGGATCACGAGGTCAAAAGATCGAGACCATCCTGGTCAACATGGTGAAACCCCGTCTCTACTAAAAATACAAAAAATTAGCTGGGCATGGTGGAGCGTGCCTGTAATCCCAGCTACTCAGGAGGCTGAGGCAGGAGAATTGCCTGAACCCAGGAGGCGGAGGTTGCGGTGAGCCGAGATCGCGCCATTGCACTCCAGCCTGGGTAACAAGAGCAAAACTCCGTCTCAAAAAAAAAAAAAAAAAAAAAAAAAAAAAAAAAAAAAAAAAATTGCATATATTTATCATGTACAACATGTTTTGAAATATGTATGCATTGTGCAATGACTAAATCTAACTCATTAAACATATTTGTTGGGTTTTTCTTTATTCTCATTTTACAGTTGACTTTATCTTATTGTTTTAAAAATATAAATAATTTGTCTAGAATCTCAAAGTAGAACTGAATTACAGAACATATTGCTTACTAAAGTACATTTAGTAGACTTTAGTACATGATGTTTTCATATTTTACAATATAAAGGAAGGAAGGAAGTCTTGTTCTTTAAATATTAGTGAGACTTGCTCTCTTAATGAGATAAAGCTTCTGCCCTTAAAAATATTTCATATTTCTTTTGAATACATTGAACAAATTTCTCTTTTGTTCTGATTCATATACATACGTAACAAGGAAAACTTAACTATGTTGTTTTATTTACAATAGCCTTTTTGAAATTGGATTTTTTAAAGTGATTGCAGGATTGCTTTTCATTGGTGTAGCTAAAATGTAGTTACATTGTTTCACATAAGTGTAATTAGATAAGCTAAAAGAAAAACTAAAAACCTTTCCTCCTCACTAAGAGACTTTTGTCGGTTTTTTAAAAAGTTTTTTTTTTTTTTTTTTGAGACTGATTTGCTCTGTCGCACTCTGCCATGCTAGAGTGCAGTGACACAATCTCAGCTCACTGCAACCTCCACCTCCTGGGTTCAAGCAATTCTCTAGTGTCAGCCTCCTGAGTAGCTGGGACTACAGGCGTGAACCACCACGCCCAGCTAATTTTTGTATTTTTTAGTAGAGAGGGGGTTTCACTATGTTGGCCAGAATGGTTTCGATCTCTTGACCTCGTGATCTGCCTGCCTTGGCCTCCCAAAGTGCTGGGATTACAGGCATGAGCGACCGCGCCCGGCCTAAAAAGTTTTTTTAAACTTGCAAGTAAGGTGTATATAAAGCACAAAATTACATTTCTTATACTAAAATATATTCTACAACTAAGTAAATTACTAATATTAAAGAAAATGTGGCAATTAAAATGGATTTTAGACTAGAGGTGTTTGACTAAACTTGGTGGGATTTTACAGTTCCCTTAATAACATGTCAACAGCAAAATTGGACTCTTTCTTTCTCAATGCTTTTTGTTATAGACTCAGTAGGTTACTTGAATATAGTTAAATAATATTTAAAATGTAATTGAATTTTCTGATATTTAAGAATATGAAGAACTTTATTTTATTAAATAATAATAGGCCAGGCGCGGTGGCTCAAGCCTGTAATCCCAGCACTTTGGGAGGCCGAGGTGGGTGGATCACGAGGTCAAGAGATCGAGACCATCCTGGTCAACATGGTGCAACCCCGTCTTTACTGAAAATACAAAAAAATTAGCTGGGCATGGTGGTGCATGCCTGTAATCCCAGCTACTCAGGAGGCCGAGGCAGGAGAATAGCCTGAACTCAGGAGGCGGAGGTTGTGATGAGCCGAGGTTGTGCCATTGCACTCCAGCCTGGGTAACAACAGCAAAACTCCGTCTCAAAAAAATAAAAATAAATAAATAAATAAAAATTTTTTTACAGTAATGGTCTTGAGCTCCTGGGCTCAAGTGATCCTCCTGCCTTGGCCTCCCAAAGTGCTAGGATTACAGTCATAAGCCACTGTACCTGGCCAAGAATATGAAAAAGAGCTTAGTTTTATTAAAGTTGAATTTAGCATTCTAAAATATGAATGTAGAGCTGAGTGTGGTGGCTTACAACCCGTAATCCCAGCATTTTGGGAGGCTGAGGCCAGAGGATTGCATGAGGCCAGGCATTCAAGACCAGCCTGAGCAGCAAAGCAGATCCCCAACTCTAGAGGAAGGAAAAAAGGCATGTGTTGGCATGGGCCTGTAGTCCCAGTTACTCAGGAGGCCGGGGCAGGAGGGTTATTTGATGTAGGAGATCAGGACTTCAAGTGAGCTATGATCCTGCCACTGCAATCCAGCCTAGGCCACAGAGTGACACCTTGTCTCAAAAAACTTAATTAATTAAAATAAAATGAAATGGATATGTTTCATCTATAGTCATAAGGTTACTCACCTTTCTTTAGTTATTAGGACTTTTAAGAATAAAAATTTTCACATAGCTGTCTTTGTCACAGCTTGTTCCAGTGTTTACAGAAGCTGAAATGATTTATTCTTGTCATTATCAAGTAAGTCACAGGTAGAGTCTGGTCTTTGGACTTAAAGCTTGCCATGTCAACACACTGATCTCCTGAGACTGCCTAGTTCCTAACTTCATCTCTGATACAGTCTTCATTACGCCTGAGTAAAAGAGCCTTTTTGCCATTGCTTAGCAAACTCCAGAGAGTCAGAGTGTGAGTTCAGTTACAGTGTTGTCTTTATAGATGAGTTAGAGAGGGAGAATAAAGAAGTAGAAACAGCAACGAACTATGTAAATTTCAAGCCCTGGTTTTAACTGCTACTTGCTTAGCTTTGTAATTTAAGGAACCTTTAGGTGCAGAACAAATCATCTGTCAAGACCCACTATGCATTTCTGTGAATCCAGTTAGCGAGTGCTTGTAAAGTGCTTTGAAAAAAGATGTGTGGTGTATGTATACATGCTTTTGGTGAATACTCTTTATCCTAACATTTTTACTGTATTTGCTAAATTAATGTGAAATTGGAGCCATTTAGTTTTACTTCGATATTATTTTTATCTGTTTTTCCAGTATATTTAAAACTGTTTTACTGTTTTATTTTTACTCTTTACCTAAACTTGCCAGTCTAAGGATAACGTTGTAAAAAGGAAAGGCAAAATGAAACCCATTTTTAGAATTACTTTTTAATGAGAGTTTCGTTAGTATGAACAGTGTTATCTACCGTAATCGTGTGTATATGTGCATGGAAATGTACTAGTATCTCTTATGGTTGGTTTTGTTTTTTCTTTTGGTCTTTAGATTTATTCAGATTTTTCTATTATACTATATTCATATTTTCTTAACTGAAAATGTTCTGGACAAACTATATAAAATAGTAATGTGTAACTTAATTCTATTGTCATATAACTAGGTAGTTATTACATAAAGTTTTTATGGTCTGATAACAAAAGTTTATCTTTACTGTTAAAGTCTATCTAAAATGAGTGACTGTCTTAGAAACATGCATTTGTGCCCATTTTACTTCCTTATTATTTTTAAGTTCTTTAAAGTACACGATGGTAGCATGGTAGTTTTTAAACCTGTCCTTCCTAAAATACCAAGTTAGTGATATACAGCCTTTGTAAGGTATTTCAAATTTAGATTTGTGGAGTGTATTTAATTTGTACTCATTTGATTTTTGCTTCCCACAACAATTTTTGGTAAACACTTCATTTATCTGTGAATTATCAGGCCCAGACCTGACATCAAATAATCAGTTTGAATAATGCTTATATAATATTTATTTAAATGTGCCAGATATTGTTCTATGTGTTTTATATATATATATAGTAACTCAGTTAATATTCATAGAAAGTCTCTTAATGATGCTGTTACTATTTGTTTTACAAATGAGGAAACTGAGGTAGAAATGTTAAGCACCTTGCCCGGGTTCAAGTGGTGGAGCCAGAAATGAAGCCAAAGCCCCCTGCTGGCAGGGTCCATGCTCTTGGCCATTATATGTACTATGACTAAATGAAAAGCAACCAAAGGAAGCTGTAATAGCAGCAAAGCTGCAGTAATACATTCAGTGTTCTAATAAATTAAAAGTGTTATTCTCATGAGAAAATATAGTATGATTCTTTTCCCTGAGTTTAATTTTCAAATCATTTATTATTGTTTATCTTCCCAAAGGTACAGCAAGTTCTGTTTATCTGATAGGGATTTGTTGGCTTTCTGTCATGCGTTCAGCACTGTACTAAGTTTTATGTGTGTAGTCTCATTTAGTTTGTAGTCGTTCTGAGGGAAGTGTCTAGAATTACTACAATGTAAGTTTCATCAGGGCAGTTTTGCTAACTGCTGTATCTCCAGTGCTTACAAAACTGTGCTCAAGACACTGGAGGTGTTGCATAGTTTTTGAACAAATGAATGAGATTATTCATAATGGAAGGGAAAGCCAAGTCTTAAAGAAGTTTTGGTATTTGTGCATGGTCATATAAATACAAAGCAACAGTCAGAATCTAAGCCTTCATACCTGTCATCACAGTCTCTGCTCTAGTATGGCATTGCCTCTTATGCAGATGCCTGTAAGCAGGGAGGGAGTCCTGGAAAGTTTTCAAGCAGATTATTAGTGTGATAAAAGCAGTTTAGGAATGCATTTATTTCAAGATCTGGGATAATTCACAGATAAATGAAGTGTTTACCAAAAATTGTTGTGGGAAGCAAAAATCAAATGAGTACAAATTAAATATACTCCACAAATCTAAATTTGAAATACCTTACAAAGGCTGTATATCACTAACTTGGTATTTTAGGAAGGACAGACTTAAAAACTACCATGCTACCATCGTGTACTTTGAAGAACTTAAAAATAATAAGGAAGTAAAATGGGCACAAATGCATGTTTCTAAGACAGTCACTCATTTTAGATAGACTTTAACAGTAAAGATAAACTTTTGTTATCAGACCATAAAAACTTTATGTAATAACTACCTAGTTATATGACAATAGAATTAAGTTACACATTGCTATTTTGTATAGTTTGTCCAGAACATTTTCAGTTAAGAAAATATGAATATAGTATAATAGAAAAATCTGAATAAATCTAAAGACCAAAAGAAAAAACAAAACCAACCATAAGAGATACTAGTACATTTCCATGCACATATACACACGATTACGGTAGATAACACTGTTCATACTAACGAAACTCTCATTAAAAAGTAATTCTAAAAATGGGTTTCATTTTGCCTTTCCTTTTTACAACGTTATCCTTAGACTGGCAAGTTTAGGTAAAGAGTAAAAATAAAACAGTAAAACAGTTTTATTGAAATTTATTTCAAGGGATGAGGGAAGGGGGAAGTACTCTCAGACCATTGATTGCATCAGTCTAGTTTTGAGGAAATGAGGTTGGACTGATAACAGTGTCAGTGAGAACCACTGTAATCTTTCAAAGGTAGAATGAGAGAGTTAAGTTGGTTTAATTTAGTTAGAAATCAGAAGAGGAAAGATAATTAGGAGGTTTCAAGTATGTACCTGGATAGAAAATAGATTGGTAGAAATAGGTAAATCAGAACTGAAACAGCGTGGTCAGAAGAAGAGTTGTTTTTTTTTTTTTCTTTTTAGGGATATGTATAATCATTTTAAAATTCATATTGAATTTGAAATGATAGAAGCTTTTTCTTCAAACTAAGGTTTGAGGAAAAAGATAGGAAAAAAATTCACTATTTGTTAATTTGAAAATGTTATTCTTCACAATAATTAATTGAACAATTCTGCCATGTCCCCCTGAATAGCCAAACCATTGAGCATATTGTTAAACTAGTGGAACAGCACGGCAGTGATATCTGGTGGACTCTTCCCCCTGAGCAGCTTCTTCCAAAGGAAGTCTTATCTGAGGTAAATTTCTCTTTGTATTTAACAGCTTGTATTACAGTCCTATATTACAGGACTTAATGACAACACGAGAGATTCTTGAGAGTTACAAAATTATCTTACATAAAGTTAACATATATTCACTGTAAATTAGTAGCTAATGCAGTTTGAAAATGGACATTTTGTTTAGCTATAGAGGTGTAGTATTTAAGACTGGGCATGATGACTCACACCTGTAATCCCAACACTTTGGAAGGCTGAGGCAGGCAGATAGCTTGAGTCCATGAGTTCGAGACCAGCCTGGGCAACATGGCAAAACCCTGTCTCTACAAAAAATATAAAATTTAGCCAGGCATGGTGGCATGTGCCTGTAGTCCCAGCTACTTGGGAGGTTGAGGTGGGAGAATGGCTTGAGCCTGGGAAACAGGTTGCAGTGAGCCGAGATTGCACCACTGTACTGCAGCCTGGGTGACAGAGTAAGACCCTGTCCTTAAGAAACAGTATAGTATTAGGTCAGGTGCAGTGGTGCACACCTGTAATCTCAGCACTTTGGGAGTCTCAGGTGGGTGGATCACCTGAGGTCAGGAATTCAAAACTAGCCTGGCCAACATGGTAAAACCTTTTCTCTGATAAAAAAAAAAAATTAGCCAGGCTTGGTGGTGCACGCCTGTAGTCTCAGCCACTTAGGAGGCTGAGGCAGGAGAACTGCTTGAACCCAGGAGGTGGAGGTTGTGGTGAGCCAAGATCACGCCACTGCACTCCAGCCTGGGTGACAGAGCGAGACTACATCTCAGAAACACGAAACAAAACAAAATGTAGTGTTTAATATAGTAGTGGAATGTGAGGGTCAGTTGTTACCTCATTGAGGGCCAGGATTGATTGATTTTGACTGCTTTGGTTGAGTAAGCTCATGTAATTGTTACTGTGAGAGTACAGTGTCTAATGTTATATCAGGCCTTTGGAGGATTTGTAGTAGAGAGTTAGCTGATTGTATCACACATTAAAATATCCAAATTTAAAGCTAATTTCAAGAAAATAGAAAGCAATACATATTACACTGGTAAATGTGTAATTCAGTGGCCATAGATACTTTTAAATGTGAATGGAGGGAGTTGTACTTAACTGTGAAATGCTTAAAAATATTGTAAATTTCAGCCGGGCACGGTGGCTCACGCCTATAATCCCAGCACTTTGGGAGGCTGAGGCAGGTGGATCACGAGGTCAAGAGATCGAGACCGTCCTGGTCAACATGGTGAAACCCCGTCTCTACTAAAAATACAGAAATTAGCTGGGCATGGTGGTGCACACCTGTAGTCCCACTACTCAGGAGGCTGAGGCAGGAGAATTGCCTGAACCCAGGAGGCGGAGGTTTGCAGTGAGCTGAGATTGTGCCATTGCACTCCAGTCTGGGTAACAACAGTGAAACTCCATCTCAAAAAAAAAAAAAAATTGTAAATTTTATCTAAAAATGTGAACTTCTTGGTTGTATTTCATTTTCTGAAGACTTTTGGGATGCAGTATTTATTATGTGTATTGTGATCCTTGTTTAACTAACATGCTTTTACCTTATCTTATTAGGTTGGTGGTCCTGATGCCTTGGAATATGTGCCAGGTCAGGATATTTTGGACATCTGGTTTGATAGTGGAATTTCATGGTCTTATGTTCTTCCAGGTAATTTTTAAAAATAGATATATGCCGATCAAGAAGTTTTGGAAATATAGAATTGGTATTTAGAAAGGATCTATGATAGAAACCTTTTTTTATGTGTGCTTTATTTAGAGATCTGCTACATTTTAGATCTGGAAGGACCCTTAGAGTTTAATCCAGTGATTTCCAAACCTTTTTTATTGTTTTTTTGAGATGAAATTTCATTTAGAATTTACGGTACAGAAAATAGTTAAAAATGGGATTTTTATCCCCCTCCTTTCAGCCAGTTCATTCTCCTTGGCCCACCTGGCAACCCCAAGGCACCCAGTTTTGTAAAAACAAAATGTGGAAGTCACTGAAATTGTCTGACACCATCATTTTTCAGAAGAGGAAATGAAAATGACTTAGAGCCAAATGAGGTGATGGTCACATAGCTTAATAGTTAGTGTCGAACTAAAACTCAGGTCCCCTGATTTTCAGTTCTCATCTTCTATACTACATTGCTTTTCATGGCTTTTTCTTCTCTCTTTACAAAGAGCTAACTAACTTTATACTTACTGGTAGTTAAGGAATGTTTTTGACTGACTGGATAAAGAGAAATGAGAGACATTGGGCAGGAATTAGAAAGGAGTAGTAGGAGAAGGCACATATTAGAGGATGTGTTTAGATGCTATGCTGAGTGAAAGCTAGAGTTCAAATGAAGAAGAACAAAGCTTGTTATCACTGTGAAGTTAGAGACAGGGATGAGATGTCATGGAAGCAGTGATGGATCACACAGTTCCTCACTCTCCTGCTAAGGGCCAGCTTTGGCCTGGGAGATCCTGTTTGCTTTCTGGAGTAAGGGTATGTGGGAAAAGTAGCTTGTTTGTGAATCCGACAGTAAGATTCCTAGTAGGTGGATATATTTCCTTCATTTAAGCCTTTCAGCTTAGGAAATTTGAAAAACAAAATACATGTAAATTCATGTTTACTCTCTATTACAGGTAAAATGTGCATAATAATAATGGCCAAGTATAAGTTACATATGAATTTTTATAATTTTTGCGTAGTGTTTTTCAGAATTATTTCATCACTTTCTCCCAGCATATTCGAGAGAAAATATTGCAAGTTTAGGTAGTTTGTTTCCCTCAATTATAGTCATGTATTATATATTGACATTCCAGTCAGTAGCAGACTGCATATGTGATGATGGCCCCACAAGATGATAATAAACTAGACTCCTGAACAACAGGGTTCCAACTGCACAGGTTCCATCTATTTATATGTGGATTTTTTTCAATGAAATGCAGATGGAAAATACAGTATTCTCAGGATTTGAAACTTCACATGTAGAAAGGGAGGGCTTTTTGTATACGGAGGTTCAGCGGGGCCAACTGTGGGACTTGAGTAGGTACAGATTTTTGTACATGTTGGGGTAGGGGGCTCTTGGGGGTTGGTGGCCCCTAGAACCAATCCTCTGCATATATCAAGGGATGACTGCTGTATTTTTATATACCTTTTCTGTGTTTAGATATGTTTAGATACACAAATTCTTACCATGTGCTGACATTGCCTGCAGTATTCAGTACAGTAACATGCTGTGCAGGTTTGTAGCCTAGGAGCAATACATTATGCCATGTAGGCAGATGTAAAGTAGGCTATCCCATGAGGTTTGTGTTAGTACACTCTGTGAGGTTCGTACAATGGGGAATCACCTATGGACACATTTCTCAGAGCATATCTCTGTTATTAAGCAATGCATGGGTGTGTATTGAAAATGCAGCTCAGTTAATACTACTTGAGGTAGTAGGAAGAAGAGATTCCTGCTGGTACATTTTGGGCAGCATCCTGAATTTCAGAAAAGAGGATGGCAATTGTGAAACACTGAGGTATAGTGTATTGCACAGTTTATTCACTTCTTTAGATTTTGTGAGAATGAATGCTACACCATTGTTGCTTTTCAGTTTCCAAAGTGGTTTTACGTTACTGAGTGCAGTAAGTGCATGTTATATTTGATGCCTTCGAGTGGGTTAAACTGTGAAAACTGTCATTAAGACCTATCTGATAGAGTTTAGTCATAATATTTCTAGAGTCTGGTTTTTTTTTTTGAGACAGGGTCTCACTGTGTTGCCCAGGCTGGAGTGCAGTGGCACGATCTCAGCTCACTGCATCCTCTGTCTCCCAAGTTCAGTGCTTCTCCTGTCTCAGCCCCCTGAGTAGCTGGGATTACAGGCATGTGCCACTGCACCCAGCTAATTTTTGTCTTTTAGTAGGGATGGGGTTTTACCATGTTGGCCAGGCTGGTCTCAAACTCCTGGCCTCAACCTTACTTGGCCTCTCAAAGTGCTGGGATTACAGATGTGAGCCACTGCGTCCAGCCAGAGTGTAGTGTGATATTCTTAACCAAATAAATTTTCACTGTAACAGAAAAATTCTAAATTAATTCATAATAATTGTACATATTATTGAGTACATGTAGTGTTTTGATAGGTTCATGCAATGTGTAATTATCAAATGAGGGTATTTAAGCTATCTATCACCCCAAACATTTACCATTCCTTTCTGTTGGGAACATTTTATATCTTCTCTTATACCTGTTTTGAAATATGCAGTTAATTGTTACTATAGCCACCCTACTGTATAAAACACTAGGATTTGTTCTATATATGTAACTGCTTTTCTTTTTTTTTTTTTTTTTTTGAGATGGAGTTTCGCTCTTGTTACCCAGGCTGGAGTGCAATGGCGCAATCTCAGCTCACCGCAACCTCCACCTCCTGGGTTCAGGCAATTCTCCTGCCTCAGCCTCCTGAGTAGCTGGGATTACAGGCATGCGCCACCATGCCCAGCTAATTTTTTGTATTTTTAGTAGAGACGGGGTTTCACCATGTTGACAAGGATGTTCTCGATATCTTGACCTCGTGATCCACCCACCTCAGCCTCCCAAAGTGCTGGGATTACAGGCTTGAGCCACCATGCCCGGCCGACATGTAACTGCTTTTCTATCCCATTAACCAAACTCTGTTGGTCCCTCCCTCTCACCCTTCCCAGCCTCAGGTAACTTATCATTCTACTTTCTACCTCCATAAGATCAACTTTTTTAGCTCCTACACATGAGTGAGAATATGGGATATTTGTCCTTCTGTACTTGGCTTATTTCATTTAACATCAAGACCTCCAGTTCCATCCATGTTGCCGCTGATGGGAGGATTTCCATCTTTTTTTTTAATGGCTGAATAGTATTCCATTGTGTATATTTACCACAATGTCTTTATCCATTTATCTTTGATGGATACTTAGACTGATTCCATATCTTGCCCATGTGAATAGTGCTGTAATAAACGTGGAGGTACAGGTGCCCTGTTAATATGCTGATTTTATGTCCTTTGCATAAATACCTAGTAGTGGGATTGCTGGCTCATATGGTAGTTTTCTTTTCAGTTTTTCAAGAAACCTCTGTAACGTGTTTTTTTTTTTTTTTGAGACAGGGTTTCGCTCTCGTTACCCAGGCTGGAGTGCAATGGCGCAATCTTGGCTCACTGCAACCTCCGCCTCCTGGGTTCAGGCAATTCTCCTGCCTCAGCCTCCTGAGTAGCTGGGATTACAGGCATGCGCCACCATGCCCAGCTAATTTTTTGTATTGTTAGTAGAGATGGGATTTCACCATGTTGACCAGGATGGTCTCGATCTCTTGACCTCGTGATCCACCCACCTTGGCCTCCCAAAGTGCTGGGATTACAGGCTTGAGCCACTGCGCCCGGCCTTCCATAATGTTTTTCATAATGACTGTACACTGATTGACATTCCCACCTAAGTTATAATAGCTTCCTTCTCTTCACATTTTTGCCATCATTTGTTACTTTCTGTCTTTTTGATAATAGCCATTCTAACTGTGCTAAGATGATGTCTCCTTGTGGTTTTGGTTTGCACTCCCCTGATGATTAGTGATGTTAAACATTTTTTCATATACCTGTTGTCCATTTATATGACATCTTTTGAGAAATGTCTGTTCACACCCTTTGCCCACTTTGTAATGAGATCATTTGTTTTCTTTTTTGTTTGTTTTTGCTGTTGATTCATTTGATTTCCTTTATAAACTGAGTATTAGTCTCTTGTCAGATGAATAGTTTGCAGATATTTTCTCCCATTCTACAGGTTGTCTCTTCACTTTGTTGATTGTTTCCTTTGCTGTGCTGAAGCTTTTTCTTTGTTTTTTTCTTTTGAGACAGAATCTCACTTTGTCACCAGGCAGCAGGCTGGAGTGCAGTGGTGCATTCTTGGCTCACTGCAACCCCCACCTCCCGGGTTCAAGCGATTCTCCTGCCTCAGCTTCCAGAGTAGCTGGGACTACAAACGTGCGCTACCACCACCAGCTAATTTTTGTATTTTTTAGTGGAGACAGGGTTTTACCTTGTTGGCCAGGATGGTCTCGATCTCTTGACCTTGTGATCCGCCCACCTCGGCCTCCCAAAGTGCTGGGATTATAAGCTTTTTCTTAATATAGTCCCATTTGTCTATTTTTGTTCTTTTACTTATGCTTTTGAAGTCTTGGCCATAACATTTTTGCCTAGGCCAGTGTCCTGGAGAGTTTCTCCTATGTTTTCCTGTTGTGGTTCCATAGTTGCAGGGAGGTCGTAGATTTAAGTGTCTCTATTGAGTTGATTTTTGTATATGATGAGAGGTAGGGGTCTATTTTCATTCTTCTGCACACAGATAGCCAGTTTTCCCAGCACCATTTCATAAAGAGGGTGTCCTTTCCCCACTGTACGTTCTTGGTGCCTTTGTTGAAAATCAGTTGGCAATAACTTGGTGGATTTATTTGTGGCTTCTCTATTCTGTCCCATTGTTCTAAGTGTCTGTTTTTATAACAACGCCATGCTGTTTTTTACTATTAACTTTGAAGTATATTTTGAAATTGGGTAGTGTGATATCTCCAGCTTTGTACTTTTTGCTCAGTACTGCTTCAGCTATTTAGGAGTCTTTTGTGTTTCCATATGAATTTTAGGATTGCCTTTTCTGTTTATATGAAGAATATTAGTGGTATTTTACTAGGAATTGCATTGAATATTCATTTTTTTGAGATGGAGTTTCGCTCTGTTTTAGCTCCCATATGTGAGTGAGAATACGGGATATTTGTCTTTCTATGCTTAGCTTATTTCATTTGCCCAGGCGGGAGTGAAGTGGCACAATTTTGGTTCACTGCAACTTCTGCCTCTTGGGTTCAAGTGATTCTCCTGCCTCAGCCTCCTGAGTAGCTGGGACTGCAGGCATGTGCCACCACACCTGTTTAATTTTTGTATTTTTAATAGAGACGGGGTTTTACCATGTTGGGCGGGCTGGTCTCGAACTCCTGACCTCAAGTGATCAGCTGTCTCAGCCTGCAAAGTGCTAGGATTACATGTATGAGCCACCATATCTGGCCACATTGAATCTTTAGACTGCTTTGTGTAGTGTGGTCACATAAATGATACTAATTCTTCATAACTATGGGATTTCTTTTCATTTGTTTGTGTCTTCAATTTCTTTCATCAGTGTATTGTAGTTTTCTTTGTAGTGGTGTTTCATCTCCTTAACTAAATTTATTCCTATTTAATTTTTTGGCATAGCTATTGTAGATGGTGTTACTTTCCTGATTTTTTTTCAGCTAGTATGTTATTGTTGAATGGAAATGCTACTGATTTTTGTAGGTTGATTTTAATATACTGCAACTTTGCTAAATTTGTTTATCAGTTCTAAGAATCTTTTGATGGTATCTTTAGGTTTTTCTATATGTAAGATCATGTAATCAACAAAGAGGGACAGTTCAACTTCCTCTTTTCCAATTCTTTTATGTCTTCCTCTTGCCTAATTGCTCTGGCTAGGGCTTCTAGTACTATGTTGAATAAGAATGGGGAAAGTGGGCATCCTTGTCTTGTTCCAGTTCTCAGAGGGAAAGGCTGAAAGCCTTTCCCCATTCAGTATGATGTTGGGGTTTTTGTCATTTATAGCCTTTATTATGTTGAAGTATGTTCCTTCTTTGCTGAGAGTTTGTTGAGAGTTTTTATTAGGAAGGAATGCTGAATTTTATCAAATGCTTTTTTCTGTCTTTGTTAAAATGATCATTTGGTTTTTGTTCTTCATTGATGAAGGATATAACACATTGTTGATGTGTTGTATCACCTTTTTGACTTACATGTGTTGAACCATCCTTGCATCCATGGGATAAATCCCACTTGATCACAGTGTATTATATTATTATTATCGTTACTTTGGAGACGGGCTCTTGCTCTGTCACAGAGGCTGGAGTGCAGTGGTGTGATCATAGCTCACTGCAGCTTGAACACCTGGATTCAAGCTATTCTCATTCCTCAGCCTTCTAAAGAACTGGGACCATAGGTGTACACCACCAGGCCCAGCTAATTTATTTTATTTTGTTTATTTTTAGAGATAGGATCTCACTGTTGCCCAGACTCTCTTGAACTCCTGACCTCAAGCAGTTCTGCCTCAGCCTCCTAACTAGCTGGAATTAATACATGTGAGCTACTGTCTCCTGCTCTATTATCTTATTGATGTGCCACTGGATTCAGTTTGCTAGTATTTTGTTGAGGATTTTTGTGTCTTTGTACAACAGAGATATTGGCCTGTGGCCTTCTTTTTTGTTGTGTCTTTGACTGGTTTTGGTATCAAGGTAATGCTGGCTTTATACAGTGATTTAAGCAGAGTTTCCTCCTCTTCAATTCTTTGGAGTAGTTTGAGCAGAACTGTTGTTCTTTATGTATTTGGTAGAATTCAGCTGTAAAGCCATCTGGTCCTGGACTTTTCTTTGTTGGGAGACGTTTTGTTACTGATTCAGTCTGGTCGCTCCTTATTTTGTTTCTTCTCGGTTTAATCGTGGTAGGTTGAATGTGTACAGGGGTTTATCCGTTTCCTCCAGGTTTCCCAGTGTGTTAGTGTACATTTGTTTATAGTGGTCTCTGGTGATCCTTTGTATTTCTGTGGTGTCTGTGGTGTGTCTCCTTTTTCTTTTCTGATTTTGTTTATTTGGATCTTCTTTTGTATCTTCTTAGTCAAGCTAAAGATTTGTTTTCACTGCATATGCATTTACCTTTTTAAATTACCTCAGACTTGCCTGGCTGCACAGGCTGGGTTAAACCCTCTGTTTTCCCCTTGGTAACACCCATCACAGTTACTTCTTTTTTTTTTCTTTTCTTGAGACAGAGTCTTGCTCTGTTGCCCAGGCTGGAGTGCAGTGGCACAGTCTCAGCTCACTGCAACCTCTGCCTCCCCAGCTCAAGTGATTCTCCTGCCTCAGCCTCCCGAGTAGCTGGGATTACAGGTGCCTGCCACCACGCCCATCTAATTTTTATAGTTTAGCAGAGATGGGGTTTCACCCTGTTGGTCAGGCTGGTCTCAAACTCCTGACCGCAGGTGATTTGCCAGCCTCTGTCTTCCAAAGTCTTGGGATTACAGGTGTGAGCCACCGCACCCGGCCCATCACAGTTATTTCTTGCTTAACATAAGATCTCCCCCACTAGATGTCAGCTCCAAGAAGGCAGAGTCCAGATTTCCCCAGGCTCTAACACAATGCCTGCTATATAATAAGTGCTCAGGAATATTGGTGCAATTGAATTGGCTTGATTTCGTTATTTAAATTTTGTCTCCCCACCTTCACTCAGGTAATCTTTTTTACATAAGGATTACAACACTAAATCTTCAATCTTAGGATATAAGGACAAATCATAATTTTATAAATAAAAGGATTATAGAGGCTTTCAGAGTTGTGAGTGTAAATTTAAAATATGGATGTAATCCTTCTCAAAGACCTTGTTACTTTTTTTGAAAACCTTTTTATTTTGAAAAGTCATAAAGTATTATAAAGAATTACAGCACGCTCTTCATCTAGATTTCCCACTGTTAATGTTAATATTTTACTACATTTGCTTTCTTCTTCTTCTTCTTTTTTATTTTTTGAGATGGAGTTTCACTCTCGTTCCCAGGCTGGAGTGCAATAGTGTAATCTCTGCTCACTGCGACATCCGCCTTCCAGGTTCAAGCGATTCTTCTGCCTCAGCCTCCCGAGTAGCTGGGACTGCAGGCATGTTCCACCACACCCGGCTAATTTTGTATTTTTAGTAGAGGTGGGGTTTCTTCATGTTGGTCAGGCTGGTCTCGAACTTCCAACCTCAGGTGATCCACCCGCCTCAGCCTCCCAAAGTGCTGGGATTACAGGTGTGAGCCACCGCACCCAGCCTACATTTGCTTTCTATATACTTTCTATGTATGTATATGTAGAAGAAGAAAAAAATGCGTCTTTTATCTCAATATTTTAGTGTATATTTCTCAAAAACATGGATAGGCTCTTACATAACCAACACAGATATCAAATTAGAGAAACATTGATTCCAGGCTGTTAACTACCTATAGAACTTATTCAATTTTGTCCAATCACATCCTTTATGGAAGGAGGGGAAGGACCCAAGATCTAATCTGAGAAAACATGTTACATTGAATTGTCATGTCTGTAGTTCTGTGTCTTTCAGGACCTTGAGATTCATGCAGGTACAGGTTTACTTTGTAGATTATCTCTCTGGGTTTGTGGGATGCATCATCATGATTAGATTTAGGTTATGGATTTTATGTGGGAATATCACAGAAAAGATACTGTGTTTTTTTCAATGCATTATTTCAGAAGTCACGTGGTATCTATGTCCCATTACTGCTGATGATGTGTAACTTTGGTCACTTGCTTGCTTGAGGTGACATTTGCCAGTTTTCTGTATTTTAAAGTTACTTCCCTTCCTCCCCACTAATTGTTATCAAAACGTATCTTTTTTCTATTTTAATTAATGTAAATTTCTGGGATTGTTTTCTTTTAATATTTAATTTTGAGGTCCTGACCAAAGAGCAGATTTGTACTTGGAAGGAAAAGACCAGCTTGGGGGTTGGTTTCAGTCATCCTTATTAACAAGTGTTGCAGCAAGAAAGAAAGCGCCTTATAAGTAAGTATTTATACCTGAGCTAACCTGAGAACTGCCAGTGTGGGAAGCACAGTGCTGAGTACTTTAGAGATGATAAGGCACCACTCTCGATTGCTTACAGTCTCCTGTTCATTAAAACAAATAAGAATTCAAAGAAAAAAAGAGAAAGGAAAAAGGAGGCAACGCCAAGGTGTCCTGTCAGTGTGAAGTAGATCATTACTGCTAGAAGAAAAAGTCAGCATTGACTGGAGTCGTTGGGGGAAGCTAGGTAGTTGTTTTTTCTTTGTTTTTGAGAAAGGACCTCATTTAGTCACCCAGGCTGAGTGCAACGGTGTGGTCAGAGCTCGCTGCAGCCTCCAACTCCTAAGCTCAAGCAGTCCTCCTGCCTCAGCCTCCTGAGTAGCTGGGACTACAGACGTGCACCACCACACCTGGCTAGTTTTTAGTTTTTCTTTTAGAAATGGGTTCTCCTCCCATTGCCTCTTCTGGTCCCAAACTCCGGGCCTGAAGCAGTCCTCCTGCCTTGGGTTCCCAAAGTGTTAGGATTATAGGCGTGAGCCACCATGCCTGGCCTAGCACTAGACCTTGACCTGTGGTAAAACTTGACTAGGAGGAATGTAGTGGAGGATATTGGAAGTTGATAGAAGACAGCCTGAGTGCAGATGTCCTTTATATTTGTAATACTCACAGTGGCTAATGAACTGAAACATTGCTTTCATGAATTTTATTAAATTAGGGATTCCTATTTAGTACACATACTACTTTTTCAAACACATGAGTGAAAATACGAATCAGAAAGATTCCTAAATGGCTTAGCTTAAGATTTTGGCTGTCTTATGATGAAAACCTATCCTAGAACATTTTACATGTTTTTTGCTTTTATTTTTGTTTTGAGATGAAGTCTTGCCCTGTTGCCTAGGCTGGAGTGCAGTGGTGCAATCTTGGCTTACTGCAATCTCTGTCTCCCAGGTTCAAGTGATTCTCCTGCCTCAGCCTCTCGAGTAGCTGAATTACAGGTGCATGCCACCATGCCTGGCTAAGTTTTGTTGTTTTTAGTAGAGATGGGGTTTCACCATGTTGGCCAGGTTGGTCTTGAACTCCTGACCTCAAGTGATCCACCCGCTGAGCCTTCCAAAATGCTGGGATTACAGGCGGGAGCCACCATGCCTGGCCCTTTTACATGTTTTGTTTCTTAACATACTTTTAAAGACCAGTGGATGGGCACATCCTGTTGTTGTTTTTTTTTTTTTTTTTGAGACGGAGTTTTGCTGTTGTTACCCAGACTGGAGTGCAATGGCAAGATCTTGGCTCACCACAACCTCCACCTTCTGGGTTCAAGCAATTCTCCTGCCTCACCCTCCTGAGTAGCTGGGATTACAGGCACACGCCACCATGCCCAGCTAATTTTTGTACTTTTAGTAGAGACGGGGTTTCACCATGTTGACCAGGATGGTCTCAATCTCTTGACCTCGTGATCCACCTGCCTCGGCCTCCCAAAGTGCTGGGATTATAGGCATGAGCCACCACTCTTGCTCACATCCATAATTTTTTCAAATTATCTTTTGAAAAATAATTTTGAGATGATAATCTGCTCTTTTTAAGACATATTTTTTCCTGGTTTTATTTTTTCATTTTTAAAATTATTTTGATTTTTAGTGAATTATATAGTTTTTCCACAATTACTACAAAAGGTTTTATAAAATTTCCAACACACTAAAATGTTTTCTCATGTCCGTTTGTGGGAATCTCCACTCCCACTCCAGGCCCCCAGAAACCACTGATCTGCTTTCTCTCTCTGTAGTTTTCTATTTCCAACTTAGTGAGTTTTAATGATAAAAATCAGTACATAGCATAATCTGTTTAGTGACTAAAATATCTAAAATTTTCCTTTAAGTAGAGTTTACTATTTAACCATTGTGATACATGAGCTATGAATGAGTTTTTTTGTTTTGTTTTGTTTTAATTTTTATTTTTTGTGATAGAGTCTTAGTCTGTCACCCAGGCTGGAGTGCAGTGGCGTGATCTCAGCTCACTGCAACCTCTGCCTCCGGGGTTCCAAGTGATTCTCGTGCCTCAGCCTGCCAAGTAGCTAGGACTATAGGCACGTACCACCACACCCAGCTAATTTTTGTATTTTTAGTGGAGACGGGTTTAACCATGTTGGCCAGGCTGGTTTCAAACTCCTGGCCTCAAGTGATCTGTCTGCCTTGGTCTTCCAAAATGTTGGAATTACAAGCATGAGCCACCATAACCAGCCAAAATTTGACTTTTAAGGAAAGGTTTCAGCCAGGCGCAGTGGCTCATGCCTGTAATGCCAGCACTTTGGGAGGCCGAGGTGAGTGGATCACCTGAGGTCAGGAGTTCGAGACAAGCCTGACCAGTGTGGTGAAACCCTGTCTCTACTAAAAGTACAAAAATCAGTGGGGCCTGGTGGCGGGCACCTGTAATCCCAGCTACTCGGGAGGCTGAGGCAGGAGAATCACTTGAGCCTGGGAGGCAGAGGTTGCAGTGAGCCGAGATTGTGCCACTGCACTCCAGCCTGGGCAATAAGAGTGAGACTCCATTTCAAAAAAAAAAAAATGAAAAGGTAGGCCGGGTGCAGTGGCTCATGCCTATAATCCCCAGCACTTTGGGAGGCCGAGGCAGGTGGATCACAAGGTCAAGAGATCGAGACCATCCTGGTCAACATGGTGAAACCCCGTCTCTACTAAAAATACAAAAATTAGCTGGGCACGGTGGCGCATGCCTGTAGTCCCAGCTACTCAGGAGGGTGAGGCAAGAGAATTGCTTGAACCCAGGAGGCGGAGGTTGCGGTGAGCTGAGATCGTGCCATTGCACTCCAGCCTGGGTAACAAGAGCGAAACTCCATCTCAAAAAAAAAAGAAAAAAGAAAAGGTTTCATTCATAGTTGGTCAAGGAAAATCATATTTTTGTGTCAAACTTAGATATTCTTTTTAAGCTATATATAATCTTCAAAAAGATAGTTATAATTGTGTTTATCATTAAAATATGTGATTTGTCCCTTTAGGACAGTGGTTGTTCATGGATTTACCCTTGGAGAAAAGGGAGAAAAGATGTCCAAGTCTCTTGGGAATGTCATCAGTCCTGATGTTGTCATTAATGGAGGACAAGTAGGTGATCCTCTAAAATATACTTTATTTTCGTTTTAAGGGTCTTAAATTGGTAGCCAGAGCCCTTAATATAGTTACGTCAGTGTAAAAATAAAAACCATCCTTTACACTCTCAAGTAACACATGATTTTAATGAAAAAGGCAGAGGCCGGGATTGGGCCTTTTAACTCATTTCAGGTCTGACTCCAGTTAGGTCCCAACCCACGCTGTTTCTTTTTTAATTGTCTGAGAGCTTTTACAATGTGTAGTTCCTTTTGTGATTTCTAAGCGTGATGATCCAGTTTTCACACTGTTATGTGAGGTGTGCCTCCCTCAAACCTTGTTAGCACATTACTGCCTGAAGTGGAAAAAAAGGTGTAATTGTATAGTTAAATGGTAATGTATAGTTAAACAGAAAAAATGAGATTGCAACTTCTAAATGCGCATTTCATTATTATATTGTTGGAAATTATACACGTTAAAGCAGGTCTTAAATGTACATCAAATCTGAGGTTGGTAACAATTTGGGGGGTTTTCATTTTTTTATCTCCTGTGACTTTTTACTGCCCTCCTGACATCCTGTAATCATTCATTGTTTTGTGTACAGAGTTGCTAGGAAATAGTGAAAGGAAAAGCAGGCCTTCCCCTTTCCCTCCCTTATTGTAGAGACCTCCCCAGCACTGCTGAGGTGGCTGGAAACAGACATGACCAGGAAAGAAATTAGGTATTAGCATCTGGAGAGCATGCGCTTTCTTTTTCCAGTTTTTAGATACAGCCTGATTTGAGATTGTTAGCCCTTATTTCATTACAGTGCTAATATAGTTTATACTTACATTGTGCTCAAAAATTTCTGAATAAGAGCTTTACCTAAAACATTTGTTCAGCTAATTGGAATTGAAAGCCATTCTGTTTATATTTTCTTCCTCAATGAAAAGGATCAAAGCAAAGAGCCTCCCTATGGTGCTGATGTCCTTCGCTGGTGGGTAGCTGAGTCCAATGCCTTCACTGAAGTTACAGTTGGCCCATCCGTGCTCAATGCTGCCAGAGATGATATTAGCAAGGTTAGAACCATTATTCTTCCTTTTTCTAAAGGACAGCTTTACCAAATCATGGTTTTAAAAAATGAGACACATTTTGTTTGGCACAGAAAAAACCTGAAAGAAAATGAGTTCTCCATATATTGTGAGCTTTTAAAAATCTCCTGTGTTAGCCGGGTGTGGTGGCTTATGTCTGTAATCCCAGCACTTTGGAAGCTGAGGCAGGCAGGTCACGATGTCAGGAGTTTGAGACCAGCCTGGCCGACATGGTGAAACCCCGTCTCTACTAAAAATACAGACATTAGCTGGGCATGGTGGCACATCTCTGTAGTCCCAGCTATTTGGAAGGCTGAGGCAGGAGAATCGCTTGAACCCTGGAGGTGGAGGTTTCAGTGAGCCGAGATCGTGTCACTTACTGCACCACTGCACTACAGCTTGGGCAACAGTGAGACTGTCTCAAAAAAAAAAAAACAACAAAACAAACAACAAACCTGTGTTAATTTATTTGTTTCAAAACATTAGTAGTAATACCAGTAATTTTATATAATTTATATGTAATATCCTTTACCTTTTATTAATATAATATATAAAATGTAATATAGCATAGTATAGATATTAATTTTTTATACTTTTATGCACTCAACCTTTCACATTTTTCCACGTATCTGTATTTTCACCTGTGAAGCAAGTGAAGTAACGTTGTTCTGACCTACACACATGAATAAACTGCGCTACTGAAAGGTGATTTGCCCAAGATCCAGTGGTGGTTTCTGTAACTGGCCTACTGGAATAAGAGTTTGGTGTGTACTTTTTGTTGTTTGTTTTTTTGCATTTGTAGTATTTGGAATGATAATAAAAGTACCCCATTAAGAAAGTGACAGGAGTTGGATGACTCCAACTTAATTACAGAGTAATAAAACAACTTCTCAGTGAAAAGTGAAGGCACCATTAAGTGTTTTTAACTGCGTATTTTTTCTTTCTATGAATAGCTTAGGAATACACTCCGCTTTCTTTTGGGAAATGTGGCTGATTTCAACCCAGAAACCGATTCCATCCCTGTTAATGATATGTATGTCATAGACCAGTATATGCTACACTTACTGCAGGATTTGGCAAACAAGGTAAATATAAATTAATAAACTTTTGGAAACTAGGAATATCAGTACTGTTGTGTGTTAACATTTTAGTTTTATCTGAGTAGAACAAACCTTGCTGGAAATAGTAACTATTGCACTCTTGAAAAAGTTACCCTTGCTAAATTTCACACATTCCCAGGTTGGCCTTAGGTATAAAGTGTTACCAGATCTTTCGAGTTTCTCAAAAGATTAGAGAAATACATCCAGACTTCCTCTCAGATCCGATTTTTCTCTCACAATTAGCTCTATTTCTCCAACAAGAAGAAATAAAGTGGAGTTATACTTTATCTGCAGATGTGCTCCTCATAACAAAGTACAGAAATAACCAAAACAACTATTCCTCTCTGTCTCATAAGATATTTGCTTATTTTTACATGGACTTAAATAATTTGTATTGTCTGGCTGGGTGTGGAATCTCACGCTTTGCTTGAGGCCAGGAGTTCAAGACCAGCCTGGAACCCACGTCTACAAAACTCATAAAAATTAGCTGGGCATGTTAGTGGGTAGTCCCAAGCTCCACGGGAGGCTGAGGCAGGAGGATCACTTGAGCCCAGGGTTTTGAGGCTGCAGTGAGCTGTGATTGTGCTACTGCACTCTATCCTGGTTGACAGAGCAAGACCCTTTAAAAACAATTTTCTCACAATTGGAATGTGTTTGTATTAGTGTGCCCTTAAATCAGAGATGTACACATCAGTTTTGCCCAAATCAAAAATAAATGAGGCATATATGAGGGAACACTAATGAACCGTTAGTAACTTCCACTATTTGCTGTTGCAAAAATGGTATGATTTTATTATTTAAAATCTCATTCTTGGTTAATGTTCTTTCATAGGTCTCAGGGTAAAATAGTGTTTTCTGAGAATAGTCAAATGTGTTTTCCAGAAATGACATTTGGAAGATTTCCAGGAGTTCTTGCAGATTGCCTGTTTTGTAGTTGTTTCTTTGAAACATATTTCTGAAAGGAGCGTATTTTGCTTGTGATGACCTACATTTCCATCTGCCTGTCTCAGCTTCCAAATTTATTTTGGCTTTGTTCCCTAGATTACCGAATTATACAAACAATATGATTTTGGAAAAGTGGTTCGGCTGTTACAGACATTTTATACCAGAGAACTCTCTAACTTTTATTTCAGTATAATCAAAGATAGGTATGTATGACTAAATATTAAAACGCTTAACAATGGCCAGGCGCGGCGGCTCACACCTGTAACCCCAGCACTTTGGGAAGTTGAGGAGGGGGTATCACACAAGGCCAGGAAGTTGAGGAGGGTGGATCACACGAGGCCAGGAATTTGAGACCAATCTGGCAAACATGGCAGACCCTATGTCTACTAAAAATACAAAAATTAGCTGGGCATGGTGGCACATGCCTGTAATCTCAGCTACTCAGGAGACAGAGGCACGAGAACCACTTGAACCTGGGAGGCGGAGGTTGCAGTGAGCCAAGAGTGTGTCCCTGCAGTCCAGCGCCCTGTCTCATTTGAGACAGAGGCGACAGAGCAAGACCCTGTCTGAAAAAACAAACAAAAAAAAAACCTCAACAACTATTTCTTGAGTGTCTGCTCTGTGTTTGGCAAACATCGGGGATAGTGATGAGCAAGATGGGCAGTGTTATGCGGTTAGGATTGGGCTCTGGGGTCCAGCCTGAGTATAAAGGTCCGCCCTCCTGCTTACTAGCTTTATGATTTGGGGCAACTTGTTCTGTAATCTGTTTCTTCATCTGTAAAATGAGTATAATAATACCTCGTGATTGAGAAGGAAAACAATAATGTGCTGAACCCTGTGCTTGATAAAGTTCAAAAACTAATCACTGCTGGTATCAGATGATGAACATAATGCTTGTTCTCTGGAGTTCTCAAATCCTGAGGGGAAGAGAGAGAGATATGTGTGCAACTATATGGTAACAGCGTATCATGTTGGCAGTATCCTTGTAGAAGAGGGCTTGATGCCACAGTCTTCATGCATTGCTCCAGTGTGCAGGTGACGGTCCTGTCTTTATGGTAATGAGTCCAGTCTGAGGTTTCAGCCTCAGCCTGTCAGCACCCCAAGGACCTTGCACATAGGGATTATAACTCCCTCTCGTTAAACACTCCTTCCCTTCAAACACTGACAGCCTCGTAATGGGTGGTATTTAACCACATGTCAAATACCATCAACTGACGTTTCATAGTCCTTCAATATAGTAGTCTAGACTCGAGTTGTCATCCACCTGAGAAACATGATAGGGCACAGCCGTGAGTGCTTTGGAGGAGGTGGGCGCACCTGGACAGAGTCCAATTGTAGGAGAGTGTATTGTGTCCTTTAAATAGAAGATGATTAGAGCCATAGGATTAGCCACTACGCATAACGTCAACCTGAGGCAGGTCCTGTCTCGGTGACCACATGTATAAAGTGTCGTCAACTGCTGAATGCATTGTTCTTGTTCAGGCTTTATTGTGAAAAGGAAAATGACCCCAAACGACGCTCTTGTCAGACTGCATTAGTTGAAATTTTGGATGTAATAGTTCGTTCTTTTGCTCCCATTCTTCCTCACCTGGCTGAAGAGGTGTTCCAGCATATACCTTATGTTAAAGGTAAGGAGTATTTCATTTATTCTCTTAATGAGAAAGATCCCTGATAAAGGTGCAACTTCTGATGTTATCTCCTTCATATAAGGGGCACTTACCCATCTACAGTGACTGCTCTGTGACACAGTGTGTCTTGGTCATGTATTTGTGTCTGTACCTGTTTGTAGAGGAGCAGGGTAAATTTCACAATGACCTTGCCATCTCCAGTGCTTTCTGAAATGTATTAGCAGCTTGACAGTATCAAGAAATCACTTTTTTTCTTAAATGCCTTTATAAATGATCTGAAATGGCTTGGCACGGTGGCTCACACCTGTAATCCCAGCACTTCGGGAGGCTGAGTTAGGCGGATCACTTGAGGTTAGGAGTTCAAAACTAGCCAGGCCAACATGGTGAAACCCCATCTCTACTAAAAATACAAATATTAGCTGGGTGTGGTGGCATGTACCTGTAATCCCAGCTACTCGAGAGGCTGAGGCAGGAGAATTGCTTGAACTTGGGAGGTGGAGGTTGCTGTGAGCTGAGGTCATGCCACTTGCACTTCAGCCTGGGCGACAGAGTGAGACTGTCTCAAAAACAAACAAGGTTCTGAAATATATTTTCAGTTTTACTAAAACAAAATATAGTGCCTTTTAGTGAACATTTTATGATAGTTGTTTTCTTCTGATTGTATTAAGTTTATAAAAATTAGCAACTATAGCAGTGTAGAAAGAGGGGAAAGTCACTTATAATCTTAGTACTGATAGCTGTTAATATTCTGATATTTCTAATTATTTTTTCTTTTTTCTTTTTTTTTTTTTTGAGATGGAGTTTCACTCTTGTTACCCAGGCTGGAGTGCAGCGGCACGATCTCAGCTCACTGCAACCTCTGCTTCCTGGGTTCAAGCAATTCTCCTGCCTCAGCCTCCTATCTGGGACTACAGGCGTGCGCCACCACGCCCAGCTAATTTTTGTATTTTTATTAGAGACAAGGTTTCACCATGTTGACCAGGATGGTCTCGATCTCTTGACCTTGTGATCCACCCGCCTCAGCCTCCCAAAGTGCTAGGATTATAGGCGTGAGTCACCGCGCCCGGCCTTCTATTTATTTTTTTTTAAGCATCCTTTTTTTCTTTGAGATCTTATATATTTTCTCTCATTTAAATGTAACAAATGTTTTCCAATGCTGATGTAAATGTTTTGTAAATAATTAGGATGGCTCCATATTTCATCACTTGATTACCATAAATAACAATTCTTATTGCCCATTAATGGTAAATATTTAGTGGTTAGAGCTTCATATACAGTTTAGGATGTATGTAAAGCAGTTGACTGTTTTTGTTCTTCTGAAGAGCCCAAGAGTGTTTTCCGTACTGGGTGGATTAGTACTAGTTCTATCTGGAAGAAGCCTGGGTTGGAAGAAGCTGTGGAGAGTGCATGTGCAATGAGAGATTCATTTCTCGGAAGCATCCCTGGCAAAAATGCAGCTGAGTACAAGGTTACCATTGTGATAGAACCGGGACTGCTCTTTGAGATAATAGAGGTATGCAGCAATATGTACCTTTTGAAATGGTATTCGTATCATAGAGCTTTGCCTAAAATTTACTTTTAAAACGTGCCTAATTAAAAAAAAATTAGAAATTAGGGTTTCTTCTTCTAATCCTGATATTACCGCTGATTCTTTGTTCCTTCCTCACTGTGTTCTTTTCCATGTCTTGTAAAACGTGTTCTGTGCATGTAACATGTACATGTTACTCTGTAGGAACAGGAAAGGTATAAAGTTCTGTTTCAAATGAAAGGCCTCAGGACTATTTAAAAGATAGGTGACATATAAATTGATCGCAGTCATCTTTGAATATATAAAAATAGGGAGTTTTTTATTAAGGGTCTGGTTTCCTGAGAATTTCGTCCATCTGGACCAGAATTAAAACAAACCGAAAAAGAGTTTCCATTTTTATTTTGTGAGATCTGAAGAAAATTCACTTTGTCCAGCAAATTACCATGTATATTTCAAAGCATTTATCCTGTTTTTATTTCCAGAAGGGCCATCAGACTTTTCTTCTTGGGATTTTTAGGGGTTGATTGGCCAGATTGGTTTATAGCTTAACATAATATTGTGATTTTCTTTCCAGTCTAAATGCTTAAGAAGAGAATCGGCAATGAATATATTTTTAAAAAGTTTTGTTAGTGTCAGGTTTCTAAAAAATACCCATCTCATTTTGTTTGGTAAGTTCAGTTTAAATGTTTAACGATGTAATTAGTATGATTAAGATTTGAGTTTGAAATAGCTAGTAGGCATAATAAGATGTTCACATTTTAAAATGTAAACTTGGGAAGCTCTCCATTTTGCAGGTGAGGAAGTGAGGCCGCTGAAGCTGTGACCCAGCCAGGGTAACACAGCCCAGTCCTGGCCTTTTTTCCTACATACTACGTTGGTAGTTTGTTTCCTTTGACTTCAGTCTTTCTAAGTAATAAACTGAAAAGAATAACAGCTTGTTTTGGATCAATTTTACTGTAAAAAATACTTAGGAATTTTCAAAAACATGGATGTATTTTCCTTAGGAATCATACCAAGTAGCTGTCAGGTGGAGTGGTGGTTCTATCCATTACTAATTGCATCAACTTGTAAAAACCAAATTAATCTCTTTGAGTCTCCTGTTTCTCATAGGCTTTAATTTTTTTTTTTTTTTTTTTTTTGAGATGGAGTTTCGCTCTTGTTTACCCAGGCTGGAGTGCAATGGTGTGATCTCAGCTCACTGCAACCTCCGCCCCCTGGGTTCAGGCAATTCTCCTGCCTCAGCCTCCTGAGTAGCTGGGATTACAGGCATGTGCCACCATGCCCAGCTAATTTTTTGTATTTTTAGTAGAGACGGGGTTTCACCATGTTGATCAGGATGGTCTCGATCTGTTGACCTCGTGATCCACCCGCCACGGCCTCCCAAAGTGCTGGGATTACAGGCGTGAGCCACCGCTCCCGGGCCAGACTTTAATTTTTCAAAGGAATGTCTGTGTTGGTTAACTTACAAACTCACTTTGAAGATGAAAATTACAGTGAAAAAATGTGTTTATCAAATTTGGTCTACGTCAGAAGCATTCTGCATATTGTTCAGATTGCCACAATCACTATACATTATAAAAGCAGGTCCTTGTTGAGACAGTATTTTAGCCCCTCACCCAATGATACCTGAAAAAATAAAGGCTTTGAGGCTGACAGACCAGGGCTTGACTTGCAGTTGAGAAACTTGGGCAAGTTAACCTCTCTTTGCTTGTTTCTTCATTTGTAAAGCTAGTACAGTAAACACCATGCAGGCCTTTTGTGTGTGACAATTTGAAATGAGACATTTTAGGATCTAGCAAAGTGAAGTGCCTGGCATTCTCAATAAATATTGTTGATGGAAATCTTCAGTCAAAGCCCTTTTTGATAATTAGGCTTGATGCATTTAATGGTGTTTGCTCAGGATGCAATGGTGGACCGAAGGGTTCCTCTCTAAACGTGAGATTTTATAGTGTCTCTTTCTAACCTCAGTTTATGATAAAAATTTAACCCTAACTGTAGCTTTCACATGCTTCCTTCCAGATGCTGCAGTCTGAAGAGACTTCCAGCACCTCTCAGTTGAATGAATTAATGATGGCTTCTGAGACAACTTTACTGGCTCAGGAACCACGAGAGATGACTGCAGATGTAATTGAGCTTAAAGGGAAATTCCTCATTAACTTAGAAGGTAAGAAGGACATGAAAATAACAAGTAACATCTGGAGAACTGAATAATTATAAGCCATCTCCAACTTTCCAGTGAACTAGATTTCTTCTAAAGGCAGTTATATACTTGGAATACATCCTTCTAGGAAATAGTATAAACGGTTGCCCAGTTTCTAAGCCCACTCCTAAAACTCTCTTATCTGATGATCTTGGGAACTGAGGGCTAGGGACAGAAGAAAGAGTCTTTCTGTCCTTTGAATAAATGTTGGTTATTGTATATCAGATTCATGTTAGTCTGACTTGCTCCCATTTCCCTTCGCGTCCCCGATTTGATACTCAGTACCCCAGCACTGGTGCAGTCCTGCCCACCATTCCTCAGTGTTGATGCAGAAATTTCCTGTTACGTATACCCCAGATTAAAATATTCAGCCATTCTTGTGAGGGGTTAAGGAGGAAGTTTTGTTGAGCTCACTCTAACAATGGTATGTCATAAGGAAGCATTTCATAGATACTTGTTTTATAGAAGATTTAAAAAGTCAACCTGGTTCATCTTCATTGGTGGAGATCGAGTTGCATTAATAAAGAAAAATAAGCAGGTATCTTGGCAAAGTTTATGCTACTTGCATTTTTCATAGCTTTCGGGTACCAGGAGATGGGAAGTTAACTTACAGGCATCAGTTCACATTTGGGTGTGGCAGCATAGACCATGTAGTAATGGCTTAATTTACTTTTTGTAATTTTATTTTCCTGAGACTGAGTCTCGCTCTGTTGCCCAGACTGGAGTGCCAAGGCACGATCTCAGCTCACCACAACCTCTGCCTCCCAGGCTCAAGCAATTCTCCTGCCTCCCCAGTAGCTGGGAATACAGGTGCATGCCAACATGCCTGGCTAATATTTTTATTTTTATTTTTAGTAGAGATAGGGTTTCACTATGTTGGCCAGGCTGGTCTTGAACTCCTGACCTTGTGATCTGGCTGCCTCAAACTCTCAAAGAGCTGGGATTACAGGTGTGAGCCACTATACCCGGCCTTTTTTGTTTTGTTGTTGTTGTTGTTGTTGTTTGCAACACAGTTTCGCTCTTGTTGCCCAGGCTGGAGTGCAATGGTACTATCTTGGCTCAGTGCAACCTCCACCTCCCAGGTTCAAGTGATTCTCCTGCCTCAGCCTCCCATGTAGCTGGGATTACAAGCACCCACCACCACATCTGGTTAATCTTTCTATTTTTAGTAGAGACAGGGTTTCACCATTTTGGCCAGGCTGGTCTGGAACTCCTGACCTCAGGTGATCAAGCTGCCTTGGCATCCCAAAGTGCTCGGCGTGAGCCACTGCGCCTGGCCATATAATGTTCATATACTCTGTACAATGACTAGAAAATAATTTACTTTTATATTTTTATCAATTTGAGGTCTAAGAGTAATAATTGTGGAGATACTTTTGGTTCCTTTTGTCCCATGAGAAATTTTGAGTAAGGACACTGTAGTTGTCACTGTAATTTGGCTTTTAAAAATTCTTAGTCAAGTATGTAGCTGGAGAGGCAGCGTCATTCATCAGAACCATATGCAGATTAAACAGCTAGAAACTCTGCTCCTCCTGAGATGTCAGTGACTTGTCTCAGAGTGATGACATCTCCAACTCCTCCGCTCTCTTTGGTTGTTGAGTTGTGTGATCCCATTACCTTGGCTACATCTGTAATGGGGCAAACGGGGAAGTGTCTAACAAGCTTTACAAAGCAGGATGGAGGACTTGAGAAAGAGGCCTCTGCTAAACCAATGAAGAAATAGTGATACAAGTTGAATGCCTATGAGAAATACTCTTATGTGTTTTTTGTAGGTGGTGATATTCGTGAAGAGTCTTCCTATAAAGTAATTGTCATGCCGACTACCAAAGAAAAATGCCCTCGTTGTTGGAAGTATACAGCGGAATCTTCAGCTACACTCTGTCCTCGATGTGCAGAAGCTATTAGTGGAAAATAGTATTATAGCTCACCTGAGCAAGAACCTCCTGACAGTACTGGCCAGAAGTTTAGATAAATTATTTACAATATTGGAAACAAATCCAAGATTTAGGTAATGAGTGGATGAGTACACTGTGGAGGATGAGGGTCAAATTTCCTGTAACTACAGAAAGAATTATGTATATATACATGCAGAAAAAAAAATTGTGTGTGTGTGTATAACATAGACATGTATTTAGCTTATCTTCAAATACGGTTGAGCAGAAAATGTTTTATATTTCATACATATCTTTTGACTCAGTATTTAAATTCTATGATATCTGAAAATAAAGGCGTTCTGGAAAAGTACTGACATGTTGGTGCAGAAGTGAATGTCAAGTAAAAGTATAGTTTTCAAAGGGAATGGCAGAGGTGTGTGTCCCTTAAGCGGTGAAGAGTCATTTTATTCTTTCCACTCGTAAACATCAAACTTTTCAGAATAGCTAGTTTTTGGGGTTGGATTAGAAAGAAAATAATCACCGGATGGATGTGGTGGGGCTCATGCCTGTAATCCCAGCACTTTGGGAGGCTGAGGCAGGTGGATCACCTGAGTTTGGGAGTTTGAGACCAGCGTGACCAACACAGAGAAACCTCACGTCTACTAAAAATACACAATTGGCCAGGTGTGGTGGCACATACCTGTAATCCCAGCTACTTGGGAGGCTGAGGCAGGAGAATCACTTGGACCTGGGAGGTGGAGGTTGCAGTGAGCTGCGATCATGCCATTGCACTCCAGCCTGGGCCACAAGAGGGAAACTCCATCTCAAAAAAAAAAAGGAGGAAGGAAGGGAAGGACCAAATTTTTTACTAAAGAGAGGAAGAAATCTCTTAATATATTTATGAATGTTTAGGAAACAACATGAAAGCTGAAAATTTATTTCACTAATGTACATGAGTTCACAATAATGTACATGAGTTCACAACAATGGACAGATACTAGCAGTATATACAGAATTTCACTACTTATAGTACATCACAATAGAGAAAGCATTTTATTAACAATTCAGTATTGGATCAAAATCTTTTAAGGATGGCTAATTCTATTCAGTGGGAATCTAACTTGTAGACACCCAGCAAACCCATTCTTATCAGAGTGGGAGAGGGCTCTCGCTGTTGCTATAGTGTACTGTAAAAATATTTTATCTCTTATAAATCAAATGGACCACAGCAACTTCTAAATTAACATTATATTCAATGTAAGTCTAGTATTATTAAATTTCAGATTTTTGACTTTAGATTGCAGTGGTTTTAAAATAGCAATTTAAATGTAACTGTTTACTTTGACCATAGATGAATTTTTATAATGAAGGTAAAACTTTTTTTCTTTTTGCAATAGTATGATGCATTTAGAAGCATGGTGCTATGTATCTCTTTATCTCCCTGGCCCCTCTAGTTCTACACCTAAACAGAACCTGTAAGGTAGAAGTTATGATTATTTGAATGCTGTTTTCCTTCAGCATTATACAGTAAGATAAAATGCATATTTAACATTAATGAAGAAAGTTGCGTGAGGGTGGGTATATATCTAGGAAAACACTACTGGTTACTGGCTTCTTATCAATAACTACAATAAGTGCCACATACTTTTGTTTCAGAAACCACCCATTCTACATAAAATCTAATTCCTTTATCATCTATGGCTTTGTTATTACAGAACATCTACATAGGTATTTACTTGCCTTTCTTCATATCAGATATATTTACTTTAAAAGCCCTTGATAAGTAGTAAAATATTAACTGCTTTTCTTAACCATACAAGTCAGAATTCAATTTTAAAATTCTATGAAAAATTTTAGGATAACATATAATTAGAGTCTTAATTATTTGTGTTAGGATTCTGTGAGCCATATTTCAGCTTATTATTATTCTCAGCAATCCCCAAATCTGATTGTCTGTTCTACCAGAGTGAGCTTAACCAGTTTGATTATATAAAGTACCCGCTCCCCCGAAGTGAAGATGGAATTGAGGATTTAGTGTTTAAAAATGCCTGTAACTCCCTTTCTTTGACTAGTGACTTTCTTTGACTAGTCTCCTTAAGTTCATACTACTTTCAGCATACTTGCAAAATATCACAGGAAGAACTAATCTCTTAGAACATATATGACAAGTGACTGTTAAGAGCCAGATACATTTACAAGAATTCTAGGATGTGTCTGGCTGGAGCAGTGGAGACCCACGCAGAGGCTGGGAGGTTGGACTAGCTCTTTCCAGTGCTGTTACTCTATAAAATGTATGCCTCAGTCAGACTCACAGGCCCCATCCCAAATACTCAAGGCATCTTAAACACTTACCTTGTAAGATTTTAAGTTTCATAGTTACTTAACAGTAATTACTAAATTTTAGCCAGTTAAATTCTTGTTTGGATGTGCTCTTTTAGGTCAAGAAACAGATTTTTCTTTATATCCCTGAAGGACATACTTCTCAACTTTGCAAAATTACTATAGTTGGCTTCTTAAGGGAAAGTGAAGAAACAAACTTGTGTATCACAATGACTTACTATGAATAACAACTATGATCCATGACATACCAATAATTACACTGTATGGCTACATTCTAAAATACACCATAATAAATACTTGGTATTTGTAGAGCTCAAAGCACTCTTTTACAGAGTTTTGGTTAATTGGTTTTTTTCTTTTTTTTTTTGAGACAGGGTCTTGCTTTGTTGCCCAGGATGGCCTCAAACTCCTGGGCTCAAGCAATCCTCCCACCACAGCCTCCCGAGTAGCTATAGTTTGGTTTTAATCAGTAAATACTTATTTAGCACTTGGACTGCTCTAGGCACTGTAGGGTACAAAATTAGTTGTATTTTATCCTCTCATCCCAGCTATGAGGTAGGTTTGCTAAAGCTGTAATATCACTAAGCAGTTTTTTCAATACTGTTCCCAAGGACAGATAGCATCAGCAAATCCCAGAAGCATTTCTAAACACTTGTAGAAAAAATAAAGTTGGACTTAAAATTTTTAGTATCTTTGCCTTTTTTTTTTTTACGTAAGTTTTACAAGATAATACATTTTTACAGACACCTGATGTGGATACAACTTTGCAACTTGGCAAAAAGCAAATCTTAACTTACATTATAATTAATTTGCTGCATTGTACGCACCTCTGATTCTCAATTTTGGCAAGTACAACAGGTGAAGGGTTCCATTTGGTGCCCCCTTCTGATGAATATGATGGTCTTGAACCCATTCTTCCTCCTCAAGCATGGTCATCCTCTGATGGCAACAGCAGAACCTCTGGGAAAGGAACCTTTCAGTTTCCAGAACTCCCCGGTGGCAGCCCAGTGTGGGATTTGAAGCATGACAAGAAAGGTGTTTTCTCAACATTTACTAAAGGAGAGTGGGGTGTTTCTATACTCTACTGATGGGGACTGTACATGAACACATTTAAACTGAATTACAACAACATTTTAGATAGGAAATACAGAATCTTATAAGAACATATATGTAAATTATAATCATTTTTTAAATAGCAAAGTTTAACAATAAAGCTACCGAAGTGTTTGAATTAGAAATAAACAGTAAAACATCTGTATTAATTATGAGTTGACATTTGTTTATATTTCATCTTTAGTATTAAGCAAGGAGTGGAATTTAGCCAGGGTTGCACTTTTCAAAAGTTGTATATATTCTTATTTTTTTTACAAAAGGAAAAGAAAAAAAAGACATACTTTTCCCATAAAATTCCAGGTCTTACTATGTAAAATAACCATGCACTAATTCATGTTTAATCATAATTTTAGAGCATTTCCAGTAGGTAAGTGTCATAGAGGGAAGAGATATGGCTTCCACAGCTTCAATGAGGTGTAAGCCTAGACCATACTGCCCATGTTTTTCTGGTAAAAGCTCAATTACTTTATTTACTAGTTTAGCTGTTACTGCAATTGGCACTTCAGTGTTTTGAAGATCCTGAGGGTCCTGCAAATGGGACAGAAAAATAACCTATTATAGACAACTAAACAGTTGTTCCTGACTTAAGAGTTACTACATAAAAATGCTTTTCTTTGTAACTAGGTGAATTACATTTGTCAGATGTTCTTCATGACGGTTATTAACTAGGCACTTAAGAAAACAGCCAATGGCCTGATCTCATTCTATTGTACTGACCATTGCTTTGAGCCAAGTACACAGTGTGGGTGGAAGTCTGGCAAGCAGCTCCATTCCTTCTTTCGTCTGGGTGTGGAGAAGCGCATGAGCCAGGCTTTGCCCTGTCAACACCAGCAGCTGAGAGGCAAGGACTTCTTTGTCATGAACCTGTAGAATGGGCTGAAGATAGGAACATGGAGAAATAATACAGTCGTAGTGAGCAGATCTGTTAATATTCTATAGAAAAGGGGTTCCCAGCGAAGAGATTCTAGTTGATTTTTGAACTGTGGCCATTGGTTGTGTATAACCAAAAAATAAATCCAAATCAAGCTTAGCATTTAAACCCAAATTTCTGCTCCTTGGCTAATTGTTTTTCTCTCATCACCTAATTTTTCAATTCAATATGGCTATTCAGTGTGTTGTTTTCAAGGTTTTGGCAAATAAAGGGAGTTTCACATCATGACTATTTGAAGCCCTCTAATGGCTTCTTTTGATCTTTTTTTTTTGAGATGGAGTCTCACTCTGCCACCCAGACTGGAGGGCAGTGGTGCGATCTCAGCTCACTGCAGCCTCCACCTCCTGGGTTCAAGTGATGCTCCTGCCACATTCTCACAAGTAGTTAGGATTACAGGCATGTGCCACTATGCCCAGCTAAGTTTTTGTATTTTTAGTAGAGATGGGGTTTCACCATGTTGCCCAGGCTGGTCTTAAACTCCTGACCTCAAATGATCCACCCGCCGTGGCCTCCCAAAGTGTTGGGATTACAGGCATGAGCCACCATGCCCAGCCCCTCTAATGGCTTCTGAGTATACTTAGAATAACCCTGGGCCATATCCCAGGTCGTGGCCATGGTCTGTGCCAGCCTCCCTGCCTCATCCCACACTTCTTTATTCCTTGCTATGTTTGGTCAGCCATTCCAGGTTTTCTAGTCCTGAACCTAGCCTTTCTAGTCCGCACCCACCTCAGGGGCTTTGTAATTCTTATCTCAAGCACTGTTCCCCCAGTTTCTGAGTAGCTGGCTGCTGTTTCTCCTTGGGGGCTCAGCTCAAATGTCACCTTCTCTGACCACCCTACTGTAGTAGCTCCTGTTTATTCATATGATCCTGTTTGTTTTTTTTTAGTTAAAAAAATTTTTTTCTTTTTCTTTTTAGAGACACGGTCTCACTATATTGCCCAGACTGGTCTTGAGCTTCTGGGCTCAAGTGATCTGCTGCCTCAGCCTTCCCAAGTGCTGGGATTACAGGTGTGAACCACTACACCTGGCCCTGTTTATTTTTTTCATAGCACCTACCATGCAATGCAAAATTTAGCATGCTTTTCCGCTTCTACCAGCAGACTATCAAGTCCATGAGGAAGGAACCTTGTTTCGTTTACTGCTATGTCCTGGTGCATACAGCAGGCCTGGCACACTGTAGGAATTATTTGATTATAATTTTATGTTTAAAAAATACTCTACTATTCTATTCTTGTACCTAGATGTTCTAATAAAAGGAAGAGCAAAAGGTTTCATTGGAGACTTTCCTGATTCTTTATTCCAACTATCAATTTTGTAACTCGAGTCCAGTTAACATTCAAAGGGTTCATGATTACCTCTTCTCCTAAGTGGTCAATTCCATAGTTGTATAGTTCCCCCACATAATGCCTTCTGACAACATCTTCACTAACTTGAAGGTGATGGGCTAAATCCACCGCTAGAGCCGGCCAATCTTGGTCTTTCCCAAAAGGAGTGGGTGTTGCCTCTTCTGTGGGATATTTGACCTTTGTGGCTGAATGCTGAGCCTGGACAGCTGCACTGACAACTTTCAGTAAGAACTTGAAAACGGAGAGAGATAGCAACGTATCGTTACTGTTTCATTTTAAAATACCTAAATCAAAGTATTGTTGGCTTTTCTTTCACTTATAGTGGTTTTTCCATTAAATTAATTATCAAAAAAGGAACACATAATTTAAAGATAAATGACTAGCTCTCAAAACACTTTGAAAGTGGTCATTCTTTTAAAAGCCAGCTAGATTTTTCCTTTGCTGTTTTTATTTCCCCCAGGAAACAAAAACAAAATCCAATAGCTGTAATTTACCTGTTGTCATACAGAAATAAAATTTGGATCCATTTCCCCACTAGGTAATAACTGAATTGAAGTTAGGTCTTTGAAAAATGCATTTTTTCCCTAAAGAGAAAGAGAAGAGAAAACTGATATCAGAGTGTGGATTATTAAGCAGAGAAAGGGAGAGTTTTTAAAACTTAAGACATTTTAAGAATAACTTATGGTTGATTTTTATTTCTCCTTGAACAATAGATTTTAGAATTGCTCCTTTAATTTTTATAACAATTATCTAGTATGTAGTAGACAGCCTTCAAGATGATCCCCAGTGATCCCCTCCTCCTGGTATTCGTGCTTCCTATGGTCTCCTCTCCTTGCCAGTGGGCTGGTGACTTGCTGCTAGCAAACAAGCAGGTAGAGGTGATAGCATGTTACTTCCATGACTGTTCCAGAAGACTGCTTCTGCCTCAAGGCACTCATACTTGCTCTCACTTGCTCTGCAGGAAGCCAGCTTCCATGTTGTGAGCTGCTGTATGGAGAGGCAGGGTGGCAAATAACTGAATCTCGCCAACAATTGTGCTTGGAAATGAATCACCCTTTCCCCATCCCAGGTGAGCTTTCAGATGCAGGGCCTTAACTACAGCCTCATGAGAGACTAAGCCAGAGGCACCTAGATAAGGAGAACACAGATTACTGACCCACAAGAACTGTGAGATAAATGTTTGTTATTTTCAGCCAAGTTTTGGGATGATTTGCTTTGCGGTAATATAGCCAAGTAATATATATATATATATATATATATATATATATATATATTATATATAATTATTTCTTTTTTTTTGAGACCGAGTTTCACTCTTGTTACACAGGCTGGAGTACAATGGCCCGATCTCGGCTCGGGGCAGCTACCATTAGCCATCTGCAAAGAGAGACTCTATTAGCAACAAAGTTGCAAGACTCCCCTTTATCGGTATGCAGAAGAAAAGACTCAAAATAGAAGTGACGCCTTTATTTCATCCGGCTGAAAAGACAGCCTGGGTAACAAGAGCGAAAGTCCATCTCAAAAAAAAAAAAAAAACCAACTCGTTTCAGCCGGATGAAATAAAGGCTTTTTTTTTTTTTTTTTTGAGACCGAGTTTCTCTCTTGTTACCCAGGCTGGAGTGCAATGGCGCGATCTCAGCTCACCGCAACCTCCGAAAGGCTCACTTTTATTTTGAGTCTTTTCTTCTGCATGTGGGCCAAGGAGAGTCTTGCAACTTTATTACTAATAGATTCTCTGTTTTGCAGATGCCTAACGGTAGCTGCGCCGGGCTGAGATCGCGCCATTGCACTCCAGCCTGGGTAACAAGAGCGAAACCCCATCTCAAAAAAGAAAAGAAAAGAAAAAAAACCAACTCGTTTCCAGCTGGATGAAATAAAGTCGTCACTTTTTTTTTTTTCAGATGGGAGTTTCTCTCTTGTTACCCAGGCTGGAGTGCAATGGCGCGATCTCGGCGCAGCTACCATTAGGCATCTGCAAAGAGAGAATCTATTAGCAACAAAGTTGCATGACTCCCCTTTGCCGGTATGAAGAAGAAAAGACTCAAAATAGAAGTGACGCCTTTATTTCATCCGGCTGAAAAGACAGCCTGGGTAACAAGAGCGAAACTCCGTCTCAAAAAAAAAAAAACTCGTTTCAGCTGGATGAAATAAAGGCTTTTTTTTTTTTTTTGGAGACCGAGTTTCTCTCTTGTTACCCAGGCTGGAGTGCAATGGCACGATCTCAGCTCACCACAACCTCCAAAAGGCTCACTTTTGAGTCTTCTGCATGTGGGCCAAGGAGAGTCTTGCAACTTTATTGCTAATAGATTCTCTGATTGTTTTGCCGATGCCTAACGGTAGCTGCCCGGGCTGAGATCACGCCATTGCACTCCAGCCTGGGTAACAAGAGCGAAACCCCATCTCAAAAAAAAAAAAAAAACAAACCTCGTTTCAGCAGGATGAAATAAAGGAGTCAGTTTTTTTTTTTTTTTTTTTTTTTTTTTTTTTTTTTTTTTTTTTGAGATGGGGTTTCGCTCTTGTTACCCAGGCTGGAGTGCAGTGGCGCAGCTACCGTTAGGCATCTGCAAAAGAGAGAATCTATTAGCAACAAAGTTGCAAGACTCCCCTTTGCCGGTATGCAGAAGAAAAGACTCAAAATAGAAGTGACGCCTTTATTTTATCCGGCTGAAAAGACAGCCTGGGTAACAAGAGCAAAACTCCATCTCAAAAAAAAAACCCAACTCGTTTCAGCTGGATGAAATAAAGGCTTTTTTTTTTTTTTTTGGAGACCGAGTTTCTCTCTTGTTACCCAGGCTGGAGTGCAATGGCGCGATCTCAGCTCACCGCAACCTCCGAAAGGCTCACTTTTATTTTGAGTCTTTTCTTCTGCATGTGGGCCAAGGAGAGTCTTGCAACTTTATTGCTAATAGATTCTCAAAAAAGAAAAGAAAAGAAAAGAAAAAAAACAACTCGTTTCAGCTGGATGAAATAAAGGCGTCACTTTTTTTTTTTTTTTCAGATGGGAGTTTCTCTCTTGTTACCCAGGCTGGAGTGCAATGGCGCGATCTCGGCGCAGCTACCATTAGGCATCTGCAAAGAGAGAATCTATTAGCAACAAAGTTGCATGACTACCCTTTGCCGGTATGCAGAAGAAAAGACTCAAAATAGAAGTGACGCCTTTATTTCATCCGGCTGAAAAGAGTCAGCCTGGGTAACAAGAGCGAAACTCCATCTCAAAAAAAAAAAAAAACTCGTTTCAGCTGGATGAAATAAAGGCTTTTTTTTTGAGACCGAGTTTCTCTCTTGTTACCCAGGCTGGAGTGCAATGGCGCGATCTCAGCTCACCGCAACCTCCGAAAGGCTCACTTTTATTTTGAGTCTTTTCTTCTGCATGTGGGCCACGGAGAGTCTTGCAACTTTATTGCTAATAGATTCTCTGATTGTTTTGCAGATGCCTAACGGTAGCTGCCCCGGGCTGAGATCGCGCCATTGCACTCCAGCCTGGGTAACAAGAGCGAAACCCCATCTCAAAAAAAAAAAAAAAAAAAAAAGTTTCAGCTGGATGAAATAAAGGAGTCAGTTTTGTTTTTTTTTTTTTGAGATGGGAGTTTCGCTCTTGTTACCCAGGCTGGAGTGCAGTGGCGCAGCTACCATTAGGCATCTGCAAAAGAGAGAATCTATTAGCAACAAAGTTGCAAGACTCCCCTTTGCCGGTATGCAGAAGAAAAGACTCAAAATAGAAGTGACGCCTTTATTTCATCCGGCTGAAGAGTCAGCCTGGGTAACAAGAGCGAAACTCGGTCTCAAAAAAAAAAAAAGAAAAAAAAAGACAACAACAACAAAAAACACAAGAAGTTTGTTCTGCGATGTTTTTGGGGTCAGAAATATGCCGTGGTAACTTAATTCTTGCTTATGTCGATTAGCCTATTGTTGTTATAGACCATTTTGCTTAAAGTCTTAGTTTCCAAGAACCTATGAACAACATTAAGACTTCCTATATTTGAAACACAGATATGGTAGACGGCAGGCATTCGATAAGTGTAAGTCAGACTAAACTGAAGTCAGACTTATTTCAGTATCACATTTATTAGTATTAAAATACCCAACAAAAGTATCTGTCCAATTGCCAAAGAAACTTAGATTTTTTTTACCCACAGGCTGACTTTTCATAACCTTAACAGGGTTATTTTATGAAAGTGTGATATAACCCATTAACCCAATAGGATGGGTGGTGAATTCACAGTTGACCGTCACTCCAGGTATAATGGCTGCTGCTGTTACTATTCCACCCACAATTAAGCTAACCAAAAACTGGCACAGAATCTCAATACATGCTACTTAAAATGAAGAAATTTGAAGACCAAAGGCCTTCAAATTACACCTAGAGAGGAGTACATATTTAGTGTCCAACAGATACAGCGCAAAATGCTCCTAACCTCCCCATGAGGTAGGAAACATCAAGAATTTATATCCTAAACACACATCCAGCAGCATTTATTCCTTGAAGCAAAGTTGTTTTAGATAATCATGGTTCTGCAGGATCTCAACAGGCTATTTAGATGGTGCAAAAGTAACTGTTGTTTTTGCCATTAAAAGTAATGGTAAGAACCACAATTAATACTTTTGCACAGACCTTATAAAGGATTTCTTACAGTTCACAATGGAAACACAGAAAAATATTAACTCCTGGCGCAAGATCTCAAAATATGAGGCCAAATATTCACGAATGAAAATATCTTGTCAGATACCAGCAACTTACTGATGGGGTGAGGAACTTACTGAATTTTCCAACCTGAGCCTAGGACCCTGACAGGACAACAGACTGACAACATTTTAGAACAAATCCCTTTCCTGCCACATGGTGGTGCGCCATCATGTCTTGGAACTATGCTGCTGTTTGAGTAGAACTACCTACCTTCATTATTAAACATGATTTCTCACAGTCTATCACAGTTGCCATTCCCTTTGTCTCTTACTTATATCAAGTAAGCCCATTTCACACAAGGTGCCACACTCACTTGGCTAAATGTTTTGCCTAAGAACATACTGAAACAAAAAAATAATTTATACTGCAGTCAAAATTTCGTATCACTTGGAGGCTCTGCTATGAAAAGTTGGAGATAATCACTGGCCAAAAAACCTCCTGACAATCCATTTGTTATTCCCCGAATACACCTTGTACCTTCTGACCTCCACCTCTGCTGGTACTGTCTTCTACACTAGCAGTTCTCAAAGCATGATCCCTGGGACAGCAACATCAGCATCACCTGAGAAACTTTTTAGACATTGCGCATATTCTCCACATGCTCTGAATCTACTGAAGAATCAAGTCAAGGGGCAGGGCCTAGCAATCCGTGTTTCAGCAAGCCAGTAGTTCTGCTGCACAGTAAAGCTTGAGAACCACAGTTCCACACTTAAGAGTGCCTTGTTCTGATCTTTGTTCCCCCATAATGGGCTGCTTCTACTTCAGGACGATTTTAAATATCCTTTATAAATTGTTTCCACCTTCATTGCCACTTAAAAACACAAACCCTTCACACAGCAACTTGTACACATCAGAAAGGATTACAGTCACGTCGCATAAGAGTGCTACAGTTGTACGTTTCCTTCCCCAGTAAGCCACTCTTCAACTAGATTATCAACTTCTTACATATATTTTCAGAGTCTGGTACTAGCGGGTATCAATCACTGTTGATTATTACATCAAAATATAAGCAGTCCATGTTTTATAAGAAGATGAGATTACCCTAAGCAGTCTGAATTTACACACTTACTGAAAATGTGGAATTGACTTTATCTAACATACTGACCTTAGGGGCTTTTTCAGCTTTTAGCTTACGAACCACCTCCCCTTGTGCAGCAACTTCATCATATAGAGATTTACTTTCCAGAATACTTGCTGACGAATTAGAAGAAATCTTCTGTCCTATTTCAGCAGGAGGGTTTCCAGGTTTATATTCCTGGCCAGTTTTCTCCTTACATTCAGCTTTCAAAGACAAAAGCTGTTTTACAGCTGCATCTGTATCTTCCTTTGGTGCTTTCTTGGCTTTTAATTCACAAACCACATCCCCTTGAACAGCTACTCTATTGTAAAGAACCAAGGAATCCTCAGATGCTGTACTAGTATTATTCAGAGAAGGTGTTGGTTTTTCCTTAAAAGGAGCAGATGTCTACCAAGAGAGAAAACCAAAAGTAAAATAATTAATTCGTATTAAATGTTTTCCCACAAAATTATGTCAAACCGATTGCTTTATAATGTTTCCAATTAAATACAAAAACTTTAAACTGAAATCCCTTAAACAGCTTAAATGAATAATCTCATTCCTAAGTGTTTATCCTAATGAAAAATGACAGGAGTAAACGAAGACAGAGGTACACACATATTCACTGGGGCATTTTTAATATAGTAAAAACCTGAAAATACCCTAAATCTTTGTCATTAGGGGACTAAAGAAATTATAACACATCCATCAGGTTTGAGAACAAATCACTGCTCTACCACATATTCATTGCGCAAATTTGAGTTAGGTGTTTAAGCTGTTTCCTTCCTATAAAAGGGGATAACCATATTCCCATAAAGCTGATGGGAAAATAAAAAGTAATCTGTGTAAAGCCCTCAGTAGCAAAGGCTGAGAAAAGTGAGTATCGATAAGCATTAGGATTAATTTAAAATAATTTAAGAATAATCTGTTCTTAAATTTAAAATCTTTACTCTTTAATTTCAAGTATTTAATAATAATTTTAGAATAAAAAAACTGACAAAGCGGGCTATACCCCAGATAATTTAATTTTGATAGTATCAGCCTCTATTGGAGACAAATATTCTCAAGACCTACACATCACAGGGAAAAGCATTATTGTCCTTCAGGTTTAAAGCTGCAGAGGACCTCTGACTGCCACGTTGGGGATAAGTGCCAGTCAGCTGTATCTGAATTTCAAATTTCTATTCAAAATTGTGCAGGTTTCAAAACATGTCTACACTTTTTTTTAACTTTCCTCCCACCAAGAAGGGGCTTCTGTGCACTCTCCTGAATCTGGGCAAGCTTGTAACTGATTTGACCAGCAGAGTACAGCAGAAATGATGCTATGTGAGACTTCCAAGACTAAGTCATAAAATGCATGCTACTTCCACCTCATCTACCGCTTGAAACTGGGAGGCACAGGTTACACTGAGTCGAGATCACACCACTGCACTCCAGCCTGAGCAACAGAGTGAAACTCCACCAAAAAAAAAATAAAATAAAACAAAATAAAAATAGAATATTGCCCAATTGAGACTTCAATGACTGCTACCCAGCCACCAGCTGACTGAATGGACATGAGATACACGTTTTTAGTGGTTTGCCTCAACCGTTTTCCTTGATAAATCAGCTGTTACTTTCAATATGTGATTATGCAGAATATGAAGTTTTGTAAGAATATATATTGACATATAACATCAGTTTTCTAGAGTATACAAAAAATGAGAGGCACGGGTGGGAACTGGGATCAGAGAGGAAAGAGAATCAAATTTTCCATGTCATGCTTACTCCGTGAGTTTATTCAATGATATATAGTAGCAATTTTCAAGCTGTGGTCCACAGACTCTAAGGGGTTTATAAAACCCTCTTAGAGGGGATCTGCAGTCACAGCTATTTTCACTATATTAAGATGTCTTTTGTCTTTTTCACTCTCATTCTCTCATGACTGTTCATTCAGGTTTTTAGAAGCTATGAAGTCAGATATTAAAGAGATCTGCAAAAATGTAAAACCATATCACTCTTCTAATTATAAGTTTTGTTTTAGAAAATTTTTTAATAAAAAATGTTTTTTATGTTAACATGTTATTAGTTATTTTTACATGAATTAAATATTTTTAAAACTTCTCAATTTTTAGTATGATAAATATAGCCCACGTAAACTTTTTTTTTTTGGAGACAGTGTCTTGCTCTGTCTCCCAGCCTGGAGTACAATGGCATGATCTCAGCTCACTGCAGCCTCTGCCTCCTGAGTTCAAGGGATTTTCCTGCCTCAGCCTCCTGAGTAGCTGGGACTATAGGCACATGCCATCACGCCCATCGTGTGTGTGTGTGTGTGTGTGTGTGTGTGTGTCTTTAGTAGAGACAGAGTTTCACCATGTTGGCCAGGATGGTCTCAATCTCCTGACCTTGTGATTGGCCCACTTTGTCTTCCCAAAGTCCAAAGTTCTGGGATTATAGGCGTGAGCCACCACACCTGGCCAACAAGTCATCTTTAAAAGGGTTCTCATGCCTATAATCCCAGAACTCTGGGACGCCGAGGCAGGCAGATCACCTGAGGTCAGGAGTGCAAGACCAGCCTGGCCAACACTTCGAACATCCCGTCTCTACTAAAAATACAAAAATTAGCCAGGCATCATGGCACACACCTGTAATCCCAGCTGCTCGGGAGGCTGAGAAAGGAGAACTGCTTGAACCTGGAAGGTGGAGGATGCAGTGAGCCTAGATAGTGCCACTGCACTCCAGTCTTGGGCGACAGAGCAAGATTTTAAAATCTTACATGAAAGGATGACAATAAAATGCAAAGAGCAAGACTTAATTGTCTTCTTCAGTCTCCACAGTAAGAAAGATAATCGGGGCCCAAAGTGGCTCCGGCCGGATGTCGTGGCGCTGGCGAAGGTGAGGCCAAGAGTTCAAGGCCAACCAACCTCAGCAACCTTACAAGCTCTCATTGATTGGCAAAAAAAAAAAAAAAAAAGAAAAAAAAAAGAAAAAGAAAGACAATCATTTGTAAAGAAACATATTCTAAACCCTGGGATATAAAGACCATTTATTTGTATAGACATATTTGTAAAAGTCACTACTTACCTCATTTTTTGTGGCTTCTACTTTGGTCTTTTCCTTTGACCCTGATGTTGGCATTTCCTTTGTGTGGCCATCAGGAATGTATATCAAAACTCATGGTGCTTCTTTGCAACTATATGGGCTAAAAAGGAAATAAAGGGACAAAACAGTTTATATGAACAAAAGTATCTGAACAGCAATAAACATTGAATTTCTAAATAAATTCAATGGTACTAAGTTAATGCTTTTCTTTCTTTCTCTCTTTTAAGTTAATGCTTTTCTTTCTCTTTCTTTCTTTTTTTTTTTTTCTGAGATAGAGTCTCAGTCTGTTGCCCAGTCTGGAGTGCAATGGCACAATCTCAGCTCACTGTAACCTCCACCTCCTGGGTTCAAGTAATTCTCCTGCCTCAGCCCCAGAGTACCTGGGATTACAAGTGCACATCACCACACTAATTTTTGTATTTTTCGTAGAGCCAGGGTTTCCCCATGTTGGCCAAGCTGGTCTTTAACTCCTGACCTCAAGTTATCTGCTCACCTCGGCCTCCCAAAGTGCTGGGATAACAGGTGTCAGCCACTGCACTCATCCAGTTAAGGCTTTTTGAAGTATAAAATAGTCCATTCTCTTACTATTCAAATCAGAGGCTCTTCAGAGTAGTTTTATAAACAACAAAGGCAGAAATAAAAACTGACAGTCCTTATTACAAACTTCCAATGTATCAGCTTTCACACATATGAAGTAGGTAAGCCCAGGGCAAAATTACATCTGCTCTGCTTGCCAATAGAAAGAGCATTAGTGGCTGGGCACAGCGGCTCATGCCTGTGATCCCAGCACTTTGGGAGGCCAAGGCAGGTGGATCACAGGGTTGGGAGTAAGACCTGCCAGGCCAAGATGCTGAAACCCCGTCTCTACTAAAAATACAAAAATTAGCCAGGTGTGGTGGCAAGCACCTGTAATCCCAGCTACTCAGGAAGCTGAGGCAGGAGAATTTGCTTAAATCTGGGAGGCAGAGGATGCAGTGAGCCAAGATCGTGCCACTGCACTCCAGCCTGGGTGACAGAGTGGGACTCTGTCTCAAAAACAAAGAGTGTTAATGGATGTTAATGATACTCTTGACTTCAAGAAAATTTGTCTACATACTACACCTAATCTGCTTACAAGCAGAATGTCTGTAAAACATTTATTTAAAAATATCTAAGGGTAGGTATGGTGATTCATGTCTGTAGACCCAGCACTGTGGGAGGCCAAGGCAGATGGATCACTTGAGCCGAGGAGTTCAAGACCAGCCTGGGAAACACGGTGAAACCCTGTCTCTACAAAAAATATAAATTAGATGGGTGTAGTGGCATGTGCCTGTAGCCCCAGCTACTCAGGAAACTGAGGTGGAAGGATCACCTGAGCCTGGGGAGGTCATGCCACTGCACTCAAGCCTGGGTGAGAGTGAGACCCTGTCTCTTAAAAAAATATTAAGAATTTATAAGAATTTCTCAATTCCGACACAACGCTCCGCCGCCGCCGCTGCTGCGACCCAGACTGCGCGCCAGCTCCCCTCTGCCGACAGCTCCGCCGCTAAAGTACAGCAACACAGAAGAATTTGCAGAGGGATCCAAGATCAATGCGAGCAAGAATTGGCAGGATGACAGTAAAACGTTTATTGGAGGCTTGAGCTGGGACACAAGCAAAAAAGATCTGACTGAATATTTGTCTCGATTTGGGGAAGTTGCAGACTGCACCATTAAAATAGATCCAGTCACTAGGAGATCAAGAGGATCTGGATTTGTGCTTTTCAAAGATGCTGCTAGTGTTGATAAGGTTCTACAACTGAACGAACACAACTGGATGGCAAATTGATAGATCCCAAAAGAGCCAAAGCTTTAAAAGGGAAAGAACCTCCCAAAAAGGTCTTTGTGGGTGGATTGAGCCCAGATACTTCTGAAGAACAAATTAAAGAATATTTTGGAGCCTTTGGAGAGACTGAAAACATTGAACTTCCCATGGATACAAAAACAAATGAAAGAAGAGGATTTTGTTTTATCACATATACCAATGAAGAGCCAGTAAAATTTGTTAGAAAGCGGATACCATCAAATTGGTTCTGGGAAGTGTGCAATCCAAGTTGCACAACCCAAAGAGGTATATAGGCAGCAACAGCAAAAAGGTGGAAGAGGTGCTGCAGCTGGGGGACGACATGGTGCGAGGGGTTGCGGCCGAGGTCAAGGCCAGAACTGGAACCAAGGATTTCATAACTATTATGACCAAGGATATGGAAATTACAATAGTGCCTATGGTGGTGATCAATACTATAGTGGCTATGGCGGATAGGACCATACTGGGCATAACTATGGGAACTATGGATATGGACAGCGATATGCAGACTACAGTGGCCAACAGAGCACTATGGCATCTCGAGGGGGTGGCAATCACCAAAACAACTACCAGCCATACTAAAGGAAAACATTGGAGAAAACAGGAGGAGTCGTTACAGTAACCCATCTTGCAGGACCACATTGAAGACTGGTCTTCTGTTGATCTAAGGTGATTATTTTTTAAAAGACTTTCTAGTGTACAGACACAATTGTGTCCAACTGTATATAGCTGCCAATTAGTTTTGTTTTTACTTTGTCCTTTGCTATTTGTGTTATGACTCAATGTGAATTTGTTTGTACACATTTTATTTGTATGATTTCAAGTTAAACTTCGAATAAATGCTTCCTTATGTGAAAAAAAAAAAAGAATTTCTCAATTCCAAAGGGTATAATAATTAGCAATCATCTACTGTCACGTTTTGGCAATTATGAATAATGCAGCTATAAGCATTCATGTACACGTTTCTGTGTGAACATGCTCTTTTCCTTTGACAAATACACAGGAATGGAATTGATGGGTCAAATGGTAACTCCATGTTTAATTTTTGGAGGAACCATCAAACTGTTTTCCAAAGTGGCTGAACCATCCTACAACCCTACCAGCAATATGTATGGGCTCCAATTTCTCTACATTACAACTCTTGTTATTAGTCTTTAAATTTTAGCCATCCTAGTGGTATGCAATGATATTTCGTTATCATTTTGATCTGAATTTCCCTAACAACTAATGATGCTGAGCTTTTTCATGTGCTCATGGCCCATTTATACATCTGCTTGAAGAAATGTCTATTTAAATCCTTTGCCCATTGTTAACTGGGTTGTCTTCTGAATACAAGTCCTTCAACAGATACATGTGCAAATATTTTCTCCCATTCTGTGACCTGTCTTTTCACTTTCTTTGAAACACAAAATATGTTAATCTTGATTAAGTCCAATTTATTTTTTTTCTTTGGTTGCTTGTGATTTAGGTGTTATATCCAAAACAATAATGGTAAGGTTACGAGGATTTACATTCACGTTTTCTTCTAAGAGTTTTATAGTTTCAGCTTTTACATTTAGGTCTTTAATACATTTTGAGTTAATTTTTGTATATGATATGAGATAGCGCCCAACTTCACTCTTGTGTAGCTGTTCAGTTCTTCTAGCAGTATTTGCTGAAAAGTTCAAAAACTTTCTGAGAATAAACTGAGAACATACTCTGTTATTTTAGTTGGTGGTACCCCATCATCACTAAATACTTAAGGTGGGCTTAGTAACTATCAGGCACTGTGCTACACCGTATGCATGCATGAGCTTATTTGACTAAAGGAAATGTGATACTAAAATGAATAAGGTTGCTCATATGAAGAAAGAGACACAAGGCCATTCCAGGAAAAGGCATCAAGTACTTTTGAAAAGCCCTAGGCAATCTGGTATATATGTTAAACAGAAGGGATCAGGGAGAGAAAACTCCAACAGGTATGACTCAAGAGAGGCCATAACATGAAAAATCTTGCATGTCAAAAAAACAATATTTTTGTTTGCCTATTTGAGAGTCTGGCTCTGTCATCAACGCTGGAGTGCAGTGGTGCAATTATAGGTCACTGCAACCTTGAACTCATGGGCTCAAGCAATCCTCCTGCCTCAGCTGCTCGAGTGGTGAGGATTACAGGTGTGTACCATCATGCCTGGTTAATTCTTTATTTATAATTTTTTGTAGAGATGGGGTCTCACTATGTTGCCCAGGCTGGTCTTGAGCTCCTGGCCTCAAGAATTCCTCGTCTCGGCCTCGAAAAGTGCCAGGATTCTAGTCATGAGTTACAGTGCCTGGCCTACTAATAGAGACTTTTTTAAAAGTAGATAAATGTGATAAAACTGTTACTGTGCTTTGGGAGGCCGAGGCGGGTGGATCACGAGGTCAAAAGATCGAGACCATCCTGGTCAACATGGTGAAACCCTGTCTCTACTAAAAATACAAAAAATTAGCCGGGCATGGTAGCGCGTGCCTGTAATCCCAGCTACTCAGGAGGCTGAGGCAGGAGAATTGCCTGAACCCAGGAGGCGGAGGTTGTGGTGAGCCGAGATCACGCCATTGCACTCCAGCCTGGGTAACGAGCAAAAACTCCGTCTCAAAAAAAAACTGTTACTCTGAAATTTTCAGACTGGTGGGCATGTGAAAACTAAATAGGAAAAGGATGAAACTGGAGTCAAAGAGATACTTGGGAGCCTGGTTTTGGCAATCAAGAAACAACACTATGGCCTGAAAGAAGGCAGAGCAGTGGACCCACAGAGATGGACTAGACAGGCAACACCAACAACAGAGTTTGCTGAGTGGAAAAAGAAAAGAAGAAGGCAGAGCAGTGGACCCACAGAGATGGACTAGACAGGCAACACCAACAACAGAGTTTGCTGAGTGGAAAAAGAAAAGAAGAAGGCAGAGCAGTGGACCCACAGAGATGGACTAGACAGGCAACACCAACAACAGAGTTTGCTGAGTGGAAAAAGAAAAGAAGAAGGCAGAGCAGTGGACCCACAGAGATGGACTAGACAGGCAACACCAACAACAGAGTTTGCTGAGTGGAAAAAGAAAAGAAGAAGGCAGAAATGATACCTAGATCCTGGAGGTTTGAACATGTTGAGTTTGAAATGCCTGAAAGAATCTATTCAGAGATACCTAAAAGGCAGTTAGATTCACAAGTATAAATCTCAGAGACTCGTTCTGACTCCACGGTTATAGAGATATAACTTAAAAAAACAGCAGAGACAAACAGAAAAGAAACAAAGGGAACAAACATTTACAAAGTTCTCCTTCTAATAATCCTATTACATGGTTTAAAAGAAACATACAGCCAGGCGCAGTGGCTCATGCGTGTAATCCCAGCACTTTGGGAGGCCGAGGCGGGTGGATCACAAGGTCAAGAGATCGAGACCATCCTGGTCAACATGGTGAAACCCCGTCTTTACTAAAAATACAAAAATTAGCTGGGCATGGTGGCATGTGCCTGTAATCCCAGCTACTCAGGAGGCTGAGGCAGGAGAATTGCTTGAACCCAGGAGGCGGAGGTTGCAATGAGCCGAGATAGCGCCATTGCACTCAAGCCTGGGTAACGAGCAAAACTGTCTCAAAAAAATAAATTAATTAATTTAATTAAATTAAATGAACATACAAATATTGGTTATGTTTCCCCCCTAAATGTACCATTTGTATTATCTAGTGAAAATACACCACAAAGAAAAAGATAATGGTAATAATTTTCACCCAAAGATAGGTAATACATAGTACTGAAATTTTGTTCTTTATACTTGGGCTACAGGAAAGTTAATTATAAGATGCTTTAGCTTTAGAAATGAATAATTTATGTTCAACGTTCATGTTGTTTCAAAGATCACTTGTTACAATAAATTAAGTCTAAAATGTTAAATAAAAAACAAAGAAAACTGAGCAAAGATTTGTCAGGTATGTTATTTTAGTGAAAGTTCCATTTCAATTTTTTTTTTTTAATTTTTATTGCATTATAGGTTTTGGGGTACATGTGCAGAACGTGCAAGATAGTTGCATAGGTACACGCATGGCAGTGTGTTTTGCTGCCTTTCTCCCTGTCACCCACACTTGGCATTTATCCCCAGGCTATCCCTCCCCAGCCCCCCCAATGTCCCTCCCCCATTTCCCCCAATAGACCCCAGTGTGTAGTAGACCCCCTCCCTGTGTCCATGTGTTCTCATTTTTCTCACCCGCCTATGAGTGAGTATATGAGGTATTTCTTTTTCTGTTCTTGTGTCAGTTTGCTGACAATGATGTTCTCCAGATTCATCCATGTCCTTACAAAGGACATAAACTCATCATTTTTGATTGCTGCATAATATTCCATGGTGTATATGAGCCACATTTTCCCAATCCAGTCTATCATCGATGGGCATTTGGGTTGGTTCCAGGTCTTTGCTATTGTAAACAGTGCTGCAATGAACATACATGTGCATGTGTCCTTATAGTAGAACGATTTATAGTGCTTTGGATATATACCCAGTAAAGGGATTGCTGGGTCAAATGGAATTTCTATTTCTAGGTCCTTGAGGAATCACCACACTGTCTTCCACAATGGTTGAACTAATTTACACTCCCACCAACAGTGTAAGAGTGTTCCTTTTTCTCCACATCCTCTCCAGCATCTGCTGTTTCCAGATTTTTTAATGATTGCCATTCTAAATGGCGTGAGATGGTATCTCAATGTAGTTTTGATTTGCATCTCTCTAATGACCAGTGATGATGAGCATTTTTTCATGTGTTTGTTGGCCTCATGTATGTCTTCTTTTGTAAAGTGTCTGTTCATATCCTTTGCCCATTTTTGAATGGGCTTCTTTGTTTTTTTCCTGTAAATCTGTTTGAGTTCTTTGTAAATTCTGGATATCAGCCCTTTGTCAGATGCGTAAACTGCAAAGATTTTTTCCCATTCTGATGGTTGCCAATTCACTCTAGTGACTGTTTCTTTTGCCGTGCAGAAGCTGTGGAGTTTGATTAGGTCCCATTTGTCCACTTTGGCTTTTGTTGCCAATGCTTTTGGTGTTTTGGTCATGAAGACCCATTTCAATTTTCTGAGAGGGGAGGATGGAGTCTCACTCTGTCGTTCAGGCTGGAGTGCAGTGGCGCCACCTTGGCTCACTACAACCTCTACCTCCCACGTTCAAGTGATTCTCCTGCTTCAGCCTCCCCAGTAGCTGGGATTACAGGCACCCGCCACCATGCCCAGCTAATTTTTTTTTTTTTTTTGAGACGGAGTTTCGCTCTTGTTACCCAGGCTGGAGTGCAATGGTGCGATCTCAGCTCACCACAACCTCCGCCTCCTAGGTTCAGGCAATTCTCCTGCCTCCGCCTCCCGAGTAGCTGGGATTACAGGCACATGCCACCATGCCCAGCTAATTTTTTGTATTTTTAGTAGAGACGGGGTTTCACCATGTTGACCAGGATGGTCTTGATCTGTTGCCCTCGTGATCCACCTGCCTCAGCCTCCCAAAGTGTGGGATTACAGGCTTGAGCCACTGCACCCGGCCTAATTTTTGTATTTTTTTAGTAAAGACAGGTTTCACCACGTTGACCAGGATGGTCTTGATCTCCTGACCTCGTAATCTGCCCACCTCAGCCTCCCAAAGTGCTGGAATTACAGGTGTGAGCCACCATGCCCGGCGCAATTTCTAAAATATTATTTACTTTAAGAACTTTAAGCATTTTCATTTAGATGTTCAGTTACATTTATTTACCTAACAGGTTCATAAGGTTGATCACATATGAAGAAGCCTTTTCTCTGGAGTTGTATAATATCTCCTTTTTTCAAATCCTTAAGGCAGGGATCCCCTAGCATTAGTTCTTCATGCTGTAAAGATGATATGAGACCAAAATACACTTTTTCAAAATCAGAGTAGTAAAACAACTCTAAAATGCAAGCAGTTTCCACTAACTAAAATATTCCCATTTAAAACAGATTATGTTAAAACGTTCACTACTTAAGGACACACAATGAAACAGTGAAGTATTAAAATAAATGACAATTCAATTTATCACTTTTTTTAAAGTTAGCATTCATGAACTGACTAGCCTCAAGAAACCTTTTAAATAACCTGATTAGCATTCCTGAAGAAATAAATGATTTTCCTGCTATAAATATGATGCAAGAAGCAGGTATAGACTTAGCTGAATTAATGCTGGTGTAGCACTTAAATACAAGGGTCAGATTTCAATCCCACCTCTACTATTTACTGTTTATCCTCAGGCAAGTTACTTACCCTCACTGTGCTTCACTTTCTGTCATTACAAAATGAACCATTACTTACATCTTATTTATTTATTTATTTATTTTATTATTTTTTTTTCCTGCCTCAGGTTTATTTGTACAAACAGCACAGGAGGACCCCAGCCCCATGCAGATGGCAGCCCCGGGGCGGGGGGTCGCACCAGTCCTTCTGTCCTCACGTTGGCAGACAAAGATATCTACTCTGAAGCCTTTGTAGGGGCCTGGGCACCTTTGAGAGCCTGAGCTGGAACTGAAGCTGGAGCTGCAGCCTGGGCCTTGGTTTGATCCTTGGCCTTGGCCTTGACCTTTGGCCAGCATAGCCTGAGCCCCTTGGCAATGCATGCACGAGCACGCTTCCCAAGCTTGGGGTGGGCAATGTAGGCAAGTCGATCGAGCTTGCAGCTGACACCCCTTGGGATCTTGGGCTTAACCTCCTTGGGCTTTACGAGGGCCTTGATGGCCTCAGCACATGCACTCATGGCCTTGGCATTGTTGGCCTGCATCTTCTTTAGGCCCTTCTTGTTGTGCTTCTTGGCAAAGCGCATGTTCCTCAGGAACTTGGGGTCCACCCCCTTAAGAGATTCGTATCTTTGTGATCGGGGTTTCTTGATACCATTTCTGTGCCATTTTCGGGACTGGTTGTGTGTGGTGTGGTTCTTGGACTTGGCCATGTCTGCACCCAAACCGCAGTTCCCGAAGCTCCTAGGACCGGAAGAGTATTTATTTGTTTTTATTTTTTATTTTTTTGTAGAGACAGGGTTTCACCATGTTGCCCAGGCTGGTCTTAAACTCCTGAACTCAAGCCATCCACCCGTCTCGGCCTCCCAAAGTGCTAGGATTACAGGCATGAGCCACCATGCTTGGCCAACTTACATCTTTTGATAAAGATGTAAAATTTAAATAAAATTCTACACATCTTTTCCATTTTATCTGAGGATCCAAAATATATAAAATTAATTTTTTTAATTCTAAAGAAAAAAGTGAAAGGTGAAACATGGTTTGTTTGGAAGGTTACCTTACTGTTCTTGTTAACATACTGCTTAAAGTCCTCGTCTTTTCCTAGCACTGGCTTTGTAATCAAGTGCTCGTAAGTGACACAGATTGCTGGAATAGGAAGAGCATGTGTAGTCTCTGCAAGCCAAGTGATCTTAGTGGTTTTCTTGTAGTCTTTGTTTTCCAAATTCAATTTTGCATCAAGAGATATAATTTTTCCATCTGCATTTCTATATATAAAAGTATTCAAAGAAATATTAATCATAGCTGCCATAAATTATTTTGTTCCATAATTATTTTATGTTATTATAAAATAATTTGCTTTATTTTGTAATAAATAGATAAGAAATTTTCTTGGGAAAAATTTCAAATCAAACATTTATTTGAGCTCCTAATATGCCAGATATATACCGGTTAATAGATAAATACAATAAAATCACTGCCATGGAGATACTAATAATCAACTAGAGAACAGACTGACAAACATTTGATGAGGAACATGTACATATTTATTAACTTAAACCACCTGCATTATGCATTATAAAATCTGAATTACTATGTTTAAAAACATTCGGCAATTACTTGCAATCATATGTAATAACTGCACAATTAAGATTTCAGAGTTTACATAAATTAATCTTAAGCATACTGTGTTGCATTCATAGAATCTAAAGATCCAATTCATAAGTGTAGCACACTATAGTAACTAGAAAGTCAAACTGATTATTAACCAATCAATTTTAAAGTAAATTTTGGTATAAATTCTGTCTAAAAGATCCCCATGCCAGGCAAACGTACAGTCCCTTTTTGTCATGTGATTTCTCATTAAAACATTACAACTATTTTTTATAACCAGACAAAATTTTCAACACCACAAATAAAAGACATCTTGATAGCCTGTTAGTAAATTGAAACATATAAGGGAAACAATTTAATTTGTATCCAGAATTTGCAGTAGCTATCTGGGCAGATTTACTAGTCAGCAGCATGCATGGGTATGAATTAGGTAATGGTTAGTAAGTAAATACAAATAAAATACTTTTCTCTCATGTTTATTTGAAAACAAACAAAAAGTTCTTACTTGTGTATTTTTGTAAAGTTGAGGTTTCCCCAATTTATAAATGTAACCATCTCATCCTCCGAAAAAGTTTCTGCATCTGCACCTTCAACAAGAACTTTGGGACTATACCACACAGGCTTCAAGCCAACATCAGGATTCTGATTGATAAAGAAAAGCAGAGTGTCTGTTGAAACAACAACTTATTGAACCCAGTAGGCAAATGTATACATTCATTCTATTCTTTAACCAAAGTCTTCTGTGCTACTAAACTGCTGCAGTTTACTGCTGTATTAGAAATAAAATGCTTTACTCTTTCTCCATCTACCTATTTTAACATAAAAATATTCCCAATTCTGTTCTTAGCATTTATACAGTACATACTTGGCCTCAGTAGAAATCAATGGTTTAAATTCCAGCTCTGTGACATCGATCAGCAACCTGACCACTAACATTAGTAGAATTAGATGAGGTAGCCTGCCCCTAAGATTACTTCCAGCCTAAGAGAATCATTCATTGATTTCATAGCTAAGACAGTGTTATTTACCACTTAGTATCTCTTCAACTAGAATCTTCTTCTTATCCTTAGAATCTTACTGCTTCTGTAGCAAAAGAGAAAATTAGTCATTTTTTTTTTTAAAGATGGGGTTTCACCATGTTGGTCAGGCTGGTCTTGAACTCTTGACCTCAGGTGATCCACCTGCCTTGGCCTCCAAAGTGCTTGGATTACAGGCATGAGCCACCATGCCCAGCCGGAAAATCAGTCATTCTTAAGCAGTGGTTACGGAACATTATAGGACAACAGATGTTACCTTAGCAGGAAATTACGGATCTTTCAGACTTTAGAAGGCAGACTTTAAAGAAAGTATTACCTATATAAATTATAAATAAGTAAATGTTCTGCCTTTCCAATGTGTATGATATGGAAAGAAAAAAAGATGCAGTCAATAAAAAAGAATGCCATAATTTTAGTTTTTATTTGGCAGAATTCAAAAGAAAAAAGTGCAAGACCTTTTGAAATAAACATTAACCAGCATGTGTTTAACAACTGTTCAATGAATTCACCAATGTATGCTTTCACAACAGATAATATATTAAGCTCAGAATAGAATACTGACAGCCTAAATATAAAACACTGTGAGGAAAATGTTATAATGAAAATTACGCAGAGCAAACTGAGTAATCCAGTCACAATTTAAGAGTGTGCTTCCTTAACAATTAGTTCTTATTTTCAACAATGAGCGGTAGTTAGTAATTTAATTTTTTAAATTTTATTTGAGCTAGGGAGGGTCTTGCTCAGTTGCACAGGCTGGAGTGCAGTAGTATAGTCATAGCTCAATGCAGCCTTGAACTACTGGGCTCAAGTGATCCACCTACATCTGGGATTACAAGGATGAACCACAATGCCTGGCTAATGTTTTTATTTTTTTGGTAGAGACAGAGTCTTGCTTTGTTGACCAGGATGGTCTCAAACTCCTGGCCTCAAATGATCTTCCAACTTCTACCTCTCGAAGTGCTAAGATTACAGGCACAAGACACCATGCCCAGACTAGTAATTTAATCTAAACTATCAGACCACGACTGTCATTAAAAAAAAAAAAAAAAAGCACTCTTCAAAACTTTTATTCTCATGATTGAAATTTTAAAACATTCGGCATGCTTCAGATTTATGCTAACTGTACTGTAGGTGATATGACAAGTCAGATACTACTACTTATCTGATCAAAACAACCAGATGTAAAGAAAGGCAAAGCCAAATCAATCAACTAAACACACACCCCAGCTGTTATTAGGATTTAAATCTTTAAAATTGAAAAGTAGCTAATGACATACATGGTAAGACAATCAATCATCTAAGGCTACAATTTAGAATATGTACAGCTCTTTACGATGTATATCATCTTATTTGTGAGTTAGTCTATGAACATAGTTATAAGTTTGGCTACCAGTATCTGAGTTAGTCTGTGAACGTAACTTTCAGTATATAATGAAGTTATTTATAGACAACTTGTAAAGCTGAAATAAAAGAACTCTTTCACTAGCCTGGGCAACATGGTGAAAACCTGTCTCTCCAAAAAAATACAAAAATGAGCCAAGTGTGGAGGCAAGAGACTTGTAGTCCCAGGTATTCAGGAGGCTGAGGTGGAAGGATCACTTGAGCCCAAGGTAGAGGATGCAGTGGACTGAGATCATGTCACTGTACTCCAGCCTGGGCACCAGAGCAAGGCCCACCTCAAAATTAGGGGAAAAATAGAAAAGAATTCTTGTTTTGCTAAAAATTGTCAACCAAGCAATAATGAGAATCTGGGATGACAGTGACTTAAAAAAGAGGAATTCTATGCTACTTGTATTTAAGATTTCTATTCAGGGCCAGGCACAGCGGCTCATTCTTATAATCCCAGTATTTTGGGAGGATGAGGTGAGCAGATCATTTGAGGCCAGGAGTTCAAGACCAGCCTGGCCGCCAACATTCCAAAACTCCATTTCTACTAAAAATACAAAAAAATTGCCAGGTGTAGTGGCACACACCTGTAATCCCAGCTACTCAGGAGGCTGAGGCACAAGAATCACTTGAACCCAGGAGTCAGTGAGCCAAGATCATGCCACTGACACTCCAGCCTGGGCCACAAAGTGTGGCTGTTTCAAAAAAAAAATCCCATTCAGAATTTAAATGAACAGATACTATTTTCACTTCACTTATACTTTCAAAAACAGAGGAAATGGAAGTGTAAGAGACTCTGAAGTCAAGCTGTGATTCAACAGTAGTAGGTCTAATGTTTTGGCTTAAAGACAAAGGTGACAGTGAATACCCTAGTTAATAAATTGATTTCTTTGATTTCTCATCAAAGAAACCTTTGATTTCTCATCTTTCAGAATTACTCTAGGAAGAGATAAATTCTCACTACACACTAAAATATGCTAACTCTACAGAAAAAAAAAAGCACCACCTGAGCATAACAGTTCTGTGTGATGTGTTATAGACTGTTACTAAAATAAACTTCTTCAAGGCAAAAAAAATCTGCAAAAAGCTTTACTTCAATTAGTATCAAAAAAGGTTGAAAACCATCTCAAAATCATGCCACTGACATGAAAGCACATTTTCCTTTTTATTATCCTGCTCCTTCTTTTAACAGAGAGAAAACACATTGGTGAAACTGTGAAGAGCGACCTTTGGGTGTTTGGCTACTTCTTTCATCTCCTCCTGAGCTTCAGGTACATTCACTGGGATCACTTCTTTCTTTAGTAATGCAACATATCGTGGAGCCACTGGGTCAATAACCTGCAACAAATACATCTTCACGTCAAAACACTGAGAGAGCTTCAAAGCGCCACAGATAAAATAAATAATAGCACAGGAATACTAACTGGCTTTCTTGTTACTGCATTTACTAATTTTTTTTTCATCTGTTAACTCTTTTCTGATATCAATGATCAAGCAGAAAAAAAGAGAAACAACTGTAAACCAAGACTCATGAAGGATTTAAACTTCTTTCCCAAGAATAGTTACCAGCAGGTGATGGCAAGAAAAAATTATCCAGTGGGATTATATCTTAATCCTAAAGGTAAATGTGGTATTTGATTTTGTAGTTTGGAGAAGTCCATTTTAAGAGAATACAGATATTTTCGTTTCAGTATTGTTTTCTTTAATCAGTGTTAGGGTAAGACATCACCAACAAAAGCCGAATAGCATTCAGTCACTATAATAAGGCAATTCTATAGACTAAAAGTATAAATGGTATTTCTACTGGTTTACATGCTATATATAGAGAGAGACCAGTATATTCTCAGTACCTAGCTAAGGCCTGTCTCAAACAGGTAATCAATAAATATTTGTAGACTGACTGAATAAATGGTCATACACATTATGCTCTAACCTATTCTACTTCCAAATCAGTGGTAGCATCCCCTTCTGGAGCTGATGTATTTTCCTCACTTCACTGTTGAATGTAAAATTAGCCACGATGACCAATCACCATAGCAATGTTCAGACACTATATATAAAGCACATGTGAGAAAAATGTAGATGAAAGCAAATGGTCAAATAACTAAGCGATAGAGGTTATTTTTTCTCATTAGGAGAATGTAGGAAACACCTTTATAATTAAACCTGCTTTTATTTTTTTACTGTTTCCACAACTGGATTGGGTTTTTGTCAGTGTCGAAGGTAGTTTTCAGCTTCTGAAAAGAATGATATTGCGGACATTCTGAATGAAATCAGAGTGGAAGCCATCCTCAGAGAGTCATTCATGCAAAGTTTGAAAAGCTATTTAACTTCTCCTCGTCTGCTAATCCTCATCTGCTTATATTTCATACTAACACTAAATCAGTGCCAGCCTTCTCAAGTTAACCGTTTCATTCCTTCCTTGAGGCTTAAAGGTCATTCTTACTAGTTAAAGATTTCTCTTTTCAGCTGGAATAATCAAAGATTTAATTCATAACTATTCCTTATTTAGGACAGTAAGATACAATTTCTTGTAAAAAGCTAAACTAGACAAGCCTGCCTGAGAAACTTAGTTCACTGCAGCTGTTCCCTCACCTGACAAAAAGAACAGAAGGATGTTTCTTACACTTGATTAATTTTAATGAACAATTAGGACAGTTGTTAGCACAGATTCTAAAAAAACTTACCCCTAAAAAAATTAAAATTTTGGCTGGGCACGGCTGCTCAAGCCTGTAATCCCAGCACTTTGGGAGGCCAAGGCGGGTGGATCACGAGGTCATATGATCAAGACCATCCTGGTCAAAATGGTGAAACCCCATCTCTACTAAAGATACAAAAAAAGAGCTGGGCATGGTGGTGCGTGCCTGTAATCCCAGCTACTCAGGAGGCTGAGGCAGGAGAATTGTCTGAACCCAGGAGGCAGAGGTTGCGGTGAGCTGAGATCGTGCCATTGCACTCCAGCCTGGGTAACAAGAGCGAAACTCTGTCTCAAAAAAAAAAAAAAAAGAAATCTAATTTTTAACAAGCATTCCATAGGATGGTTAGGATCGGGCATATTTGGGAAACTTGGATTACAAGACTTAAAAGGTGTATTTAGCTCTGAAACTATGCAATTCTAAAAGTCTCTGGATCAGTGATTTTCAAATTACTCCAAAGAGTCCTAAGGATTTCAGAGGTGCCCTGGTAGCACTAAGCGGAGGGGAAGGACAAGAGGGCCTCCAGATTGCCTTCGCATACTTCAACCAGAACAGCTATGCTTTTGTTTTACTTATCGGGGTTTAATTTTCAAGAAAACTTTCACTGGAAGGAAGACTCCTTATTTGTGGAGTAGGGAGAGAAGTCTCTACATACTTTATTAGCTGGGAACAAATGCAAGGGGGTTGAGATGAGAGTTGGGAAAAACTATCATACTACTGAAATACATACATTTTAAAACTAAAGCAGTCAATAAAGATTGATAGAGATTGACAACAACTCTATAATGAACGTCTCAAACCTGTGACTCTTCTGCCTTGACTAAAAAGTTACAATCTTAACAGTTAAGTAAAAGCAAGAAGAAAACTAGTGTGGTTAATACAAAGTAAGCTCTTGAAATGTCTCCTACCACTACCAAGGAAAAAAATAATTTATAGATATATTCCATATAACTATGACACAAAAATATTAAGTACTAGTTTGCTATCAAGATGAAAACTCAGGCTAAGAAAACAAGGATCACAGTATTGTCGAAGGGATATTGAGAAAATGAATCACCCCGCGTCTCTTTCCCCGTCATCCATTTCTTCCTTCTTTTCTTTACCATGTACAATTCACTCCATAAATAAGACTTTTTCTCCAAAGGAGCCAAAGGAGCATGCAAACAAATCTAGTTACTTTTTCTTTTCTAACAGAAGCTACTTTAAAAAAAAAATGCTGAGTTAGTTAAGAGTAGGAGAGTGTCCAAAGAATGACTTAGCTCTGCCAGTGACACTTACTTCACAACTCCATGAAACTAAATTTAGTTCACTGATGCTTCACTTAAATGTTACCTGCAGAGCTTGAGAAGAAAAATAGAGCAAGCTAGAAAACAACAAAGCAATAATTAGAGATTGAGAGTGCCTCTAAATAAGAGGGTTATGTACCTAAGAATTGAAGGGAATGGGTTTCAGTGTATGAAGACACCATAAAGGCCGGCAACAGACACAAAGTAATGACCAGAAAGATTTCCTTTTCACTACCAATTGACTAAAAACAATGCTATGTTTTAAAGATAGTGTTTAATGATTAAAGATCTCATAGGATTCAGGAGAAAGAAAGCAGACTGAAAATAATCATCAACTTTCACTCTCTCCCAATCCCCCACTTAAAAGAAATAAAAGGTTTTCTTTTGTTTAAAGGCACAAATCCAGAAGGATTCATATAATAAAAGAGAAAGCCAGGCTCGGTGGAAAACTCCTGTAATCCCAGCACTTTGGGAAGCCTAGGTGGGCAGATCACCTGAGGTCAGGAGTTCCAGACCAGCCTGGCCAACATGGTGAAACCCTGTCTCTACTAAAAATACAAAAATTAGCTGGGCGTGGTGGTGGGCACCTGTAATCCCCGCTACTTGGGAGGCTGAGGCAGAAGAACTGCTTGAACCCGGGAGGCAGAGGTTGCAGTGAGCCAAGATCATGCCATTCATTGCACGATAGCCTGGGTGACAGAACAAGAAAGACTCTGTCTTTAAAAAAAAAAAAAAAAAAGCGGGGGTGGGGATAACAGCAACAGAATTCTGGAAGCTGAAAAACATAAAGAAGGATCCCCTCCCCACTCCAAATGACCAGGCAACTGCCTCTCCCCTACCTTGACAAAAGAATGGAAGTTTACTCTGTGAATAAGAAGGTATCTAGATCCTGTCAGATACCGGAAAGAGCCAAAGGAGAGGGTACTGCACTGGAGACAAGGGGAATCATGAATGTTTGATAGCAGATGTAAAAAACCCGCAGTAGTCTTCCCCCATTCGGCCCCAAAACCTGGCAGCCAGGACTTCACACTCGCAGAAGGTGATTCAGTGAAGCCCCTCTGGGAAAACTGCCTAATCCATGAGTCAAGATATAAAATGACTGTCATGGAACTTCTCCGACAAAGATCTTTATACAGTGAAGCTCAGTTGAAAGCCCAACTCTTGCTCTTTGGGCTTCCAATCACTCTTTATTTCCTGATATTAAACATAAACAGATAACCAAGGCTAACTGGACATCTGAGAAATGCCTTTAATGTGAAAGAAACCAAAATAAACAAAATGGAGAAAAGAGACATTAACCTGCAAAAAAACCCTATTATTAATACCATGAATCAAGAATAGAAAGTTATTTTGAAAATTCGGAGAACAAGAGAAACACTGGAACTATAATAGCATAAATAAAGTTCAACAGAAAGGTGGGAAGATGAAAATTAAGTCGATCTGTGAGAAACTAAAAGACAAGAAGGAAAATAAGACAGAAGACAAAATGAGAGAACCAGTCCAGGAGGCCCAGCATCTTCCCAAGAAGAGTTCTGGAGAGAAGAAATACACAGTAGAGAAGAAAGAAAAAGAATTCAAGGTCAGGTGCAGTGGCTCACACCTGTAATCCCAGCACTTTGCGAGGCCTAAGCAGGTGGATACAAGGTCAGGAATTCAAGATCAGCCTGGCCAAGATGGTGAAACCCTGCCTCGACTAAAACTACAAAAATTAGCTGGGGCAGGCATGGTGGCTTATGCCTGTAGTCCTAGCATGGGTGGATAGCCTGAGCTCACAAGTTCGAGACCAGCCTGGGGAACATGGTGACACTCCGTCTCTACTAAAAATACAAAAAATTAGCCAGGTGTGGCAGCATGCACCTGTAATCCCAGTTACTCAGGAAGCCAAGACAGCAGAATCACTTGAACCTGGGAGGCAGAGGCTGCAGTGAGTCAAGATGGCACCATTGCACTCCAGCCTGGGCGACAGAGCAAGACCCCGTCCTCCAAAAATAAATTAGCTTGGTGCGGTGGCAGGTGCCTATAATCCCAACTATTCAGGAGGGTGGGGCAGGAGAATCACTTGAACCCAGGAGGCAGAGGCTGCAGTGAGCCGAGACTGCACCACTGCCTGGGGAACAGAGTGAGACTCTGTTTCAAAAAAAAAGGAAAATAATTCAAGAAAATTTCCCAGAACTGAAGGAACGAGTTTCCAGACTGGAAGCTACATGTTCATCCAACAGATGTGGATGAAAAGAGACCCTCACCAAGGCCTATCATCGTGAAATTTCAGACTAAAAACACAGATCTGATAAAAGGTTTCAAAAATCTTCTTCATCCCATGCGAAGCAAGAAGGTAATACAAAAAAAAGAAGATGCAAGAATGGAGAAATGTTCTGTAATGTCCATCACAGAACAAAAGCAAAAGAAATCCCTAGGAAGATGATGAAGAGACCTAGGAAGACAGCTGTGCCTCAGAAGCCAATGGGCCATGAATCCAGATCAGGTTCCGGGGCAGCGCAGAAGGCTCTGGCAGAGATGTCTCCAAAATGAAACTGAAAATACTTTTGAATCAAAAGTTTCAAAAGTATTTTCAAACAAAAATACTTAATGAAACAAAATACCTAAGGCATCTGAATATCTTGGTGGGAAATTTGTGGAGACAGAAATAGAAAAGTACTTAGCGGGGCCAGGCACAGTGGCTAACGCCTGTAATCCCAGCACTCTGGGAGACCGAGGTGGGCAGATCACGAGGTCAGGAGTTTGAGACCAGCCTGTCCAACATGGTGAAACCCTATCTCTACTAAAAATACAAAAATTAGCTGGGCTTGGTGGCAGACACCTATAATCCCAGCCATCATGAGGCTGAGGCAGGAGAATTGTTTGAAGCTGGGAGGCGGAGGTTGCAGTGAGCCAAGATCGCACCCTTGCACTCCAGCCTGGGTGGCAGGGCGAGACTGTCTCAAAAAAAGAAAAGAAAAGTACACAGGGGTGGAAAGAGGAAAAAGCATTTATTTTTATTTTTGAGACAGAGACTCACTCTGTCACCCAGGCTGCAATGCAATGGCATGATCATAGCTCACTGCAGCCTTGACTTCCTGGGTTTTCGTGATTCTCCCACCTCAGCCTTCCAAGTAGCTGGAACTACAAGCACATGCCACCAGGCCCAGCTAATTTTGTTTTTTATAAAGATAGGGTCTCATTATGTTGCCTGCGTTGGTCTCAAACTCCTGGGCTCAAGCGATCCTCCTGCCTTGGCCTTCCAAACTGCTGGGATTATAGGCATGAGAACCTGGCCTAATTTTTTTTTTTTTAACAGGAAAACAAAAACAAAAAAAAGAAAAAAGAAGTAAATGAGAGGAAGAGACAAAGCAAGACAATCGACTACAAGCAAACCAAAAAGGAGAAAAAGTAAAAGGCCAAATTATTTATCTTCCATAACGGGAAGTCAACTAATATGTCTAAATGTAACTAAAAAATTAGTTTAACACATATATTTCATTCAGAAATATAAGCAATATGTCAGGCGCAGTGGCTCATGCCTGTAATCCAGCACTTTGGGAGGCTGAGACGGGCAGACCATGAGGTTGGGGGTTTAAGACCAGCCTGGCCAACATGGTCAAACCCCATCTCTACTAAAAATACAAGAATTAGCCAGGTGTGGTGGTAAGCACCTGTAGTCCCAGCTACTCAGGAGGCTGAGGCAGGAGAATCACTTGAACCCAGGAGGCGGAGATTGCCGTGATCCTAGACTGTGCCACTGCATTCCAGCCTGGGCAACAGAGCAAGACTCCGTCTCAAAAAAAAAGAAAAGAAAAGAAATATAAGCAATAAATACCAAAAGAATTATCTAGAAGAGATGAAAGTTCTTTCTCTAGGGAGAATATGAAAGAAGATAGAGAAATGTGCTGTTCACCTTAACAGACCCTACAGAACTATTTGAGTACAATAAAATATATTTCAGATATCTAAAGTGCCCAGGCTTAACTTTATTAAAACTTACAAACGTTAAAAATCGTATCGTTAATGAAAAGTACACCAATGTTAACTTTGCCAGAAAATTCTACTCATATTTATTATTAGTAACTGCAGCAACAGAAAGAACCAATTAACAATTCTTTTATGTATCAAAAACTAAACACAAAAGACCAAAATAAAACAAATTCAAGACACATGCGAAACGAGCAACTATTTCTCGAGGCAAGACATCAGCACCATCAAGCAGCAATCTCAGATAAGAATTTACAGAACACAATCACAGAAACCATAATTTAAAACATGGCATTTGAATGATTTGCCTTATTATAGTGTCTAAGCATCTGCTTTCCAATTAATAATTAACAATGTCAATAGGCTGTATTCCTCATTTGACTTTCAGTTAACAGACAGTTTAAAAAAAAAGCTGGATTCAATAAGACAAAGGAATTATAATTAATGAGCCTTCGATACAACTCAATGAAATATATAATTTTAAAATTCTATGTCCTCTCAGCACACGAGGGAATGGTAGAATCGAGTTATCCAAATCTTCCCTTTGGCACTAAGAAAACCAGAGGACATGGTTTTTAACACTATGAATAATGCATTTTCAATGTGTTTGTAAAAGCAAGTCTTTTATATAAATGTGATTGTGCTTCAAAGCCATATAACATCTCAGGTTTTAACATATAAAATGCTAAAAGCTATGTTTAAGGCAAATAAAAGCATTAAGTAATACCTTCTTACAGAGAGCTCGCAGCTTGAAAGCAGAAAATGAAATGCAGAGTGTTCATAAAAAATTTAAGGAAAAAACTATTACTGTTCCCCATAATTCCAAGTTTGTTTGTTTCAATCATTGTTGCTTATTTGGAATAGTTAATAGGCTTCATTAATGTTCTTCATGTATTTAAAAAAGGAAAACATTCCATTTTCCTGAAAGTCTGCAAAATGTTAAAATTCTTCACAAACTTTTCTCTACCATGAGCACAGTAATGACTTCTAGTACATAATTTGGGACTTAGGCATGAGAAAAGAAGACAGAGAGTTAAAATAAATACCTTTTTGTTAAATGCCCAGATTTTGTCCCATTCCATGTTCACAACCGAACGTGAAGAGCCCTAGAAAATAATAACATGATTTTAAGGGCAACAAGTATTAATCAGAACTTTGCCTTTTTTTCATGCTAAGCATGTTTAGAAAAAAATAAACTCGAGAAACACTTACGAGTGCACCTCCAGTGAAATACAAAACTCAGTGTACACAAACTAATTTGGTTACCCTTAACAGTTCACTGTAAAGGTTCAGTCTACAGACTGGTCACAGTCAACAGTCATGTAATTCACTACTATAAATACTTCAGCTGCCTTTGTCCAAACTTAGCTTAGGAGTTTAGGACATTTTTGATTTTTCACTATTATAAACAGTGATAAACATACTCCTTTGTTTCAAAAATAAAAAATAAAAAAAGGTCCGCCCTTGGATCATAAGGCACAAACAAGGAAGAGAAAGAACAATAGAGACAATAAAGACTGAAGGGACAGTAATAGAGGTACCTGAAATTTCAAACAGAGAAGCTGGAAAAGAAACCTGACGCACCTGAGCAGCAATAAACTGTTTCAGTCCTTCAACTGTCATCCCTCTTCTCAGTACACCACGAACCGTAGGAAATCTTGGGTCATCCCTGGAAATATGTAAATTTTAAGTACCAAGGAAATCTTTTAATGTGTAGATGTGGTGAGAAGATACTTAATCAATAATAAATTATATTCAGCTTATTAAACATTTGGCTGAGAGCTGGTTATACTAACTAGGCAGATGGTAATACCAGTGAGCCCAAGTTCAAGGAACAGGATAACTGCTGACTTGTTAAATACTACAGTAAAATAAATGCACTACTGGAAACAGTAGAAGCACATTTAAAAAAAAAGACATAATGGTGACTTCAAATATGGAAATCCCATGCATTAATACATTTTTATTTAACATTTTCAAGGTCCCTATTCCATATAGGACCACAAGAATCAGAAAAACGATGGTATCTTGCCATTCATGTATGAATATACTTTATAAAGACCTTTGTAATAAAACAACAATATATTTAAGAAATTAATATTCTGCAGGCATTTGCAAACCTCACTAAGTATGCAGTAATACCCTTTTAATGGAACTCAAGATAAACTTTTACATCTTCCCTTTGACTTAGGGGTATTTTTACTTTCTTGGGACCTAGCTGAAAAGCGTAGAGTAGAGATCAGTAACCAAATATACCAAGGAACAGAAAGCCATAACCATTTTCCTATTAAACGCTACGACTTGCAGAGGATGTGCCCTCATGTATGTCTTTCAATCCATGATCCCTAATGGGCACTCCATATTTGTGGCATTAAAACAAGAAAGGAGAACCCTAATGTACTGGTTGATATGAAGATAAAAACCAGGAATTCTATAGGCCTACCCATTTCCCCTCCTCCCAATCACCTTCCCTATCTCTCAAGCAGTTTAAAAATCACTTATCTACTATGTCATTACTTCTGGTCAATTGTAAGCAATACTAAACATACCATCCGTCTACTAGTCCTTCATTGACAAACCATGTGAGTTTTCTTTTGGATAGCACTGTGTTGTTCAGATTTAGCCGACTATATTCCCAAATATATGGTTTTCTTATGCCTAAAGCTTCAATAATCCAGTAAAACTGCTCGTCTCTGTCATGGTATTCTGTTGTTCTCAGGGCATGCGTAACACCTTCGATGCTGTCAACTATGGGGCAGGCAAAATCGTATGTTGGATAAACACTAGAAAAAAAGAAAATTAAGAAAACCATAAAACATTTTATCCTTTCCTCTTAGACTGGGCATTATAAATAACAATACTAGTTTAAAATATAATTTTTTACAAGTTAAGAGAGTCTTAAATACCAAAAGGTTTTATGACTTATAATACTCAAAGTATATCAAAACATTAGCAGCCTCTGAGAACGATGAGTCAGTTATCAACTCAGCATTAAAACAAAAAAAGCAAATTTGCAATTTAATAAAAAAATTAGGTACTGGCTTGACAAATTCTATAATCATAATATTTCTGTAATGACCAATGTACAGCATGGTAGGAAGCAACAAACAATATATTACATAATTTTAAGGAAATTTAGCTTTTTGAACATCTTTTTGAGATGGAGTCTCAACCTGTCTTTAGTAATATCTAACTCAAGTAAATCCTGCAAAGTCTTAAAAGATCTGTAGTCAAATGTACTCAAAAACAGTGCTCCATTCACCGTTTAAAAAAAAAACAAAAAAACAAAGGACCAGAAAATCACTAGGTTAATTAAAATTTAAATGAAATAGTCTTAGAAACAATTTCTGACTAAGATAATGCACGCAATTTACATGTAGCATCAATTTGAATTAAAAAATACATATATTAGTGCATTATGCTTTTTTGTTGTTGGTTTTTGGAGACAGTTTTGCTCTTTCACACATGCCAGAGTGCAGTGGTGCAATCTCAGCTCAGTGAAACCTCCACCTCCAGGGTTCAAGTGATTCTCAGCCTCCTGAGTAGATGGAATTACAAGCATGTACCACTATGCCTGGCTATCTTTGTTATTTTTTTAAGAGCTGGGGATGCACCATGTTGGCCAGGCTGGTCTCCATCTCCTGGCCTCAAGCGATCCACCCAGGCCTCCCAAAGTGCTGGTATTACAGGCATGAGCCACTGCACCCAGCCAATGCTGTCCTTTTTGTTTGTCTAGAGACAGAGTCTCACTCTCTTATTCAGGCTGCAGTGAAGTGACATGATCACAACTCCCTGTAACCTTGAACTCCTGGGCTCAAGCAATCCTTCTGCCTCAGTCTTCCGAGTAGCTAGAACTATTGAAGCATGCCATGATACCTGGCTAATATTTTTAATTTTATTTATTTTTTTGGTAGAGACAGGTTCTTGATATGTTTCCCAGGCTGGTTTCAAACTCCTAGCCTCAAGAGATATTTCTGCCTCAGCCTTCCAAAGTGTTGCGATTACAGGCATGAGCCACTGTGTCCAGCCATTATACATTTTAAGACACAACTTAAGTAAGATGCTACTGCATTATACTTTGCAATTATCTGATACTGAAAATGTGTATCCAAAGTCACTTTTCCAAATGTATTTAAAGGATCTGCTTAGTAAAACAAGGAGTAATCCTAGTAAAAATGATAATCATGCTACTCACACGTGTTTGTCTCTATATGGACATAGCAGGACCCATGAGTTTAAAGTAAGTCACATCAGCTAACCAAGTAATCATTTACATTTAACATTCTCTTCAGAAGTCTTAATTCAGCATTTGTGTGTAGTAGGCTTCTTCAAAGTATTAAAAAATTTATATTATGGTTTATTTTATAAAGTAGAGTTTTTTTTGAAAAGGTCCATTTAAAACAAAGATCTGTTAACGTACAAAATGACACAGAAAACTAACCTAAACACATGTTACTTTCCTGTATTGTTCGTATTTCTGGGTGTTTTCAATATTATCACTTTTGGGAATCAATCTGTGCAAAGGAGACTCAAAGTTTATTACAGGAAGAGAAGTACCTTCACCTAAAGATATACATCACAGTATACCTAATCAATACAAAAAAAAGCAACTCTAGGCAGACTCGGGACTTTCATAGATGGAAGCATTCTTAGAAATAAAGTAGTGGGCCAGGCGCGGTGGCTCAAGCCTGTAATCCCAGCACTTTGGGAGGCCGAGGCGGGTGGATCACGAGGTCAAGAGATCGAGACCATCCTGGTCAACATGGTGAAACCCCGCCTCTACTAAAAATACAAAAAATTAGCTGGGTATGGTGGTGCGTGCCTGTAATCCCAGCTACTCAGGAGGCTGAGGCAGGAGAATTGCCTGAACCCAGGAGGTGGAGGTTGCGGTGAGCCAAGATCGCGCCATTGCACTCCAGCTTGGGTAACAAGAGCGAAACTCTGTCTCAAAAGAAGAAAAAAAAGAAAGTAGTATAACCTTAACTGACAGGTGATCAAACAGGCCCTGAAAGGCTACATGCCTTTATAGAAGTCCACCAGCCAGTTAACCCATGCATGAACAAAAGGCCAGGTTTCTTGACTATTTTGCATCTATTCCGTGTTTAGAGAAGATCAAAACAAAAGCACAGAAGGCTACCTAGCATATTGAAGGAGATATATTTACTTGAATTTATTTCCAGTTCTTGGATGTGGTTGAATTTTGCAGCGATAAAGGGTTGGATCTCTCATGCATCCGTTGTTACTACTCATGTCAATTTTTGCTCGCAAACAACAGGACTGACCAAACTGGCTCCCTTTTTTCATTTCTTCCCACATTTGTAGATTCTTCTCAATAGCTATAAAGTGATAATTAGGGTTAAGTTTATTCTAATAGTGCTATAATTTGACATAAATTTTCATGTTATTGTCTTATAAACACCCTGCGTTGGTTTAAAAACACTCTAATAGTTCTAGTATCCAGCACCAAGAGCAAATCCATCATTTTTTAACGAAAGAAGTTTCACAATACATTTAGGAAGTACAAATACGTTTTAGAAAAGGTGACATCAATACATTCCACTAATGTAGTTTCAATTAAGCACAAGAAAAAGTACAAAGCCTGAAGGCTCTGCTCACCTTCAGGTTTTCCTTCTCATCATGGCACAACCAGCCAGCCCCTTCTCTTCTCGTCTCCCTCAAATTTAACATTTTGCCTTTAAAGCAGAAGCAATCTCTTCTTTAGCTACCTCATGCCTAGGGGACAGAACGGTTGGTCTAGCCCTAAGGTCCCACAGGCATTGGCACTACAACCCCTGCCTGTCTGAAGAACACAGTTCAGGCTGAGAGTCTGAGCGCCTGGGCTCCCTGAAAGCCCCTTCATCATCCCAATGAGAAGCAGGATACTCTTGGATCCAAGAAAATAAAAGGTGATAGAAAACAGACCATGATACAAGAAAAAAAAAGAATACTAGAAAATAAGGACTCTGTATTTCAAGTGGCTATGGTTTTACCTATATCAGAATATCTAGCAAAAAACCTGCCCCACATGGATAGGAACTGTTAAACAATAATTTTCTGTAGAAGCTACTAAAAATATAAGACACTTGCCCTCAAAGCATCAAGGTAAGTCTAAAAGTCCATTTGTTTGCATCTTTGAAAATGTAGAAAAACTTTTCAAAAGAAAATAGACTCATTATAACTATTTCAATTTACCAGTACTTCCCAAATGTGACACTCAAGATTTAAATACAGTGTGGTTCTGGTAACATAATTACAGAATGAAAATAGCCCAATCCAGAAGTTCAGGGGAGAAGTCATGAATAAGAAAGATATGTTCTTTAGTCAAGTGATATTTCAGAGACATAGGTTACTAATGAGCTTATATATTATATTCACATTTACCCACATGGCAAAAGGAAGACTTGGGTGACAACATTATCATCAAAAATTGTATTATAGAAAGGCAAAGTATTTAAAGAAAGAAAACTGTAAAACGTTCCAGAAGGAATCCTTCAAACTGAATACAATGTAAAAAACTACACATAAGTGAGACACTAAGGGCATATTCGTATGCAGTTGTGATGTTAAAATAATAAAGACTTAAAGATGAAAAAGAAAAAAGATTTCTAAGACAAATGAGTCATATACCCAAATGTGTTTAAACTAGCAGCTTTCATAAAAAAGAAATCATACTCTACTCAAGAAACAGAATGTAAGAATATCAATTAAAACATAAAACAATGTGCCTTACGGTTTTTTCTATGTTTGGATTCTATCCTCTGCTCACGTTCTGCTTTCATCTGTTCAGCAGGAGTATCATCCACATAAGCCTTCCCTTCTTGAATTAGCTTCTCTGCATATTTCATTATAGTTTCAAAATGATCGGAAGTATAAGTAAATTGATCTGGTTTGATATGCAACATTGCATCATCTTCCAAGATAACCTGTAATAAGAAACCAAAATAACCACCAGTATATCTTTTGCATTTTTTTGTGCATTTTCAACCCTTGATACTGCATTTAGGCAAATGTAATATAGACCATCAGTCTTATTTAGCCTGAAAATGGTTGTGGAAGTTACATGATATTAGATCAAAAAAGAAAAAAAAGAGATAGATATGCATTACATTAGCCTCCAAATTTCCATCTGAGAAAGCTGATCTCATGATGGACTTTTATATTAACTTTGGAAAAGCTGGTCATTACTGGGAGAACTGACAATCATTTGCACTCTCTTTGAATACACTGCCATACTTCTGAAAAAAGATGAGGCTAGGAAACCTTCGCATTTTTCAATACCTACTCAGTGTTTATTTCATTCACAAACTTAAGATTACATAACCAAAAAACCTGCCTCCAGTGACCAATTCATTTAATAAATTGGTATTATAGGAAAATATATCATTCAGGTAAATTGTGTAACTTGGGAAAAGAAAAATAAATTTTAAGTTTTTTTGGTATGGGAGCTCGATATTTCTTGGCTTAGGTTTCAGACATGGAATATACAGATAAGGGGGAAAAAAGCAGCTATGAGAACAAAATTTATTTTCATACCATGAAGGTATTAAGTAATCCTGTAACTTTAATTAACTTTTCTGACAAAGGGTCATCACTACACTTTTAATTACCTTCTCAAAATCTTCCTTTTCTTTTTCAGGATTTGTGTCATCAAATCTCATGATCAGTTTCCCTTTAAAGTTAGTGCTGGTTCAGAAGAGCAGCTTTTGCATGCCCAATGTGTAAGTAACTAAAACAAAAACATTTCACAAAGAAACTCATTAACATGTTTTAACTAATTACTTAAACTTAACCTTTTTGAGGAGATGAGAACTAAACAAAAATCCTTCTAATTGGTACCCCAGTCATATTTTATTTTCTAACAAAAAGTACTGTGATGGAAAATCTGACCCTGACAGGAAGAAAAAAAAAAAGACTATACCATTCGTAAAACAATTATAAGAAACAACTTCACATGTAAAATCTCACGGAAGGGACAAGGTATTTACAATCATTGCAACCTTAAGGAGAATCTCCTTTTTCTTTTTATCAGGAAAAATGGTCACTTCGAGTAAAGCTGCTTCAAAATTGTTTCCAGTACCTTCCACTGCTTAATAAGACCTACTACTACTGAAAACTGGTGCCCACCTAGTGCCCACTGAAGAGAAGCTCCTCTGAGACTGTCACTGTCACTGTGATGGCTAAATGAAAGGAGCACATGAGAATTAGGGAGCCACGGAAAAGTCACTTCACTTCTCTAGGCTTCAGTTTTCTCAGATGCCAAAATAAAAGATAACTTTTTAACTTTAATTTTTAAACTTTTATTTTAGGTTCAGGGGTACAGGTGAAGGTTATGTAGGTAAGCTCATGTCACGGAGATTAAAAATAAAAGAATTTTAGGCCGGGCACAGTGACTCAAGCCTGTAGTCCCAGCACTTTGGGAGGCCGAGGTGGGTGGATCACGAGATCAAGAGATCGAGACCATCCTGGTCAACATGGTGAAACCCCGTCTCTACTAAAAATACAAAAAATTAGCTGGGCATGATGGCACGTGCCTGTAATCCCAGCTACTCAGGAGGCTGAGGCAGGAGAATTGCCTGAACCCAGGAGGCGGAGGTTGCGGTGAGCCGAGATCGTGCCATTGCACTCCAGCCGGGTAACAAGAGCAAAACTCCGTCTCCAAAAAAAAAAAAAAAGAATTTTAGCTAAATAATCCCGAAGGTCTCATGAGCACCAAACTCAATGAATCAGAATCTACAAAAACACTGTTCTGCTGTTCCTATCAGCAGCTGACAATTGTAAGGAATAATACAGATCAGACGCACTGTTGATAATATCACACATCAACACCCTCCTCTATCAAGTAGGTGAGTAAAAGAAAATGTTATACCACTATGTTGAAATACAGTGGATTGGGCTGGAAACAAGGCATGAAGCAAGGAAGTTTAATCAGCTCTCACCAACTTGCATTAGTTTCAAATGATGATGGTAGCAGTTGCATAGTTTTAAGACAGTTACCTAGTTTCACATGCAGTTTTGATCTCAGTTGATATCAACATGGGAGGAAGGAAAACTACAACCTCTTGTATATATTTATACCATTTTTAAAAATTTCTTTTTAACCTTTTTTTTTTTTTTTTTTTAACAGATGGGGTTTCACCATGATGGTCAGGCTGGTCTTGAACTCCTGACCTCAGGTGATCCACCCACCTCGGCCTCCCAAAGTGCTAGGATTACAGGCGTGAGCCACCAGGCCCGGCTATTTATACCATTTTTAAATCAATCAATCCTTAAAAAGTCATTAGCATCCCAGATCAATGATTCAACTTTAAGAAGGGTTTATACACAAAGGATAATGCAAACATGTACAATGCAACACATTTAGGGCTATTCAAAACTTTCTGCATGTAATAAAGGGCTGTACATGATACCCCAGAGAAGATCTTGGACCAGAAAGGGAACACTAGGGAAAAACTAATAAAATCCCGAAAGAGCATGGAGTTTAATTAATAATATGTTAGCCAGGGGCAGTGGATCAAGCCTGTAATCCCACCACTTTGGGAGGCCGAGGTGGGTAAATCACCTGAGGTCAGGAGTTCAAGACCATCCAGCCTGATCAACATGATGACACCCGTCGTCTCTACTAAAATCACAAAAATTAGCTAGGCATGGTGGCGCATGCCTGTAATCCCAGCCACTTGGAAGGCTGAGGCAGGGAATCACTTGAACCAGGGAGGGGGAGGTTGCAGTGAGCCGAGATTGTGCCATTGCACACCAGCCTGGGCAACAAGAGCAAAACTCCATCTTTAAAAATAAAATAGTAAGAATACAGTAATATTGGTTCATTAGTTGTGACAAAAGAACCACAGTAATGTAAGATGTTAATGTTAGGAAAAACTGAGTGCAGCGTACATGGGAACTTTCTGTACTATCTTTGCAACCTTGGGAAATCTAAAACTAAGTTAAAAATGTATTAACAGGCCGGGCGCAGTGGCTCACGCCTATAATCCCAAGCACTTTGGGAGGCTGAGGCAGGTGGATCATGAGGTCAAGAGATCGAGACCATCCTGGTCAACAAGGTGAAACCCCCGTCTCTACTAAAAATACAAAAATTAGCTGGGCATGGTGGTGTGCGCCTGTAGTCCCAGCTAATCGGGAGGCTGAGGCAGGAGAATTGCTTGAACCCAGGAGGCGGAGGTTGTGGTGAGCCAAGATTGTGCCATTGCACTCCAGTCTGGGTAATAAGAGCGAAACTCCGTCTCAAAAAAAAAGAAAGTTAAGAGGACTATAAAATCCTCAGTTAAAGAGTCAATCTATATCAGAATAGCTTAAAAGAAAAAATAAGATCATGCTGCATGAGTTAGCACTGATGCTGAACTGGGCTTCTGCCACATGTAAGAGATACATGTGGTATAATTTTTAATTAAATGAACTCTAGAGCCACATGGTATAGGTTTGAGCTTGACAATTTACTAAAACATTGTATGAATCTGTTTCCGAAACCATTTGTAAAACAGAAATAACAACAAATAACAATAGTGCCTTCTTCAGAAGTCTGCTGGTATTAAATAAGTTACTGTAAGTAAAGCATGTGGTAGCACCTGTACATAATAGGTACTATATATATGTTAGCTAAGAATAAAAATAAGAGGCAAAGCCAAGCCTTCTGGCCTTTCATTTAAGACAAAGAAAAGGAAAAAAAGAAAAAATAGTAATTAAAGAAAAACTCTTCAACAATATAAGAAGAGATGATCAGCTGGGTGCAGTGGCTCACACCTGTAATCCCGGCACTCTGGGAGGCCAAGGTGGGCAGATCACCTGAGGTCCCTGCCTGACCAACATAGAGAAACCCCATCTCTACTAAAAATACAAAATTAGCCAGGCTTGGTGGCGCATGCCTGTAATCCTGGCTACTCAGGAGGCTGAGACAGGAGAATCACTTGAACCCAGGAGGCAGAGGTTATGATGAGCTGAGATCGTACCATTGTACTTCAGCCCCGGCAATAAGAGCAAAACTCCGTCTCAAAAAAAAAAAAAAAAAACAAGAGATGATCGAAATTATGTGCAATAAGAGAAACTAAATACTGATTCCTATTCCAAATCCCAAAACTGTCTCATGAGCATAGTTTCTAAAACCGACATAATGTACAAGTAAATATATTTTATACTGTAAATATACAAACATGGGGAACTCACTATTCCAAGAAGTGACAGTGACACAAAATATAAAAAGATTCAAAAAAGACAAATGTTCAAGTGGCACAGCTATACATGGCCACTGCCAAAAAAAGGTGGCTTTTTATAGACAATTAAGGTCAGTATCCAAAAGGATAATCATGACCACTCACACCAAGTACACAGAAGCAGAATACTGGATGGCAGGAACCCAAGAAGTCTACAGGTATTAAACCATGGAAGGTAAGTATTATTGATGACCGAATCCACTTAGTCAATTACCAATCAATCATTTAATGATCAAGTCTGTGAATTTTCCAGTCATCACTTCTGTTTCATCTCCTTCTATCTACCCTTTATTTCACCTCCTAAATCAGCAAACACAGAAAAGCAGAGAGAAAATGTGAAATTCTAAAAGTAATTTTACTGTTAATTGCACATATGAAATAGTTTGTGAAGAACTATTAAATACATAGCTAAAAGAAAATTGTTTCTATATTTTCCAGTTTCCACTGTGTACTACAGAAGGGTGAGAACTTCGTTATGGCAACAGAATACAAAATCTGAAAAAATTAAATTTGGAAATCTTAAATTAGGAAAAAATAATCACCTCTTTACAAAATATAGCAGATCACTTTCCTAATGGTTTAGTTTCTAAGTGAGACTAACTGCTTTAATAAGACGTATTTTATTACAGTAATATAATTGGAAGGACACTACTATAAAGCTTGTCCAGTGTGTTTCAAATAGGATGACAGGTGTGCAAAGACAAAGACCCGCTCGGTCTTGGGGAATGGTGGACAAGGCCTGAAGCAGCCCCAGCCAAGTGACCACCACACAGAAGTCCTTTTCCCTAATAAGCTATTCAAATACTACTTTCCATAGGTGCCAAGAGATAAAGGGGTTGTGAAACCTAATGAAAAGACAGGAATAGAAACAGGCTTTTCAGGACTCCCCTTCGTTTATTCAGAGGAAAAAAATAAAAACAATGCTATTATAACTTCAACTGCTAATTAAAAGGACTGCTCAGGGTACAAATACAAATCTAATTAGATGAAAGCCCAAAAGTCAAAAAATAAAAATGAAATTTAAGGTTTTTTATTTAGGGATATTTTGTTAATTACATTTAAAGTTCTGTCAGGATTAAATTAAAATGTCTCTTTTATTATGTTCACAAACTAAAACTACAAATTAAATCAATAGTAACTATTAGTAATGGAAAAACTATTAAGATGTTTAGAATTTTAACTCCCACAATTAAAATCTTATGTTCTTCTATAACATTAACCTATTAATACTTTAAGTATTCATAGATTTTAAAGCTGTTTTAAAGCTTTCCCACTGAATATATTCAATTATAAATGTGAGTTACATTTTCTTACCCACTAGCCTCTAGAGGAAATCTGACAGTAACCTTTCCCATCTCTGCACCAGGAAGCTCAACAAATTTCCCAACATCTTGCTTTTTCTCAGGTGCCTGAAAAACACAATCACCATCACAACAAAAAGTCATATGGTTAAATGTCTAAGAACACACTCGGGTCGGGCACGGTGGCTCACGCCTGTAATCACAGCACTTTGGGATGCTGAGGCAGGTGGATCATGAGGTCAAGAGATCGAGACCATCCTGGTCAACATGGTGAAACCCCGTCTCTACTAAAAATACAAACAATTAGCTGGGCACGGTGGTGTGTGCCAGTAATCCCAGCTACTCGGGAGGCTGAGGCAGGAGAATTGCCTGAACCCAGGAGGCGGAGGTTGCAGTGAGCCGAGATTGCGCCATTGCACTCCAGCCTGGGTAACAAGAGCGAAACTCTGACTCAAAAAAAAAAAAAAAAAAAAAAAAACACTAATTCAACAAATGTGCCAGGCACCACACTGGTTATGAAAAACATGACGACTAGATCATCATCCCTGCATTTGAGGATGCAAAGTCTGGTTAAGAATATAAATAAAACCAAATACCAGTAAAGAGATACGTTCAGGGTGCTGTTCAAGCACTTAGGTGAATTCATCAGCAATATCGAGGCGTAGAAGGAAAAGCTTAAAAGGAGTTAAGAACCAAGCTGGGCCTCGAAGAATAAGTAGAACTGTATCATATGGAGAGTATATGGGAAGCTGGACACAGTGGCTCAGGCCCGTAATTCCAGCACTTTGGGAGGCTAAGGAGGGCAGATCATCTGAGGTCAGGAGTTCAAGTCCAGCCTGGCCAACAAAGTGAAACCCCATCTCTACTAAAAATACAAAACTTAGCCAGGCCTGGAGGTGTGTGCCTGTAATCCCAGCTACTCAGGAGGCTGAGGCAAGAGTATCACTTGAACCTGGGAGGTGGAGGCTGCAGTGAGCCAAGATCATGCCATTACACTCCAGCCTGGGTGACAAGAACAAAACTCCATCTCAAAGAGTATATGGGGTATTCATTCTAAGTAAATAAATAACAGTAAGGCACAAAGGCAAGAGAAAGTAGTTCAATGTCCATGAAAAACAAGGGATGCATACTGGGTGGGTAGGCAAGAAAACTGAAATAGATTAAGTCAAAAACACAGAGGACTTTTTAAGCTTGGCTTTTAAGTTTGAGGCAATGGGGAGTCAGTCCTCAGGGGTAAGCAATAGGACCATGGCTTTGTGTTTTCTAAAGTGATACCCTGAACTAAAGAAAGGAGACCAAAAAAAGTTCAGTTATAAGGTTACCGTATTAAACCAAGCAAGGGATAACTAGGCCTCAACGAAGCGCAACAGCACTGAAGATGGACAGAAAACAAATCTCCACACATGAGAGTAACAAGACTGGTTGAGTAAATGTGAAAAACAGTGAACGATGAATAAAGATTTGTAGTCAAAACAGCTGAGTGAACTGTGCTATCTTTATTCAAGTAGACAGTAGTTTTCCAATTTTACATTAGAAAACCTTCATTAAATCAAAACTTTACTACACATTCTTAAAATGTGAAACAGATCAAAGTAGGGCAACTCCGGCTGAGAAAAAGACCTTTTCTACTGTATACTGTGTCACATTCTCCTACAGGATCAATGAAAAAGTGCTGCAGAATCCCAGGACTCCATACTCAATGGTTCAAAAACCAGGAGACTCAGAAGGAAGAAAAGACTGTAAAGGTATATAAAATTATGAGGTTTTATTTATACGGAGTTTGAATTGTGTAAGGGTTATACACTGGCTGATCAAAATCTTTAGCTATATAAAAATTAGGGCTTTATGTAGCTGAACAATTAAAACTCAAACCAAGACGTAAAAATGTCAGATTCTTGCAAGAAGATTTATTAAAATAAAATATACTTTATGAGTAGGAATAATTTTCTTTCCAGACCTAGGGCCTCAGACAGACTGAAATGTCATCTTTTTTTTTTTTTAAAGAAAGATAAAAAGGCTTACCACTCTAGCTTTGGTTGTTGAAACATCCCACTGGGTACCTACTGACTGGAAGGCCTGCTGGGCTTCAAGAAAGCCAAACCAGCGTTTTACATGCACTGGAGCTTTGTTCTGTTTCAACTGTTCCTGCCATGCAGCATTTCCTATTAGCAAAGATAATTTCAAACTATTCAATAAATCCGCAGCTTCAAAAGCAAAGTTCCAGTTGTGATTAATTCAAGTAAATGAGATGGCTTAAAGTTGTGCTTATGAAGAAAATGAAATTTTAAATATCTGGGTATACATTGAATGTTTTCTAATACAGTCAGCTCTCCATGCCCATGGGTTCCATAACCATAGATTCAACCAACTGAAAAATATTCAAAGCTGGGGCGGGTGATTGCCTGGGACCAGGGGAGGGTGGATGATTACGAAAGGACCTGAGGAACTTTTGGGGGTGCTGAGTATATTTATCATTTTGATTGTAACCATAGTTCCACAGGGGTGTGTGTGTGTGTGTGTGTGTGTGTGTGTGTGTGTGTGTGTATGTCAAAATTTATCAAATTATACATTTTTAAATAAGTGCGGGTTTCTGTGTATCAATCATACCTCATGAAAGTTGTTTTGAAAAAACTGGTCAGAACTCATGGAGCCTTATCCGCTGCACCTCTCTTGCCAAAACACCTGATAGACAATGAGTAGTAAAATCTTGGTGCCCTTAGTTAGCATTTCTTAGGAGAACCCCGCTGCAGACACATGCTCCTCCTCCGGCTATCTTCCTCCTCAACACCCCTCCCCAGAGCCTGCAAGATGAACAAGATAATCCATCTAATAAAAGCGCTTGGAGCCCAGAGCTCAATGCCAACACCGATCACCGGCAAGTGCGCTGGCCCCTTGGACCCATGATGTAAAATTCTATTCTGTGTCTTTGTCTTTCTTTCTTTTCTCCCCTTGTCACTGCCAGGACACCAGTGACACGGGTTGGGCTGGTTCCCAACAAAGTCAATTAGTACTGAGAATAAAGTACTGATGAAAACACTTACTCAGAAACTCGAAGGATATTCTCTTTCCCTTCTTCAATGGAAATGCTGACATCGCCTTTCACATGTTCTACTGCCAGCAAAGCTCCTATAAATAACATGAAAAGATTTACTCTTTAAAAACAATGCAGTATTTATAACTGGAATCATAAAGCAATCAGGATGAGTCAACAAACCAATACTAAATTCTGTAGGGAGTGAACTTTTCTCTCAGTAGTCTGCAAACAAAGTATAGTCTTGTCTCAGAACAGCAACAAATCAGAATCCAGAATCCATTCACTAGCATAGCCAACTTGTTTTGAGTTTGCTTAGCTAGAGACACTGAAATTAATCTGTTCCTCCCCTCGGAGACAAAAGAAATTAGTATAGTGCTGGCCAGGCAAGGTGGCTCATGCCTGTAATCCCAGCACTTTGGGAGGCCAAGGTGGGCAGATCACCTGAGGTTGGGTGTTCGAGACCAGCCTGACCAACATGGAGAAACCCCGTCTCTACTAAAAACACAAAATGAGCCAGGCTTGGTGGCGCATGCCTGTAATCCCAACTACTTGGGAGGCGGAGGCAGGGGAATTGCTTGAACCCAGGAGGCGGAGGTTGCAGTGAGTCGAAGACTGCACCACTGCACTCCAGTCTGGGCGACAGAGCAAGACTCCATATCAAAAAACAAAAAAGTTGAAAAAAAAAAAGGGCAGAGTCGAGGTTGGAGGGGCTCCCACTGGCTAATCAGGGTACTGACCATTAAAATAAATGAGATCAATTTTAGCATACCCATACAATGAAATCGCATCCAGCAAATAAAAAACTGAACTAGTTATAGACAAAAAGATATATGAATTTCGTATTATCCTAGGCACATATGAGAATATAAGAATACACATGATTCCATGTATATAAAAGTATAGAAAAAGCAATGCTCATGCCTGTAATCCCAGCACTTTGGGAGGCCGAGGCGGGTGGATCACGAGGTCAAAAGATCAAGACCATCCTGGTCAACATGGTGAAACCCCGTCTCTACTAAAAATACAAAAAATTAGCTGGGCATGGTGGTGCGTGCCTGTAATCCCAGCTACTCAGGAGGCTGAGGCAGGAGAATTTGCCTGAACCCAGGAGGTGGAGGTTGCGGTGAGCTGAGATCGCGCCATTGCACTCCAGCCTGGGTAACAAGAGCGAAACTCCATCTCAAACAAAAAATGACCAAAAAGGATGTACTATAGTAAACAAACAGAAGCCTACTTTCAGGATAGCAGGACTTATAGCAGAAAGTCTTAGGTCTTACAGTTACCATCTTGTTGGATGCTTTTACTAGTTCCAATCATTTTTTAGTTATGTTGGATTTTCTAGATAAATATTACTTTCTTCCTATCTAAAATTTACATGACCTATATCTTCTCTCTTTCATTGGCTAGAACTTCCAGAATAATGTTAAAGGAGAGCAATAATAATGTTAAATAAGAGCATATTTGTTTTGTTCCTGACTTGAGCGGGAATGCCGCTAATGTTGCATTCTCAAGAATAGTGTCTGTATGCCGGGTACTGTGGCTCACACCTGTAATCCCAGCACTTTGGGAGGCTGAGGCAAGTGGATCACCTGAGGTCTGGAGTTCAAGACTAGCCTGGCAAACATGGTGAAACTGCATCTTTTTACTAAAAATACAAAATTAGCCTGGTGTAGTGGTGCATGCCTGTAGTCCTAGCTACTTGGCAGTCTGAGGCAGGAGAATCACTTGAACTCAGGAGGCAGAGGTTGCAGTGAGCCTAGATCACACCATTGCACTCCAGCCTGGATGATAAAAGCAAAACTCCGTCTCCAAAAAAAAAAAAAAAAAGAACAGTGTTTGCTTGGTTGGCTATAAGGGCTCATGCCTGTAATGTCAGCCCTTTGGGAGGCCCAAGTGGGAGGATCACTTGAGACCAGGAGTTTGAAGGTACAGTGAGCTATGATTGCACCACTGTACTACAGCCTGGGTGACAGAGAATACCCTTTCTCTAAAAATAAAAGTAAAAAAAAGTATAGTGTTTGCTGCTGGTTTCTTTCTTTTTTTTTTGAGACGGAGTTTCACTCTTTTTACCCAGGCTGGAGTGCAATGGCACATTCTCGGCTCACCGCAACCTTCGCCTCCTGGGTTCAAACGATTCTCCTGTCTCAGCCTCCCAAGTAGCTGGGATTACAGGCATGTGCCACCATGCCCAGCTAATTTTTTTTGTATTTAGTAGAGATGGGGTTTCACTATGTGGCCAGGATGGTCTCGATCTCTTGACCTCATGATCCACCCACCTCAGCCTCCCAAAGTTCTGGGATTATAGGCGTGAGCCACCGCGCCCAGCAGCTGCTGGTTTCTTATATATTCTTAGGTTAACAGGACTCTTAAAAATCAAGAATGGGTGTAAAAAAAAAGTATGGATTTTCATATCTTATTATTGTGTACATAAATAGGAGATACAGAGATGAAAGGCAAAGTCCCTGTCCTCAAGAAGCCTTTTTTTTTTTTTTTGAGACTCACTCTGTTGCCCAGGCTGGAGTGCACTGGCGTGATCTTGGCTCACTGCAACCTCTGCCTCCCTGGTTCAAGACATTCTTCTGCCTCAGCCTCCTGTGTAGCTGGGATTACAGGTGTCTGCCACCATGCCTGGCTACTTTTTGTATTTTTAGTAGAGACGGAATTTCACCATGTTGGCAAGGCTAGTCTCAAACTTCCAACCTCAGGTGATCCACCTGCCTCAGCCTCCCAAAGTGCTGGGATTACAGACGTGAGCCACTGCAACTGACCTTTTTTTTTTTTTTTTTAGGCAGAGCAGGCTGTAGTGCAGTGGCACGAATATAGCTCACTGCAGTCTCAATCTCCTGGGTTCAAGTGATCTTCCCACCTCCTACTTTCCCCCAAGTAGCTAGGACTATAGACATGTGCACTATGCCTAGCAAATTTTTTATTTTCTGTAGGTCTTGGTCTTGCTATGTTGCCCATGTTGGTCTTGAAGTCCTGGACTCAACTGATATTCCTGCCTCGATCACTTGAAGTAGTGGAATTACAGGCATGAGCCACCATGCCTGACCAAGGAGCCTACAGATTTTGGGAGGCTGAGGCAGGTGGATCACCTAAGGTCAGGAGTTCAAGATCAGCCTGGTCAACACGGTGAAATCCCCTCTCTACTAAAAATGCAAAAATTGCCGGGCACGGTGGCTCAAGCCTGTAATCCCAGCACTTTGGGAGGCCGAGGCGGGTGGATCACGAGGTCAAGAGATCGAGACCATCCTGGTCAGCATGGTGACACCCCATCTCTACTAAAAATACAAAAAAATTAGCTGGGCATGGGGGCGCATGCCTGTAATCCCAGGAGGCTGAGGCAGGAGAATTGCCTGAACCCAGGAGGTGGAGGCTGCAGTGAGCCGAGATCACACCATTGCACTCCAGCCTGGGTAACAAGAGCAAAACTCCGTCTAAAAAAAAATACAAAAATACAAAAATTAGCTTGGCAGGCATGGTGGTGCACGCCTGCCATTCCAGCTACTCAGGAGGCTGAGGCAGGAGAATCACTTGAACTCGGGAGGCAGAGGTTGCAGTGAGCTGAGATTCAGTCACTGCACTCTAACCTGGGCAAGAGAGTAAGACTCTGTCTCAAAAACAAAACAAGGTAAATAAAAATTCCTACATAGTGAGATATATGTAGCAATAGAAATATGTTCATATTAAAAACATTTTGGGGCTGGGTATGGTGGCTGACACCTGTAATCCCAGCACTTTGGGAGGCTGAGGCAGGTGGATCACTTGAGGTCAGGAGTTTGAGACCAGCCTGCCCAACATGGTGAAACCCCATCTCTACTAAAAATACAAAAATTAGCTGGGCATGGCGGTGTATGCCTGTTATTCCAGCTACTCAGGAAGCTGAGGCAGGAGAATCACTTGAACCCAGGAGGCAGAGATTTCAGTGACCCAAGATCACATCACTGCACTCCAGCCTGAGTGACAGAGTAATAATACTCTATCAAAACAAAAACAAAAACAGAAAAGAAAAATATTGGAAATGAGAGTAAAAATAAAGTTTGCAAAGTACAAATAGCTCAGAGGATGGAAGATGATTATCCATGGTGAGGGAGGGAGGGAAGACAGAATGGTAAAGAAAGCTTTGGCTAAAAGATGGCATATTTGGCTGGGCACAATAATATGCCTGTAATCCTGTATGCCTGTAATCATACCTGTAATCCTAGCACTGTGGGAAACCGAGGTGAGAGGATCACTTGAGGCCCGAAGTTTTTTGTTTTGTTTGTTTTACCAGGAACATGTGCATTTTATTGAACGCCATTGTAGAAAAGTGTGTGAGGATTAAAGGCTGATACAGGACTCTGCTTGGGGACAGGGCAAGGAATGGAAGGTGGAGTACATGGGAAACAGGTCACGCGCAGAGCCCCTGGCCTGGATGATTCCTCTTGATCTATCAATAGACTTGCAAGATCAGTACTGGGATGATGATCAGCAGAATGGTCATGATGATGCCCAAAATCAGGGCCCAGATGTTCAGGCACTCAGCAGTGGGGGCGTAGGCCTGGGCTCCGATCAGGTCACCAACCATCTTCCTGATCCTAGACTTCATGGAGTAGGCAAACACTATGAAGCCCAGGCAGCAGGAGTTCATGAAGAGGGTGTTGAACAGGGACCAGATGATGTGGTTGGGCACGGACAGGGGAGCAGGGTTGTGGGGCAACCTCAGCCCATCCACCTTGTGCTCCTTCAGCATCTCATGGTTGGGGGAATGGTCGGTGTTGATGGGAGTGAAGAAGGTTTAGATAGTGTGGTTCATGGTGTCCAGGGACGACCAACCGTGGTCAGGTTGCTGGGATGGTTCTCCGCCCTCCCTTTCCCCACTAGTTTCAATTTCTCAGCCACTCCCTTTTCCTGACATTCATCCGAGGCCGGAAGTTTGAGATCAGCCTAGATAACAAAGCTTTGTAACATAACATAGCTAGGTAACCCTCTCTCCACAGGAAAAAAAAAAAAAAAAAAAAAAACTGGGTGTGGTGGTTTATGCCTAATTCCCAGCTACTTGGGAGGTTGAGGCAGGAGGGTCACTTGAGTCCAGGATTTTGATCTTGCAGTGAGCTATGATCATGCCATTGTATTCCAGCCTGAGCAAGACCGTGTCTCACTGTCTCAAACAAAGCAAAACAGAACAAGTATATTTAAGGGGTGGGGAGAAAACAGGGTAAAGGGAGAACATGAGCTAAAACCTGGAGTCATGAAGCTGTGTGTACTGGGAAAACTCTGACCAGTTCTTTATTGCCAGAATATAAAATATTTTGGAAGTGAGTGACTAAAAGGCTGGAATACAGGCAGACTAAATTATGAAGAGTTCTATAAATCATGCTGAGGAGCAAGGTTTTATGCTATGATAGAAATTCAGTGAAAAGTTTTAGGCAGGAGCAGGTATGATCAGGATCAAATTTTACAAGGACGATTTTGACAATAATATAGCAGATGGCTATGAGTGGGCAGAACTGGCATTAGGGAAACAAGTTAAGATGTTATTACTACAGTCCACATGAGAGAAGATAAAAGATGATGGCCTAAACTAAGGCAGTGGAATAAGAACTGAGAATAGAGAATAAGTTTCAGGCATATTTAGGAGGTAAAATCAATGACAGACGAGATATTTGGGGAGGTGATGGTGAGAGAAAGAAGCAAAAATTCTTTTCTTTTTTGGTACAGAGTCTTCCTCAGCTGCCCAGGCTGGAGCAGTGGCACAATCTCAGCTGACTGCAACCTCTACTGCCTGGGTTCAAGCAATTCTGGTGCCTCAGCCTCCCAAGTAGCTGGGGTTACAGGTGTGTGTAATCACACCCAGCTAATTTTTCTGTATTTTTGATGGAGATGGGGTTTTACCATGTTGGTCAGGCGGGTCTCAAACTCTTGGCCTTAAGTGATCTGCCAGCCTTGGCCTCCAAAATTGCTGGGATAACACTGCACCTGGCCGAGAAGCAAATTTGCCTGTTTATTCCTAGATTTCAGCTGGATAAATGGGTGGGTGGTTATGTCATTATCAAAGGGGGGAAGACAAGAGAGGAAACAGAGTTGGCAAATTATTTGATTCCAGACTGATTTTTTTCAGATGTCTGTAAGATATCTTGGTGAAAATATCCTTTACAGGCCGGGCGCGGTGGCTCAAGCCTGTAATCCCAGCACTTTGGGAGGCCAAGGTGGGTAGATCACAAGGTCAAGAGATCGAGACCATCCTGGTCAACATGGTGAAACCCCTTCTCTACTAAAAATACAAAAATTACCTGGGCATGGTGGTGCGTGCCTGTAGTCCCAGCTACTTGGGAGGCTGAGGCAGGAAAATTGCCTGAACCCAGGAGGCGGAGGTTGCGGTGGGCTGAGATCGCGCCATTGCACTCCAGTCTGGGTAACAAGAGCGAAAGTCCGTCTCAAAAAAAAAAAAAAAATTCCTTTACAAATTGCAGACTGTAATAATTTAATATAATCTGGGACTTACTTGAAATTTTTGCTAAAGATGTGACTAGTTACTAAACTTGATGAGATAAGCCAGAAGACGATACAGAGCTATGCTATGCCGTGTGGTAGGCACCAGCCACATGTGGCCATTTTATTTTTTCTTTTTTTGAGACAAAGTTTTGCTCTTGTTGCCCATGCTGGAGTGCAATGGTACGATCTCCGCTCACTGCAACCTCTGCCTCCCAGGTTCAAGCAATTCTCTTGCCTTAGCCTCCCAAGTAGCTGGGATTATAGGAATGCACCACCACGCACAGGTAATTTGGTGTTTTTAGTAGAGATGAGTTTTCTCCATGTTGGTCAGGCTGGTCTCGAACACCTGATCTCAGGTGATCCACCTGCCTCGGCCTCCCAAAGTGTTGGGATTACAGATTTGAGCCACTTCACCCGGCCCACTTTATTTTTTATAACAGCTTCATTCAGATGTAATTCACAAACCATAATAAAATTCACCTATTTAAAGTGTACAATTCAGAGTTCAATCATCACCACAATTAGTTCTCGAACATTTTATTGTCCCCTAAAGAAACTTTGTACCCTTTGACAGTCACTTCCCATTTCCCCTCAACCCTTAAAATACTTTTAAAAAGTGTTTAAGGGTATAGATGACTTGGCCCCTACCTGCATCCCTAACCTCCTTTCTTTTTTCTTTTTAAATAATTTTTAACACCCAGGTTCTGCCTCAGGATCTATCCCAACCTCATTTGTTAACACTCTTCCTCTTGCTCATTTTACTTTAGCTACTGTGGCTTCCTTTAAATTCTTCTTCTGTCTTCTCAGAGATGTTGTGTTTACTACTTCCACTAGAAATCTCAGCTGTTAGCCTGCCTGACCAGACATCATCTCCACGAAAAAGATACTTTTTATCTAGAGAAGATCCTTTCAGCCCTTTCACCCCACCCTAGTTGCTTTCTACAGAAGATCCTTTCAGCCGTTTCACCCCACCCTAGTTGCTTTCTACCTCATCTTCCTGATTTCCTTTAGACCGTTTACCACAGTCTAAAATAATTTTATTTACTTATTATCTGGTTTCACACGTGCTCAACAAAGGAACAGACTTATGGTCACTGTTACCTCTACTGTTGAATGTTCAGTACCTGGCTGGGCGCTGTGGCTCACACCTATAATCCCAGCACTTTGGGAGGCCGAGGCAAGTGGATCACCTGTGATCAGGAGTTCGAGAGCAGCCTGGCCAACATGGTGAAACTCCATCTCTACTAAAAGTACAAACAATTAGTCGGGCATCAGAGTGGGTGCCTGTAATCTCAGCTACTCAGGAGGCTGAGTCAGGAGAATCACTTGAACCTGGGAGATGAAAGTTGCAGTGAGCTGAAATTGTGCCATTGCACTCCAGCCTGGGCAACGAAAGTGAAACTGTCTCAAAAAAAAAAAAAAAAAAAAAAAAAAAGATGGGCCGGGCGCGGTGGCTCACGCCTGTAATTCCAGCACTTTGGGAGGCCAAGGTGGGTGGATCACGAGGTCAAGAGATCGAGACCATCCTGGTCAACATGGTGAAACCCCGTCTCTACTAAAATTACAAAAAAATTACCTGGGCATAGTGGCACGTGCCTGTAGTACCAGCTACTCGGGAGGCTGAGGCAGAAGAATTGCCTGAACCCAGGAGGCGGAGATTGCGGTGAGATGAGATCGCGCCATTGCACTCCAGCCTGGGTAACGAGCGAAACTCCGTCTCAAAAAAAAAAATCCTTTACAAATTGCAGACTGTAATAATTTAATAAACTGGGACTTACTTGAAATGTTTTGCTAAAGATGTGACTAGTAACTAAACGATGAGATAAGCCAGAAGATGATACAGAACTATGCTATGCGGTGTGGTAGGCACCAGCAACATGTGGCCATTTTATTTTTTCTTTTTTTGAGACAAAGTTTCGCTCTTGTTGCCCATGCTGGCGTGCAATGGTACGATCTCGGCTCACTGCAACCTCTGCCTCCCAGGTTCAAGCAATTCTCTTGCCTCAGCCTCCCAAGTAGTGGGGATTACAGGAATGCACGACCACGCACAGGTAATTTTGTGTTTTTAGTAAAGATGAGTTTTCTCCATGTTGGTCAGGCTGGTCTCGAACACCTGATTTCAGGTGATCCACCTGCCTCGGCCTCCCAAAGTGTTGGGATTACAGGTTTGAGCCACTGCACTTGGCCCATTTTATTTTATTTTATTTATTTTTTGAGACGGAGTTTTTTGTTACCCAGGCTGGAGTGCAATGGCGCGATCTCGGCTCACCGCAACCTCCACCTCCTGGGTTCAGGCAATTCTCCTGCCTCAGCCTCCTGAGTAGCTGGGATTACAGGCACGCGCCACCGTGCCCAGCTAATTTTTTGTATCTTTAGTAGAGACGGGGTTTCACCATTTTGACCAGGATGGTCTCGATCTCTTGACCTCGTGATCCACCCGCCTCGGCCTTCCAAAGTGCTGGGATTACAGGCTTGAGCCACCGCGCCCGGCCGGCCCATTTTATTTTTATAACAGCTTTATTCAGATGTAATTCACATACCGTAAAATTCACCTATGTAAAGTGTACAATTCAGAGTTCAATCATCACCACAATTAGTTCTGGAACATTTTTTTCTTTTTTTTTTTTTTTTGAGACGGAGTTTCGCTCTTGTTACTCAGGCTGGAGTGCAATGGCGCATCTCGGCTCACCGCAACCTCCACCTCCTGGGTTCAGGGAATTCTCCTGCCTCAGCCTCCTGAGTAGCTGGGATTACAGGCACGCTCCACCGTGCCCAGCTAATTTTTTGTATCTTTAGTAGAGACGGGGGTTTCACCATGTTGACCAGGATGGTCTCGATCTCTTGACCTCGTGATCACCTGCCTCGGCCTCCCAAACTGCTGGGATAACAGGCTTGAGCCACCGCGCCCAGCCAGTTCTGGAACATTTTATCGTCCCCTAAAGAAACTTTGTACCCTTTGACAGTCACTTCCCATTTCCCCTCAACCCTTAAAATACTTTTTTTTTTTTTTTTGAGACGGAGTTTCTCTCTTGTTACCCAGGCTGGAGTGCAATGGCGCGATCTCGGCTCACCGCAACCTCCGCCTCCTGGGTTCAGGCAATTCTCCTGCCTCAGCCTCCTGAGTAGCTGGGATTACAGGCACCCGCCACCGTGCCCAGCTAATTTTTTGTATCTTTAGTAGAGATGGGGTTTCACCATGTTGACCAGGATGGTCTCCATATCTTGACCTCGTGATCCACCCGCCTCGGCCTGCCAAAGTGCTGGGATTACAGGCTTGAGCCACCGTGCCCGGCCTAAAATACTTTTAAAAAAGTGTTTAAGGGTATAGATTACTTGGCCCCTACCTGCATCCCTAACCTCATTTCTTTTTTCTTTTTAAATAATTTTTTTTTTTTAGACGGAGTTTCGCTCTTGTTACCCAGGCTGGAGTGCAATGGCGCGATCTCGGCTCACCGCAACCTCCGCCTCCTGGGTTCAGGCAATTCTCCTGCCTCAGCCTCCTGAGTAGCTGGGATTACAGGCTCGCGCCACCATGACCAGCTAATTTTTTTTTTTTTTGTATTTTTAGTAGAGATGGGGTTTCACCATGTTGACCAGGTTGGTCTCGATCTCTTAACCTCGGGATCCACCCGCCTCGGCCTCCCAAAGTGCTGGGGGGTTACAGGCTTGAGCCACCGCGCCCGGCCTTTTTAAGTAATTTTTAACACCCAGGTTCTGCCTCAGGATCTACCCCAACCTCATTTGTTAACACTCTTCCTCTTGCTCCTTTTACTTTAGCTACTGTGGCTTCCTTTAAATTCTTCTTCTGTCTTCTCAGAGATGTTGTTTGCTATTTCCACTAGAAATCTCAGCTGTTAGCCTGCCTGACCAGACATCATCTCCACGAAAAAGATACTTTTTATCTAGAGAAGATCCTTTCAGCCCTTTCACCCCACCCTAGTTGCTTTCTACCTCATCTTCCTGATTTCCTTTAGACCGTTTACCACAATCTAAAATAATTTTATCTGTCTTGTTTCACACGTACTCAACAAAGGAACAGACTTATGGTCACTGTTACCTCTACTGTTGAATGTTCAGTACCTGGCTGGGCGCTGTGGCCCACACCTATAATCCCAGCACTTTGGGAGGCCGAGGCAAGTGGATCACCTGTGATCAGGAGTTCGAGAGCAGCCTGGCCAACATGGTGAAACTCCATCTCTACTAAAAGTACAATTAGTCGGGCATCAGAGTGGGTGCCTGTAATCTCAGCTACTCAGGAGGCTGAGTCAGGAGAATCACTTGAACCTGGGAGGTGGAGGTTGTAGTGAGCTGGAATTGTGCCATTGCACTCCAGCTTGGGCAACAAGAGTGAAACTTTGTCTCAAAAAAAAAAAAAAAAGATGGGCCAGGCACAGTGGCTCACGCCTGTAATTCCAGCACTTTGGGAGGCCGAGGCGGGTGGATCACGAGGTCAAGAGATCGAGACCATCCTGGTCAACATGGTGAAACCCCGTCTCTACTAAAAATACAAAAAATTAGCTGGGCATAGTGGCATGTGCCTGTAATCCCAGCTACTCAGTAGGCTGAGGGAGGAAAATTGCCTGAACCCAGGAGGCGGAGGTTGCAGTGAGCTGAGATAGCGCCATTGCACTCCAGCCTGGGTAACAAGAGCGAAAACTGTCTCAAAAAAAAAAAAAAGAAAGAATGTTCTGTACCTAACACATAGTAGGTGCTCAATAAATATTTGTTCAATAAGTGCAGGCCATGGTAAGAGAAAAAATAGTGTTTTAGGTGAACTTTAAATGGTTGAGCATGGCTGCAGTATAGGTTAGGGTCAGAGTTGATGCTGGAGAAGGAAGAAGACTTTAAGAGCTTTGTATAGAATTATAAGGAGCTTACATTTTATCATGAAAGAAAAGACAAGCCATAAATCATTTTGAGTAAGAGGAATGGCATTACATTTTAATTTTAAAAATTACTTTGGGCCAGGTGTGGTAACTCATGCTCGTAATCACACCATTTTGGGAGGCTGAAGTGGGAAGATTCCCTTGAGCCCAGGAGTTAGAGACCAGCCTGTGCAACATGGTGAAACCGCATCTCTACAAAAAATATACCAAAATTAGCCAGGAGTTACTGCACACACCTGTAGTCTCAGCAACTTGAGCTGAGGCAGGAAAATTCCTTAAGCCCAGGTCAAGGCTGCAGTGAGCTGTGAGCACAGCATTGCACTCTAGCATGGGCCAGAGTGAGACTCTACCTCAAAAAACAAAAATGGCCGTGAAAGGTGGCTTACACCTGAGACTGAGATCATTCTGGCCAAGATGGTGAAACCCCATCTCTAAAAAAAAAAAAAAAAAAAAAAAAAAAAATCACTCTGGAGATGATGTGATAAATGGATTAGAGAGAAACAGATGGGATACAGTGTAGGCAGAAAGATTAGTCAAGAAGACACTGCAGGGATTTAGGGGAGAAATAATGGGGTATAAGGGAATAAATTAATGTAATTAATGTAGAGGCAATAGTAATGGAGAGAGGATGTAGACTCCCACATATCTCACTTACGTAAGTTTGGTTTTCATATAGGAACCTGAAGAAAATATCTTGAAAATTTTTCTCATGTTATACTTAGATTCTTTAAAAATTAGGTTTTTCACTATTTACAGATAGAGAACTCCATTCATAGAGGGAAGCAGATGGACTCAGGTGGTAATTTTCTGAATTGGCCAATTGTCAAGATCACCTCATGGGTTTGTAAAATAATTTCAGGAGGGTGGGCAAGAGTGAAGTGTAGCAGCAGTGGCCACGGGAAATGGATCTCTCGAACTCTGAATGGAGAAGGAAGAAGTTTATTCAGCCGGGGAGCCTGATCGATAACTTGTCCAAAGCTCAGCTTGTCTAACAAAGGAAGGTTCTGCCTTTATATAGGCTTATACTTTAGATATTACACATGGAAGAATCTTGGGTTTACAGTCTTAGAAATCACATATGAAAAGGGTTTTGGTTTACAGCTTCAGGAATCACATATGAAAGGGTTCTGGTTTACCATTTTTTGGACTCACATGTGAAAAGGTTTTGGTTTACAGCTTCAGGAATCACATATGAAAGGGTTCTGGTTTACAGTTTTAGGACTCACATGTGAAAAGTTTTCGGGTTTGATCTTGTTTTAAGTAAAAACAGTGTCTTCCAGAGTTTCCCCAAGACCAAGACTGTCACCTACAAGAAGGTGAAACAGGAGGGGCCAGTTGGTCAGCCTTTTCTTCTACTGAAATGTAGTGTGATAGTCAAAGGGGAAGTTGATCTCAGATGACTGGGTCTCCTTCCTCAGAACTATTTAGACATAATAATTCAGATATCTCCGTAAGGCATTTAAGTAGGTTTTGGGGTATATAGATCTAGAGTTGGAGAGTTCTAAGCTAAAGATTTTGGATTAATGAGCAAAAGTTATCACAAAAGCCACACAGGTGGATTAGATCATCTGGTGAGCAAGGAAAGAATATGTCAGGTACAGTGGCCCACCCTATAATCTCAGCACTGTGGGAGACTAAGGCAGGAGGATTGCTTGGGCCCAGGAGTTCAAGACCAGCCTGGGCTGTGTAGGAAGACACCATCTCTACCAAAAAAAAAAAAAGAAGAAGAAGAAAAAGAAAAAAGAAAAGAAAGGGGAGACCCTAGAACAGAATCTTGGTAAACAATGACATTTAAAGGAAGGAAGACAAAGAGAAAGCAATAAAAAGTGACTGAGTAGGAGTGGCTAGGAGAAAAAAGAAAGCCAGGAAAATGAGAAGAGAGTTACAAGAGCAAGTGCTCAAAGGTGCTTCTGTAAAATAACACTATATTACCTTATCTAGTGAGTCCTAGAGTTAAATAATTATCAAAGTCCCTGGATTTCCTAAAATACACAGAAGCAAAATTGTTGGTATTGACCCTATGAATCTGCATTTTATTCTTTTTTTGTTTTGTTTTGTGAAAGAGTCTTGCTCTTTTGCCCAGGCTGGAGTGCAATGGCATGATCTCAGCTCATTGCAATCTCTGCCTCTCAGTTTCAAGCAATCCTCCTGTCTCAGCCCCACTAGTAGCTGGAATTACAGGTAAGCACCAACATGCCCGGCTAATTTTTGTATTTTTTAGTAGAGACTGGGTTTCACCATGTTGGCCAGGCTGGTCTCAAACTCCTGACCTCAGGTCATCCGCCCACCTCAGCCTCCCAAAGTGCTGAGATTATAGGCATGAGTCACCACACCCAGCCTGTGAAATCTGCATTTTCAAAAAATCTTCCTAGATGATTCTGATATGCATTTGGGTTTGGGAACTGTTAAATAATTAACTTTTTTTTTCCTTAAAGAGTCTCACTCTGTTGCCCAGACTGGAGTGCAGTGGGATGATCTTGGCTCACTGCAACCTCTGCTTCCCAGGTTCAAGCAATTCTCCTGCCTCAGCCTCCTGAGTAGCTGGGATTATGGGTGCACAGCACTACGCCTGGCTAATTTTTGTATTTTTTTTTAGTAGAGATGAGGTTTCACCATGTTGGTCAGGCTGATCCTGAACTCCTGACCTGCCTTGGCCTCCCAAAGTGCTGGGATTACAGGCATGAGCCACTGCACCAGGCCTGGGAACTGTTAATTTAAACCACTTGTTTGATTTGAAAAGAGAGAAATTTAATTAAAAGCAATGGACAGAGACCTAAAAATTAAAACCTAGGTATATTATCAGAATAATTTTGATAGTTTATGTTATAATCTCTCATTGGAAGGAACAGAAGTACTCAGCTTTCCACAATTAAGCTTTATAATGATGACATAAAAATAAACTAGGCCAGACATGGTAGCTCATGCCTGTAATCCCAGCACTTTGGAAGGCCGAGGTCATGAGGCGGATCACGAGGTCAGGAGTTTAAGACCAGCCTGACCAATGTGGTGAAACCCCGATACCAAAAATACAAAAATTAGCTGGGTGTGATGGTGCGCACCTGTAATCCCAGCTACACGGGAGGCTGAGGCAGAAGAATCGCTTGAACCTGGGAGGTGGAAGTTGCAGTGAGCTGAGATCACGCCACCGCACTCCAGCCTGGGCACTCCATCTCAAAATAAATAAACAAACAAACACCCAAAGTAGAGAATTTATAATTTTCAAACACTTTTAAAAAGCTGGTGAATAACAAAGAGCTAGGATTAAATAATTTATTTTTAAAAAACCTTTTCTCATAAATCTGTTTCATCAGCATATGTAATAACATATGTATTCTTAATTGAAGTAGAAATATGTTTTAAATTACTGGGAAAAACAAGAGTGAGATTCCAGGAACAATCGTGCCCTAAAGAAATCTGGTTTAAAAAATAGGAATGCTGATTGAACAATTGACCTGAATTGTCAATTGGAACTAAACCTTTTTCTCATTTCTCCACCTAAATAGAGGAAAACAAATATAACATATTGAGTTTATAAGTTCTCCAGACATCAAAATTGGTCTGGTTGATAAATCAAGTTAAATTATATAATTCTATTTTCTATTCCTAAATATGATAACTAAATATAAATCACTGCTCAACAATGAATAAAGGTGGAATTCTGATTCTATCCAATTAGTTTTAAAATGTATTATTTTGAGAACTAAGTCTTTCTCGTAGCTAAGTAAATGAAACTTTTGGTGCTTTTTGCTGTTTTTTTTTTTTTTCCCTGAGACAAGGTTTCACTCCTGTCACATAGGCTGTAGTGCAGTGGCTCGCTCTTGGCTCACTGCAACCTCTGCCTTCCAGGCTCAAGCAATTCTCCTGCCTCAGCCTCCCAAGTAGCTGAGACTACAGGTGCATACCAGGACACCTGGCTAATTTGTATTTTTGTAGAAATGGGGTCTCACTATGTTGCCCAGGCTGGTCTCAAATTCCTGAGCTTAAGCAATCCACCCACCTCGGCCTCCCAAAGTGCTGGGATTACAGGCATGAGCCACCACGCCCAGCCAAATGAACTTTCCTTTAAGGAACAAGTGCATTTTTAACAGATTCTGGAACTCGGCTTGCATAGTAGTCATAATTTCTCAGTGCGGCCAGGACTCCTGCAGAGTTCATATGCTTCACATCCTTGTGGTACTGAAGAACATTCCCATGGATGTCAGTTAACTTGCCTATAGAAAAACATCAATCAGTCAATCAAAATTAGTGGGTAATTGGATTGTGGTTTTTCTAGTTATTACTAAGTACCTTTTGCTTCCTTATCCAATAGTAGCCAATAAATTCTGGATAAAATAAGATAATGAGTGTCCATAAAGTTTAAGTTTTAATTCACTTGAAATTTAAGACTACAGAACAATTTTAACTAATTAAAGGATATAAAATTATTTTTTCTCTGATTAATTAATTTTATTTGGCATTTTCAATCTGTATTTCTTGGTATCAATTTCTCTACTTCTGAGGTATTACTTTTTCTTTTGATAATACTCCATCATCACTACTCCCATTTTCAAAAATGTCTTTCTTCACTCTATTATTTAATATTAATAATTTAATTGGTAAAAGATAGAAGGATATTAATAAAAAATAATTCTTTTTTATTTTTTTGAGGTGGAGTTTCGCTCTTGTTAACCAGGCCGGAGTGCAATGGCGCTATCTCTGCTCACCGTAACCTCCGCCTACTAGGTTCAGGCAATTCTCCTGCCTCAGCCTCCTGAGTAGCTAGGACTATAGGCATGCACCACCATGCCCAGCTAATTTTTTTTTTTTTTTTTTTTAAGGCTAGTCAAGTGAAGCAGTGGGAGTGGAGTCCCAGCTAATTTTTTGTAGTTTTAGTAGAGACGGGTTTCACCATGTTGACCAGGATGTTCTCGATCTCCTGACCTCGTGATCCACCCGCCTCGGCCTCCCAAAGTGCTGGGATTACAGGCTTGGATAAAATACAATTCTATTATACTAGTTTCATTTTACATCCCAGTAAGAATCGACTGTGAAGAAGTACAGTTTAACATCCTCGTCATATAATATGCTAAGCTATTGATAAAATAATATATTAGGAGAAATAAAAAATAAAGTGTTTTGTTAATTGCCATTTAAAAATCTGACAGGGATTTTAAAAGGCACTGCTTACTAAGGGTAGATGTGAACTGATGTCTATTGAAAATTGAAAAATTGGGCTGGGCACGGTGGCTCACGCCTGTAATCCCAGCACTTTGGGAGGCTGAGGTGGATGGATCACGAGGTCAAGGGATCGAGACCACCCTGGTCAATATGGTGAAACACCGTCTCTACTAAAAATACAAAAAATTAGCTGGGCATGGTGGTGCGTGCCTGTAATCCCAGCTACTCAGTAGGCTGAGGCAGGAGAATTGCCTGAACCCAGGAGGCGGAGGTTGTGGTGAGCCAAGATCACGCCATTGCACTCCAGCCTGGGTAACAAGAGCGAAACTCCATCTCAAAAAAAAAAAAAAAAAAAAGGCCGGGCGCGGTGGCTCAAGCCTGTAATCCCAGCACTTTGGGAGGCCGAGGCGGGTGGATCACAAGGTGAAGAGATTGAGACCATGCTGGTCAACATGGTGAAACCCCGTCTCTACTTAAAAATACAAAAAATTAGCTGGGCATGGTGGCGCGTGCCTGTAGTCCCAGCTACTCAGGAGGCTGAGGCAGGAGAATTGCCTGAACCCAGGAGGCGGAGACTGCGGTGAGCCGAGATCGCGCCATTGCACTCCAGCCTGGGTAACGACAGTGAAACTCCGTCTCAAAAAAAAAAAAAAAAAAAGAAAAAAGAAAATTGAAAAATTATCTTACCATGTATTTATTTGCAATGTATTTTCAGTCAGATTTAAAAAAAATTCTAACTTTATGATCTTTAAAACCAGTACTGAGATATTCACCAATATTGGCTTAAAAGAGACTAAGTGAAGTGACACTAATAATGATGAACATTTTGCTTTACAAGAAAAAGACCCCTAAAAACATTTAAGCCATAAATAGGCTGGGCACAGTGGCTCATGCCTGGAATCCCAGGACTTTGGGAGGCTAAGGTGGGAGGATTGCTTGAGTCTATGAGTTCAAGACCAGCTTGGGCAATATGACAAAACACTATTGCTACAAAAAAAATACCAAAATTAGCCAGGCATAGTGGCACATGCCTGTAGTCCCAGTTACCTGGAGGGGTGAGGTGGGAGGATGGCTTGAGCCCAGGAGTTCAAGGCTGCAGTGAGCCATGATCATGCCACTGCATTCCAGCCTGGACAAGAGAGACCCTGTATCAAAAATAATAAAATAAAATTTAAAAGCCTATAAAGCCAGGTGCAGTGGCTCATGCCTGTAATCCCAGCACTTTGGGAGGCAGAGGCAGGCAGATCACCTCAGGTAAGGTGTTTGAGCCCAGCCTGGCCAACATGGTGAAACCTGTCTCTACTAAAAACACAAAAAATTAGCTGGGCATGGTCGCATGTACCTGTAGTCCCAGCTACTTGGTAGGGTGAGGCAGGAAAATCACTTGAACCCAGAAGGCAGAGGTTGCACTGAGCCAAGATCGTGCCACTGCACTCCAACCTGGGGGACAGAGGGAGACTCCATCTCAAAAAAAAAAAGAGGCCATATATAAGGGCTAAATTAAATTAACTGTATGCAGATCAAAGTTTGAAAAAAGAGATTATAACTAAAGTAAAACTTGCTGAAAATCTACTCTCTCATCCATCTATCATATGAGGGGTTTGGACTGAATAATCTCTAAGCTTCCTTCCAGCTTTTATATCATAAGGGTCTAAGTAAAATAATATTACTGAAATATTATGTCTTAGCATGATATAATTGTATAACAACTATGAATTTCCCAAAATAAAACAGACTAACCTCCCACAGCATGTAAAATAACTTCTGGAGCACAAGTATCCCACTTCTTACATCCAGGACTTGCAAATACATAAGCAGAGGCTTTTCCTTCAATCAGCTGAATAATCTGTAAGGGTAAAAATAAGAACTATCCTTTGATAATTGAAAGAATAATAGAAAGTCATGAAAAGATTGAGGTACGGATAAGAAAAACTGCTTGTTTCTATCATAGATATTTAATCAGTTCCTCTATTAAACTGAGCTTCAGGCCTTTAGCAGATTTAAATTATACCATTATTATGAAGAAATACAGAGAATAAATGCATAATAATACAGTGATATAAAGAAAATATAATGGTCAAAAAAGCTACAAAGAGGATATCTGAATGATTTCTATATTCCAAGTTACATAAAACAACATGTTCCTTTTATTCATGTTTTTTTAAGTGTAAAAGCAATTACATTTATTGCAGAATTAATTAAATTTTTTTTAAACATTTAAAAAATTGACCATTATTAGAGGCTGCTCTCGGTGGCTCACTCCTATAATCCCAGAATTTTGGGAGGCTGAGGCAGGTGGATCACTTGTGGCCAGGAGTTTGAGATCAGCCTGGCCAACATAGCAAAAAAAATCTCTACTAAAACTATAAAAAAATTAGCTGGGTGTGGTACACACCTGTAACCCCAGCTACTTGGAAGGCTGGGGCATGAGAATAGCTTGAAGCTGGGAGGTGCAGGTTGCAGTGAGCCAGGATCTTGCCATTGCACTTCAGCTTGGGCAACAAGAGCAAGACTCCATCTCAAACAAACAAACGAACAAAAACCCTTTTGTTTCTTTTCCTTTTATTTGAGATGGCGTTTCACTCTTGTTGCCCAGGCTGGAGTGCAACTGTGCGATCTTGGCTCACTGCAACATCTGCCTCCCAGGTTCAAGCAATTCTCCTGCCTCAGCCTCCCGAGTCACTGGGATTATAGACACGTGCCACCACACCAGGCTAATTTTGTATTTTCAGTAGAGATGGGGTTTCTCCATGTTGGTCAGGCTGGTCTTGAACTGCTGACCTCAGGGGATCTACCCGCCTTGGCTTTCCAAAATGATGGGATTACAGGCATGAGCCACTGTGCCCGGCCCCCTTTAGTTTCTTAAACTCCCATTTTTCATTATTATGAGTAGATGCCTTTAGAAAACCTAAAAATAATTACTTCTAATGCATAGGTGAGGAGAAATAAATTCCATTCAATTCATTAAACATTTATTACCTTCCCTGTGTTACACACATGTGTGAAAACATATCAGGCAGTATAGTACATGCAGTTCCATATCACTAGAGCTGACGTAGGAGTTGGATGATGGGAGATGAGGCTTGGGAGGGTCCAAGGACCAAGATATAGAAGGCCTTACAACCCTTGCTAATAGGCTTCTATTTTAAATTGTGATGGGGAGTCATCTGAGGATTTGGGCCACAGGAGTAGTTTTGCATTTTTAATTGGAAGACTGGATTGAACAGCCAGACAACTTTGGAAGCTATTGGAACAGCTGGGTGAGGGATGATGATAGGTTTCAACTATAGTACTAGCAATTGATATGGACAAGAGGAGACATTGGAAGTATTCAAGAAGATATGTAAGTAGGACCAGATTGATAGGATGTGAGGGAAGAATGAAGGGGTCTAGGATGACTTTCAGGGATCTGGCTGGGTAAGTTAGGAAAATGGTGCTATTAGCCAAATAGTAAAACAGAGAAAGGAACACTTCCAGAGGTGGGTAGAAAGAGGATGAACTCAAATTGGACACGCTAAATTTGAGATACCTGAGGGATGTCATCATGACAATATCCAGGGACAATCAGATGAGAATAGATCAGGGCTAGGGATGTAGATCAAATTGTGTCCCATTTCATAATTCTCTCAGCAGGTTGGAAACCTGGATGAAAGAATGGGGGAAATAGATAGGAAGTGGGCAGGCAGGCTAGAGCTTAAGTCTCCAGAGGTCTAGGAAATCATCTAAGAGCGTCCTTGGGAAAATAAGGTCTTCAGCGAGAAGCATGAGTCTTACCCTGATGACTTCTATTAACACAACTCTCTCAGATTAAAAAAAAAAACTTGACTCTTAAATTTATTTTTAAAATTTAAATACTGATGAAATATACAAATTATAATCCTTACTCCCATCTCTTTAAACTCTTATTTGATGTTTTTAGAAGTCCAGGATTTCAACAACTCACTTGCATTTCAGAGCAGATGACAGACCTTTTTCATACCTTATTTCCCGCTCCTCCTACTCGCAGCACATCATCGGGCTTCATGGCAGTAACACAGTCAGTAACCAACTTGTTGCTATGGGATCGGGTAGTTGTGATAATGTGTTTCCCAGCGGGGACTTCTTTCAGCTGAAACCCAAAGGCACCTAAACCTAAAACTCCCCAGATTGTCCTCCCCAACACAGCATCTGGTCCTGCCTATGTAAACAAGTGAAACAACAAAACTTGTGATTATTTGGAGAAGAATGTTAGCCATAGATGGAATATTTCATATTTGCATAATTAAAAAAATTAAAACAATAATTTTATAAAGTACAAGAACAATATCACTGACAAAGAATTTTTCCTGAGACAATCTGCCGATTATTATGATTATTGTTCTGGTTAATAGTTTCAAAGAACGTTTGGTTTGCCCATTCTGAAAATAAGGGAAATAGAGAAAAGAAAAAAAAAGGAACATTTGGTTATTCCCTGGAATCCTTATAAACTAATTACTGTTTATAATGTATTGAAACATCATAAACATTACTGTTTCTCTGAATCATCTAATGATCTCTTCGTTGTATTTGAAAATGGCCATTTTCAGAAGGTACTAAGATCCCCAGGAAATGAAATACCATGCATTGATTACTACTCTTCATTATCCATGAAATATTAAAAAGCATGTTGCTACTGGAATAGGTAATGACGACAATGTATTTTACTGCTATGCAGATAGGGCAACTGAATAGGCCAATACAATATTGATGAAGTAACTACTGTCATCCTTAAAGATGAGAAAAATGAAATATGGAATAATTAAGTAATCTGGCTAAAGGCTCTAGGAGGTTTATTACCCAAAATTGGCTCATCTGTCTTCAAAGATGATATTCTTCAGCACTAAATTAGACAACCTAAGTTTACTTGCCAAAATGTCATCAAACACATCATCTTATTTGTCCTACAGCAGCAAGGTGGGTGCTGTTATTGTGAAATATGCTTGTGTTGCAGGTTGGGTTCCCTGGGAAGCAGACTCTGAGACAGGTGATATGTTTGTTAGGAAATGCGCTTGGTATCAACACCTGTTGAAGGAGAAGGGCATGGGCAGAGGGAAGAAATAAACTGTGATGCAGGCACAACAAGAGCTGACACTATGGGGAGCTGTTCTTATGGTAGCTCTGGAGCTACAACAGCCCTTTGGGGTTGTCCCAAATTGGGATGAAACGGCAGGTCTTTGAATTCCTGCAATAATCAGTCACTGGAAACGAACTGCCTTGGGAAGAGGTATGGCCCTGGGTGAGATAGCTCTCCATAGATAGGGCAATCCCAAAAGAGTCTGATGGCAAACGTGGCAACAAAAGAGCCAAAGAGCAGGCACTGGGTGCTCAGTATATGTTAATGTGCTTCCTCTGTTCCCACCTGCATTTACACTACAGGAGAGGCTTGGAATCTGAAAAGTACAGATTCCAATTAGCTGGGCATGGTGGCACACACCTGTAATCCCAGCTACTCAGGAGGCTGAGGCATGAGAATCACTTGAACCCGAGAGGCAGAGGTTGCAGTGAGCAGAGATCACGCCACTTCACTCCAGCCTAGGCAACAGGCAAGACTCTGTCTCAAAAAAAAAAAAGTACAAAAATTAGCCAGGCATGGTGGCATATGCCTATGATCGTAGCTACTAGGGAGGCTGAGGCAGAGAATTGCTTGAACCCAAGAGGTGGAGATTTCAGTGAGCCGAGATTGCACCATTGTACTCCAGCCTCGGTAACAGAGTGAGACTTCATCTCAAAAAAACAAAAAATAAAAAACAACTGGCTTCAATATAAAACTGGATTGTGTTTCTTCATGCTATTTCCTTTAAGTGCCTACCAATTTCAGTATATGTTGGAAGCAATAATAAAGTTTGAATTGATAAGTCTTTTCTCTGGCTATACAGTAGCAAGGTTTGGATTTGAGTTTGAATCCCAGCTCTGCTATATACCACCTGGGTGACCACAGGCAAGTTAATTGCCTCAGTTTCCTCTTTCAAATGGGGATAATAGTTTCCTCAAAGGGCTGTGGTGAGTATTCATTGAAAGGATACATTTGAAACCCTTGAGCCTGGCAGCATACAGTAAATTCTTTTTTTTTTTTTGAGACGGAGTTTCGCTCTTGTTACCCAGGCTGGAGTGCAATGGCGCGATCTCGGCTCACCACAACCTCCACCTCCTGGGTTCAGGCAATTCTCCTGCCTCAGTCTCCCGAGTAGCTGGGATTACAGGCACACGCCACCATGCCCAGCTAATTTTTTGTATCTTTAGTAGAGACGGGGTTTCACCATGTTGACCAGGATGGTCTCGATCTCTTGACCTCGTGATCCACCCGCCTTGGCCTCCCAAAGTGCTGGGATTACAGGCGTGAACCACCGCGCCAGGCCTGCATACGGTAAATTCTTAATAAATTTTAGTTATTATGGTGATGATGATTATTTAAAATTGAATCTTTAGCCTGAAAACCACCAACACAGCTGAGCAACTTTTCTACTTCCATTTATTGTAATGAGTTTTAAGGCATAAGCAAGAGAAGCAAAAGAAAGGATAAAGAGAGTGCACAGAAGGGGAAGTGATACAGAGAGAGGTAAGGAAGAAGCAGCACAGGAGAAGATGAACTGGTGTGTGGGTGGGATGCACAGTGACCACCTGGGGTACTGTAAGGTGCCCACCTCTTTTCTACCTGCTAGTGGAGCCAAAACCCTAACTATTTTTCTCACCTTTGCTTCATTCCTGTGTTCCCTTAACTGCTGCTTTTCATTGTTCTATGGAAAATGAATACAACTTTTCTAATCTCAGAAAGAAGTGAAAATTATTAACTCCTAAGCACTTAGATTTTTTCTTGATGAAAGGTACCATGCATTACAATGCTTTCTATGAATTAAATGCCCCTTTCTAAAGTAATAGTCTTGCCTGGCATGGTGGCTCACACCTGTAATCCCAGCACTTTGGGAAGCCAAGGTGGGCGGTTCACAAGGTCAGGAGTTTGAGACAAGCCTGGCCAATATGGTGAAGTCCTGTCTCTACTAAAAATGCCAAAAAAAAAAAAAAAATTAGTTAGGCATGATGGCACATGCCTGTAATCCCAGCTACTTTGGAGGCTGAGGCAGAAGAATCGCTTGAACCCAGGAGGTGGAGGTTGCAGTGAGCCGAGATCGCACCACTGCACTTCAGCCTGGGTGACAGAGTGAGAGTCTGTCTCAAAAAAAAAAAAAGTGATAGTCTTAACTTAAAGTTTACATAAAAAAAAAAAAAAAAAGAAAAAAAAAAAAATAAAGTTTACATAAAAACCACAAACTTGTGTCTGCATATAACAGTATGAACATTAAAATGGCCGGGCGCGGTGGCTCAAGCCTGTAATCCCATCAGTTTGGGAGGCCGAGGTGGGTGGATCATGAGGTCAAGAAATCAAGACCATCCTGGTCAACAGGGTGAAACCCCATCTCTACTAAAAATACAAAAAATTAGCTGGGCATGGTGGTGCGTGCCTGTAATCCCAGCTACTCAGGAGGCTGAGGCAGGAGAATTGCCTGAACCCAGGAGGCAGAGGTGGTGGTGAGCCGAGATCGCGCCATTGCACTCCAGCCTGGGTAACGAGCGAAACTCCGCCTTAAAAAAAATATTAAAATGATATTTAAAGAATTAATAGACACAAGCAATTTAACCCAAGAGACTTTCTCAATAACATATAACTATTTTGGTAAATCCTAAGAAACAAATGACTCCTTAAATAAAATTTATAATTATATGAACAGCAGAAAACAACAAATTTATATTAGAAATAAAGATTAATCCTGCTTTCAACTCAGAGTGGAAAATCAGAAGTAATATTGCCCACTCTGATTATTTTGTTTCTCTAAAGTTCTATCAAGGTCTCATTAATATAAATACCTTAACTACTTTATCTCAACAATTTTCTTTTCTTTTCTTTTTTTTTTTTTTTTGAGACGGAGTTTCGCTCTTGTTACCCAGGCTGGAGTGCAATGGCGTGATCTTGGCTCACCACAACCTCCGCCTCCTGGGTTCAGGCAATTCTCCTGCCTCAGCCTCCTGAGTAGCTGGGATTACAGGCACGCACCACCATGCCCAGCTAATTTTTTGTATCTTTAGTAGAGACGGGGTTTCACCATGTTGACCAGGATGGTCTCGATCTCTTGACCTCGTGATCCACCCGCCTCAGCCTCCCAAAGTGCTGGGATTACAGGCTTGAGCCACCGCGCCCAGCCTATCTCAACAATTTTCTATAAAATTTAATGTAATTTAATGGTATATTCTTATTCTTGCTTTGAAATTACACTAGTCTCTTGCTTCTATGGAAGGCAATTTCTCTGATACATAATAGAAAATCAAAGCAGATTAGAAGAGACAAGAGAACAGAGGGCACAAGCACCATAAGTTCTGTTACCAACACGGACTGTAATTCAGCACTATGCAACATTAACTGGAAAACAACATGGCTAGCATCTTTCCTTGTTGAAATGGTTCATTTCTTTAATGTGCTTGACGAACCAATTGTAAATCAGGTGTCTTGATGCCCAAGCTAAAGAATTATATCAATAGTTCTCTAACATTTGTATTTGAATCGTAAGGAATTAATTTAAAAATAGATAATGCATACAGTATATCTGTGTATCTAGACATACATATATTTACATGCCCAGTACCAATGCCACCAGAGATTTTGATTCAATAGGTCTTGGGAATGGCCTGGGAATCCATATTTTTAAAAGTTTCTCAACAGTTAATAGCATACCTAAAAAAAATTGAAGATAATAAATAAAATTTTCAAAGTGAAAAGTTCTCCAGATAATTGCACGTGCAACCAAGCTAAAAACTACTTGCTTAGATAACATAAAGAATCATATAACACTATAATTATTTATCTAATGAAATAACTTTGTATCACTTGTAGTAAATACCTCATAGTTGTAATATGGCTGGTTAATAATTCCTGCTATGGCTTTTCCTTCATAAGCAATTCCAATAAGAACTGTTACATCATCAAGAAGACCTGTAAAGAAGAAATAAAAGTCAATTACATAACTTGCTCATGTTATGACTCATCATTATTACATCAATTGGTCAAAGTTATTTTTGCAGCTAAGCAGTTCACAGATGAGGGGAGAGTGAGTGAGACGGGCATGGAATGGTGGAGGTGGCACAGCAAGAGCTACACAGCTGTGCTGGTTATCGTTTTTCTACCCCATAGGTTCAGCATCGGTTTCACTGGTTTACTACGTTAGTTATTTGGTAACACTGGTTTACTATGTTATTCTCATCTGGGAGACATTAGAAGTGTGGGGCTGGTAGAGTACGTGAGGAGTGGTATTTGTAAAGATGAATTTTCTTCCTCTGTCTTGATAATCAGTGATGTATGATAACCATGACCACAAATGTAGCTTTAGGGAAAAACGTAACACATGATACTAGCTTTCCATACAATATACAAAATACCAAATATTTACAACTATCATATCCTTGTCCTTCTGCTGTCAAATATGAATACAAAAGAGATACCAACCTTCAGTATACTCCTTGGTTCCATCCAGAGGATCAACCCAGACTACAAGCTAAAATTAAAAAGAGAGAAGGAAAATATCTAAATCAAGCATACAAAATTCTAAAAATTGATTTAAATGGATCAAAACTACCCTTTAATTTCCTTTTTGAAATTACAGTATAGATGGCTTAAGTTAATGCCATCTGTTTTTAAATAATACAAAAACTGCATTCTTTTGTAATCATGGAAGAATTCCATTTGAATCAAAGTCTGATTTAAGAATTTTCAACATGCAATGCTTAACTAATAAAAGTTTGTTGTCATTTGAACACTAAGCACAATGAATATACTGATCTCTAGATCATGGTACAGGGAAAATTTGTAAAGTGGCATAAAAGATGTTTTGAGCATGTATAGCTGCTACTCATTTTTATATATAAGTGCTGATTTAAAAAAAAATGACAATCTGGGAGCCACAGTGACTGAGGCCAGTTTTCCTGGCACATGAGGAGGTGAGGCTACACATTTGAAGCCAGCCTGGGCAACATAGAAACCACTCATCTATTAGAAAAAAAACCAGTCTGATTATCTTAAGGACACAGTCCATATAATCCAGTGATAAATGAACGATTAATAAAACTAGCAGTAGATTTAAAAGGAAAATTCCTTCTGTTTAGGACATTTAACATGATTCGGGATATGCTGCCTTAAACACTAGACTTATAAAATGATGTGAATTTTAAACACTAGAATTATAAAATGATGTGAATTTGTGGGTGAGGGCATGTTTCTGATGGAGGGCAGCACGTCTCACTTTCTTTGTTTCCTCCATACCACAGAGCAGCGTGGCTTACTCATAGTAAGTCTCCAATTAGTATGCATTAAATGATCAAAAATTAGAAAATTAAAGAAGTTACGGTGGCTATCTGAAGTCACAGATTTAACTTAAGCAACAATAAAAAGCAAGCAGGATGATATTTATGGCCTTCTAAAAATTAGGCCGGGCGCGGTGGCTCAAGCCTGTAATCCCAGCACTTTGGGAGGCCGAGGCGGGTGGATCACGAGGTCAAGACATCGAGACCATCCTGGTCAACATGGTGAAACCCCGTCTCTACTAAATGTACAAAAAATTAGCTGGGCACGGTGGCGCGTGCCTGTAATCCCAGCTACTCAGGAGGCTGAGGCAGGAGAATTGCCTGAACCCAGGAGGCGGAGGTTGCCGTGAGCCGAGATCGCGCCATTGCACTCCAGCCTGGGTAACAAGAGCGAAACTCCGTCTCAAAAATAAATAAATAAATAAATAAATAAATAAATAAATAAATAATAAATAAAAATAAAAATATAAGGTACCAACCTGTTTTATACCCTTCTATCCCTAATTACCAATGAATGTTTTACTACCAAATCTACTAAATAAAAAAATACATTTTATTCCTAAAAGTATTTATTTTTAATGAGACAGGGTCTCACTCTGTTGTCCAGGCTGGAGGGTATGTGCAAAACTGTACATGGTAAGAAGGTAGGAGAACTTACACTTCCCAATTGTTTTTTTTTCTGAGACGGAGTTTCCCTGTTGTTACCCAGACTGGAGTGCAATGGCATGATCTCAGCTCACCGAAACCTCCACCTTCTGGGTTCAAGCAATTCTCCTGCCTCAGCCTCCTGAGTAGCTGGGACTACGGGCACGCGCCACCATGCCCAGCTAATTTTTGTATTTTTAGTAGAGATGGGGTTTCACGTTGTTGACCAGGATGGTCTCGATCTCTTGACCTTGTGATCCACCCGCCTCGGCCTCCCAAAGTGCTGGGATTATAGGTGTGAGCCACCGCGCCTGGCCTAACACTTCCCAATTGTAAAACGTAATACAAAGCAAGAAAGTATGGTATTGGCATAAGGATAGACATATAGACCAATGTAACATAACTGAGAGTCCACAATGAAACCCGTAACCCATACATCTTTTTTTTTTCCCTTTGAGATGGAGTTTTGCTCTTGTTGCCCAGGCTGGAGTGCAATGGTGCAATCTTGGCTCACCACAACCTCTGCCTCCTGGGTTCAAGCGATTCTCTTGCCTCAGCCTCTTGAGTAGCTGGGATTACAGGCGCAGGCCACCACGCCTGGCTAATTTTGTATTTTTAGTTGAGATGGGATTTCTACATGTCAGGCTGGTCTCAAACTCCCGACCTCAGGTGATCTGCCTGCCTTAGCCTCCCAAAGTGCAGGGATTATAGGCGTGAGCTACCGTACCAGGCATGAAACCCATATATATATGGTCTGCTGATTTTTGACAAGTGTGCCAAGGCCATTCAACTGGGGAAAAAAATAATCTCTTTAAGAGGTGGTGCTGTGGCTGGGCACAGTGGCTCATGCCTGTAATCTCAGCACTTTGAGAGGCTGAGGCAGGCAGATCACAAGGTCAAGAGATCAAGACTATCCTGGCCAAAATGGTGAAACGTCATCTCTACTAAAAATACAAAAATTAGCTGGACATGGTGGCTCGTGCTTGTAACCCAGCTACTCAGAAGGCTAAGGCAGGAGAATCACTTGAACTAGGGAGTTGGAGGTTGCAGTGAGCCAAGATCCCACCACTGTACTCCAGCCTGGTGACAGAGCAAGACTCTCTCTCAAAAAAAAAAAAAAGAAAAGAAAAAGAAAAGATGGTGCTGGTTGCAGCCTCAACCTCACTAGGCTCAGATGATCCTCCCACCTCAATCTCCCAAGTAGCTGAGACTACAAAAGTGTACCACCATATCTGGCTAATTTTTGTATTTTTTGTAGAGAGAGAGTTTCACTGTGTTCCCCAAGCTGGTCTTGAACTCCTAGGCTCAAATAATCCAACCCCCTTGGCCTCACAAAATGCTGGGATTACAGGTGTGAGTCACAATGCCTGGCCCTAAAAGTATTTTAAATCATGGTTTCAGAGTGGAACGGAAATCCATAGGATGAGAAACTGAACTCTACATTAACAGGTCATCCAATTCATATGGTTGCCTAATACTTCCATGTTGGCTCTGAAACATCAAGTTTCTGGTTGCCCCTATTTTATTACTACCAATTTTCATCTTACAGGCACATTTTATTTACTATGACAAAAAGCACAGGCTAGTAGTGAGTAGAGTATAAATATAGATCATACGTCTTCTTCTTTAATTGCACTGTACTGTGATGGGCATGGTTGCTTCAGTATTTCCTCCCACTGACCATCTTCAATCAGCTCTTGATCCACTTCCTCAGAAGGCAGATCCTAAAGCAGAGATAACCCTAATGGTTACTGAAGCTGCTTAGTGTTTACAGAGTACACTTTGTCTCATCAACAGAAGAAATACAGCATCACAGTTTTTACTAATTCTTCCGGTTTACCGTTTATGTTTAGAGCTTTTAAAGCAAACCTTAAAAACTTACAAAAACAACCATATGTGGCTCATCAAAGTTGACTAAATGGTTCCAACATCACTATCCTGAACAGAGTTTAAAAAGAAAAGAATTTTTAAGTATTATACACTCATTTATTTATTTATTTATTTTTGAGACGGAGTTTCGCTCTTGTTACCCAGGCTGGAGTGCAATGGCACCATCTCGGCTCACCGCAACCTCCACCTCCTGGGTTCAGGCAATTCTCCTGCCTCAGCCTACTGAGTAGCTGGGATTACAGGCACGTGCCACTATGCCCAGCTAATTTTTTGTATTTTTTTAGTAGAGACGGGGTTTCACCATGTTGACCAGGGTGGTCTCGATCTCTTGACCTTGTGATCCACCTGCCTCAGCCTCCCAAAGTGCTGGGATTACAGGCGTTAGCCACTGTGCCCGGCCTATACACTCATTTAAACAAGTGTCTCTGACAGCAGATAGTTGTCTGTGTTACATGAGATGTCAATTCCCTCACTTTCAAAGTGTTACAGTCTTTGGATAAATATGCAAATCAGCCTAATTAAAAAAACAAACAAACAACAAAACCCATTTTATTCCAAAGTTCTAGAACTCTGCTCATCTTATAGTTTGTATGCTGGGTATAACAGTAACCATTATCTTCCATGGTCAATAATGAAGACATCTGGCCTAGAAATAGACCAAAATATCTTAAAATATTTCCCCCAAGTCCAAGAAATACAATAATTATTTTTGTGTTTAAAATAATATAATGCTTGAAATCATAATAGTGGTATATAAATCAATAAAGTGTCAGTTATAAATCCACTTGGTAAGCAGGGATTTAAAAAAAATGTATGTGACAACTCTTACCTCTTCCCCTATAATTGTTAGTTTGGGGAATTTCCGGGCCAATGAAGAACATATGCTCATCTGTACCAATCGGTCAGCTTTGGTCTGCAGGTCTGTTGCACAGGTCTGTAACAAACAATGCAAATTTTCACAGAATGAATGAGAAATAGGTTGTTCTCTGATTCCTTGTGCATCAGTGCCTACATAATTTTCATTACATTGTCAGTTTTTAGAGTCATAGATCTTAACACCAAATGAATTAACTAGTTTCTTGACTTGGTTTTTCTCAAAGGATTAATAGTGGTTAAAGTTTGGAAAGGAGTTTTTTCGGTTTTGTTTTTTTTGAGACAGAGTGTTGCTCTTGTTCCCCAGGCTGGAGTGCAACGGTGGGGTCTGGGCTCACCGCAACCTCCAACTCCCAGGTTCAAGCAATTCTCCTGCCTCAGTCTCCCAAGTACCTGGGATTACAGGCGCCTGCCACCACGTGATGGCTAATTTTTGTATTTTTAGTAGAGATGGGGTTTTGTCATGTTGGCCAGGCTGGTCTCAAACTCCTGACCTCAGGTGATCCACCCACCTTGGCCTCCCAAAGTGCTGGGATAATAGGCGTGAGCCTCCATGCCCAGCCTGAGGAAAGCTATTCTCTTTTCTTCTCTAAGATAAATATTTCCTCTTCTATCAACATAGCTCCAGACCTTATTGTTGGAACCTTGTGTGACAAACCGGTTTTGCTGTTTTTTTTTGTGTGTGTGTTTTTTTTTATATAGTGAGATCTCACATCAATTAAAATTTTTTTTTTTTTAATCCCACCTCCCAAATAAATCATATCTAATATTACTAAGTTTCGTTCTCATCTTTCTTTTTAAGTTAACCCCATGGCATTCTAAAAGCTGCCTAAAATGTTCAGAAATATCAGAGGAAAAGGATTCATGTTCAGTACTTGTGTTATTTTATTTATTAAATCCTAATTGCAAAGAGCAGCAAAAGGAATTGTGGATTTATTTTATTTTTTATTTTTATTTTTTTTACAACCAAAAAATAGTCCTGGATCTGGTGCATCTCTGAGTAGTTAATAAGAATTTGGAAGGCAGAATCGCCTAAGGATAATTTATTTTTTTATTATTATTATTTTTTTTTTAGAGAAAGAGAGGATATAGAGGGTCTTTTTTTTTTTGAAAGGAAAAGAGAGGAAGAAAAAGAGGGAGAGAGAACAGAAATATTGCTTTATTCTATAAATGGCTATTAATAATCGCCGATGATTATTTTATGTATTTAAAATGGAGAATGTATATTTTATTTATCTAAAGTGGAGAGTTTGCTTATTAAGTTTACTTGTTACTGATCTGAGTTCAGATTCTGGATATCCTTGTTTATTTTCTGTTTCGTTGAGTCTAAATCTCTTTATGGGTCTTATGTATCTGGGTGTTAGAATGCATTGATCCTTATACCACTCTGTCTTTTTTGGTTTGAAATCTGTTTTATCAAATGCATAAATTGCAATTCCTTTTTGTTTATTTATTTGTTTTTTTCTCTATTTGATTGGTAAATCTTTCTCCAACCCTTTGTTTTTAGTCTATGTATATCTTTGGATATAAAATAGGTCTGGATATAGTATACCATTAGATTTTGGCTGTATCTTTTAATTAAAAAATTTAGTCGATTTCCATTTAAGATTACTGCCATTTGATGTTAACTGGCTATTTTATCCATTTGTTGATGTAAATTCTTCTTTCTGTTGATGTTCTTTACTTTTTGGTGTATTTTTAGAAAGGCTAACACTGGTTGTTCCTTTCTGTGTGTAATGCTTCTTTCAGAAGTTTTTGTAAAGCAGTGTTTTTTAAAAATAAGGTATCAACAAGAGGACATAAAGTATTAGAAATGCCTGAGCATACAGAAGACAATGGGAATATTACCTTTTTCCTAATTTGGCACTACATCCCTGTTCCTTTCTAGCTACCTGTGTTTCAAAGTTATATGTCTAATATAATTTCAACATAAGATCAACTTAAAATAAGTGATGTTAAGGAAAAAGATCTGAAAAAATTATCCAAAATACTGGCAATGGTGGCATGATTTTTGTTTACTTTTTGCTGTTTTTCTCCATTTCCTATTTTTCAAAATAGAAAAAACTTTATAAAAGTAAGATTAGTAGGCCAGGCACGGTGGCTCATGCCTGTAATCCCAGCACTTTGGGAGGCTGAGGCGGGTGGATCACGAGGTCAAGAGACCGAGACCATCCTGGTCAACATGGTGAAACTGCGTCTCTACTAAAGATACAAAAAATTAGCTGGGCATGGTGGTGCGTGCCTGTAATCCCAGCTACTCAGGAGGCTGAGGCAGGAGAATTACCTGAACCTAGGAGGCGGAGGTTGCAGTGAGCTGAGATCACACCACTGCACTCCAGTCTGGGTAACAAGAGCAAAACTCCATCTCAAAAAAAAAAAAAATAAGATTAGTAGCCCTCTGAAAGCAGTATTATTTTGTTGGTTATTACTAAGCATATCTATGGTCAACTAAAACCTCTTTTTCAAACAAATTTGAATCAGATTTATCTTACATAACTTGAACATGAATACAGGACTTTATATTATTTCTGTTGTAATATCCTGTTCGGTTTGGTCCACTTTTCTCAGAAGTTGCAACTATTTTTGAATACTTATTCTGTGATTAAATGTATTAACTAGCCTGCCCAGCTTTATCTTATTGGCAAACTTGATAAGTATGTTTTCTGTATCATCCTCTTCCACTTCAGATAACACATTCGGTATTTTTTAAAAACTGTGTTTTTGTTTTTGTTTTTTAGATGGAGTTTCGCTCTTGTTACCCAGGCTGGAGTGCAATGGTGCCGTCTTGGCTCACCGCAACCTCCGCCTCCTGGGTTCAGGCAATTCTCCTGCCTTAGCCTTCCGAGGAGATGAAACTACAGGCATGTGCCACCAAACCCAGTTAACTTTTGTATTTTTAGAAGAGACAAGGTTGTTCCATGTGGCCACGCTGGTCTTGAACTCCAGACATCGTGATCCATCTGCCTAGGCCTCCCAAAGTGCTGAGATTACAGGTGTGAGCCATCACGCCCGGCATGAGTTACTAAACTTTCAAAAAAAAGGTAGAGACCAGCCTGGCCAACATGGTGAAACCCTGTCTCTACAAAAAAATACAAAAGTTAGCTGGGCACAGTGGTCTGCACCTATAATCCCAGCTACACCTGAGAGAAAGACAGAAAGACAGAAAGAAAAAGGGAAAGAAAGAAAGAGAGAGAAAAAGAATAAAAAAGAAAATTTGTCATTGAACGCGATGGTTCACACCTGTTATCCTAGAAATTTGGGAGGCCAAGGCGGGTGGATTGCTTGAGCTCAGGAGTCTGAAACCAGTCTCTAACACGGCAACATGGGAAAAACTCGTCTCTGCAAAGAAAAAAAAAAAATTGCAAAAATTAGAGCGGCGTGGTGGCAAATGCAACTACATGGGAAACTGAGGTCGGAGAATCACCTGAGCCTTGGAGGTTGAGATTGCAGTGAAACATGGTGGCACCACTGTACTCCAGCCTGGGGGACAGAGCAAGAACACGTCTTTTTTTTTGAGATGGAGTTTCGCTGTTGTTACCCAGGCTGGAGTACAATGGCACCATCTCGGCTCACCGAACCTCCGCCTCCTGGGTTCAGGCAATTCTCCTGCCTCAGCCCCCCGAGTAGCTGGGACTACAGGCATGCGCCACCAAACCCAGTTAATTTTTCTATTTTTAGCAGAGACAGGGTTTTTCCATGTGGGCACGCTGGTCTTGAACTCCAGACATCGTGATCCATTTGCCTAGGCCTCCCAAAGTGCTGAGATTACAGGTGTGAGGCATCACGCCCGGCTTGAGTTGCCAAACTTTTTAAAAAAATATTGAGACCAGCCTGGCAAACATGGTGAAACCCTGTCTCTACAAAAAAATACAAAAGTTAGCTCGGCACAGTGGTGTGCACTTATAATCTCAGGTCCTCCTGAGAGAAAGAAAGACAGAAAGAAAAAAGGAAAGAAAGACACAGAGAGAAAAAAAAATAAAACAGAAAATTTGTCGCTGAATGAGATGCTTCACACCTGTTATCCTAGAAATTTGGGAGGCCAAGGCGGGTGGATTGCGTGAGCTCAGGACTTTGAAACCAGTCTCAAACACGGCAACATGGCAAAACCTCGTATCTGCAAAAAAAAAAAAAATTGCAAAAATTAGACCGGCGTGGTGGCACATGCAACTACCTGGGAAGCTGAGTTGGGAGAATCACCTGAGCCTTGGAGGTTGAGGTTGCAGTGAAACATGGTGGCACCACTGTACTCCAGCCTGGGGAACAGAGCAAGAACACGTCTTTTTTTTGTTTTTTGAGATAAAGTTAAGCTCTTGATACCCAGGCTGGAGTGCAATGGCCCCATCTCGGCTCACCGCAACCTCCGCCTCCTGGGTTCAGGCAATTCTCCTGCCTCAGTCTCCCGAGTAGCTGGGACTACAGGCATGCGCCACCAAACCCAGTTAATTTTTGTATTTGTAGAAGAGACAGGGTTTTTCCATGTGGCCATACTGGTCTTGAACTCCAGACCTCGTGATCCATCTGCCTAGGCCTCCCAAAGTGCTGAGATTACAGGTGTGAGCCATCACGCCCAGCTTGAGATACTAAACTTGTAAAAAAAAATGTTGACACCAGACTGGCCAACATGGTGAAACCATGTCTCCACAACAAAATACAAAAGTTAGCTGGGCACAGTGGTGTGCACCTATAATCCCAGGTGACAAAAAGACAGAAAGAAAAAAGGAAAGAAAGACAGAGAAAAAAAAATAAAACAAAATTTGTCGCAGAACGAGATGGTTCACACCTGTTATCCTAGAACTTTTGGAGGCCAAGGCGGGTGGACTGCTTGAGCTCAGGAGTTTGAAACCAGTCTCAAACATGGCAACATGGCAAAACCTCGTATCTGCAAAAAAAAAAAAAAAATTTCAAAAATTAGACCGGCATGGTGGCACATGCAACTACTTGGGAAGCTGAGGTGGGAGAATCAACTGAGCCTTGGAGGTTGAGGTTGCAGTGAAACATGGTGGCACCACTGTACTCCACCCTGCGGGACAGAGCAAGAACACGTCTTTTTATTTTTATTTTTTTGAGATAGAGTTTCGCTCTTGTTACCCAGGCTGGAGTGCAATGGCGCCATCTCGGCTCACCGCAACCTCCGCCTCCTGGGTTCAGGCAATTCTCCTGCCTTAGCCTCCCGAGGAGATGAAACTACAGGCATGTGCCACCAAACCCAGTTAACTTTTGTATTTTTAGAAGAGACAAGGTTGTTCCATGTGGCCACGCTGGTCTTGAACTCCAGACCATGATCCATCTGCCCAGGCCTCCCAAAGTGCTGAGATTACAGGTGTGAGCCATCACGCCCGGCTTGAGTTGCCAAACTTTTTAAAAAAATGTTGAGACCAGCCTGGCAAACATGGTGAAACCCTGTCTCTACAAAAAAATACAAAAGTTAGCTCGGCACAGTGGTGTGCACTTATAATCCCAGCTCCTCCTGAGAGAAAGACAGAAAGAAAAAAGGAAAGAAAGACACAGAGAGAAAAATAAAACAGAAAATTTTTCGCTGAATGAGATGGTTCACACCTGTTATCCTAGAAATTTGGGAGGCCAAGGTGGGTGGATTGCTTCAGCTCAGGAGTCTGAAACCAGTCTCAAACACGGCAACATGGCAAAACCTCGTATCTGCAAAAAAAAAAAAAAATTGCAGAAATTAGACCGGCGTGGTGGCACATGCAACTACTTGGGAAGCTGAGTTGGGAGAATCACCTGAGCCTTGGAGGTTGAGGTTGCAGTGAAACATGGTGGCACCACTGTACTCCAGCCTGGGGAACAGAGCAAGAACACATCTTTTTTGTGTTTTTTGAGATAAAGTTAAGCTCTTGATACCCAGGCTGGAGTGCAATGGCCCCATCTCGGCTCACCGCAACCTCCGCCTCCTGGGTTCAGGCAATTCTCCTGCCTCAGCCTCCCGAGTAGCTGGGACTACAGGCATGCGCCACCAAACCCAGTCAATTTTTGTATTTTTAGAAGAGACAGGGTTTTTCCATGTGGCCACGCTGGTCTTGAACTCCAGACCTCGTGATCCATCTGCCTAGGCCTCCCAAAGTGCTGAGATTACAGGTGTGAGCCATCACGCCCGGCTTGAGTTATGAAACTTTAAAAGAAAATTTTGAGACCAGCCTGGCCAACAACCCTGTCTCTACAAGAAAATACAAAAGTTAGCTGGGCACAGTGGTGTGCACCCATACTCCCAGGTACTCCTGAGAGAAAGACAGAAAGACAGAAGGAAAACCGGAAAGAAAAAAAGAGAGAGAAAAAAAAATAAAAAAGAATGTGTTGCTGAACGTGATGGTTCACACCTGTTATCCTAGAACTTTGGGAGGGCAAGGCGGGTGGATTGCTTAAGCTCAGGATTTTGAAACCAGTCTCTAACCCGGCAACGTGGCAAAACCCCATCTCTGCAAAAAAAAAAAAAAAAAAAAAAAAAAAAAAATTGCAAATATTAGACCGGCGTGGTGGCACATGCAACTACCTGGGAAGCTGAGGTGGGAGAATCACCTGAGCCTTGGAGGTTGAGGTTGCAGTGAAACATGGTGGCACCACTGTACTCCAGCCTGGGGGACAGAGCAAGAACACGTCTTTTTTTTTTTTTTGCGGCGTTTCGCTCTCGTTACCCAGGCTGGAGTGCAATGGCGCCATCTCGGCTCACTGCAACCTCCGCCTCCTGGGTTCAGGCAATTCTGCTGCCTCAGCCTCCCGATTATCTGGGATGGCTCCTCGGGAGGCTGAGGCAGGAGAATTGCACGTGCCGCCATGCCCAGCTAATTTTTTGTATTTTTAGTAGAATCGGGATTTCACCATGTTGACCAGGATGGTCTCGATCTTTTGACCTCGTGATCCACCTGCCTCGGCCTCCCAAAGTGCTGGGATTACAGGCTTGAGCCACCACGCCCGGCAAGAATATGTCTTAAAAAAAAAAGAAAGAAAGTAGAAGAAAAAAGAAGCAAGAGGAACAAGGAAGAAAGAAGAAAGGAGGAGGAAGAAAAACAAAGGGTGAGAGGGAGGGGAGGAGGAGGAGAGGGCTGAGAGGAGGAGAAGAAAAGTTTATCGTCTGTCAGGTTTGCAAGGGTGCGAGGGAACATGTTCCTGATCATTGCTGACAAAGGGTGAACCTCAGGAGAGTTTTGAGAACCTTAATAATAGTATAACGTACCTATGTTTTGAACCAGGAATTATATTTCCAGGAAATCCAAATAAATCACGCATAAAATCTACAAATATGTAGAAATGGCAGTTGGAAGGATATTTGCTACTTAAAGAAATTTAATTTTAGGTGCAAGGCAGTTTCTAAATTTGGGTGCATCAACGAATTCAATGTCTAGGTTTGTCTTGTTGTTTCTACAATATATGGCTATAAAAACCTTCCGGATCACGAAAATAAAAGCACAGATAAGCAATTAAAATACTGACACTCATGGGTCCACGTCCGAAATTAGAGCATCTGGAGAAGCAATCTGATTCACATAAACCTTTTTTTTTCAAACATAAATCATATCTACCTGGCTCTTGCCCTGACCAGCAGGAGAGAAACTTACGGTGACAAACCTGGAACAACATTGGACCAAAGACACTTCAGCAACAGCAAAAACGCGTTATGGAGACCCAGTCCCTCTTTGCGTCCAGTACCGCGCTTTCGCACCGTCAGAAGGTCATTCCGGGATGGAAGGCTCCCCTGCCTCAGGTACTGAGCATGCGGGAAACTCCGCGCAAGCGCACAACAGAGACTTCCCAACGTCTCTTCAGACTCCCGCTGCGGGAAAATTCAACTTGTCCATGTTTTCTTCAAGCTCTCGGTAGGTGCAAGTCACCGGTTGCATTAAATACAAGCGAAAGGTGTGTCAACTTTTAAAGATTGGCTTAAAAAAAAAAAAAAAAGGAAAGAAAACAGTAGGCCAGCAACAGTGTGTTAAAGAAAAAAAAAAAAAAGGTTGGTTTTGGTTTCAGCTGTCTTCCAGACCACTTCGTAGAGTTCACTGTTTTAAAATGTTCATTGTATTCGTTCGCTCTGCGGCTATTTAACTTTGAACCCCTAGCGACTACACACACCTCCACCTCCTGTGTTAAAGATGCATGGCTACTTTTTTTTTTTTTTTTTAAGAGACAGATAGCTTGCTCTGTCGCCCAGAGTCGCTTACAGATCACTGCTGCCTTCTATCTCCTAGGCTCAAGGATCCTCCCGCCTCAGCCTCCTGTGTAGCTGGGACTACAGGTGCAGCTGTGCCCCACCACGCCCGGCTAATTAAAATAAAAACTTTTTTGTATAGATCGGGTCTTTTTTAGGGCGTGAGGGCCGGGGCAGGGTCTCACTCTGTCTCTCAGTCTGGAGTGCAATGGGACGGTCTTGGCTCACTGCAACCTCCGTCTCCTGTGTTCAAGCGATCCTTCTGACTTAGCCTCCGGAGTAGCTAGGACCACAGGCTCGCCACCAAGCCCTGCCTTTTTTTTTTTTTTTTTTAAAGTAGAGACGGAGTTTCATCCTGTAGGCCAGGCTGGTCTTGAACACATGACCCCAGGTGATCTGCTCACCTTGGTCTTCCAAAGTGCTGGGATTACAAGTGTGAGCTACTGCGCCTAGCTTAAAAAGGATTTTGCTTCTTCATTTGATTTGCACAATAACTCTGTGAGTTAAATAGACCCTTTTTGGGAAGTGGCAAAATATATATAACATGGGTTATATTATTTTAACCGTGTGTGTGTGTGTGTGTGTGTGTGTGTGTATACATTTTTTTTTTTTTGAGGCGGAGTTTCGCTCCTGTTGCCCAGGCTGGAGTGCAATGGCAGGATCTCGGCTCACCGCAACTTCCACCTCCTGGGTTCAAGCAATTCTCCTGCCTCAGCCTCCCGAGTAGCTGGGACTACAGGCGCGCACCACCGTGCCCAGCTAATTTTTGTATTTTTAGTAGAGACGGGGTTTCACCATGTTGACCAGGATGATCTCGATCTCTTGACCTCGTGATCCACCCGCCTTGGCCTCCCAAAGTGCTGGGATTACAGGCGTGAGCCACCGTGCCCGGCCCTATTTTATTTTATTTATTCGGAGATGGAGTTTTGCTCTTATTGCCCAGGCTGGAGTGCAGTGGCGCTATCTGCTCACCGCAATCTCCAGCTCCCCGGTTTAAGAGATTTTCTTGCCTCAGCCTCCCGAATAGCTGGGATTACAGGCATGCACCAACAGCCTGGCTCATTTTGTATGTTTAGTAGAGATGGGGTTTCTCCATGTTGGTCAGGCTGGTCTCGAACCTCGACCTCAGGTGATACGCCCCACTAGGCTTCCCAAAGTAGTAGGATTACAGGAGTGAGCCACCTTGCCTGGCCAACAGTACATATTTAATTCTACCATCAACAGTCCACTTTCATACATTCTCCTGTTATCAAACTTCTTAATTTTTGCTCTAATCTGCTGGAAAGAAAATGGTATTTTAACTATTATCATGACTCCTAAAGTTGAGCATTTATTAATGTTTATTTGCTGTTTCCACTTCTGAGTCTATGAATTGAATGTTCATTTCTTTTGCTTTTTTTTTTTTTTTTTGAGACGGGTTCTCACTGTGTTGCTCAGGCTGGAGTGCAGTGGTGTGATCATGGCTTGCTTGCAGTCTCAAGCAAGAGACTGGGCTAAAGCAATCCTCCCACCACAGTCTCCCAATGAGCTGGGACCATAAGCACATACCACCACATCCAGCTAATTTTAAAAATTATTTTAGAGACAGGGGTCTCCCTATGTTGTCCAGCCTTGTCTCAGACTCTTGGACCCAAGTGATAGTTCCACTTCAGCTTCCTAAAGTGCTGGGATTATAGGCATGAGCTACTGAGTCCAGCTTCTTTTATCCTTTTTTTTTTTTTTTTCGAGACGGAGTTTCGCTCTTTTTACTCAGTTGCTGGAGTGCAATGGCGCAACCTCCATCTCCTGGGTTCAAGCCATTCTCCTGCCTCAGCCTCCCGAGTAGCTGGGTCTACAGGCATGCACCACCATCCCAGCTGATCAGGGAGCCTCAGGGAGCAGACCTTCAGTGTGTGAAAAACTTTGTTTTCTTGGTAAAGACAATAAAATTCTATTATTAAAGATTGTTTTACTACATAACAGTGTTACTAGACAAGTAGATAACACAATTCCTAATTCCCACATTTAAAAAATATGTATATTTTATTGAAATCAATAAACACTATGTGACAGTTGCTTTTGCCAAATACTAACTATGCTAGGTCCACCCTATGTACAAATACAAATAAGATGAGAATTCTGTCCATAAAGAAGCCAATTATTATTTAAGATTACAAACCTTTGGTTATTTTTTCAACATGCTTCTGGAGCTCAATGTCCACATTAAAATGAACATATGTATCTTCTTTTCTTGAAGCCACAGGAGTATCTTGCACAGGAGTTAAGGCTATGCCATTCAGATCTAAAGAGAAAAGTTTCTCTTTAAGAACATTCAAATATACAGACTTAAAAACTGCAAACTAGGTAGGGCATGGTGGCTCATGCCTGTAATCACAGCACTTTGGGAGGCCAAGGCGAGTGGATCACTTGAGGTCAGGAGTTCAAGACCAGCCTGACCAACATAGTGAAACCCTGTCTCTACTAAAAATACAAAAAAATTAGCCAGGCATAGTGGCACACATGCCTGTAATCCCAGTTACTTGGGAGGCTGAGGCAGGAGAATCGCTTGAATCTGGGAGGCAGAGGTTGCAGTGAGCCAAGATCTTGCCATTGCACTCCAGCCTGGGCAACAAGAGCAAAACTCTGTCTCAAAAAAAAAAAAAAAAAAAAAAAACCCTGCAAACTATAGAGGGTACATTTCATAAGGATGCCTGGAGAAAGCGGAGAGGAAATTCTTGGGCTAACAGAAATTCCCATTTGACATGAGCAGGTACCTGAAGAGTCGCTGGTGACCACAGAGGCATTGGAGGGGCTGAGTGAGGGATGGGTGACTTTGCAGTGGAAAGGAGGAAGCCTGTCTCAATCAGGTAGAAAAGAAAGCTTGTAGAACATAAAATTTGATCTTTATAGGGAAGAACTTTACAGGGATGATAACTTTTTGTTTTCCTTAGGAAATAGCCCACTATATTTTTGTCTACAATAAAAACTTAAAATGTAAATAATATGCCTCAGGGGGACCTCTACCCCTAATTTCCAAACTTGATCAAGTGCATGGTTTGGAAAGGCCTTTATATCTAACATTATCAGAATCCCTCACTGTATTCAAGTAAAAGGACCAAAAATGGACATGAGAATTGCCAATGAAACCCTTCCATTAATGAATACATTTTTACATATTGTCTAAATTCTCATTCTATTTGTTATAACATAAACTGTTTTATACCAACTAGACAAAACACTAAGTTATTGTGTATGGTTTTAATTTCCTGGATCCAGGAATCTTCCAGTTTAATCAAATTCAACATGGACTCATTTAATGACTACTCAAGTGTTTATGTGATCTTCAACAGATCTGTCTTAAGAGACCTTAAAACAATATAGTACATTTGATTGTTTCAGTTCTTAAAAGATATTTACAAAAACATATTTTAGTTCAACATGTATGCAAAGGTAACCTAACAGCTACTACACTATCATTAAATATCTTTGTTTTACAGTGCACATTCCTGAATGAGATAAGCAGTTCTGTAAATGACCATCAAACTATAATATAGAATATATATACTTTCCGGTAGGCCGTATATTTGATAACTGATAACATCAGAAGTAAAATTTCACAGCATTAGTGAATAATAATCCCTCTCTGTGGCCCAGTTCCTTTTTATTTTAATTGGTACTAATGAGGTTTTGAATCTGAATCTATTTCTATGACTGACAAAAGTTCTCTTCATTTGATTTCCCCCCTCTCTGTTTCTTTACTGGTCTCAAATTACAGATTAAAGTAAACCACTTGGATTAGCTGTGCAGATGTTTCTGGATAGAAGTATGACAACTTCATTCTCAATTATCCAGCAATTCTTTTTAAAAGACTTTATAAATAAAGTATGAATGGCAACAATGAAAGAATTCAACCAATGTGGTTTCCCTCTGAAAGAGTGAAAAGGTTGTTTTTAAGAAATAATGAACTGCCACACAGGACAGGAAAAAAAAATCCTAAGAATAATCATGCTTCCTAACCATAGTGACTTAGTGAATGATAAGAAGCACTTCGTTTGTTGAACGCTCCACAGGATTACACTCAGAGCATGAATGCTATGCATCTGTTCTAGCTCCCTGTCTTCACTGATGAGTAACTTAAGGCCTGATTCTCATCCACCTCTGTAGGACTCTCCGATGTCGAACTCTCTCTTGAACAGGAAGGAGAGGGCCTAATGCAGGAGGAAGCGGGTAACAGGACACTGGGCTTTGCAAACAAACCTACACACCTTTGGAAGGTGAGAAACATTCTGTTAACTGTATCCTAAAGGATGAGTCTGCTGTTGAAGCGATGTGTATGTCTAGCCAAAACCCTAGACAGAATCTTAAGAATAAAAAGATATACACAAAGAAAAACTCAAAAGCAAAACTGAATGTAAATTATAAATAAGAAAATAAGTAAATCTCTCAGAAGTGTTCAGTGAAGAAGTGATGATCTCTTACAGGGACTTTGCCTTATCATAGAATGAACTAAAATGAGTTGTCACACACAGGAGACTCCCTGTCCCACTACCAAAAAAACAGTCCCAAATGAGCACTATAGAATTCACCAGAGGAAAAAAAAGTAAAGAGAGTTACGTACCTTTTACACTAACTGTAATATAGGGATCGATGCACTGCCCAGCATCTTTCAAACCAATTTTTTCAATTCTGATAGTGAGTAATGTCATTCCTGGTTCCGATGGCAACCTTGGTAATAAAGTACCTGGCAACAGAGAAAAAGCAATAAAAGCTCCGTGTCATTTCAGAGTAAACATTTTAACACACACAGAGAAGATAACAGTGTTGCTCGTAACTGACTTAGTAACTAGCCAGGCATTATCTTGGTTCCCAAACTCCCAAACACTTGGCATTACTCTTTTCAAATATTTATTCACACACAAGAGAAATCTGCACTTCCATGTCTCACAGTCACCATTAAACCAGAAATTACTCAAGCTTGTCAGAAATTCAAGTCACTCTAGGAAGCCCCATTATAAATGACCACATAATCAATAACTCACATCCACATGCATATTCTTTGTATATACTCATTTATATAATATACGTCGCATCTCAATATGAAGTGGTAGAACAAAGAAAAGAACTTTTAAAATATTTGTTATATTATCATAACGTTTGAGAAATACAACACCAGGGTTGATCCACAAATCCTTTAGTTACTTTGTTTTTTACACAGGGTCGGTCTCACTCTGTCACCAAGGCTGGGGTGCAGTGGCATAATCACAGCTCACTGCGGCCTCAACCTCCCAGGTTCAAGCAATCCTCCCACCTCAGCTTCCAGAGTAAATGAGACTACAGGCATTTGCCACTAGTTACTATTGATGGAGAAAATAATTCACAGCTCAGTTGTGTATTTAATTGAATAATTGTACAGTCTAATTTCCCATTCTTTTCCTTATCAACATTGAGGCAAAAAAAGAAAAACAACAACAAAAAATCACCTGTTGGAATTACAGTGAAGTTCAGATCAATTTTAGAAAGAATCACATCTTTAGAAATTGCTTCTTCTGATCCACCAACTTTTTAAAGATTTCTAAATTTTCTCGGTAGATTTTATTCTTTTCTTCACAAAAGTCTTATACTTATTTTGTTGGTTTTATTATAAGGTACTTGATATTTCCTGATACTATCATAGACATAATAGTTCATTGAGCACTTGTTGCTTAGAGAGATAGGATTAATTTTTTAACAATATCTCTGCTGGGGGAAGAAGTGCTTTTTATGTACAGATTTTACACTCAGGAACCCTACTCTCTTATTAATACTAATGACTTATCTACAAGTTTTCTTGCATGTTCTAAATACATATTAGAACATCTGCAAATAAAGAAACAGGTTTCCCCGCCCTAATTTTTAGATTTTATTTCTTTTTCTTATACTAGTACACTGGCCAGCACTTCTAAAGCAATGTTGAGGAACGGAGATAATAGTAGACACCCTTGTTTTGTTCCTGATCTGAAAAGGTAAGTTTTCCATTTTATCACTAAATATGACTGAGGCTCTAAATGTCATTACAGTTACCTTTTATCGATTAAAGACATTCTATTCTTGGTCTGCTAAGAATTCTTATGTTTAAAATCATGAACGAAATTGGAATGTAACTGAAAACATTTTCTGCATCTATTGAGAAGATGAGATTTTTCTCCTTAATCTGCTAATGTTAATTACCCTGATATATGTATCTTGTTGATTTAACAATATATTCAGAAAAAAATCACTCAATACTTCGTGGAGATTTTCCTAATTATGTTCTGCAATATTCCATATATTGGCTAATTATTCAGCCAGTCTTCATATGGCACCTGGGTTGTTTCTAATGTATCACCATCACCAAAAATACCTCAGTAGAGAGCCCTGTATATATGCAAGTATTTTAAAAATTGTTTCCACATTATTGGAGGTGAACCTTCAGAGTAAATTCCTAGGAACAGGATTGCCAAACTAAGAAAAATTGTCTATTTTTGTTGCTGTTGAGCTATTGCTGAACTCTCCTTTAAAGGGACTATTACCATTTTCTATTCCCACCAGTGATGAATGAGTCCATTTCCCTACAGTAGTTTTAATTTGCGTCTTTCATCATATGTGAAGTTGACTATCTTTTAATATGTTTAAGGGTTTCTCCATGTTGGTCAAGCTGGACTTGAACTGCTAACCTGAGGTGATCCGCCTGTCTTGGCTTCCCAAAGTGCTGGGATTACAGGCATGAGCCACCGCACCTGGCCTTTTATATTAATTTTTTAGAGAATATTTCCAATGATCAATTTTCTCTAGTTCTCAGTATACATTTATTTTCCTGGAGATGGGAATGTTTAATAACCCCTCTGAGTTTGGAGGCTTATGTGGTGTAAGGTGAGACCCTTGGATTAAGGATGCTTTACGGACCTCAGGATACTGAAAGACAAGACTATCTTTTACAAGGCTAAGGACAGTGAATAGGGCTAGAGGTTAGGAAGTTATGTTCATGGATTCTGTAGTGGGGGAAGGTGGGGTTGAGACAGGGCCTTGCTATGTCACCCAGACTGGAGTGCAGTGGCACCATCATGGCTCACTGCAGCCTTGACTTCTTGGACTAAAGCGATCCTCCCACTTTAGCCTCCTGATTAACTGGGATCATAGGTACACACATCTGGCTAATTTTTGGGTATGTAGATATGGGGTTTCCCTATGTTGCCCAGGCTGATTTCGAACTCCTGGGTTCAAGTCATCTTCCAAAGTGTCGAGATTACAGGTGTAAGCCACCATGCCTGGCCCATGTATGGTTTTTTGTTTGTTTGTTTGTTTTTTGATGAAACATTTTTATTCATTTCCAAGACAAAACTACATGTGTATTTTCAGGAATGATTAAATTTCAGGGATTGGGGCGGCAGAGAGAGAACAGAGATGACCAGACTTCATCTTTAAATCTTCTGTGGGATGAGATAATGAGATAACAAAAGAAACAAACAAAGAAACCTAGGAGCCAGTCCTCCCAAACCTCCACTGCTGGAAGAGACCAGCAGCAGACACCCTACATCAAGGGTCCCTTCCTCAGCCTCTTCCAGAGTCCTGGAGGCAGTTCCCTTCTGGATAACTTTTATTTGGAACAGAGCCTGTTGTCAGTAGATGAGTCTTGGCCCGGCACGATGGCTCACACCTGTAATCCCAGCACTTTGGGAGGCTGAGGTGGGCGGATCATTTGAGGTCAAGGAGTTCGAGACCAGCCTCCCCAACATGGTGAAACCCTATCTCTACTAAAAAACAAAAAATTACCTGGGCGTGGTGGCAGATGCTTGTATTCCCAGCTACTCTGGAGGCTGAGGCAGGAGAATCGCTTGAACCTGGGAGGCAGAGGTTTCAGTGAGCTGAGATCGCGCCATTGCACTCCAGCCAGGACAACAAGAGCGAGACTCCATCTCAAAAAATAAAAAACGGCCGGGCGCAGTGGCTCACGCCTGTAATCCCAGCACTTTGTGAGGCCGAGGCGGGTGGATCACGAGGTCAAGAGATCAAGACCATCCTGGTCAGCATGGTGAAACCCCGTCTCTACTAAAAAGTACAAAAAATTAGCTGGGCATGGTGGTGCGTGCCTGTAATCCCAGCTACTCAGGAGGCTGAGGCAGGAGAATTGCCTGAACCCAGGAGGCGGCGGTTGCGGTGAGCCGAGGTCGTGCCATTGCACTCCAGCATGGGTAACGAGTGAAACTCCGTCTCAAAAAAAAAAAAAAGTGGTTATTCGGAATAAACCTTCTGTACTATCAGGTCATGCTCTCAGGAACACATGGGGCTGAATAGGCGCGGTGGCTCAAGCCTGTAATCCCAGCACTTTGGGAGGCCGAGGCGGGTGGATCACGAGGTCAACAGATCTAGACCATTCTGGTCAACATGGTGAAATCCCGTCTCTACTAAAAACAAAAAAAAATTAGCTGGGCATGGTGACACATGCCTGTAATCCCAGCTACTCAGGAGGCTGAGGTGGGAGAATTGCCTGAACCCAGGGGGCGGAGGCTGCGGTGAGCCGAGATCGCGCCATTGCACTCCAGCCTGGGTAACAAGAGCGAAACTCCGGCTCAAAAAAAAAAAAAAAAAAAAAAAAATTCTCTTCAATGGAGAATGAGACAAGTACACAGAGGAGGTCAGCCCTGGCTTCTTTAGTGGCCAAGGGACTTGTGTGTATCACAGAGTAGAGCAGCCTTCAGTGCTGGGTGGGAGCGCATGCTTGCAGAAGTGGGGTCTGTGCTCTCCTGAGGGCTGCCTGCGATTCACTCAAGGAAGGAGGCCTTGACAGCGGAGATCCTGAAGGGGAACGGGACGCTCCTGTGACAGGAAGGGGTAATAGGAATGATCTTGCACCCTTTATGATGGCTGTGAGGAACAAGAGAGGATTAAATAGCTTTATCCCGAGGTTAGGGGAATGAAGCTGGAGGGCTGAATGAGGGATGAGCTCACATCACGAAATGAAAAGCAGGAAGCATCTTCAAGGGCAGGGTTGCCCCAAGCCTGTGCTTCGGGACCTTGCGCCTGGTTAACATGGAATTTGCCCTGCAAGGTGCCTTTGGGCACATACTGGAAGGTGTTCAGGTCCACCGCAGCGAACACACCCCACAGCAGCCAAGGCCCTTATCAATGAGTCAGCAGGACACTGGCGACCCTGAGGGCCCGCAGACAAGGGGTGTCTGGGTGAATCCTACCTTTGCGCGGGGAGGGGGTCTGTGAAGATTGACATCCAGACACGCCCCCTCTCCTCCGCAGCGCCCCTCTCTGCACAGTCCTGTCCCAGAAGCAGAGACATCGGCTCATGACCACCGGCCAAATCAGGCCCAAGCGCGAGGGAGGGGAAAGGAGGAAAGGAGCCGCGGGAGGCCGCGCACGGGCTGTTCAGATACTGCCGCCGCCGCCACTCCTTTAGACTCTGGCCTGCGGAGACTGGCTGGGCTCTGCCTCGCGTAATAAAAAGCGGCGGAGCCGGGCCAGCCAGACAGCCCAGGAGGCGGGTACCGGTCCTCGCGGATCCGCGCCGCGCCCCCACCTGTGGCTGCGTGCGGGCGGGCTGTGCTTCCCGGGCTGCGCCCGGTGACAACAGCTAGTGACCAGATGGGCCGTTATTCGGGCAAGACGTGCCTGGCTGCTCTTCAAGCTGGTGCTCACCGTCGCCTTCTTCGTGGCGGAGCTGGTCTCCGGCTACCTGGGCAACTCCATCGCGCGGCTCTCGTACTCCTTTAACATGCTCTCCGACCTGATCTCTGTGCGTGGGCCTGAGCGCCGGCTACATCGCCCAGCGTCCCACCGGGGGCTTCCACGCCACCTACGGCTATGCCCGCGCCGAGGTGGTGGGCGCGCTGAGCAACGCCATCTTCCTCACCGGGCTCTGCTGCACCATCTTCCTGGAGGCCGTGCTGCGCCTGGCCCGGCCCGAGCGCATCGATGACCCGGAGCTGGTGCTCATCGTCGGCGCCCTGGGGCTGTTGGTCAACGTGGTGGGGCTGCTCATCTTCCAGGACTGCGCCGCCTGGTTCTCCTGCTGCAGGCAGGGCCGCGGTCGCCGCCTGCAGCAGCGTCAGCAGCTGGCGGAGGACTCCGCTCCCGGTGCTTTCCGGGGACTCCAGGGCCCGGAGGACCTGCGGCGCGCATCGGCCCCGACAGCTCCCGGCTTGGACTCGGCCGTAACCCTTCGGGGGACCTCGGCGAAGAGAAAGCAGGAGAAGGGTGCGACCATGTTCTCAAACGTAGCAGGTGCCTTTCGGTTGCATCCTCTGGACCGCTTGGCCCTTCCTTCCTCCTCCCACCCGGTCCCTTTCCCTTTCTTCTCACCCCACGCCCTCTTTTTCTTCTGCATGCTTTTTTTTTTTTTTAAATTAACATATTCTGTATCCTTTCTTTTTTCTCCTGGATCCTCGGGTAGCCCTAGTCTCTTTACCCTTCCCCTATTCTCTCTATAAAAGTATTGATTTTCTTTGAAATCAGTCATTATTGGGCAACAGGCAGCACTCTCCAACCCCTCCTCCCTCTCGTTAGTTGCTATCTGAATTTTGTTTTTCTCCCTTTCTCTTTGCCCATCTGTTTGTCCTCTTGGGTGTTACAGGTTTGGGGGCTGCAGGTGGGCTCCCATTTGCCCTCTTTTTGCTTTAACTTGAAAGGATGTGTGTCTTCATTATCAACCCAGCACCTCCATAAATCAAGAAACTACAGTCGTTCTGAATGTATGTGCTAAAAATACCTTTTTTAATTTGATGCTTACCTTTTCATTGTTTTAATGGTCTATTTTGAGAAATAGAAGTTTTTCTTTTTGAGACGGAGTTTCGCTCTTGTTACGCAGGCTGGAGTGCAATGGCGCGATCTCGGCTCACCGCAACCTCCACCTCCTGGGTTCAGGCAATTCTCCTGCTTCAGCTTCCTGAGAAGCTGGGATTACAGGCACGCGCCACCACGTCCAGCTAATTTTTTGTATTTTTAGTAGAGACGGGGTTTCACCATGTTGACCAGGATGGTTCTTAATTTTAATTTATCCAATTTCAGGTTCTCTCCTTTTATACAGCGGGTGCTTAAGAAGCATTTTTCTATCCCAAGATCATGAAGACTTGCTTACGGTATTTTCAAAAGATTTGTTTACTATTCGCATTTAGATATATAATTTACCTAGAATTAATATATGAACATTGTGTAAAGTTGGGGTCAGGTTTCATTTATTTTCTAATATGACTGACCAACTGACCCAGCACCATGTATCGAAGACACCCCAGTACTCTCCAGTGCCCTTTGTCATAAGTTATGTCCACATGTACATGGATCTGTTTGTTTAGCCTTGTGTCAGTACCACACTGTCTTAATTACTGTAGCCTTATAGTAAGTCTTTAAACACTTTTTTCTTTTTTAAAAAAATGTTTATTTCCATTCATGGGGTACATTTGCAGTTTGTTAGATGAGTAAATTGTGTGTCACTGTGGTTTGGTGCATGAATGATCCTATTACTCAGGTAGTGAGCATACTATTCAGTGAGTAGTTTTCTAGCCCTCATTTATTAGTCCCCAGTGTCTGCTGTTTCTTGTTTATGCTCATGTGTACTCAATGTTTCGTTCCCACCTATGAGTGAGAATATGCTACATTTGGTTTTCTGTTCTTGTGTTAATTTATTCAGGATGATGGCCTCTAGCTGCATCCATGTTACTGAAAAGGACATGATCTAATTCTTTTTATGGCTGCATAGTATTCCATAGTGTATGTGGACCATATTTTCTTGATCTAGTCCACTGTTGATGGGACAGTGGACGGCATCTAGGTTGATTTCATGGCTTTGCTACTGTGAATGGTGCTGCAATGGACATAAGGCTGCATGTATATTTTTGTTTATGTCTATATCAGATTAGTCAGCAGTCATTTTCTCTGAGAACTTAAAGTATCTCGTTCCTTTGTCTTTCATCTTTTGTTCTTTCTGTTGAAATGTCAGCTGTTCTACCTTTCTGAAGACAATCTTCATTTTTTTTCTTTCCTTTTCTTTATATCTTCAAACTTCTTTTTTGAGATATCCGCATTGCCTTTGGTCTTCCACAGCTGTGCTATATATACCTAGAGTGTATTTGTCTTTATTTTTTCTGTTTGAGGTTTGCAGTTTTTGAATCAGTCATTTGCTGTCTTTTTCTTTTTTAAATCAGCTATTATCTCTTCAAGTATTGCTTCTTTTCCATTCTCCTTCTTTCCTTCTAGGTATATTCATATGTTAAATCTTCTCACTGTGCCTTTCATATATCCTATTATCTGTTTCCCATCTCCTTATCTTTCGATGCTTTATTTTGAATATTATGATTTATCTTCCAACTCATTATTTTCATTTCAAGTGTATGTCAAAGCTGTCATACTCAGTCGTCAAGTTTTCAATTTTAATTATTTTACTTTTTAGTTCTTCAACTTTAATTTGTTTCTTCAGGTACATGCATACATGTTTTTTGAGTTCTCTGCTGAATTTTTCATCTTCTTGAACTTGTAAACTTATTTGTTTCAAAGACTACCTCTGCAACGATAATAACTGAAGTCCTTCTTGATATTTATATAGTCTAGCTTTTTTTCTTCTTGATTTTTTTGTTCATGTCATGTTGTCTTCTGCTTATTTTTGATCGTATGCTTCACGTTTTTGGTGTGATTTTTTGTATAAATAATTTGAGGCTAGACTGATGTTATTTTATCACAGAGAAGATATCATTTTGCTTTTCCCGGTTATCCACAGGGCACTAACAATGCTGGATCATCTCAATCCAATGTTACAGACGGAGAGGATTTGTAGCAGGATTGCTCTTCTATAAGAATCTATTTACATCGGTTTACACTTACTTCTAAATGCATCCTGTCAAGATTCTAATCTAATGCAAGGGATGTTTATCAGGTTCCCCTGTTGGCAAAATTTCACTCCAATACCTGTAGCTCTAAAACCACAAGAATTTCAAAAGTGACAATAAACTTCCCGGGATTTCTTAGAAATAAGCAGTCCCAAACACTGAGCGTGCTTTCTCGCAACTTTTCATCCCCCGTCTCCTAAACTGGTAATTCTGCATTTGCTTGATAGTTCTCGATTGCTTCCAAGCAGATTTGAATGTTTTTCCACTTTTCTAGTTGTCCTCAGCAGAAGAGTTGGCCTGAATGTCCTGATTTGCCTTTGCCAGAAGCGAAGGTCCTCTTAGACATTTAAATAATATCTTAAGCCATGTACCTTCTCACACTTTCCCTACTCTTGGAAGTTGGATAATTCCCTTTCAAAATGTTGCTGAACTGCAGTTGTCTGTGAAAGTGTGTGTTGGTAATCTGTTTAGAAAATTGAGTTGGCTATTCTTGAATCTTTATACTATCAAATAAATTTTTGAATCTGTTTATAGTTTTTCATACACAAAGTTATCCTCTAGGATTTTGATAGAAATGGCTTTGAATTTTTATAATTCAAAAGTGAAAAGTGAAAAAGTCAAAAGTGAAAAGCGAAAGCCCCCCAAAGTTCTGGGAATACAGGCATGAGCCACTGTGCCTGGTCCCAATACCATCTGTTGAAGATACTATTCTTTCCCCATTGTGTATTCTTGGCACCCTTATTGAAGGTCAATTGATCATGAATGAATGGATTTATTTCTAACCTCTGTATTCTGTTTCATTGGTCTATGTGCCTGTTTTTATGCCACTATCATCCTTTTTCAATTACTGTAGTTTTATAATATATTTTTGAAATGAAAAAGCATGATGCTTCCGGCTTTGCTCTTTTTCGAGATTGTTTTGGCTATCTAGAGTCCTTTGTACTTTCATATACATTAGAATTTTTAAAAATTTCTGTAAGTTAGAATTATTTTTAAATTTATTTCTGTAAAAAATGCCACTGGCATTTTGATAGAGATTGCACTGAATCTATAGGTCACTTGGGGTAGTATGGCCATTTTAACAATATTAAGTTTCCAGTCCATGAACTAGGCATGTCTTTTCACTTATTTTTACCTTCTTTAATTTCTTTTATTATCGTTTTGTAGTTTTCAGTGTACAAATCTTTCACTTCCTTTGTGAGGCTTATTTTATTCTTTTTGATGCTATCGTAAATAGGATTTTTAAAAATTTCCTTTTTAGATACTTCATTATTAGTGTGTAGAATGCAAGTGACTTTTATATATTGATATTGTATCTTGCAGTTTTACTGAATTTGTCTATTAGTTCTAACAGTTTGTGTGTGTGTGTGTGTGTGTGTGTGTGTGTGTGTGTGTGTGTGTGCCTATAGTCTTTAGAGTTGTCTATGTATAAGATCATGTTATCAGCAAACAGAGATAATTTTACTTCTTTCTTTCTGATTTGGATGCTTCTTTCTCTTGTCTAATTTCTCTGGCTAGAACTTTCAGTACTATATTGAAAAGAAGTAGCTAGACTGGGCATATTTGTCTTTTTCCTAATCTTAGGGGAAAAACTTTCAATTTTTCACCACTGAGTATAAGGTTCACTGTGACTTTTCATATATGTCCCTTTTTTAATGTTGACATTTCCTTCTATTCCTAGTTTGTTGAGAGTTTTTATCATGAAAGTGTGTTGAACTTTGCTAAATGCTCTTTCTGCATCTACTGAGATGATGGTGGTTTTTATCCCTTATTCTGTTAATGTGGCATATACATTATTTTTTCTATGTTGAAACATCTTTGCATTCCAGGGAAAAATCTAAATTGGTTATGATGTAGGATCCTTTTAATGTGCTGTTTAATGTAGTTTGCTAATATTTTGTTTTGTTTTGTTTTGAGACAGGGTCTGGCCCCGTCACCCAGGCTGGAGTACAAGGGTCTGATCATAGCTCACTGTCATCTCAAACTTCTGGGCTCAATTCATCCTCCTGCCTCAGCCTCCCAAGTAGCTGGGACTACAGGCACTTGCTAGCATGCCTTGCTAATTTTTAATTTTTTTTTGTGGAGACAGGGTCTTGTTATGTTACCAGGGCTGGTTTCAAATTCCTGGTCTCAAGTAATCCTTCAGCTTCAGCCTCCCAAAGTTCTGGGATTCCAAACATGAGCCACCACACCTGAATTTTGCTAATATTTTATTAAGGATTTTTGTGTATATGTTCGTCAGGGATACTGGCCTGTAGGTTCCTTTTATGTAGTATCTCTGTCTGGTTTTGGCATTAGGGTAATACTGGCTTCAAAAGAATTTGGAAATGTTCTTCCCTCTTCAATTTTTTAAGAGCACATTGAGAATAATTGATGTTGAATTTTCTTTAAATGGTAGAATCTACAAGTGAAATCGTCTGGTCTTGGACTTTTCTTTGTTGAGAGGTTTTTGATTATTGATTTAATCTCCTTACTGGTTATAGGTATGCTCAGATTTTTAATGTCTTCATTTTTCAGTATTGTTAGGGTGTATGTTTCTAAGAATTTACCAATTTCTTGTAAGTTATCCAATTTGTTGGTGTATAATTGCTTATAGTAGTCTCTCACTCTTTTTAATTCTGTGGCATTAGTTGTAATAACTGCTCTTGTGTTTTTTAATTTCAGTCTTCTCTTTTTTCCTCTTAGTTAGCCTAGGTAAAGGTTTGTTAATTGTATTGATTTTTTTTTTTTTTCAAAAAAGTGTTTCTGATTTTTAAAAGTTCTCTATTTTATTTATGCTCTAATCTTTAGTATTTCTTTCTTCTGCTGAAAGTGAGCTTAGTGTGTTCTTCTAGATCCTTGAGGTTGGTTTGTTAATTTAAGACTTTTCTTCTTTGTTAACACAGAGGTTTATTGCTGTAAACTTACTTCTTGACACTGCTTTTTTTTTTTTTTTTTTTGCTGCTGCATCCTGTAAGTTGTGGTATATTTTGTTTTCATTTCCCTTTCTTTCCAGACATTTTCTAATTCCCTTTGATTTCTTTTTTGACCCATCGGTTATTCAAGAACGCGTTGCTTAATTTCCACATATCTGTGGAGTTTCTAGCTTTCTTTTTGCTGTTGTGTCTAGCGTTACCCATTGTGGTTGTAGAAGGTACTTGGTATGATTGGATTCTTCTTAAATTTGTTCTACAGATGCCTGTTAGGTCCATTTTATCTATAATGTTCTTCAAATTTGCTGTTTCCTTATTGTTTTTCTGTCTGGATGCTCCCTTTATTATTGAAAGTGGGGTATTAAGTCTCCTATTGTTATTGCATTTGTGTCTATTTCTCTTTCAGTGCTGTCAGTATTTGCTTTATTATATTTAGGTGCTAAGATGTTGGATGAGGATGTATTTTTAAAAAATTTTTTAAATTGGATTTTAGGTTTTGGGGTACATGTGAAGGACATGCAAGATTGCTGCATAGGTACACACGTGGGAGTGTGATTTGCTGCCTTCCTCCCCTCCACCTATATCTGTCATTTCTCTCCATGCTATCTCTCCCCAACTCCCCAACCCCACTGTCCCTCCCATATTTCCCCCCAACAGACCCTTGTGTGTTATGCTCCCCTCCCTGAGTCCACATGTTCTCATTGTTCTACACCCACCTATGAGTGAGATCATGGTGGTGTTTGATTTTCTGTTCCTGTGTCAGATTGCTGAGAATGATGGTTTCCAGGTTCATCCATGTCCTTACAAAAGGACACGAACTCATCATTTTTTATGGCTGCATAATATTCCATGGTGTATATGTGCCACATTTTCCCTGTCCAGCCCATCGATGGGCAATTAGGTTGGTTCCAGGTCTTTGCTATTGTAAACTGTGCTGCAATGAACATTTTTGTGCATGTGTCCTTATAGTAGAACAATTTATAATCCTTTGGATATACACCCAGTAATGGGATTGCTGGGTCAAATGGAATTTCTATTTCTAGGTCCCTGAGGAATTGCCACACTGTCTTCCACAATGGTTGAACTAATTTACCCTCGCACCAACAGTGTAAAAGTGTTCCTATTTCTCCACGGAGGATGTATTTATAATTGTCATATCTTCCTTGGTCAATTGACCCTTTTATTATTAAATAATGTCTTTCTACATCTCTTGTGATGGTTTTTGACATTATATAATAATAAATGCCAACTGACCAGGAAGACATGACAATTATAAATTATAGTTTATGAAATATCTATTTCTTGAGTTTGGTTAGATTCACTTGTAAAATTGTCTAGGCCCTATACCCTTTTGGTGTGGGATAGGAGCAGATTTTTGAATGACTTTAGTTTTCCTAATGGCTATTGGTACATTCAGGTTTTCTATTTCTTTTTATTTTTGAGTTGATTATGGTAATTATGTTTTTTAGGCATTTGTATATTTCATTTTCCAAATTTATTTTAGTAAACTTGTTCAGTGTGCTCATGATTTTAAATCTCCACCAATGTATGGTTACCAGCCCCTTTGTTCTCATATTGCTGATTTTGCCTTCTCTTTTTCCCTGTTGTGATTTAGTGCAGGTTATTTTATAAGACCTTTGAAAGGATTTTCTGTTTTTATGGTTTGACTGTTTTTTTGTTGTTGTTTATTTAATAGTTCTGTTTTGGCCATGGTAAGGTTTGTATGCCCACTAGACATCCAAGTGGTGATTTTAAGATCCAAATGGAGATTTAAGGCAGTTGGATATCCGACTCTGGAGCTTATAGAAGAAGTCAGAGATGGTAACATAAATTATGAGAATGATCAGCATAGAAATATTATTAGAAACTATGAGGCTAGATGAGATCATATAGGAAAGAATGTGGATCAGTGTTTCTCAAAACTGGGGAAGGACCAGTTGTATTTTCCTAATCCAATCTGAGACAGACCAATACTTGTAAAATACAATGGTATAAATCACTATAAAAATGAAATATAAACTATTAAAAAGACAAAGATATCCAAATTCAAGCCTAATTTTGTATTCTTAGATACAATAACATAAACATATGCTATCAAGTTGCGATTATAACTTTCTAAAGGCTTAATCAGTTTCTGTATCTCTGTCACTGCAGGCTGGTAACAGTTAATGGACTGACACTGGTATGCAGACCAAGGCTTTGAGTAGCACTGTGTGCCTGGAAAAGAGAAGAGAATCAAGGACAGAGCCCTGGGGCACTCCAGCCTTTAAAGATCTAGTAGTGGGGGGAGAAGCCAACAAAAGAGCCCTGGAAGAGCAGCCATGAGGTAGAAAGAGGATCAGACAAGTTTACAGTCCAGGAGGCCTGGAGAGTGTTTCTAGGAGGAGACGGTGGTCAGACATTTCAAATGTTACTGAGTGGGTTGGGTTAGGTAATCCAAGGACAAAGCATTGATCATTGGCTTTGTCAATATTTGACAAATATTAGGGATGAAAGTCCCTTTAGAGTGACTTTGAGAGATAATGAGAAGGGAGAAAGTAGAGCTGAGTACAGGTGGTGTTTTCTAAAAGTTTTATTCTAATGAAGACCAGAAAAATAGGGCTATGATTGGAAGGAGATATGGGGTCAAGGGAAGGCATTTTGTTTAAAAACACAAGGGACGGATATTGTATGTTTCCATTTATATGAGATTCTTAGAATGGTCAAATTCATAGAGATAGAAAGTAGCATGGTGGTTGCCAGGGCCTGGGAAAGCAGGGAATGAGGAGTTAGTGTTTCAAGGGCCTTCAGTTTTGGGTTGGGAAGATGAAAAACAAAATGGATGATGATGATTGTGCAACAACGTGAATGTGCTTAACGCCACAGAATTATACATCTAAAAATGGTTAAAAGGGTTAAAATGGTAATATGGTAATTTTATGTTACATATACTTTACTCCAATAAATGACATATTATAGATGAAATATTAATAATACTTTTATGTGAATGGAAATAATTCAGTAGAAAGGAAACTGATGGTGCAGGTGACCCTAATTCAGAAACAGGTTTACTTACGTGGCTTCCATGTTGGGAAATTGCAATCTGAGTCCCAGTTCATGAGCACGGTCTCGTGGTGGATGTGTCCTCATCTGTTTTCCAAAAACACAGCTTGTTTCTTGTGGTAACTCTGGCCTTTATTCTTGTGTATGCAAACCAGGCCAGTGGCTTTATGTAAGAAACCTGGTTTGGGTTAGTACCTTTTTCCTGAGAAATTTGAAATCCCACTACCCATTGTCTGCTATGCCTATTGAACTGAGGCTTGAGTCTTTGTAGACTTATGAGGCAGAGCTCAAGGTAATAAAAGGTAATAATTAATATTACTCGAGTACTTACTGTATACCAGGTACCTTACACTTCATCCCCATAAGCTTCACAAGAGCCCTAGGAAGTAGGTGTTATTATTAATATGACCATTTTATAGATGTGGAAACTGATGCACAGAGATGTTAAGTAATTTGCCTATCATCATACATTCAGAACATAGGAAGTGGCAGCTTTGGGATTTGAACTAAGGCAGCCTGACTTGAGAACTCTAGTTTACATAGAGGGTAAATACAGAAGTATGAATTCATCACCCAGTACATAATAATTTGGGGATGCTAATCCAAATATTTTTCCATCATAACGTCAGCACTGTGTTTACACTGTGTGCAATGGATTTTGATTAGGAAAAATATGATTTATCACATTAAAGTAATGTCATCTGCTTAATTTTTTGTTGGCATTACATTTTTAAATGTGTTTGTTTTTAGAGCTATAAATGATCTAAAATACATAACCTAATTTCTGTTTTTGCGTATTTGCTGAATATTATAATAAAATATTATTTTAACCAGCAATGGAAGTATTAAAAAAAAATTTTGTCCTTACAGTTTTGACTAAGTAAAAACAAACCATAATGGTGTAATTTTGTAAAAAAAATTTTTTTCTGGAAGAAAGAGGATCTTTGTTTTTTTCTCTTAGTTCCCTGAGAATATACCAGACTTCTGTTTGTAGAGAGGAATTAATGTATGACTTAACAGGACTGTTCTCATTTGACCCCAAAGACCGTGTTTGAGGGACTTTCTGAGACCTGTTCAAAGGCTTCAGCTGCTTTGGTAATTGAGCATTGTAGAAGCAGAATTCCAGTTTTGAACTGCTTCTTAAGTCAGGCTTTATTTAGTTCAGGGAGGGAATGTGCTATGATTCTTAAAGGAACTTGGTGTGATTTTGCAATGCGATAACAGATTTGCAAGATATCCAGCACTTTTCCATGAACATTTTCTTAGAGGAAAAAAAAAGAGTAGATTGTGATGATCTGTTCTGTTTCACCAAGGTTGCAGAAGATGTTAAAAACAGGAGCAACTAGATGACCGACTGTGAAGTTGACCAGGAACCTTTATATTGCCCCATTATGTATCCATTCCTATTCCTAACTGACAGTCCAAGTGTGTGCCTTACTTTTTGGTGCAGAAATCAGGAGTCATAGCTGTTACTTTACCCCATAACAACTTTGTAAGGGTTGAATACAAAATGAAGATCATTTTCATAAACTTATAGGTTGACTCCTTAGTGACAATGAAAAGGTTAAATCTGGGCTCACAAAATTGCTCATAGACATTATAATAAACTTTTACCATTAGTATAAGATCTGCTTTGAATTCCACTTTACCCTGGCAAATAATGAGAAATCATTAAATATTTCCTGAATGAATTAATGAATGAAACTTTCATTACCATCTGACACTTTCCAAATAGAGATTATACTGGAATATTGACAGGGGAGTATACATTTTTATTTTGACCATTTACTGTCAGATATTTCATGCCTTGAAAAACCCTAATTCTGAAGTGGAATTCTTCATGGCATGTGAATAACAAAAAATATATTACTTGTCTTAACAATAACCACATTTGTTAATAATATGTCTGGGTTAAGCACTTTTATTTTTTATTATAAATCATGGTCATCTTATCTCCAACCCAGTTGCTAGACATGCAATAAGCAAAAGCACAAATGAGTTATTACTTGCCAGTTTTTCACAATAAGATTGAAACTGGTGATCAGTTGCAAAGGAAAGAGGAAAATCTGAAAGAAAAGTTGGGAGTTCCTAGTTGTTGCCTTTTGCTGTGATAAGATATTAAAGATGAATGATAAAAGCAGAGTGATGATACCCAGCATCTGCAAAATTGGGATAAAACTGCCACAGTGATAAGATTAAATGCAAATCCCCAAAAAGCATGTAATTATTTAAAAAACAATAAATCCATACAGATGGCTTAGTACATTCCAGACATTCCCGTCTTAAGGTGTTCACAGTTTCAACTCGTTTAATTCCTACAGTGATTCAGTGAGGCAGGCTAATGAATGATGGGGTCATTATCATTTGTTCCTCTTTGATAGATGAGGACATCTGAATGACAGAGAAATGAATTTACCTGAATCCATCAGCTAGTAAGTGACAGAGCCGGGACTTGAACCTAGGTGGTCTTGCTGCAAAGCTCACACTCTTGACTATGAGGCTAATACTGCTTCTCAAAAGATGGCAGCAGATGTATGAAATGTTGATTATCCTCAAATATCATTGAAGACCCAGCTCTCACAATCTATGTTTTGAAAAAAATTGGAACCCTTTTATTGTGATAAAGTCTTTCTTATCCTTAATCCAAGGAGGTTAGAAAGGATTCAGGAAATAATGCTAGTGAACTACCTTTAGCTTTCTGTTTGGAATCTACAATTTAAATGTAGAGGAACAATCATTACCTATACATTTTAGGAACCACTATTTACTGTAAGTGCACACAGAAAAGTGCACATAGTAAGTCAGATAAAAAACTGGCATCAGACAGAGAGAAAAGCAAAATAACATAAAAGGGACCCAGAGTTCACACATGCACTTTCTGCTACATTATTGATTAGGGCATTGTTTGATTAATGTTTTCTTCTGTTAAAGATCAGCTAGGGCAACAGCTATAAAGAATTTTGAGATATGAAAGTAATAATTCTTATGGTACTTTCATTCTAAAATGACTAGAAAAGGTTTCCAAGAGATAGACTGAAATCTTGAGTATTAAGTTATCTTCATGTTTCAGAATATAGAAAATTTCCATTCAGCTTTAACTAGTCCCTGAACAAATATAATTTTGTTTGGGAGACATAATTTAATTCATGAAAAAAACAACAGAGTAAAGCTGCAGATGCCATTAAAAAAATCACCCAAATAATAAACCTTATAAATCAGACAGGTATTTCATTATATTAGAGAAAAAAATAAATTCATTTTCTGTGGTTATTGGTGTCACAGTAACAGCATTGAGATAAATGTAATGCTATGTAGATATTTACTTTTGATTTGCAAAGTGGCTGAGAACATTAACCAAATATTTTGCTGCAGTGGCTAAAAGAAAATAAATCATTGATAGTGGTTATTGCTTTTAAGAGTATTATATTAGGAAAATATACTTTTAATTACAAAATTTCTATCGACATTCATAATCTCATTACATTTCTTTTTTTTTCTGAGACGGAGTTTTGCTCTTGTTTCCCAGGCTGGAGTGCAATGGTGCAATCTCGGCTCACTGGAACCTCCGCCTCCTGGGTTCAGGCAATTCTCCTGCCTCAGCCTTCTGAGTAGCTGGGATTAACAGGCACGCGCTATCACGCCCAGCTAATTTTTTGTATTTTTAGTAGAGACGGGGTTTCACCATGTTGACCAGGATGGTCTCGATCTTTTGACCTCGTAATCCACCCGCCCCGGCCTCCCAAAGTGCTGGGATTACAGGCTTGAGCCACCGCACCCGGCCCTCAATGAAGGTTTTTATAGGTCCTCTTGAATTGGATGAATTTTAATAAACCCTCCATAGTTAGACAAATACATGGCAGCTGCAAAACCAGTGAGGGCTAAGTATATCTGCTGAAAAAAATTCTATGCTTTTCTTTTTGGGGCTTCAACAGAGTCTAATGAGTTTTGGAAGCTGAAAAAGCAGAAAGTCATTCTAAGCCTTATCTGTGGCCTGGAAGCGCCCCCATATGTCCAGGATCTAGAATATGCAGCAAATGAAATCTAGTTTGAGTGTAAAACCAGCAATGGTGGCTTTAGTCTTGGACAAATCAGCAACAGACATGGCTTTAACTTGCTGCTGCCCCATTTGTTGTACCCCAAAGACAGAGAACTGGTAATCTCTTGTTTTCTAACCAGCCCCCAAATCTGTTATCTGGAAGGTACTTGATAGGCTAATAAATATTGGCTTATAATGTTATAATACATCATGTTATATATAATTTGCTGAGATTTAATGCATTGCTTCCTCTGAGAAATTTGCATGTTCATGATAGACAATGCTATAAAATGAGGGGCTTCTGAAGTGTGAAATTTCCAGGATCACTAATTCAGTCCAGAAGGGCTCAAGTTAGGTGAGGAGAGTGAGGCTAATCATACAAGTACAGCTCTAATTCAGTTTTTATTAAAATTTTTGATGTTTTCTTTATCATGATATTTCTGTGTTAATTTTTTATTTTTGAAAAGATTGCATCAAAATATTTATCTTGATTCCTAAGTTTTTGGACACCTTCTAAAATTCTGCACACCACTCCACTACCACCCAAGTTCAGTACCTTATTTGCTTCACCCTAGTCCTTGCCCATTCAAGAGGAAGTAAACATTTAAAAATGAAAATTTGGCTGGGCGCTGTGGCTCAAGTCTGTAGTCCCAGCACTTTGGGAGGCCGAGGCGGGTGGATCGCGAGGTCAAGATATCGAGACCATCCTGGTCAACATGGTGAAACCCCGTCTCTACTAAAGATACAAAAAGTTAGCTGGGCATGGTGGTGTGTGCCTGTAATCCCAGCTACTCAGGAGGCTGAGGCAGGAGAATTGCCTGAACCCAGGAGGCAGAGGTTGTGGTGAGCCGAGATTGCGCCATTGCACTCCAGCCTGGGTAACAAGAGCGAAACTCCATCTCAAAAATAAATAAATAAATTGAAAAGAAGAATGAGAACACCACCACCACCACCACCACTGGCTGCTTTCGTAACTGTAATTGGATTAGCATGTCCAGATCACTTATTGGATGAATTTTGGAAAATGACAAACACACTCCCAAAAGAAAAAAAATTGAGTTTATATTTCACTTTTTAGAGATAATTCTGCCAGTGTTGGGCATGCATTGTTGATTTATAAGGGGAAGATTATAGCCAAATGGCAGAGAGGATGGTGGTTAGCTTTTGTCACATTGAAGTAGGGAGTTGTGGTCCATTCTCACAGATTATATACTTTGAACTATTTTTCTTAATTCTCTCCAATCTCATCACCATCCTGGAAGAAAGACCGATTTCTCTGAAACTTTCATACTCCCAGTCTTCAGATTCTATCTTGAGACGTCGTTGCTATTACCCTTATAGAAATAGCATCCACTCATCCTGCATTTTGAGCTAATTTTTTTGCATAGATTATAACACATCTCTAGTGATTAAAAGTAGATTGAAAATGAAAGATGTAGATTTATTTTTCCACAAAATTGCCAACTCAAGGAAAACATATATATTGGCGAAGATTCATCCTAAATCCAATTTTCGAAAGGCCTAAAATCTGCATTGATTTAAAAAAAGTTACAACTCTATCACAAAGAATCTCAAAGATCTGAGTCAAATTGTATTTCCTGGGTACATAGTAAATCATAATATTTTCCCCAGATACATGGTAAACCTAATATGGGTGATACTTTTATTGCATTTATTTTTAGGAAGACTACCAAAAGATTTCTATGTTTATGGGAATAATTGTTTCAGCAAAGTTTTCATCCTAGAAGGATGATTTGAAATTAAATCATTAGATGAAATACCTAATGTAGATGACAGGTTGATGGATGCAGCAAAACGACATGGCATGTGTATACATTTATAACAAACCTGCATGTTCTGCCCATGTATCTCAGAACTTAAAGTATAAAAAAAGAAATAAAAGAAGATCTAGATTTTTTTAAACAAGTCTTCTTTTGAGAAGTGCATGTTCATATCCTTCACCCACCTTTTGATAGGGTTATTTTTTTCTTGTAAATTTAAGTTCCTTTTAGATACTGGATATTAGCCCTTTGTCAGATGGATAGACTGCAAACATTTTCTCCCATCCTATAGGTTGCCTGTTCACTCTGATGATACTTTCCTGTGCTGTGCAGAAGCTCTTTGGTTTAATTAGCTCCCATTTGTTAATTTTGGCTTTTGTTGCCATTGCTTTTGGCATTTTAGTCATGAAGTCTTTGCCCATGCCTATGACCTGAATGGTATTGCCTAGGACTTTTTCTAGGGTTTTTATGGTTTTAGGTTTTATGTTTAAGTCTTTAATCCATCTTGAGTTAATTTTCATATAAGGTGTCCAGTTACAGTTTTCTGCATATGGCTAGTCAGTTTCCCCAACATCATTTATTAAATAGGGAATCTTCTCCCCATTGCTTGTTTTTGTCAGGTTTGTCAGAGAGTTTGGCATTGCCAGGACAGGAGCAATCTGGTAGATGAAATTGTCTGGTCAATTTCCCACATGGAACATAGTGGTTTACTACTCAGTGCAGGCATGAGACAAATGTATGTGCAGATCAGCTCCTATCTCCCTCTTCTAAGAGAAAGGTTTTTAGCAGATCCCTGTCACTAGTTCAAGCACTGTCTCTAGATAGTGATGGATTTTTAGTGCCAACAGCTTGGCAGGGCAGAAAGAAATACCTGATAGAGTGGTGCTGTCTGCCATATTACTGGGGAGGAACCAATACTCAGACAGGGTAACTTGTTAATAGACACACAACTTGTAGAAAGCACCTGGAACCTGAATACTAGTTAGTTTAGCCCCAGCATTCCCGTGCTGACAGACTATCAAGTGCTAGATTCTCAACACCTGAGAAAGGCAAAACCTGAATCCATACAAGTGTGAGGAGTATACTAATAACCTTCCAAACCACAGAAGTGCAGACTCAGGCTCTGCAGCGATTTGAAAAGGAGCCCTTACTGCTAAGGCCTAAGCCTTCAGAGCCTGGAAAGAGGGGCTCGGAGTGGACACTGGAATGGCGGGACTCAGTCTTCCTCGCTGCCACTTCTTGAGAGGCCCTCCTATTGCTTCTCACTGTCGTCGTCACTCAGGCCAGGCTTGGCTCTGGACCCTCGGCTCCGCCGCCGCCAGCCGCCCTTCAGCCCATCCTGGGCTTTCTCCTTCCGGCCAAGCTTGATCTTCATTTTGACAGACCAGACTCAGATTCAGAGCCTTCCTCCTCGCCCTCTTCCTTCTCCGCACTCTCCTAGCCTTCCTGTCATCCTCAATTTTCTGCCGCACACTGGTGAAGACCGACTGCAGGACGCTGTAGTCTTCACAGATCAGGGAGCCCTCCAGGTCGAAGGTCTGCGCATTCTGGCACAGCAGCATGACGTCCTTCTCCAGGTCGTTGAGGCGGCGGTATCTGTGGTTGCGGATGGGCTTCTTTATAATCTTGAAGTCCACGGGCTTGCCGATGAGCTCGTAGTACTCGTGCAGCTCCTTTCGCGAGGGCAGCTGGAGGAAGACCTCGCTGAGCTGACATCCACTGCTACTGTCCTTGTGCTTGATCATGGCGTCCACAATCTTCTTCATCTTCTTGGTGAAGTTGGGCGGGTTTGTGGAGAGCCTCTGCAGGCGGCCGCCCGCGCTTCTTCTGCTTCTTGCTCTCATCGTCATGGTCGTAGCTGCGGGTGCTGGTGATCGCTGATGTTGCTTGAGCTTCCGTGGCGATTTCTTCGGCCGGACCTCCTCTTCCATCTCCTCCAGCGTGCTCTTCTCAATGGCCTTTGACGCACGTGTAAAGAACTGAAGGCCACACTGCTGGCTGGGTCATGGATATCGTTTCCTGTCGTTTTCTTTAGCTTCTCCCACAGTGAGTCGCTGTGGTCCATCTCCTTGCGGTGGCGGGAGCCGCAACCGAACATCTTTTCCTCCTCCTCGCAGGTCAGCAGCTCCACCTCCGTGTAGTCCTTGATCCACGACGGGAGCTCGTCCTCCTCCAGGACGTGCGCTTCCGCTTAGGGTGGCGGTGGCGAGCTTCCTTGCGCCTGCGCTCCAGGTCCATGCGTATGAACAGATCAAACTCCTCCTCGGGACAGGCGACCAACTGGTTGATGGTCTCGTGGTCTGGCACTTCATCTCTTCCTCTTCCTGCTCCAGGATGGCCTGCAGGAAGGCACATGCTCATGGCTGGAGGACTTCAGGTCGGACATGGTGGCCTGGGTCACCGGCTGGTCCACGCTGAGCTTGTACTGGGCCGCAGCCAGGATGTTCTCCTCCACACTGTTGACTGTGTGGAGGCGGAGCACGCGCTCCTCCTCCTGCTGCCCTGTGTGGTGGACTTGGTTCTGTGCTCGCTGGTCCTGATGAGGATTCCAATCGCTGTCGAAATGATCACAGTGTTGGCTGACTGGAAGTTCAGGCCGAGCCCCCCCGCCACCCGCCTGGGTGCTGAGCAGGAAGATGAAGTACTCGGAGCTGGGCTCGTTGAAGTTTTCAGCAGCATGCCCGGTCCTCCAACCTTCGTGGTTCCGTCAAGCCTGAGGTATTTAAACCGCGATAAGCAAAGTAATCTTCCACGATGGTCATGAGGGAGGTCATCTGGCAGAAACAGCAGCGCTTTGTGGTTTGTTGCTCGGAGTTTGGGAGGATTTTTGTGGAGAAGCTCAAATTTACGCAGGGCTCAGTCCAGTCCAGTCCTTGGACGATGCCCCCAGTGAAACCCAAGTACTCAGAAAAGGACTTGCTGTGCTGGAACAAGGAGGGATGGTTGCAAATCTTCCGCAGCTGCATGATGGTCTTCATCAGGGTCTTGGTGCGGTCTTTGCCCTTCTTGTCCTTCTTGGAGCCCTCAGTCAGCGGCACGCCCTTGGCCTGCATGTCTCGCAGCGCAGACATGTCGTATTTTATGATGGACTCCAACCTTTCGGGCAACTGGGCTCAACTTCCTTTTTGAGCTGTGGGAGCAGGAAGGGCCGTGGCATAAAGTACCTTTTTCTAATTCTGTGAAGAAAGTCCATGATAGCTTGATGGAAATAGCATTGAATCTGTAAATTACTTTGGGCAGTATGGCTGTTTTCACGATATTGATTCTGCCTATCAATGAGCATGTTTTTATTTTTTATTTATTTATTTTTTATGTTCGTAAGCATGACATCCATTCAAAGATTATCAGGCAGGCAAAGAAGCAAGAAAATATAAACCAGGATGAGGAGAAAAATCAACCCATCAAAGCCAACCAAGAAATGCCAGAGATGTTAGATTTAGGCAAGGGTATTAAATCAGTGACTATTCCTGTACTTCAGGTGTTTAAACGGTAAGGAGAGACAGCTGGGTGCAGTGGCTCATGCCTGTAATCCCAGCACTTTGGGAGGCTGAGGAGGGGCAGATCATGAGGTCAGGAGTTCAAGACCAGCCTGGCCAACATGGTGAAACCCTATCTCTACCAAAAATACAAAAATTAGCCAAGTGTGGTGGTGGGCACCTGTAATCCCAGCTACATGGGAGCCTGAGGCAGGAAAATAGCTTGAACCCAGGAGGCTGAGGTTGCAGTGAGCTGAGATCACACTATTGCACTCCAGCCTGGGCGACAGTGAGACTCTATCTCAAAAAAATAATATAAAAATAAAGAGAGACATGAAAGATTTGTTTTTTTAAAAAGATCCAAATCAGATTTCTGGAGATGAAAAGTACATGGTGCCTGAGATGATAAATGCACTGGAAGGGATTCATGCCAGAGTAGCCATTGTAGATGAAAAGATGAGTGAACTAGAAGATACAGCAATAAAAACTATCCTCAATGAAACAAAATGGGAAAAAGACCCCAAGAAAAATGAACACAGCATCAGTGAGCTATGGGATGCTGTCAGGCAGCCTAATAGATGTGTAACTGGAATCTCTGTAGAAGAGGGGAAGAAAGGTGTTTGGAAAAATATTTGAAGAAATAATGGCTGAAATTTTTCCAAAATTTATGAACTCTAAAGCCACAGATCCAAGAAGCTAAGTGAAACACACATCACAAGAAGCATGAAGAACGCCGCTCCAAGGTCTATCATAATCAAATTGCTCAAAACAGGTGATAAAGAGCAGTCTTAAAAGCAGCCAGGGCCAGGCACAGTGGCTCATGCCTGGAATCCAGCACTTTGGGGGGCCAAGGAGGGCAAATAACAAGGTCAGAAGTTCGAGGCCAACCTTGCCAACACAGTGAAACCCTATCTCTACTAAAAATGCAAAAATTAGCCAGATGTGGTGGCATGTGCCTGTAGTCCCAGCTACTCGGCAGGCTGAGGTGGCAGAATCACTTGAACCTGAGAGGCAGAGGTTGCAGTGAGCTGCGACTACACCACTGCACTCCAGCCTGCAGAGTGAAACTCCGTCTCAAAAAAAAAAGATATTTTTCATAGAGAGAGGAAACATGACACAAATTACATTAGACTTCAATAATAAGGCATGAGAGCATACAATGGAGTAATAGCTTTAATATACTTGAAAAGCAGTATTGTTAACCTGCAACATCAAACTCAGCAAATATCTTTCAAAACGAAAGGTGAAATGAAGACCTTTTTTGACACCAACATATAAGAGCTGAAAGAATTCACCAATATGTTTGCACCATAAGAAATGTTAAAGGAAGTTCTTTAGGCATATGGAAAATGACAAGATGGAAATAATGGAACTACACAAAGGAGTGAAGAATGGCAGGTGATAGAACACTCCACACAGGAAGAGCATTTACCAAAGTAAGCTATTCTCAGCCATGAAACAAGTCTTGATGAATATAAAATGATTCAAGTAGTATAAAGTGTGCTCTCTTCACAGTGTAATTAGGTTAGAAATCAGTAGTGGAAAGATCTGGAAAATCTCAAAATATTTGGAAACTAGATGACACACTTCTTTCTGAACATCTTATGAGTTTAAAACGAAAAGGAGAAATTATTATTTTGAGATAAATGAAAATGAAAACAGGTGAGGAACTGGCTCATGCCTGTCATTTTAGCACTTTGGAAGGCTGAGGCAGGAGGATCCCTTGGGGACAGAACTTTGAGACCAGCCTGAACAATGTATTGAAGCTTATTTCTAACACACACACACACACACACACACACACACACACACACGTGTGTGTGTGGCATGGTGGCATGTGCCTGTAGTCCCAGCTACTCAGGAGGCTGAAGTGAGAGTATTGCTTGAGCACAGAAAGTTGAGGCTATAGTGAGCAGAGATTGCACCACTGCACTCCAGCCTGGGTGACAGAATGAGACCTTGTCTCAAGAGAAAAAAAATAAATAAAATGAAAACAAATATGTCAAATATGTACAGTGTCACCAAAGCACTAGTGGGAAATGTATAGCACTACCTATATTAGAAAAAAAGTTCTCAAATAAGTGACTTTGTTTTCCACCATAAGAGACTAGAAAAAGAGCAAACTAATCCTCAATTAAGCAGAAGAAAAGAAATAATGAAGATGAGCATAATTCAATGAAATAGAAAACAAAAGGAAAAGAGAGAAAATCATTGTAACCCAAACCTGGTTGTTTGAGATTAATAGCCAGAGTGAACAGGGAAAGAAGGGATACATATACCAATAGCAGCGATCAGAAAGACATCACCACAGATTCTTCAGATGTTAGAATGATAATAAGGGAATATTATGAGTAACATGTCAACTAATTTGACAGTTTAGATGAAGAAATTCTAAGACACAGACTGCAAAAGTTCTTTCAGGAAGAAACAGATAACCTTATGACTATTAAATAAATTGCATTTGGCTGGGTATGGTGGCTCACGCCTGTAATTCCAGCACTTTGGGAGGCCAAGGTGGGTAGATCATGAGGTCAGGAGTTTGAGACTAGCCTGACCAACATGGTGAAACCCCATCTCTACTAAAAACACAAAAATTAGCCAGGTGTGGTGGCACACACGTGTAATCCTAGCTACTCGGGAGGCTGAGGCAGGAGAATAGCTCAAACCCGGGAGGCGGAGGTTGCAGTGAGCCAAGATCATGCCACTGCACTCTATCCTGAGCAACAGAGTGAGACTCCATTTCAAAAAGATAAATAAATACATTGGATTTATAGCTAAAAACCTTTTCACAAAGGAAGCCCCAGGCCCAGATGGCTTCCCTGCTGAATTGTATTAATGTTATGAGGAAGAAATAATACAAATTCTACACAAAGTCTTCTATTAAGCTGAAGAGCAGAAAATAACTTCCCAGATGATTTATGAAGCTAATATTACCAGGATATCCAAACAAGGCAAAGACAAGACAAATAAGAAGGAAAACCACAGACCAGTATCTCTCATAAACAGTGGTAAAAAAAATTCTAAACTTTAGCAAGTCAAATCCAACAATATATAAAAAGAAAATACTCTATGACCAAATAGGTTTATAGCAAGAATACAGTTTATTTAACATTTGAAAATCAGTGTAAAATTAATGGTAATGACAAACTATAAAAAGACAGTCCATATGTTCAGTTCAATAAACACAGAAAAAGCCCTTTGGAAAAAAATCTAAAATTGATTACTATGTAATTGAAAAAACAATAAATATATCAACAAACTAGGAACGGAACTTAAATCACTTTTATGAAAAACTGAAAATGAGCATCATACTTCGTAGTTAATGATTGTTTTCCCCCAATATCCAAAGTGAAATGAGTGTCTACTCTTATTACATCTGTTCAACATGGTAAGGCAGCAGCCAGTGCACTAAGGCAAGAAAAAGAAATAAAATGCATCTAGATTGGGAAAGAAGTAAAATTGTCTTTTTTTGCAGTTAACATGCATAAAATCTGGTGGGATGTAGAAAAACATTCTAGATATACTAAGTTTAGTAAAGTTGCTAGATAAAAATTTACATCTAAAAGCAATTGTATTTATATATACTAGCAATGAACAATTGGAAATTGAAATTAAATTCCATGTACAATAGTATCAAAAATATGAAGTACTTATGGTTAAATGTGGCAAAAAGTGTGTAAGACATATGCATTGAAGATGGTACAATAGGCCGGGCATGGTGGCTCAAGCCTGTAATCCCAGCACTTTGGGAGGCCGAGGCCGGTGGATCACGAGGTCAAGAGATCGAGACCATCCTGGTCAACATGGTGAAACCCCGTCTCTACTAAAAATACAAAAAATTAGCTGGGCATGGTGGTGCGTGCCTGTAATCCCAGCTACTCAGGAGGCTGAGGCAGGAGAATTGCCTGAACCCAGGAGGCGGAGGTTGCAGTGAGCTGAGATCGCCCCATTGCACTCCAGCCTTGGTAACAAGAGTGAAACTCCGTCTCAAAAAAAAAAAAAGAAAGAAAATGGTACAATATTGCTGATAGAAATTAAAGAAGACCTAAATACATGGAGAGATATACCTTGTTTATGAGTCAGAAGACTATACTGTTAAGCTCCCCAATTTGATCACTTGCATCAACATAACCCCAATTAAAATCTCAGAAGGATTTTTTAAAATGACAAACTAATTCTGCAATTCAGAGAACATAGAATAGCCCAAGCATCATGTAATTTCAAGACTTATTAAAGCTCTAGTAATTAGGACAGTAGATGAATAGGCCATTGGAACAAAATGGAAAATCCAGAAATAGATTTATACATGTATGACAGTAGACTTCATACATGTATGAAGTTCATGTATGAACTTCATACTATTATATGTATGAAGTTCATATAATATATGAAGTATATTATATTCTTTAATTCCCTAAAACAAGATGGGGAAGAAAGGGCAGGTGTTCAGTATCCACTCCCCATGGGTCCATTTTTAACCACCACAATCTGATTAATTAAAGAAGTACTTACGGGGCTGGGTGCAATGGCTCATGCCTGTAATCCCAGCACTATGTCATGCTGAGGCAGGCAGATCACCTGAGGTCAGGAGTTCCAGACCAGCTTGCCCAACATGGCGAAACCCCATCTCTACTAAAAATATAAAAATTAGCCAGGAAAATGACATAAACCTGTAATCCAAGCTACTCAGAAGGCTGAGATATGAGAATTGCTTGAAACCTGGGAAGCGGAACTTGCAGTGAGCTGAGATCATGCCACTGTACTCCAGCCTGGGTGACAGAACAAGACTGTCTCAAAAAAAAAAAGCACTTATGAAAGTATACAGAAAAGAATTAAGATAGCAGGCCTATTATTAGTAAACCTCCTTGCAAGGTCAGCCCTGGGATCTTGGATTTGGGGAGTGTTCCCACCATTCCCTGATAAGAATGGACACTGTGCCTAAACTGTGTAAACAATATGGTTTGTGCTAAACACCTTCTTTCCTTCTGTAGTCTGGAATTTTGGTCTGTGCCAGGCAGGAGGTATCCACAAAAGCAGTCCCCAATAAAAGCTTTGGGCACTGACTCTAAAGAGCTTCCCTTATAGACAACATTGTGCATTTCACCTATGTTGTCACAAGTTGTTGCAGGGGAAATTAAGCACATCTTATGTGACTCTACTGGAAGGGGATTCTTGAAAGCTTGCATCTGGTTTCCTCCAGATTTTTCCCTTGTTATTCTCTCAAAAATGAGAATTTATCTAAAAAAATCAGAATCTTGTCTTACATAACAATCATGTGAATAAATATCAATAACCTAAGACAATGAATAGTATTTATTCATAAAAAAAATGTTTTTTTTGAGATGGAGTTTGGCTCTTGTTGCCCAGCCTGGAGTTCAATGGCATGATTTTGGGTCACCGCAACCTCCACCTCCTGGATTCAAGCAATTCTCCTGCCTCAGCCTTCCGAGTAGCTAGGATTACAGGTGAGCGCCACCATGCCCGGCTAATTTTGCATTTTTAGTAGAGACAGGGTTTCTCCATGGTGATCAGGCTGGTCTCCAACTCTCAACCTCAGGTGATTCACTCCCCTTAGCCTCCCAAAGTGCTGGGATTACAGGCATGAGCCACCACGCCCAGCCCTTCTAATATTTTTAAGAGCTCATTGTGCACTAGGCAGTAACAAGTTTCATAAATATGGTTGGCTTTTTTTTTAATCTTCTTTCAAAGTTCTACAAACTATTAAATGGTTGGCACAATTCTAAAATTTGTCACTGCTACAAAAACATTTAAAAATAGTAAAAGCATAAAAATTAGAATTCAAATTAAATATCATAGAGAACAATTTTGCTTAGAATAATGTAAAGAACATTCTCCCTTTTCCTCCTGAAGAAAACACAATTGAGTTTTTCTCCTTTGGCTTGCATGCTAAGTCTGGCATTTAATTAATTTTGCAGTTCCACCAGTTTATATCAAAATTTCCCATAATATGTTTCAGAACACTACACTCAATGAAATGTTCTTTGAAGGGATAGGGAGACTTCCAAAAGCAAATAAATTTTAAAATACTACCTGTTCAAACTCTAAAATACTCAACATACACATGCACATACTAAAGGCCCAGAGAAGCCACAAACTCTATCTGTTCAAATAACACCTATTAATTTTTCAGAACCAATGTTCCCTAGAATACACCCAGAACATCTTTGTTTTCTAATCATTTATTAACTTAAAGCCTCTGATAACTTCCTCCTTATGTGACACTGAAATAAGGCCGGCATGTCAGTATGACTTTTATTGGCCTGCTATGAATGTTTTACTTGTATTTTTAAAGAAAATTAAACTTTTAAAGGCATACAACTTGCCTTATATTCACAATGTAGTAAAGAGTGATTTGGGGTTCCTTCTTCAAGCCCAAAGAATAGGCAAGCAAGCACAAGCTCTCTCTGTAGTCACAACTGGCAGCCACAGAATGCCTCCTAGGCAGGTTAAAAAAAAAAAGCATATCTAAATATTAGTAAAAGTAGATATTATTTACTTTGTAAAGTATTTAATTAGATCATTTTGGAATTTTGTTTTTTTCATCAGTTATTCTAATCTAAGGAGAAAAAAGATAAAATCATGTTTTAAATCTGCTTTAGTATTCTGGTAGTGTATAAGGAAAAAGTATGTGCTATTTCATCCACTTTTTCCTCAATAAATACACCCTCATTTGATAGTAAATACATTCCAGGTTCTGTTCTTGATGTTAAGGATGTTGCTGAGGGGAAGACATCAAATGCCTTGTTTTTTTTTGGTATATTCCCTCTTGGTATTATTTATATATGGAAGCTTTATTTAGGTTAATAGCATAATATACCTATAGTATGTGAAGTTCCATGGGTTTATTCAACAAATCATTTGTTGAGTACCTCAGATGTTCCAGACATTGTTCTAGGCACCAATATTGCAGCAGTGAACAAAGCAGACAAATCCCCTCCTTCCATGGAGCTTATATTGGATGTGTGGTGGCAGTAAAGTAGATAAACATAAGGCAGGTGGTAAATGCTCTAAAGAAAAATAAAGCAGGGTAATGAGCCAGCTAGTCATGAGAGGGATCTCTGTTTTATGTAGGGTGATCAGGGTGGCCTCACTTGGAAGGCATGGCACTGTTACAGTGACATGATGAAGTCAGCAAACTAGTTAGCCGAGCAGACTATTCGGGGAATTATTCCATGTGGAGGGAAAATTTCAAGTGCAGATACACAGATGCAGGATTAGGCTTGGTGTATTTGACTGGAACCAACAGAGCAAGGGAAGAGCATTAGGAAATGAGGGTAAAAGGGGAAAGGAGTAAAATTAAATAAGACAGCATACTCCATTAAAAAGTAATTGCATTTTACTTGACAATGGGAAGACACAGGAAGGTTCTGAGCAGGGGAGAGACATGACCACATTGATATCATAAAACTTGCTGTAGCTACTATTGAGACAATAGACTTTGGAAGGGCTAAGGGCAGAAGCAAGAAAATGACAAGGCTGTGCAGTTATTCAGGTGAGAGATGGGTGGCCTGGCCTGCACTGCTGGCACTGGAGATGGGGAGAAGTGATCAGATACTTTTAAAAAAATTATTTTTATTAAGACAGGGTTTCACCATGTTGGCCAGGCTGGTCTCAAACTCCTGACCTCAGGTGATCTGCCCGCCTTGGCCTCCCAAAATGCTGGGATTACAGGTTTGAGGCACCACACCCAGCCAAAGTGGTCAGATTCTGAATGTATTTCAAATGTTTATGCTGAGTCAGACAAAAAAAATGTATACTGTATGTCCATTTATATCAAATTCTAGAAAATGCACACCAATCTGCAGTGACAGAAGGTTGTCTGAAGACAGCTGGGAGAAGGGAGGGAGCGATTATAAAGGAGCCTGAGAACTCTTTCAGAAGTGATGAATATATTAATTATCTTGATTGTGGTAATGGTCTCATGGGTGTAGACTTCTGTCAAAATTATCAAAGTGTACATTTTAAACATGCAATTTATTGTAGCTTAATTATACTTCAATAAACCTATTTTTAAAAAAGACATGGGATTTTCTGATGGCTTGGACTCAGGTGTGAGAGAAAAGAGATCAGGATGGTTTGTGTGTTTTTGGCTTTAGCACCCAGAAAATAGGAATTAAATTGTCATTTTTATTTCTATCTCAGATAGGGTAGACTGAAAGGAGCAGAGTTTGAGAAAAAAAAAAAAAGTTTCATTTTCAGCATATTGTTAGAGATGCCTATCACAGGGTTGGGGAGTGCAGCGTTGGGGGACCCAAACAGGCAGAGAAGGAGTCACACGGAGGTTCTGTGACAGACTGGGGCAAAGGCAGGTGATTGGATGTGAGAGAAGGACAAGAGTTCTGGTTGCCAAGGCAGCGACCAGAGGAAAACACTTCAGGGTGAGGACTAGGCTGCCAGTCCCATTCCTGGAGGTCTTTCTCAGTCCTTCTGGTGGTCCCCTGCATCCCTCTTAAAGTCCCTGCTGACGTGTCAGTCGGGAACTGCTCAGACCTTCCCGGGCTCTGCCGATGGGCAGTGCCCGGCTTCCCAAAACCCCTTTCCCCCCTGCGTTGCCGGATCCCTGAGGTGACCACAGCATGGCTGTGGCGCCCTGGCTGCTCTTCTGGCTGTTCGTGCTCCGGCCTCAGTGGCGAGTGCCGGGCCAGCCAGATCCCAGCACTGGCCGGCGCTTCTCGGAGAACAAACTCTGCGCAGATGACGAGTGCAGCAGTAAGTGAGCCTGCGAGGTGGCCGGCCCCAGGGTCTCCGCGTTGGCGCTGCCTGGCTTGTGCGGGAGCTGGAGCTTAGCAGCCCAGCCGGCCGGCTCGGGGGTCGCAAGCGGGATGGGTGGGAGGCAGCGGTGGGCTGGCTGCAGGTCCCTGTGTCTGCCCTCTCCAGCTCTGCCAGAGAAGGTGCGCCCAGCCACTCAGGCCTGACCGTGGGGGCTGCACCTTCCCCTTGTTGCCAGCGTTTTATTTTTCCTCTGCTGAGATGGGGGTTGCTTGCAGTGGTCCCTGGTTTCCCCTGGAGTAGCTCACAGCGTCCCTTCCCCACCCCGCCATCCAGCTGGGTTCTGAGGGTAGATGTGGTTGCGCATCGCGCTACAGGGCTCCCCACGCCACAGCCAAATGCTTTATTGCTCGTTCCATGGGGACCTCGGCCGGTGCAGTACCCCGGGAGATGCGCTAAGGGCTTGGTGGGCATTTTCCCAGTGGCAGGTTGATGGTGGGGCTTCTCTGGAAAGGCTCTCTGGGGCTGCCCCTTTGCCCTTTCACTTCATTGGGATTTGGGCTTAGACCGCCTTTTGAACAGGAATTGGGAGTTTAGGTTTGGGACGAGTCCAGAGTCCAAGCACTCATTGTATTCCGAGGTCTCCCCGACTTTGATCAATCCTGTCATTTCTGTGCTTGGAAGCCTTTTTTGCAGACTGCCAGGCAGGGCAGCAGGAAGGCCAAAAGGTTTCCCTCTGCAAAGAGGCCGAGGATCTGCACCGGCCACCTGGGACCGGCAGCCTCCTCTTCTGTGTGCAGGAAGCGGAATTGCTCTCCAGTCTGGGATTGGAGGTGGGCGGTGGGGAGATCTTCAGGCTCAGATGAAGAGGGTTATTACAGGAATGATAGTAAATACCCCAAGGGTCTCAAAAGCCAAGGTAGGTTTAGACTTAGCCGCTTGCGTGTTGAAACTTCTCTGTGTTCCCCGAACCAGGATCATTCTTAGAGCTTTTCAGCTGGTGTCAAACAACCTTGTAACTTAGCCACTGGAGAAATGGTTTTTCATACATTGTTAAGTAATGCCTATAGAGAAGTATTCATTTTAGAAAGGCCAAGAACCTTATAGTTTAGCTATTTATATTCAAATTTGTTATCCAAACCAAATTTCATAATTTGAACTGTCTGTATCTTTACAACACTAATCAAGAAAAGAGATGTCTAATGAGCGTGAAGCCATTCCTAGAGGTAACCCTGTGGCTGATGTGAATAAGCTGTCAAAAGCAGAACGACTGCCATGATTTTTCCCTTTAGTTTTCTTTGAGCAAAAGCAGGCTGTTATCCATTTGCTGTTGGTGATGGCAAGATAGTTGGTATTCTTTGCTTGCAAGCATGGCCCTGCCTGGGTTAATCAAAACAGGTTAGCTGGTGAATTGTGACATCACTGATGCTTCTTCAGTACTGAGGCCTGATATTAGAAGAGCTCATGGTTGTAACAAAACTTGAGAAATGGTGTGTGTTCAAGCAGAGGAAACCAAATATAACAGGCATCAACAGGAGCAACATCTGGATGGGTCTGTGTTGTGTTGTATGAAGTGTTTTTGTAATAAGAGTGTGTACAGTGTGCTTGTGTGCTTTCATCAACTTTTATGTTGGCCTCTGATATGTTATTCTAAATCCTCTATGATCTATTCTAAGGGAGAGGAAGAAAAACACTGCCATTTCCAATTTTGATCTTATTCCCAATCTTAAATTGTCCGTGGCCTTAAATCTGGCCTTTCACTCAATAATGTCTGAACTACAAAGTTGACATGTTGGAAAATAATCAGAGTCTAGCTTCAAAAAACAAATAACTCCCTCCAAATCTATATGTTTGTATAGCCATTTAAAGACATGTTTTAAATGTATTTTATTGAAAATTGGCTTTTGGAAAAAGTCTTATTTCCATTTTCCTTCATTGTCTCTGCTGTTTAAATATAGTTATTGTCTATTTCATCTTACATGGGAAACTGTTTATGTGGCCACAGAAAGAAAAGTACTGCTTTACAGTTTCTAGATCAAGCATGATTTAAGTATGCATTTTAAGCATGAAGGGAATTACTGATCTATTCTCATAGTTTGCTTAGTCCTGGCCACATGCGATGTCGACTTTTGATTTTGTTTATAGAAACATATACATAAGGGTATTTTTTATTTGTTTTGAAACTTTCTTAATGTTAGATGCCGTCAACATTATTTACTTTCAGAAAATATTGCCTTGTGATGTAATTGAATCTATAGTAGGGTGTGATAGATATCCTTTTCCATTAATCTATCCATACACTGTACAGAGAGAGAAACTTGGCTGTCAGTGAAATTGACAGTGTTTACTGCTACATAGTAGTGGTTTCAGCCACTTCAAGTTAGAGCCTTTTAATGGTTAGTTCAAGTTAATTGGCCTCTTGGGAGTTCCTGGGTACTCTGGTTCTCTATTACCTCTTCACGTAGCCATGCTTAAGCTAGTCATCATCTGGGCTCGTACTTGCCAATTTGCAAAAGGAAGCTCTTTATGAATATGAAACAGAAAAGATTGAGGAACTGGGAAGTTAGAGAGGGAATCAAGAGTTTCACTTGGGTAAGAAAAGCCATGTGTGGTAGTTGACACTTTGCTTTTTGTTTCTCAGTATTATCCATAGAGAAAAATAGAGAAGGTTTTCCTTTCCCCTGTCTATTTGCAGAAGATACGATTTATAGCAGTAAAGCTCTAAGGATTTGAGATACTTTGAGCAAATAAAAGAAATTCCAGAGTACTGGGAAAACTTGATTGTTATTTATATTGGGATTCTTATATTTCCTGATAAATCAATATAGACTGTGAACATTGAATTGTGGTAATCTGGCTATTTTTTCCTCACTCTTTTTATACAGTGTTAATGTACCGGGGTGAAGCTCTCAAAGATTTCACAGGCCCGGATTGTCGTTTTGTGAATTTAACAAAAGGTGACCCTGTATATGTCTACTATAAACTGGCAAGAGGATTGCCTGAAGTTTGGGCGGGAATTGTAAGTAAAATTTTGACATACTTTATTTACTTAATTTTTATTGGCTTGTTTAGCACTGTATATTTAAATGACTGTGGTTTTTTGGGACCTTTGATGGAATTAACCTGTCCTCTCTGCCAGACTGTGAAAAAAGATGGCCCTGTGTCCCCAGTGTCCTTGGGTCTGCACATAGTAGGGGCTCAGCAGAGCCTTCTGAAATAGAACTGATTCCAGCAAGTTTCCCTCAGGGTCAACCTCTAGGATGCTGCATACATATTAGAAGTTGAAATGGTAAGAGCCAAAAAATTCTTTACTTCATTGCTTTAAAAAGGAAGGATTCATGGGAATTAGACTTAATTCCTGTAAACTATGTGTGAGAGAGTGTTTAACATTTAAACTTTAAACATGTAAATTTAAAGTTGATTTTGGACAGGTGTGGTGGCTCATGCTCATAATCCCATCACTTTGGGAAGCCAAGGTGGGAGAATTACAAGGGTCAGGAGATGGAGATCATTCTGGCCAACATGGGGAAACCCATCACTACTAAAATACAAAACCTTAGCCAGGCATGGTGGTACGTTCCTGTAGTCCCACTTACCTGGGAGGCTGAGGCAGGAGAATCCCTTGAACCTGGGAGGTGGAGTTTGCAGTGAACCAAGATCGAGCCACTGCACTCCAGCTTGGTGACAGAGGAAGACTCCATCTCAAAAGATTTTTTTAAAAAGTTGACTTTGTGTGATTTCTTTGTTTATATTAATATTTATGAAAAAGTGACATTCTTGGGAATAGTTCCCTAGTCATCTGTCCTGTTATTAGTCTGTACAATAGAAAAACGTGTGTTTCCTGTGTGCTTTCTTGTGTGTTTTTTTGTTTGTTTGTTTGCAGCTTTGCGGTCATCCTTGTCCTGCTTTTCAGACACTGGGTGTGGAAGTTACCCCAGGGGCTCTGTTCCCAGCTGATTTTATGGGTGCCCTGATATCAGACATGGCAATCAATGACTGCATCACGCTTTGGTGTTTTAATGATATTCACTGGGAGTGATCTCTGGTTGAGAGGCTTGTCTTATGAGTTATTATCCTTTTCTTTTTAGACAGTGTGATGTGTGGACTGTGTCTTTACTTCAAGTAGTAAGGGTCCTCGATGTCTTTAGGATCGTCCCAACTGAGAGAAATACCCATCCCAACTGTAAAAGTTGTCACTCTCAATAAAACACCAACCAAACAAACAAACAGAAAATAGGCTTGAGAAATCCCCTTGGGAAAACAGACTCATTTTGTTGGCATTCCAGGTTCCCAGGGAATAATCTTGGGAAACAAGTGTTCAGGTTCATTCTATTTAGAGAGCATCCTCAGTGACTCACTCCATACTAAGACAAATCTATTCTTTTTCTTTCAAGTCTGCCTAAGGAGATTTGTTGGTAGTCTTTACTCTTGGAAATGTTTTTCCATGTATCTAGGCTGAGATTTTCCTGGAACAGTTAAGTTTTCTTTTCCACTCCTCATCTTTGAGCATTCGGATGAATGCACTTGACTTAACATTTTCCTCCCACTGCAGTTTTTCTTATAAATGTATTCAGCTCTAGATGTCCCATCAGTTTTTCTGGGTCGCAGCTCTCATCCTGCCTTCTTAAGGAATACTGCCTTCAGCACCCAGCCAGAAGGGATCTTTGCTGCCTGATGATTGTCTGGGTGGCACTTTGTTTGCACTGTTCATGTGGCATTTGCTTTACCGCTTTGTATGGCAGTTAATTTATACTGTCTTAGCTCACATAAAGTCAGGGACTCTTTAATGGAAGGGCTCATGCCTTTTCTGTCTTCCTTTTCAGTATTTTTTTATGGGGCAATGACATTTATTTATATTTATCCTGATATCGACCTATCCAGAATTTGTTCTCTTAAGGCAATATGCTACTAACCCTCACCTCCTACCAATGAAATCAACAGTACCTTTGCAGAAGAAAGATTACTTCTTGTCATGCGGGCCTACAATTCTGCAAAATTTTTTTTTTTTTTTTGTCAAATGATAAGAAATGAGATGCCACCTGTGGTCTCAATTGACAAAGATTAAGGAAGGTAAATGTATTGTGCTTCCCTTTCTCTACATGCCTCTGATTCCTTTTCCCAGGTTCTCCCTTAATAAAATAGTCTCCCCTCTAATTTGATAAGCCTTCTTCTTAGGAAATTAAAAACTCTTTCTTCAGCTTCCAAAATGATTCTTGTTTCTGTTTCTTAGTTTTCATTCTGCAGTCTTTTTTGGTTTCTTAGCATTTTAGACTTTATCTGCCAATAACACAAAGTTTAACTGCCCTTATCTAATCTTCATGGCAGTATTTTACTACTAATGCTGGCTTCCATGTAGTTATCAGATACAACAAGAACACTTATCAATAGAATAGGGATGAGATGGCCTTTTTTTCTTTTTGTGCATTTGATTTACCTGCCAGCCTCCTCCCTTAATGATTGGAAGATCTACATCTTCCTTTCAGACAGTGGCTAGTAAAAGACTGTGTGTTTCTCAAGAGGGCATATTTTACATGCCTTAGCTACTAGTGCTGAAAAATGAATGGAATTATTTTCTATGAAGATTTGGCTTTGCATGAAATGAAAGCTGGGTGTGCAGATTAGTGTGTGTTACATTGTAATTTTATTTTGTCTCCAGACACCTGTAATGTCATTTTGGAAAATGATAGTATAACACATCATATCAGCAAATACGGCTGATCCTAGAGCAACACAGGTTTGAACTCTGTGGGTCCACTTATATGCAGATTTCTTTCAATAAATGTATCATAAAATTTCATGGAGGTTTGTGATAATTTGAAAATTCTCTCAGATTGCATAGCCTAGAAATATTGAAGGAATTAAGAAAAAGTTAGGTATGTTATTAATATATAAAATATACGTAGATCCTAGTGTATTTTTTTACTACCATAAAACATACACAAATCTATATAAAGTTAAAATTTATCAAAACATACACACACAAACTCAGGTCATACATGGCATCTTTTGCAGTTGAGAAAAATGTAAAACATAAAGATAAAATATTAAATTGTAATTGCATAAATTAACTTTACTACAATATTTCATAACCACCTACTCTTGCTATTCTGGTGAGCTCAAGTATTGTGAGTATCCACTTAAAATGCCATGTGACACTAATTATTCCACATGAGTAATTCAATTAATCTCTCCAATAAATTGTATAGTGCTTAAAAAGTGATCTCTTGTGGTTCTCGTGTACTTTTTGTGTTGAGTGCAATACTGTTAACCTTGAATAAGACTCTGAGACCCATACAGAGTGTCACTAGTGATGTTGGAAGTGCTCTCAAGTAGCAGAGAAAAGTAATGACATTCCAAGAAAAAGTTGAATTGCTTGATAGGTGCCATGGATTGAGGTTTGCAGCTGTGTTTGCAAGATTAACAAATCTAGCATAAGGACCATTATATAAAAAAAAAATTCCTGAAGTTGTTATTGAAGCTATGCCAGCAGTCATGAAGCTCTTACACTTTTTGTTTTGCAAAATATCATTTTATGTACTATGAAAAATATAGCTTTTATGTGGTTATAGGCTTGCTGTCAGAAAGGCATACCTATAGATTCTAATGTGATTTAAGTCAAAGCAAAGTCATTGTATAACAACTGAAAGCAAAAGGAAAGTGAAGGGTCTAACACCGGAGAATGTAATGCCAGCAAAGGATGATTGGATAATTTTAGAAAACTGTTTGAGTTAAAGAAAGTCAAACCAACAGCAGAAGCAGCTTCTGCCAACCAGGAGGCAGTAGAATATTTCATACACAATTAAGAAAATTATTTAAGAGAGAGGCTATATGCCTGAACAGGTTTTTAATGTTGACAGAAGTGCCCTATTTTGGGGGAAAAAATGCCATAAAGGACATTTGTTAATAAGGAAAACAAGTGAGCACCAGGATTTAGAAGAGGAAGGGATAAGCCAACTCCATTGTTTTGTGCAAATGCAGCCGGGTTTATGATCAGGACTGCCTTCTGCCTTTATCTATAAATCTGCTAACCCCTGAGTCTTGAAGGGAAAGTTGAATCCCAGCTGCCAGTCTTTTGCACATATTAGTGCCAGACTGGGAGGAAGAAGACATAAAGGCCAGAAAACAAGGCAGTATCAGACAGTCTGATAGAAGGGTTTCAGTTATTAAAGACAGCTATTAACTTCTGTTATAACATGGACCAATGTCTGATATGGGCACTGAAAATAAGGCAAACAGTAGAAGAAGAATTGGTACCACACAGAAACATAATGAAAAAGCAAAAGAAGCTAGACAGAAATTACATTGTATTTCCATAAAGTTACATCAAGTGTGTGTGCCTCCTCTTCTACCTCCTCTGCCACTGCTGCTGCTGAAACAGCAGGACCAACCCTTCCTTTTCTTCCTCTGCTTCAGACTTCCCAGTATGAAGATGATGAGGATGATTATCCACTTCCACTTAATGATGAATAGTAAATATGATTTTCTTAATACTTTATCACCCAGGCTCGAGTGAAGTGGTGCCATCATGGCTCACTAATGCCTCACTGCAGCCTGAATCTCCTGGGCTCAGGTCATCCTCCCACCTCAGCCTCCCCAGTAGTTGGGACTACAGGTGCATGGCACTGTGCTCAGCTAGTTAAAAAAAAAAATTTGTAGAGACAAGGTCTCACTATGTCACCAGGCTGGTCTCGAACTCCTAAACTTAAGTGATCTTCCTGCCTCTGCCCAGTGTGATTACAGCCATGATCCATGATGCCTGGCCTTAATAACCTTTTCTTTTCTCTAGCTTATTCTACTGTAAGAATAAAACATATACCTATAACATGTAAAATATGTATTAATTGACCGTTTATGTTGTTGATAAGGCTTCTAGTCAGTAGTAGGCTATTTGTAGTTAAGTTTTTGTGAAGTCAGAAGTTATATGCACATTTTTGACTGTGGTCCTAACACCTGTATTGTTTAAGGGTCAGCTGTATTTGCCTTTTCTTGTAGTGGTCATATATTTTAGAAACTTTGTTTTTTTGTTTGTTTGTTTGTTTTTTGAGACAGTTTCACTCTTGTTACCCAGTCTCGAGTGCAATGACGTGATCTTGGCTCACCACAACCTCTGCCTCCTGAGTTCAAATGATTCTCCTGTCTCAGCCTCCCAAGAAGCTGGGATTACAGGCATGTGCCACCATGCCCAGCTAATTTTTTTTTTTTTAGTTTAGTAGAGACGGGGTTTCACCATGTTGGCCAGGATGGTCTCAATCTCTTGACCTCGTGATCTACCCGCCTCAGCCTCCCAAAGTGTTGGGATTATGGGTGTGAGCCACCACGCCCAGCAAAACTTTGTATTCTTTTTACTTATGACATGGCTGTTGTTTATTGTTTGAGAAATACTTATAAGTCCTGGGTTTAATGTGCAGCTACATTTTTGCTAGAGGTTATTTGGAGTTGTGTTTATAACCAGCTTTGTTATGCATAGTTTTAATCATATAAAATATACAATAATATTCTCTTACACAGATATCTTATCTACTTCTAAACACCAACTTTACATGTCCTGCATTTAGAATTAAGCCGAATGTAATAAAAAAAAATTCTTCAGTTTTAGAAATGTTTGCTTAACAATTTTCTGTACTTAAAATTTCAGAGTAATAAGTAATAATCTTGTAATTACAACAGCAACTCTCTACCTCTCTAAGTTATATCTACTTACCTATGTATTTGTATATTTTCTACACTACTAAGAAGTCTCTTGTTTATATTTCTCATACAGAATTTGATTGGTATTTGTCCCTTTTGCCCATTCTTTTGTATAGGCTGGGCCAGATTTTGGATATTTTCCAAAAGATCTAATCCAGGTAGTCCATGAATATACCAAAGAAGAGATACAAGTTCCAACAGATGTAAGTTGTGGTTTCTGCCTTGTTCTCAGTTATAAGTTGGCTTATACGTGACTACCTAGAAAGAAAGAAAGAAAAATTTCCAAAGAATTTAAATGAGATTTTATCATGATCTGATAGTTATCTAATATATTGAAATAGATATTGTTATATAAGGCCGTGTACTCTTATACAAGGCTTTTCTTTGCTTCTTTATATGTGAAAAACTAAGAATTCAATAGTTTTGCATTTACTTATTAATGTGAGAAGGCAAATAACTTCATTTTATGAGCAAAAGGAGAAGGTGTATCCCAATTTGAAAACTTTATTGGATAGCTGTTAGACTTGTTAAGGATATAGAAATCAGGTTATGTTAATCAAGCTCTAATTTTATACTGAGCCAGAAATGCAGACTTACACAGGTTTTCTTATTATTGACTCTTGAATGATTTAAGGAATTATGGCTATAGATTTGGAAAAGGGCACCTGATAGTTTCAGGTAAGGTCCAGTGTCAAATCTCTAAGGCACTGACTACACATTCTGTAAAGCATTTATCTATGGTGCACCATGGTTTTGTACTAAAAGGATTTTGTTTTCTGGAATCCGCATTCCATCTGATTATTATTTTTTTGAGATGGAGTCTCGCTCTGCTGCCCAGGCTGGAGTACAGTGGTGCAGTCTCAGCTCACTGCAGCCTCTGCCTCCAAGGTTCAAGTAATTCTCCTACCTCAGCCTCCGAGTACCTGGGACTACAGGCCTGCCACCACACCTGGTGAATGTTTTGTATTTTTAGTAGAGATGAGGTTTCACCATGTTGGCCAGGCTGGTCTCGAACTCCTGACCTCAAGTGATCCACCTGCCTTGGCCTCCCAAAGTGCTAGGATTATGGGCTGCATAATATATCTATAACACTGTGCCTGGCCCCATGTGATTATTTTCTGAGTTTATTTAGAATTTATAGTAATTGATGCCTGTCTTCATTCAGAAGTCTGAATAGCTCTTTGGGGTTACTGCAGAGCATGCAAGCTGCTGGGCTGGGGCAATTCTTAGATGAGAATGGCAGAATCAAGTCACAGAGCTATCACTATGCTTAAAATTTCTCGATGCCCTCAGGGGTTACATAGTCCTATTGCCTGTTTGGCTTCACTCCTGATGAAGAGACTGCTCAGGATATGAGTGTGAGACAGCAGTTCATTGGTCTCAGAGACCTGACCTGTTCTGGATTCTGTGTAGTAGTTGCAGTTCCCATTGCATGATTCCCTTGATATTAAAAACTGTTGGCTCAGAAGTGGGCATGACAGAAAGAGGGACATCACTCATCTCTAGTATACCAGACAGGTCTCCCCCAGAAGATTGTGAATGTTTAGTTAGGGGGAGAAAATAATCTTTGTTGGTTTTTTAACTTTTCCGTGTTTTATGGCTCCTTGTCTGTCAATTTACTTACTGGTGGAGGAAAGGAAAAATCTAAATTTACTGATAATCCTGAGAGCAGATCTCAGTGACTGCCTAGAACCCTTATTTGGAGTTAGGTACCTACCTAACTGAATCCTGTTTTCAGGTTGTTCTTGTGACAGTAACACAATGGGGCGCCCCCTTTATACCATTATTTGTTCTCTTACATTTTTACATCTCGTGCACCTCTTCTCAGTAAGTTCCTTCTGAAGCTGATTTATCTTTCTCAATCCAAGGAAAATATGATCCCCAGATCCCTGTAGACTAGAAGCCTGACAGCCAGGTGATTCTGCCTGTTTCTGACTGGATGAGCAGAGAAGTATGGCATGTAGGGCACAATGTAGAGAAGCTGATGGTCTTTTAGCTCCTTCTAGATGGGTTATTATGAGGTGAATTCCCAGAATATCAGGTATAGATGTTGGGAGTTGGGGAACCCAATAAATGACACCTCACTCTTCCCCACCTGTGCTCGAAACAAATTGAGACACCCGGAAGTTGGGCACATAGATCAAAATGACCCTGTTATTTACTGATAAGGCTGTTTGGAGAATGCAAAAATAATGGGCTTTCTAACATTACAGTCTAAATTAAGATGAATTTACCCAGTCACAAACAGAGCTACCCAACTAGGGGTCTCCCCAAGGGGGACTGTCCCTGCAAAACTGACAGCATGGAGGAACAGAATGTGTGTTTTCTCTCTAGCAGGTCCCAAACAGAAAACAGGAATGGGACTGAGCAAACTCACCAACCACATGAATCATTCCTCTCCCCAGGGAAGAGAGAATGAAGGGAAGCCAGGAGTATTACTCAGATGGGAAAGTGGGTTCCAGCCTCCTATCCACCCACTGCCCAAGAACAGGTGCCCAACATTGGCACAAAAGCTCCTTTAGAGCCAAACGTGAATTGGGGATGATCTCAGTCATTAACATGGATAAGAGTTTGCTCTTGTGACACTTGATTAGTGACACACTGGTTTTTTTTTCTTGCAGGAGATGGATTTTGTTTGTTATGGAGGAAGCGATTATTTTGATAATTATAATATTGAAGAACTTTTAGGGTTTTTGGAAGTGAACAATTCTTCACCTGGAGATGCTGAGAAAGTTGTAGAGAAAACATCCCAGGATGTGAAAAGAAACCCTGAATTATCTAAGGAAAGTGAACCTGTGCCTGAACCAGTAGAAGCCAAGTCAGAGGAAAGTGACAGAGTGTTCTCAGAAAAGGCAAAGGATCTTCAGGACCAGTTGACAGCTCAGAAGCACCACCCCCATACAAACAGCCAAGCAGATCATGCTCAGGGAGAGCAGCCTTCATTTGAAGCTTTTGAAGAAATGCTGCAAGATAAACTAAAGGTGCCAGAAAATGAAAACAACAAAACCAGCAATAGTTCTCAGGTCTCAAATGAACAGCATAAGAATGATGCCTATAAACCTTTGGAAAAAGAAATGACTCTAGACTTGAAAACCAAATTTGGCTCAACCGCTGATGCACTTATATCTGATGATGAGACAACCAGACTTGTTACTTCATTAGAAGATGATTTTGATGAGGATTTGGATGCTGAGTATTATGCAGTTGGGAAGGAAGTTGAGGAGAAGCAAGAAGACTTTGGTAAGCTGCCATTAGTCACCTTTACAGATGGGGAAGAATTTTCTGACAGCATAAAGACTCAGACTTCACAGTTAGGTGAAGTGTTTCAGAATAAATATTCTGATTATCTGAAGGATGACAACTGTGAGGAACATCTGAAGACCTCCTGGCTTGCAGAGAAGCCTGAGGGAGAACTCTCAAAGGAGGACCATGACAATGCCGAGAAACACGTGGGCACAGAAAGCCAGGGGTCTGCTGCTGCAAACCTTGAAGATGACTTGTTCCGTTGGACTCCCCGGTCAACTGTAGAGCCTGAGTATAGTGACAAGAGGGAGGACTTGCCGATCATAAGCAGCTTCTTTAAAGAACAGCAGTCTTTGCGGCGGTTTCAGAAGTACTTTAATGTCCATGTCGTGGAAGACTTGTTACAAAAAATGTTATCAAAACTGAAGTCAGCACAGCAGGAGAGCCTGCCCTATAATGTGGAAAAGGTCCTCGATAAAGTCTTTTATGATTTCGAGTCACAAGTTTTGAGTATAGCAGAAAAAGTGCTTGATCCTCTTGTGGCTGTGTATAGACACCAGGAGATGAAGGAAAATAACATATTCGAAGAGGATGCAGTGCTTGCTGACATTCTAGACCTCACCTATTTTGTCAGATACAAGTACTTCAGAGCAGAGGAGACAGCCACTCTACGAGTGATGGCACCAGCTCTAGAGGAAGGCTTGGGTGGAGCAATGGAAGGTGAGATACTATGGCTTAGTAGAATTGGGCTGGGGAAGCAGCAGAGCAGGGTTCACTGAGGTGCCTTGTATCTCACTTGTAAAGCTCTGTTGAGTTTCCAGGGTGCCTAATGGAGGGACGACACAGGGAGGCCCACATATTCCTTCCTGCCTTCTTTTAGGCTGCAGCATGGAGGAGGATTTCTTGCTGTTTCCCTTGGAATAGTTGAGACTGGTTAGCATTTTCAAAAGGAAACTTTATAAAAAGTTAAAGAGAAAGGTATAAACCAGAAAGTAATGTACAAAATACAGATATGTAAAATTATGAAAGGATTTCATTGAACACAGTTTTTCAGTCATAAGATAACTGCTCTGTAAACATGGATTGACTGGTATAACTTTGAGATCAATGCCTTGGCTGAATTCCTGTGTTCTCTCCAGTTTTATCTTTTGTGGGTGGCTTTTTCTTCCTGTTTTTTGGAAGCACTTACTCCAGTTCAACCCTCCTGGACCCTAAGGTTCTTGCATTCAGATTAATCAAGGTTGGGACAGGGATGGGAAGCCTTCTGAGGCAGCACTTGATGCATGGAAACCATTCAGTTGCATTGACTCTGAGCCAGTATCTTGACATAAGTGTTCTGATTTCTAGGTCCTTGTTCTATTCTCTGCATGCAGGTTTATCTTTTTTTCTTTCTCTTTTCCTGGCCACCCTCCCTTCCTTCCTTTTTCTCTTTCTTTTTTTTCTTCAGACAGGATATCACTGTCACCCAGGCTGGACTGCAGTGGCATGATCATAGCTCATTGCAGCTTCTAACTCCTAGGCTCAAGTGAACCTCCCACCTCAGCCTCCCAAGCGGCTAGGACTACAGGCATGCATCACTGTACGCAACTAATTTTTCATCTGTTGTGGAGACAGGGTCTTCATATTTTGCCCAGGCCAATCTTGCCCTTTTGGCCTCAAGTGACCCTCCTACTTTGGCCTCTCAGAGTACTGAGATTACGTGTGTGAGCTACCGCACCTGGTGTATCCAGGCTTTTCAGACAGATGTATCTGAATCAAGAGCGCCAGGGGGACAGAAAGCCAAAGGCAAATATATTTCCCCAGAGTGCTAATTTTTCCTGAGACTTGGGGGAGGAGAACTCTTTTTGCATTTAATTAAAACATATGTTTTGGATGAGAATGCAAAATTCAGGTGAATTTTCAGGGTAAAATAGGAGACTACAAAGAAATTCACCTTTACTGTGGATCACACTGGACTGTCCCCTGAGCCTCTTAGGGACGGAGATGGGTTCACTTCCTTTGACTCTTTGAGGTACTTTGAAAGTATTTGAAAGACATTTCAGCAAGCTGCCCTGCCATGGAATGTCCCTGTCTGTACTAGTTCTGTGAGAAAAAGCATGTTTGTGTATGCGAGAGTTCATGTTACTTCTCTGCAGAAGAGATGTTTCACATTTCTGCTCTTAAGTTTTGCACATTTGTTTGTGTGGGCATAGGTGAGTTTGCCAAGGAAAGAAGTTACTGAAGTCCCTACCACAAACATAATTATTTATGAAATACTCTTCTGTAGATTTTATTATGTAGGTTAGCCATTTTATAAATGGAATAAAGGAAACTGAAATTCTATTTCCCTGACCAGTTGTGCTCCATGGGATACCTGTGCATGGAGGGCAATGTTGAGGTGCCCTGGAGCTGGTATGGTCAGTGGGATTAGCCAAACATGTAGTGTCATCAAGCTGTGCTAGCCCAATGCATTCTTCTCACCTGCAGAGATGCGACCACCGCATGAAGATGACGTGTCACAAGAGAACATAGCCGAACTGAGCGTGCAGGTTCCTGAAGAGCCAACCTGCTTGGACCAGTGGTTGGAGAACCACTGCTCTAAAACTCACAAATTCTGTTTTCCTTCTACTCTACCCCCTCTCTTTCCAAATAGAGTACAGTGCAATGCAGTTCTTTTTTGATTTGCTATCTGGACATGATAAATAAAACTTCTTAAAATACCATGAAGGGGTCCAGGTATGTTTATACCATAAGCTTATAGGAGACAGTGTGGACATTGAAGTGTGTAATAGTGCAGGGCAGACTGACATGAAGTGTATTTCACCATAGTGCTCAGGCAACATCAGGTGAGAGATGGGAAAGTTGACTTTCCAGACACAGTGCCTAACATTTAGTTGATCCTCAATAAGTATTTATTTTCAAATGAGAAACAATTCTTATTCTAAATCACAAAATATCTTTTTCCTCCCAGTTCTAGGGCCAATTACAACAGAAGACCCTCCTACGGATGATATTGAAGCAAACAAGCAACTAGAGATGTTTGCCGAAGAGCCAGCAAGCATCACACCCATGGAAAAGACAATCCTTCTAATCCGTTCATTCATGTTTTATTTAAATAAGTTGGTAAGTTTGACACATAGGGCTTTTTTTTTTTTTTAGCTAAAATGTTGATTATTACAGTTTCTAAATTGATTTTGAGCATGAGGTGTATGACTTAAAATGTGTTTATGAAGATGACTCCTGATCCTGTGAAGAGAGATCCTGAAATGAGCCACAGGTGTGTGGCTTTAATGGGCTCTTAGGTCAGCACATGAGGAGGCTTTATTATATGCTCGAGCTGGGCACAGGCACATCTGTCAAATGCAGTTCTTCTCTTCAGGACTCTTTCAGTCTAGCCAGGAGAGAAAGACATTCACCTGAAATGTACTATAATAATGAGCAGGAAGAGAAGTATTTACCTGATGGTAGCACAATCTATGGCATAAATTGGTTCACTGTGGTGGGAGAGTGATATGAAA